>CM069241.1:6827155-8317910 GCA_035582765.1 Acer negundo | reverse complement strand
TTTTTTTTTCAAAAATGGAGAGAGATTAATTAGGAGAGAGTGTTTAATATGGTAATAACAGATTTATGAGAGAAAGTTTAATATGTAATATTTAATCTAATGATTTAGGACAGAGAATTTCTTTTTTTAATAATTTAATTAGTTTGGAGTGTCTTTAGATTTTTTATTTTTTTTTTAATCTTGTTTAGTAATTTTAATGTAGGTTAAAATTGTCATTAATAAAAAAAAGAATTGAAGTGTGAATAAATAATTTATCGATTATAAAGAGAAGCTCTCTTTATTAAAATATGAGTTTGCTTATCCTATTTATGGGTGTCAATATCGACACCTATAATCTAATTAAATTAAAATAAAAGAGAGAAGTACATGTTCTTTTTCAAATTCCACTTTATTCCGTCAACAACAAAAATCCACTTTACATGTCTCCTTACAGAATGGAAATTTGCAAAAATTTACTCGAAAAAATAAATATTTTACTCATTCTAAAAAAAATTAAAAGAAAGTTAATCTCTTCTCATGTTTTAAATTTGAATCATATGATTTTTGTATCCAGACAAAAAGCTTTAAAATTAGAAGATTTAGATAACAGGGGCGTAGTTCAACTGGTAGATAGACGAGCTTGGAGTTTAGACAAATGACTCACAGGTCAGCGGCTCGAATCTTACCATTGGTGAAAGTTTTCTAAAAAAATATCTGGTCCTTGATTAATAGATATTGTTAAAAAAAAATATATATAGAAGATTTATACAAATATTAGTTAGAAATTCGTGCCGATCGACCAGGTATTATGGAATATTAAAAATAAGCAAAAACATAATAACATAAACTAAAAGCAGAAAATGAGAAAAAGTAATAACCCAAGAGAGATAGATTTTAATTCTTTCATTCCTTCGGTATCCTCTTAGAGCATCTCCAATATTGTTATTATGTTAAATTTGGTATTTGGGAGAAAATAGAAGAAGAGAATTTGTAAGAGAATATAGAAGAAGAGAATTTGTGAATTTTCTGTATATTTCTTAAATAGAGAATTACAAATATTTATACAATTAATACAAATGAGAAAACGGAAACTAACTTAATTACTAATTACAATTGATTCTAGTCAACTATACTAATTAACATTGATTGATTCTAGTCAACTATACTAATTAGTATTGATTGATTCTAGTCAACTATCCCAATAAATGCCCGTGATTCTTGACAATAATCAAGGAGATTATTTTCTTTAATACTCCTCCTCAAATTGGAGTGTGAATGTCAATAACGTTCAACTTGCGAAGAAGTGTGTGAAATGATGCTTGACCCAATGCCTTAGTAAATATATCTGCAATATGATTCTCACTAGACACGTAGGCCGTTTTGATTTCTCATCGATCAATGCGCTCCCGAACAATATGACAATCAATCTCAATGTGCTTCGTTCTTTCATGGAAAACCGGGTTAGCAGCAATGTGCATGGCTGCTTGGTTTTCACAGTATAACGTCACAGGTTGTGGATGGTCGATGCATAAATCTCGCAATAAATATCTCAGTCAAGTTAATTCACAAGTGATAGATGCCATAGACCTGTACTCTGCTTCAGCTGAAGATTTGACACCGTAGTCTGTTTCTTGCTTTTCCAAGAAATTAGAGCTTTAAAAAAAAAAAACATAATAACCTGTTACTGATCGACGTGTTGTAATGTCTCCAGCCCAATCTGCGTCACAAAACCCAACTAAATTCAAATTGCCTTTAGATGGAAAAAATAACCCTTGGCCTGGTGAACCCTTCAAGTACCGAAGCAAGCGATGAACTGCATTAAGATGAGGTCGTCTAGGCTCCTACATAAACTGGCTAAGTGTGTTAACCGAAAAAGAGATTTTTGGTCTTGTGATAGTTAAGTATATCAACTTCCCCACCAGTCGTCGATAATGTGTCGGATCTTTAAGTAAGTCACCGTCGGTAGAAGTGAGCTTCAAAGATTGTTCCGTGGGAAATTTAGTAGGCTTCGAACCAAGCAATCCTGCTTCTTGAAGAATATCGAGAGTATACATACGTTGATCGATAGAAATACCCAGTTGAGATCGAGCTATTTCAACCCTAAGAAAATATTTCAATACCCCTAAATCATTCAACTTGAAGCAAGACCCAAGAAAAGTCTTCACATCATTGATAGTCTTAAGATCATTCCCTGTTATAATCATATCATCAACGTATAAGAGGATGGCTGTAAAAAAGTCTTAACACACCTTTGTAAAGAGAGAATAGTCAGCCCGAGATTATTGGAAGCCAAACTTGTTCATGGCGGTAAGAAACTTGTGGAACCATGACTGTGAGGCTTGTTTTAACCCATATAAGGATTTGTGGAGTCGACACACAAACGGCTCCCCTTGTTAACGAAAGCCTGGAAGAGGATGAATGTATACTTCTTCAATAAGATCCCCATGTAAGAAGGCATTTTGGACGTCCATTTGATGGAGACCCCAACCATGAATAGAGGCAATGGCAAGAAGACACCGGAGAGTAGTGAGCTTGGCAACGGGAGCAAAAGTTTATGTGTAGTCAATTCCCTCTCTTTGAGTAAACCCCTTGGCAACCAAGCGAGCCTTGTATCGTTCAACGGTGTCATTTGAGTTATACTTGATCTTGAATACCCATTTGCACCCAATGGGACGGTGACCCGATAGGAGGGGAACTAGAGACCAAGTCTTATTTGTCTCAAGTGCCGTGATCTCAGCCTTCATTGCCTCAATCCATTTTGGATCCCTACAAGCCTGCTCGTATGTTTCTGGTTCGGCCAAGTGAGAAACATTAAGAGCAAAAGTTCGATGAGCATGAGAAAGGTTAGAAAATGACATGTACCTTGACAAAGGGTGATGCGTGCTTGATTTAACCAGAGGAGACAAGTCTGAAGCTGGTAGAGTATGATTGATTTGATAATCTTGTAGGTGTGCTGGTGTGTGGCTTGGCCGGGTGGATCATCAAAGGACTGTTTCTACCTCGTCAAATGACTGTTTCTACCTTTGTCATGGGTTCGGTCGACCGATGAGAATTGTCTAGTCGATCAGTGGGTTCCATTTCGGAAGGAATTACCGTCTCGGATGGTTCAGTGGGTTCGGGACTAGCTGCATGAGACTCGTTTTGTGGTGTTTGTGGGTTGTTTTGTGGTGAACTTGGTTCATTTGGTGTAGGGTAAGATGTAGGCGTGCCATTGGTGATGTCTACGGGTATTGGAAATGTGGGCAGATCATTTGGATCAGAATATGGTATGGTGGTATATGGGAAAGTGTTTTCATGGAAGATGACGTCTCGGGAGGTAAGGAGTTTCCTATCATCTAAATCATAGACAAGATATCCCTTTTTCCCAGGCGGATAATCAAGGAAGACACAACGACGTGCACAACTATCAAACTTATGAGTGGGTTGTAGGTTAGTGGCAAAACATAAACAACCATAGACTTGTAGGTGGGAGTAAGAGGGTGATCTTTTGTGTAATCGCTCAAATGGTGTTTTGTTGTATAAGAGTGGTGTGGGTAAGCGGTTGATGAGGTAGTAAGCTGTTTAGCCATGTTCCCCCCAAAATTCTAAGGGTAAACTAGCTTGAAAACGTAATGCCCATGCTATATTTAAGAGATGACGATGATTGTGCTCCACAACCCCATTTTGTTGAGGCGTGTAAGTGCAAAATCTTTGGAAATTTGTACCATTTTCATTGAAAAAGGTTTGTAAAGAAAGAAACTCCCCCCACCCCCTCCCTCAATTGTCAGACCTAAAGGTTTTAATCTGACGGTTGTATTGCGTTCTAAGCCAAACAAAAAAAATCTTAATGATTGATTGAGTTTCAGATTTGTAACGCATAAGATAAATCCAAGTGTATCTAGAATAATCATCTACAATAGTTAAAAAGTATCGAGCCCCAAAATAAGAATAGATTTTGTGTGGTCCCCAAATATCACAATGTATTAAATCAAAAGGTTCATGACTTGAAATACTACTATTGAAAAATGGTAAACGAGATTGTTTTGCAAGAGGACAAATATCACAAAATGCATGAGAATCAAAAGAAATATCTGGAATAGTTTTAGATAATAACTGAAGAGGAGTGGTGGAAGGATGCCCGAGACGTCTATGCCAAAGGTTGGATGTGTGTTTTATGGTGTTGGATGAGGGTGGACTTCGGTTCGCCGTGAGATAGTAGAGGCCATTACTCTGCCGCCCCAGTCCAATCGTTCTTCTCGTAGTTAAATCCTGCATCACACAAAAATCAGGGTAAAACGTCACATTGCAACCTAAGGCTCATGTAAGTTTGCTAATAGAGAGTAACTTCACTTTAAAGTTCGGGACATATAGCACATTGTCAATAGTCATATCATTGCAAAGTTTCATTGATCCAATGGATTTAATTTCAGCATGTCCTCCGTTTGGCAATTGTACAGAGGTATGTTTAGAGGTAGATGTATTTGTAATTGGTGGATTTTTAGACACATGATTGGTGGGGCCATTGTCTATTATCCACGTGCTATTTGCATAGATAAATGAGAAATCGGTACCTGAGGTATTGATAAAGGATTCAGTGTTACCGGTCTCCTTGCGCAGAAGGGTCATGATTTGGTCATACTCCTTTGCGGTGAATTGTTTGATCTCTGGCATCTCTTCATTCGAAGTAGCTAGAGAGTTTGTGGATTTCTTCCCTATTGGTTTGACATCTTTGCCATATCACTTGTGCCTGGGTGGAAAACCATGAAGGAAATAACATCGATCGGCGGTATGATAATCCTTGCCACAATGAGAGCAAGTTTTCTTAACTTTCCTGGTGGCAATTGATCGATCACTCTCATGTGATTGACCAGATTCTGGTGAATTTCTAGAGGTTTGCATTGCTGCATGTCCCATACTTTCACGTCGGGCAACCACATCAGTCTGTCTTTCTTGCTGAGACACCAAGGCATGAACCTTGCGTGTGTCCGAGAGGGGACTCATCATAAGAATTGAACTCCACACGGTGGCATATGACTCGTTGAGTCCCATCAAGAATTGCATGACCTTTTTGTTCTCCTCACGGTCAGCAAGACCTTTGATAGCCCCACAATTGCAAGAAATTGGGTTATGATAGGAAGCCAACTCATCCCAAAACGACTTCATCTTGGTGTAGTAGGAAGAAATTGATTGTTGGCCTTGACGTAATCCCACAATCTCTTTCCGGATTTGATAGATTCGGGAATCATTCCCTTATTCAAATCTCTCCACACATCATTAGCAGTATCTGCATAAATAATACTACTAGCAATATTAGATTGAATCGAATTCAAAATCCAAGATAATACCATGTGATTGCATTGCCGCCATGCCGGAAATTTGGGGTCAGTTGATGGCGGTGCCTGTATTGTCCCATCGATGAATCCGATCTTGTTTTTGGCACTCAGAGCAAATCGTATCGCGCAGCTCCATTGTCCATGGTTGTCTCCTTCAAGTGGTTTCGAAACCAAAACGAGACCTAGGTGATCCGAATGGTGTATGGTGAAGGAATCCATGTTGTCTGTCATCTTCTTCATAGAAACTATCTCACCTCCTTCTTTCTCTTGTGTAGCGGAAGTCATGTTTATAACTGATGGCTCTGATACCATGTTAAATTTGGTATTTGGGAGAAAATAGAAGAAGAGAATTTGTGAAAGAATATAGAAGAAGAGAATTTGTGAATTTTCTGTATATTTATTGAATAGAGAATTACAAATATTTATACAATTAATACAAATGAGAAAAGGGAAACTAACTTAATTACAATTAATTACAATTGATTTTAATCAACTATACTAATTAACATTGATTGATTCTAGTCAACTATACTAATTAATATTGATTGATTCTGGTCAACTATCCCAATGAATTCCCGTGATTCTTGACAATAATCAATGAGATTATTTCCTTTAATATATTATGCATTTGAGTAGAATTTGTTGTTATATAGGATGAATAGATAATGAGATAAAACAAAAAATTAAAAAAATCTGTCTAATGTAATTTTCTGACCTAAATATGGAGCTTTTGTGGTAAATTTTTTGTTCAGAGATTATGGATATGAGTTTCTCAATTGATTGAAAAAGTCTACTAGAAATGTTGACTATAATTTCTCATTATTTTCCACCAATGATATTACTTGTAAAATAAATAAGAGAGTGAAACAAATATTTTATAGTGATTGGTCATAAAATAGATACATATATTTTTTTAAATAAATAATTATATTGAAGATGAGAAAAAGTATTTATTTACTTTTTTATTAAAGTGGATCCACATTAAAAAAAAATATTTGTGTAACCAATAGAAACTCAAAAATATATAATACCACCGAATGATGTTTCACAAAGCCCCACTATCATGAATTACAATGAAAAAAAAATTACATTATTAATTTATAATGTATCATATCATGTTTTGACGTTTGAGTGATGACGGGGATAGTGGGGAGATGAATGGTGTGACTTGTGAGTTTACTTTTATTGATACAAAATTCTAATGGATCATCCTGTTTTGAGTGATGACGGAGAGATGGGAGAGTCGGAGATAGTGGGGAGATGAATGGTGTGACTTGTGAGTTTACTTATTATTATTATTATTATTATTATTATTATTATTATTATTGTTGAAATAGTGAGTTTACTTTTATTATTATTATTATTATTGTTGTTGAAATAGTGAGTTTACTTGATACCAAAAAAAAAAAAATAGTGAGTTTACTTTTATTGAAACAAAATTCTATGAATATGATATCCACTCATTAAAATAAATATTACCATAACAGATTAGACTATATTTTAACTTAAAATCATTTCAGTATTCATCAATTTATTTGCTTTCAAACTGATGGTGAAAAAAGAGTTGATTACAACCATTGGATTGAGAACAAATAAATTAATGGATGTTGAAGTCAAAAATTAAGTTAAAGTTTTAAGTTGATGTAATAGGGTCGATATACTCTAATAATAATATGCATCGGCCATTTGAAGATTTGAAGCCTGGTGTTTGCTGTGGTTTGCATAAAGCCAGACATTACCTTTACGGTGGAAATAGTGAGCTGATACATGAACCTCAACCCATCCAGTCTCTAAATTTTTTCATATCTGACAATGCACGCGTGCTAGGCCTACTATTTTTTTCAGATGAAGAAAATCCCTAGTTGATGTTAATCCGACGACAAGCTCCTCTCATGTTTTATATTTTGCTTTCATTTCTTTATTTTATAATTTATAAAATTAATCAAAAACTAAAAGAAAGGATATTTGTGGCAATATATGAGATGTGTTTACAAATTTTAACACTTTAAAATTTTTAATGGGGTGTAGATAAACAATTAAAAAAAAATTAAAAAAAATATATATAGAAGAAGAAAGGTGTATAAACGATTTTTCAGATGTGTAAATATTGTCGTTAGAAAAAAAATAACAAAACAAAACAAAAACTCTTTTTTTTTTTTTTAAAAAAAAGTAGAGACCTACCCAATCAATTTCAAGTGGATGGTCGACCAAATCCAAACAATCCCAAAATTAAAATTGATGACAAGATCAGTCGAGTAATATAAACCTCACATTACACCGTAAGATTATAAATTTGAGCAGTTTCTTCCTACCGCAACCCCGAATTTATTGTATTAGCTATAAAAACAATTAAAATGGATGTCGTGTATATATATATATATATATATATATAATTGAATTGAACTTTTGCAACTACTAATTTTGGAATCAGTAATTAAACTTTGACATGGAAATTTCTAAAACTCATAACAGATGATCACAGATTTGACAGTTTCTTCAGGGTTAACAACAGGGACAAGTTTTCAGGTCCATCTAAATTTAATTATTTACATTATTAGCAATATTTGAACCAATAAACAATACATCATTTTTGGTATCAACTATAATCATCAGATTCAACACCCTAATTTCGCAGCAGTGGTAGCTAGATGTGCAAAAACTGAAAGACACTAGGAACAGAAAATAGAGAAGAAAGTATATAATCTACATACTCTGATGCTCAAATTAAGAGAGAGAGAGAGAGAGAGTTAATGAAAATAGGAATGGATTCAAAACTGAAGCTCTGACAAGTAATTAAAATGTAAATCCTTCAAAATCATAGAGGTATGTATATAGGAGAACCTGGTTGACAAGATAATATCCTTTACTTGCTCTGCTTAGCTACCGTCCTCTGAACTCTAGAAACACCAACCACGAATTTTGTTCGGAAAAGAACATTGGCATTATTGAACATACCCTGCTTCAGTGAAACCACAATAAACTGCACGGAACAAAACTAAAACTTATCAGAAATTTCATGAACAAGAACATGAGAAAATTGATTTAAAGACAATTTTTATATCATTTAATCCAACTTCGTCCAACTCTTCATAACTAACTTTCAAGTATAGCTGAAAGCTCAACTAACAAATGAGCGGATTTCCATATTTTATAATTTCTCCGGTGATGCATTTTCGCAACAACAAAGATATTTCTAAATTTTCTAAAATAAGAAGAAAATCATTTCTAAACATGTATGATTAGTAAACTTCACCAAAGGAAGCCACTCTAAAAGTAAATCCAAAAGCTAAATAAGTCACTAAGCAACTAATATTTTCATGTACACATAGTTTTAAATGAGTCGGACTACATTTGGAGACTTCCTAACCTCTAAAATCTGAACCGTCTTCTATATGAGTGTTATTATGCTATATAGAAAATAACAGAATAGACAATTTCCATAGATCGACATACTTAGGAATCACACTACAAGGAATAATCTTATTGACAAATCTAATTTTAAAACGAATTAGGGGTATTCAAATTCAACTATGAAGCACCAATCATAAAAGAGTAATAAAAAAATCGAGAAAAATCAAAATTAAAAATACCTCATCCAGTATATAAAGAGGAGCTGGCTTGAAGAGAAGCAATGCCAAGATTAAAGAAAGTGCAAGTAGAGATCGTTGACCTCCACTTAGCTCTGACAATGACTGTTTCCAAACACTACCAAATGCAACACAAACTTCTAATATATCCGTCTAGGAAACTGCAACCTTCAGGAGGTTCTAGCTTCGCCATCGTGCCAGGTAGAAAAGTAGAAAAGATTGATTCAAAGTCCCTAAAAAAAATGAAGATTATAAATGAGATTAATTGTATTTTCCAAATAAAAAACTGGCAGAAAAATTGAGACTAAAATGGTTAAATCTACACAATTATAATAAAGATAACAAGAACAAAACAAACTCACATGTTCACTTTGACTCAAGTAACTTTTAGTGTTTCCTTCTTCTTCTCTTCTAACTCTTCAATCACCTTCTTGATTTTCAGCTTGTCATTCTAGGAAAGGATAACATAGACATGAATAAAAAGCAGGTAAACAACATTCAAACAAATCATGAGAACTAACCTCAATAATACTTTTCTTGGACATCAAATCATTGTACTCATCTTCTGCTTTCTCAAACATGGTCATAACTTTCTTGTTCACCCTTTTCTCGAGGCTTTATAAGGAAAATAATCAGAATAAGAACATAAACTAGGAATAGTACTTATGAAATTTCTTCTAAGTATGTAAATATTGAGAAAAAGGAAAAATTCTTAGAAATAGAACCATTTCAATAAGAATAAAGAAACAAGTATAAACTTTCTAAGTTGTATACCCTGATTGTTCGGCCTGCAGTTTCCCAAGCTTTTCTATTGCTTTAAGAGGGTCACGAGATACAAAATCATAATCTGTCCCACTTTTTCCAAATAGCTGTTTCTCGGATGCAATCTAGGCATGCTTCTCAATCAATTTGTCAACCTTCATTGAGCAATCTCTCTGATCCATCTCATCTGTTTTACCTAGTACATATAAAAAGTTGAAACTAAGTGTCTCAACAAAAATGAAGATTTCAAGGACAAAGAGTGAGAGAGTAAGAGCAGAATACTTCAAAGAGGAATGTCGGGGAAAAGGAGAAGATTTCATGGACAAACTATTCTCCATCTTTGTCGATAATTTGAATTCGGTAGTGGACTAGGTTTGCTTATTGGGAACTTTCAAAGTTTTCGGTAGAGTAAGGGACGTATACTTATCATCGAAAAAGAGCTTTAGGACGAGTAGGTTCGCCTTTGTGCGGTTTGAAACAATGGAAGAAGCTAGTAAGGTGGCAAAGGCAACGAATGGAATGCACATTTATAGCTGGCCTATTGTTGTGAAGGTAGCATCAGTTGGATGGGGTAACAAAAAGTCATCAAGGGCAGGGAATGGTTTAATCGGGAACCCGATGAGCAGTAGAGGGAGGGGCTTAAACAGAGGTGAAGGTCACAAAGATGGTGACGAAAAGCGATACTTCTCAGAGGTGGTCAGAGGATCCCAGGTTAACAAAGCTACAGAGGAGGATAAGGAGGATGATAAGCTGATATCGATGTCATGGGTACCCTAGAAAAACAATCAAGATTGGTTGAGCAGGAGTGTTGTAGGCTTTCTAAAGAAATTTGACAAAATGTCTAGTGTGAATTATAAATTGTTGAACAAAGGATTTAAATTCTCCTTTTCCTTCCTAGGGGAGGAAAAAATCGTATGGTCCTTTGAAAATGAGTCCCAAAAAGAAGCTTTTATTAGTGAAAGATTCCTTTAGGAAGATTGTTTTTCGACTATGGAAAATTGGAATGATGTTATGGTGCCTTCCACTAGAATGGCCTGGTTTAATTGTTGGGGATACCACTGTCCGTGTGGTCGTCAGATTTTTTCTTTGAGCTAGGTCGACAGAAAAGAGAACTGGTGTTAATCAATGAAGATACTAAGAGGAGAGCTTATCTTGATAAAGGAAGAATGCTAGTGCTGTTATCTCGTTTCAATTCGATATCATTCAAGGTTAAGGTTAAGATCGGTGAGAAGTTTTTTGTGATTCAACTGGTTGAAGAAACGAAGCTAGTAGGCCTGGTTTGGCTGGAAAAATTTATGGACTTGAGGAAGAATTCTGATAGGACCTGTAAATGGCTCTTGCCACACAAGGAAAGTTTTCAAAATCATAGACCAGAGGAAGTTGGTGGATCCACTCCTTTTGGCAATCCCGTTGAGCACATATATCAGAATAAAAAGCCTATTAAGGTGGCTAAAAGAGGTGCAGTTGGTGGGAAGTCATTAATGCTAGGTAAGGTGGATAAGAGAAGAATCAGCCATTTTGTCAACAGAAAGGTAATTGGTTTTAGGAGTAGGTCAGTTGTGGTAGGCAGGGACCTTAATAAAGGCAAGAAGAAATGGGTTGGCAAAGTTAGGAGCAGACCTACAGTTAGCAAAGTTCAAAACGACAAATTGAATTTAGAAAAGAGCATTAAAGTTGTGAAGGAAATTGTCAGGGAGTCTGAACTCAGTACATCGTCATCCGAGGTAGAATGATCCGAGGGGTCATTTTTGAATTCTAAGAAGATGGGGGGTGAATGCTCCAAATTCAGAGAGTCTAGTTTTCTTCTGGATGGGCCGGTCAAGCCCAATGGGGACTCAAAGAATCTTGGACAGTTGGATAAACTGGACCTTTGTTTGGATTTGGGCCTTATGGAGGTAAGTTTTTCAAATAACAGATTAGCTAATGGATTAGCAAATGGGGTGGTGGAATAGTATGGTATGGTGGATAGGGAGGAACTTCTCTCCAGTGATGATTCAGCAATTAAAGAAGATTTGATCAAGATCACAGTGGCTGCCACATTAGGGAGAAAGCTTTTTGGGCTAGGCTTGACCGTTTCCTCCTATCTCCGGAAATACTCGTTTGGTTCCCTGACTTGTTGCAAAACAGCCTTCACTGCTCTCTATCAGATCATAATGCAATAATGATTTGGGTAAAGAATGAAGATTGGGGTCCTAGGCCCTTTCATTTTTTTAATGGTCGGTTAGAGGATAAAGGGATGATGAAGGAAGTGATAGAGGGTTGGAAAGGTGTCAAAAAGTTAGGTTCCGAGAGTGTTCCTTTAGATTGTAAGATCAAGGCTACCAAGAATTGTATGATGAAGTGGCTGCTAGAGAATCGAAAGGTGACGCCTAAGATTAATGAAACCGAGACTAGGTTGGCAGCTATAGATAAAAAGGCTTTGCTTATGGGTTGGTCCAATAGCCTTCGTAAAGAGTGGTTGAATTTACTTTCAGAATTATGGATGGAGCTTGGAAAAGAGGAACAATTATGGAGACAGAAATCAAGGGTGAATTGGTTGAGGCTTGGTGATAAAAACACCAAGTTTTTTCACTGTATTGCGAATGCTAGAAGGAGAAGGAATCATATTAGTGATGTATCGTTTGGGGTGGATAAGGTCTCTGATATTATCCAGATTATGAGGGGCGTGTTTAATTTTTTCAAAGAGCATTTTTTGAATGTTCATTGGCAACGTCCAAAGCTTAGAGGTTTGAGTCTTAATAGAGTTTCCGAAAAGGAGAAGGATAATTTAGAGGCGATTTTTTCAGTTGATGAAGTATGGGAAGTTGTTAGCAGCTGTGATGAGAATAAAGCTCTGGGGCCTGATGACTTGAACCTTAATTTTATAAGGCCAATTGGAGTGTGATTCAAGTTGACTTCATGAACCTCATTCAAGAATTCCATAGGAATGGCAAGATTGTTAAGGACATGAACAAGTCCTTTATTACTCTCATTCCAAAATGCTCTCATCCGGAGACAATGAAAGATTTTAGACCAATGAGTCTAGTAGGGTCAATGTATAAGATCTCAGCTAAAGTTCTAGCTAATCGGTTGAAGACAGTGATGGATTCTATTATTGGGGAGTATTAGTTGGCGTTTGTAAAAGATAGACAAATCCTTGATAGCTTTGTGGTGGTGGAAGAGATAATTCACTTATGGAGGAATAATAAAGTGGGGGGTCTTCTGGTGAAGCTAGACTTTAAGAAAGCTTATGATTCAGTGGTTCATGACTTTCTAGAAGAGATTATGGAAGAAATGAGATTCGGTGAGAAGTGGAGACATTGTATTAGGTGTTGTATTTCTTCTCTGACGATGTCAGTATTGGTTAATGGTAGCCCAATGGAAGAGTTTAGGATGAAGAGAGGTTTTTGTCAAGGAGATTCGATGTCCCCTTTTCTCTTCAATATCGTGGTTGAAACCTTAAGTTGTTGTTTCAAGAAAGCTTATGAGATAGGTTTGGTGAAAGATGTAGTGGTTGGAAATGATAAGGAGCATATTTCTCATCTACAATTCACCGATGACACCATTTTTTTTTTTAGATCCTAACTTGGAGTACCTTGTGAATTCGAAGAGAATTTTGAGATGGATTTCGGTTTGAAGATTAATTTCCACAAGTCTTGTGTGATGGAAGTGGGGAGAAAAGTGGTGGGCAAGGAAGATTGAGCTGCCTATTTCAAATGCAAAAAAGATTTTTTTTCCTATTTCCTACTTAGGGCTGCCTCTTGGTGTAAAACCTAGTTTGAAAGCCTTCTGGAAGCCAGTTCTACTAAGGATAGGCAAGAGGTTAGCGCCTTGGAATAAAAAGTTTTTAAGTAAGGGTGAGAGACTTGTTTTAATCAAATCAGTCCTAGCTAGTATCCCTAACTATTTCTTATATGTGTTCAAAGTTCCTGCTAGTGTGGCCAAAGAGATAGAGAAGCTTCAAAGAAGTTTTTTTTAGGGTGATGGTATGGAGAAAAGAAAGCTTCATGCAGTGGACTGGGATATAGTGTACAAGAGCAAGAAAAAAAGGGGTTTAGGAATTGGTAGAATTCTTACTATGAATAAAGGTTTCATGGCTAAATGGGTGTGGAGATTTGGGAAGGAATCAGACTCCTTATGGAATAAGACCATTTGTGCCAAATACGGTATTCCTGTAAATTGTCTACTTTGGAAATGGGAGGTTCCAACCTCGACGTCTCATTTTACCAAAGCCATTAACAGTCTTTTGTTAGTTGGAGCCCAATCGGCTGAGATTTTGAATAAAGGTTTGAAAGTGGTGATTGGGGATGGTAACCGTGCTAGCTTTTGGCTTGATAATTGGGGGGGGGGGGGGGGTTTGGGACACTTATTCAGGCTTTTCCGAGAATTTTCACACTTGCGGTTATTAAAAATGGCACAGTTAATGAGTTTGGGTTTTGGCAAGAGGCAAATTGGGTGTGGAATGTCTAGTTTAGAAGAAGAGTGTTTGACTGGGAGTTGGAGCAATGAGATGTTTACCTTTCCATTCTTGACAGAGTCAATGTTAGAAGACATATAATGGATTATGTTGCTTGGTCTTTTTGTCCCTCTAGTGTCTTCTCGGTGAAGTCTTTTAGATGGCAGTTGGATGAGGCTTCAACAGAGGTTTCGTGGGATGTTGGTATGGTTAGACAAGGTATTAGTCCAACTAAGGTGGAGATCTTTGTTTGGCAACTCTTAAGGTGGCCCACGTGAACGGAGATCTTAACAACGGAAGGTCTACCACACTCGCACTAAGCACAAAAAAATTGAAATCCTAAATTGAAACCATATCGCACCCAACTCCTTTCCTTTCCTTTCCTTTCCGAAGGATCAAGAACTGTGTTGAAGTCTACTCCTATACACCTAAGCGTAGAGAACGAACATTGAGCCTTAAGAATGAAATCCCACATATCTTTCCTCTCTTTCCCCACATTAGGCGCATAAATGTTATAGAGAACCAACTTTTTATTCGACCCCTTTAGCTGACAAACTAAGATAACACATTTCTTATTAGAAATGCAAGAAGTCACCAAGAGAAACTCATCATTCCACAAAGTTAGCAGCCCCCATGAATCCCTCATGGAATCCACCCCAATACCTCTAGAAAGCAAGTTGCTGCCTAACGAACGAATCGTACCACTATTGAAAGAATTCAATTTGGTCTCTTGAAGAAAATAAAATGGGGTTTGAACTTAAACACTAGCTTCCTCACCACTTTGCATTTTTCTTTCGATCCCAAACCTCTAATATTCCAAGAAATGGCTAACATAAAAAACACAACAAAAACCACATAAGCAAAGACAAGAACGTTAACCGTGTAATTCATTGAAATTGGTCTCATCCTCCTCTTGTCTTTTAGCAATGGCTTCAAAAACTTCAACGTCTGACTCATTGAAATCAAACCCAATAATTGATCCTATTTCCATAGTTTTCTCCATCTCTTCCACCATCGAACTTGACAGTCTCTGTACCACCCCTGAATTCTGAAATTTGGCACTCCTAGTCTTCATATTATGTTTGCTAACTGGACATAGGCTTGAACTACCTTTTTTCCTAGAGGGCATTCCAGCTGATATAGCTCTTCTACCAGTTATATCCCTTCACACATCATCTTCTTCCTCACTAACCAGACCTCTGCTCAAATCACTTTCTGACAACCCATTAGCTTGAAACAAGACAACATCCTCTTCAATTCTTCTGTCAAACTCCTCCTACATGGCAATAGTAGCCTTAATCAGTTCCTTCTTAGTAACCGAATCGTCACTGACTTCTTCCACTACCTCACCAACACCAGTATTCACTGCAAAGGCCTTGCGAAAATCATTCTCCATCATCACTATATTTTGCATAGTAGCCTCTGTAGACTCAGCCATTTTCATCATATTAATACCCTCCGCAATTGGATCAAAGAACTTGTTGAAGCCCTCTCTCTTAGGGACAAAGATCCAGATTATTAGTGACTCTAAAAGGGCTGTTTCGTGGATAAATGATGAAGGTTTTGAGAATCTTTTCTTGGTGAATCAAATTCTTGAGATTCGTTCTTTGATTCGGAGGTTAGGCAATTTGTCAATCTCCTATGCTTCTAGAGCCACCAACTCTTTCACGGATGGCTTAGCTAAAAGAGGCTTATTGTCGGAAGAGGATAATATTTTTTAGAATGAGGAGAGTGTGTAATGGTTCCAGTCTTGGTATGTGCCTGTCTTGTGTTCTAGTTTTGTGGATGCTATTAGTTTCTCTTCTTTTGTTGTTTTTGTGCTGTTTTTGGCGTGTTTGGTTTCTTTTTCTTGTGTTATATTGTTGCGGTTTCCTGCCTGTTGCTCTGTTGTTTGTTCGGGCTTGGCTAGCGCCTTTTTTGTAATGTTCTTTGATTAATTTATCCGTTTGCCATTTCAAAAAAAAAAAAAGTGTCTCAACAAATAGGAATGTAGACGTGAATTAAGCAAACATTACCTCATTCTCCAACTTCTTTCTCCCAAGCTTTATATCACTAAATTAATGTTCAAGCTTCTGCTGTTCCTTGAGAATGCGACTAATTTGGGAATCACATTCCTTCATCTTTAAACGAATCACATTGAGTTCAGATTGTGCCTAACCATGATTATTTCGCATGAAAGCAACCTACAACAGAAAGATAAGTTGCAATTATAATTATACCATACATCAGACATATCACATATCAATGTTTACCTTGGCCTTTTGCTCTTCCACTTGCAAAGCGAGAGCATCAATCTATGTTCTCAACGAAGCTAGCTAGTTGATTCTCCAAAGATGCATGTTCCTGTATGACCACTTCCTGCTCCATAATGAGTCTCTCTCTTTCATTTTCATGCCCCTATTGGTAAGCAAAATCATGTCACAAGATATTCATGAAGAATTAAATTTGTTTGACCATCAAAATTAGTAAAGTGAAAAGGGAAAAATAGTTGTAAACAAGTCTAACAAGAGGTGAAGATAATGTGACGGTCAAATGTTACATAAAACTTTATGCAATTACAATTCAAATAGAGAGCCCTAAATTTCAGAGCATGGCCTACACCAAAAAATTCATTAGTATAGAGCATGGAACAAAAGCCTCGACTCTTAATGAATTTCAAAATGAAATTGTGCTATAATATAAGGTACTAAGAGTCAATGAAATTTCAAAAGAAGTGAGGTCAAATATTATAAAAAGGAATTTTCAATCATTCCAATAGCCACAATTTTTTTTTTTTTTTTTTTAAGTTAAAAGCGGAAAACCATCATTATTAATGACTTTTCAACGTTTTAAACATCAAGTTGAAATACAAATATACAACTAATAAGTATACTACATTCAAATTTAATGATCATTCATTTGTGCTACATCATGTTGATGATATTTACATGTGAGCATCTTAAAGGACTTTAAGGGCATATCATTTCAAGAATAAGGACAACAGTTTCTAATACAAAGATAGCAAAATATTGAACAAATCTAAAGAAATATAGCTTGGGCAATCTTGTTATGAGCTGAGCAATATCAAAACAAACCTTGAGATCCTTTGACCCTGACCGCATTTTAACTTTAACAGCCTTAATCTTCTTCTCGAAATCCTTGAGCCTCCTTTCTCGATTGTTATCATGCTCTCTAATTGTTTTCTCGAGCATTGACATAGTATTGACACGTTCTTCAAACAAAAGTTGCTTTTCTTTGGCAGCATATTTTGCTTCTTCAAGCTCTTGCTCAATCTTCTTTATTACTTCACTGAGCTAAATCCAAGCAAACAAGATAGATAACAGAAACAAAAATATGGTAAATAAAATTATACAACATAGAAAAGGCAGAGTGATGACTACAATTCATGGGTTAGGTGTATTATGAAAGATAGAATCATAGAAAGGTGCAAACCTTATGATGCTCATTTTGCTCCACCCTGCCTTGAAATAATGAAAGGTTATATAATTTAAGTTCTAATCGTGCTTTAAGATCCATAAACTTTTTTTGAAGAGGCAAGAGTTCATTGATATGAAATGTCAAGACAAGAACACAAAATAATGATATAAAAAAGAGAAAGAAAATATGCCATTGTCCGCAGCCAAGTCCCTAGAAAAGGGTAACAAGAACTTGGAATAGAGAAATGTACTTCAAAAAACCCAAAAGTAGCAACACATAAAAGTCAGGAATCATAGGAAAATATGAGAGGGAGAGAGAGTTTTAGTAAGAGAGAGTCTAATTTCCTTGGCCATGAAAGGAGTCAGTTTGCAACCAACGGTAGGGTTCAAAGAAAGGATTTCCAGGATGGGTAATTTCCTTGGCCATGAAGGGAGTCAGTTTGCAACCAACGGTAGGGTTCAAAGAAAGGATTTCCAGGATGGGTTGTTTTCTATCTTCGTTGACAACCAGAATCCGGAGGTGGACTTGAAGGTTTTGTAGGGTTTTTTCTAAGTTCTAGGTAGAGTGAGAGATGTGTTTCTCTCGGGTAGATTATGTCATAAAAGGAGTATATTTGCTTTGGTAATGTTTGGAACATGGGAGGAAGCCAACAATATGGCAAACATGGCGAACGGATGACTGATTCATGGGTGGCCTTTAGTTTCGAAGATGGTTGCTTTTGGGTGGAAAAATCGGAGTTCTTTTGCGATGAGACAGAGTGGTTCAAGAGTCGTGGATGGCGAGGTAAGTAAAGGCATCGGTGAAGTTAGAGATAACAAACAGCAAAAGCTTCACCTTAATAATTGTTCTTTTGCGATGGCGTTGAAAAGAAACATGGAAGGTAATAATGAGAGTGGCGAGAGAAAGGAGAAGTGATATAGCTGAAGCTCTACGAGAAAAACCTGCAAGAAAACAATTAGAAACAACCTACCAATATTCTGTTGATCCGTGCACGGATGCCAAAATATCAGGCTACTGATAACATTCAACTTCGCGCACGAATGATTGTTAACAGGCTTTAAATACTTCAATCTTCGCAAAGAATGTTGTACATGGATATTGAGAAACAATCCCTGAATTTTTATTAATAATCAACTAACTAACAAATTGGATTCAAACCACTTAAATAGGAAAAGAAATAAGTTGACTTCCACAAGGAATCGACTCCTAAATTAACTCAAACTAAAACGGAAAAGAAATCCTATCTAGGAAAAGAGAACAAATCTTACTCAAACAAAGACTACGAAGACTCAATCCTAAACTAAAAAGGAAATTGGATTTGATTTAATAAAATCAAATCACAAAATAATTAACAACCTAATTACATATAAACTAAAAGGAAATAAAATAAATGTACTGAATCATGACAACAATTAAAAACCATAAAATAAGAAATTGCTATCTTGGTGCGCCTGAAACTTAACGGCCAAATTTGGATATGTTGCAGCTCATTATAGAAGAGGGAGTCTACATAACATTTGTAGTTCTCGTCCTGGGCTTTTCGGAAACATATTATAAGGTCAATTTTTCGTTCATTTTCCCTCTTAAAAGATCCCCGAAATTTTCCCTTTTGGTATGGGCTAATCCAAGTCCTTTAGCTAACTCCCTTGCCAATCTAGTCAACCATTATGAGTTGGCTGATCAAACCAACCAGGTTGACTATTCTAACCATTTCGACCCTTTCTGCCAAGCCGAGTCTTTGCTTCCTTCTCTCCGCACCCTTTGTCTTTGAGTCGATTCCTTTGCTCCATGAAATCTAAACCTTTATTTTTCGTATCGTCTTTGCTTGCTACAACATTCTCTCTAGGTTGGAGAAAATTTGTCCTCGAATTTTGGAAAGGTAAACTGAACACACCAACCTATACGACGTTGGATGCTTTTCGGTCTTGATTCCCAATTTGCTAACCACGTTGGCGGAAGTATTGTTTTGCAACTTCCTCTATTAACAATAAATCGGCACACCATGAAAGGATGGTACAAGTCGAATGAAATACATTGTTCCAAATCCAATATGATACAGCAGCAGCTAAGGCAATGGAATACATGGAGCGGGTGGTGAATTCGTATTTGGGTTGTGTGGACTAACCAAATCCGGGCTAAACTTCATGGACCTCTACAGAGGGCATATGGGGTTGGATCGTCTATTATAATATATTTCTGGAAAGCCCAAGACGAGCCCTACAGATGGTATGAAGACTCCGTCCTCCATAACAGATCACAATAGGCCCAAATTCAGACATCTATCTTGTTGCGCGAAGACTTGAGCTGGACACTGTGAGCTAGACGAGATGATCTAGGCTGAACTTTGTGGACCTCTGCAGAGGGAATATGCGGTCGGATCGTCTATTATAATATGTTTCCAGAAAGCCTAAGACGAGCCCTACAAATGTTATGAAGATTTAGTCCTCCGCAACAGATCACAACAGGCCTAAATCCGGCCATCTATCTTGTTGCGCGAAGACTTGAGCTGAACGTTATTAAGTCCTTGTTAGTTTATTTGTTAGTTTCCTTTTTAGTTTAGGATTGAGTATTGGAGTACTTTTTATATTTATGTTATTTGAGGAGTCTTAATCCGTTTAGGATTCAAGGTTTTGAGTTTTTAGGTTTAGTTTGTTTTCCTATTTAAATTCATTACAATCAGTTGTTTGTTTCTTCGTTTTTGAAGATTAATAAAATTTGAGAGAGAGTATCTCTTTTTATCCATTTTCGGTATCCTGATTGGATCAATGAATTTAAAGCCTATTATTTTGGTATCTGTACGTGGATTAACAGATAATAGTAGGGTTCGCTTCCGGTATTCGTGCGCGAATCAACGGATCTGAATCGTTTATACTTTCTTTTATCGATTGTTGTTTTGCGTTGAATTTTCCACTACATCACTTTGGTATCAGAGCCACTGAGTCTACCGTTGTGCTAGGCTCAGTAGCCATTACCACAACCAACTATCTTCCTCAATGCCAAAATTTCACCATCCATATTTATCCCAAAAAAAAAGAGGAAAAAAAAAATCTCATGAATCCCCAAAACAAAATTTTCTCATACCATTCATTGTTTTTCTATGACGATTATGTGTCGGACTCGGTTCTCGTTGACTTCGAGAAGCCGCCAATTTTCGATGAGGAATATGTGATGGAACCTATTATTGTTGATTTTGATAAGCCACCGATTTTCAATGAAGATTTGTTCCAGAACGAGCAGCATGAGAGAGACTCAATTTTTTAGGATTATTTCTATGATGTTGTTGTGTTTCATCATTCAACAACATCTCCAACTTATTTGTTCCTCAAAACAGTCAAAAGTCAAGGACGAATTTTCTCCAACCTGAAGAGAATGATACAGCAGCAGCTAAGGCAATAGAATACATGGAGCGGGTGGCAAATTCGTATTTGGGTTGCGTGGACCAACCAAATCCAGGCTAAACTTCGTGGACCTTTACAGGGGGCATATGGGGTTAGATCGTTTATTATAATATATTTATGGAAAGCCCAAGACGAGCCCTATAGATGGTATGAAGACTCTGTCCTCCGTAACAGATCACAACATGCCCAAATTCAGACATCTATCTTGTTGCGCGAAGACTTGAGCTGGACGAGATGATCTAGGCTGAACTTCGTGGACCTCTGCAGAGGGAATATGGGGTCAGATCGTCTATTATAATATGTTTCTATAAAGCCCAAGACGAGCCCTACAGATGTTATGAAGATTTAGTCCTCCGTAACAGATCACAACAGCCCAAATTCGGCCATCTATCTTGTTGCACGAAGACTTAAGCTGAACTTTGTTGAGTCCTTGTTAGTTTATTTGTTAGTTTCCTTTTTAGTTTAGGATTGAGTCTTGGAGTACTTTTTATATTTATGTTATTTGAGGAGTCTGAATCCGTTTAGGATTCAAGGTTTTGAGCTTTTAGGTTTAGTTTGTTTTCCTATTTAAATTCATTACAATCAGTTGTTTGTTTCTTAGTTTTTGAAGATTAATAAAATTTGAGAGAGAGAATATCTCCTTTTATCCAATTTCGGTATCCTAAGTGGATCAACGAATTTGAAGCCTATTATTTTCGTATCTGTGCGTGGATCAACATATTAATTGTAGGGTTCACTTCCAGTATTCGTGCGTGAATCAATGGATCTGAATTGTTTATCCTTTCTTTTATCAATTGTTGTTTTGTGTTGAATTTTCCTCTATATCACAATCACTCCTATCTGCACGTCGAGTCGAACACACATGCCTTATCACTATGGATGCCCCTTGTTCGACAGCAGCACCTTTGCTGTTCTGAGTCTCTTCTTCAGCGAACGGCAGTTTCGTTGGTACCTCCACTTCTTCGTCAACTACCTCTTCATCAAAGATTGGTGGTAGATCGATATCAGCAAAAACTTCCTCTGATAGACATGTCTCATCGTATAATAATAAAGGATTGAATTCCTTTTCCTCATCATGTTCCCATGCTGTTTGTCTATGCTGCGGAATCTCTTCCTCCTGTTAACTCTCCTTATCACTTTCCTCATAGTCTCCACTCGTGTGAGGGTTTCGAGTTGGTAAGGTCAATGTTTATAGGTTGGAGATTACCCATGCCATCTACTCAGCTAACAGCGTAACCTGTTGCTCCAACTGCGTCATACGGTCACGTTCGATGGCCTCTTCTACAGGGATTGGACTTCTCAACTGCACCATGTCGATGTCGTCCCGAGAGAACACGACTATGATACCAAACTGATGTAGCAAAAGCTCTATGAGAAAAACCTGCAAGAAAATAATTAGAAACAACCTACAAATATTCTGTTGATCCACGTACGGATGCCAGAATATCAAGCTACTGATAACATTCAACTTCGAGCACGAAGGATTGTTAACAGGCTTACTTCAATCGTTGCAAAGAATGTTGTACATGGATATTGAGAAATAATCTCTGAATTTTTATTAATAATCAAACTAACAAATTGGATTCAAACCATTTAAATAAGAAAAGCAATAAGTCGACTTCCACAAGGAATCGACTTCCATATAACTCATACTAAAATGGAAAAGAAATCCTAGATAGGAAAAGAGAGCAAATCTTACTCAAACAAAGACTACGAAGACTTAATCCTAAACTAAAAGGAAATTGGATTTGATTTAATAAAATCAAATCATAAAATAATTAACAACCTAATTACATATAAACTAAAAGGAAATAAAATAAACATACTGAATCATGACAACAATTAAAAACCATAAAACAAGAAACTGCTGTCTTGGTGCACTTGAAACTTAACGGCTAAATTCGAATATGTTGCAGCCCGTTATAGAAGACAGAGTCTTCATAACATTTGTAGGGCTCGTCTTGGGCTTTTCAGATATTATAAGGTTGATTTTGAGTTTGTTTGCCTTCTGAAAAGACCCTCGAAATTTGCCCTTTTGGTAGAGGCTGATCCAAGTCCTTGAGATGACCCCTTTGCCAATTTGGTCGACCATTCCGAGCTGGCTGACCAAACTGACCAGGTTAACTATTCTGACTGTTTTGACCCTTCCGGCCAAGCCGAGTCTTTGCTTCCTTCTTTCTGTACCCTTTGTCTTTGAGTCGATTCCTCCGCTCCATGAAATCCAAACCTTTGTTTGACGTATCGTCTTTGCTTGCTGCATCAAGAAGGAATTGTTTAGTTCGTTTTGGGAAGGAAATCCAAGTGTAGAAAAATTGGCTCTCAAAATGTGCTATTGGTGAGCTAAAAGTTTTTTCTTCTGTCTCTGGTGTAAATAATTGATTATCCAATAGAAGTATTTCTTTTTCTACTTCCTATTTAGGGGACATGAAAATTCTTTGGAGGTTTGAATCAGAGAATGGCAGTATAGGGTTCATCAACAACAGATTTTTTTAGGATGATTGCTTCTCTTCGATGGATAACTGGTCCTCAAAGTTTACTTCTGATGTAGGACAATTGGCGTTGGAGATTGAAGAAGAGATGGACCGAAAACTGGCTAAAAGAGCTGCTCCGAAGAAACGGGCATAACTTTTATCTCGGTTGTCAGATTTTCTATTATAATATGTTTTGAAAATGGGTTTTCAATGCTCCGTACCGTTGCAATCGGGGTTTCCCCTATTGACGTCATTTACATCCTCAACGGAGCTGTTTAAGTTAGGTTGTTGGGCATCTAAATATTTTAGTGTTTTTATTTGTTTTCCGTTTTTGGTTGACTTTTATTTAGTATGAAGATGTTTTAGTCTTTTTGCTTATTTTAGGGTTTCTAGAGATTATTTAAGGATTTTTTTTTTTATCAATTTCAAATTATTGAATAATATTGGCGTTTTTGTTTCAATTCTTTCTGGTGGATTCCAGTTTATGTTACTTTAGGGTTTACGCTGGTAACCTTAGAACTTCCGTTCAACGTCAACTTCTCAGTCTAGACCTGTGTGGATCAAATTTTTGGGGGTTCCCTTGAATTGTTGGAGTGATTCCTTCGTTTTAAAGGCTGGAAGAGTCATTGGAGAACCTTTATTAGTTGATTTGGCCACTTCATAAAGAAGGGGATTGGATAAAGGAAGAGTGTTGGTACTGTTGCCCTTTGGTGCTTATTGTCATGAGAAGATAGAGGTGGTTGGAGACAGGAGATCATATTTTGTTTCAGTTGTGCAAGATCAGTTTTCGATAGAAATCCAATGGCTGGAGAAGCAGTTGGGGTTGAAGATGGAGGCTTCTCACTCAGTTTTGAATCTTTTTCTGGATTTGGAAAAAGGGGGGAATAAGTTTGAGAAAGAAGTGTCTCTGGATCCTGTTCTAATCAAAGGTGAAGCTGTCAATTTGAAAAGAAGTGATAGAAAGGTGAATAAGGATCAAGGAAAGGACAAAGGTAAGGTGGTTCAATTTCACGATGGTGCTAGGATGTGTCATGAAGTTGGGATGGACATTAATGAGAGATCAAAAAGGTCTGTCAACCTTACCCAACTTGTTCAAAAAGGTAAGGTGGTAGCAGTTGTCAATTCTTATCCTAAGAAGACTAAAGATGGTTCCAGGCTATTTTTTGATAAAAGAAGAGTAGTCTGGTCGAAGGCAGAGAGTGGAGATGATATATGTCCTCTACGTTCTGACTTTGGGGTTGTCCTTGGGCAAAAGGTGGAGTGTGGAAAGAATGTAAGAGGAAGATCAAAGAAAGGAGATGGTGGGTCAGATCTAAGTAAGGTGTTAGCTTCCCAAGATGGCTAAAGATGTTGCCATGATGTTTTTGGAAAAAAGAAGTTTGATCTGGGCAAAGACTGGGAATGAGGAAGATGTGTGTCCTTTGTTTTCTGACTCTGGCTTTGTCCTTGGGCAACAGGTGGAGAGTCTTGTTTGCTCAGATTTTGGGCCAAATATAGACTCTCATTCTCTTGCTTTTTGTGGGCCAAATGAGGGGTTCTTTAATGTCTCCACGGTTGGGAAAACAAATCCATTGAAGGATAGTGGTATGGGCCAGTTTTTCATTGATCTTGGGACAGTTGTTGAGACCTTCCCTAACATATCGAAGCGAAGGAGAGAGAGGGATTCTTTCCTTTCTATTAAAAGCCATAGTATGAAGTTGAGAAATTCCAAGGATAATTTTAAGTTTTCTTCGATCCTTGAGGACAAGTTAGTTAAGGTTATAGAGACTGGTGTGGGTTTGAGGATGGATTTCAATGGCAAGGAAGTGGGGATGGCTAAAATTTTCGCAGAAAAGAGGAGGAAGAAGAAGCTTGGTATGTAGTCGCTAAGTGTCTGGTGTGGCTTCCCTGTCTTTAGCTTTTTGGGTCATTTTTCATTGTTTTTCTTTCTTTTTAGGGTGCTTTGGTTTTATCTTGGGTTGGGGCTTGCTTTGTGTTGTTTCTTTTGGGTTGGCCTTGCTTGGGTCTACTGTGTTTTTAAGCTTACTTTTGGGGCGCGGCCTTTCCGCTTGTTGTAACTTGTGTGGCCTTGCTTGGCTCGTTTAATAAAATGTAGCCGGTCAAAAAAAAAAATTTAGGAATCAACAATCAATTATGTGTACCATCATGAAATGAAAACACAAGGAATATTTGGCACTGTGATGAGTGCAGCATGCTCTATTTTTTCCATGACTGCATAAAATCTCCAATATGTTTGAATAACCAACATATCCTGATTTGAATAACTGTATAAATACATTATTATTGATTTCTAATACAACGAGAATTAATGTTTATAAGCATAAGTTTTTTTTTTTTTTCCTTTAATGTCTCATCCTTCTTTTGGAAAAGGAAGAGGCATATACCTTCGATTCGATTTCATATAGCCTTTTCTAATTTTTTTTTTTTGAACAGCTACCTTTATTCAAAGACTCGAAGATCGGCAAGAACACGAAAGAACAACACGGAAAAACAGAGCAACATCCCACAGCCCAACACCGTACAAAAACAGGGGACATGGCAGCAAAAAACAAGAAGAAAACGCAACAATAGAAAAAACAAAAGAAAAGGCACACCAAGGCACAAAAAGAGAACAGAAAAACAAAAACACAAGAAAACCAATTACATCCGGTGAATAAAATCACCACAGGAGTTAGAACCCATTTTAGCTAGGTTGTCCGCAAAAGAATTGAAAGAACGTGAGCCATGGACGACCTTAAAGCCCTCCAAAGACTCCAAATGCTTTCGGATGAAAGAAATCAAGCGAAAGTGCTCCAAACTACTGTAATCATCGTTATTTACCAAAGAAATGGCAACCTTAGAATTGCTAACAATTGAGACAACCTAGCCACGAAGAGAAGAAAAAGAGCAACAAATTTCCATGGCCTTGTGAATAGCTGATATTTCTGCAGCATTAGAATCAACTATACCAACAAAAAAAGAGAAGACGCACAACACTTTACCATTGTCATCCCTTAAAACACCACGTATACCCATTGGCCTCGGTTTGCCCCTAGCCAACCTTTGATTCAGCATCTGCTAATCAATGAACTTGCCTTAACATATCACAACCATCCTTGTAAAAATACACTATTGCTGTATAATATTCACTAGCTTGAACAAGAAGTACGGGTAAAAAACTTAAAGGCATCTTAATAAAAATGGCTAATTAAATTGCAACGCATGGAGAAAACAAAAAGGGTTCTGCTAACATAATCATGAACATTTCGAATAATTGGTGAAAGATATCTGCCTTTAACAACCCAACCACACCCACATGGAAGATTAAAAAAATTATAAAGAAAGACCATTTGCAACACATAAAGGATGCCTATGAATATTTTAAATTGATAAACAGGCACAATAGTTACCTGTGGCTTCCACCGGTTAGAAAACCTATTGGTTGAAATATATCACCATCAAGAGTAACGCATGGAGTGCGAGTGTCACTATTAAAAGCAACCTACAAAACATCCATTGTAGTGAACATCAAAATACATTAAAAAGACAAAAAAAATTATATGAATGAATAATGAAAAATGAGTCATTGTCCTAAATAAACAGAAAAGGTGGACTACTTTTAATATAATGGCTTTTAGTGAACACAAGAGCAAAAGCATCAAAGGTCTTCTTATAAATCATAAATGATTTACTTCTCGTAAGGTTTCAACATGATTACATGATCATTACTTAATTAGCTTTAGTAAAATGAAAAAAGAAATTTTGATTTGCAAACAGTTAATTGTTATTTGACATCTTTTATCAAAGAGCTTAATGCAATTGATTTGACAAATAAAAAAATTATCAACATTACTAGGTGAAAAATTCATAAAAACCAAAGACACTTAACCCCAAACCTAGACGTTCTACTTATTTATTAGAATGACATGTTAAATTCACTTCAAACCTAAGTAAAGGTTCATGTCAAATTTGAGGTACTTGAGCCATATGATAAACATAATAAATTTTTTAATTGGATACTTTTGGACAAATGCCCAACACAGTGGAAGCTATGTTAGTTGTTACAGAGTTTCTTGTCAATACTAGAAGAATTTTATGATGTTTTGAGATGGCATCGGGGCTCAGTATTAATTTCCATAAGTCTGGTGTGGTGAAACTGGGGAAGAAGGTGGAGGGAGAGGAGGAGTGGGCCGCTTTTTTTAGAGGCAAAAAAATGGACCTTCCAATAAAGTATCTTGTTATGCCTCTTGGTGCTCGGCCTAGTTCTAAGGCGTTTTGGAATTTTGTTTTAACTCGAGAGGAGAGACGTTTGGCTCCTTGGAAATTAAAGTTCCTGAGTAAATGTGGAAGATTGGTTTTGATAAATCGGTTCTTTCTAGCATCCTAACCTATTATTTATCGGTCTTTAAAGCGCCAGTCAGTGTGGCGAAGGCCATAGAAAAGCTTCAGAGGGGTTTTTTTATGGGGTGATGGGGTGGAGAAAAGAAAACTACACACTATTTACTAGGGGTCTATTTGTCAAAGTAAAAGAAATAGAGGGTTGGGAATTGATAGGGTAGTGGACAAGAATAATGGCTTATTAGCTAAGTGGGTGTGGCGATTTGGCAAGGAGGGTGAGTCTTTGTGGAAGAAGGTTGTGTGTGCCAAATATGATGTGCAGCTAAGTAGTATGGGTTGGAAGTGGAATACCTCTTCTGTTTTCTTGCCGTTTGTCCAAGCTGTAGGAAGTCTTTTTAAGGAAGGATTCATCTCAAAGAACATCATTGAGGACGGTTTCAAAGTGTTGGTGGGCTACGGTGATTGTGTTTGTTTTTAGGATGAGAAGTGGTGGGATGATAGCCTGTTAAAAGAAGCTTTCTAGAGAATTTACGCTCTAGTTGCTAAAAAAAGTGGAGAGATCAAAAACTTTGGGAGATGGCAAGGGGAGTGTTGGGTTTGGGATGTGTAGCTTCGTAGGTGTCTTTTCGATTGGGAATGAGAACAGTGGATGATGTTCTTGGCTGCTTTAGATAGAATTAAGCTGCGTATGTCATTTTCGGATGCGCTTGCATGGTCTTGGTGTCTAAACAAAATTTTTTCTATGAGGTCTTTTAGGAGAGTTGTTAAAGATTCGATGTGTGATTTTGATTCTGAACTGGAATCTATTTGGAGAGGGATCAGCCCTTAAAAGGTTGAGTTTTTAGTGTGGCAATTGCTTAGAGGTAGGAATTTAGTGAGAAGTATGCTCCATAGGTTTGGGGTGCTATCTTCTGAAATGAAGGAGTGTCCGTTCTGCTGCAAGTATGAAGAAACTTCTGACCACTTGTTTTTACTGTGTCCGTGGTCATGGTCTTTGTGGTCTGTATGTTTGGGATATGATAGTGGTCGGTTAAGGGTTGTTGCAATTCTAATATAAAAGAGTGGAGGAGGGGTTGGAAAGAGATGTGTACCAATTCCAAATGGGGAAGAGTATGAGAGTCTCTTTTCAATGCTATTGTGTGGACGATTTGGGAAGTGAGAAATCTGGTTGTTTTTAAAGGTAAAAAGGTTGATATATCGTATTACATAGACTTGGTTTGTTTCAGAGCGGCTTGGTGGTTCAAACACCATAGGAAAGGTTTGTCGGAACCAATCATTACCATTGTTGAGAGTATGCAGATTTGTTGTGTGGACTATAGAGTTAAAAAGAAGAAAATAATGGATGCTAAACCCCTTGCCAATTCTAAGATGCTGACTTTCAATGTAGATGGTTCAAATTGTAAAGAGCTTGGTAGGGCAGGGATAAGGGGAATTATGCGTGATTATAAGGGGGAGTTGTTGTGCTCTTTCTCAGCTTTTATAGGAAATGTTGAAGCTTCCATAGCTAAATTGTTGGCAATCCTCAAAGCTTGCAATTTATATGAGTCAAAGGCTGATTTAAAAGTGAGGAATATTAGTATTGTGAGTGATTCTTTAGAGGCAGTTTCTTGGGTGAACGACGGAGATTTTGGTAATTTAAACTTAGTGGATATTATATACGATATCAGATTGTGTTTACGTCGATTGAAGAACACTTCGGTTCAACACATTTCTAGAGATTCAAATACTGAAGCTAACAGTTTAGCAAAGAGGAGCTCTTCTTCTTTGATGATTGGGGAGGTTATTGAGTGGATGGATGTTTAGTTGGCTGGGGGCTGTTTTTCTACTTTGGTTTTTGCTATCTTTTGCTTTGTTCTTGTTTCTTTTAGGGCTGTTTGGGCTGTTGCGGCGCTCTCTGTTCTTTTTTCTGTTGCTTTCATTTTTGATGTGGTATGTTGCCTTAGGGTGGAGGCATTGTTGTTTTGTTTGTGATGTGTTTGATGAATAAAGTCTACTATTTTCAAAAAAAAAAAAAAAAAAAAAAAAAAAAAAAAAAAAAAAAAACAGCCAGCGTAGCATATAAATAGATCAAATAAACATAATATTATTAAAACAAAAACAAACATCTGCAATGATTTGAAATATGAGCACAACACATCTATCAAAAAGTCTTTTTTTTTATATAAGGTATAAGCCATTGGCTAAACCATGCAACCAGGTCATCTTATTGCAAACAAAATGATAAGAATCAGATTAGAAGGAACACCTGCATTTTGAAAATTCCAATCATCTACGGGCTCTAAGATGTTTTTCCAAAAACAATATTTTCTCCTAGTATATTGCTTATACAATCTTTTGCTTAGGAAGGAATATACCGATATGTAATAGCTTCATGTTATTAGGAATTGTATCTATTTTTAATTTATTTTTTAAGAAACTATTTACAGCACTATGATATCAAACCGTAGAACAAATAACTGAATATGATCTTGATAACTCGGAAAAGAGTTGCAGATGCACCAGAAAAAACATCGCTAAAGATGGCCTTACCTCCTTAATTTGCAACATCAGTGGTTTTGCAAACAAATGTTGAACCAAAAACATATTCCATAGCAGTCTGCAAAGTAAATCAAGTTTCAGATAAATGCAACCCATAATGGAACATTGTAAATTCTAATAATCTAGCAAAAAAATTGAAAAAGCAAATTACAGTTCAAATCATTAGGTTTCCATGACTTTTTTTTCTAACCAAAACAAAACAAGAGACTATCATAAACAGGAAGTTTCCATGACAAATGTACAAAAAGAAAATTCCAAAATGAACTTCCAAGTTCCAAGTTTCAAACTCAAAATTGCTTAGCCACAAAACCAGACAATTTAAAGGTCACGTCATAATTATAAACAAATAGAACCATATGCACAATAATAGAAAATTGTGTCTATAAGAAACAAAAATGTACGTAAATCAAGCAGCATGACATGATCAGGTTTGATGCGATAAATAGGCATATGGAAGCATACCTTCAATTCATCACTGTAACCAACCAAAGAAAGTGCAAGTTCTGCATTTTCCTTGCCGACCTGTGAAATAATAACATCAAGATACAGGAAAAAAGGCTACTTGACTTTAAACATTGGAAAACTTAACAGCAATAACTAACCAATCTAACAGCAGCCTGTTGAACTCTAGGAGGAACAGTATAGGATTGAATCTTATTCATAGGTATAATTGTTACTCTGCTTCGAAGATCACCATGCTGAAGCAGTTGCTTTCCAGTATTTTCAGTGTCTACAATAACATTATATAATTTTCCACCAGCATTAACCTGCAGGTGAACTCAATGTTAGAGAATTGCCATATGGATCTCGAGTTTTGAAAACAATTATGTGATATGCATTACAGACCTCTAAGGCAGTCATGGTGGAGCTGTTCTTCACTTTGATAAGCTTTGCAACCACACCCTTGACCTTTGACCTGTCAAAATTCTTCACAGGATCATGATATGAGAACTGCACATTTGCTAACTGTGCAGAAAGATCGCGAATTTCATCTTTCAACTTCTACACCAACTCCATCTCAGATGCACGGTCCTGAAAATGGATATAGTTCAGGATAAATCTAATTAAGAAACAAAAAAAAAATATATATATATATATATATATGCATGAGGAATGTAAAAACATGTGAGGCTGTTTTTTTTGTCTTGTGGTGGTGTTACGAATCAGAATGTGTGGAGGAGAAGAGACAGACATGCCTTCTGCAGAGCTTCCTTCAGGCCCTCTTGATATGAAACAGACTCCAATCCAAGTTTAACTTTCTCTACATCTTTCCTTCTAGCATTGAGCTCAATCTCTGCGGCAGCAGCCTCTTCACGCTTTGAAAGTAACTGATGTCTTTTCTCTTTCAGCTCCTTCTCGCAATGACTTATTTTAGTTTTCAGCTGTTTCATTTCTGTTTCAGCACTTCCAACAGCAACCTTGGCATCACCTAGCTGGTCTTCAAGACATTTCTCTTCATTTCCACTACTCTTGCCAGCTAATACGCCCTATTCAAAGTAATCACACCACTTTCTTTCAAAACCACAACTTGACATAAAAGAAGGCAATAGCAGCAAATCAATCAAATAGAACAAATCTAAAATATATTGGGACTCCTCACCTGGTAGTCCTTTTCATACTCTTCCAAACTTTTAGATAATTCCTCCACTCTCTTTTTGAGATCAGCTGCTCCTTCTTCAGACCTTCTGACAGCAGAGGCCTTCTCCTCTATAGATTGCTTTAGGTCTTCAATATTACGAACAATCTAGCACCATAAGGATGTAGAATCCAAATTTGATTAAAATGGCAAAAAATAGGTAGGAATAAAACAGATAGAAAATAGGACTACAAAATATGGCAAAAATACAAAGCTAAAATGCATATGAAAGAAGTGACAGAGTTTGAGATAAATCTTAACCACCTTTTTGGCATTCTCTTTCACACTCCTAAGATTGTCATCTTTAAGCACAAGACCTTGAGATAGTTTATCTACTTTATCCCACAGAATTTTGACTTCCCCACCCATGCTGGCTTCCTTTTCAGCAGTCAAATTTGATACTTGCTTCTCCATTTCCAGTATTTCCAATCGTGTCCTTTCTGTATTTTCGTCAATTTCAGCAATCTTAGCCTTTACTTGTTCCACGTCACCAACTGCACTGTCTCTGATCTTCTCGGCTTGAACATATTCATAGGCAATGCAAAACCTTCTAAGTCGATCTAATTCAACACTGCCATTAGCCCATTGCATGTATTGAGTCCGTTCTTTCCTTAGTTTCTCCAAAGCAGGTAATATTTCTTGATCAAGAAGCTTATTAATCTCATCAACCTTACTCTGCTTCTTTTCAAGTGTTTTTAGTGCAGCCTCTTTCTTTGTTTCATACATTCTTGTCCCAGCAGCCTCTTCAAGCATAGATAGAATCTCAGGGGGTTTCATATTTAAAACCTTGGTGATACGGCCTTGCATTATGAGGAAATGCGGATTATTAACATTAAGTTGTACTGAATGAAAAAGTGTTGGGACTTGATTAGGCTGTGAAGCTTTTCCATTGATAAGATATTTGTTCCTTCCACCAACCACGATCTGCACAGTAAGAAATGCATCTCAACAAAACAGCCTGTGTTTCAGCACTTTACTTTCAGGCTAACAAAAAATAACTCCACTGTAATGTCCAAGCACATCAAACTAGTTAGCCTAGTAACATAGACTATTAAGTCATCGCCAAAATGGAAATAGACAAATTATATTTATGCTAACATACTAGAATCATTAACAACTTCATACTAGTTTAGAAAGAAATAGATTAACCAGTTCAAAATCCTATTTGGAAAAACCGCGAAATATATTCAATTCAATTCTAAATCAACAGTCGACCATACGAAGCACGAACCTGCTGCTGCTGAATGGTTATACCCAAATAATTTTGTCTCGAATTATTTGGTTTATGAGAATGGATACATGCAAACACAACTGCAGAGTGTAAGCTCCTCCACCCTTATCTGCTACCCCTTCCCCTCCCTGTTTTTCTTTTATACTTGGTCATTATAAATAGGTATACTGTTTTTTACATTGACAAGTTATTCAATATGTCTCCTAACATGTGTTTTAGCTGTGTTGTGTTTGTATTTATAACTAAAATTCATCTGTTATTCTGTTAATGGGTTTCAAACCCTTAGCTGCTTTTAAAGTTAATGATGTTTTCTGCATCCCAGGTGCACATTTCAATATTTTTTATCAAACTTTAAATTTGTAGCAGTTACAGATTTTGTTAGCCCATGTTTTCTCTCCCCTTGTATTTTTGTTTTTATAAATGAAATGATTTTTCCTAATATCAAATGCCAAGATATGCTCCTATAAAGAGTTTAGAAAATTAATGTAAAACTTCTTGGGACCTGATTTCATTTTGTGGATTTCTGAGCAGGCGTCTGCAACGACCACAGACAATAGCTGTGAGTCTGTGGTAATGATTGGTCAGCACCAACAGGCAACAACAGCAAAACCCAACACAGCATTCTCAAAGGGATGCTAACAACCAAGCTGGGTGAGTAATTGTAGCCTGGTCCGGATTATATTGGTATCGTTGTTGTTTCCATCAATTGTAGAGCGCTGAAATTTTCAAAGATCGTCCATCTTGGTTTCGGGATTGCCGATGCCTTGACATATTGAGTGTAACAGGTTTTTTTTTTTTTTTTTTTTTTTTTTTTCTTTCCTTCTCTTCTCTTTTTTAAATTATAAAGTTGAACCTTAGCTGCAGCCTGCAGTTCAAACTATAGTATCTTTGACTTTTGCAATATTTTAGTATTTATTTTCTAATTCATTTGTTTATTTTTGTTTCCAAAACCGACTTTTGCACCTACAACATTTGCATCAACACGAGACTTCTGGACACTGAGATATAGTACAAGTTTGGAAGATGACAATCTTGTGGTAAATCATGTGTTTACTTCTTTGCACATTGCAATTTGGTTTTCATTTTTAAGAAGATCAAGTTGATGGAGATAATGCAAACTATTCAAATAGATATGCTGTTGTTTGTGAGCCAAAATTACCTTGTTTTTATATTTCCCATATTTGATTGTATAGAAAATTAAGAACAATGAACCATACATGTATAACATGTCTTGAATTTAAATTTAACTCCTAATAAGATAAGAGAGTGATTTGATTTAAATTTATTATAATCAAGAGGGAGAATTGTAAATAACCCCTTAACTTTTGATCAAATGTCAAATCAAACTATCTAGTTTAAACAGTCATCAAAAAACCCCATACTATTAGTTGATGGTTAGTTGGCCGTTAGTCGACTTTAATTAAATCTAATGTAATATAATTATTTAAGTGGTTTTTTCTATAATTGAACTAAATAAAAAATAAAAAATGTATACTAAAAATATGGTTAGAAATTTTTTTTTAAATGAAAATTAAATATATAAAAATTTATTATAACAAAGCAATAAAATCATTATAAAATTTAAAGAAAAAATTTATTTTAAAATATAAAAAGTTATTTTTGTAAGAAATTGATTTTATTATTATTAGTATATAATTTTATTATATTTTCCTTTTTTATATATTATGTTTATAATAAATGATTTAAATTGTAATATTTGATATATATAAAGTCAATTAACTGTTAACCAATAGTAGAGGAATTTTTTTTACTGATTATTCAAATCAGTGGATATGATTTGACATTTAATCAAAAGTCAGGAGCTATTTACAATTCTCCCTGATCATAAAAATAAAGAAGATTGTTTTCATATTCTCCCTCGCCTTTTCCGCTTTTCAAAAGTTTACATTTTTACCGAGCACAACGGCATTGGATCAAAAGAAATGGAAGTGTACATTAACGCGAGTATTCAATACACAAGTTCTTTATGTGTGAATTCGCTAATTAACAACATAAAATTCAATTGAAAATGTTCCAAAATTAGTACATGGGTGGCTGTTTTGCCACCCTGTTATGTCCCTATTTTATGGGAAATTATAGATTAAGTGAATTATTTGATTACAAATATGTTTTTTTTTTATTTATATTTTCTGTAATTTTGTTACTGGGTACGTCTAGATTAAAAGTAGTAGTCAGTTGTAATGTAGTAGTGGTTAGTCACTTAGTTGTAGATGTTTTTTTTTATTTTTTTATTTTTATTTTTATTTTTTTATAAACAATTGTTGGGACTGGCTAGATGAGGCTCTACAAGCGCAGCCCGGAAAGCAACTCTCACTAGAGGGGAGAGATCACCCACACCTAAGTGAGACAAGACTCACACAATGGAGGGAACAACTTCCCTAAATACACACAGGGTCAGGGATCGAACCTTGGTAAGAGAGAGTCTCAAATAGACTCTGGCCACCAAGGCTAAGGGCTCGTGTGTAGATGTATATTGTTGATCATCACCAGATGTCAAAGAGTTTGGTTATCAACGATGAGGTAAATAAGGACCGCTTCCAGGGGAAGTACGTGTAAGTACTACCAGAAACAACCGCAAGCAAAATCTAAAATGTCCACATGAAACATCAAACAATGAATTAAAAAATTATCAAACTTAATTCTATGCTAATAAATATATTTTCTAGAAAGAATTATTTTACCACCGTCAAATATGATTTAGTGATAAATGACACTCATCCAACCACGGTCGAAGCTAGCTCTAGATTTTTTTTTTTTTTTTGGATGATTTGAAAAACTATTACACTTTTAATATAAAAATGTAAATAATACAAGCTTAGGGTAAAATTAATATTAAGTCAAACATGATATTTCTCTATTTTCCTTTTTTGTTTTTTCACTATTTAGTCAAATATTAAAAATAGGAATTAAGAAAAATTAAAGATTTAGTAGGCATTTAATTCCATAAACATTACTGTATGCTTTTAATGTTTAATTCTTTTTCAAGCTATAGTTCTACGGATGTTTTTTTTTTTAAAATAAAATATTATTGATACACTTTTCAATAATGATATCAACATTTTTGACTTTGTTTATAAACTTGACAACCTTACCCATATCTTTGATTTATTTTATAAACATGAGGTTGATATTCTACATGGACGTTCTTTTTAATTTATTATTTCGGCCGAAATTTCTGTCTTCACTCCTGCAACAAGAACCGGTTAATTAAATATCATTTCAGATCTTAAGCGAAAATGTAAAATTAGTCTTCTCTTTTTTTTTTTTTTTTTTATCTAAATATAAATTACTTGTCTTTAGAATAATTATACCTTTGGCAATTGCCTCATCATTTACCTAGCGATTGAGCTGGCTTGATTGCAACTAATCACAATGACAACAAGTTGATACAAATTACTTAATTTTGGATATAGTGTCTCACGCATGTAATAATCAACACAGAATTCCACCGAATGTTACAAAATGACTCTCCTATAGTCCTACTTTGATCTGTAATGGGGGAGCTGCATTTAGTGCCATTATCATGGAGTAACCATTCATTAATTCGTCTATTAAGAATTCTGATCAGCTTCAGATCTTTAGATTTTAATTTTTGTGTGGATCTTGAATTTCTTTTTGCGATGAATTAAACCTGACAATGCATGGGTCAAATTTTTTGGTCAAATTGTAAACGGATCACTCAAATTTTATTTGATCCAAACCTATATCTTAGTTTATTGGGTTTGAAAATGAAAATTTTAAACCTATTTGTCGTTTAAATTCAAAAACCGATTCATCTAACCCAATATCTTTTATCGTTATTATTTTTTTTTATCAATAATTAATAATTTGATTTGTTTAAAAGAAAAAAAAAAAAAAAACTGTAAAACTAAAGACAATTAAGAAAAAAAAAATTGAATACTCAAATATAAACAAGCATATAATAATGCAATTAAAAATCATATATTAAATTCTTTATAAAAAAATCATATATCAAATTAAAAATAATAGTATATTAAAACTATTTTATGAAAATCCGCACAAACATAAAGTTACCTTTAACTATATTTTTGTAGTGCATTTTCATTAATTCGTCTATTAAGAATTCTCAGCTTCAGATCTTTCGATTTTAGAAATGGTTTTTGTTTTTTTTTTTTTTTTTTTTTTTTTTTTTTTTTTTTTTTTTTTTTTTTTTTTTGATTGGATTACATCAACTAGAATGAATTACAACAATCCTGCTAGGATGAGACTCGATTACAAGCACAGCCTAGACAAGATATAAGCTCCCACAAATGGGGAGAAAGATACCCATACAAAGGTGGGACACAAGCCACACAAATAGTGGAACAACATCCACACACTAGTGTACCAAGAAAAATTGAATATATAAATGCACGTCATGGCACTCAAACCGTGGTGGTGGAGGGCTCCAACAGAGGGTCTAACCATCTTGGCAATAGGCTTTGGCCTAGAAAGGGTTATTTAACCTTTGTCCTATATAATTTGTTAGTAAATGACAATAATTTTTGGGGGAGATTGAAAAATATAAATAATAAAAAATATGAATTCCTTCTAAAAGCTTGTGTTTGTCTAAAAAGAGGACCGAAACATATATAATTAAAGAATTTATTTAAAATTTTCTATTACTTCAAAAAGGATATGATTGCCTCAGCTACATCAATTCAGACTTGTTTTCACCTTTACCTTTTATTTTTCAAAAGATATTGAAATATATTACTGATATATTTTCGGATCTTAAAAAATATTATTTTTAATTTCTTATTTTCATGATAAAACATCTAGAGTTGTTTTCATAGTTTTGGAAAATAATAATAATAAATAAATCCTAATAATTGATGAATTGAGATTCACTGCATTTAAAAAAAAATGAAAGTGAAAAAAAAAAAAAAAACACACAACAGAAATTAATCTGAATCTTTTCAAATAATAATAATAATAATAATAATCTCAATTATTGATTCATTTACATGTCAACAAATTTGTTGAGATCAGAACAATTATGATTATAACTAAAATATTAAAAATAAAATTTATACAATAATTTTTTAGAGTGATTTTACAAAATATAAATATTATGTATGCTTAGACAATTTAAACACGATCGTATATTTCAATATATAATGGGATGGGTCTGAGATATAATTGCCTATATAACATATGATGACAATTTTATTCATGAAAAATTTGTTCAATATATATATATATATTTTTTTTTTTTTGTGTGTGTGGGGTGGGGGTGGGTGGGGGTGTTGCATGGCCCCTGTCAGCCCCCCGCCTATCTCCTCCTCTGGTTAGTGGTTACACTCCGGACACCAGGCTCCATGGGCATGACCTGGAGTACTGCCAAAAACATCTGCAAGCTGCCTTAAACGTCCACCTGAAACAAAAAAAACAATGAATTATTTATAAATTATCAAACTTAATTTTATGCTAACTAATATATATTCTAGAAAGGGTTATTTTACCTTTATCCAATATGATTTGTTAGTAAATGACAATAATTTTTGAGGGAGATTGAAAAATATAATTAATAAAAAATATTAATTCCTTCTAAAAGCTTGTGTTTGTCTAAAATGAGGACCGAAACATCAAACATATATAATTAAAGAATTTATTTAAATTTTTCTACTACTTCTAAAAGGATATAATTGTCTCAGCCATATCAATTCAGACTTGTTTTCACCTTTACCTTTTGTTTTTCAAAAGATATTGAAATATATTACTGATATATTTTCGGATCTTAAAAAATATTATTTTTAATTTCTTATTTTCATGATAAAACATCTAGAGTTGTTTTCATAGTTTTGGAAAATAAAAATAATAAATAAATCCTAATAATTGATGAATTGAGATTCACTGCATTTAAAAAAATGAAAGTGAAAAAAAAAAACACAACAGAAATTAATCTCAATCTTTTCAAATAATAATAATAATAATAATAATCTCAATTATTGATTCATTTACATGTCAACAAATTTGTTGAGATCAGAACAAATATGATTGGAACTAAAATCTTAAAAATAAAATTTATACAAAAGTTTTTGAAAATGATTTTACAAAATCTAATAGTGACCCAAAATCACAGAATTAAATAGAAGTAACTAAGTAGGTAGGGTGACTTACGATAGAAACTGGGTTTGACAGTCCCAGTCTGTCTCTCTGAAAGCTCCCGTGCAGCCACCACTTCCCAGGTTAGCAGAACCATAACAACCATCACAAATATCCTCCAACCGATTGAACTTTTTTTAAAACCCATTCTGTTAATTATAAATTTCATGCATAGATCGAGCATATATATAGATAACAGCATATGCATATGTGTGTACGTATATATATAAAAGTCAAATAAATGTATTTAATTTCCTTGCATGTTCCTTATATGTTTGAAAATCCTAACTAGTGCAATTTTCGGTCAAAGTCTTCCTGCAGTTGATAATTGATCCATTGAGAGCATCTTCAATGTAAGAGTGGCTTATGAAAAAAAAAAAAAAAAAAAACTCTACATAGGATTAATAGACGTTCTGTTAATAAATTTTTCTCCAATGCAACCGTGCATACTCAACCTCAAGTTGACATGGTAAAAAAATATTAGACATTGTCAACATGACCGTCTACTTTCAGACGGTCTGTTGTACAATTATTTTTTCTATTCTCACCAAATATTTAAAACTGACATTAGTTTTTCATATATTTTTGGTAAGGAAATAAAATAAAAAATAAAACAGGAAAAAAAATAGACACGTCATTAAAAAAAATTGAGTGTTAAACAGAAGTATTGGAGACCAAATTTTGAGTTGATTGTCTATCAAGTCTATTTTTATACCACATAAGAAGTAAATCTCTTAACATTGTTGTCATGTCAACAATTATTAATATGTAAACCATTTTTACATCGAAGATGCTTTGAGAATGCATAGTTGGAAATTTTTATGCGAAGTAGGTAATACTGATATTTTTTACTAACGCGTAGTTGGAAATTTCTATGCGAAGTACTGGTATTTTTGACTCACTAATAATGTGAAATTGAATCTTAAAAAAAAAAAAAAAGTGAACTTTTTTCAAAAGCCATTCGTTCATAAATTTCATGCATAGAATATAGAACACTGCTTGTTTATATATATATATATATATATGGGCGGAACTAGGGGCCAATTTATAAAAATAGTATTAAATTGTAAATTTACAATTTTTTTTAAAAAATTTATATTCTTTTTAACTATTAAATTTTTTTTGTGGGCCACCCTCCCGGCCTCTATAGGGTTCCCCATATATATATATATATATATATATAAGTTAATTTCCTATTTTCCTTGCATGTTCCTTGCATGTTCCTTATTATTGTTAGAGAAGTCAAAGAGTAGTTAATTTCATATTTTCCTTGCATGTTCCTTATTATTGTTAGAGAACTCCATAGTCACGTGTGAAGCTCAAGTCTCACGTTAAAAAAACTTATAATAAAGAGCAAATTGCACTAAACTTTCCCGAGGTTTACCCTCTTACACCAAGAAACAAGTTTATCATTAACGGGTGCTCTTTATACGGTTCTCTTAGGGTTTCGCTCTCTCTAAAACCCTAGTGTAGAAGGAGAAGGTTTCTTGGGACTGTGGTACAGGTTTTCGACGGCAACATTTTTTATTTGTTTCAGTAGCCTTGTTCGCTTATCAGGGTCAATAATGGATTAAGAAGAGATTGCAAGATTATGTGCGGCTCTCTCAATCAAGAGTAAAGAGGAAAAACTTTGGAGTGTTCAAGATAACCTAAAGGTGTCGGCAGGTAAAAAGCTTGAGTTATGTTTAGTTGGTAAGATTATGTCCAAAAAACATGTCAACGGAGATGTCTTTAGAGCCGTGATCCCTAAGATTTGGAAACACCTATGGAGATTGAGGTTGTGCAGGACAACACCTTTCTCTTTTATTTTAGGAATCAGAGTGATCGTTTTAGGGTTCTAGCAGGTGGCCCATGGAGTTTTGACAATAGTTTGTTGGTTTTAGAGAAAGTTTCAGGTGTGGGGGATATTGCTAACGTTGTTTTTAACCGGGTAGAGTTATGAATTCAAATCATGAATGCACTTTTGATGTGTATGACGAAGGAGATGGGTGTCTTTATGGGAAAACTTATTGGTGATCTGGTGGACATTGATGTGGGCGTGACAAGAGAGTGTTTTGGCAAATACATGCGCCTTAAGGTTGCTATTGACGTGACCAAGCCTCTTAAGAGATCCTGAGGTTGGATTTGCAGGAGAATGGAAAGGAATCGCTTTTGTTGTTATGATATGAAAAACTCTCAGATTATTGTTCCAACTGTGGAATTCTAGGTCATTCTTATCAGGTGTGTCATAATGGTTTTATCAGGAATAATCGGAAGGCTGATACAGATTTTGAGTTTGGACCCTAGATGAGGGATTCGAGTCCTCCAGGTCAAAACAGGAGCTCTGGACAACATCGTTCACAGGGTGGGGTTTTTAACACAAAAGATAAGGGTCAAAAGAATCCAAATTCGAGGAATATGGAACAGGGTAGTAATAGTAGTTCTTGGCGATGAATAGTGGAAATGTTGAGCGAAGTAACAGTTCCTCTGACGGTCGAAGAATGGAGATGGATGAGAACAGGCAGAACGTGGAAGTCGATGGTAATGAAAAGGATATTCAAGGGAAGACTCAGAAGGCAGGGATTATGGGTGATGGGGTGGAAGGTTTGATAGGAACAGTTTTGCCGTCAGAAGTTGATAAACAGGGTGCTGAAGTTTCAAAGTGTGCTACGAATGTGACCAATTCGGTGCTTGAGTTTTCTGCGGGTGGAAGTGCTGGGCTCACTTTGGGTAGTTACGGACATGTAGGAAAGCTGGTGGACTTGGAGAAGACATGGGTGGAATCAAATAAGGGTGACAAGACTGATCGGGTGGAAAATGGTTTAGAGGGGGGTATTTGATCATCGGGGTGCACGGGTGCAAAGGTAGAGGTTCGTCAAAAAAAAGGAAAATGGAAACAGTGGGTGTGTAAGGGCGGCTTGTTGGTAAAGGGACATGTAGGTGACATCCAGGTGGAGAAAAAAAGAAATATCAGTGATATTGATGCAGGTAGTTCTTCGGTGTTGAAAAAAATGAAAAACAATCTTGTTTTTGGCCATGAGTCAATTGAGATATCAGCGAGTCAAGAAGAGTCCCTAGCTTGCCAGACTCAATGAAAACCTTGTGTTGGAACACCATGGTCTAGGAGGCAGTCAAGCATTCAGAGTTCTGCATTCACTTATGCGTGACCATCGTCCGGAGGTAATGTTCTTGATCGAAACTATTAGTGATCACAATGATATGGAAGGTCTTCGAATTAAGTTGGGTTTTGATTCGAAATTGGTTATTAATAGAGAGGGGAATAGTGGAGGTTTATGCTTGTTTTGGAAGGTGGACATTGACATATCTCTTCTTTCGTATTCTCGTTATCACATTGATACGATGATTACGACTCATAACAATAAGAGATGGAGATGGACAGGTTTTTATGGTAACACGAGCACGATTCAGAGGATTCATAGGCAGATGTTGTTGAGAAGATTAGCGGACCTTTCGCCCCTTCCTTGGCTGATAGGTGGTGATTTCAATGAGATCTTAAGTTTGAATGAAAAATAAGAGGGGATAGTAAAGATAAGAGGTGTTTATGGATAATTTCCGAAATGCTTTGGGGTATCGTGGACTTAAGGATTTGGGCTATTCGAGACCCGAACCAAGGTAGTTAGTTCAAGAGCGTTTGGACCGTTACGTGAGTAATGAAGAGTGGCAGGATATGTTCCCTTATTTTTCGATTCAACACCTTGATTTTATCAAGTTCGTTCATTGTCCAATCCTTTTTTGCTTTGATGATCAAGAGGTCAAGCAACCTAGGGGCCGTCGGTTTCACTACGAGTGCTGTTGGGCTAAGAATTCTGTGTGTCTTGAGAAAATCCAAAGCAGCTGGAAGGGTGTGGTTGACGGTAATAAGATGAATGGGATGGTCGAATGGCTTTCGGTTTGTGCTAAGCAGCTTCGAAGGTGGAATAAGCTAAATGTGAGTGATTTAAAGGAGAGGATTGGTGTTAAAAATAATAATAAATAAATAAAAATAAATGGTGGGCTGTAGTAATCTAGAAGTCTTGACTGATTAGAAGGAATAGAGAGTGGCTAATTGAGAGCTTGATGATCTTTTGAAGGAGGAGGAAGTGTACTGGCGACAACGATATAAGATTTCTTGGCTTAAAGAGGGGGACCGTAACACGAAGTTTTTCCATGCTAAAGCCTCATCGAGAAGGAAGAGAAATAGGCTTCATGGATTATTTGATGACAACAGTGATTGGAAAACGAAGGACAAAGAGATGGAAGGTATAATAACTCATTGTTTTTCCTTTATTTTTGCTAGCTCTCGGCCGTCTACTGAGCAGCTTAACAGGGTTATTGGTTCGATTGATACTAGGCTCCTTCCTAATTTGAGGGATTTTCTTGATGGTCTTTTTTCTACAGAGGAGGTGAGGGAAGCTTTATTCCAAATGAGTCTGTCAAAATCTCTTAGGGAAGATGGCTTTCCCGTAGCCTTTTTTTAGAATTTTTTTGGCGTAGTTGGTGATGATGTTACAAGGCTATGTTTAGATTATCTCAATGAAGGCCATTCAGTGAAGATGATCAATCATACTTTACTTTGCCTCATCCCAAAGGTGAAGAATGTAGAAAGAATGTCTGAATTAAGGTCGATTAGCCTCTGCAATGTCATCTACAAATGTATCTCTAAGGCTCTTGCTAATCGGTTACGAAAGGTGCTTGATTGTATCATCTCAGATACTCAAAGTGCGTTTATGCATGATTGTCTTATTACAGATAATGTGATGGTGGGATTTGAATGCATTCATGCTCTTTGGCGGAAGGTTAATGGGAAGAAAAAGGGTTTCATGTCTCTCAAATTAGATATGTCGAAAGCCTACGATAGGGTTGACTAGAATTTTTTTGAAGGAATGATGAAACGTATGGGTTTTTCTGATACTTGGATTTCGAAGATCATGAAGTGTGTTTCTTCGATCAGTTACTCTTTATTCTTAATGGTAAGATCCAGGGGAATATCACGCCTTCTAGAGGTCTGAGACAGGGAGATCCCCTATCCCCTTACCTTTTCCTCATTTGTGCTGAGGGTCTCTCTAGTTTGCTTGCTAGATCGAAGAGTAGGGGTGATTTTAATGGGTTCTGTTGTAGCTAAAGGAGTTTGAAGGTAACGCACATCATCTTTGCAGATGATAGTCTCCTCTTCACGCGTGCAACTATGAAAGAGTGTATTAATATTAAGGGGTTGTTGGGGGATTATTCGTAGGCCTCAGGTCAGATAATTAATTTTAGTAAGTTTGCGGTCTGTTTTAGTTAGAAGTTTTCCTTGTTTGAAAAAAGAAAGTTGGCGGAGATTCTAAAGATGTCAATTGTTGAGGTCCATGAAAGATATTTAGGGCTTTCTTGTGTGACGAACAGAAGTAAGCGTGTCCTTTTTGATGACATCAAAGAGCAGGTTTGGAAAATGCTCTAAAATTAGAGTAATCGGTTTTTTCTGGTAGCGGACTTGAGGTCCTCCTCAAAGCTGTTATCCAGGCGATCCCGGTGTACTCTATAAATTTATTTAGATTGCTCAGTTCTTTGATTTCGGATCTTCATCGTTTTTGTGCTAGATTTTGGTAGGGTGGTAATGGTGCGAATCGCAAAATGCATTGGTGCCCTTGGGATATTTTATGTAAAGCTCATTGTGAGGGTGGGCTTGGTTTTTGAGACTTGGGTGTTTTCAATAAAGTGATTCTAGCCAAACAATGTTAGCGTTTGCTTAACAATCAAAACTTTTTAATTGCTCGGATTCTGAAGGATTGTTACTTCCTTGATACCGGTTTTCTTGAGGCTAATAAGTGTAAGTTAGGATCCTTTTTGTGGAACAGCCTTGTTTGGGGAAAGGAATTGGTGGAGAAAAGGTCTAGATGGAGGGTGGGGAGTGGGCTGTCGATCCTGGTCTATAAGGATAGATGGATTTCGAGAGTTTCTACCTTTAAAATTGTTTCTCCTCATGTGCTTGGTATGGAAATGACAGTTATTAATCTTTAAAATATGGATGGGACCTGGAATGAGGCTTTAGTGCGTCAGTTTTTTTCGGAGGAAGAGGTGAAAGCTATCCTTGGTCTCCCTACAAGCAATTCTGATTTGAATGATGTGTTGTTATGGCATTATGAGAAGTCCAACGGCTTCTCTGTCAAGAGTGGCTATTGGTTAACCCATGCCTCTGATAATAGTCCTAACTGCTCGTGTCTCAGTAGTAATGTCTCATAGTGGAAATTTTTTTGGCGTCTTAAAATCCCAAATAAGATTAAATTTTTCTTGTGGAAAGCATGTAACAATTGGTTTCCAACGAAAGTGAATTTGGCGAACCATGGTATCAAGCTTGATACGTTGTGCCCTCTCTGCGGCCAAAAGAATAAAAACCTCACTTCATGCTCTGTGGCAGTATTCTTCCCTAAATCTGTGAGATCAAGGTCCAGTCTATATGGTTGGGGTAAGACTCTTGATTCCATGTCTTTTTTTTGACTTTGTGATCTCCTACAGAAATTGTGTTAGCACTGTGGAGTTCGAACTCCTTTGTGTTGTTTGGTGGCGCATCTGGTTCAGAAGAAACACACTGGTGCTCTTTAATGTGCTCTTACCTGATGCTGAGATTGTTGAGTGGGCAACCACTTTTGTCCAGGATTTCAATGCGGCGAATGCTAGTGTTTTGAAGGTTTCGCTGGTTCAGCTTGCTCCTCCTCGAAGGTTGGCTCCCCCGGATGGCTTCTTCAAAATTAATACGGATGCTGCGTTGGACGAAAGAGGCCAAGTTTCTGGCATTGGGGGTAATCATTCGTGATTATGGTAAGAGGGTGATGGGGTCTCTTTGTGGTCAGCTGGGTGTGTGCTATAGTCCTGAAATTGCTGAAGTCTTAGCAATTCATCGAGGTTTAAGGCTAGCGTTAGAAACAGGTTTGGTCTCGGCGGTTTTGGATTCAGATGCACTGGTTATTGTTAACACTATAAGTTCTCAGGTTTTGTCCAATTCTGATGTTGGGGTGATTATTCATGATATCTTACGTCTTCTAAAGAGCCTCTGTTTAAGGGTTTTATTGAAAATTAACTTCTTTGGGAGGCTCAAGTTGAAAACTAACCATTTTTTAAAAAACTTGCAAAACTAACTCAATTGGGGTTGTTGAAAGACAATATTATCCTTTTACAATTTAAAAATTACATACCAATCAAAACAGTCAAAATCTCTCTTCTCTTCAAATCAACCAAACCTAGGCTACCTAGTTAAAATTCCAAAATCTCATTGAATACTGAAATCCACCAAAATCCCTAATCTCTTTCAAATTTCACCAAACCTCTCTTAGAAAATCTCTCCCTCTGTCTCTGACTTCAATTCAAGGCCGGTAGTTGAAGACAACGACGGGGTGCCGGAAGGTTAAGACAACGACGGCACGACTGAAGGTAGTCCCAGATTGATCTGACCCGAATAGGGTTTAGGGTTTGATTATATATAAATAATCTCATTCGTCTACCCTCTAATTCCTCGTCTTCATTTGTCTTCCACACTCAGCGATGGTGCACGTCAGCTTCTATGGCAACTGTAAGATCTCTCAATCCCTTGTATTTCATGTTTATTCATCGTCTCTTTTGTTGTCTCAGTTTAGAGATCTTGCTTTTTTAATTTCATCGTAGTAAATCAAAGTATTGCACTTTAATTTTAAGCTTTTTTATTCTGTTGAGAAAATGAAAAAGGAAAAAAAGATAGTTAGGATCATGCTTATTGTCGTTTTGTTTTGTTAAAAAGTTGAATAATGATCATGCTTATTTAATTGTCATTTAGTAGTTATGCTGAGGCTCATAGTTTACCTGGATCTTGAATGATGATGGAATAATTTAATTTTTTTTTGTGTCCGGTTTCGTGAATTTAGGCTTGACATTGATTCTTTTTTTTTTTTCACATTATAATTTGGTATATTGTTGTTGGTTTTATTAGATGGGAAGACTTTCAAGAAGCCTAGTCATCCATACGAGAAGGAACGGTTGGATGTTGAGCTGAGGCTGGTTGGAGAGTTTGGGCTCCGGTGCAAAAGGGAGTTGTGGAGGGTGCAGTATGCTTTGAGTCGCATCTGTAATGCTGCTAGGGAGCTTCTCACTCTGGATAAGAAGAATCCCCACTATATTTTTCGAGAGTGAAGCACTTCTTCGTAAGTGTCTATGAATAGGCGTCTACGGGAGCTGTGGTGCTTACTAACTCTGTATTTTGGCTTACTGACTCTGTATTTTGGCTCATTCTTTATCCATTATCAGGTCTTACTCTAAATTTTGTAAGTACTGGTCTATCATCCCATCCTCTTGCTTCCTTCTGTTGGACTCCATATTTAACTGTGCTTTTAGCGCAATGAGTGTGCTGTGTTATTGACTTTAATGCTGCAAGTTGATGGCATTTTAAAGAATTTTTACTGGTTTTCTTTAAAAAATTAGTGTCGTTTGACAACTATTTGGGCCCTAGTTTAAGTAGAAAGAAGATCATAAGTCTCAGGACGGGTAGACATTTTTGTGGAATGTTTAAGCTTACATGTAATCAGAGTTCTACCACAATGCAATGGAAAGAAACTAAGAATGTTGGTAAAAGAATCATTTAAGCTCTTTTGTTCTTCTTGAGAAGTGGTATTTGATTCTCGGATCTAGATTCTGAATTCAAGGCTTTTCTGAATGTTAGTTTTTCAATGTGTTGAATTAAGGTCAACATGCATGTTCAATGTGTTGAATTTCTAGCCTGTATTCTACTGTCAAGTTGGTATATGCATCTTTTGGTTTATTTTTGGCATAGTGATGTTTGATTTGCTATAGTATTGGGTTTAGAGTTACTGTAAATGAAATGAAATTACAATAAGTATACTGGTCGGTGTTTTTGCCATCTCATTGTTATGGTTGAGTTCCTATATTACTTGGTTTAGTGTTGTTTGAATGTTAGGAATTTCCAACTATAGTTAAGAATTCTCAACTTCTATTAGGAATTCCTAACACCCGTTAGGAATTCCCAACTGGTGTTAGGAATTCCTAACGGGTGTTAGGAAATTTCCAACAATAGTTAGGAATTCTCAACTGCTATTAGAAATTCCTAACACCAGTTGAGAATTCCTAACACCCGTTAGGAATTCCTAACACCCGTTGGGAATTCCTAACTGCTGTTTGGAATTCCCAATTACAATAACAAATATCACCTTAAATTGCTTATTCGGTTAAAACATTTGTACTGATATAAATATTTTATAGTTTTATGTTATATTTCAGGATAATTAAATGGGAGAAGAGGTGGAATTGTTAGTAAAGGTTGCAGAACATTTCCCGGTGAAGATAAACAGCACTTCGTCAACGGCTGCTGTAAAGTGCATTAAGGAAAAGTTGACGGAGGCGCAACTATCCCTCTTCTACACAACATGCTTTAGGAAACTTCTAGACATGAATGACCTTAAGTTTTCCGGAAAGCTAGTACATCATCTCTTACTTAGACAAATATAGTCTCCTGATAAATCTGAAATGTGGTTTGCAGTAGGTGGCAAGAGATTGCGGTTTTCTATTCAAGAATTTTGCCTCATCATGGGTTTAGCCGTAAAACCTTGAAGCTTCTTTTTTGTATTTCAACTTCTCTCTTCAATATTTTGTATTGTGTTGCAAGATTATTTCAGTCAGTGATTAATCATGAATTCAACTGTATGCAACTTTAGTTGCTAATATTATAGTTGAACTCGTACGGAGGCACGGTAAAACATTTTGATCAAAAGGGGATGTTCAGTTCAAGTAGACAATTTTTATTACTGCATTAAGAATATAAATGTTAGATACAAGTACCCATAACTTGTTTGATACACAATAGCTTTGGAACAATATGAACTAAAAGTTAGCTTATACAGCATCAAAAGATATACACACCAACACAGATTATGAAACAAAAATTAGAAACTTATCGAAATAGCCTTGCATGTATGGTTGAGGGAATATCAAACTCAATAAGTCAATTGTGACAAAATTCAACTGAGAACTACAATAGTAATCCCAACCATTGCATCACAAAAACAACCCAAAATAAAAATAAAAGCTTCCAAAAACAACTTTCTCATAAACCTCAAGGTTCTACATGATACTACATTAGAGTAAAAAATCAAATATATTGTCATGATATTACAGGGAAAAAAATTGGAATATCTCTGCCATTCAATAAGAAGTACACCACTATGCTGAAGTCTTTGGTTTCCTGGGAGCAATTTGGTTCTCAAGCTGCAAAACAAACAAAATGCATAAGATGCAATACAATAACAGTGAAAACAACATTAACAGATTGCACACATTTAATATTCAAACATCATTAGATCAAAAGCGTATCTCTAGAACACAAAAAGAAAGCACATCATATTGATACAGTAATAACACTGTTAGGAATTCCTAACAGCCGTTAGGAATTCTCAACAGCCGTACACCCGTTAGAAATTTCTAACTCCCGTTGGGAATTTCAAACACATGTTGGAATTCCAAACACCCGTTGGGAATTCATTAGATCAAAAGCGTATCTCTAGAACACAAAAAGAAAGCACATCATACTGATACAGTAATAACACTGTTAGGAATTCCTAACAGTCGTTAGGAATTCTCAACAGCCGTACACCCGTTAGAAATTTCTAACTCCCGTTGGGAATTTCAAACACATGTTGGAATTCCAAACACCCGTTGGGAATTCCAAACACCCGTTGGGAATTCCAAACACCCGTTAGGAATTCCAAACATCCATTAAGAATTCCAAACGACTGTTAGGAATTTCTAACGGGTGTTGAGAAAACAGTGCTGGACACAGTCCAAAAAAATAGTTTCATTTGTCTAGATTCAATACAATAATGGAAAATCAACAACAACAACAACAACAAATTCAACTAAGACCCATGCTCTATTACATTCATGTAAGGTATTTTCACAAAAATAAAGAACCCTAATACACAATCAACAACAACAACATCAAATTCAACAAAGACCCATGCTCTATTACATTCATGTAAGCTATTTTTACAAAAATAAAGAACCATAATACACAAATCTAATTAGAAATTTCTAACTCCCGTTGGGAATTCCAAACACCCATTAGGAATTCCAAACACCTGTTAAGAATTCCAAATGGCTGTTAGGAATTCCTAACGGGTGTTGAGAAAACAGTGCTGGACACATTCCAAAAAAATAGTTTCATTTGTCTAGATTCAATACAATAATGGAAAATCAACAACAAAAACATCAAATTCAACCAAAACCCATGCTCTATTACATTCATGTAAGCTATTTTCACAAAAATAAAGAACCCTAATACACAAATCTAATTAAATAACATATTTTAACAAGAAATAAACTCAAAATTTAGCTTGTAAACTTTAAATTGATCACAACAACTTCAAATTCAAACAAGACCCATGATTTATTATGTAAATGTAAACTATTTTCATAAAAATATTACACAAATTCTAGAAAATCAGATATAAAAATCGGATATAAAGTATAAAAGTTCAAAAAAAATAAAAAACTCACCTCAAAGCTTCAATGGAAGGAACCCTTGTGGAGTTGCTCAATGATAGAGTTGTTTCTTTCTACTTGCTCAATGGTAGAATTGCTTAATTTGTACTTGCAAAGAAAGAGAGAACAAAATAAAAAAAATTAGAGAGGGAAAAGAATAGGATGGTCGGCTGGTCTTTTGGTGAGAAGAGGAAGAAGTGATGAAAATAAGGAAATAAGAGATTTATATTGAGTAAAGAGAAAAGTTAGTAAGTAAGGGTAAAATGGTACTTATGTATGAAAAAAGAGTTAGTTTTGCAAGTTTTTCAAAAACGGGTTAGATTTCAATTTTAGCCTCTCAAATGGGTTAGTTTTCAATAAAAACCCCTGTTTAAAGCCTGTTAGTTTTGTTCCTAGATTGGCAAATTAGGTTGCCCATAATTGGCTAAGCTCACTTTGCGTGATGCGGGTGAGTCTGTTTGGTTAGAAGACTATCCCTTGTCTGTGGAAAGTCTAGTCTTGGGTGATGGCTCAAGTTGTATGTAATCGTTTTGTTTCTCTTTAATGAATTTATCGTACAAAAAAAAAAAAAGTTTATCATTAACCGGCAAATAACTCTCCTCACGTTAGTCAATAATGTTAGAATTAACGTTTTACCGTGTCAGAACATATAAAAGTCTAAAATACTCTTAACATTACAATGTTTATTTAATTTTATAACATCAGTAAAAGACAAAAAAATATATTTTATTTATCAAAGCCAGTAACATTAATTGCAATTTTGGTGATTTTTTTTCTTTTGTATAAAACTGCCCTTAAGCAATTGAAGAATTACCATTTTATAAAAAAGTAAAAAATAATTTTTTTTTAAGTGGAAAAATAATTAATGACATTAAACAATTAAAAGAATTTAAGCAAAAGAAATTATGCTTCAAAAAACAGGGCAGATGAAATGAAAAAAAGAAATCAAAGAGATCTGATAGATTGATCATCTTAGAAAATTTTATATAAAAAAAATCTAGATCTCATGTCATAATAAATTCCCCATAATCTCATCTCAACCCCAAAAAATACCACAGTCAATCTCTCTAATCTAAAGTCAACCAATAAAAACAAGACTAATCACTGTCCCACCATTCACCAAAATCATGATTCTAAAAAATTATAAAACACTCCTCTTTATTCCAAGATTATCCTTTTTAATTTTTGTCACTCCAATTCTGAAAACACTCTATTTTAAAAATAAAATTTCTAAAGACATTCCATTTTATTTTAATAAAAGTTAGGATGAATCATCGTAGCTTTTGAATTCATCCGAGAAGTAATCTTTTTTAAATTAAATTATTAAAAAAAGAAATCATCTTTTCTAAACTATTATATTAAATATTACATATTAAATACTCTCCACTAAATTTTTAATTATCATATTAAACTCTCTCCTCTAATACATATCTCTAATTTCCTATCTCCATTCTTTCTTAAACAAGACTAACCGTTAAGAAGAAAAAATAATAATAAAATTAAAAAATTAAAAAATTAAAAAAAAAAACTCTCAAATAAGCTTGATTTTTATGAACCATTTATATGTATATATTAAAAAAAAAAAAATTAAAAAAATGAAAAAAAAAAAAAAAAAAAAAAAAAAAACCAGTACCATGTTTTTCAAAAAAAGAATCGAAATATGAAAATGTTTCTTTGTTACTTTTGTAGGTAAGTGATTGCCTAGAGAACTTTAATTGTTTCATTAGTCTTAGAAATTTTGAGTTTAAATATTTAATCTGTAGTCGTAACAAATTAAGTTTTCATATATCTACTTAAAAAATAATAATAATAATAAAAGGTATTTGTATTGACTTTTTAATATATATATATATATATATATATATGAAAATTTTCCTATGAGGATACCCTGATAGAATTATATAAGGACATTGAATGTGAGCCACTCGTTTTACATACTTTGACTTGGTATGTATGTATTTGTCAAATCACTTTTATAAATGAGTAGCTCACATTCAATATCCTGATAAAGTTATATATAGATGCTCTGATAGAAACGGGACCGTATATATATTACGGTTAGTAAAAAACCAAAGTATTTATAAAAATTTTATTTTCTTTAACTATTAATTAGAGATCGATTAATTAGCTGGGGTCTTGCGAAATGGTGTACAAATCGCTTTCCCTCGCTTATGTTGCTGTTTTGCTCTAGTGAAGAATCCATGAGAATTTACAAATCATCATGACATATCTTTCTTCATTAATTGTTCTTCTTAAATACAAACACCTGTTATAATATATGTGGCTTTTTACCACGTGTTATACCCATAATATCCCAACAAATATCACACATAATATCCTAACAAATATCTCCTCACTTCTACCCATGTTCCACCGCCTTGCCTCTCACTTGATCAAGTCCAACTGCCTGCTTTGTCCACTTGAGCCATTTGATATGCTTAACTTAATGTTTTAAGTAAGTGATGTAAGCCTTGCCTATATATATGTTTGATTTCATTTGTAAAGATGGTTGTTCAGCTGAAACTTCAGAAATCAATACAAGTCATATATGTTCTCTTCTCTCATGTCTCACTCTAATCTTATATTTATTTCATTTGTTCTTCATAGGTTCTTCAATTAATTTATAACAACACCATAATTATCCATCACCGTAATAACTTATTAGCAGACCTTATTAAATAACTTATTAACTTGCTGAAAACTCACATTACAAAATACAAATACTACAACACAACTACACAACTGACAAACACATCAACATCTATGTGGATTAACTTACAAACATGTAGAATTAAACTATTAAATTATAGCAAATCTGACACTCGTTCCTTGTATGTCCGTGAGAAGCTCCTTTGGTTGGGTGTTGAATTTTTTACATTAACACGGTTTATTCAATACACAAGTTCTTTATGTGTGAATTCACTAATTAACAACAGAAAATTCTAATTGAAAATGCTCCAAAATTAGTACATGGGTGGCTGTATTGCCACCCAAAAAAACTACCCTTCACACTCAATTTTATAATTAATATATTACCAGAATACCATAAGTAAAATTACTTGTGAGGACAAACTGGTTGTTATATACTTACACTCACACAGTCCAAATGAGAAAACCATTATTCATTTATAACTTTTTATCAAACAACCATTATACCAACTAACAAATGTTTGAAGCATCCATTATTTTTAAATTATATCACATAAACTCAATAATTTCAATAATTTCCTCTTTTTGTTTTCTCTATTTAGTCAAATATTAAAATAGGAATCAAGAAAAATTAAAGATTTAGTAGGTATTTAATTCCATAAACATTACTGTATGTTTTTAATGTTTAATTCCTTTTCAAGCTATAGTTCTCTGGATAATTTTTTTTAAAAGATTTTATTTTAGTAAAATATTAATGATTCAGTTTTCAACAATGATATCAACAATTTTGACTTTGTTTATAAACTTGACGTTCAACCTAACCCTATCTTTGACTTAGTCCTTTTTTGGTTTAACTTTCCACTACTTTAAAAGGTCTACAAACGTTTATTTAAGTTTTTTTAGAATTGTTTTGTTGGGCGTTTGAGATTGTCTAATTTAAATTGAATAAAAGCTAGTATAGTTTAAACCTCTATTAGATAAAAGCTCACGAGGATGTGTTTCTCCAAATAGACATTTATTTTTTTTTTTAAATATCTACCAACCAAACAACTATAATTTTTTTTTTTTTTTTTCAAAAACTCTATTTCTAATAGATCTAATATAAATAAATCCTTTACTAAGTTTTTCAAAAGTTCAACCAAACAAGCTCTATTTTATAAACACGAGGTTGATATTCTACATGGACTTTCTTTTTTATTTATTATTTCTACCGAAATTTCTGTCTTCACTCCTGCAACAAGAGCCGGTTAATTAAATATCATTTTAGATCTTAGGTGAAAATGTAAAATTATTCTTCTTTTTTTTAATCTAAATATAAATAACTGATCTTTAGAATAATTATACCTTTGGCAATGGCCTCACCATTTACCTAGCGATTGAGCTGGCTTGCTTGCAACTAATCACGATGACAACAAATAATTGATACAAATTATTTAAGTTTGATATAGTGTTTCACGCATGTAATAATCAACACAGAATTCTACCGAATGTTATAAAATGGTTCTCCATGTAATAATGGGGGAGGTGCATTTAGTGCCATTATCATGGAGTAACCATTCATTAATTCATCTATTAAGAATTCTCAGCTTCAGATCTTTTTATTTTTATTTTTGTGTGGATTTTGAATTTATTTTTGCGTTGAATTAAACCTGGCAATGCATGGGTTGAATTCATAGGTCAAATTGTAAATGGATCACTCAAATTTTACTTGATCCAAACCTACCTATTAGTTGATTGGGTTTGAAAATGAAAAATTTAAACCTATTCGTCGTTTAAATTAGTCAAAAACTGATTCATCTAACACCCGTTATCTTTTATCGTTATTATTTTGTGATCAGTAATTAATAATTTGATTTGTTTAAAAGAAGAAAAAAAAAAACTGTAAGACTAAAGAAAATTAAGAAAAAAAAAAAGAATACTCAAATATAAACAAGCATATAATAATGCAATTAAAATTCATATATTAAATTAAAAATAATAGTATATTAAAACTATTTTATAAAAATCAGCACAAACATAAAATTATCTTTTCCTATATTTTTGTAGCGCATTTTATCTACCTTTCTTACTCTGAAAAAGCAATGAAGTGAGGTATTTATTTGTAAAATTGTGTTCAATTTCATTTCGCATAAGTGGCAATTCTGTCAATACCTCAGCAACAAGAATGACAAGTTTGGTATTGCTGTAACTTTTATAATAATCACTGTTAACTGTACTGAAGAAATAATCAGTTGTAAAGTTAATCAGCAGATGTTTGGTTAATTATACTTTTAAAACTAATGTATAGCTCAAAATCAGTTTACCTATGTTTGATAATTTTATTTCAAAAGTGCTGAAATTAGTTACAATGATTAAAATAAACATGATTTTATAACCTCATTTTATTTTTTTCATTAATTATATATATTAATTAAATCAATATTTAAGTAAAATATTTAAATTAGAAAAAAAATTCTATAAGAATAATAAAAATATTTTTAAAAGATTTTATAAATCAAATCAATATTTAAATAGAATTTTTAATTTAAAACTATTGTATAAAAATCAGCACAAACATAAAATTATCTTTAACTATATTTTTGTAGTGCATTTTCTCTACCTTTCTTACTCTGAAAAGGCAATGAAGTGAGCTATTTATTTGTAAAATTGTGCTCAATTTCATGTTGCATAAGTGGCAATTCTGTCAATACCTTAGCAACAAGAAGGGCACGTTTGGTATTGCTTTAATTTTTATAATAATTATTGTTAACTGTGTTTAAGAAATAATCAGCTATGAAATTAATCAGTGGATGTTTAGTTAATTATACTTTTAAAACTACTGTATAGCTCAAAAGCATTTTACATATGTTTGATAATTTTATTTCAAAAGTGCTGAAATTAGTTACAATGACTAAAATAGACATGATTTTAGAATCTTATTTTATTTTTTTCATTAATTATATATATTAATTAAATCAATATTTAAGTAAAATATTTAAATTATAAAAAAAAAAAATTCTATAAGAATAATAAAAATATTTTTAAAAGAGTTTATAAATCAAATCAATATTTAATTAGAATCTTTAATTTTAAGATAAAATAAGGAATATAAATGATTTTAATTTAATTTCATAAGGAGAATAATGATATTTTAAAAGATTCATTATATGCTGAAATAGATTATTCCATAATCACTTTCAAAAAGTAACCATTCACCTACTTCTCAAAATCACTGTCAAAACTTGCCAGATTATCAATTAATCACCGTTGGAAGCTTTACCAAACATCATTTTATATCAAAATTATGAAATAAGTTGATTTTAACTTCTCAAAAGCAATACCAAACTGGCCCGAAGACTAGAACTAGAATCAATGACAGGAGACGAACCGCTAATTATGAAATGAACTATGACGGAAAGGAAGTCCCACACCTACGAGTGCGCAATTATTACTAGATTAACCTCTTCTTATTATGTCATGTTATTTTTAATCTTTTTAAAATTATAGTGGTATTTAAATAGAATATAATAAATAATAAAACAACTGATCGACACCTTTGGAACCACTATGGATCCCTTGCTTTGGTTAACCGGATTTAATGTTTGAATAATACTATAAAATCCAAAATTCAACCTAAATGGTTTGTCGGGTGAGTAGTTGTCATCGATATATAATGTGGTGAATAGACAAATTACTTACCACATTATTTAGATTGGTTTTTGGACTATTTTTTTTTAAAAAAAAGTTGTCTAACGTTGGTGTTAATATCTTAAGTACTAAAAGATACATAACATTTAAATATTACGTATTAAACTCTCTCACTCATAAATTTGTTATAAGTTATAACCATATTAAGTAATCTCTTATGCTAATTATTCTTTCTCCATTTTTCAATATAAAAAAAAAATTAAAAAATAAAAATCTTACTTCCATACTTAATACTTTTTCGATCAATCTTTAATTAATAGTTAAAGACAAAAAAAACTTATGAATATTTTGGTTTTTTACAAGCAATAATATATAAATATATATATATATATATACATTAAAAAGTAAATACAAATATATTTTTTTTTTATAAAAAAATAAGATATATAAAAATTTTTAGAATTAAGATAGAAAATTAAATATAATTATATTAAATTGAATGAATTTACGATGATTCGTTTTAAAAAAATAATAATATTTGATTGTTCTATTGTACAATAGTTTGAAACATAAGTAATGAAGACTGGCCACAAAAATTCCAACATGTGACGTATCACATATGACGTATCCATAGGAAAAACAACTTGGTGGAAGCTTCCACTGGGACCTACTCAACTTTGTCCTATTAAAAATTATAGAGAGAAAAAAATCGGTGATGTTTTGGGTTTGTTTGTTGTACAATAGTTTGGAAAAAATTGGTGATGTTTGTCTTCATTTAAAAAATAAAAAAATAGGTGAAGTACTCAAGTTAAATAAAATTTTACCATTTATATTTTAAAAATATGGGTTTGGGGCTAATGCCAGGAGAAAAATTTGCATAGGACGGTTTCATTACCAAGTGGTGAGATCGTCCAATAAAAGTAAACCATTTACATTTAAAACATAAAAATATAATTCGATCATGTAATATTTCAAAGTTGGAATTATTCTGCAACCCTGCTAGCTAGTATATAATTTAAGGAAGGTGGAGGTCCCCCCTGTCAAGTTTGCAGAAATCCAAAGTCTGCTAGCTTCTTCCACTTGCATTTTCCCATTGTTTTGATCAGATTTCAGGCCGCCTTATCAGTTGACAAGAAGCTACTGCGGGTCAACTTTCTAGGAAACCTAGAATGGCAACAAATTCAGTCTCAAAAAATGAGTTACCTACAAAAAAGCTGAATACTGTGTTTTTGTTTTGGATTATTTCAATCTCAGTGGATCCTTTTCTTTACTACGCTTTTGGGATTGATGATGATAAAAAGTCCTATGTGTTTAACTATGAATTGATGGGTTTTCTCTTTTTATTCTATACCGTCTTCATATTGTTTAGAATCTGTTTTTTGGTTGCTTGTCCATGTTCAAAAAGATTGTGTTTCTTCGTGCTGGGTCAAAGTTGCTGGGATATATTTGCATTTGTAAGGCAGAATCTTTTACAGTTTAATTATTGTTAAGTTTGCTTTTAGTTCTCATATATATATATATATATATATATTTCACTTACATGAACTAAGATCACTCATTGTACTCTATCCAGATGAAGATGGTGATTTTTGGCAGTTTATTGTTCATCAGGGACAGTACAGCATTTGGGATTGCTGTGATTCTAGTGACAATATTTCTTATTTTCTACTCGATAAGGATTTTTCGAATCTACAAATTGTTTACGGGTAGAACTAGAAGGATTACAAGCCAAATCATGATTAATCTTGTACTTTACCTGTACGGCGGTTATGTAAGTTAAATTGTCATTTAATTGTTGATTTAAAATGATTCAGAACAATTTTTTTACCAAGCAATTTGGTTTCTTAATGTTTTACCTAATTCCTACCAATGTGATTTTTTTCAAGGAAACATATTTAGGTGCCGTTTTATTTATAAAAAAAAAAAATTAAATCTCAATGATCGTTAAAATTAATTAATAAGTCTTGATCGTTAAAACTCTTACCCCCAAGCCATATTACTTGCCCTGTTTTATTATTTATAAATTAGATAAATATTCAGTGAAAGTAGTTTCGTTGTAAACTTAATTTATATCATTAAACATACGATTATGTCTCAACTAACTGTTCATAACTTTGTGATTATAACAAGTAACTTGATGGTCTTTTCAGCTATTTGGAGGCATATGGTACGCATTTGCCGCAAAGAAAAAGTTGGATTGCTGGTATAAAGCTCGTAACATCACCAGTCTGATTGATGCCTGTCAAACGAAGACAGATTCAAAAAGCAATGAGTGGGGAATATTCAAGGATGCTTTTGAGTCTGGTATTCTGGAGGTGCATAAGAATTTTCTGGAGAAGCTATTATATTGTTTCAGATGGGGCCTACAAAATCTTAGGTTTGTGTAAAAACTTTTCTTGAGGAGAGTCTGGGTTGAGAGCTGTAGTAACAATTAATGATTAAGTCTTATGTTCTGTATTATTCTTGCTTTATAATATCTCAGTTGTTATTCTTGCATGGTTCTTCAACTTTATAACAGACATACTAACAAACAAACTGTAGTTCAGGCTTGCTTACTTTTCATTTGGATTCAATTTTTTGCAGTAATTTTGGTCAAAACCTCGAACCAAGTAGCAATTTTTTGGAAAATGCTTTTGTGATTGTCATTGTTATCTACGGGGTTCTAATGTTCACCTTTTTTATAGGAAATATGCAGGTTGGTATTATTTACTTATTTTTTGTTTTTTTTTTTTTTCTCTCTCAAATTGTTTCTTAGAAGCTTATAAGATGAATCAAGAACAATTTTATTTTATATATATATGAATCATGCTTCTTGTGAAACAGATGTATATAAAGGATGCAACTAAAAAATGGAAAGAGAAGAAACGTGAAAAAGAGGAGAAAAAGCAAGAGATATTAGAGAAGTGGTTCCCTTTAGAAAACTCTCTGAGAAGCTGCAAAAATGTATTAAGCAACACCAACTGAAAAACAAATGGAAACAAAAGGGAGATGTTGATGTAGAGAATTTGCTCAGAAATCTCCCCATGGATCTCGGGAACAACATAAAACGCGAACTCTGTTTAGATCCGTTACAAAATGTAAGTTCTTTTGTCTCTCTGTAGATTTACAGAAATTGCAAGGTTGTAATAATATAGCCTGTAGATTTCAATCCACCCATAAAATTTCCTTAGATTGAACAATTTCTCATTCTTATTCTTGAATATTTTATCAAGGTTGGGAGGTTCAGGTCGTGGAGTGAAGCATCATTGGTTCAATTATGTGACTCTCTCAAGCCAGTTGTCTATGCTAAGCGCACTAATATTGTCCGCAAGGGAGAACCAATTGATGAGATGTCAATTGTGCTGCAAGGCAAGCTATGTACTTTCTCCTCCAAAGATACTGGCTCAACGAGCAATGTTTCTCGTGAAAGCGCATGCAGAAAGGATCTTTTGAAAGAAGGTGACTTCTGTGGAGAAGAACTTGTCAATTGGGTTCAAGATGAACCCTCCTCATCCAAGAAACTTATTTCAAACACAACCATTAAAGCACTTACAAAAGTTGAAGCTTTAGTTCTTAGGACTGATGACTTTAAAGATATTTACAATCAAAAAGCTAAGGTCATACAAGCATTCCTTCGTAAAAAAAGAATCGTGATTTCTAGGAGGAATGGACAAATACCACTAGGAGAGATGACTACTCCAGATATAGCTGTTGAAGGAATAAACTCTTCTGTACTAGAGATTGCTGGTGAAAGTGGAGTGGAGTGCGATGAAGATGAGGATGAAGAAAAGGGGTTTTTAAGTCATTTTAATAGTAGATTTTTTTCATAAACTATGGGTGTTGTGTAATGAGAAAAATATATGTTTAAAAAAAAAATTTAAAGGATAATTTTGGTAATTTAAAGGGTGTAGGAGTAAAATTAACAATTTTAATTTTTTATTATGGATGTAAGAAGATATTTTGTGAATGATAATAGAGCCACACTTATATTAAATTGAGTGAATTTGTAATGATTTGTCTTGAAAAAAATAATATATGATTGTTCTATCATATAATAGTTTGAAACATATTAAATATATATATATATATATTATAGTTTGAGACTATATATTCAAGGATGCTTTTGAGTCTGGTATTCTGGATCTGAATAAGAATTTTCTGGAGAAGCTATTATATTGTTTCAGATGGGGCCTACACAATCTTAGGTTTGTGTAAAAACTTTTTCTTGAGGAGAGGCTGGGTTGAGGGTTGTACAATTAATTATCAAGTGTTATGTTCTGTCCTCATGCATTTTACATATTGAACTTGGTGGTTATCCGGTAAATATGTCATGAAATTATAAGTTAAGGATGTCTTAAAATTATAAATTAAGAACATCCAATCACAGCTACACGTTTACATTAAAACTACTGTCAAAATGTCTTAACTTTATTAACACGTATTATTCTTGCTTTATAATATTTCAGTTGTTATGTCTTCCACTTTACAGACATACTAACAAAACAAACTGTAGTTCAGGCTTGCTTACTTCTCATTTGGATTCAATTTTTTGCAGTGGTTTTGGTCAAAACCTCGAACCAAGTAGCAATTTTTTGGAAAATGTTTTTGTGATTGTCATTGTTATCTACGGGGTTGTAATGTTCACCTTTTTTATTGGAAATATACAGGTTGGTATTATTTACTTATTTTTGTTCGAATTTTTTTTTCTCTCTCAAATTATTTCTTAGAAGCATATAAGATGAATCATGATTAATTTTATTTTCTATATATGAATCATGCTTCTTGTGAAACAGATGTATATAAAGGATGCAACTAAAAAATGGAAAGAGAAGAAACGTGAAAAAGAGGAGAAAAAGCAAGAGATATTAGACAAGTGGTTCCCTTTTAGAAAACTCACTGAGAAGCTGCAAAAATGTATTAAGGAACACCAACTGAAAAAGAAATGGAAACATAAGGGAGATGTTGATGTAGAAAATTTGCTCAGAAATCTCCCCACGGATCTCGGGAACAACATAAAATGTGAACTCTGTTTAGATCTGTTACAAAATGTAAGTTCTTTTGTCTCTCTGTAGAATTTGCCTATCTCTATGCCAGAGTTGGTTATGATTTTGTGGTTTGTATCATACAAACCATTGTTTTTATTTTTATTTTTAAGTATTACATAAAATCGATGTGTTTTTTTTAGAGAAAAATAGGACTTCAACCTACAACATCGGAGAAATTCTTCTTATCCATACAAACCAAATTTGGCTGGCTGCCAAAGTTGGTGACACATTACACTTGTTTTTTAAAAATATTTATTATATTAAATATATTTTTAATTATATTATATTAATAAATAATAACTACCTATTCTGCATTGATTTACAAATTTAACAGAGAAAGCCAATAAATTAAAATCATTAATTATGTAATCTTAGAGATAATTTCTATATTTCTTGCGATATCTCAAAGGACTAAAAGTATATTTTAAGGGACAATCTATGTAAAAAGTTAAAAGAACATGTTTTCAATATCCATTATTATGTCTAAAGTCTTGAACTTTTTATTTAATTTTTTTTTTTTTTATGTGAACACTTTATTCTTTACATAGAAACTTTCCCTTATCAGAAATAATAAAAGTTGGTATAATCACTATTGTGATTACATGATTTTTGAGTTTCTTGTAGAACAAGCAGTTTATGTGCAATCACGAGGAAGGGTACTATATTTTAAATTTTTTTATTTATTTTTTATTTTTTATCACAAATAACAAAGAAATAAAATGTTGAGGTAATTGTTCAGTACATGAAGTACTTCTCGCGTTTTTTTATTTATTATTATTTTTTTAAGCAACTTAATGGAATAAAATTAACAAGGATGTTAATTAGAAATGGAATTCCATTTCTCAGCATTGAGTCCCCTTAGATTTACAGAAATTGCAAAGTTGTAATAATATAACCTGTAGATTTCAATAAATTTCCTTAGATTGAACAATTTTTCATTCTTATTCTTGAATATTTTATCAAGGTTGGGAGGTTCAGGTTGTGGCGTGAAGCATCATTGGTTCAAGTATGTGACTCTCTCAAGCCAGTTGTCTATGCTAAGCGCGCTAATATTGTCCGCAAGGGAGAACCAATTGATGAGATGTCAATTGTGCTGCAAGGCAAGCTATGTACTTTCTCCTCCAAAGATACTGGCTCAACGAGCAATGTTTCTCGTGAAAGCGCATGCAGAAAGGATCTTTTGAAAGAAGGTGACTTATGTGGAGAAGAACTTGTCAATTGGGTTCAAGATGAACCCTCCTCATCCAAGAAACTTATTTCAAACACAACCATTAAAGCACTTACAAAAGTTGAAGCTTTAGTTCTTAGGACTGATGACTTGAAAGATATTTACAATCAAAAAGCTAAGGTCATACAAGCATTCCTTTGTAAAAAAAGAATCGTGATTTCTGGAAGGAATGGACAAACACCACCAAGAGAGTTGACTGCTCCAGAGATTGTTGTTGAAGGAATAAACTCTTCTGTGCCAGAGATAGTTGTTGAAAGACAATAGAATGGTAAGAGTTTGTGGTTTATGTTCTTGGTTTTGTTATAGGGCTGACTTTTGTCTCTATATATGTGTTTGTTGTTTTAACCAAAAATTACATTGCACGATAAAAATGTCTGTCGATTAGATTTTACATAAATCTTTTTTTTAAAAAAAAAAAAATTGTAGAACATGGGGATTGTAGATTTTGAAATCCTACAAAACAGTATGTTGGAAGAATGGGCAACAGATTTATTTAAAGAACTTTAAATGTCAACCCTGAAATATATGGCTCATGGCTGGACCGTAGAACGGGCTTCAAGTTTGCTTTCATATAAATGTGTTATGTTTCTGTGGAGGATGGTATCCAGAGTTGAAACGGTTTCCACAATTACCCTTGTAGAAACCAAAGCCAATCTAGTTGTTTATATTGTTGGGTTTGTGAAGCCTAAAACCAGCCTAAGAATTGAATCTCGGCAGAAGGTGCGGCATAAACCGCCGTGCAGACCAAGTTCACCTGCCGTGGCACACATAGCAGTGGTTTCCAGAGGAGACACGCTGTGTAGATTGCCGTGCGGACATAGTGCATCAGCCGTAGAACCCACAATGGTGGATTCTAAAGGTGACATGCCGTGAAGACCGTGTGGCGGACATGGTACCCGTATTGCGGCCCAAGGGGCGAAGTTTTCCAGGAGTGATACGCGGTACAGACACGGCGCAGACACAATGCACACACTGCGGTCTATACCACATTAATGAAGGGATTTGTGCAGATCATGAAAACTTGTGCAGAAAGGAAAGTAATCTTTTAGTGTTTCGGCTTACCCTAGTGTTCCCATATAAATACTACCATTATATAAACTCTAACGGGTGTGTGAGAAAAATGGTGTTAGAGAGATAGAGAGCAATTGTAGAGAGACTTGAGAGAGAGAGAGAGAAAAAGATTGTAATCAACTTTGAAAGTAGTGCATTGAGTGCGGTGTACTCCTTGAACGTAGGCAAATTGCTGAACCAAGTAAAATCTTTGGTGTCGTCTTTTCTTACTTATTGCTTACATATTATTTGTGTTGTGCTTTAGATTTGTGTCTGTGATCCCCTTTCTTCTTAACAACAATCGGTATCAAGTAGTATTGAGAGTGATACTTATATATACTTATGCTAACATATTTAATCAAGTAAAAGAGATCATTGAAAGACAAAAACAAAAACAAAACAAAACAAAACAAAACAAAACAAAACGAAAAAAAATAAAAAAATAAAAAATTAAAAAATAATTGATGAGGCAGACTTACAAGTCACATGAGGCTTGGAAGTCTGTCCAAGTTCCCCTGCAACCAGCAACTATCCACGAGGTCATTAGCAGAAGCACTAAACACTTCTTGAAAAGTCTTTTGGTGTTGAAGAATATGAAGAAGAAGACATGTGGGGTGTGGATTATGTGGAGAGAAGAGGCAAAATGGTGTTTATATAGTGTTGGGAGGTTATGGTTGAAAGCTGGGTAAAAGAACAAGATTGCCCTTCAATTTTCGGGCAAAAAATGACTTTCTGGAGGCAATCGGAGGCCAGGCCGCCGATTGAAGTAGCCGTTTTGACCTGACAGCATTTCAGGGTTTCAGCATTGCGCACCGTTTCGGAAATGGGCATAACTTCCTGCAGAAAGCTCGGAATCACAATCCGTAAAATGTTTTGGAAACTAGAATTTCGATTCTTTTCGAATATATAAAGATATTATTGTGGTTCAATCTGAGGAGGAAGATATGACCTTCCAAAGTTGAGTATTCTGCAGAAGCATGTACAATTTCAGCCCTTTTTTAGCTCATTTTGTCTCCCAAACTAATCTTTAAGCTCAAAACCTTATTGTAGGGAATATGTACCTACATATGGCTCAAACAAAACATTATATATAAAAATACACTTGAAAACGAGACAAACGATCGAAATTGGGGGGACCTCAAATAGGTATAAAATAGTCTGATCACAAATCATAGTGTTATTTTTCCTGCCCTTAAGGGGCACCGTGGTTTTTTTCCAGTTTATAGGGTTTTCCACTTAAAACCTGTGTTTTGCCTGCTTTTATTTACATTATTGCTTTTATTAACGTGACACTACTGTTGGACGCATGGTAATCCAGAAATCACTGTCAACATCATACTATGGCACTTTGAATAATTTTTTTCACCCCTTTTCTTCCTGGGTTTCACACCAGGAGTTTTAGCATGAGAATGCATACTTTCAGGAAGGTTGTCCGACGAGACTTCAACTGCAGAATCCATTTACATAGCCTTGTTGTTGAGGGTCTCCTCGGAATTGACAATGTTCTTTCCTACGCTTCTCTCATTTGGGGAAGCCTGAACTTGATTTGCCAAAAACGCTCCACCTAGCCCAAAGAAATAGAAGTACCTAGAACAACTATATTTGCCTGGGCTTGGTCCAAAGATAAATCGATGATGACATTAGAAATCTTCTATTGGGCCATATACCTAGAGTCCAATCTATTCCCATGATCCTAAACCTGTTCTCCCTCCTCTAACTCCCTAGGGGCTTCCAACATCAGCTAACCGGCCTAAGCTTTACTCAGCCTTTTCACAAGCAGCCCAACACTTTTAGGAATACAACACTCTTTTTTTTTTTTTTAATTTTGAATTCAAAAAACAAACTCCCACTTGTATCAGAATCTAAGGTAGATGAAAATGTCTTTTGATCCTGATCTTTTTCTTTGCCAATTGACAGCTTTCCATTGCTGTAATAGGATGGTAGCTTCTTAGCCTTTGGTTTGCGAACCCAAGACCCTTTTCCCTTGTCAAACTCACCTTTCTGGCCATCTACCACCTCTTTGTGAATTCGATTAGCCTTGGAAAGGAAACAAGTGACTTCCGAAGCTTTCTCAACCTTACTTTTCCATGCCTTGGGACTAAGGAAAAATTTTCTTTCTGTCACCTTCCCACTTTTCTGACACCTACTAGTACCGTTTGAATCTTTTTCATCTTGGGAGGGCTCACTCTGTCAAGACTCCGACGAACCATATGGTTGAGTTTGGTAAGACAAGCCCAAAAATTTCTATAGCCAAGCTTGTGAAATTGGTTGTGGATCGACTTCCAGTTTTACCACATAAGATCTCTCATCCATGGTCACATTAACCTTCTTAAGGAATCAAAGCTAAGAACTTTCCTTTGTCCATCCTCAACCTTAAAGAGGTTTCCGGATCAATCCACAAAGGTATCCCAATTTGTCTACTCAACATCATAAAGAATGACTACTCCTAACAGGTCATAGGGACTCCATAAGTATTGATCCATTCTAGCTTCTTTTTTTTAAAGGTCCATGCATCTGACCACCTTGACATGGAGGAGAAGCAATCTTCCCAAAAAAACTATTCTTAATGAATCCTTCCTTTTCGATTACGGAATCAAAACACCGGACAATACTATTGTCACCCAAATATGATGCCGAGAAAGGATACTCCCTACTATTGAGTCTGTTGCACACACTGGCTACATAAGCAAATTCCTTTAAAACACCAATGGCACACCTATCTAACCATTCATCAACATTCGTCTGTCTCTTCCAGGACATTGTAAAACTCTCCTCCCTTGACTCATCCATCACCACCCTATTCCTCCCCTGATGTCCTTTCACAACTTCAGCAAAGGACCTTACGCTCTGATGGCCTTCCTCAAATAGGCTGCTTCTACTAAGGGCTTTGGATATACCCTGTTAGAAATCGATTTCTCTCTTTTCTTCCTCTTTTCCATAAACTTTCTGGAATTCCAACCGTGGTCTGGAACTTTCGCGCTGATCGGCCACCGGTAGACGTGTATTCCTACCACCATTTTTGCCACCTTAGTAGCTTCCTCCATGGAGTCAAAACGGATAAAGGCAAAGAGACTCTTTCTTGGTCTGTTCCTCGAAGATAAGAACACATCATTCACTCTTCCAAACACCTTGAAAACCTCCCAAAGACATGCCACATCCACCTGAGGGTCAATGTTGTCTAAGAAGACCGAGAACAAGTTTTTCTTGAAGTCTTTCTGCACCGAAAATCTGTTCTTCTCTCCATAAGAATCATCGAAGGATGGGTCCTCAAACCTTCTTCCATCAAGCCCTAAAGGATTGGAGCTTCTCTCACTTACTTTCTCTCTCCTCATGTTTTTCCCTTATGAGATAACTAATATGATAACATTTCTTTCTCTCTCATTTTTTTTTTCTTTTTTCCTTTTTTTATTTTTTTTATATGTAAACATCTTTTAATCTCCACCATCCATATGATGGATGGTGGAGATCAATTAAGAATGCTTTTACCATATTGCTCTTTTAATGTTAAAGGCTAATGCGAATTTGGACAAAAAATGTAACCTTTAACATTAAAAGAGCAATATGGTAACAAAAGGAGGAGAATTTACAATAACTTTTTTTCAGGGGGGTTTATGGCCATTAACCGAAACACGGGTCCTTATCCTTCTAATAGAACAAAAGTTAGGAGGGAAAATGATACTTCCCTTAAATATAACATTTATTTGTTTTTATTTATCAAAATGCTACTCGATTGTGAAATATAAATTTACAAAATTGCCCTCATACAAAAATTCCATTCGATTGTCTTAAGTTTCCTTGGAAGTTTACAATTAAATATTAAAAAAAAAAAATTAAAAACCCAGGAACCCAAAAATGAATATTGATTTGTTCAACATTTCAAATTTCAAATTTCAAATTAGTGTAACATAATAAATTTTTTTTTTTTTTTCTTTAATGGTTTGGTTGGAATTCAATATTCATTTTTGGGTTCATGTGGGGTGGGGGTGTTTTGATTTTTTTTTTTTTTTTTTAATATTTAATTATAAACTTCCAAAGAAACTTAAGACAATCAAGTGGCATTTTTGTATTAGGGTAATTTTGTAAATTTATCTTTCACAATCAAGTTGTATTTTGGTAAATAAAAACAGATAAATGTTATTGTTACGGTGAAAGAAAGAAAAGAATACGTGTCACATTCTCAACCCAGTGACCGGTGGCGACTGTTCTGACCTTGGCGCTGAAAATTATAGAGAGAAAAAAATTGGTGATGTTTTGTCTTCATTTTGGGTTTGCTGAATTTCCAACAAATGAATAATATTCGAATATTCTATGCATTTCATGAATGACATTTGACTCCTTGGAGTAAATTTCCATCTAGAAGCTAATATAATGATTTCTGATTCTAAAGTAAATTTCCAAAGATTTTCCAAGATTACTTTATTACAAACTCTGTAATCATGTATATCGAAAGTGAAATCATAAAGAAACTTAGTATATATTCGATTAGAGATAATTTTAGAGATTTAAAAGAGCATCGAATTCCATTTTGATTTGTAAAACTGATATCTATTTTATTTATTAATTAATTTGTTGTATCATTACATATAAGACTAGAAACTATTGCATTTGATTTTTTAATAACTAATTTTTTTATATTAGTCAATTTGTCTTTCGATAATTTGAATATTAGTTTTGTCTTAGTCCTTTCAAAGCCAAAATCCTAACTTCACCCATACTTAGAATCCTTGAATCCTATGTCTTGGCCGACTTACAAGTCTCTAAGTCATGCTCCGTCATTGTAACTTATCATACTAGTCTAGGGGTCTAAATCAGTGAAGGATCCAGAGGCGAGCCTGCTTCAATAAATTTGGGGAGATTGAGGGCTGGGCATGCCGAAAATATAAAGAATAAAAAAAATTGGATAAAATCAAATAAAATCGGACCATAAAATATATATATTAAAATATGGGTTTGTGGCCATGTCTCTTCTAGGCCCCAAAGCGGTTTCCTCCACCATAAGAAAAATTTATATAGAACGGTCTTATTGTCACGTGGTGAGACCATTCAATGAAAATGCACCATTTACATTTAAAACATAAAAATATAATTCGATCATGTAATATTTCAAAGTTGTAATTATTCTACAACCCTGCTAGCTAGTATATAATTCAAGGAAGGTGGAGGTCGCCCCTGTCAAGTTTGCAGAAATCCAAAGTTTTCTTGCTTCTTCCACTTGCACTTTCCCATTGTTTTGATCAGATTTCAGGTCTCGGCCTTATCAGTTGACAAGAAGTTACTGCGGGCCAACTTTCTAGGAAACCTATTATGGCAACAAATTCAGTCTCAAAAAATGAGTTACCTACAAAAAAGCTAAATACTGTGTTTTTGTTTTGGATTATTTCAATCACAGTGGATCCTTTTCTTTACTACGCTTTTGGGATCGATGATGATAAAAAGGTCGTTGTGCTTGACCATAAATTGTTACGTTTTCTCTTTGTATTCTATACCGTCTTCATATTGTTTAGAATCTGTTTTTTGGTTGCTTTTCCATGTTCAAAAAGATTGTGTGTCTTCGTGCTGGGTCAAAGTTGCTGGGATATATTGAAATATGTAAGGCAGACTCTTTTACAGTTTAATTATTGTTCTGTTTGCTTTTAGTTCATATATATATATATATATATATATATATTTCACTTACATGAACTAACATCACTCATTGTACTCTGTCCAGATGAAGATGGTGATTTTTTGCATTTTATTGTTGGTCGGGGACAGACTATCATTTGGGATTGCTGTGATTCTAGTGACTATATTTCTTATTTTCTACTCGACAAGGATTATTCGAATCTACAGATTATTTACGGGTAAAACTAGAAGGATTAGAAGCCAAATCGTGATTAATCTTGTACTTTACCTATACGGCGGTCATGTAAGTTAAATTGTTGATTTAAAATGATTCAGAACAATTTTTTTACCGACCAATTTGGTTTCTTAATGCTTTACTTAATTCCTATCATTGTGATTTTTTTTCAAGGAAATATATTTAGGTGCCGTTTTATTTATTATAAAAAAAAAAAAAAAAAAAATCTTAATGATCGTTAAAATTGATTAATAAGTCTTGATCGCTAAAACTCTTACCCCCCAAACCATATTACTTGCCCTGTTTCATTATTTATAAATTAGATAAATATTCAGTGAAAGTAGTTTCATTGTAAGCTTAATTTATATCATTAAACATATAATTATGTCTCAACTAACTGTTAATAACTTTGTAATTATATATTATATATAACAAGTAACTTGATGGTCTTTTTAGCTATTTGGAGGCATATGGTACGCATTTGCCGCAAAGAAAAAGTATGATTGCTGGAATAAAGCTCAGCAAAAATATGGTATAGACGGTAACATCACCGGTCTGAATGATGCTTGTCAAACGAAGACAGATTCAAAAAGCAATGAGTGGGGAATATTCAAGGATGCTATTGAGTCTGGTATTGTGGAGGCGCATAAGAGTTTTCTGGAGAAGCTGTTATATTGTTTCAGATTGGGCCTACAAAATCTTAGGTTTGTATAAAAACTTTTCTTGAGGAGAGTCTGGGTTGAGGACTGTAGTAACAATTAATGATCAAGTCTCATGTTCTGTCCTCCTAAAATTTGACATATTGAAACTACTGTCATGCAATTAACACGTTTTATTCTTGCTTTATAATATTTCAGTTGTTATTCTTGCATGGTTCTTCAACTTTATAACAGACATACTAACAAAACAAACTGTAGTTCAGGCTTGCTTACTTTTCATTTGGATTCAATTTTTTGCAGTGGTTTTGGTCAAAACCTCGAACCAAGTAGCAATTTTTTGGAAAATGCTTTTGTGATTGTCATTGTTATCTACGGGGTTGTAATGTTCACCTTTTTTATTGGAAATATGCAGGTTGGTATTATTTACTTAATTTTTTGTATTTTTTTTCTCTCTCAAATTGTTTCTTAGAAGCTTATAAGATGAATCAAGATTAATTTTATTTTATATATATGAATCATGCTTCTTGTGAAACAGATGTATATAAAGGATGCAACTAAAAAATGGAAAGAGAAGAAACGTGAAAAAGAGGAGAAAAAGCAAGAGATATCAGACAAGTGGTTCCCTTTTAGAAAACTCTCTGAGAAGCTGCAAAAATGTATTAAGGAACACCAACTGAAAAACAAATGGAAACAAAAGCGAGATGTTGATGTAGAGAATTTGCTCAGAAATCTCCCCACGGATCTCGGGAACAACATAAAACGCGAACTCTGTTTAGATCGGTTACAAAATGTTAGTTCTTTTGTCTCTCTGTAGATTTACATAAATTGCAAGGTTGTAATAATATAGCCTGTAGATTTCAATCCACCCATAAAATTTCTTTAGATTGAACAATTTCTCATTCTTATTCTTGAATATTTTATCAAGGTTGGGAGGTTCAGGTCGTGGAGTGAAGCATCATTGGTTCAAGTATGTGACTCTCTCAAGCCAGTTGTCTATGCTAAGCCACTTGCAAGTATGTGACTCTCTCAACACTTTTAGGGACAAGTTTTCAGGTCCGTCTAAATTTAATTATGTACATTATTAGCAATATTTGAACCAATAAACAATACATCATTTTTGGTATCAACTATAATCATCAGCTTCAACACCCTAATTTCGCAGCAGTGGTAGCTAGACGTGCAAAAACTGAAAGACACTAGGAACAGAAAATAGAGAAGAAAGTGTATGATCTACATACTCTGATGCTCAAATTAAGAGAGAGAGAGAGAGAGAGAGAGAGAGTTAATGAAAATAGGAATGGATTCAAAACTGAAGCTCTGACAAGTAATTAAAATGTAAATCCTTAAAAATCATAGAGGTATGTATACAGGAGAACCTGATTGACAAGATAATATCCTTCACTTGCTCTGCTTAGCTACCGTCCTCTGAACTGTAGAAACACCATCCACGAATTTCGTTCGGAAAAGAACATTGGCATTATTGAACATACCCTGCTTCAGTGAAACCACAATAAACTGCACGGAACAAAACTAAAACTTATCAGAAATTTCATGAACAAGAACATGAGAAAATTGATTTAAAGACAATTTTTATATCATTTAATCCAACTTCGTCCAACTCTTCATAACTAACTTTCAAGTATAGCTGAAAGCTCAACCAACAAATAAGCGGATTTCCATATTTTATAATATCTCCGGTGATGCATTTTCGCAACAACAAAGATATTTCTAAATTTTCTAAAATAAGAAGAAAATCATTTCTAAACATGTATGATTAGTAAACTTCACCAAAGGAAGCCACTCTAAAAGTAAATCAAAAAGCTAAATAAGTCACTAAGCAACTAATATTTTCATGTACACATAGTTTTAAATAAGTCGAACTACATTTGGAGACTTCCTAACCTCTAAAATCTGAACCGTCTTCTATATGAGTGTTATCATGCTATATAGAAAATAACAGAATAGACAATTTCCATAGATCGACATACTTAGGAATCCCACTACAAGGACTAATCTTATTGACAAATCTAATTTTAAAACGAATTAGAGGTATTCAAATTCAACTATGAAGCACTAATCATAAAAGAGTAATAAAAAAAATCGAGAAAAATCAAAATTAAAAATACCTCATCCAGTATATGAAGAGGAGCTGGCTTGAAGAGAAGCAATGCCAAGATTAAAGAAAGTGCAAGTAGAGATCGTTGACCTCCACTTAGCTCTGACAATGACTGTTTCCAAACACTACCAAATGCAACACAAACTTCTAATATATCCGTCTAGGAAACTGCAACCTTCAGGAGGTTCTAGCTTCGCCATCGTGCCAGGTAGAAAAGTAGAAAAGATTGATTCAAAGTCCCTAAAAAAATGAAGATTATAAATGAGATTAATTGTATTTTCCAAATAAAAAACTGGCAGAAAAATTGAGACTAAAATGGTTAAATCTACACAATTATAATAAAGATAACAAGAACAAAACAAACTCACATGTTCACTTTGACTCAAGTAACTTTTAGTGTTTCCTTCTTCTTCTCATCTAGCTCTTCAATCACCTTCTTGATTTTCAACTTGTCATTCTAGGAAAGGATAACATAGACATGAATAAAAAGCAGGTAAACAACATTCAAACAAATCATGAGAACTAACCTCAATAATACTTTTCTTGGACATCAAATCATTGTACTCATCTTCTGCTTTCTCAAACATGGTCATAACTTTCTTGTTCACCCTTTTCTCGAGGCTTTATAAGGAAAATAATCAGAATAAGAACATAAACTAGGAATAGTACTTACGAAATTTCTTCTAAGTATGTAAATATTGAGAAAAAGGAAAAATTCTTAGAAATAGAACCATTTCAATAAGAATAAAGAAACAAGTATTAACTTTCTAAGTTGTATACCCTAATTTTTCGGCCTGCAGTTTCCTAAGCTCTTCTATTGCTTTAAGAGGGTCACGAGATACAAAATCATAATCTGTCCCACTTCTTCCAAATAGCTGTTTCTCGGATGCAATCCAGGCATGCTTCTCAATCAATTTGTCAACCTTCATTGAGCAATCTCTCTGATCCATCTCCATCCGTTTTACCTAGTACAGATAAAAGTTGAAACTAAGTGTCTCAACAAAAATGAAGATTTCAAGGACAAAGAGTGAGAGAGTAAAAGCAGAATACTTCAAAGAGGAATGCCGGGGAAAAGGAGAAGATTTCATGGACAAACTATTCTCCATCTTTGTCGATAATTTGAATTCGGTAGTGGACTAGGTTTGCTTATTGGGAACTTTCAAAGTTTTCGGTAGAGTAAGGGATGTATACTTGTCATCGGAAAAGAGCTTTAGGACGAGTAGGTTCGCCTTTGTGCGGTTTGAAACAATGGAAGAAGCTAGTAAGGTGGCAAAGGCAACGAATGGAATGCACATTTATAGCTGGCCTATTGTTGTGAAGGTAGCATCAGTTGGATGGGGTAACAAAAAGTCATCAAGGGCAGGGAATGGTCTAATCGGAAACCCGATGAGCAGTAGAGGGAGAGGCTTAAACAGAGGTGAAGGTCACAAAGATGGTGACGAAAAACGATACTTCTTGGAGGTGGTCAGAGGATCCCAGGTTAACAAAGCTACAGAGGAGGATAAGGAGGATGATAAGCTGATATCGATGTCATGGGTACCCTAGAAAAACAATCAAGATTGGTTGAGTAGGAGTGTTGTAGGCTTTCTAAAGAAATTTGACAAAATGCCTAGTGTGAATTATAAATTGTTGAACAAAGGATTTAAATTCTCCTTTTCCTTCTTAGGGGAGAAAAAAATCGTATGGTCCTTTGAAAATGAGTCCCAAAAAGAAGCTTTTATTAGTGAAAGATTCCTTTAGGAAGATTGTTTTTCGGCTATGGAAAATTGGAATGATGTTATGGTGCCTTCCACTAGAATGGCCTGGTTTAATTGTTGGGGATACCACTGTCCGTGTGGTCGTCAGATTTTTTCTTTGAGCTAGGTCGACAGAAAAGAGAACTGGTGTTAATCAATGAAGATACTAAGAGGAGAGCTTATCTTGATAAAGGAAGAATGCTAGTGCTGTTATCTCGTTTCAATTCGAGTTCATTCAAGGTTAAGGTTAAGATCGGTGAGAAGTTTTTTGTGATTCAACTGGTTGAAGAAACGAAGCTAGTAGGCCTGGTTTGGCTGGAAAAATTTATGGACTTGAGGAAGAATTCTGATAGGACCTGTAGATGGCTCTTGCCACACAAGGAAAGTTTTCAAAATCATAGACCAGAGGAAGTTGGTGGATCCACTCCTTTTGGCAGTCCCGTTGAGCACATATGTCAAAATAAAAAGCCTATTAAGGTGGCTAAAAGAGGTGCAGTTGGTGGGAAGTCATTAATGCTAGGTAAGGTGGATAAGAGAAGAATCAGCCATTTTGTCAATAGAAAGGTAATTGGTTTCAGGAGTAAGTTAGTTGTGGTGGGCAGGGACCTTGATAAAGGCAAGAAGAAATGGGTTGGCAAAGTTAGGAGCAGACCTACAGTTGGCAAAGTTCAAAACGACAAATTGAATTTAGAAAAGAGCATTAAAGTTGTGAAGGAAATTGTCAGGGAGTCTGAACTCAGTACATCGTCGTCCGAGGTAGAGTTATCCGAGGGGTCATTTTTGAATTCTAAGAAGATGGGGGGTGAATCCTCCAAATTCAGAGAGTCTAGTTTTCTTCTGGATGGGCCGGTCAAGCCCAATGGGGACTCAAAGAATCTTGGACAGTTGGATAAACTGGACCTTTGTTTGGATTTGGGCCTTGTAGAGGTAAGTTTTTCAAATAACAGATTAGCTAATGGATTAGCAATTGGGGTGGTGGAACAGTATGGTATGGTGGATAGGGAGGAACTTCTCTTCAGCGATGATTCAGCAATTAAAGAAGATTTGATCAAGATCACAGTGGTTGCCGCATTAGAGGGAAAGCTATTTGGGCTAGGCTTGACCGTTTCCTTCTATCTCCGGAAATACTCGTTTGGTTCCCTGACTTGTTGCAAAACAGCCTTTACCGCTCTCTATCAGATCATAATGCAATAATGATTGGGGAAAAGAATGAAGATTGGGGTCCTAGGCCCTTTCATTTTTTTAATGGTCGATTAGAGGATAAAGGGATGATGAAGGAAGTAATAGAGGGTTGGAAATGTGTCAAAGAGTTAGGTTCCGAGAGTGTTCCTTTAGCTTGTAAGATCAAGGCTGCCAAGAATAGTATGAAGAAGTGGCTGCTAGAGAATAGAAAGGTGACGCCTAAGATTAATGAAACCGAGACTAGGTTGGCAGCTATAGATAAAAAGGCTTTGCTTATGGGTTGGTCCAATAGCCTTCGTAAAGAGTGGTTGAATTTACTTTCAGAATTATGGATGGAGCTTGGAAAAAGAGGAACAATTATGGAGACAGAAATCGAGGGTGAATTGGTTGAGGCTTGGTGATAAAAACACCAAGTTTTTTTCACTGTATTACCAATGCTAGAAGGAGAAGGAATCATATTAGTGATGTATCGTTTGGGGTGGATAAGGTCTCTGATATTATCCAGATTATGAGGGGCGTGTTTAATTTTTTCAAAGAGCATTTTTTGAATGTTCATTGGCAATGTCCAAAGCTTAGAGGTTTGAGTCTTAATAGAGTTTTCGAGAGGGAGAAGGATAATTTAGAGGCGATTTTTTCAGTTGATGAAGTATGGGAAGCTGTTAGCAGCTGTGATGAGAATAAAGCTCTGGGGCCTGATGACTTGAACCTTAATTTTATAAGGCCAATTGGAGTGTGATTCAAGTTGACTTCATGAACCTCATTCAAGAATTCCATAGGAATGGCAAGATTGTTAAAGACTTGAACAAGTCCTTTATTACTCTTATTCCCAAATGCTCTCATCCGGAGACAATGAAAGATTTTAGACCAATGAGTCTAGTAGGGTCAATGTATAAGATCTTAGCTAAAGTTCTAGCTAATCAGTTGAAGATAGTGATGGATTCTATTATTGGGGAGTATCAGTTGGCATTTGTAAAACATAGACAAATCCTTGATATCTTTGTGGTGGTGGAAGAGATAATTCACTTATGGAGGAATAATAAAGTGGGGGGTCTTCCGGTGAAGCTAGACTTTGAGAAAGCTTATGATTCAGTGGATCATGACTTTCTAGAAGAGATTATGGAAGAAATGAGATTTGGTGAGAAGTGGAGACATTGTATTAGGTGTTGTATTTCTTCTCCGACGATGTCAGTATTGGTTAATGGTAGCCCAATGCAAGAGTTTAGGATGGAGAGATGTCTTTGTCAAGGAGATCCGCTGTCCCCTTTTCTCTTCAATATCGTGGTTGAAACCTTAAGTTGTTGTTTCAAGAAAGCTAATGAGATGGGTTTGGTGAAAGGTGCAGTGGTTGGAAATGATGAGGAGCATATTTCTCATCTACAATTCACTGATGACACCATTTTTATTTTAGATCCTAACTTGGAGTACCTTGTAAATTCGAAGAGAATTTTGAGATGGATTCCGGTTTGAAGATTAATTTCCACAAGTCTTGTGTGGTGGAAGTGGGGAGAAAAGTGATGGGCAAGGAAGATTGAGCTGCCTATTTCAAATGCAAAAAAGATTTTTTTTTTTTTCTTATTTCCTACTTAGGGCTGCTTCTTGGTGTAAAACCTAGCTTGAAAGCCTTTTGGAAGCCAGTTCTACTAAGGATAGGCAACAGGTTAGCGCCTTGGAATAAAAAGTTTTAAAATAAGGGTGAGAGACTTGTTTTAATCAAATCAGTCCTAGCTAGTATCCCTAACTATTTCTTATCCGTGTTCAAAGTTCCTGCTAGTATGGCCAAAGAGATAGAGAAGCTTCAGAGAAGTTTTTTTTAGGGTGATGGTATGGAGAAAAGAAAGCTTCATGCAGTGGACTGGGATATAGTGTGCAAGAGCAAGAAAAAAAGGGGTTTAGGAATTGGTAGAATTCTTACTATGAATAAAGGTTTCATGGCTAAATGGGTGTGGAGATTTGGGAAGGAATCAGACTCCTTATGGAATAAGACCATTTGTGCCAAATACGGTATTCCTGTAAATTGTCTACTTTGGAAATGGGAGGTTCCAACCTCGACGTCTCATTTTACCAAAGCCATTAACAGTCTTTTATTAGTTGGAGCCCAATCGGCTGAGATTTTGAATGAAGGTTTGAAAGTGGTGATTGGGGATGGTAACCGTGCTAGCTTTTGGCTTGATAATTGGTAGGGGGGGTTTGAGACACTTAGTCAGGCTTTTCCGAGAATTTTCACGCTTGCGGTTATTAAAAATGGCACAGTTAATGAGTTTAGGTTTTGGCAAGAGGTAAATTGGGTGTGGAATGTCTAGTTTAGAAGAAGAATGTTTGACTGGGAGTTGGTGCAATGGGATGTTTTCCTTTCCATTCTTGACAGAGTCAATGTTAGAAGACATATAATGGATTATGTTGCTTGGTCTTTTTGTCCCTCTAGTGTCTTCTCGGTGAAGTCTTTTAGATGGCAGTTGGATGAGGCTTCAACAGAGGTTTCGTGGGATGTTGGTATGGTTAGACAAGGTATTAGTCCAACTAAGGTGGAGATCTTTGTTTGGCAACTCTTAAGGTGGCCCACGTGAACAGTGATCTTAACAACGGAAGGTCTACCACACCCGCACTAAGCACAAAAAAATTGATATTCTAAATTGAAACCATATCACACCCAACTCCTTTCCTTTCCTTTCCTTTCCTTTCCGAAGGATCAAGAACTGTGTTGAAGTCTACTCCTATACACCACAGCGTAGAGAACGAACATTGAACCTTAAGAATGAAATCCCACATATCTTTCCTCTCTTTCTCCACATTAGGTGCATAAATGTTATAGAGAACCAACTTTTTATTCGACCCCTTTAGCTCGCAAACTAAGATAACACATTTCTTATTAGAAATGCAAGAAGTCACGGAGAGAAACTCATCATTCCACAAAGTTAGCAGCCCCCCCTGAATCCCTCATGGAATCCACCCCAATACCTCTAGAAAGCAAGTCGCCGCCTAACGAACGAATCGTACCACTATTGAAAGAATTCAACTCGGTCTCTTGAAGAAAATAAAATGGGGTTTGAACTTAAACACTAGCTTCCTCACCACTTTGCATTTTTCTTTCAATCCCAAACCTCTAATATTCCAAGAAATGGCTAACATAAAAAACACAACAAAAACCACAAAAGCAAAGACAAGAACGTTAACCGTGTAATTCATTGAAATTGGTCTCATCCTCCTCTTGTCTTTTAGCAATGGATTCAAAAACTTCAACGTCTGACTCATTGAAATCAAACCCAATAATTGATCCTATTTCCATAGTTTTCTCCATCTCTTCCACCATCGAACTTGACAGTCTTTGTACCACCCCTGAATTCTGAAATTTGGCACTTCTAGTCTTCATATTATGTTTACTAATTGGACATAGGCTTGAACTACCTTTTTTCCTAGAGGGCATTCCAGCTGATATAGCTCCTCTACCAGTTATATCCATTCACACATCATCTTCTTCCTCACTAACCAGACCTCTGCTCAAATCACTTTCTGACAACCCATTAGCTTGAAACAAGACAACATCCTCTTCAATTCTTCTGTCAAACTCCTCCTCCATGGCAATAGTAGCCTTAATCAGTTCCTTCTTAGTAACCGAATCGTCACTGACTTCTTCCACTACCTTACCAACACCAGTATTCACTGCAAAGGCCTTGCGAAAATCATTCTCCATCATCACTGTATTTTATATAGTAGCCTCTGTAGACTCAGCCATTTTCATCATATTAATACCCTCTGCAATTGGATCAAAGAACTTGTTGAAGCCCTCTCTCTTAGGGACAAAGATCCAGATTATTAGTGACTCCAAAAGGGCTGTTTCGTGGATAAATGATGAAGGTTTTGAGAATCTTTTCTTGGTGAATCAGATTCTTGAGATTTGTTCTTTGATTCGGAGGTTAGGCAATTTGTCAATCTCCTATGCTTCTAGAGCCACCAACTCTTTCGAGGATGGCTTAGCTAAAAGAGGCTTATTGTCGAAAGAGGATAATATTTTTTGGAATGAGGAGAGTGTGTAATGGTTCCAGTCTTGGTCTGTGCCTGTCTTGTGTTCTGGTTTTGTGGATGCTATTAGTTTCTCTTCTTTTGTTGTTTTTGTGCTGTTTTTGGCATGTTTGGTTTCTTTTTCTTGGGTTGTATCGTTGCGGTTTCCTGCCTGTTGCTCTGTTGTTTGTTCGGGCTTGGCTAGCACCTTTCTTGTAATGTTCTTTGATTAATTTATCCGTTTGCCGTTTCAAAAAAAAAAAAAAGTGTCTCAACAAATGATAGGAATGTAGACGTGAATTAAGCAAACATTACCTCATTCTCCAACTTCTTTCTCTCTAGCTTTATATCACTAAATTAATGTTCAAGCTTCTGCTGTTCCTTGAGAATGCGACTAATTTGGGAATCATATTCCTTCATCTTTAAACGAATCACATTGAGTTCAGATTGTGCCTAACCATGATTATTTCGCATGAAAGCAACCTACAACAGAAAGATAAGTTGCAATTATAATTATACCATACATCAGACATATCACATATCAATGTTTACCTTGGCCTTTTGCTCTTCCACTTGCAAAGCGAGAGCATCAATCTATGTTCTCAACGAAGCTAGCTAGTTGATTCTCCAAAGATGCATGTTCCTGTATGACCACTTCCTGCTCCATAATGAGTCTCTCTCTTTCATTTTCATGCCCTTATTGGTAAGCAAAATCATGTCACAAGATATTCATGAAGAATTAAATTTGTTTGACCATCAAAATCAATAAAGTGAAAAGGGAAAAATAGTTGTAAACAAGTCTAACAAGAGGTGAAGATAATGTGACGGTCAAATGTTACATAAAACTTTATGCAGTTACAATTCAAATAGAGAGACCTAAATTTCAGAGCATGGCCTACACCAGAAAATTCATTAGTATTGAGCATGGAACAAAAGCCTCGACTCTTAATGAATTTCAAAATGAAATTGTGCTATAATATAAGGTACTAAGAGTCAATGAAATTTCAAAAGAAGTGAGGTCAAATATTATAAAAAGGAACTTTCAATCATTCCAATAGCCACAATTATTTATTTATTTATTTATTTTAAGTTAAAAGCGGAAAACCATCATTATTAATGACTTTTCAACGTTTTAAACATCAAGTTGAAATACAAATATACAACTAATAAGTATACTACATTCAAATTTAATGATCATTCATTTGTGCTACATCATGTTGATGATATTTACATGTGAGCATCTTAAAGGACTTTATGGGCATATCATTTCAAGAATAAGGACAACAGTTTCTAATACAAAGATAGCAAATTATTGAACAAATCTAAAGAAATATAGCTTGGGCAATCTTGTTATGAGCTGAGCAATATCAAAACAAACCTTGAGATCCTTTGACCCTGACCGCATTTTAACTTTAACAGCCTTAATCTTCTTCTCGAAATCCTTGAGCCTCCTTTCTCGATTGTTATCATGCTCTCTAATTGTTTTCTCAAGCATTGACATAGTATTGACACATTCTTCAAACAAAAGTTGTTTTTCTTTGGCAGCAGATTTTGATTCTTCAAGCTCTTGCTCAATCTTCTTTATTACTTCACTGAGCTAAATCCAAGCAAACAAGATAGATAATAGAAACAAAAATATGGTAAATAAAATTATACAACATAGAAAAGGCAGAGTGATGACTACAATTCATGGGTTAGGTGTATTATGAAAGATAGAATCATAGAAAGGTGCAAACCTTATGATGCCCATTTTGCTCCACCTTGCCTTGAAATAATGAAAGGTTATATAATTTAAGTTCTAATCGTGCTTTAAGATCCATAAACTTTTTTTGAAGAGGCAAGAGTTCATTGATATGAAATGTCAAGACAAGAACACAAAATAATGATATAAAAAAGAGAAAGAAAATATGCCATTGTCCGCAGCCAAGTCCCTAGAAAAGGGTAACAAGAACTTGGAATAGAGAAATGTACTTCAAAAAACCCAAAAGTAGCAACACATAAAAGTCAGGAATCATAGGAAAATATGAGAGGGAGAGAGAGTTATAGTAAGAGAGAGTCTTTTTTCCTTGGCCATGAAGGGGGTCAGTCTGCAACCAACGGTAGGGTTCAAAGAAAGGATTTCTGGGATGGGTTGTTTTCTATCTTCGTTGACAACCTGAATCCGGAGGTGGACTTGAAGGTTTTGCAGGGTTTTTTCAAAGTTCTAGGTAGAGTGAGAGATGTGTTTCTCTTGGCTAGATTATGTCATAAAAGGAGTATATTTGCTTTGGTTATGTTTGGAACATGGGAGGAAGCAAACAATATGGCAAACATGGCGAACAGATGACTGATTCGTGGGTGGCCTTTAGTTTCGAAGATGGTTGCTTTTGGGTGGAAAAATCGGAGTTCTTTTGCGATGAGGCAGAACGGTTCAAGAGTCGTGGATGGCGAGGTAAGTAAAGGCATCGATGAAGTTAGAGATAACAAACAGCAAGAGCTTCACCTTAATAATTGTTCTTTTGCGATGGCGTTGAAAAAAAACATGGAAGGTAATAATGAGAGTGGCGAGAGAAAGGAGAAGTGATATAGTTGAAGCTTTATGAGAAAAACCTGCAAGAAAACAATTAGAAACAACCTACCAATATTTTGTTGATCCGTGCACGGATGCCAAAATATCAGGCTACTGATAATATTCAACTTCGCGCACGAATGATTGTTAACATGCTTCAAATACTTCAATCTTCGCAAAGAATGTTGTACATGGATATTGAGAAACAATCCCTAAATTTTTATTAATAATTAACTAACTAACAAATTGGATTCAAACCACTTAAATAGGAAAAGAAATAAGTTGACTTCCACAAGGAATCGACTTCTAAATTAACTCAAACTAAAATGGAAAAGAAAGCCTATCTAGGAAAAGAGAACAAATCTTACTCAAACAAAGACTACGAAGACTCAATCCTAAACTAAAAAGGAAATTGGATTTGATTTAATCAAATCAAATCACAAAATAATTAACAACCTAATTACATATAAACTAAAAGGAAATAAAATAAACGTACTGAATCATGACAACAATTAAAAACCATAAAATAAGAAACTGCTATCTTGGTGCGCCTGAAACTTAATGGCCAAATTTGGATATGTTGCAGCTCATTATAGAAGACGGAGACTGTATAGCATTTGTAGTTCTCGTCTTGGGCTTTTCGGAAACATATTATAAGGTCAATTTTGAGTTCGTTTTCCCTTTTAAAAGATACCCGAAATTTTCCCTTTTGGTAGGGGTTAATCCAAGTCCTTGAGCTAACTCCCTTGCCAATCTGGTCAACCATTCTGAGTTGGCTGATCAAACCGACCAGGTTGACTATTCTAACCATTTGGACCCTTTCTACCAAGCTGAGTCTTTGCTTCTTTCTTTCCGCACCCTTTGTCTTTGAGTCGATTCCTTTGCTCTATGAAATCTAAACCTTTGTTTATCGTATCGTCTTTGCTTGCTACATCATTCTCTCTAGGTTGGAGAAAATTTGTCCTCGAATTTTGGAAAGGTAAACTGAACACACCAACCTATACGACGTTGGATGCTTTTCGGTCTTGATTCCCACTTTGCTAACCATGTTGGCGGAAGTAATGTTTTCGCAACTTCCTCTATCAACAATAAATCGGCACACCTTAAAAGGATGGTACAAGTCGAATGAAACACATTCTTCCAAAGCCAATGTGATACAACAGCAGCTAAGGCAATGGAATACATGGAGCGGGTGGTGAATTCGTATTTGGGGTGTGTGGACTAACCAAATCCGGGATAAACTTCGTGGACCTCTACAGAGGGCATATGAGGTTGGATCGTCTATTATAATATATTTATGGAAAGCCCAAGACGAGCCCTACAGATGGTATGTAGACTCCGTCCTCCGTAACAGATCACAACAGGCCCAAATTCTGACATCTATCTTTTTGCGCGAAGACTTTAGCTGGATGAGAGCTGGACATTGTGAGCTTGACGAGATGATCTAGGCTGAACTTTGTGGACATCTATAGAGGGAATATGGGGTCGGATCGTCTATTATAATATGTTTCCAGAAAGCCTAAGACGAGCCCTACAGATGTTATGAAGATTTAGTCCTCCGTAACAGATCACAACAGGCCTAAATTCGGCCATCTATCTTGTTGCGCGAAGACTTGAGCTGAACGTTGTTGAGTCCTTGTTAGTTTATTTGTTAGTTTCCTTTTTAGTTTAGGATTGAGTCTTGGAGTACTTTTTATATTTATGTTATTTAAGGAGTCTAAATCCATTTAGGATTCAAGGTTTTGAGTTTTTAGGTTTAGTTTGTTTTCCTATTTAAATTCATTACAATCAGTTGTTTGTTTCTTTGTTTTTGAAGATTAATAAAATTTGAGAGATACTATCTCCTTTTATCCATTTTCGGTATCCTGAGTGAATCAATGAATTTGAAGCCTATTATTTTGGTATCTGTACGTGGATTAACAGATTAATAGTAGGGTTCGCTTCCGGTATTCGTGCGTGAATCAACGGATCTGAATCGTTTATACTTTCTTTTATCGATTGTTGTTTTGCGTTGAATTTTCCACTACATCACTTTGGTATCAGAGTCACTGAGTCTGCCGTTGTGCTAGGCTCAGTATCCATTACCATAACCAACTATCTTCCTCAATGCCAAAAATTCACCATCCATATTTATCCCAAAAAAAAAGAGGAAAAAAAAAATCTCATGAATCCCCAAAACAAAATTTTCTCATACCATTCATTGTTTTTCGATGACGATTATGTGTCAGACTCGGTTCTCGTTGACTTCGAGAAGCCGCCAATTTTCAATGAGGAATATGTGATGGAACCTATTATTGTCGATTTTGATAAGCCACCGGTTTTCAATGAAGATTTGTTCCAGAACGAGCAGCATGAGAGGGACTCAATTTTTTAGGATTATTTCTATGATGTTGTTGTGTTTCATCATTCAACAACATCTCCAACTTATTTGTTCCTCAAAACAGTCAAAATTCGAGGACGAATTTTCTCCAACTTGAAGAGAATGATGCAGCAGCAGCTAAGGCAATAGAATACATGGAGCGGGTGGCGAATTCGTATTTGGCTTGCGTGGACCAACCTAATTCGGGCTAAACTTCGTGGACTTTTACAGGGGGCATATGGGGTTAGATCGTTTGTTATAATATATTTCTGGAAAGCCTAAGACGAGCCCTATAGATGGTATGAAGACTCTGTCCTCCGTAATAGATCACAGCATGCCCAAATTCAGACATCTATCTTGTTGCGCGAAGACTTAAGCTGGACGAGAGCTAGACACTGTGAGCTGGACGAGATGATTTAGGCTGAACTTCGTGGACCTCTGCAGAGGGAATATGGGGTCGGATCGTCTATTATAATATGTTTCTAGAAATCCCAAGACGAGCCCTACAGATGTTATGAAGATTTAGTCCTCCGTAATAGATCACAACAAGCCCAAATTTGGCCATCTATCTTGTTGCACGAAGACTTAAGCTGAATGTTGTTGAGTCCTTGTTAGTTTATTTGTTAGTTTCCTTTTTAGTTTAGGATTGAGTCTTGGAGTACTTTTTATATTTATGTTATTTGAGGAGTCTAAATCCGTTTAGGATTCAAGGTTTTGAGCTTTTAGGTTTAGTTTGTTTTCCTATTTAAATTCATTACAATCAGTTGTTTGTTTCTTAGTTTTTGAAGATTAATAAAATTTGAGAGAGAGTATCTCCTTTTATCTAATTTCGGTATCCTAAGTGGATCAACGAATTTGAAGCCTATTATTTTTGTATCTGTGAGTGGATCAACATATTAATTGTAGGGTTCACTTCCAGTATTCGTGTGTGAATCAATGGATTTGAATTGTTTATCCTTTCTTTTATTGATTGTTGTTTTGTGTTGAATTTTCCTCTATATCACAATCACTCCTATCTGCACGTCGAGTCAAACACACATGCCTTATCACTATGGATGCCCCTTGTTCGACAGTAGCACTTTTGCTGTTCTGAGTCTCTTCATCAGTGAAAGGCAGTTTCGTTGGTACCTCCACTCCTTCGTCAACTACCTCTTCATCAAAGATTGGTGGTAGATCGATATCAGCAAAAACTTCCTCTGATAGACATGTCTCATCGTATAATAATGAAGGATTGAATTCCTTTTCCTCATCATGTTCCCATGCTGGTTGTCTATACTGCGGAATCTCTTCCTCCTGTTAACTCTCCTTATCACTTTCCTCATAGTCTCCACTCGTGCGAGGGTTTCGAGTTGGTAAGGTCAATGTTTCTAGGTTGGAGATTACCCTTGCCATTTGCTCGGCTAACATCGTAACCTGTTGCTCCAACTGCGTCATACGGTCACGTTCGATGGCCTCTTCTACAGGGATTGGACTTCTCAACTGCACCATGTCGATGTCGTCCCGAGAGAACACGACTATGATACCAAACTGATGTAGCAAAAGCTCTATGAGAAAAACCTATAAGAAAATAATTAGAAACAACCTACAAATATTCTGTTAATCCACGCACGGATGCCAGAATATCAAGCTACTGATAACATTCAACTTCGAGCACGAAGGATTTTTAACAGGCTTACTTCAATCTTCGCAAAGAATGTTGTACATGCATATTGAGAAATAATCTCTGAATTTTTATTAATAATCAACTAACTAACAAATTGGATTCAAACCATTGAAATAAGAAAAGCAATAAGTCGACTTCCACAAGGAATCGACTTCCATGTAACTCATACTAAAATGGAAAAGAAATCCTAGATAAGAAAAGAGAGCAAATCTTACTCAAACAAAGACTACGAAGACTTAATCCTAAACTAAAAGGAAATTGGATTTGATTTAATAAAATCAAATCATAAAATAATTAACAACCTAATTACATATAAACAAAAAGGAAATAAAATAAACATACTAAATCATGACAACAATTAAAAACCATAAAACAAGAAACTGCTGTCTTGGTGCACTTGAAACTTAACGGCTAAATTCGGATATGTTGCAGCCCGTTATAGAAGACAGAGTCTTCATAACATTTGTAGGGCTCGTCTTGGGCTTTTCGGATATTATAAGGTTGATTTTGAGTTTGTTTGCCCTCTGAAAAGACCCCCAAATTTGTCCTTTTGGTAGAGGCTGATCCAAGTCCTTGAGATGACCCCCTTGCCAATTTGGTCGACCATTCCGAGCTGGCTGACCAAACTGACCAGGTTGACTATTCTGACTGTTTTGACCCTTCCGGCCAAGCCGAGTCTTTGCTTCCTTCTTTCCGTACCCTTTGTCTTTGAGTCGATTCCTTTGCTCCATGAAATCCAAACCTTTGTTTGACGTATCGTCTTTGCTTGCTGCATTAAGAAGGAATTGTTTAGTTTGTTTTGGGAAGGAAATCTAAGTGCAGAAAAATTGGCTCTCAAAATGTGCTATTGGTGAGCTGAAAGTTTTTTCTTCTGTCTCTGGTGTAAATAATTGATTATCCAATAGAAGCATTTCTTTTTCTACTTCCTATTTGGGGGACATGAAAATTCTTTAGAGGTTTGAATCCGAGAATGACAGAATAGGGTTCATTAACAACAGTTTTTTTGGGATGATTGCATCTCTTCGATGGATAAGTGGTCCTCAAAGTTTACTTCTGATGTAGGACAATTGGCGTTGGAGTTTGAAGAAGAGATGGACCGAAAACTGGCTAAAAGAGCTGCTCCGAAGAAACGGGCATAACTTTTAGCTCGGTTGTCAGATTTTCTATTATTATATGTTTTGAAAAAAGGTTTTCAATGCTCCGTACCGTTGCAATCGGGGTTTCCCCTATTGACGTCATTTACATCCTCAACGGAGCTGTTTAAGTTAGGTTGTTGGGCATCTAAATATTTTAGTGTTTTTATTTGTTTTCCGTTTTTGGTTGACTTTTATTTAGTATGAAGATATTTTAGTCTTTTTGCTTATTTTAGGGTTTCCAGAGATTATTTAAGGCTTTTTTTTTTAATCAATTTCAGATTATTGAATAATATTGGCGTTTTTTGTTTCAATTCTTTCTGGTGGATTCCAGTTTATATTACTTTAGGGTTTACGCTGGTAACCCTAGAACTTCCGTTCTGCGTCAACTTCTCAGTCTAGACCTGTGTGGATCAAATTTTTGGGGCTTCCCTTGAATTGTTGGAGTGATTCCTTCGTTTTAAAGGCTGGAAGAGTCATTGGAGAACCTTTATTAGTTGATTTGGCCACTTCATAAAGAAGGGGATTGGATAAAGGAAGAATGTTGGTACTGTGGTCCTTTGGTGCTTATTGTCATGAGAAGATAGAGGTGGTTGGAGACAGGAGATCATATTATTTCAGTTGTGCAAGATCAGTTTTCGATAGAAATCCAATGGCTGGAGAAGCAGTTGGGGTTGAAGATGGAGGCTTCTCACTCAGTTTTGAATCTTTTTCTAGATTTGGAAAAAGGGGGGAATAAGTTTGAGAAAGAAGTGTCTCTGGATCCTGATCGAATCAAAGGTAGAGTTGAAGCTGTCAATTTGAAAAGAAGTGATAGAAAGGTGAATAAGGATCAAGGAAAGGACAAAGGTAATGTGGTTCAATTTCACGATGGTGCTAGGATGTTTCATGAAGTTGGGATTGACATTAATGAGGGATCAAAAAGATCTGTCAACCTTACCCAACTTGTTCAAAAAGGTAAGGTGGTAGCAGTTGTCAATTCTTCTCCTAAGAAGACTAAAGATGGTTCCACGCTATTTTTTGATAAAAGAAGAGTAGTCTGGTCGAAGGCAGAGAGTGGAGATGATATATGTCCTCTACGTTCTGACTTTGGGGTTGTCCTTGGGCAAAAGGTGGAGTGTGGAAAGAATTTAAAAGGAAGATCAAAGAAAGGTGATGGTGGGTCAGATATAAGTAAGGTGTTAGCTTCCTAAGATGGCTAACGATGTTGCCATGATATTTTTGGAAAAAAGAAGTTTGATCTGGGCAAAGACTGGGAATGAGGAAGATGTGTGTCCTTTGTTTTCTGACTCTGGCTTTGTCCTTGGGCAACAGGTGGAGAGTCTTGTTTGCTCAGATTTTGGGCCAAATATAGACTCTCATTCTCTTGCTTTTGGTGGGCCAAATGAGGGGTTCTTTAATGTCTCCACGGTTGGGAAATCAAATCCATTGAAGGATAGTGGTATGGGCCAGTTTTTCATTGATCTTGGGACAGTTGTTGAGACCTTCCCTAACATATCGAAGCGGAGGAGAGAAAGGGATTCTTTCCTTTCTATTAAAAGCCATAGTATGAAGTTGAGAAATTCCAAGGATAATTTTAAGTTTTCTTCGATCCTTGAGGACAAGTTAGTTAAGGTTATAGAGACTGGTGTGGGTTTGGGGATGGATTTCAATGGCAAGGAAGTGGGGATGGCTAAAATTTTTGCAGAAAAGAGGAGGAAGAAGAAGCTTGGTATGTAGTCGCTAAGGGTATGGTGTGGCTTCCCTGTCTTTAGCTTTTTGGGTCATTTTTCATTGTTTTTCTTTCTTTTTAGGGTGCTTTGGTTTTATCTTGGGTTGGGGCTTGCTTTGTGTTGTTTCTTTTGGGTTGGCCTTGCTTGGGTCTACTGTGTTTTTAAGCTTACTTTTGGGGCGCGGCCTTTCCGCTTGTTGTAACTTGTGTGGCCTTGCTTGGCTCGTTTAATAAAATGTAGCCGGTCAAAAAAAAAAAAAATTAGAAATCAACAATCAATTATGTGTACCATCATGAAATGAAAATACAAGGAATATTTGGCACTGTGAACATAAGTGCATCATGCTCTATTTTTTCCATGACTGCATAAAATCTCCAATATGTTTGAATAACCAACATATCCTGATTTGAATAACTATATAAATACATTATTATTAATTTCTAATACAACGAGAATTAATGTTTATAAGCATAAGTTCTTTTTTTTTTTTTCCTTTAATGTCTCATCCTTCTTTTGGAAAAGGAAGAGGCATATACCTTCGATTCGATTTCATATAGCCTTTTCTAATTTTTTTTTTTTTTGAACAGCTACCTTTATTCAAAGACCCGAAGATCGGCAAGAACACGAGAGAACAACACGGAAAAACAGAGCAACATCCCACAGCCTAACACCGTACAAAAACAGGGGACACGGCAGCAAAAAACAAGAAGAAAACGCAACAAAAGAAAAAACAAAAGAAAAGGCACACCAGGGCACAAAAAGAGAACAGAAAAACAAAAACACAAGAAAACCAATTACATCCAGTGAATAAAATCACCACAGGAGTTGGAACCCATTTTAGCTAGGTTGTCCGCAAAAGAATTGAAAGAACGCGAGCCATGGATGACCTCAAAGCCCTCCAAAGACTCCAAATGCTTCCGGATGAAAGAAATCAAGCGAAAGTGCTCCAAACTACTGTAATCATCGTTATTTACCAAAGAAATGGCAACCTTAGAATCACTAACAATTGAGACAGCCTAGCCACGAAGAGAAGAAAAAGAGCAACAAATTTCCATGGCCTTGTGAATAGCTGATATTTCTGCAGCATTAGAATCAACTATACCAACAAAAAAAGAGAAGATGCACAACACTTTACCATTGTCATTCCTTAAAACACCACGTATACCCGCTGGCCCCGGTTTGCCCCTAGCCAACCTTTGATTCAACATCTGCTAATCAATGAAGTTGCCTTAACAGATCACAACCATCCTTGTAAAAATACACTATTGTTGTATAATATTCACCAGCTTGAACAAGAAGTATGGGTAAAAAACTTAAAGGCATCTTAATAAAAATGGCTAATTAAATTGCAATGCATGGAGAAAACAAAAAAGGTTCTACTAATACAATCATGAACATTTCAAATAATTGGTGAAAGATATCTGCCTTTAACAACCCAATCCCACCCACATGGAAGATTAAAAAAATTATAAAGAAAGACCATTTGCAACACATAAAGGATGCCTATGAATATTTTAAATTGATAAACAGGCACAATAGTTACCTGTGGCTTCCACCGATTAGAAGACCTATTGGTTGAAATATATCACCATCAAGAGTAACGCTTGGGGTGCGAGTGTCACTATTAAAAGCAACCTACAAAACATCCATTGTAGTCAACATCAAAATACATTAAAAAGACAAAAAAATTATATGAATGAATAATGAAAAATGAGTCATTGTCCTAAATAAACAGAGAAGGTGGACTACTTTTAATATAATGGCTTTTAGGGAACACAAGAGCAAAAGCATCAAAGGTCTTCTTATAAATCATAAATGATTTACTTCTCGTAAGGTTTCAACATGATTACATGATCATTACTTAATTAGCTTTAGTAAAATGAAAATGAAATTTTGATTTGCAAACAGTTAATTGTTATTTGACATCTTTTATCAAAGAGCTTAATGCAATTGATTTGACAAATAAAAAAATTATCAACATTACTAGGTGAAAAATTCATAAAAACCAAAGACACTTAACCCCAAACCTAGATGTTCTACTTATTTATTAGAATGACATGTTAAATTCACTTCAAACCTAAGTAAAGGTTCATGTCAAATTTGAGGTACTTGAGCCATATGATAAACATAATAAATTTTTTAATTGGATACTTTTGGACAAATGCCCAACACAGTGGAAGCTATGTTAGTTGTTACTGAGTTTCTTGTCAATACTAGAAGAATTTTACGTGAGATGGCATCGGGTTCCATAAGTCTGGTGTGGTGAAACTAGCGAAGAAGGTGGAGGGAGAGGAGGAGTGGGCCGCTTTTTTTAGAGGCAAAAAAATGGACCTTCTAATAAAGTATCTTGGTATGCCTCTTGGTGCTCGGCCTAGTTCTAAGGCGTTTTGGAATTTTGTTTTAACTCGAGAGGAGAGACGTTTGGCTCCTTGGAAATTAAAGTTCCTGAGTAAATGTGGAAGATTGGTTTTGATAAAATCGATTCTTTCTAGCATCCTAACCTATTATTTATCGGTCTTCAAAGCGCCGGTCAATGTGGCGAAGGCCATAGAAAAGCTTCAGAGGGGTTTTTTTATGGGGTGATGGGGTGGAGAAAAGAAAACTACACACTATTGACTGGGGGTCTATTTGTCAAAGTAAAAGAAATATAGGGTTGGGAATTGATAAGGTAGTGGACAAGAATAATGGCTTATTAGCTAAGTGGGTGTGGCGATTTGGCAAGGAGGGTGAGTCTTTGTGGAAGAAGGTTGTGTGTGCCAAATATGATGTGAAGCTAAGTAGTATGGGTTGGAAGTGGAATACCTCTTCTGTTTTCTTGCAGTTTGTCTAAGCTGTAGAAAGTCTTTTTAAGGAAGGATCCATCTCAAAGAACATCATTGAGGACGGTTTCAAGGTGGTGGTGGGCTACAGTGATTGTGTTTGTTTTTAGGATGAGAAGTGGTGGGATGATAGCCTGTTAAAAGAAGCTTTCTAGAGAATTTACGCTCTAGTTGCTAAAAAAAGTGGAGGGATCAAAAACTTTGGGAGATGGCAAGGGGAGTGTTGGGTTTGGGATGTGTAGCTCCGTAGGTGTCTATTCGATTGGGAATGGGAACAGTGGATGATGTTCTTGGCTGCTTTAGATAGAATTAAGCTGCGTATGTCATTTTTGGATGCGCTTGCATGGTCTTGGTGCCTAAACAGAATTTTTTCTATGAGGTCTTTTAGGAGAGTTGTTGAAGATTCAATATGTGATTTTGATTCTGAACTGGAATCTATTTGGAGAGGGATCAGTCCTTAAAAGGTTGAGTTTTTAGTGTGGCAATTGCTTAGAGGAATTTAGTGAGAAGTATGCTCCATAGGTTTGGGGTGCTATCTTCTGAAATGAAGGAGTGTCCGTTCTGCTGCAAGTATGAAGAAACTTCTGACCACTTGTTTTTACTGTGTCCGTGGTCATGGTCTTTGTGGTCTGTATGTTTGGGATATGATAGTGGTCGGTTAAGGGTTGTTGCAATTCTAATAGAAAAGAGTGGAGGAGGGGTTGGAAAGAGATGTGTACCAATTCCAAATGGGGAAGAGTATGAGAGACTCTTTTCAATGCTATTGTGTGGACGATTTGGGAAGTGAGAAATCTGGTTGTTTTTAAAGGTAAAAAGGTTGATATATCGTATTACATAGACTTGGTTTGTTTCAGAGCGGCTTGGTGGTTCAAACACCATAGGAAAGGTTCGTTGGAACCAATTATTACCATTGTTGAGAATATGCAGATTTGTTGTGTGGACTATAGAGTTAAAAAGAAGAAAATAATGGATGCTAAACCCCTTGCCAATTCTGAGATGCTGACTTTCAATGTAGATGGTTCAAATTGTAAAGAGCTTGGTAGGGCAGGGATAGAGGGAATTATGCGTGATTATAAGGGGGAGTTGTTGTGCTCTTTCTCAGCTTTTATGGGAAATGTTGACGCTTCCATAGCTAAATTGTTGGCAATCCTCAAAGCTTGCAATTTATATGAGTCAAAGGCCGATTTAAAAGTGAGGAATATTAGTATTGTGAGTGATTCTTTAGAGGCAGTTTCTTGGGTGAACGACGGAGATTTTGGTAATTTAAACTTAGTGGATATTATATACGATATCAGATTGTGTTTACGTCAACACATTTCTAGAGATTCAAATACTGAAGCTAACAGTTTAGCAAAGAGGAGCTCTTCTTCTTTGATGATTGGGGAGGTTATTGAGTGGATGGATGTTTAGTTGGCTGGGGGCAGTTTTTCTACTTTGGTTTTTGCTATCTTTTGCTTTGTTCTTGTTTCTTTTAGGGCTGTTTTGGCTGTTGTGGCGCTCTCTGTTCTTTTTTCTGTTGCTTTCGTTTTTGATGTGGTCTGTTGCTCCTTGGTGCTGGCTATTTTTTTGCCTTAGCCTTGGGGTGGAGACATTGTTGTTTTGTTTGTGATGTGTTTGATGAATAAAGTCTACTATTTTCAAAAAAAAAAAAAAAAAAAAAAAAAACAGCCAGCGTAGCATATAAATAGATCAAATAAACATAATATTATTAAAACAAAAACAAACATCTGCAATGATTTGAAATATGAGCACAACACATCTATCAAAAAGTCTTTTTTTTTTTTATATAAGGTATAAGCCATTGGCTAAACCATGCAACAAGGTCATCTTATTGCAAACAAAATGATAAGAATCAGATTAGAAGGAACACCTGCATTTTGAAAATTCCAATCATCTACGGGCTTTAAGATGTTTTTCCAAAAACAATATTTTCTCCTAGTATATTGCTTATACAATCTTTTGCTTAGGAAGGAATATACCGATATGTAATAGCTTCATGTTATTAGGAATTGTATCTAGGCTCTGGCCACCAAGGCTAAGGGCCCATGTGCAGATGTATTTTGTTGATCATCACCGGATGTCAAAGAGTTTGGTCATCAACGATGAGGTAAATAAGGACCGCTTCCAAGGGAAGTACGTGTAAGTACTACCAGAAACAACCGCAAGCAAAATCTAAAATGTCCACATGAAACATCAAACGATGAATTAAAAAATTATCAAACTTAATTCTATGCTAATAAATACATTTTCTAGAAAGAATTATTTTACCACCGTCAAATATGATTTAGTGATAAATGACACTCATCCAACCACGGGCGAAGCTAGCTCTAGATTTTTTTTTTTTTTTTTTTTTGATGATTTGAAAACTATTACACTTTTAATATAAAAATGTAAATAATACAAGTTTATGGTAAAATTAATATTAAGTCAAACATGATATTTCTCTATTTTCCTTTTTTGTTTTTTTCTCTATTTAGTCAAATATTAAAAATAGGAATTAAGAAAAATTAAAGATTTAGTAGGCATTTAATTCCATAAACATTACTGTATGCTTTTAATGTTTAATTCTTTTTCAAGCTATAGTTCTACGGATATTTTTTTTTATAAATAAAATATTATTGATACAGTTTTCAATAATGATATCAACATTTTTGACTTTGTTTATAAACTTGACAACCTTACCCATATCTTTGATTTGTTTTATAAACATGAGGTTGATATTCTACATGGACTTTCTTTTTAATTTATTATTTCGGCCGAAATTTCTGTCTTCACTCCTGCAACAAGAGCCGGTTAATTAAATATCATTTCAAATCTTAAGCGAAAATATAAAATTAGTATTCTATTTTTTTGTTTTTTTTTTTTTTTTAATCTAAATATAAATTACTTGTCTTTAGAATAATTATACCTTTGGCAATTGCCTCATCATTTACCTAGCGATTGAGCTGGCTTGATTGCAACTAATCATAATGGCAACATGTTGATACAAATTACTTAATTTTGGATATAGTGTCTCACGCATGTAATAATCAACACAGAATTCCACCGAATGTTACAAAATGGCTCTCCTATAGTCCTACTTTGATCTGTAATGGGGGAGCTGCATTTAGTGCCATTATCATGGAGTAACCATTCATTAATTCGTCTATTAATAATTCTCAGCTTCAGATCTTTCGATTTTAGAAATGGTTTTTTTTTTTTTTTTTTTTTTTGATTGGATTACAACAACTAGAATGAATTACAACAATTGGGACCCTGCTAGAATGAGACTCGATTACAAGCACAGCCTAAACAAGACATAAGCTCCCACAAATGGGGAGAAAGATACTCACATAAAGGTGGGATACAAGCCACACAAATAGTGGAACAACATCCACCCACTAGTGTACCAAGAAAAATTGAATATATAAATGCAAGTCATGGCACTCAAACCGTGGTGGTGGAGGGCTCTAAAATCTAGAAACTTTCAATTTCAATTGTCCAAATAGTAGATAAGTCGATAAAAGCCGGTAATCAATCATTAGTCCTCGTGGGAACGATCCATACTCGGCCATTGTATTACATTCTGACCTCATACACTTGCGAGAGTCACACTGTGTGTTAGTGGACCGATCAGTGATCATTTGTAATACACAATCAATAATATTCTCTCTCATTCGTCTTTCTTCTCATTGAAGTTCCTCAGAGAACTTTCATCGAACAAATTATAGCTTCATATGGTATCAGAGCCAATCGACTAACGTCATGGCTAATCTTTCACAACCTCAATCTTCGGCCTTGGGTCATCATCAGAACTTGCATAAAGCAGCAAACTCAACTCATTAGAATCCTCAATCTCCAATTTATCAATAGAGTAAAATCTCTCAAGCAATTGCAGAACCGATGGAGTTGTCATCTCTTACTAAGAACTTGAACTGCAATCTGCCAATCAAGCTCGGAAAATCGAACTATATCTACTGGAAAGCCCATGTATTGTCATCAATCCTAGCTTTAGATCTAGAGGAATACATCTGTGGTATGAATCAACCTACAAATATGTTTGTCAATATAGAAGTTACGAACAATCTTGATGAAAAAATTGTAGAAAAGAAATATAGCAAAGAGTTCTCAATTTGGAAACGTATTGATAAGCTACTCATAAGTTGGATTTACTTAACCATAAGTGAAAACATCATAGGCCAAGTAATTGGACGTCAAACTTCGTTTGAAATGTGGAATCGATTAGAGAGGATATACTCACAGCAATCAGTTACTAAAATTGCTCAACTAAGAAATCAACTTCAAAGTATCAAGAGAGGATCAGATTCAGTAAGCGATTTTGTTCTGAAAATCAAAAATATTGGAGATGCATTAATGGCAACATAAGAAGAGATAAGAAACCATGATCTTGTGCTAACCTTGATTAACGGTGTTGGTCATGATTTTGACGCTATAGTGGTTGTTATCTCTGCACAACAAAGGTTTATATCACTTGAAGATGCACATTTCTTGCTGATGATGCATGAACAACTCCTGGAACACCTTGATTCTCCAGCTCAAATTGAAGTTGGACAAGTCTCAGCACACTATGCTTCCAATTATACAAAAGATAGGAGAGGTTAAAGAGACAATAGAGGAAGTAGCTATTGTGGCAGAGGAAGGAATAATATATTTGGTGGAAGAGAACACATGCACTGCCAAATGTGCAACAAACCTAGCCATGGAGCTTTTAAGTGTTATTACAGATTTGACCAAGGTTTCCAGGGGTCTCAGCAGTTGAATAATGCTCAAAACACTCATAATCCTCACAATGCTCATGCTCTTTATAATCAATACCAGAATCAGCAGGAGAATTCCTATCAACAAGGTTTCAATGGTCCTCAGTAGAGTTACAATAGCTACTCACCAGGCTTCAATTGTCATCCAAATCAAGGCTCGTTATCTCAAGGAAGTGTGAGCACGTTTGCTGGAGAACCTCAAGCAAATTATCATCAAACTTTAGTCCTTCTTGCAACACCAGAATCTATTAACGATCTGTCTTGGTACTTGGACAGCGGGGCCACCAATCATATTACCTCGGATTTGAGCAACCTTTCTCTACAGTCTAATTACAGAGGTAACGAAAAACTGATTGTTGGTAATAGACAGCAGTTATCTATCTTACATATTGGTGATACTCTTTTTCAATCTCACACAGCACCACATACAAAACTGAATCTCAAAGACATATTACATGTCCCTCAAATTACCAAGAACCTACTTAGCATTTCTAAATTCACGGTTGACAACAAGGAATTTGCTGAATTTTATGGTGATCATTGTGTTGTGAAGGATCTTAAAACAAAGAAACGTTTGCTTCAATGAGTGCTTAGAGATAGGATGTACTTTCTAAAGCTGGTTGGATCACCTGGAGTTAATCATGGAGTCTTCAAGCTTGGAAATATGGAAGGAACAAGTGCATTGTCTAGCTGTTTTTTTGGTAGCAATAAACCAAGCCTTGGAAAGATGTTAGAATCCAAGTCACAGCCAGTTAATAAGATTGCATTGGCTGCTGTGAGTGCTAATGTTTGGCATGCTAAAATGGGTCATTCGGCTCCCTTAATTCTACAAAAAAAAATTTGAACAAGGTACATTTTCGTAGTAGTTTTCATGCTCCAAGTTTTTGTGACTCATGTAAACTTGGAAAACTCCATAAACTTCCATTTACAAGAGTTGAAATAACAGCTTCAACCCCTCTTGAATTGATATATTTCGACATTTTGGGACTGACTCCCATGCTTTCTACGGAAGGTTATCGATATTACATTTCGTTCATAAATGCTTTCACACAATTTTCTTGGATATTTCCTTTGCGGCTGAAATCTGAAGCTCTTGGTACATTCATAAAGTTTCAAAAGCAAGTTGAGTTACAATTTGAAAGAAGGATCAAGAGCTTCCACAGTGATATGGGAGAGGGGTATGTTGCATTTGCCTCTCATTTGTCCTCACAAGGTATTAAAGTGCGTTTCTCTTGTCCATATACACATCAACAAAACGGGGTTACGGTGAGAAAGCATAAGCATATTGTGGAGACGAGATTGACTCTCCTAGCACATGCCAATTTGCCACTGAAATTTTGGTATGAAGCCTTTAATGTTGCTACATTCCTTATTAACAATATGCCATTAGCAATCTTCAGGTTTGTTTCACCATTTGAAAATTTGTTCAAAAAGAGGCCAAATTACAATTTCTTCAAGACTTTTGGATGTAGCTACTTTCCTTTCTTAAGGAACTAATTTAGACATAAGTTTAACTTCCACACCACAAAATGTCCTTTTGTTAGGTATAGTCCATTACACAAGGGATACATGTGCTTACATCCCTCTAGAAAGATGTATGTCTTAGGCATGTAGAGTTTAATGAGCTAGAGTTTCCCTATACTACATTATTTCCAGCTCATCTTACTCAATTTGGGTCTTCTCACTCTCAAAGCATGCATTTGGCTTCTGTGCAGCACACACTTTCTCATATAAGAGGCTTTACTGTCTTAAAAGGCATATCTACAACCTGGTTGCCTTCAATACCTGTCACGATTTCTCCTCAAAAGGAGCAATCTTCACGTGACTTGTCTCCTCATCCTTTTGCCTCTGATAACATGCTTACATTGTCAAGCGTCTGTCCAAATTAACCTCTTTTCAGCTCTTCTCCTACTAATGTTTCTATATCAAACTCTGTCCCATCTATGTTATTAGCTCAAACAATACCTCCAGCCTCTGAACCAGCTCAAGTCCCCATTGCCTCTTCTCATCCTATGATTACTCGGTCAAGAAATAGGATTTTCAAGCCTAAAATTTTTCAAACCAGTTGCTACTTAGCAAAGTCTAATCCTACAACTGCTAAGCAAGCTCTTCAAGATCCGAAATGGATTCAAGCAATGAAAAAAGAATTCACAGCCTTGCAGTCCAACACCACTTGGTCACTAGTTCCATTTCAGTCTCATATGAATGTTGTTGGATGCAAATAGGTCTTTCGAACGAAATTTTGTCAAGACAACAGTCTATTGAAAGATAAAGAGAGGTTGGTTGCGAAGGGATTTCACCAAATGCGTGGTTTAGACTTCTTGGTCACTTTTAGTCCAATTGTTAAAGCCTCTACTATTCGTGTTATCTTCTCCATCGCTGTTTCATGTGGCTGGTTGATAGAGCAAATTGATATTAACAACGCATTTCTTAACGGTGACTTGTCTGAGGTAGTTTATATGGCCAAATCGGAGGGCTTTGTTGATAAGAAACGACCATCTCATGTTTGCCGGCTGCATAAGTCTTTATATGGACTCAAGTAAGCACCTAGAAGTTGGTTCCACAAGCTGCGACATGCTCTTTTATCTTGGGAATTCACCAACTCAATTTCTGATACATCCTTATTCTTCAAGTTCGCTGGTTCAACCAATTTATTTGTTCTTGTGTATGTTGATGACATACTAGTGACTGGTGACAATCTAAGACTCATTAAAGAGCTTAATTCTACTTTTCATCAGTCCTTTGGTTCTTGGCCAAGTGAGCTATTTCCTTGGTTTTGAAGCATTTCGGAATTCCCCTGGTTTATATCTCACACAGGCAAAGTATGTTGACGATCTGTTGAAGAGGATGAACATGTCAGATGCAAAACCGTGTGACACTCTTATCTCAGCTGGCACCAAACTTTCTCTGTCAGATGGTGTCCCATTTCATGATCCCACTCATTATCGGAGTATAATCGAGGCTCTTCAGTATCTTACCAATACAAGGCATGATATTTCCTTCATCGTTAATAAGCTGAGTCAATTATTGGTTGCTCCTACAATGGTGCATTGGCAAGCTTGCAACTGAGTGCTTCATTATTTGAAGGAAACACAGTTTCTTGGCCTTCATTTCCGACCAGTTTCGACCCTTTCTCTCGAAGCTTACGCTGATACGGATTGAGCCAACTGCGTTGATGATCGTTGTTCAACAAGTGGTAGCTGTGTCTTTCTTGGTGGAAACTTGGTTTTGTGGAGTTCTCGGAAGCAATGAGTTGTTGCTTGCTTAAGTACTGAGGCGGAGTATAGGTCTTTGGCTCAGGTGGCAGCTGAAGTGCTTTAGCTTCGTTCCCTCTTAATTGAACTTCGGCTACCTATCACTCACTGTCCAGTTGTTTGGTGCAACAATATTGGGGCCAATTCCCTTTCTCAAAATCCAGTATTTCATCAATGAACCAAACACATTGACATCGATACACATTTTATTAGGGAGAAAGTGTTGGCCGGTGAGATAGACACACGGTATGTTCCTACTGAACATCAAACAGCTGACATCTTTACGAAAGGCTTTACACGTTAGAGGTTTCGTTTTCTTTGCTCCAAACTTAATCAGGTTGATTCTCCCTAGTTTAGTTCTTATTCTTTCTACTTCCTTAATTACCTCCCTCCCTTACTACATTCCTCTCCCCTTTTATTAACCTTTTTATTTTCCAACATTTATTATCCAACTCTTCACTTTCCAATCCATTTTCTATAAATTTAAATTCTTTGGTGAAGAATATCAACTAACAACTCTTCATTTTATTACCACGTCCTTAGTCCACTCAAATCAAATCAAAATCAATTTCTTATCTTTTATGACCTCCTCACTTCTCTCCAAAATATTTATCTTCATCGCTCAAAAACCTTTATATTTCGTCTACAACTTGGCATCCGTATCCAAGATGGTGCACCATGCAAGACATCGTTTTCGACATGGACAAGATTATTTGTCTTTGAACAAGTTAGAAATCTTCTCTCTTTCCTACTTTATATTCACATGCTAATTTTATAGTGTTTTCTATATACTTAAGTGTTATTGAGTTTGAAGTTATTATTTTTATTTTCGAAAAGACTAAAGAATTATCTGCCAATTTACCAATAATTTGATTTTTATTTTGAATTCCATTAATTCTATTAATATGGGGTCTTTTTTGGTTGCTTAGAAATCATAGAAAAAAGGAAATGTACAAGGTCGTCCCCACTAATCAAAGAACACGATCACAAATGAATCATAGTGGAGAACTCCTACATTTTGCAGCCTATACATATATATATATATATATATATATATATTGATAAGTAGATTTATATTGATAAGCAGATTAAGTGTAATAACTTTAATAATATAATCTTTTTTCATAAATTGCATATCTATAAGTAATCAAAAGATAATCTCATAATTAATAGGATAGTGAATAAATGGATTTTTAAATATTATGTAATATTTGTTTTTTCTAAGTATTCCATTATTTGGTAAGATTAAAAGACAAGTCATAATTGTTTTTTACCAACAAGCTATAAATTCTTATTAATTGATTTTTTTTAAAATATTATTAATTATTTAACTATATTATATATATATATATATATAATATAATATTTGGTAAACAATACTTAGGTACTAACTGGTCAATATAAAAAATATTGACCCCACCAATGAAATTGACTCTTGATATTTCTATACTATTAATTATTTTATCTTATTTCGAAGCCTTAACATGCCACATGTCGTTATGAGAAGGCTTGACCATTAATTAGTTTTTTTTTTTTATAAAAAGTTATATTCAACCCTTCAATTTTATATTCTTCAACTCTTCATTTTTTATTTTCAATTAATAGTTAATTTTCTAGATTTAATGAGAATTATTACTATTATTATATCACATATTTTTCCTTTAATGCTTGATGAATAATATATTATCATAAAGTTTCAACATATCATATGAGAAAAGCTTAACATGACCATAAATTAATTTTTATTGGAGATCGATATCAAAGAAATAAATCTAGAGAAATACCTCAGGATTGTTTTTCATCATCAATGAATCCAACTAGATTGCATCCCACACATCATATGAGATGCAATCTAGTATATATAATGATAGACTTTCACGGTGCCACATGTCGCCGTGAGGGAGCTTTGGCCTTAAATTCTAAATAATTCTAATATAATAATAATTTGATCATATTATTATTATTATTATTATTATTATTATTATTATTATATAAAAATAGACTACTTCATATATAATGTATCATTCATAATTGATATAATTTTTTTTTTTTTTTGATCTCACATAATCCCATGATATATAAACATTGTAATGAATGTATGGTTAAGATGTGATTGGTTTCCACAACCACTTTAACAAAAACCAATCACATGCTTTTAAAAAGATAAGGAAAATATCAGATCAGTAGAGGATCCAAATCCAATTGGATTACAATAATTAACAATTATGATATGTTTATCATGAATGGAGGAATATAATCGGTTACGAAAAACTAATGGTGATTATAAAGAGATTAAGGATCAATGCATTGTATTAATTATTCACAATTATGAGATTTATTTAATAATTATCCATTGATAATAATATTTTTTAACCAAAAGCTAACCTGTGTCATCTTATTCAAATGACATTAATCTTAATTAATTATTATTATTATTTTTGGATCAATTTTGGACTTACCTAGAGGGAAAAAGCATCATAAGCAGTCATATGTTGAAAAACCTCTAGGTAGTATCTCTCCATAAAATAATAAAAATAAAAATAAAGGAATAAAATGAAAAGTAACAACTAGAAAAGCACAAAAACCAAGGGAAACAATCCCAACAAAAACAGAGCGCGCAGGCCACAAAAAACTGAAACAAAAAACATCATGAAAAACGAAAGGATTTCCGACCCATGCAATCATTGCCAACCAACAAAGAGCAAAAAGACGGGGTGTTAGACCACCATGAATCGACCTCCAACCCCAAAGCATACTTAGAAAGAGCTTCTACAACCTGATTCCCCTCCCTAAAGATATGAGAAACCTAAAACTCCATTTTTGATATCTGATAGATACAGCGCTGCTAAGCTTGCCTAATTCGCCAAGGAACCTGGTCAGAGCGAGACAAGAGAAGCTGAACCACATAAGAAGAATCACTCTCAAGCCAAAGTCGATGCCACTCATTCGGCCAGGCAAAATTAATGGCAATCGAAGCTGAAAGAAGTTCGGCCTCAAACGCAAACACTTGACCAAGAGAAACAGCAAAACAACCCTTCACAAAAGCTCTACAATTACGGAAGACACCCTTACAACCCCTAACACCTGGAGAACTCAAAGCGGCATCATCAGTATTAACTTTGATCCAACCTGGAGCCAGAGGCGACCAAATCACACTCTTGATAACCAGGGCCCTAGCCGGACGACCACAGAGATCAAACCGATGAAGAATTAAAAGATCATCTACACAATTATGCATACACCTAATCTCTAACCGATTATCATTAGACACCGCACGCCAAACCAAAGACAAAGTAGATTTGAAATCCACAACCCTACTCTCAAAAACCCACTGGTTACGGGTAAACCACACACTCCAAACCACAGCATGAATAGTTGTATTCCATAAAACCCGCACCTGATCACTAAACGAAACTGACATGGCCTGAGAGAATAACGAACTCCATGAATCGACAGAAATACGTTGCTAAAAAAACTGAAAAAACCTCAGCCGCAAGTGGGCACCGATGGAAAAGATGTTCAGACGACTCACTGCTAACCCCACAAACACTGCATCGGAAAGCTAAGTGAAACCCAGCCTTACACAAGCGATCCTCTGTGAGGAGCCGATTCAACAAAAGGTGCCAAGTCAAAGCTGATCGGGAATGAGGGATAAAACGGCACCAAACATCCCTCCACCAAGGAACCTGAGGAGAAACACGAATCATACTGGAATAAGTCGACTTGCAAGAAACCTGCTCATCCCGAGAATGAGCCCACACCAAAGAATCTTCAACTTGAGAGATAGCAATCCTATTGATTCGAAAACAGAGATCTGAAAAACGGGCTCGAAAACTATCGTCAAGAACTCACCTGCCCTCATGGATAAAATCAGAAACCCTTGCCCTGAGAAGGCTAGCCAAGTAATCAGGAATCCCTAGAAGCTCCACAATGGGAACCCCCAACCAATTGTCACGTCATAAATCTCGCTGAGAATTCTCACCAATAATCCAAATGCCCTCTTTAAGAAAAACTGAATAATGAGAACGAAAAGAAGGCCAAATTGACGAAGTGACATACACCCCCTGAGATTTCTGAAGTTGCGTGAGATACCGCTCCCTCATAAACGAAAAAGCAAAACCATCAGTGGTCATAAACTTCCAGGTGAGCTTTTTCAAAAAAGAATCATTTAGTAAACCATCTTGAGAATAATCCCTACAACAACGATCTCAAGCAACTCGAATCAATTTAGTCTCCTCACAAAAACCTATCCATAAAAAATTTCTCAACTTGCGATTAACTAACCGCAGCAAAGAAGAAGGCCATTTGTAGATCACGAAAGGATGTATAAAGGATCTCATACTAACCGACTTGATAAGAGTAGCGTGATCGACCAAAGAAGGGGCTTTCCCCTTCCACTTAGTAAACTTAGACAAGATTATATCTGCGATAGGCTGTAACATAGACTTCTTGGGCTTTCCCCGACATAATGGAACCCCCAAGTAAGAGAAAGGCAACTGACCAATCTACATACCAACTAAGGACTACAATCTACCAATTCAGGACGGGGAAATAAAAGATCCAAAATAGATAGAAGACTTACCCCAATTAACTAGTTGACTTGAAATTTTACCATAAACCTCAAAAGCAGGCATGATATTCTTCAGATTCTGAACTGTGCCCCTGCAAAAAATCAAAACATCATCTGCATAAAGCAAATGCATAGGAGTAAAAAACCCCTTCGGAGAAGAAATATGCAATAACTGAGAGAAATCCACTATCCTTGACAGAAGTCTACTAAGAAAATCCTTCGCAATACCAAACAGAAGAGGGTCTCCCTGACGAACCCCTCTAGAACAATGAAAATAACCCTCTGGAGACCCATTGATCAACACTGAAAGCCGTGAGGATCTCAGGATGTTGTCAATCCAATCCATAAAAACAGAAGAAAATCCAAATGTTTGAAGAATTACATGAAGAAAAGACCAATCCAAAGTGTCGAAAGCTTTGCGGATATCTATCTTCATGGCCAAATTACCCTCATAACATTTGTTATGCAGCACATTCACACAGTCAGAAGCTAAAGCGATACAGTCCTCAATGTGACAGTCCCGGATGAACCCAAACTGATGAGGAGAGACTATCCTAGTTGCAATCTGAGCCAATCGATCTGCCAAAATTTTGGAAGAGATTTTGAACAAGAAGTTACTAAGCACAATCAGACGAAATTGATCTACCGAAATCGAATCCTTTAGTTTCAAAAGAAGAACTATAAAACTAGAGTTCAAACTCAGAAATATAACCCCTGTACGAAAAAAGTCCTGAACAGCAAGAACCACATCACTACCCACCATCTCCCTGCAACGCTGATAAAATCCTCCAGAAAAGCCATCCAGCCCAGGGGTAGAGGCCGCATCCATAGTAAAAACAGCATCATGGATATCGTCTACTGAAGGAATGCTAATCAAGAAAGCATTTTAGGCATCAGATACTAAAGAAGAAATCACATCCTCTACCATCGAGAAATATGTCTCAACCCGAGAAGGTTCCGAATAAAAGAGATCCGAATAAAAATAGATGATATGATCCCTAATAACCAACCGATCATCTGTAAGCACCCCATTAATCGAGAGAGATGACAAAGCATTCCGGTACCGCCTACGTCTGAAAGAGGCATGAAAAAAGGAGGAATTATGGTCACCATCTTATAGCCACTTCACTCTTGACCGATCACGATAAAAACACTCCTGCCTGCGTAACAAGACATCAAGCTCATGATGAACACAAGACTCGGCCAAGAAAAACTCCTCGAAAAAACTCAAATTAAACATCTAAAGCTGAATAGACTGAAGCTCTATTGATTTCCCAGTAATGTTGGAATTAAAATCCCTGAAAACCTCCCAATTCCAAGTCTTAAGAGCAATCTTCAACCTCTTCAGCTTGCTGATAACCACCTTGATGAGGCCCACCCATAAAAGGGGTACTCCAAATATGATGAACTAAAGCCATAAAATCGGGGTGATCCAACCACATGCTCTGGAATAGAAAAGGCCTAGGACTTACGATCATAATATCTAACAACCGGATCACCAACAGATAATGGTCAGAAAATCTACCCAGGAGAGCCACACAAGAAATGTCCCGCCAACAGGATATACAACCCTCGGAAACCAAAGCTCTATCCAACCTCCTCTCAATTCTGGTGTGGGAATAATGACCCCTAGCCCAAATGAAACGAGCACTCTATGAGTAAACTCCAATCAAATCACAATCCTCAATAACTGACCTGAAATCCTCACAAGAGCTTCGAGCTGGAGAACGAAGGCCCAAAGACTCATGAGCTCCCAAAACCGAATTGAAATCACCCACAACCAACCAAGAGGAAGAAACCAAACTGACCAAGTCCCGAAGAGACTGCCAAAGCGATCTTTAGACAACTACCGACGTACTCACATAAACAAAAGTGTAATAATGCAGTCGAGAGTTAACCGTGAGTGAAATAGTAAGTTGTTGCTTATGAAAAAAGACTATCTGAGCATCAGGAAACGAATCACTAACAAAGACCCAAATTGTCGGTAAAAGACCACCCCTATCATTCAACCCCACTAAATGCAGACCAATAAAAGACCAAAAGCCAGGAGAGATTGAAGTAAAAATTACCATAGACTAAGCAATACAAACCAAAGAAGGTTGGTGTAAACGACACAAATCTCTGAGAACATGCCTTGTAGACCCATTCCCAATACCGTGACAATTCCAGTAAAGGACATTAATCATCGGAAACCCCAGAAAAAGTCCACATCTTGGACTTTAGCTTAGTCAGCCTACACGTAAACATCGTCGTCCTTTAAGAAATACTGCTAGCATCTAATCCTTCCGCCTCAACTTGAGAAGCTCAAGAAGAATCAACAGTGAGACGAAGTTCAGCCTGAAGATCAGAGGCCAAAAGTTTGAAACTCTGAACAGAACTTGCCACCGAAGAGGGAATCAGATAAGACCCATAACAGTCATTCATAACCATGTGAGTAGTATACGGAATCGGGGGACGCTAAGAAGGTCCCGCCGTAGTAGAATCCGTCTAAACCAATGAATCTATGACAGGAACAGTCTGAAAAGGAATAGTATAACGAACATCAAAAATCAATCCCGAAGTAGTAAAGGACTCCAATATCGTCTCTGATCTCGAAAAGGATGAAACCTAACCTGCCAATAAATCCAAACTCAAATCAGACCCAATATCCACATAAGAGTCATTAACCGAGACAACAGCTGAAGACCCAGAAACTATCGAGATTTCATTAACACCCCTAGACTGCTACTCATGTGAAGTCGTCGAAGAAGCAAAATCAGAAAAAATAGCCAAAGCAACTAGATCTCAAGAAACTACTAAAGCATTAGACACCAAAGAATGGGGAACCTCCACATCCTCCAATAAAGCCAAATCATATAGCCGAAAAAATATTGGACACTGGAACAGACTGAGCCGAGTAATCAAAACTCTATTCGATTAATAGATTTATTGCACAGGACCTGAAACCCCCTATTATTAGCAACTGTAGCCGACCCATCTTGTTTAGGAGCAACCTTACTAGCACCAGAAGTAGCCAAATTGTCAGACTTGTTCAATCTACAAGCATGAGATAAATGCCCAATGGAGGAACAAGTAGAGCAAAAAACAGGGAGATTTTCATATTCAATAGAGATAAAAGAACTGTGAGCATTATCTCTTTCTAGCAATAGAGAAGTAGGAGGCGAGGAAGATACATTAATGTCCACAAGCACTCTAGCAAAATGCCCAAAATCACGGTCAATAGTGGCTCTGTCAAGCCTCAGGGGCACAACAATACCTCTATCTAAATCCGAAATCATCTTCAGATGTTCAGATGCCAGTATTCCTAAGAAAGATCATAAAATTAGACCCAAACCTGTGCATTAGTAGACTTCTGTAAAGCCGGATTAAAATCTGGGACCCAAGGCTGGAGGCGCAAAATACCCGGCTTAAGGTGAATAGAACCCATACCCACATAAAAGACTTGTCCGCCGGAGAAGGCAACAACACCTGAAAGTACCCCTTTCCCAAGGAAATCAACCACCATAAAGAACTCAACTTCCAGACGGATTGGAGCTTAGACTTGAGGTCAACTAACTTCTCGGACTTTTCACCACTGGAAAGCACAACACGACCAATGAGAGAATACTTACACTCATTAAGACGTGACTGGTATGCCTTGGGATCAACACGAATCGAAACATATCCTCCCTTTTTGGAGGGAACCATAGGCACTGTCTCAACCTGAATAGTTGGAGCTTTGAAGAGATCAGCATAAGACATACCTTTAGCAGATAAAGGGCCATTCACATGCGACCCAGACGAAGCCTCAATAGGACCCACCTGACTAGAAGGCCCAGACCTACGTACCTCTAAAGGATCAGAAGCCACAAACAACGATGCCTCCATGAACATGGGATCCATTACAGAACCCGTCTTATCTATTATATTCAAAGAAATTTCATTAAAAAACCTCAATCGATGTATGAATCCTTTATAAACATAAGAGACAAAACCTGTGTGATCCCGAGAAAGCAAACAAAAGTCTCACCACAAGACTTGCGTGGGAACGGCTTGCTTGATCCAGAGTTTCCTTACGGCGGCGGCTTCTCAATTTCAAAGATTTTGCTCTTGCGGCGGCGGCTTCATCTCTTTTTTTTTTTTTCTTAATTAATTAATAAATTAAATACTTTGGAAAGTTCAAAAGATATTATCTAATTAATTAATCATATTATTACATTAACTGATTAATTAAATTACTTGATATTACAATGACATTAATTAATTAATTAATTAATCATATTATTATATTATTTTAATTTTTCAAAAATAAAATAATACTAATTTATCATATTATTTTATTAACTAATTAATTAATTAAATTCCTTGATAAGTTCAAAAGGCATTATCTAATTAATCATCATATTATTATATTAACTAATCAATTAATTTCCTTGATAAGTTATAAGGATATTAATTAATTAATTAATCATATTAGTATATTGGCATATCATAATCATTAACAAATTAATAAATTTTCTTAGTAAGTTCAAAAGTCATCGATTGTTATTTATTTATTTATTTTCAATTTTTCAATAGGTATGTCTTCTTATTTATATGTCTTGTGTATTCAGTCACACAGAGATGAATATTCTCTTCTTTTTTTTCCTTCATTTGAACATTTTTTTTCCTCTATTGAATTTTATTCGGTTGAAAGTGAAGTATCTATTAGAGTTTTATTTATTTATTTTTTTAATCTTTACATGAAGAAAGTGAAGTTTCTATTATATTTTCATCTTTTCATTATCTCTATAATGATAATAACTTTTGTTGTAGCATGAATTAATGGCAATTGGCAAAATAGGTAATTCTCTCATCCATTTTTTATTTATTTATATGTAATCGTATATTATAGGTTTGTGTTATACATCCTTGCAATAATTTTAGGTTTCACTTTTGTTTAGTACCATTTATTTATGCTTAAAATAATTTTATATATGTTTCAAATATATATATATATAATATTTTATTATATAATTTGGAGTTTTATTTTTGTTTGGTACCAAATATAGACAGTAAAGCAAACTCAGTAAGGATTTGAGAAAGTTTTTACCTGCTCATTGTTACGGTGAAACATTAGATGTGGGTAACTCAATTTATATAAAAAGGTATATACAGTACCGAGTTCTCTTCATTTGTTTTATTGGTTGCTATTATTTTTTTTCTCATATATTTTATTAATCGAATATCAAATAATTTCTTAAAACTTTTATGAAATATTTTATTTAAATTAGTTCTGTATTTTTTTTATTTACCTTATATTAAACTGATTTTACTTATTAAATTTATTAAATTTAATATGTAATTTGCAGGAGCTATGACTTTTAATGAACAATGAAAGAAAAAATGATTTAAAGCCAAAGATAAATCTATGGAAAAAGTTTCTTCTCAACACAACACTATAGAGAACAATGAAGGATGAAAGAAAAATGATTTAAAGCCCAAAGATAAATCTATGAAAAAATTTTGTTCTCAACACAACAATACAAAGAACAAAAGATGAATTGAGCTTAAATGTTTAATTTGTTTGATTATCAATTTTGACGTATCCTTAATATTTTGGTTCTACTTTTGCTTTCAATTTATATATAATATTATTGCTTCCTTTTTTTTTTCTTTTTCTAATCCATTTTAATATTGCTAATTTAATTTCTCGGTAGGTGATGTGATAATTGCATCATATTAGGATACCTAAGAAAATGAATAAAAATTGTTAGGTTCTTGTACCTTTACAAAACCTTTTAACACCTTCCTGTTATCACTCAGACACCGTAAGATTCACTTACAAAACAGGCAAGAATATATTTACCAACAACTGAATCGATAGCAGTATTTAGAGATACAAACTATTGATTCAAGACAACGTAAACCAATTAATCTGCTAATCTGTCTCAAGAATCTAGAGAGACTAATCAAGAACTAAATCTGGACCTAATAATAGGTTAAAAGACAAGAATAAGAATATTTATTTATTCAGCAGAATAAAAATAATCAAGGATTAATAGCAGAAATCAGTAATAAGAAAAGCAAAGAAGAGGAGAAGAAAGAACACCATAATTTTTCGTGGTTTGGTCTATAAAAACCTACATCCACGTTGAGCAACACATAAAAGGCTCTTCACTATATGAGTATCCTTACAAACTAAATCAAACACCAAACCGCCTAATACAAACCAAGAAAACCTAAATCTACCCTGATCTGTCACCACAAACAGGCAGATCAAAAAACCCCTTTATCGATCTAGAACAACTCTCTGTAATCACATGAACGCCTATTACAAAGAGAAATCAGAGACACTCAGGTCTCTTAGATTACAAGAATACACTCTTAGCAAGAGATGAAACCAATTACACAGAGATCTCACCAAGAACACACACTTAGCAGCGAAACCCTAGCAGAGAAAAAAGCTCTCAGTTGAAACCTTAGAATGAGAAAAATATCACGAATAGGGATGGGCGTGGGGGCCCAATAGGCCGGGGGGGGTGGGGGTGGTTTAGGGGCAGGTTCCCCCACCCCCAAAACCAATTTCCCCTATTTCATTTCTTTTTCAATTCTAAATTTCAATTTTTCAATCCAAAAAGTATTAAAAATATAATAAAAATACAACACAAAATATAAAATACAATACAAAATAATTGCAAAATACAATCTGTTCTTGTCAATCCAAAATACAATACAAAATAATTGTATAATACAATATGTTCTTGGCAGTCCAAAATACAGTAAAAAATAATTGCAAAATACATTATTAATATTTAAGCATATCTTCACATATCTTGTAAATCATCAACAGCATTCGAGGCCTACAACATTCAAAAAAAGTGTAGTCATATTAATTTTAATAATTTAATAGTATAATTTTTTTTTAATTGTTAACATTTTTATATATAAATAAAAATAAAAATAATATATATATTATTTTGGGGGGCCCAATGGGGTTTTGGGTTTGAGGGGAGGTACCCCCACCACCTCCCCCAAAATATGTTTGGGGACAAAGTTTGCCCCCACCCTCACCCCCAAAATCCATTTGGAAGTAAAATTTTCCCCCAAAACCTCATAGGGGCCCGTGGGGAAACGCCCATCCCTAATCACGAATGATTTTTCGTTCTTGATCTTCTCTTATATATATCCTTATCATCTGATTCAGCACATGTGATCCACTGAAGCCAATAATACACCTCCACATCAGATTCACAATCTGTGACTCAGCACAACAATCTGAAGAGATAAGTTTTACACCAAAATGTCACTGTTTCTGTTATGTTTTCAATTGGGCATGGCTAATGTTGTAGATGGGTTATTTAGGTCTTTTTAGGCTTGTGTTTGGGTCACCAGATGATGGACTAAAATATCAACAATTTCCACTTTAGTCCATCATTTCTCATATAGCTTCAGAATCTCCTCTGGGTTACCTGCTCAAAACACAACATAAAAAACATCAACCATAATCACATATCTTAAGCAGGTTTAAGCAATGCATAAACTTGCTATAAGATACAATTTTAGTACCCATGTCAGTTGGATTATCATTAGTGGAAATCTTTTCCACCTGAACTATACCATTAGAGACTTAGTCTCTAATAAAATGATATTTAACCTCTATATGCTTTGTTCTCTTATGGAACACAAGATTTTTATCTAAATGCAAAGCACTTTGGCTATCAGTGTAAATAATAGTATTTCCACCAAAAATGTTAATCTCTCATAAGAGGCCTTGAAGCCAAATTGCTTCCTTAATTGCCTCAGTAACAGCAATCTATTCAGCCTCTGTTGTGGACAAAGCCATAACTGACTGAAGCTGACTTTTCTAGCTAACATAGCAACCTGCAATGGTGAAGTGATATGATGATGTGGACCTCCTCTTATCTCTATCACTTGCATAATCAGAATCAACATATCCTACAAGGTCTATAACATAATTAGAGCAGTCATAGATCACCCCTACAGAAGTGGTAGAGCTTATATATCTCAGTAGCCATTTCATAGCATTCCATAACCCTTTCCAGGGTTAGACATGTATCTAGAAAGCACACTAATGGCTTGGGTAAGGTCCGGTCTTGTACTAATCATGGAATACATGACTGGCCCTACAACACTAGAATAAGGGATTGACTCCATAAATCTGCTATCCTCAATGGATGTAGGAGATAAAGCAGCAGACAAAATAAAACAAGGGACAGAGGTACGTTTACAAGTTTGCAATTTTTCATTGCAAATCTATCAACAAGTTTTAATAAATAATTGCATTGTTTTAAACACAGTTTATTCTCAGCTCTGTTTCTAGTTATTTCAATCCCTAAAATACTTTATGCATTACCTATATCTTTCATATCAAATTCAGATTTAAGTTTCTTTAAATCATTAATTCTATACATGTTCTTACGAGCCAAAAGCATATCATCAACATATAAAAGCAAATAGATAGAATTATTGATGTTATCAGTATCAAAATAAAAGCATGCATCATAATTTCTTTTAATAAAACCTATGCTAGTAACAAAAGTATCAAATCTTTTATACCATTGTCTAGGGGCCTGTTTCAGCCCATATAAAGACTTTCTAAAAAGACAAACATGTAAGGGATTAGTCTTGGACTCAAATACCTTCAGTTGAGACATGTAGATGGTTTCATCTAAGTCTTCATGCAAAAAAACTACCTTGACATCTAATTGATCTAATTATAGGTTGTAGTAGCTAACTAGAGCAAGAATGATCCTAATGATTTTGTATTCCACAACAGGGGAAAATATCTCATTATAATCTATCTCTTCCCTTTGTATAAACCTTTTAGCCACTAACCTAGCTTTAAACCTCACAGGATAGTTCTGCCCTACACCATCTTTTATCTTATAAAGCCACCTACAAGCTATAACCTTCTATTTTTCTGGTTTTCTTACTAAGGATCGGGTCTGATTTTTCTTAAGAGAATTCATCTCTTCTAACATGGTTTGCTGCCATTTTAGCTTGTCAATACAATTGACAGCTTCACCATAAGTCCTAAGTTTAGAATTCTACAATTCTTGGCCAATGCATAAAGCAAATAAAACGAAATTTGCATATGAAACTTTACTGTTAGGTTTACTAATACTCCTAGCCCTATCCCTATCCAGCTTATAATCAACTAGAGAATCATTTATCTTTGGCTGATTGTGACTCTCTCCCACTTGATGCATACCATCAGAATGGGTAACCCTAACATCCTCAATAGGATCCTCCTCAACAGTAACAAGACCAAGTGGTGAGCTGCCAACTTCTACCTGAATCGTATTGCCACCACCCTTTAAAGGATCTGGTTCATATTCAGAGGGATGGTCATTGTCTTTACATGGCATTTTAGACTCATCAAAAATAATATCCCTACTCATAATCATCTTAAACCCCTTTTGGTCTCTCAACCAAACTCTATAACCTTTAACTCCTAAAGGATAACCTAGGAAGACACATTTTAAGGATATAGATTCTAATTTTCCTTCAGATTGGTGCACAAAGGTGATCGGACAATTTATTTACCTATTTGAGGTTCCCATTTCCTATTGTTTGTTCTCGTTTTCGAGCATGTTTTTGTATGTTATGGGTGTTGTGAGCCATGTGTAGGTACATATTCCCTAGAATTGGTGTTTTGAGCTTAAAGTCAAGTTTGGGAAGCCAAAATAAGCAAAAAGATCAAGTAAAGAATGGAAGCCATACACAGTTGTCACAGCCTCGCTGTTGACCCAAACCGCGGCGTGATTCATGGTCAACCACGTCAAGCAATATCATTGTTCCGTGGTGGATCCGCCATTGAGCTAGAACTTGAGATTGAGACCTCGACACTGGTCAACTCTATTTTCCAAAGGCTAATGGGCTGACATTGCAAATGCCTATGCAGAACACATAAATTTTGGGGTCCATATCTCCCTCCTCATTAATAACTGGGTTTTGTACCATATATTTTTGGAAAGCCCCAGAATTCTGCTTTCTAGTGTTTTTTACTAATCATGATTCCTGGCTTTCTAGAGGGAGTTATGCCCGTTTCCGTAACGGTGCGCTAGGCTGGAAACACTACCGCGGCAGAGAGCTATACAGAAAACCCAATTTTTGGGGGGCATATCTCCCTCCTCAGATCGAACCACATTAAGCTCTATATATATTCGGAAAGCCCTGGAAGTCTACTTTCTAGGAATTTTTACAGAATGCGATTTTGGGTTTTCTAGAGGGAGATATGCATGTTTCTGTAACGGTGCGTAAGGCTAAAAAAATTTCAAGTAATGGTCGCCATGAAGTTCGCCCCCGTCCACAGCCAATGTGGCAGCGACCTTTTCTTGTCGCAAGGGCAGAGATCTTCGCACCCAATGTGGTCAAACCCTCCCACGGCCAACTTGGGGGCGACCTTCCGTTGCTAGCTCAACGAAGGGTCTGTTTTCAAGCCATTTCAGAAGGGTATTTTGGTCCTTTCATGCCCAGATCGTGCCCTAACTTTCCCAACCTATTTATACATCATTTTGAGCCCTCTCTTGTAACAACAAACCAGCCACCAAGAGAAGAGAAACCACAGCAGCCCCATTTTTCATTTTCTTCCATTTCCAAAGAGAAAGAGAAAGAGAGAGAGGCTTTCAAGCTCCCAGAGAGGTTCTCCTCCATGAGAAGCTCTCCATCACCCATTTCTACCCATCATCCACCACTTTTGGGAGTTGATTGCAATGAGATAGGAGTGGTCTATGATCAATTTCGAGCTAGGGATTCATGGAGCTCTTGGAGGGATTTCTTCAAGGGTTGTCTCCTTCAAACTCATTCTCTTTGTATTTCATGTTTTCTTGATTGTGTAATCCCCACTTAGGAAATATTGTAAACCTTATTTGTGCTCAATAAATGTTGGTTGTTTTTATATTTATTTGGGTTTTGATTTATTCTTGTTATTATTGCACAATCTCTTATCTTGATATGCATGTGTGTGGAGATTGGAAATTAATATGTGTTCATGGATGAGATTAAGAGTAGATTAACTTAAATGTAGGAGTAGTTGTAATCAAATATCCTATTTGTGTGTGTATGTTGATGGAAGGTCGAAATGCCTTGTTTTGATGGGTTTGAGTGTATGTGGGTTAGGATTGTACCTCCATAGATGACCTTCCGGCTATAGTCTTGACCACTTAGCTCTAAAGAATGAATGAAACTTGTTTTATGCATGACCGTGCTAGAATAGGTTTTGGCTTATGTTCATATGCTTAATGGTAGGGACTTGAGGCACAATTGTTCTAGCCATGACCTTTGGGGAGTGATTTTTGCACAATTGTTCAAGCCATGACCTTTGGGGAGTGATTTTTGTTTGTGAATCTCTTAATTGAGAGAATAAACCCGTAACTTGAATTAGATGTCCTTAAAGCTTAACAACCACTATTTGTGCACTTATGTATGGTAAACATATTGAACCTTGTATGATCATTATCATGCATCTCTCCAAGCCACCCTTTTATTATTTGTCTCCTTCACACCATTCTCACCCCTCCATATTCTCTTTGTTTTTATTTGCATTCTTTTCTTTACATTTCCACACACAACATTCTCACCACACCCGCATTCCTATTTACATTGCTTTAAACAAACACTAGAACTCGATACGGTTGACGGATAACACCTCCCTATGGACGATACCCTTGCTTGTTGCTATACTAGTCTCTAGTCACTTGCACTAACAAGGTGAACTTTAAATATTAATTTTTTGACATGCAAAACGACACCTGTCAATAGGTAGCACACCCAAACACTCGTAAGTGTTTTAGACTAGGAGGCCTCCATGTCCAGATTTCTTCAGAGGTTTTAAGGGCTATGGTAGTGGAGGGAGACTTATTGATTAGATAGGCTGCTGTGGCAACAGCTTCCCCCTAAAAATTTTGGCTCAAACCAGCCCCTATAAGTAGACATCTAACCTTTTCTAAAACTGTCCATTTTATTCTCTCAGCCACTCCATTTTTCCGTGGAATGTGTCTCACAGTTCTCTATCTAGTAATGACATGTTCTTCACAAAGCTTATTAAAGTTTTCATTACAAAACTCCAAACCATTGTCGGTTCTTAAAATTTTCAATTTCTTAGAGGTTTGGTTTTCAACCAACCTTTTCCAAAAGCTTGATCTTTTGACTTTAAAATGTAAAGCCAAAGTTTCATAGAGTTTTCATCAATGAGGGATAGAAAATATCTATTCCCTCCAAGAGTGGGGACTTTTTAGAGTCCCTATAGATTTGAATGCACATACTCTAGGATCTGTTTTGAGGTGTGTTGAGCTGCACTAAAGTTGATTATGTGCTATTTTCCTAGTACACAGTTCTCACAAAAATCAAGCTTGCTAACTTGATCTCCCTTTTGGAGATCCCTTTTGCTCAACTCTAGAATACCTCTCTCACTCATGTGACCAAGTCTCATGTGCCAAAGACTCCATTTCTCACTGTTTTTGGAAGCTATACAAGCAACCCCATTAGTGACAGCCTCACCTCTAAGAACATATAGACTATTCTTCTTGTCACCCTTAAGGATTACAAATGAACCTTTAGAGACTTTAAGGACACATTTTTCAACCTTATAAGTATAGCCCTTTTCATCTAAGGTACCTAAAGAAATTAGATTTCTCTTAAGGTTTGGCACAGACCTAACCTCTCTAAAGACCCTAACCATCCCATCATACATTCTAATAGCAACTAAACCTATACTTCCACATTACATTGTTGATTGTTTCCCATCAACACACTACCGCTATTAAGTTCTTGGAACTCAATGAACAGCTCCTTTTTAGGACACATGTGGAATGAGCTGCCTGAGTTTAGAATCCATTCAGAACTCCTATCCTCAGTACTCATAGCTAAAATTTCACTAGGTTCATAGGATTTAGATGTTACATCTGCATCACCATCCGATTGAGTCTTATCTTGCATTTTCCTTTTAAACTCATAACATAACAATATTTTTTAAACTAACCCTCTTTACCATAGAAGTAACATTTCCTAGAGCCATTTCTATTCTTAGATTGAGATCTATTAATAGGAGTCTTACTTCTGCCTTTATACTTATTATTAGAGTTATTGTTATGGTTTTTAACAAGCTACCTACCTCTAACAAACAGGTTTTCCTCATTGTCTTTTCTTTCAATTTTCAGTTCAAGTTATTTGGACTTAAGCTCGGAAATACATTTTTCGAGTGATAGAGAAGTCCTGCCATATTTAATGGCAGCCTTGACATCCTTAAAGGATTCAGGCAGTGAGTTGGGAAGAATGATTGCCTCATTCTCATTACTAAGCTTCTCTTTTTCCCCAGCATTGGCTAATTCTATAGTCATTTTCTTAAATTCATCTAGATTCTGACCTAGGCCTTTACTAGGGTTCATCTTAAAACTAAACAATCTTTCTTTCAAATAGATTTTATTAGTTAAAGATTTAGTCATATAAAAACTTTCTAGCTTTTTCCAAACATTGCTTGTAGTAATTTCATCATTAACCTATCTTAAAACATTGTTAGACAGATTCAAGATAATTGTTCCTAAAGCCATTTCTAACATATCATTCTTTTGTTCATCATTTATGTTATCGAGTAATTTTTCTGGACCTTCGATGGCCTTGAGGATTTTCTGTTGGGAAAGTAAGGCTTTCACATTCCTTCTCCAAATCCCGAAATCCCCAGTGCCATTGAATTTGTTGATGTCAAATTTCATAGTAAAAACTGAATTAAAATTACCGAATGTATGCACTGGTTCCGCTTCCGGAGAGCTAGCTACCTCACTGGAACTTTCTTCTTCTTCTCCAAATGCGTCATCTGCTGAAGACTCCACAACTGGAGGATCTTCAGTCTCCTCGTTCGTCGTTGGTACTGATCTCTTGGCTCTGATACCACTGTTAGGTTCTTGTACCTAAACAAAACCTTTAACACCTTCCTGTTATCACTTAGACACTGTAAGATTCACTTACAAAACAGGCAAGAATATATTTACCAACAACTGAATCGATAATAGTATTCAGAGATACAAACTATTGATTCAAGACACAACTTAAACCAAATTATCTGCTAATGTGTCTCAAGAATCTAGACAGACTAATCAAGAACTAAATCTGAACCTAATAATAGATCAGAACACAAGAATATGATTATCTATTTATTCTGCAGAATAAAAGATGATCAAGGATCAATAGCAGAAATCAATAATAAGAAAAGCAAAGAAGAGGAGAAGAAAGAACACCGGAATTTATCATGGTTCGGTCTACAAAGACTTACATCCACGTTGAGCAACACAAAGGAGGCTCTTCACTATATGAGTATCCTTACAAACCAAATCAAACACCAAACCAGCCTAATACAAACCAAGAAAACCTAAATCTACCCTGATCTATCACCACAAACAGCCAGATCAGAAAACCCCTTTCTCGATCTAGAACAACTATATGTCTGTAATCACATGAACGCCTATTACAAAGAGAAATTAGAGACACTCAGGTCTTTTAGATTACAAGAGTACACACTCTTAGCAAGAAATGAAACCAATTACACAGAGATCTCACCAAGAACACACACTTAGCAACGAAACCCTAGCAGAGAAATAAGCTCTCAGTTGAAACCTTAGAATGAGAAAAATATCACGAATGATTTCTCTCTCTTGATCTTCTCTTATATATAGCCCTATCATCTAATTCAGCACATGTGATCCACTGAAGCCAATAATACACCTCCATATTAGATTCGTAATCCGTGACTCAGCACAACAATCTGAAGAGATAAGTTTTACACCAAAACATCACCGTTTCTGTTATGTTTTCAGTTGGGCCTGGCTGATGTTGTAGATCGGGTTATTCAGGTCTTCTTGGGCTTGTGTTTGGATCACTAGATGATGGACTAAAATATCAACAAAAATATTAAGTGGAATTATGTTGGTCAAATTTAATTTTTTGTAAATAATTTCCCTAATTAATTTAGGAAAAACATACGGTTATTCACATGATTTGAAGAATAAAAGAAATGGATAAGGAATTACTAATATCTCCTATAGAAACTATTTTATTTGTCAGTTTTAGAGGAAATAGATAAATCATATTACATGAATGAATTTGATTTAATATTTTACTATAACAGGAAAAGAGTATTTTTTTTTTTTTTTGTCACAATTTTATTATCCACTGAATTTTAAATAATTTTTTTTAATAAAGCCCGTGCACCGCTGGGTTGACAAACTAGTATAATAAACAATTAAAAAAAACTGACACCATTGGAACCACTATGGATCCCTTGCTTTGGTTAGCCCGATTTAATGTTTGAAAAATACTATAAAACCCAAAATATTTATCGAAAATTCAACCTATATGGTGTGTCGGGTGAGTAGTTGTCATTGACATATAATGTGGTGATTGGTGAATAGATAAATCACCTACCACATCATTTGGATTGATTTTTGGACAATTTTTTTTTTTAATTATCCACATTAGTGTTAATGTCTTACATACTAAAAGATACATAACATTTAATCTCAATGTTGGTTCCGGTTGCAAAAAACAAACTCATATATCGGAGCACTTAACTCAATTCAATTCCAATTACAACTGAAAAAAGAAGTTTGAATAGAAGAGAAAACAGATTACACTATTCTAGTCAATATTTGATAAGATTGAATAAGATATTTTTAAATTGATAGTTGTGTGATTGCTTCACTCCAAGCCGGACTTGGTAACCATTGTTCATTAGAAAATAAAATAAATAACTATAAAGGGCAAATTTGGAATTACCAGATGTGTACAAAGTAAAATATTTAACTTTGAATTTTTGTTATGGGTTTAAAAACTAAATGGGGCACATCACCTCTTAGAAGAATTGGTAGTGCACCTTCCTCTCACTTAAGTGGTGAGGGGTTCAAGTCTCACTATATGTATTTTCCAAGCATGTGTGAGGAGTTTTATTCTCTGGTTGTAGAAGTAGTCATCTCCCCATTATGGGTGTAGATATCCGAACCACACATAAATTATTTGATCTTGACAGGTCCCGTCAATCCTATTGTTATAGTTTTTATAGTACTTAAAAATAAATAAATAAATAAATAAAAAAGGTGTATCAAATGTTTTTTCGGGTGGCTCTTAGTACATACAATAGAAAACTTGGCAAACCTATATCACAGAAACGTTGAGCAGGAGCTACCGAGCTAGGATTCCTCACTCTTAAATATATAATTGATACATTAGAAAGTATTAATTAAAATTATATTACAATCAATAACCATGATTGAGGATGCTTAATTAAGAGGGTCGGCTGGGCCGCTTCCCGGAGAATGACCTGAATTACTGCCATCAACATCCGCAAGCTCCCTTAAACTTCCACCTGAAACAACAAAAAATGAATTAATTATAAATTATGAAACTTAATTTTATGCTAACTAATATGTATTCTAGAAAGGGTTATTTTACCGTTGTCCAATATAATTTGTTAGTAAATGACAATAATTTTTGGGGGAGATTGAAAAATATAAATAATAAAAAAATATTAATTCCTTCTAAAAGCTTGTGTTTGTCTAAAAAGAGGACCGAAACATATATAGTTAAAGAATTTATTAAAATTTTTCTATTACTTCTAAAAGTATATGATTTTCTCAGCTATATCAATTCAGACTTGTTTTCACCTTCACCTTTTATTTTTCAAAAGATATTGAAATATATTGCTGATATATTTTCGGATCTTAAAAAATATATTTTTTAATTTCTTATTTTCATGATAAAACATCTAGAGTTGTTTTCATAGTTTTGAAAAATAATAATAATAAATAAATCCTAACAATTGATAAATTGAGATTCACTGCATTTAAAAAAATGAAAGTGAAAAAAAAAAAAAAAAAAAAAAAAAAAAAAAAAAACAAACAAACAGAAATTAATCTCAATCTTTTCAAATAATAATAATGATGATGATGATGATGATGATGATAATCTCAATTATTGATTCATTTACATGTCAACAAATTTGTTGAGATCAGAACAAATATGATTAGAACTAAAATCTTAAAAATAAAATTTATACAATAGTTTTTGAAAATGATTTTACAAAATCTAATAGTGACCGAAAATCACAGAATTAAATAGAAGTAACTAAGTATGTAGGCTGACTTACGATAGAAACTGGGTTTGACAGTCCCAGTCTGTCTCTCTGAAAGCTCCCGTGCAGCCACGACTTCACAGGTTAGCAGAATCATAATAACCATCACAAATATCATCCAACCGATTGAACTTTTTTTAAAACCCATTCTGTTAATTATAAATTTCAGGCATAGATCGAGTATATATATAGATAACAGCATATGCAATGTGTGTACGTATATTTATAAAAGTCAAATAAACGTAGCTAATTTCCTTGCATGTTCCTTGTATATTCGAAGAAAATCCTACCTAGTGCAATTTTCAGTCAGTCTTCCTGCAGTTGATTATTGATCCATTGAGAGCATCTCCAATCAAGAGTAGCTAGTAATAAAAAAGAGATGCCACGTAGAATTAATAGACATTATGTTAATAAATCTTTCTCCAATACAGTCGTGCATATTCAATATCAAGTTGACGTGGCAAAACAAATATCAGACATTGTCAACATGACCGTCTACTTTCATACGTTCTGTTGCACAACTATTTTTTCTGTTCTCATCAAATATTTAAAACTGATATTAATATTTCATCTATTTTTAATAAGGAAATAAATTAAAAATAAAAATAGGAAAAAAAAATGGACACGTCATTAATAAAATTATGTTTTAGACAGAAGCATTAAAGAGCAAATTTTGAGTTGATTGTCTATCAAATCTATTTTTATACCACATAGAAAACAAGTCTCTTAACATTGTTGGCATGCCAACGATTATTGGTATACAAGCCACTTTTACATCAGAGATGTTTTGAAAACGCGTAATTGGAAATTTTTATGCGAAGCACGTAATACTGATATTTTTGACTAATGCGTAGCTGGAAGTTTCTATGTGAATTACTGATATTTTTGACTCACTAATAATGTGAAATTGAATCTTAAAAAAATTTGTGAACTTTTTTCAAAAGCCATCCTTTTATAAATTTCATGCATAGAATATAGAACACAGCTTGTTTGTGTGTGTGTTTATATATATATATATATATATATATATATCGGAAAATTTTCAAATCGGTGCGTCCTGATATAACTCTATCAGTGCATTAGATGTGGACTATAAGATTTGCATGATTTGACTCAAAGTGTATACACTTGTCAAAAAATCTCTATAATCTATGACTCACAAGCAACGCACTGATAGAGTTATATCAGGACGCACTGAGGAGAAAAGAACTGTATATATATATATATATATATATATATGGGCGGAACTAGGAGTGTAAAATTAGAGGGGTCAATTTACAAAAATGCGAAATTAATAGTACTAAATTGTAAATTTATGATTTTTTTTTTAACTATTAAATTATTTTTTTTGGGCCACCCTCCTAGTCTCTATTGTTTATGGGGTTCTGCCCATATATATATATATATATATAAATATATATATATATAAAGTGAATCTCTTATAAGGGATCTCTTATTTTAATTTCGGTAAGGACCTTAATGAAATTACATCGATTTGTATGAATTTTGATCTGAATTTTTTTATGGATGATAAGGTCATTGAAACCTACATACAAATAAAATTTAAGGATCATTTATGAGAGACTCACTTTATATATATATATATATATATATATATATTGTTAGAGAAGTCAAATAGTAGTTAATTTTGTATTTTCCTTGCATGTTCCTAATTATTGTTAGAGAACTCCATAGTCATGTGTAGAGGTGGGCAGGTTCGGTTTGGTTTTGGTCAAAACCGTATTGAACCGACATATATTTGGTTTTTGAAAATATGAATCGGTTTGAACTGTTTGGAATCTGAAAACTGAATTGAACCAAACATATTTATCTCGGTTCGGTTCAATTTGTTTTTGGACCTATTTGGCTTTGAAGGTTTTCTTATATGTTTTTATTTTTATTTTTTTAATTTTTTAGGCCTTTAAGTTGCTTTTTTGGCATTTAGGCTTAAACTGTTTTAAGAAAACATAATATGTAAAAAAATAATTTAAACAAAATACAACTCAATTTTCAATCAAAATCTAAAATTTCAATCATATTCAGTCTACATACTCAATTAAAATATAAAATCTTCATAACTTCTATAAAATAGAAGTAAAAAAAATGTTGTACATAATGTAGTCTAAAATAAAACATCATCAATAAACCGTCTATAATAAAATTGAACCTTACAAAATAATTCATTAAGGCAATTCGATTTATTCAGTTAGGATCGGTTTGGTTCGGTTTTTGATATTCAAAACCGAAACCGAACCGAATTCAATTCGGTTTTTAAATTTTAAATCGGTTTGAACCGATAGAAGCTATGAACCGAACCAAACACCCTTTTTTTGTTCGGTTCGGTTCAATTTGGCTTCGGTTTTTATGCCCACCCCTAGTCACGTGTGAAGCTCAAGTCTCACGTTAAAAAAACTTATAATAAATAGCAAATTGCAGTAAACTTTCATGAGGTTTATCCTCTTACACCAATAAACAAGTTTATTATTAACTGACACTCAACCCTCTTTACATTAGTCAACAACGTTATAATTAACGTTTGACTGTGTCAAAACATAAAAGTCTAAAATACCCTTGACTTAACATGACCATGAACATCTCTCCACATAAAAGCACGAGCCCAAATTGACTGCAGCTATATGTCATTAATAAGATTCATTAAATCCTCTCTATTAAGACATATGAGATGATGCAGATTTATTCTAAAAAATTTCTAAGTCACTTAGGGACATTTGTCTTTTAATAACCTTGTACATTTCCAATGTACATACCAATGAAATTTCTTATTACCGATTGCAAAATTAATTAGATGGAGAATTCTAATCGAAGACATTTTTAATACATAGCTCCCACTGAAGCTAAATTTCGGTAATCAAAATTGTTGTAGAAAAATTCCATGATCGTCAGAAAGAGTGCCGAAATTAATGTTGGAAAATACCACGGTTGCCAAAAATACCGTTGAAATCCGTTATTGGAATCCACACTGGAAACCATCGACGGAAACCATGTCAAAAACCATAACCAAAAACCACGCTGGAAACCATAACTGGAAGAGGTGTCGAAAACTAACATTGGAATCTACACCAAAAATTGTCATTGGAAAATGTCATTAGAAACCTTGCCAGAAACCATAATCAGCAACCACACCAGAAACCGTCATCGAAGATCATGCCAGAAATAATCATTGGAATCTGTCTAGAAAATCGCCATCGAAAGTCACACCGAAAACCTCATCGGAAACTACACCTAAATCTATATCCAAAAATCCAATCGGAAACCATCATAGGAAACCATGTTGAAAACCAAAAAATGTCGCAAGAAACTGTCATCGGAATCCATGTAAAAAATCGTCATCGGAAACCACACCAAAAATCATAGTCGAAAGCTGCACTAAAAAATCCTTAACCGGAACTTGTAGGGCATATATTCAACTCCCATTAGAGCGAAACAAATCAATGGAATTAATAAATATAAAAACAAATATAAATAAATATATTGTTTTTTCAATGGAAAACCATTTTTGGGTGGTCAGAAAACCACCTTTTGGAAGCTGAAAAAATTACCGAAAAAAATTAGCCGACCATCGAAAATGGCACCGAAAACCAGTTTGTTCTGATGAATCGAAATCGAAAACTGATCCGGCTGAAGACGTGGTGGCGGTGATGACGTGGTTACCAAAAATTGCTCCGGAAACCACTTCGATTGTCGAAAATCGTCGACGGACTTCTTGACCAGCATGTTGACGCCACATGTCACAGTGGAATTGGCCCACATGTCGCAATTATACATCATAGTCACGTGTCATGGTGGAATTGGTGCACGTGTCATAATGACACAACTCTGCCATATGATGCATTCTGGTAGGACCACGTGTCAACTGTTGAACCAATCAGGCCTTCTATGCGTATCTCCAACACACACCAGAGGAGCATGTACTCCACGCGTCGCCTTCCCAGCCTTTTCTGATCACCGGATCACCACCATCCGACTCCAAATTTTATTTTAATTCCATCCTTGCCCTTAGTTTTGAAGTTTGGATCTAGGGTGAAATACACTCGCCGCCCATAGGCATGTGGCACATGTTCTTCATGTTCTTCACCCAAATTCAAACTCCACAAGAATTTCAAATTTTAATCTTCGCTCAAAAACTTCAAAAACGTTTTTCTCCCTCTATTCTTAACCAAATTATGCATATGACCTATCGTTGGAAAGCTCTTGCAAGGCTCTCTCTAATGGTACTATGATCGCAGAGAAATAAATAAATGACAATGAGTTTTGACCCTATTAAAGTCACAGGTTCTCATATTCAATTCTTCTTTATTTTCAAAAATTTTGAAGTCAATTCATGGCATGCATTTCCAGAACATATAATGACATATATATATATATATATATGCATACATACATCCCACAAAAAATGAAATATAATAAGTGTGTGGGTTTCATACCATTAACGTTCATTTATTTTTCTAAAACAAAATAAACAACCATAATGTCATTTGAATACCGGAAAACAACCCTAGCAGGCTCTGATGCCAATAAAAGTTTAAATTCAAATCAATAAATAAAAATGAATTCAGATTATTACCATTTACCATACGGATAGGGATGGACCTTGGGCTGGGCTAGGGTGGGCTCACCCTAGCCTTTTAAAAAAAAAAAATTGAAAGTTAAAAAAAAAATTAAAAATTAATGACTTATATTAGTAAAAATTGTGTAGGTCTAGGAAATAGCAACAGCTTATGAGGCGTTAGTGAAAAACTGAAAACTGTGTAGGTCTATGTATACTAGTGGTGTCAGAATACTTTTTACCTACTTCACTTCACGAGTCTCGAGTAAAGACAACAACCAACCGGTAATTTATTTTTATTTATTTTTATTTTTCTTTAATAATTATTTTCTCTCTCATCTTTCTTCAAATTTTAGTCCAATCTCTTTATTAACATCAATAATTCATCTTCTAATTAGGTATATTTTTATGAATATTGTAAATTTAAATATTTTGTTTTGCAATTAAATTTTAGGACTAATCTAATTATTAGTTTCTAATTTTAATTTACAAATTAACATTATTGTTTAATAAATTTCTTTTTGTTTTGGTTGAAATTTAGATACATGCTTACTAATTTTTTTTAAAAATTATTCTTTTGTTTTTAGATTTGTTAGTAAATAGTAATATAAGTGAATATTTATTTTTCTATATGATGTGAATGCTCCATCATAACTAAACTAAACTAATAATTAAATAAATTATACTTTTTTTTTAGAAAGTAATGAATTAGATTTCCTTTAACATTGTATTTGTATATTTCGAATAAATAAACTAATATTATAATATAATAACATTATATATGTAAATAATTTCTTATTTCTTGATGTATATAGAAAAAATAAAATAAGAATTAATTTAATGACTTATTTTTGTGTCTTTTTTTTTATTTATATATGTCGTAATGCAAAAAAGAAACTTATTCCATTATTTCAATAAAAAAGATGGCGGTGAGTCATCAAGTAGGCCAAATGCCTCATGTGATGTTCAAACTTCAAATTCAAGATCTCCCCCCCTCCAAGACTAAAAGATCCAAAACTCCAAATGATGATACTCAAATACTTCACATTATGAATGTGATCCCGGAAAGCGTATTCCAATATGGCAATATCTAGTTGACAAGCAAGATAAGATTAGAAGAGTCTATGTCAACATTAATGAGACCATTTCAACCTACTTATGATTAACCACTCAATCCATGTGGGAGTCAAAGTCGTCGGTTTCAACAATTTTGGTTCATAAAATTTCCATGGATTGAGTACTCGGTGGAAAATAATAAAATAATAGTGCATTTCATTTTCCATGCTATCTTTTTGATAGTCCTACATCAAGGTATCACACATTTACTGTTGAAGGCTTTCAAAATTGAAAAGGAGTTGGTGGAGAACAAGACCCTCTTGTAAAACATGCAAAAGAAGATCACAATTCACTACACCATATTGCTATGCAAAAGTGGGATCACTTGAAGAACCCATATATATTGACAAAATTATCAATAAACAATCTTCACAAGTAGTTATGCAGAATCGATTGTTACTCAAGACATCAATAGAATCTGTGAAGTGGCTAGCAATGCAAGGGTGTGCCTTTAGAGGTAATGGTGAATCTATCAATTCTACAAATCATGGAAACTTTATTTAAATGGTAATGTTGCAGGCAAGAGTAAACAAAGATATTGTTGAAGTTGTCCTACATAATGCTGCTCAAAATACCAAAACTATATCACCAAAGATGCAATAAGAGCTGTTAAAAATTCTAGCCGATAGTGTCTGTGATAAAATCCGTGTAGAAATTGGAGATACTAAATTTTGTACTCTTGTTGATGAAGCGGTTGATGAATCTAACAAGGAACAAATGACTATCATTTGAAGATATGTCGATTACGATGGGTTTATTCGGGAACGGTTTTTTGAAGTTGTATGTGTTAATGACACGAGCGCCTTAACTTTGAAAAGAGAGATATGTATTATTCTTAGTCGATACAATCCCTTGATTGAAAATTTAAGAGGTCAAGGTTATGATGGGGCTAGTAACATGCGAGGCGAATGGAATGGATTACAACCTTTATTCCTTAAGGATTGTCCATATGCATACTATGTTTATTGTTTTGCTCACCAACTTCAACTTGCTTTAGTTGCAGCATCTAAAGAGGTAAATGATGTATGGTTATTTTTTTTATAAATTGAGTTCTATTGTCAACTTTGTTAGTGCTTCTGGTAAGCATTGTTCTGAGTTAAAATCAATTCGAGAAGATTAAATTGTAGATATGATATCTTCAGGAAAACTTAAGACTGGTACATGAGCAAATCAAATTCACAATTTGCAACAACCTGGACCTACTCTTTGGAGTTAACATTTTACTTATGTTAGAAGGTTGATTGATATGTTTGGTTCAACTTGTACCCTTGTTGAAAATCTTATCGATAATGGGTTGAATAGTAAGATACGCGGGGAGGTTAAATGTGCATATAAAGATATGAAAACCTTTGAATTTTTTTTTATTCTATTGTTATTGTACAAACTGTTAGGAGTCTCTAATATGTTATCTCAAGCATTGCAAATGAAATCTCAAGACATCTTAAATGCTCTAAATTTAGTTTCAAGTACAAAACTACTACTTCAAGAGTTGCAAGATGGATGGAATGACTTTTTTGGAAGTGTGACATCTTTTTGTAGAAAGCATGACATTCATATGCCTAATATGAGTGACCGCTACATAGAAGGTACAAGGCGTTCTTGTCAACAAAAGAATAATATTACAGTTGAGCATTATTATCACTTCAATATATTTAATGATGTAATAGATTTTCAATTGGTGGAGTTGGATAGTAGGTTTAAAGAGGAAATAATGGAACTCCTTGTTCTTAGCAAGGCTTTGAATCTATGAACAAGTTCAAATCATTCAAAATAGATTCTATTTGTACTCTTGTTGAGAAATTTTTATCCTAAAAACTTTACCGAAGATGAGTTGAAAGCACTAAAGAGACAATTGAAACATTACAAGTTTGATGTACTTCGCCAGCCACAATTTCAGAATATTTCTTCTCTCCCTGAATTATGTTAATTATTAGTTAAAACAAAAAAATCACAACACTCACACTTTTTTTGAGTGACAGATAATATTACTTATTTATAAATATATATATATATATATATATAATTGTGTCGATTTTTTATTGAAACAAAAAAGTCACAACTTTTTTTTTTTGACTTTTTTGTTTCATTGATAGGTTGATTTGTTTAGTTTTGACTCTCCCTGTTTCCACAGTAACAACAGAACGAGCTTTTTCAGCAATGAAGCTTATCAAGACATCACTTCGCAATAAGATGGAAAATGAATTTTTAACAAACTCCATGGTTGTTTACATTGAAAAAGAAATTGTTAGTGATCCTAATTTCATAATTGATAAGTTTGATCTTTTGAAAAACCATAGGATACAGTTTAATTAGTATTTGATTGTATTTGTATTTCATGTTTATTTTATAATTTTTTTTTACTTTATTTTCTTATTAATTTTTTAATATATTTATTTAGAATATACATTTTATAGAGTAATCTCCACTTTGTCTTCTTAACTGGGTGTATCTTTATTTTTAATTTATACAATTTTCTCATAATGTTAATGATCAAAAAAAAAAAAAATTATTCTAGCCCAACCTAGTGTTTAATCTTGGTTACGTCCCTGCATACGGAAATCTGAATCTCTACAGCAGAAGTGGATCGATCACCTGGATTGTACCATCGGTCGGAGGACGATCACGGAATCGGAAAGTCCCCTCTGCTCACAATGCAATTTACCCACAAACTGATCTTGGATGGTAGAAAATTCTCTCATGATTTTCTCCACATCTCTCTGTATTTTGTTTTCTATAAACACAAGCATACATGAACTTCACATGCACATACACTCTCTGTATTTTGCACATCATGTATCAGACAACCAAACCACTCAATTGATCAATTACGTTGATATGTATATTGCCTAGAATGCTTCTCATTCTCACTCACAACAAATACAAGTTTTTATATATATTTGTAATGCTTAAGTAGTTTCTCATTATGAGCTTGTTATATATAGACTTGGGCTTGGCCCACTCGGGTGTCTAAATAGGTTTCTTAGCCCAAACCCAATAATGCCAACATAAATATATATAATACTTCTCTAATCAAGACTGTTATAACTTTATAATTTCAAGACGTCCAACCACAGCTACACATTCACAGTAGGCCCACAGCCACACATTAATAAATACACACACCTAATGTGAATGTGTGATTGTGATTGGACATTATTAACTTATAATTTCAGGATGTCCTTATTAGAGAACCACTGTGTGTATATATATATATATATAAACTAGAGAATCACCACTAGTCATACCATCAACAGAAGCACCTACCCATATAACTAGTATCTATAAAACACTAGAACAAGTAGCCCAACCAATTCACGCCTATGACAATGAAGGGCCACCATCACCAACCCCTTTGAAATAATACAAACGTAGTTAAATTGCTTAAAGCGTACCTAGAGGGGGGTGAATAGGTTTTTACGCCTTTTTCAATCCCTTGAAACAAGCATTCGTTTGTCCCTCAATGTAGCTTTACATACAACACATAATCCAAAAACATTCATACATAGACAATATAATTATGTGATCATTTAAGCAATGTCTACATATAAGAAGTTGTATGAGGTATAGCTATACATCAAAGTAACAATATACAAAAGAGTAAAGAATATAAGATTGATCAAATATGTATTGCTTTACAAATCACACTTAACAAATCTTGATTCCAAAACCTCACAAGTGATGAATGTACTACAAGATTAAGAGCAAACATATATATATATACAAGTAATAAAGAGAGATAGAAAGAATTAACACATGAGGGTTTTTTAACGTGGTAAAACCTCCAAGGAGGAAACATCCACGGGTTGAACTACAACCATTAGGTACTATATATATTGGATGGTAAATTAAAAATTCCACAAAGTGACAAATCCTAGATCACCAACCCATGTAGAGTTTATATCTACCTAACCCTATTGGAAAGTATGAAATCCCTCAATGATACGGAGCCACTATATATTAGACAACATACCAAACCAACATCGATGGAAGATTAAAAATTCCTTAAGAGTACATATACATCCCGTGTACCTCACTCTGTTGGAGTCTATGTCTATCCATACACCTAGGCCTACCAATAATGCAGCCAACTCTCTATCAAAGACACTCATGCCTCTAGAGAGCCTTCATTGCATAGCTATCCGGACCTTCTCGATTCTAGCCATAACTTCTTGCTTGCCTATCCGAGTCATCTTAACTCTAAACAAGACTTTTTGCTTGGCTATTCGGACATCTCGTCCTAACCAAGACTTCATGTCTTTCACAAGGACTTCCTAGTGTGATCATGTGAATGCAAAATGATGCAATCAAGCAATTCAACATAGAACATGTGATCAATACATTCCACGGCACAAACAAAGCCTATTTGACAGCATTGAAGACGCCATCCTTAAAGCCAATTATATTAGACAAGTGCAGCAAAAGATTACTAAAACACCTGCCCAACCTACTAAGCGTGTAAAAGAAGATAAACCAATAACCCCCCTATTGTTCCTGATTTTGACCAAAATATTTTACAAAGATTCAAAAATACCCAAAAGAAAGTCACCATCCCAAACCTTCAAAAGGAAATCCAAATCATTAAAAAAGAAATAAAAGACTTAAAAATCTCTACACAAAGACTACAACAAGGTCTAGAAGATTCCAAGAAAGCCAAAATCAAAAACAAACCAAAATCCAAACAACCTAGCTTTAAGAGCTCTAGTGACTCTGACTCGGCTAGCACTAGTAAATTCGAACCAGAACAAATTCTAGCCAACATTCTTTGCAACAAGGAAATGGAACCTACTACAGCATTAGTCAATATCACCAAACCTTTCAGGATACAGAAATAGTATTGTGACATAGATATTAGAATCTCTTCTAACTACAATCTTAGGGTCAATGCTCTTATTGACTTAAAAGCTGACCAGAATTGTATCAAAGAAGGATTAGTCCCTACAAAATATTTAGAACCAACCTCAGAATCCTTATATGGTGCCAACAAACAGAAACTAGATATCAGTTATAAATTAACCAATGTCAGAGTTTGCAACTCTGGAGTTTGTTACAATTCCAGTTTCCTCATGGTCAAACATTTGTCTCAAAATGTCATTCTTGGTTTACCTTTGCTTTACCTCATCACTCAATTTACCACCACTGATGAAGGATTGGTAACTAAGTACTTGGGAAAAAAGATTTTATTCCCATTTACTTTCTCTGTCCTTGAAAAGGAATTAAATTCTTTAAAAAAGACTAGCATAGGAAAAGACAACTCTATCTTTCTAAAACAACAGATTAATAATCTCAACATGAAAGAGAACCAGTTATCTTTCCTGAAAGATGACCATAGATTTGAAAGAAAAAGAAATATATAGAAAAACCCAGGACACAACAAAAAATCAATGACTTCAAATCTAACCTAGAAAAGGAAGTTTGTTATTCCTTTCTTAATGATTTCTGGGATAGAAAGAAACATATAGTTAGCCTTCATTATAATAAAGATTTCTCAGAAAAAGGGATACCAACAAAAGCTAAACCTATTCAGATGACCTCAGAGCTTTTTGGGTATTGCAAGAAGGAAATCCAAGACTTATTACAAAAAAGACTTATTAGGTCTTCCAAATCACCTTGGAGTTGCCATGCTTTCTAAGTTAGGAAGAATGCTGAAATAGAAAGAGGAGTTCCTAGACTTGTTATTAATTACAAATCTTTGAATGAATCTCTTCAATGGATTAGGTACCCTATACCTAATAAACCAAACTTATTGAAAAGACTTTATGATGCTAAGGTATTTTTCAAATTTTGATATGAAATCGAGATTCTGGCAAATTCAAATCGCTAAAGAAGACATATATGAAACTGCTTTCACTGTCCCTTTTGGACAATATGAATGGAATGTTATGCCTTTTGGATTGAAAAATGCTCATAGTGAATTTCAATGCATTATGAATGAAATTTTCAATCCTTATACTAAATTTTATATTGTTTATATTGATGATGTATTGATCTATTCTGACAATGTTGACCAGCATCTAAAGCATTTAGATTTATTCCTAAAAACCATAAATAAAATAAAATAAAATAAAATAACCAATGTTAGTAGTCTCAGCCCCAAATGTTGTTTTATTCCTAATTGGGATCAAATTTTTAGGTCACAATATCAAAAGAGGGACTATTTATACCTATCTAGAGAAGTCCAGAATTTGCTAGCAAATTCCTAGACAAAATCAAAGACAAAACACAACTTCAAAGATTTTTAGGTTGTTTAAATTATATAGCCAACTTCTATAAAGAATTGAGGATCATTTGCAAACCCTTATTTCAAATACTTAGAAGAAAAAAAAACCCTCACCATGGACAGACTAGCATACACAAGCAGTCAAAACAGTTAAGGAACTTGTCCAAAGACTCCCTTGTCTATCCATTTGTCACTCTAATGCTTCCAAGATAGTTGAAACAGATGCCTTTGAACTAGGGTTTGGATGAATTCTCAAACAAACCATTAATGAAAAAGAATACCTTGTTAGATATGTCTCAAGATCATGGAATGACACTCAGCAAAAATATTCTACTGTTAAAAAAGATATGTTAGCAATTGTTTCAAATACTTAAAAAAGATATACAAAAATTGCAAGATGATTTGATCAACCAAAATTTTTTTTTTGAAAGTGGATTGTCAATCTGCAAAATTTATTTTGAAAAAAGATGTCAAAAATCTTGCTTCAAAACAAATATTTATTAGATGGCGGACCTTATTATCAGCATTCGATTGTACTATTGAGCATAGTAACCATTCCTCAAGATCAATAACCTGACTTATCATTACCATGATAAACCCTATTTTGACAAATTCTTTGTAGTAGAAACCCCACTACTACTTGGGACTTATTTCAAGGAATCGAAAAAAATTACAGATGCAATCATTACTATTTTGTTTTGTAGGATTCTTGAAGACATATTAAAAAGATATATTTTTTACGAATTCCTTCTTGTAGACACAGATTCAATTTTTATCTCAGATGTTTTTGGCAAAATTGATACAAAAGGTTGATTTTTCGAAAAATAAAGTTTTGTGAAATCATTACCCTAGAACAATAGGGAAATGACCCAAACAAGAAAAGAAATTTTCAAGACCATTCCATATCTCTGAGTTCTCTTATTAGGAATACATTGATGCCTGGACATAAATACTTTATGGTCAAAACCCATGAAATTATCTATTCTGGTTTGTCTATTTTGACAAAGAATTCCCTTTTGATATACCATTCTGGCTTTTAGAATGGTGGAACAAGTATGGTCCAAACATTGACTTCCACCATTGATTTACTCCCAGATGTCAAATAAGGCTACCAGTACTGGGTAACACATATTGATAAACCCAAAGAATGGGATTTCATCCCCAACCTACTACTTTTCTTCAGGATCTTCAACTTAACATGGATCCTGATGCTTGACTATAAGATCCAAGAGCAACTAGTTGACAATGTCAATATTCCTTATTTTGGCAGACAAACAAAGATCAAATGGTGGAGCGGTATGAACATCGTCGACAATGGAAAGAACAGAGTTGCAAAATGGTTCATAGAGAACCCTAGTCTCTGTAACAAAAATAGTGACCAATCACAATTTCTGATGGCCAAATCCTAGAACTAGGCCTAGATTGTAGCTACAAAGACTCTAGAAGAACTCTTGACTATAACTGATGAAATGAGAAAAACAATGACCAATATTTCCCAAAACGATTCTGACCAAGACAATGACCAATCGTGATGAGGACGACTTCCTCAATGATGATGATCCCACCGAAGTAAACAGTTATTCTCACCAACCAAGTAATGACACCTTCAGCCTTGACCTATCACAATTTCAGGGGCTTTAGCACCACAGAGTTTATGAGACTTATTTTCAGACGAAATTATTATTAAGATCACTTATGGTCCCCACCAAAACCCCATGATGGATTAGCTCAAATCCTCCCTACATATCGCAGGCACAAGCAGACAAATACAATACCTACTCTCATCTACTGTCAACACAAACAAACAAACACAATACCAGACATATCCTCTTTCATCAATAATATCAAGCTATCATGGCCTGACAACCCCAGGCTCTTGTTGGTTGCCAAATAGACAAACAAAAATAATAAAAACTTTGCAAGTGCATAAGTCGTAAACGATAGCACAATAGGCAAGTAAGGATCATTCCCACGAAGAATGAATTACCTACAGAAGTTATGAATTTGAAAACACTAAATTAAGACACTCTATGACTCTCAAACAACTTGCATAAAACACAACTCACATACACAAATGGGGGGTTTTGAATTGGTTATTTAGAACTAAGAATTTGAATTAAACTTAAATAAAGAGTCTAGCAGAAAATATATTTAGAAAAAACAATAAGGAGAAGCTAGCTAGAGCTTCCTATCTATCACTATACATTCATCCAATTCACAGACAATAATGGAGTTAAATATATCAAACATGATGTAGATGTTCACGACAAGGTGATGGTGTCTCACTCGGCTCGTATGATTCTCTCTTAGTTGGCATGTAAATTGTATGGTATCTACATAAATACTTATATTCCAAATTATAACCTAACATGGTGTCTACTTAGATTTAATAATTGGAATTCATTAAGTATGAAGAGAATATGAACATCACATAAACCCTAAAACATGGTATCTATTCTAGGTAATTTACGAAACAACTTCCCTTAATTGGACTTTATTTCAATTAATTGTTACAACCAATGATAGATCCATATGGTGTCCAACTTGTATCATTGCAACATAAATCCTAGAATCATGCTCATAAGGTGATTAATCAAAGAAACATAATTAAAGAAAGACAATTCTTATGGGAAAATTGAATGCATCATGTAAGAAAAATAATACTCCATTAAAACAATATCTATGAAATTGAAATCATGTTTAGGGCTTCAAGTTAGCCCTAACTATGAGAAGTTTAGTTACACATCATAAGTATGAAAACAATTAAAGACATTAAAACTGAAGAAAGGTAGATGAAGAGAAGAAATAAAACTCTAAGAGATCTTCGGACTTCAATCTTAAATAATAAATTTCTGCTCCATCTCTTGAAGAAGCTCTTGGTATTTATAAGTGAAACCTCTTGTAAATTCCCAAATTGCTTTGATGTAGGAGTCACACCAAGTAGGAAAGATGATTTTAACAAGGAATGATAATCCTTCCTAATTTGAGTTTAGGAAGTTTCCCAAACATGTTTTGATCTCTTAAAGTCATTAAGATTTGATATGGGAGGCTTTGGGAAGAATATGTTCCAATTTGGAGTGGAAATTCGCCAAAAACATGAAATACCGCTGCCCAGATCCCTCCGGATGCAATGTGCACGATCGGCGGTCTAGGCAGTGGTAGGCTTTTCTAGCTCTGACCTTCGGTTACTAAATTAGTCATACCTTCCTCTAGAAAACTCGAATCGATGAACCGTAAAGTACGCCGAAAACTAAACTTCCGGGGCTTTCTGAAAAAATGTAGATCTCAACTCGATTCGATCTGAAGAGGGAGATATGGTCTTCACAAGTTGGATGTATTACGGGAGCATTTCTCCAAACTTCACTAAAAATCACCTTTTTGTCATTAAACTCACTCAAAGAGCTATCTTCTACACAAACTCAACAAACACGTTAAAATATTCATTTGTACTCATGAACATAACATAAATCATAGGAATTAGGGGCTCAAATATCAACATTTATCGACCTAATAGTTCTTTGATGACTTAGACAATTAATAATTTAGTTGTATCATTAAAATTGTAACCACAGTCATGTTGACCATGGTTTACTCTTACCAGAGTCATCTTTAGTATTTATAGACCTTATCCTTCACTTGTGAAGGCAGGTTCAATTTTCTTAGTCTTTCCTCTCTCCATTGTAAACTTTCCTCTCCTGTAATCTTTCCTCTCTCTCTCTCTCTCTCTCTCTCTCTTAAAAATTTATGAATCCTCAATAAAGCGTGCGACTTATTTCTGTATATCCATTGTTCATCATTGTTGTCAGACTTATACTGTTGTAATAAGTATATTAATTTCTTAATTTCTTAAATTATTCTATATTTATTTGTCATTGTTCATTTCAATTACATGTTTCTATTGTTTATATATATTATCTTGTGTATACTATCTTATTTGCTTGTTCTACGTTTTAGTAAGATCCAAGGGCAACTAGTTGGCAATGTCAATATTCCTTATTTTGGCAGACAAACAAAGATCAAATGATGGAACGGTATGAACATCGCCGACCATGGAAAGAACACAATTGCAAAATGGTTTATAGAGAACCCTAGTCTCTGTAATGAAAATAGTGACCGATCACAATTTCTGATGACCAAATCCCATAACCAGGCTAAGATATATATATATATATGATTCTTCTTTTTACTTCAACATTAATAGAGAGAGAGAGTTGAAATGGGCTTCTCCAACAACATTTTAACAGCCCTAAAAAAATTGGGTTGGGTAAGTGAGCCTCATGTCCAAGAGACCAAGTATGCGACACTGTCGCCTCAGACTAAGAAGGTGGAGGCTGTTCAAGGCAACGCTTCTGAAATTCATGTGATTGATTAGGGAAAGGAAAAGGATGATTTGAAAATCATAACCGTTGAAGATAGATCATCATCAAAACCAAAAGAAGAAGAGAAACCTAAAAGTGATGAGGAGACAAGTGCAGTTGCTGCAGAGTTTATCAAAGAAGAAGGAGAATCCAAGAGTAATCAAGCACCAACAACAACGATAGTTGCATCATAACTAATAGAAGAAGAGCAGATAGCAATGAAAGTAGATGCAAATTAAACAAGATCGAGACAATATTAATTATTAATTCTTATATTTTCTATGCTAGTAGTATTATAAAGTTTTTTCAGATTATATTAACAATAATTATTGTTTGCCCAAAGTATTTGATATTGTGGTTTGTTAAAGGAATATTTAAGATCCATATCATTTATTATTGATTATATATATAATCCTTCTCCTATTAGGGTGGTTCTTACTTTATAATTTCAGAACATCCAACCATAACCACGCATTCACATTGGGCCAACAGCCCCATACTAACAAATACTCACACCTAATATGAATGTGTGGCTGTGATTGGACTGTTGGATATGGCTTGAATTACCAAAGGTTACCAAATGAGATACAATCAATGCAAAGACTTCCTAAAGATGTGAGAGTGTTTGGAAGTATGAGGTTATGTTTTAGGGAGGCTTGAAGATCGAAGAAGAACTGAAGAAATGTTTCATGCAGGTTATCGCGGCCTAGACAGCAGTGCAGACATGCTGCACTAGCTGCGGCATAGAGAGCTGTAAACTCCAGCATGTATTACGCGGCCTAGATCGCGGTGGAGGCAAAGGCACCAAAAGCGTTGCCGAGAGCAGTCATTATGAATCTTGGTGACGTGGCGCATGGATCACGGTTTTCTAAGCAATCAAGTTCAACATGGTTTAGGAAGCGGGAGGCCAACTGCAACTTGAATTGTAGTCAATCACAAGCATGCGTTGAATTAGGAAATATTCATGGAACAGGAAATATGTTGTTTCTAGAAGTTCTTATGATTACAGGAATAGAATTACTCCTTAAAAGAAGACTTGTCATAAATAGGAAATAGTATTTATATGAAACAAGTAATTCTTGTACGTATAGGAGTTGGATTTCCTTTTATCTTAAACTTCCTGTAATTCATATAAATAGACCATAATAACTAGGTTATTTGTGGAAGGGCAAAATAGCAAATACTAGAGAGATCTAAAAGTGAGCATTGGGTGTAATCGGGTTTGAGGTATTATTTAGAGAGAGATCCTGAGTGTGTGGTTGTAACAATTTATTACATATTGGAACTTTTTCTTGTCGTCCTGATGGCCGTGGTTTTTTCCCTGATTTGGGTTTCTATGTAAATTCTTATGTTACGTGTGATTGGATTTGACTACTTCTCTTCATCTCATCTTTTCTTTACTATTGTGTTTGTTTGTGTTCTATCCGGCAATGCTTCCATGCGTATAGTGATGTTTGTTCGCTAACAATTGGTATCAGAGCCCCGGTTGCTTGATAGTGGTCTTATCAACTTTATGGCAAGGATGATGAGATTCGATATTGAGAAGTTTGACGTAAAGATAAACTTTGGCTTGTGGCAAGTTCAAGTCAAAGATATATTAATCCAATATGGTTTACACAAGGCGTTGTAGGGCAAGTTAACCCCTGCAAACCTTGAAGGCTTTGGAGATTCTAATAAAGAAAGTGCTAGTACTAGTTTTGAAAAATCTAAGATGAGCGATGATGACTGGGAGGATTTGTATGAGAGGGCTGCGAGTGCGATACGATTATGCCTAGCCAAAAACGTTCTTGCAAATATTCATGGAACATATTCATCAAAAGAACTTTGGGAGAGGCTTGAAGAATTGTATCAAGAGAATAGCGTCTGCAACCGGTTCTACCTGAAGGAGCAGTTTCACATGCTGCAGATGTCTGAAGGTACAAAATTTTCGTCCATCTGGGAGTGCTCAATGGAATAGTTTAAAAATTATAGTCAATTGGAGTAAGATTGATGAAGAAGACAAAGGTCTTAGACTCATCTGGTCTCTTCCATCGTTTTATGCGCACATGAAGCCAATCTTGATGCATGGGAGTTCAACCATATGCTTTGGAGAAGTAGCGAACAAACTTATCTCTGATGAACGAAGGCTAAAGAGTGAAGGTAAAACTTCTGATAACTTTGTTCTTTTGGTTGACAGAAAAAAAAGGAAACTCCAAATGGAAAGTCACTTATTGGGGATGTGGACAATCTAGACACATAATGAAGGATCATAAAAATAATAAGACAAGTATGGCTAAGGGCTCCAAGGAAGGTGATCCGAAAATCGTCTCTCTTGAGGATGACAACTAGAGTGATGCGCCCTAAAGAGGCATAGATATCCTCATGGCATGACCACTAGTTGTCGTGAAAAAGATGTAGCTGATAGTAGGTCCACAATTACGCACGGGCATTAGTTAGGAGGTGATGCAAGGTGTGTGATGGACAAGGATGTCGATGGCTGAGCGAACTCCCTAGGAACCTAACGTGAGAAGTTACACCACAATTTTCAGCAAAGAAAATTTTGACATGTGCCGGTGAAATCTTAGGATGGGTTCCTAAGTGTTTATATCTAGTGATGGGTATTTTTGATTCTCGGTGATAAGGATCGTAACTGTTGACAAGTTTTGGGAATTATCGACAAAAGGAAGGATTGTTGGATGTGGCTTGAATTACCAAAGATTACTAAACGAGATACAACCAATGAGGAGACTTCCCGGAGACGTGAGAGCGTTTGGGAGTATGAGGTTATGTTTGAGGGAGGCTTGAAGATCGAAAAAGAACTGAACAAATGTTTTTTACAGGTTACCGCAGCCTGGACCGCGGTGCGGAGGCAAAGGCACCAAAAGCGGTCTTGATGAATCTTGGTGACATGGCGCATGGATCACAGTTTTCTGAGTGGTCAAGTTCAACACGGTTTAGGAAGCAAGTGGCCAACTGCAACATGAATTATAGTCAATCGCAAGCATGCGTTGAATCAGGAAATATTAATGGAAGAGGAAATATATTGTTTCTAGAAATTCTTATGATTATAGAAATAGGATTACTCCTTAAAAGAAGACTTATGTTGAACAAGTAATTCTTGTACATATAGGGATGGGATTTCCTTTTAACTTAAACTCCCTGCAATTCATATAAATAGACCATAATAACTAGGTTATTTGAGGAAGAGCAAAATAACAAATACTATAGAGATCTCAAAGTGAGCATTAGGTGTAATAGGGTTTGGGGTATTATTTAGAGAGAGATCCTGAGTGTGTAGTCTTAACAATTTATTACACATTGGAACTTTCTCTTATCGTCTTGGTGGTTTTTTCCCTGATTTGGGTTTCCACGTAAATTCTTGTGTTGTGTGTGATTGAATTTAATTACTTCTCTTCATCTTATCTTTTTTTTACTATTATGTTTGTTTATGTTCTATCTAGTAACGCTTCCGTGTGAATAGTGACGTTTGTTCGCTAACAATTAGTATCAGAGCCCCGGTTGCTTGATAGTGGTCTTAACAAACTTTATGGCAAGGATGATAAGATTCAATATTGAGAAGTTCAACGGAAAGATGAACTTTGGCTTATGTCAAGTTCAAATCAAAGATATATTAATCCAATACGGTTTACACACAGAGTTGAAGGGCAAGTCAACCCTAGCAAACCCTGAAGGCTCTGGGATTCTAATAAAGGAACGACTAGTAGTAGTTCTGAAAAATCTACGATTAGCGATGATGATTGGGAGGATTTGGATAAGAGAGCTGCAAGTGCGATACGATTATACCTAGCCAAAAATGTTCTTGTAAATATTCATGGAACATATTCAGCAAAAGAACTTTGGGAGAGGTTTGAACAATTGTATCAAGCAAATAGCATCTGCAACTGGTTCTACCTAAAGAAACAGTTTCACATGATGTAGATGAATGAAGGTATGAAAATTTCTGACCATCTGGGAGTGCTCATTGGAATAGTTTCAGAATTATAGTCGATTGGAGTAAGATTGATGACGAAGACAAAGGTCTTAGACTCATCTGGTCCCTTCATCATCCTATGCACACATGAAACCAATCTTGATGCATGGGAGTTCAACCATATACTTTGGAGATGTAGCGAACAAACTTATCTCTGAGGAACGAAGGCTAAAGAGTGAGCGTAAATCTTCTGATAACTCTGTTTTTTTGGTTGATAGAAAAAAAAAAGGGAACTCCAAATGGAAAGTCACTTGTTGGGGATGTGAATAGTCTAGATACATAAGGAAAGATTGTCCAAATAAGAAGACAAGTGCGGTTAAGGGCTCCAAAGATGGTGATTCAGAAATCACCTCTCTTGAGTATGACGACTACATCGATGCCCTCTAAAAGGGCATAAACATCCTCATGGCATGATTGCTAGTTGCCATCAAAAGGATGTAACTGATAACAGGTCCACAATTACGAACGGGCATTGGTTAGGAAGTGATGCAAGGTGTGTGGTGGACAAGGATTTCAATGGCTAAGCGAACTCCTTGGGAACCTAACGTGAGGAGTTGCACAACAATTTTCAGTAAGGTAAATCTCGACATGTGCCGATGAAATCTTAGGATGGGTGTTCCTAAGTGTTTATACCTAGTGGTGGGTATGTTTGATTCTCTATGATGAGGATCGTAGATGTGGAAAAGTTTTGGAAATTCTCGCCATAAAGGAGGATTGTTGGATATGGCTTGAATTACCAAAGGTTACCAAACGAGATACAACCAATGCAGAGACTTCCTGGAGACATGAGAGCATTTGGGAGTATGAGGTTATGTTTGAGGGAGACTTGAAGATCGAAGAAAAACTGAAGAAAGCTTTTCTGTAGGTTACCGCGGCCTAGACCGCGATGCGAACATGCTACACCAGCTACGGCACAGGGAGCGGTAAACTCCAGTAGGTATTACGCGACCTTGACCGCGGCGGAGGCAAATGCACCAAGAGCAGTACCGAGAGCGGTCAAGATGAATCTTGGTGACGTTCAACATGGTTTTCTAAGTGGTCAAATTCAACACGGTTTAGAAAACGGGTAACCAACTGCAACTTGAATCGTAGTCAATTACAAGCATGTGTTGAATCATAAAATATTCATGGAAGAGGAAGTATGTTTTTTCTAGAAGTTCTTATGATTATAGAAATAGGATTACTCTTTAAAAGAAGACTTGTCATAAATAGGAAAATAATATTTATGTGAAAGATTTCCTTTTATCTTAAACTCCATGTAATTCATATAAATAGACCATAATAACTAGGTTATTTATGGAAGAGCAAAATAGAAAATACTAGAGAGATCTCAAAGTGAGCATTGGGTGTAATCGGGTTTGGGGTATTATTTAGAGAGAGATCATAAATGTGTGGTTGTAACAATTTACTACATATTGAAACTTTCTCTTGTCGTCCTAATGGCCGTGGTTTTTCCCTGATTTGGGTTTCCACGTAAATTCTTGTGTCGTGTGTGATTAGATTTAATTACTTCTCTTCATCTTATCTTATCTTTTCTTTACTATTGTATTTGTTTGTGTTCTATCCTGCAACTCTACCATGCATATAGTGACGTTTGTTGGCTAACAATTGGTATCAGAGCCCCGGTTGCTTGATAGTGGTCTTATCATACTTTATGGCAAGGTTGATGAAATTCGATATTGAGAAGTTCGACGTAAAGATGAACTTTGGCTTTCAAGTCAAAGATATATTAATCCAATACGGTTTACACAAGGCGTTGAAGGGCAAGTCAACCCCTACAAACCCTAAAGGCTTTAGAGATTCTAATAAAGAAACGGCTAGTACTAATTCTGAAAAATCTAAGATGAGCGATGATGACTGGGAGGATTTGTATGAGAGGGCTGTGAGTGCGATATGATTATGCCTAGCCAAGAACATTCTTGCAAATATTCATGGAACATATTCAACGAAAAAACTTTGGGAGAGGCTTGAAGAATTGTATCAAGCGAATAGCGTCTGCAACCGGTTCTACCTAAAGGAGCAGTTTCACATGCTCCAAATGACTGAAGGTACGAAATTTTTTGACCATCTAGGAAGTGCTCAATGGAATAGTTTCATAATTAGAGTTGATTGGAGTAATATTGATGAAAAAGACAAAGGTATTAGACTCATCCGGTCCCTTCCATCATTTTATACACACATGAAGCCAATCGTGATGCATGGGAGTTCAACCATATGCTTTGGAGATGTAGCGAACAAACTTATCTCTGAGGAATGAAGGCTAAAGAGTGAAGGTAAATCTTCTGATAACTTTGTTTTTTTTTTTTTTTTTTTTTTTGACAGAAAAAAAGGGAAACCAAATGGTAAGTCACTTATTAGGGATGTGGACAGTCTAAACACATGAGGAAGGATCGTAAAAATATGAAGACAAGTACGGCTAAGGGCTCCAAAGAGGGTGATCCGAAAATCTCCTCTCTTGATTTTGATGCCCTCTAAAGAGGCATAAACTTCTTCATGGCATGACTGCTAGTTGCCGTGAAAAAAGATGTAGCTTATAGAGGGTCCACAATTGTGCACGGGAATTAGTTAGGAGGTGATGCAATGTGTGTAGTGGACAAGGATGTCGATGGCTAAGCAAACTCCCTGAGAACCTAACGTGAAGAGTTGCACCACAATTTTCAGCAAGGAAAATTGTTGACATGTGCCGGTGAAATCTTAGGATAGATGTTCCTAAGTGTTTATATCTAGTGTTGGGTATTTTTGATTCTCGGTGATGAGGATCGTAGCCGTGGACAAATTTTAGGAATTTTCATCATAAGGGAGGATTGTTGGATATGGCTTGAATTACCAAAGGTTACCAAACGAGATACAACCAATGCGGAGACTTCCTGGAGACAGGAGAGCGTTTGAGAGTATGTGGTTATGTTTGAGGGAGGCTTGAAGATCGAAGAAGAACTGAAGAAAAGTTTTCTACAGGTTACCGTGGCCTAGAGCGCGGTGCAGACATGTTACACCAGCTACAGCATAAGGAGCAATAAACTCCAGCAGGTATTATGCAGTGTAGACCACGATATAGGCAAAGGCACCAAGAGCGGTCGTGATGAATGTTGGGGACGTGGCACATGGATCACGGTTTTCTAAGTGGTCAAGTTCAACATGGTTTAGGAAGCAAGTAACCAACTACAAAATGAATTGTAGTCAATCGCCAATCGCAAGCATGCATTGAATCAGGAAATATTCATGGAAGAGGAAATATATTGTTTCTAGAAGGAGTGATCGCTCCACCTCTATCTCCATCTCCATCTCCATCTCTAGCATCTCGCAGAGCAATTTGCACAATTACAGATCCATGCGCAGGAGTGATGCATATCCAGAATAAATACGTAGGCGACGTGAAGGAGTAGATCATCGAATCCAAAGTGACGCAGGGGAGTAGATCGTTGGCTTCAGAGACTAACAGTAGGGGATGTTTGTGCAATTATAGGTAACAGTTCCATTTCAGTGCAATTATGCCTAAAATCAAGGGATGTTTGTGCAATTAGTCTTGTAATTAATAATTTCATTGTTAGTTTGTCGAATGAGTAGTGCTATTAGCACCCATGTAATGATCTAATGATTCCCCAACTACAAAAACCCTAAAATTTAATTGAATTTTTTTTCCAAATTACCCTTATTTATTTTCCAAACTTCACACCCACCCTTTTTTTTACGTGGCTGCTAATGGAGGTTTTATCAGAATTCTTAAATATATGTTTTCTAGGAAAATCATAAGAAAATGGAGGAATCTCACAACTGTTATTTTTCTTTTCTTTATTTATGGTTTTTCATGTTACAAAATTCCGAGATGATTTTCCAAAGAACCAAATGAATTTTTTTTTCCTTCGATATTCTTATTTTGGTTCTTTGTATTCAACTTTTCTTAAGGTTTGAAAATAATTTGTGACAAAAAAACTGGTTGGAATTTAGTGTGGTAGGACTTATATTTGTTTTTGAAGATTGAGTAGAATATAGGTTTCTATAAGAGTAGTCGAAAACCAACACCCAACACCACCCATTAGAGAGAGATGAGAGAGTGAAGAAACAGGGGAGAGAACGGTGAGAATGAGTTTTTTTTTTTTTTTTTTTTTTTTTTTTTTTTTTTTTTTTTTTTTTTTTCGTGTGGTATGTGCATGAATGAAGCATGAACATGTATACATGTAGTGCCAGATTCCAAATTTAATAACTGGGTAGATAGATTCAATATATTTATACTTCATGATCCCAACTGGACCACTTTTGAATCCATAAAGCTTGCTTCCTTTTGTGCGTCCCTGCAAATAAAAATGAAGAAGCCATGAAGTGTAGAAGGCGTGCGTGTGGAAGGGGTGCAAATAAATAAGGGTAATTTAGAAAATAAATCAATTGAATTTTAGGATTTTTAAAAGTGAGGCATTATTAGATCATTATAAGGGTGCTAATAGCACCACTCTTGTCTAAGTCCTCTTGCCAGTTGGTTGGAAATTTCATCTGTTTTGACTGTTTAATTAGTACAATTTTGTGTACGGTGGACCTAAATAAACCATATGAAATTAAATTAAAGTGAGAGAGCACACGTGGTTTATATATAAAGTCTGAAGTATCGATCATTTTGGTCCCTCTAGTTTAAAAAATAACAATTTTAAACCTTCTGTTAATATTTTTAATAAAAGTATGACTTTACCCTTCAATTAAATATTTAGAAAAAAAAAAAAAAAAAAAATTAACAAAACAAAACAAAAGCTCTTTTTAAAAAATGTAGAGATCTATACCTCCACAGCTCCCCTGTCCATTTCAAATTGATGGTCCACTAAATCCAAACAAACCAAAAATTAAAATCAATAAGATAAAATTAGTCAAATAATATACCCCTCACATTTACACCATAAGATTGTAAGTTCTTTATACCATAAGATTATAAGTTTGAATTGTATCTTCCTCCCGCAGCCCTAAATTTATTATATTAGAAAGAAAAAAAAAAAAAACAATTAAAATTTATTATAAATGTAACATGCTACCAAAAATATATATATAATTGATTATATATATAAATATATATATATATATATATTCATCCATCATTTAACATGCTACCAAAAATGAAAATAAAAACCGGTATAAAAGTTTTGATCTGACACTTGAATGTTGTGTGTGTATACACTTGAATGTCGTGTGTATATATATAATTGAATTGAACTTTTGCAACTACTAAACTACTAATTTTTTTAAGGATAATGTTTGGGTGATGACCCGTCAGCAAGTAAAATACTGATCCACCAATTGAAAAGTAATAGGTACGTGACTCAATTTTTGAAGAATGCAAAGAGATAAATATAAAAAGTAAAAGAAAAAAGGTCACGTTCTACACTTCAATTAGATGGATCATTATTTTGGGTGCTAACTGGTCAGCATCCAATCATTATCCATTTTATAATCGGTAATTAAAAGTTGACACTAAAATTTCTAAAACTCATTAATTACAGCAGATCACAGATTAACGGTTTTTACTGAGTTAACAATACAGTAGTATTCCGAACCGTGATTGTAGAGTCTAATTAATATCACCGGGTCCCATAGTTATATTTCAAAAAAAACGATATGGGACGAGTTATCAGGTCCGTCTACATTTAATTATTATCAATATTTGAACCAATAAACAATACATCATTTTTGGTATAAAATATAATCATCAGCTTCAACACCCTAATTTCGCAGCAGTGGTAGCTAGACATGCAAAAACGTCCTGAAAGAGAACAAAAAAAAAGGCCTACACTTATAAATTGTATAAATTGCTAGTAAGACCCCGTTTGATTTTTTGTCTGAAGACTGAACAGTGCTGAATGTTACTGAAAACTGAATACTGACTGAAAACTAAAAACTAAAAAACATGTTTGTAATTTTCAATGAAAACTGAATATAAGTGATAAATTGTTTGTTTTTTTTAAGTTATAAATATCTGAAAATAAATACTTTTACATTTATGCCCTTCTAATTATTATTTGTTATATATTTACATTTTAATATATTAAGGGCAACTCTAATATGTAAATTAATTCTAAAATAAATTTATTTAGTTATTAATAATATTTCATACATTATTCCATTTATTGAATTACATTGAAAATGAACATAATATTTGATGATGATATATTCTAAACATTGGCCGGAGCAAATGTCAATGTCAATGTCAATGTCAATGTCATGCACTATGTGACGAGTGACAACTGTGAGGTTTATATATAAAGTGAGATTTCAAACTTCAAACATTGGCCAGAGCAAATGTCAAAATATTATATTTGGCTTGATAGCATTGGAAATAGAATAAATTAGTGAGGATAGTTTTAGAAGGAAAAGTGTGCATTAAATTCTATAGGATTTGTGTTAAGTGAAAAGTGAAAATTTTTCACTTTTCAAAACAAGTGGTTTTAAGGGTTCATTAAGTGATTTTAGCACTTAAAAAATCAAACAAAATGATTGAATGGAACACATAAAATGGCATTAAGTGTTAAGTGAAAAAATCAAACAGGGCCTAAGGGATCATTTGTTTTTTTTATCTGAAGATTGAATAGTCCTGAATTGTATTGAAGACTGAATAATGACTGAAACCAGAATCTGAATGACATGTTTTTTTTTTTTTTCTCACATTTGAATATACTGTCAACATGTTTTTTTTTTTAAATAATATTGTCTGAAAAGAAGTAATTTTACATCTATACCCATGTAAAACAATTATACATATAATATATGATAAAAAAAATTCAAAAATAATAATTATATATGAACACATATAATTATGATCTTCTTCTTCGATTACAAACAAACTTTATTTTTACTAAGAAAGGAAAAGGTTTTTTTTTAAAAATAAAAAATAAAAGGGGCAGCGGGAAAACTCATATAAAACTCTCTAAAAAAAATAAAATATAAATACATCACTATAATATCATAATAAAGTATTGATATTAAATACCAATATGAAAAGTGATTAGGGTTCTTTTTTATTTTTAAAGCTATTTAAAATAAACAATATATTAAAATAAAGATTTATATACAGTATATAATTATGATGAAATTAGAGATATGTTATATATAGAGGATAGTATCGAATGAAAAGATTTTGGATTGCAATTAATGTAATTAAGTGATTTACAATTAAGTGAAAAGTCAGAATTTTTTACTTTTTATTTTAAGTTGTTTTTTGGTACTTTTAAGTTGTTTGACCACTTAAAAAAACAAACAAAACAACTTAATAATTATGATTCAGACCCATTAAATTTTAAGTGAAAAAAACAAACGACCTCTAAGTCTCGATTTGAGAATTATGAGAGTTACACTTATAAGTCTCAAATAAAAGATTTATTGCAAGTCCCAACCTTTGATCTAGATTTTAGGGTGGATTTATTTTGAGTGATGGATTTTAATGGAATTCACGGATTTTATTGATTTTATCTGAATTTTGTTAGAATTATTTATAGAGTTTGTTGAACTTTTAGACATAATTATTAATGATTCACAAACTCTCCTATACTAAATTTATTAAATTCAGTATGTATTATGGAGAAAACTCTTGTGATTTTCTTCCTCAATATATCCGAATTTAATAACGTCATGCAAGACATGTGATTCATTAATTAAGAATAAATAAAAATTATATATAATTCTTGATAAAAGTATATATATATATAAATATATTAATAATAAGATGATACCAATTTAATAATGGACTACTCAATAATATGAAATACATTGTAAAATTTATGCATAAATAATTATTTAAGCTTGTAGTTGAAAAATATACAATTGAAATTGTAAGTGACTTAATTCTATAATGTTAGAAGCCATTATATTATGTGTATTTTTACAATAAATAATAAAATATTTACATTTCATTAAATTTAGATACAATATCATAGTTTTGTAATATTATCAAATCTTAAGGGACATTTATATAATTAGACCTTTACCTATTGAATTAAAAAAAAATTAAAAAAAATTTAAAAAAAAAATTGAGGGCTGCCCGGGCAAGCCCTCTCTTAGGTACGCCTCTGGTCACAAGCCATGAGTTTTAGTGACAAATTTTTATTGGATCCTAACAAGTGACGAAATATAAATTTTGTCACTGTACATAAACTTAGTAACAATTAAATGTTTAAATAATTTGTCACTATAAATAAACTTAGTGACAATAAACCTTTTGAATATTTTATCACTATAAGCAAATTTAGTGACAATTAGCCATATGAAAATTGTCACTATAGTGACAATTAAATGTTTGAATATTTTGTCACTATAAGTAAACTTAGTGACAATTAACCTTTTGAATATTTTGTCACTATAAGCAAATCTAGTGACAATTAACCGTTTAAAAATTGTGTCATTGTAAACAAATCTAGTGCAATTAACCATATGAAAATTGACACTATTCTCTACCTAATGGAGCTTCTGAAAATTGTGATTTTATATGTCCGTAAATAAACAAATATATTGAATACAAATATATATATATATATATTACATCTATATAAATTGTAAGATGATTTTAAAATAATTATTGTATTCATATATATGTCAATTATAATATTAATTTACACATTCGAAAATTCAGTAAAATAAAAAAATAAAATAAAAATAAAATAAAAAAAATTAAAAAATGAAACAAGATAAATAATTTTTTTTTTTTTTGAAACAATATAGAGAATTGTCAACCTAATCATGATTGAAATTAGCAACTGTCCTAAGCTATAAAGACTAAAACTATCAAATAAACCTAAAAAAAGGCTATAAACTAAGAAGCTCAAGATGAATTTGTCTCCTTTTCCTGTGTTAGGTATTTGGCTCGTATTCTCAAGTGAACCCATTATGAACCCAACGAGACTCAACTAATATGGAACTTCCTGGAAACTTGGGAAAATGTTTGAAAGTTAGAGATGGTGTTTAAGGGAGGTTTGAAGACCATGAAAAACTGAAGAAGTAGTTCGTTTCAGCGTATGGATCGCGGTTTTCTAAGCGATGTAATTTCAGGTCATTTGTAACGATTTAGGAAGCGAGTGCAGAACTGTAACCCAAATCGTAGTCAATCATATGCATGCGTGGAACGGGAAATCTTCAGCAGAAAAGGAAAATAATTCTTTTGGAAGTTTTTGTGCTTGATGGAAAAGGATTTCTCTTTACAAGAAGAATTGTCATAAAAGGAAATAGTATTTATATGGAACAAGTAAGTCTTGTACGTATAGAAGATGGATTTCCTTGTTGGTCTAAGCTCCTTGTAACTAGTATAAATAAAACCTTGTAACTAGGTTATTTTTTGTGGAGCAAAAAAAGAACACCATGTAATATCAGAGAGTGGATGAGATCCGGGGGAGACTCAAGGAATATCCGGGGAATATTAGTGGATCAAGTTACAGATCTGTGGGTGATATTCAAGGGAGACCTAGGAAATATTACGGGGGTTCTTGGTGAAGATCTTGTGAGCATTGTGAGCTGAGAGTCATAATGTAAAGTTCAATTGTCAACTTGTGGACTTAGTAAGGCTCTGTGGTTTGGGGTTGAGGTGTGAGAGAGAATAATCCTGGAGTATATGGTTCTAATAATTTATCATATAGTGGAACTTTCTCTGTCATCCTAACATCTCGTGGTCTTTTCCCTGATTTAAGGTTTTCTACATATATCTTGTATTATGTGATTGTTTATTTTCTCTCATCCTTTTTTTTTTTTTGCTATAGATGTTAATTGCTATGAGTTATGGGTGAATATTAGGCATATAGTTTCCATGTTCATCGGTTCAAATTCCCAACATGCTATTGAAACATGACCATAAATTCTGCAAACAGAGGATTTCTTTCCCTCCATATCCTGATATTTGAAACAAACTCACCAATTTGTTTCTGTAAAAAAAAAAAAAGTAATAAATTAATTATTCTTATCAATATGTTTAAGTTGTACGTAAACAATAAGAAATAAATAAACTATAAAGAAATAAAGTTAGATTAATTTCATTAAAAGCATAATAAAAAATAAAAAAAATAATAACTTCATTACACAAGGTCCTATTTTGCGGTTGTGAATGCCATCGAAAATTTGCAGATCAATGTATTCCACCAAATAGTTAAATATGGTTTGTTTCTATAACATCTAACCTTCAAAAAAAAAAAATATATACTCTATAGCATCTAAATAGATTACAATAGACCTAGATAATCAAGTAACTTGATTGTTAAATTGTAACAACACTGATATCTAGACATTTAACCATAACAAACCAAGACAGCCAAATTTTCGCTGGTGGGCATACAACTTATATCATACTCATAGCATAAGTGTCACCTCATCCTTATTTAAATTATCAACCACACATGATTGTATGCACATGGCAAAAACTGATGATGTAGCAATTGTGCTATAAATATGCTATAACTTGTATGCTTACCAAAAAAAAATTGACAAGACAGCACAACAAGTGAAAAACAATCCAAAACAGTTTTTTTATTAGAATCAATAAGAATGTTTGTATAAAATTGTAATGGTGCATTCATAATTATAAACAATTATTTTGATAGTGTAAGCATTTCTATATATATATATATATATATATATATAAAAGTCATTTCTATACATATATAAGTCCTTAGACATGTACTTATGTATAGAAGGTTTAACATATATCATATATGCTAGCATACATGTTATATTGAAAGAAATTTCTTTCACTATAAAAATGAGGAAAAGTATCATTTCCCCTTGACTTTTGCCCTATTAGAAAAACAAGGACATGTGTTTCAGTTAATGGTTGTTCTTCCCCTTAAAATGAAAGAATTCGTATATTGCCCCTTATGTTACATTTGCATCCAAAAAGAGGTTTGACCATCAATACTCATGATCAAATTATCGTTTTATCCTTCAATATAATCATAAAATGACCATTACCCTCAGGATATTTATTAAATAAAACAAAAAACAAAAAAAAAATTGAAAAACATAATGGAAAAAAAAAAAAAGATGGATCTCCACTGTCCATCTTTGAGATGGAAGATGGAGATATCTCTTTTTATTTTTTATTTAATTTTAAAAACAGAAATTAAAAATAAAAAAGAATTTTAAAAAATTGTAGATATGATGGATCTCTTTATAAAAAAAAAATGGTGGATTTGGTGGAGATCCATCCGTCCATCTTATGAGATAACTTTTTTTTTTTTTCTTTTTTGAACAACACTTTATTAGGCCAAGGCAAAAGAACAAACAGGCACAGAACAGCACAGCCCAAGGGTGCAAAAGCAAAGCACCGCCAAAACCAAAACAGAGGAAGCAGCACAACGAAACAAAACAAACAACAAAAAAAACACTCAACCATACCACAAAGGCAATAGCACAAGAAACAACTCAGGGAAACTCCTACATGAGATTATTCTGTTCCAGCACAGCCCCTTTTTTAGCAAGGCTATCAGCAAGAGAGTTATTGTCCCTTGAGTTGAAAATGACCTAGGAGTTGACTAAAGAAGTGAGGAGGTTTCTGATGCCCAGGATGTTATTTGCATGAGCTAAACTTCTGAAACCATCCGAGTTAATCCACGAAACAGTCATCTTGGAGTCGCTCACAAAGACAATTTTTGCCCACCAAGTCAGTAGTGTTGACACAAAGATTGACAGCCCTCAGAATAGCAAGAATCTCAGTGGAGATGGGATCGGAATTCCCAACAAACTGATAAAAAAAGGCCAAGGATCTTGCCAGAATTGTCTCTCAGTACACTTCTTATCCCTGCTTTACCGGGATTTACCCTCACCGAGCCATCCACATTAAATTCAAAGCTATACCAGGGGAGGGGTCTAAGACACCGACATCTTTCTTCTTAAAGGCTTAGAATCAAGGCAGCATTCCTTAATATCTAAGAGCTTGGTGGATATAGGAAGTTTTGAGCCTATACCATGGTGTTTGAACCACCAAACAACCCTGAAGCGGACCATATCAGAGGCTTGATTCACCAAGGTTGAAATGTTATTAAAGATAATCTGATTTCTTGACTCCCAGATAGTCCAAGACCAGTGACTTCCAGGCTCGAATGTACTTGCTCTCCGGATACAAGCCCAACTAACCTTGAAACCATGAAGAGAATAATTTGTTTGCATAGCTATGAACCCTCTACCAGCTCATGCACATAGACCAAAGCTTCCACGACCAAGGACACGAAAGAAACAGGTGGTCTGTCGATTCCTGACCATTATTGCATAAAGAACAAATTAAGGGAGTGTTGAGACAACCAAAACTCTACAGCACTTTCCCTACCATAACCCAGCCTCTAAGAGCTTGCCAAAGAAAATTTTCAACCTTAGATGGGCATACACCTTGCCACATTAAGATGATGTCATAATAAATAACGAAAGAAAAATCCTCAAGACTGATGCAAAAAAAGGCAACCAAGATTTACCATCCTTATGAAAAGACCAAGCAAGTAAGTCTAGAATGAATTTTCTGATAGGAATGCTCTCCAGAATACTCACAAGAATATCCCACTGTGACTTTTCCCAATCAAAACAGGGCATGCGCAAAGCAATCTCCCACACCCAATAGTTATTAACCCATCTTCCAAAATCCTTGATAGCCCCTTGTTTTTTAACAGCAAAAGCGAAGATTCTGGGGCAAGCTTGCTTAAGATTGATCGAGTCCCCACCAAGCATCTCCTAGAAATTCGCCCTACCACTATCACCGATGACCACCTAAAAGCCCTTATTGAGAACACTGTAGGTGGCAGACCCTTCCTCAAAAAGGTTGGCAATATCCTTAACAAAATAATAGGCATCCTTGTTTCCTCTCCAATCCCATAGCAGATCAGAGTCAGTTATCCCATATCTGGCGCTAATAACCCTTCTCCACAAGGCTTTGCCTTCCGCACCAAATCTCCACGCCCATTTCGCAAGCAAGCTTCTGTTTTTATCCAACACCCTACCAATGCCCAAACCCCATTGATTCTTATGTCTGCACATAGATTTCTAGTCAACAACATGCACTTTTCTCTTTTCAGCTCCATCGCCCAAAAAAAAAACGCTCTTTGATACCTCTCAATGGTGTTGGTCAGCCCAATCGGAACTCTAAAAACCAACAAGTAGTAAGATGGAATGCTTGCCAAAACAGACTCGATTAGAACCAAGCGACCCCCTTTGTTCAAAAATTTACGTTTCTAGGGAGCTAATTTCTTTTCAATCCGACCCAGAATCGGATTCCAAAAGGCTTTAGAGTTTGGTCTAGCTTCAAGCTGTAAACCGAGATAAGTTATAGGTAAGGTAGCTTTCATGCATCTAAACGCTTCAGCCCAAACATCCTCTGTGACTCTAGATCTATCAACCTTAACCACACAGGACTTGTGGAAATTTATTCTCAAACCCACAACCAACTCAAAGCATCTAAGGATTCTTCTTGCATTACAAAGGTACTCCAAACTAGGCTTGAGAAACAAGATTTTGTCATCTGCAAACTACAAGTAGGAGATGCGCACTTCACTGTTTCCAAAAGTTGCACCACGAATCAATCCCAAATCCATGGCTTTCCTAAATAAACCATTTAAACCTTCCGAAACAATGTTAATAGAAAAGGTGAGAGGGGGTCACCTTGGCGTAAACCTCTCTCCATGCCAAATTAAGGTGTTGGGCTCCCATTAACAAAAACCAAGAGTATAGGGGTTAAGATACAATTCCTCATCCATTGTCTCCACCTGGAACCAAAATCCATGTCTCTCATCATAGTGTCTAAGAAGCCGTGATCCACACTATCGTAGGCTTTTTCAAAGTCCAATTTGACAAGCAGCCCACCATTGCTATCCTTTTTTCACAACTGAATTATTTCCTCCGCAATTACGAAGCTATCCAGAATTTGGCGATTTTTGGCAAAAGTCATTTGAGTATCTCCTATGATCGAATCCATAACACCCTTTAGACGATTAGACAACACCTTCGCTAAAACCTTGTACATTAACCCTACCAAACTAATCGGCTTAAAATCTTTCATAGACTTTAGTTTGCTACATTTATGAATGAGAGCAATAAAGGTTTTATTCACCTCTCTTACAATCGATCCGTCCGCATGAAAGCCATGGATGAATCTCATGAAGTCATCCTTAATCACTAGCCAATTAGTTTTAACAAAATTCAAATTCATACCGCCGAGGCTCGGAGCTTTACTCCCATCACAACTGAGAACCACTTCCCTCACCTCCTCCTCATTGAAAGGCCTTTCAAGAGAGACTGATTGAGATTCTGAAAGATGCTTTAGGTTCATACCTGAAAGGGTAGGATACCTCAATTGTTCCGCCTTGATGTGATTCTTGAAATGGTTGTAAGCCTTCAATTTTACACAGTTTGGCTCAGAAATTCTTATTCCGTTACGGGAAATGTCACCTATGAAATTGCTCCTCCTTCTCCCATTAGCGATGGCATGGAAGAATTTAGTGTTCCTATCACCCTCCCTAAGCCACTTAATCCTAGACTTCTAACGCCACGCATGTTCTTCCTTCCTAATCCTCTTCCATAAATCCCCTAAAACAATCACCCTCTTATTCTGCAGAGATTCAGACCAGCCGTTACGTGAACCTCTGTTGTCTAGCTCCTCCAAGCACACTTCACAGTCTTTAATCGTATGGGATGTATTCTTTCTAGAGAGAATGAGCCTCTTATTGATATCTTTAAATAATTTAAATTTAAAGGATAAAATAAAACCAAAATTTCTGCCCATTTTGCTGTTTTTCCGGCCATCACCTGCAAGCTTCATTAACTCTCCATCCTCAAGCCAAGAGTCATAGAACCGAAAAGGACTCGGGCCCCAATCCACTCTAGGTTCACCAATGATGATTGCACTATGATCTGAAATACTCCTTGGAATCACCTTCTGGACTAATTTGGGGAACCAAGAAAGAATCCTAGGGGAAATGAGATATCTGACCAGACGAGCCCAGGATGCCGACTAACTGTTATTAGACTAGGTGAAAAAGTTTTCGATAGATGGGATATCAACCACTTCCGCATGAAGCAAGAGAGAGTTGAAATTTCTCATTCAACTCTAATTACACTCTCTATTCCTCCTCTCCGAGTCACAAACAACCGTATTAAAATCACCGCCGATACACCAAGGAAAGGGAAATGAAGATTGGGAATTAGAATAAACTCCCATAAGTCCACTCTCTCACTAGACCTAGCAAGGTTCCGATTCGAACCGTGGAACCGGAGTCGAACAGGAACCGAAATCGATTTTTGGTTCCAGTTCTGGAACTGTAACCAGAACCAAAACTTGGGGAGACTGGTTCCGATTCCAATTCTAATTTTTTTCAAAACTATGCAATTGGAACCGACGGTTCGGTTCCAGTTCAAACCGACAGTTCTAGCCTTTTTAATTTTTTTTTTTGGCTGACCGTTGGAGGCCCAACGACATTCTGACATCAGCATGACATTGGGCCTCCAATGGCTTTTTCTTTTTCTTTTTCTTATCTATAAATACCACCCCCCCTCCCTTTCATTTTTCCTCACACCAATTTCCTCTCATTTCTCTATTCTCTTTATTCTCTCTGTTCTGTAATTCTAATTTGTCTCTCAACTCTCCAAGTTTCCAAGGTTTTTAATATTTATTTCATTTTGCAATATATTTTATTTGCAATTAATTTTATTTCCAATTAATTTGTTTACAATTTATCTTATTTCTAATTTATTTAATTTCCAATTAGCCAATTACTAAGTTTCTAATTTCATTTATTTGCAATTTATTTTATTTGCAAATACTAGTTTACTACTTACTAGGCTACTATTATAGTATTATTCTTCTAAGTTTCCAATTTTCTATTTCTCTCCCAAATTTATTTTTAAATACACTACAAAAAAAAGGGCTATTGGGACGTTTTTTTTCATCCCAATAGCCCAAAAAACGTCCCAATAGGTCTATTGGGGCGAATAAAAAACGTCCCAAATTTCGTCGCCTCAGGTGGGTCACAATAGGTTATTTGGGATGAAAATTGAAATTCGTCCATTAAAACTACCTATAGGGACGAATTTCAATTTCGCCTAATTGATAATGTATAGGGACGAAATTATTCATCCCTATAGACAACTTGTAGGGATGAATAATTGGGTATCCTCATTGAGTGTAGAACCCTGCACACGCCCACCCACTCATGCCCGCTTATCAACCATGTTGCTCCAATGTATATGATAATAAAAACATAATTTTATATATAACCTCTACTTGTTATTAAATTTTTATTGATTATTTTTCAATCAAAATTTTATTTGTAAATCGATTCCATTAATTTAAATTTTATTTTTATATGATAAATAACATGATATTAAAAAAATTATTATAACATTTAATTAAACTATTTTTTTTAAATAATATATTGTTAGATCAAAGAGTCAATCGTTAGTCGTACTAGGAATTAGACATGAAACCAGTTCCGGTTCCGGTTCTCAATTCGATTTCGAATCAACGGTTTCGGTTTTCGATTTAGAACCAGCAATTTCAGTTTTCGATTCGGAACCAAAGGTTTCTATTCCAGTTCCGACAGTTTGGTTCTTTTTTAAAAAAATAATAGAAAACCTCTCATGACTAATATTTATTGATCCTTATAAAGAACTTATTGGGAAGAAACAAAATTCAACTCGATAGAAAACCACTTTAGACGAACAAAATGATCCATATTGCATCATTTTCTAATTTATATGGTAATTTAATTATTAATCTATCTTTAAGGAAAAAAATTCAAAAAAATATCAAGAATTTTCAACAAAATTAATTAGTTATTATAATTTAAAATAAAAAGAAAACCTATTGGGACAAATAATGTATTTCGTCCCAATAGAAGGTCTATTGGGACTAAAACAATTCGTCCCTAAAGGTCAACAAAATTAATTAATTATTATAATTTTAAATAAAAAGAAAACCTATAGGGACGAAATAAATTCGTCCCAATAGGAAGTCTATTGGGACGAATTATGTATTTCGTCCCAATAGACATCCTATTGGGACAAAACCAATTCGTTCCTAAAGGTCAACAAAATTAATTAATTATTATAATTTTAAATAAATAGAAAATCTATTGGGACGAATTATGTATTTCGTCCCAATAGACATCCTATTGGGACAAAACCAATTCGTTCCTAATGGTTAACAAAATTAATTAATTATTATAATTTTAAATAAAAAGAAAATCTATTGGGACGAAATAAATTCGTCCCAATAGGTAGTCTATTGTTGGGACGAATTATGTATTTCGTCCCAATAAACCTCCTATTAGGATGAAAGTAATTCGTCCTTAAAGGTCAACAAAATTAATTAATTATTATAATTTTAATTATAAACAAAACCTATTGGAACGAAATAAATTCGTCCCAATAGACTGTCTGTCGATTGGGACGAAATTTATTTCGTCCCAATAGATCTCTTATTGGGACAGAAAAAAAAAGTTCCAATAGAGTTTCGTCCCAATAGCCCATTTTTCTTGTAGTGATGGCAAGTGGTGGAAATGGAAGGGGTCACGGCAGTGACAGTCCTAGGCGTTCGATTTCGATGAAAGGTAAGGGTCAAATGGTCGATAATCTTTGTCGTAACGACACCACCTATCACGATTATCTGCAACGTCGGGCCTATGCTGAAGACCTAGGCCTAAACTGTCATACTCCCCCTCTAACAATTTCAAAACTCAATCCCAATGACACCCCCCCACCCCCCCGGGGGGCCCAATTTGACATGCTAGTCAGAAAATATGCCTGATATTGATACACCTTCGGATTTTGATTTTGATCCATCGGAAGCAGAAGAGAAGGACGATCTAATACAGAAGCAGAGCAAATCTGATCTCTTCATCAAACATATGAAGAAAGTTAGGTAAGACGATGGAAGCTATATAGCGGCTTGCAAATATTGTAAAAAAGTATATAAGTGGTCCAAATCCGGAGGATATGGCACTTATTGGAAGCATATTCAAACCAAACATCCAAAAGGAGAGACCAGATCAAGGTCACAAACACAAATTCCCAAGTACGCTACTCCTAACTAACAATTATTTCGTTATACTAATAAACAAAATAGGGAAGAATTAGCTAGAATGGTAGCAGTAGAACACTTGTCATTCAATTTTGGTGAAAGGGTTTGTTTTATTAATTATTGTCGACGAGCATTAAACCCTGCTGCATGCCGTGTTCCTAGATCCACACTCACATTTACACTTGAAAAAATTTATGTAAAAGAAAAAAGAAAGTTAGCAAAATTTTTTGAAAAATATAACGGTCGTATTTTTGTATGTGCCGACATATGGAGTGACCATTGGCGATCGCATTCATACTTGAGTGTCACTTGCCATTTTATGGATGATGCATGGAATATCCAAAAATGAATTTTTGCATTTACAGTTTTTGATGATTCACACACTGCTCAGAATATTTTTAGAATGCTTAAAATTATTTTTTCAGAGTATAAAATTGAAAACCAAATTTTTGCAATTAGATTTGATAATGCTTCTAGGAATACAGTTGCTATTCCATTTTTAATTGATTTATGCAAACCATTTGTTGGTGATGCGTTTTTTTCATCAAAGATGTGCATGCCATATTTTAAATTAATGTGTTCAAAAAGGATTTGAAACTCTTGAACATTTTATTCTACCTATTAAACAAGCCCTTTAGTTTTTACGGAAATATTCTTCTACAATGAATGCATAGTCAAGACATTGTAAACAAAATGGTAGACGTGTCGTTAGATTTCCTTTTGATGTTCCAACAAGTTGGAATTCTACTTATAAATTGTTTGCTCAAAGTAATGAGTATAGGGATTTATTAGTTTCTTTTATTCAATTTCATGTTACTCACATTAAACTTTATCAAACTCATTGGGATGCTTGTTACAACGTTTTCAATTTGTTAAAAGTCTTTTATACTGCTATAACAAATTTATTTGGTGTTTATTATACTACAACTCATTTATTTATTATTGAGAGTCTAACTATTGCTGGTACATTTGCTTGTTGTGAATCCGACATAGAAATAGTGGAAGCCGTTAATGCTATAAAGGTAAAATGGTTAGATTATTATAAGGAGTTGCCAAATATTTATTTGATTGCCATGGTTTTTGATCCACGTTGCAAATTAGAACATTTTTGTTACTATCTCAATGGTTATTATGGCCCCCAAGATTTAAAAATGGAATATAATGTTGATGCATGTTATGATAGAATTAAGAAATTATTGTATTTTTTATATGATGAATATCTTATAGGTTATGGATCCTCACTGAACATAGATGTTACATGAATACAAACTGGACAACCCCTATCATCATCCTCCGGATTTTTGAATTTATGGTATAGTCTATTATCAATAAAATAAAATAAAATAAAATAAAACAAAACCTAGATCTTCTTCTTCATCAAGCACCGACAAGTATTCCGAGCTTGAATCTTATCTAAGTGCTTCTTATGAGTTTATAGAAGATACAGTAGAGAGAAAATTTGATATATTACAATATTGGAAAGAGTACGCAAAGTACTATCCAATCATGGCTATGAGAGCCAAAAATATTTTTTCAACACCAGTTTCTACAGTGGCGGTGGAACAAGAGTTCAGCGCCGGGGGGAATATCTTGGATGAAAGGCGTTCATGCTTGACTCCGAAAGCACTCCAGATACAGGTTTGTGTGGATGATTGGACAAAGGCTCAATATAGACAACAAGAAATCAAACATGAGATAACATACGATTTCTTCAAAGATGACGAACATGAAAGTGGAGCAACAAGTACAACGGGCCCGGAATAGAAGATGTGGATCACGTATTCACGTCATCACAAGTCCATGTCATCAACAAACCTGCAATAAAAGGTAAGAGAACTATGTGGCATTTGATTCCTCTAAACCCCCCAAGAGGATACGTAGGCAACTTAATTGTGGTAAAAATTAAGTGCAAGGCTAATAACTTTACATTTTTTTAGTTTTATTTTAATTTAATTTTGTAATTTTTCATTTATTTATTTTATGTTACTTTCGAATTTCGGGTGACCCAATTCCCAAATATCCAATGAAATGTAATTTGCAATTTGACATTTTGTTTAGTTTTATTTTAATTTAATCTTGTAATTTGCCATCTGTTTATTTTATTTTATTTTCGGGTGACCTAATGCAATCATCTAACTCTCAACCCAATGAATTTTATTTTATTTTGTAATTTGTCATTTATATATTTTATTTTATTTAAAATTACAACTTAGTACTTAGAAGTCTATTTAAAATTTTTAAAAATAAAAAAGCAGTTCAGAACAGCCAGTTCCCAAAAAATCAGAACCGAAACCGTCGGTTCCACCTAAACCTAGAATCGAAACCGAAACCGGAACCTTACCAAGTCTATCTCTCACTCTCAATATTCGGAGCATAAACATTACAGAACACCACATCCTTAGCTAACTTAACCAACTCCCTTACGATGATAATACACCAACTGTTCGAAACACAAGCTTTGGCAATGAAATACTCCTCATTCCACAAAGAAATAAGACTGCCAGCCGAGCCAACTGAATCCACACTCAAACCTTTCGCCAACCACGAGCCCCTAATGGAATTAAAAACCATGCTGTTTATAGAGTTTAATTTAGATTCTTGAATAAACGAAAAAATTGGTTTATGAATACTTACCAAGTTTCTAACCATCCTTCTCTTCTCAACCCTACCCAAACCTCTAATGTTCCAAAAGATGGCTAACATAGAGAATAGGAAACCACTGCCAAACCAGAAACAAAAGAGTTACCCTTCTGGATGATCTCTAATCCTCTCTTCTTCATCCTTTTCCTCCCTGATTGCCACAATTACTGAAATCTCTTCTTCTCTACCATCGAAGTCAAATCCTAGTGCTTCGCCTATCTCTATCACCTTTGCTACTTTGTCATCTAAATTCCACAATTCTATCACTTTGATGCTCATCAAAACCAGTCCCATCCCCATTCCTTGAATGGAAATTAATACCAAATGCCACCCTTTTCTCCAAAACCTTGGACATTTCCTCGGCCAAGTTCCACTTGACAATTTCTAGTTTTCATACTATGGCACTTCGAATAGTTTTTTCAACCAAGGGACACGTCAACAAAATGTACAGGAAACATGGAAGAATAAGTCCAAGTCATTTATCAAAGCGTTCAACGGGGGAAATACTTACTGCATGCCATGTCATCAAAACCAATAGAAACCAAGTGTATTCACTAGGATACTTGCCTCAAAACTAAGATCGTACTCACCAAAACTCCTACTTGGTCATGCTTTACTCGGTCAGCACAAGCAAAGTAACTTTACCAAAGTAAAGTTTCATTGAACAAGGACTCCCGGATTCAAGATTCCAAGACTCATATCCCAGTAAGGAAATATCTATATTTTCTTTCAAAGAAGAAGCCCAAATAGGAAAGGATTGAAAACTTCCAGAAGGATAGACATCAAAACGGAAACGAGTCCTAATTAGTCTATGATATTACAATTCCAAAATAGTTCTACTTAGGAAATCCGCCACCCACACGACAAAGGCAAGGAGAAAACCCTAATCAACTTAATATAAGTAGGACCATACAGTCCATAGTGAGAGGTCGAGTTCTAGAGAGTTGAGAGCTACTGTATGAGAGAAGAAACAATATCAAGAGGCACCATGGTTTTTTCCCGTTTCTAGGGTTTTCCATGTAAAACCTGTTTTTAGCATGCTTTTATTTACATTATTGCTTTTATTAACGTGACACTATTGTTGGACGCTTGCCAATCCAGAAATCGTTGTCAACAATTGGCACTAGAATAAAGGGGTGTGAACAAAAAACTTCGAGGAGCCATCATAAATAGACCTAGGAAACATGAGCAACACCAGCAACAAAAAAGGAAACTCCAGTGGTGATAACCAATGCCAAGACCCTGAAATAGCCGGACTAGTAGGGGTCGGAACGTTAATGACAGGGGAGCAATCGATAGTGACACCAAAAACCAAAGTGACTAACCCCGGAACTCTACAGCACTTCCAAACCGCCTTGATAAACCTGGACATCGAGGCTAACAAGCTAGGGCTCGCACTCCCCATCGGCTTAGGAATTTCTTCTCCTTACAACCTGACAAAGAGTACACCCGGGAACCATCCACCAAGAAGGCCGCGGTCGAAAGTTCACGTCGTAACCCCGGATGCCCAAACAAAGTTATCCATAGAGGAAACCCCTAGAGACCATCTTAAAGCCCTCAACGGGAGAAGACAAAAGTAAAGAAAAGGTTTGCTAGGCGAAGGAGAATCACTGGAGAAGCGAAGCCATGGTCGGACGCACAGAATAATCCCCAACGAAGCTCACCAGAAAACCCGCCAGAGGCATCGATCTGTTTCATCTGAGGATAAAAGTCACTGCCCGAGAAAGAGCTTGAGGACAAAAAGAGAAAAACAGAGGAGATCTAAAAGCATAGACGACCAAAAGTCCCAAGGAAGCATAGACAGTCAGGAAAACGGCTACAAAAAGATGACTATTAAGAGCCAGTTCGACCCAGGAGGAGAACCCACAGGTCACCAAACCATTACCCTTCAAGAACTGTCAAAGAAGGTCTTAGCAATGGCTCGGAGTTACAGGCACAATGCCTCATCAGACAAGGAATCAGATAACCCTTTCGTTGACCAGATCGCTCGCACCCAATTCCCGAAAAGATTTAGGATGCCAATCATTGAACAATACAAATAAACCAGAGACTCGAAGAAGCACGTCAGGCGATTTCGTAACGTCATGGCACAATATGCATCCAAAGATGGACTCTTGTGTTTAACCTTTCCACAAACCTTCGGGGACCTCACCTCTAAATGGTTTGGGCGGCTCCCACCCAGAAGCGTTAGCAATTTTTCAAGTTTTAGCAAAGCATTCGTAAGACAATTCATGGGGAGCTTGCAGAGGAGAAAGTCGCTCACCCATCTTTCAAACTTAAAACAGGAAACAAGCGAGTCCATCAAAACGTACCTAACGAGATTCGGCAAGGAAGTCGCCCAGATTAAAGACGCTAGTGGTGTAGCTGTCACAGCCGCTTTCACCAATGATTTGCAAAGTGGTCGGTTGTCTTTTGACTTACAAAAGAACCGGCCAAAAACTTATGAGGAGATAATGGGAAGAAGAAGAGGTAGCACAAGGGGGTAGCCACGTACATGGCTATAGACCATAGGTGAAACCGGAATCTATAAGCAAAAAAGCAAAAACGTAGTCGCGTGACCGTCGGAGAAATGAAAAGAGTAGAAAAGATCAACCTAAGGAAAGCCGAGGAAGCAATCGAACCAGTGGATTCCAAAGTAGGTATAACAGCTACACTCCTTTGACAAGCGACCAAGAGGACATACTTTCAGTAGTCGAAGAAAAAGAGCTCGTCAAGTATCCTCGACAACAATCGACCAACGCTAAGAGGGACACAACAAAATACTGTCGATTCCACAAAGATCACGGGCATGCACCTCTAAGTGTTTCCAACTACGTGACCACATATAAAGTCTAATCAAAGATGGACACCTTAAAGATTTTACCTTGATAGGAGATAAACATGGTGGCCGCCAAGACAACCACCAGGGAAACACACAAGATAAAAGGAATCTAAGAAAGAGTAGCCACGGCGCCGTGATAAACATTATATTTGGCAGACCCTATACCGATTGGAGCAACATGGAAAGAATGTTTGAAGTCCGATAAGTGATGAACAAAAACAGAAATATGGAAGTGAACTCCATACAGAGAAGCCCTAAGAGAAGCAAGGAAGGATGAGATCGATACTCCTAATCAGAGACGTAGACGGCGTTCCGAGCTGTACAAACTGAACCAGCTCGAAGGACCCGATAGTCTTCACGGTCGAAGATTCAGAAGGAATTGATGTAAAACCCATTGACACAATTGTAGTAAAGGTCCAAATAGCCCACAGGGGCGTACTCCGAGTGATGATAGACAATGGAAGCTCGGTCGACATTTTGAGCGCCAGTGTATACGATGAATTGCAATTGGACAGAAAAGACCTAAAGCCATTTCACGTACCATTAAAAGGGTTTGGGGGCACAGAGGTAAGGTCCTTAGGAACCGTGAAGCTATCAATAAGATTCGGCACAGCGCCATGTCAGAGAACAATCCTATTGGACTTCGTGGTTATCGACATTTACAACCGGCCGTATAATGAACTACTCGACTGACCATTTCTGAACAAAGCCTGAGCAGTCACGTTAACTTATGCATTAAAGGTAATATTCCTGACAGAATTTGGGATCGGAGAACTCAAGGGATCACAAGAGATGGCTCACCGGGCAAACTTGTCAGTCTTTAAGGACAGAGCCAGAGTGGAAGTATTGAGCATATTCGAACTCAGCCAAGCCGAACAAGAAGAGGTACCAGGGATTTTCGAACTCGATCCAAGGGAAAAGACAAACGAGGAAAAAAAGGAGCCGACAAAGATTGTCATCTTGGACTAAAGAGAACCTGATAGAACCGTTAAGATAGGGGTAAGGTTGGCCGAATCAGTCAAGATCGACATAGAAAATTTGCTGAAAGAATATAAAGGAATCTTTGCTTGGAGCCATGAAGATATGACAGGAATCAACACAAATGTGATTTCGCACTATCTGGCTATAGATGGCAAAAGCAAACTAGTTGTGCAGAAGAAGTGGAGCTTCAATCCAAAAAGAAGTGCAGCCATAAGAGAAGAAGTGGAAAATTCTCGCAGCAGGGTCAATCAGAGAAGTTAAATACCCAAAATGGATAGCAAATGTCATGCTTGTAAAACAAAAACACAATCAGTGGAGGATGTGCGTGGATTTCACCGACCTAAATGAAGCTTGCCCCAAAGACGGCTTCCAATTACCAAGAATTGACCAATTAATGGACGCAACTACTGGACATGAACTTTTCAGCTTCATGGACGCATACTCTTAGTATAATCAGATCAAAATGCATAAACCAGATGTAGATAAAACAACATTCACTACTAATCAAGGATTATATTGCTACTCAGTTATGCCATTCGGCTTAAAGAATGCAAGGGCAACGTATCAACGACTAGTCAATAAACTGTTCGCCGGCCAAATAGGGAGAAATATGGAAGTGAACGTCGACGATATGCTAACAAAGAGTGTTACAATAGACAAGCATATGAGCGATCTGCGGGAAACTTTCGATGTATTAACCAAGTACGGCATGAAGCTGAATCCCGTCAAGTGTGTATTTGGTGTACCATCCGGCAAGTTCCTCGGGTATTAAGTGCATCAAAAAGGAATAAAAGTGAACCCCAACAAGATCCAAGCATTAGCTGACATAGTTTCACCAAAAACTTTGAAGGACGTTCAAAAACTTACAGGGTGTTTGGCATCATTAAACAGGTTCATATCAAAGTCAACCGACAAATGCTTACCACTTTTCAAGGTTCTCAAGAAAGGTAAATGGGTCGAATGGGATAAAGACTGTGAACAGGCTTTCCATGCTTTGAAAGAATTTCTCGACCAGGCCCTACTGTTGTCAAAACCACTCTACGAAGAAACGCTATGTGTATACCTATTAGTCACAGAAGTAGCTGTTAGGATTATGCTCAATAGCAAGAGTGTAATGTTGTAATTAACAATCTTTTTCATATTAATAAAGAGATTTCTGGTTTAACAAATCGTATAGCATTTATAGTTTATATTATAATTGTCAAAGTAAATAATCATAAGGTCTAAAGACTATGGGAAAAGAAGAATTGTTCGTACATCTGGATATGTATGTGGTAGACACAATTCTTTAGTTAGTCTTGAATAATGTTCACAACTTAAGTTAAAGGTTGGGCACCTTTATCTTGTTAAAGTTTTAGAATTCTTTTGCTAGCATTTGAGTGGGATCAAATGAGATATGATGAGTCTAAAATCATCGGAGTGTCTTCGAGCAAAAGGATCTAGTGCACTGGGTGCATTGAACTGGATCACAATGAAAAGCTTTATCTAGAACCGTCAATAGATAATAGTCTTTTCATTATCAGGACAATCGGAGGGTCTATCTTAATCCCGAGATAAATGATGGACTTATGGTTGCAAGTGATATCATTTGAGTTATCAATGAGTACGATTATATCGCATAGTCTATCCTCGATAGTTTGATAATATTCATTTGTTAATCGATAGAGGACTTCATTTATAGATATGGACATCGTGGCTCCATTTAATTAAATGAGAGTATAATATCATCATATGGATGTTTTGAGGTAATTGGATATTAAATCTCAACGTTGAGTTTTCAATAGTGTCTATTGAAAACATGGCTTCTGGACAAGTCAAAATATCCAAGTTCAAAACGTGGTCATATGAGTAAATATGGTAACTTGGAGAGTTATAGGCGGTCTATGAACTCTTGGCGATTACTGATATTAATCACGAGGATACACTATCTCCAATATGATTGTCTAGGGTATGAATGAGGAGCATCTTCCTTTTCTATCTTTATTTAAGAGTTCAGTTTTAGCTCTTTAGTGGAATGAGTTAAAATTAATGGATCGGACCTAAGTGAATCATTTGTTGATTGTGATTAGGTTATGTCTATTGAAGCTTAAATTTAGATGGCCCGCCAAGATCCCCAATCCACACGGACTTGCATGGATCACTTGATATATTCTACCGGACCAATTTAAGGGTCCATCTAGAATTGCATTTAATATATTAAGAATATAATTTGCACATTATTTAAGTAATGGGCTGCTCAATTATATTAATATATTAATGAAAGACATGTGGGCTTGTTTCTTTTAGTAAGAATGGGTCTGGTTCACATGTGGGCTTTTTATTTAAAGTCCAATGGATTAAATGAAATAAGAAAATAATGTTAGGCCCAATCTTAATCAAGTGGGGCGGCAAGGTTAAAATTTTAACCTAAAATATTATTTTGTTTCATTTGTTTTAATTAAATAAGAATTAATTAATTTATTGATTAATTGTTTAATTAAAGAAACAAATCTTTCCTAAAAGTAAAAGACTTGTTTGACAAGGAAATAAATAAATTAGTTTTATTTATTTAATCAAATAAGGAGTCTTTTTATTTAGTCAAAATAAAAGAATAAAAATCAAGGAGTTCGATTAGGGTTTGAAGTCTATTAAGTTGAAAAGAATTAGGGTTGAATTTAAGTCACCCTATATAAGTGAAATTATAGAATTCGGCCAACCCTAATCTTAGACTACATAGAATTCGGCAACCCTAAAGGAAAAAGAAGAAAAAATTCGGCCAACCTATATATGTGTTCTTATAGGGTTCGGCCACCACAATCGATTGTGCTTGAGTTTTTTATTTATTTCTTCTTCTTCTTAATTCCAAGAGAGAGTTTTTATTCTAAAAAGACAAAAGAGAGTGTGAAATTATTCTTTGATAGTATACTATTGCTTAATCATCAATAAGCTTGTGTATACGATATCGATCTAGGTTCACGCGAGTTTCGATCATTAGATTGAGAACTCAAAAGTGACCGGAATAATTTTTGACATTCTTTTGATTGTTTTGTGACTAACAAAGAAAAGAAAGTTTTTTGTTTGGTCCATTCACAGTTTTGCAATTCAAAGAAAAGGGAGACCACGCTCCTAGGTGATCCACGTTCGTGTTTGGATTGAAGGTCTTGCGGATTACCATCGACGTAAGTCAATCGGATCACGCGACAAAAGGTAATTTACTTTTGTTAACATATATGCATGTTTATTGATTAAAAGGGTTTAAGGTTCATAAAGGAAAATTTTTAAAAGTCACTAAATCGTTTTTAGTATCGCTTCCGCTGCGTTTACCACTTTTATTTATTATTTTTCCCTACAGTAGCTACAAGTTCAGTATTAGTCAAGCAGAAAAATGGAGTCCAAAAGCCGGTGTACTACACAAGCAAAGCACTGTTACCAGCCAAAACAATGTATTCGCCAACCGAGAAGATGTCACTCACACTTATAACAACAGCAAGGAAATTGAGACCCTATTTCCAAGCCCACAAGATCAAGGTATACAAAAACTATCCACTCAAGCTAATCTTACAAAAGCCTGAAGTATCTGGCAGACTAACCAAGTGGGCAATCGAGTTGAGCGAATTCGACATCAAGTACCTCCCAAGAACATCAACAAACTTTATAGTAGAATTCATCGACCCAGACTTAAAAGTAGCAAAAATTATGGCAGAGCAAACAAAGAAAAGCTTCCAATGGCAACTTCATGTCGACTGTTCATCAAATACACACGGCAGCGGGGATGGGATGGTGGTTTCAAGCCCGGAAGGAGATTCAGTCAAATGTGCCTTACATTTTGATTTCAAAGCCACTAACAACCAAGTAGAATATGAAGCACTAATAGTAGGTTTGAGAGTATGCACTGCCTTAGGAGCCGATGAGATAGAGATTTTCAGCTATTCCTAGGTCATTGTTAACCAAGTACTAAATGAGTATCAGGCGAGAGACGAAAGCATGATCGCCTACCTAGCGTTAACAAAAAAAATATTGGGGCGGTTCAAAGAATTCAAGATCATACAAATCCCAAGAGAAAAGAATGAACAGGTCGACGCTCTGGCCAAACTAGCCTCGTCAACAGTCAACATTTGGTCACAAACAGTCCCTATGGCTCATCTGCCCCGGCCAAGTATAATCGAGCAAAACGAAGTCGGAGTAATCGAAAACAGGTCAGATGATTGGACCACACCGATAAAAGAATACCTCATCAATGACAAGTTTTCATGCGACCACTGGAGGCGAAACGACTGAAATACAAAGCTACAAGATATTTAGTCCTTAACGATGAACTGTACAGAAGAGGTTATTCAAGAGTATTGCAGAGGTGTGTCAGACATAAATAAGCTAAAGGAATCCTAAATGGCATACACAGTGGAAGCTACGGAAACCATACTGGGGGTATCAGCTTAGCTCACAAGGCATTAAGACAAGGGTTTAATTGGCCAATGTTGTTCGACGATGCAAAAAGGACTGCAGCAAGGTGCGAAGCATGTTAGAAAATTGCAAACAACATTTGGCAGCCACCTGAACACCTGTAAGGTATCACTTCCCCTTTACCATTCGCCATGTGGGGAATTGATCTGATCGGCCCAATGCCCACGGCCGTCGGAGGAGCAAAGCACGCCATTGTGGCTGTGAATTATTTCACGAAATGGGTGGAAGCCAAATTATTAGTGCATATAACAGAGGCAAATACCACCAGTTTTGTGAAGAAAAATATCCTATACAAGTTCAGGATATCAAACACCATCATCACAGACAACGGGACATAATTTGACAACAGAAAGTTCAGGGAACTGTGCAAGAAATACAGGATCAACAATTATTATACATCTCCAACTCACCCACAGACGAATGGACAAACGAAAGTAGTGAACAGGATAATCAAGCATAATTTGAAAGCCAAGCTCACCATCAAAAAAGGAAATTGGGTAGAAAAATTATCACAGGTACTATGGGCCTATCGAACAACAGAAAAAAGTTCAACAAGCGAGACACTTACTCAATGGTTTTTGGAGCCGAAGCTGTCATTCTAATAAAATGGCCGTTTTCCTCGCCAAGAGTACAACTCTTCCAATCTCAACTCAATATTGGCATCCTGAAATACAGGTTATATGAGCTAGAAGAAAGAAGGGAACACGCTTAAATCAATACCGTAGCTTATCAGCAAAGGGCAGCTAGGTATTAAAATTCAAGCGTGCGACTGAGAAGATTCACGCTCGGCTACCTAGTGCTAAAAAGAGTCATCTCGGGAACCAAAGACAAAGTTGCAGGGTCACTCGCAGACAAATAGGAAGGACCATATAATGTAACTGGTATAGCAGGACATGGAGCATATCGCATAACTCATAGAGGAGCCAACGAACTCCCCCGACCGTGCAATGCACAATATCTGAAGATATATTACCCTTAAGTTTCCCTCCCTTTACGCACAATGGTTTGTTTTTCATTGTCATAGGGTTTTCTTTTCAGTATTTTTCTTTTTGAGCATTGTTAAAGTTGTAGGAGATATTCAATAAAGAGTAATTTATTACTAAAGCACGCGACATATTCAATAAAGAGTAATTTGTTACTAAAGCACGCGAGATGTTCAAATAAAGAGTAATTTATTACTAAAAGTGCGTGAGATGTTCAACAAAGAGTACTTTATTACTAAAGTATTATCTTCTAAAAATCTGAGTACCGTATTTGGTCATGAAAGTCAGTCACCATTGCATGAAAATGAGGTCAAAAACCCAACAACATAAAAAAAGAACAGGGTATTCCCCCAGCATAGAAGGCTGAGACGAATAAGTCAAAACATCCTAAGCTAGAAAGATGCTATAAGACCAACTGGTGCTCGCCACCACTGGCAAAGCATAACCCGTAAAGATGCAAATGAAGCACTCAAAAGCAGCACTTGAAAATATATTCATAAAGAAGCGCTAGGGGTCGAACAAACTAGCAACAAAAACAATATAAACAAAAGCAGGAGACGTCCCAATAGTATGCTTAAAGACTTGGTGTATGGTCAGATACATCCTATCAAACATTGAGAAAACCAAAAACTCAGAAATGGTAGCTGAATTATAAAAGGGCATCAAACCTTAACTAAAAACTCAGCAATGGTAGCTGAATGATAAAAAGGCATCAAGCCTTGACCAAAAATCTCAGAAATAGTAGTTGAACAACAAAAGGGTTGTAGAACATAAACAAGAAGTCACTCAAAAATCAAAGAAAATGAGAAAAGATAGTCAATAATATAAATGGATGATAAATATACAATTGCAAAAAAAAAAAAAAAGATTACAAAAGATCGCAAGAAAGTCAAGTACCCATCAGACGAGCATCACGATATCTTCTTCATCTTCAATCTCGTTCGCTGAAAGCCAAACAACCTCTTCATCCTCTACTGGCATGAAAGGTTCATAGTCCTAACCAGAAACAGGTCCCAAATCTGGCTCATCACCAGTGTTGGTAAGACTCTCTTTTATACCAGAATAGTATGCATTGAACACACGTTTCGTGGGAATTTCAAGATGCATTGGATGAGGTTCAGTTCTCGTACAGCGACAGTAGGCCTTCCACCTTTTTTTCTGATCCTTGATCAAACCCACTACGCTATCCATGTGTAATTTAAGGGACTTGTCAAAGCGCTTCAAGCCCTTCTCATTCGAGTAATCCTTAATCGCAAAGAACTTATTTGAATGCCTCATTCCACGTTCGAATTCCCGCAATAAGAGCGCATCGTAAGCGGGGGATCTCTTGAACTGATCCATGGCTTGGTCCTCCAACTCGACCTTTAGGTCTCTGAAAATGGCATCTCTCGATGTCTGTTGATTCTGCAGATCCTCTGACTCCCGCTCAACTTTCTCTTTGGCCTCTTCAGTTAGCCCTTCAACTTCCATACAGGCTGTAAGTGAATCTTGACTCGAGGACATTTGATCTTTCAACAGCCTGATCTCCTCTTCAGTTACAGATAACTTCTCTTCAGTGGCTAGCTTAGCAGCTAAAAACCCATCAGCAGATTCCTTAAGCTAAGCGATTTGTTGCAAATAAGATTCTTCAATGCTAAATTATCCGCCACCAAGCCGGATATCTATTCACGTAGATGCCTATTCTCTATGGAGACCGCATTCCCGCGCATGTAATTTTCAGCCATCTCGGACATCATTTGAATAAATATAAAAAATAATATTAATAAAAGATAAGTTAGAAAAACAAAATGACGAATAAAGCAAGGAGATTGGAGACTCACCCATGAATGGAAATTGAAGAAGAATTCCATCTTCCTATTGCAAGATTTATTTTCCACATGCTCTCAACCTTGCCCGACGTAAACATCGTTTTGGATCAGATGCGACAAGATCTTGGTAGCAGAGAAATATAAAAGTGAAACAAAATCGGAGGCTTCACCAGCTTCAATTAAAGCAGTATGAGGCTCTTCGCGTACACCCTCCGGGCCCACAGCAAGCGTAGATGGTCCGAGCAAATCTATACGAGTAGCATCATCCTGCTCAACAGCATTTGCTGGATGAGTAGGTGGATCTAGTGAAGCAGAAGTAAAGATGTATAAATCACCAACGTTCTACAAATGGGGAGTTGGATCTGCAATCCTATCCCCAACGGTTGGGACCTCCGAAGTAACCCCCTATGTCGGAGCAGTCTCAACAAGTCCAGGTTCGATGTTGCCTTTTTCATCCGAGGAAATCACGTATTGTACAACCCTCAAAGCTCTCTTCGTTGGGCGAGCGGCATGATCAGGAGTATGTTCGGCTGGACGCTTCCCCCTACCAACTCGAGGATTCAGATCACTTGTAGGATCCTCGGGGGTTTCTAGAACATTGGCATCAAAGATAGGGACATCTTCATTCGCCCCCAAAACACCAACTTTTTCTTTACTTTTTCGGCTAGGGGTATGCCTCGCGGCGACCTCATGACCCCCCTAATGCAAATTAAGTTCGACGTGCTGCTCATAGCTATCACATCTTCACTATCCGTAAAATCGTCCCAATCCGGAGCAGCAATTCCCTCCTTAGCCAATACAGCAGCTTGCCTTTGGCTAGCAGCAGCGAAATGTTTCACTACCCGGGCTTGCAATATCATTCACTGCGAGAAAGAATAAAGCATTACTAACGCAAAACCAGCAATAGAAACAAACAACATCAAGTAGAAATATCAAAAAGGAAACTCACCGCGCTTAAGCTAGGTAGGTAGACGAGGAAAAATCCGTTGAGCGGTCATTTTCTCCTCATCTAAAAGGAAAGACTGCCCTATTTCAACCAAAGGAAGAACAACGGTAGCCGCAAGATAAGAAATGTCATCATCCAACAGAACTGGTGATGCCCTTAACCAAGCCTTAGGAGAGGTAAAATGTCTTGGAACTCTCCTCGTCGAGAAATTCTGGTGAACACTAGCTAGCGCATCTCTACCCCACGCACCACTTACGAAAAACCAGTTGTTTTTCCATCATTTTTTTGAAGTGGGGAAACCCCAAATAAAACCATTCTTCTTGTCATCATCTGAGATCTCCACTTGACCCGGATTCACCAAGCCTTCAGGAATCCAATTCTCCATGGCAGAAAAGAGGAGAAAGTAAGTACTATCATGGCCCGATGGCCTCAATGTGTACAGGTGGCGAATCTCATGGGGAGAAGAAGGCCCGTAACCCTTTATCTTCCACATCAAATACAAACATATCAATATTTTATAGTTGTTAGGAGCCAACTGGGCAGGTTCAAGCTTGGCATCAATGAGGAATCTAGTTATGAAAGACTGAAGAGGAAAAGTAACCCCACAGCCAAGCATCAAACCGTAAATAGCAACAACATTTTGAGGAGGATTCCATACGGCTCGCTCGCCAGGCAGCATCAAATTTACAGTATCAGGAATATCAAATCAACACCTGTACTTTCAAAGTTGTTGCTCACCAACAACATTTACCTAATTGTCAAAAGCACTCGGACGCTCAAATGAGAAATGTAACCTATCGTTTTAATGATCTTCAATGTTAGAATCAACTATTGTTTGAGCACCTAACCGAGACTCTCTAGGAACCCTAGGCGCCTTTCATCTGCTACCACTGAGTTTTGAAGATTTTGTCATCTCTGAGGAATCGCTGTCATAAGATGAAGTGAGAGATACATTAGAGACACTGGTTTCATGAACAGCATGGATATAAAAAGAAACGGGAACAGGAAAACTTGGATTGAAATTGTGAATAAATAATTCAATTTTATCCGTAGTGTTTTTATCACCAAGCTCTAAAGCCCGCATCATTTGATTAAAAAGCAAAGAACGCTGAGAAGGACCATGAAAACTCACCAAAAAAAACCCCTGAAATGGTGGCTACGCAAATGATCTACCAAAGGACCGCAACTGAAGGACCGCAACTGAAAGCTTCGAATCGTCTGGTGATCGAGAACGCAAAAGCAAAAGAAATAAAAATGCAGAAAGTCTCAATCTAGGGAAACGAAGAATTAAAAAAAAAAAAAAAAAACTGCAACTTGAAGACCTTTGAGATTCTAGAAGAAGAAGAAAGGGAGTCAATTTTGCCAAAGAGTAGAAGTGGGCAAATGAAACGAATCATTGCCTTAAAAGGAGCAAGTTTTTTGAAATTCAAATTTCAATTTTAGGTTTGATAACATGAACCGCCAAGGCACAGGTCAGTAACCAAATTACCCATCAAAAGGTAAACACGTGGCGTCTCGGGGAGCATCCTGCAGTCAAAACATCATCTCACTGTTCTAAGTCAGTTGCGATTTTTAAAAAAACTTGTGGCTATAAACAAAAGCTTATTGTGGAAGTTTTTGACCATTGAGATTAGAACCAAAAGAACACGTGGATATAGAAGTAATAAATATTTATAAAAAAAACGAGAAAGAATTTTCCCAATAGAGCCAGAAGCTAAGTATGGTTATAAATACTGCTCGTACAAAACAAAGGAATGAAGAGGTCCGCTTTCTTATTTGGCTCGAAGTATTTATAGGGGTATTGTTGTATGTATATTTTCAACCAAGGGACACGTCAGCAAAATGTACAGGAAACACAGAAGAATAAGTCCAAGTCATTTATCAGAGCGGTCAATGGGGGAAATACGGACCGTATGCCACATCATCAAAACAAACTAAAACCAAGTGTATTTGCCAGGATACTCACCTCAAAACAAAGATTGTACTCGCCATACTCCTACTCGGCCAGCATGAGCAAAGTAACTTTACCAAAGTAAAGTTTCATTGAACATAGACTCCCAAATTCAAGGTTCCAAGACTCATATCCCGGTAAGGAAATATCTCTATTTCCTTTCAAATAAGAAGCCCAAATAGGAAAGGATTGAAAACTTCCAGAAGGATAGACATCAAAACGGAAAACGAGGACTATACAATCCATAGTAAGAGGTCGAGTTCTAGAGAGTTTAGAGCTTGTATGAGAGAAAAAACAATATCAAAAGTGTAACCTAAAGTAAATTGATACTTCACTTTTTCCATCGTTAAGAAATCGCGAGGATCAAAAGATTGTTTCTATGTAAAAAAGGGTTTCATACGCAATGTACTCTAAACTAGCAAAAGACTAGTAAAGCAACATGCGAGGGTATTGTTCACAGGGAGGTGTGATTCGTCAACCGTTTCAAGTTCTAGTGATTATTGTAAGCATGTAAATAGAATTCGGAAAGGTGAGAATGGTATATGTGAAATGTATGTACAATGTGGTGTGTGTGTGTGTGTGTGTGTGTGTGTGTGTGTGTGTGTGTGTGTGTGTGTGGCATGTAAGAAAATGTAAATGAAAACAAATAAAAACAAAGAGAATATGGAAGGGTGAGAATAGTGTTTAAAGTGATAAATAAAATGGTGGATAGGAGAGATGCATGAAAATGGTCACACAAGGTCCAACAAGTTAACCATACATAAGTGCACAAATTGTTGGTTGTTAGGAATTAAGTTCATCCAATTTTAGTTAAGGGTTCGTTCTTGCCTCGATCCGATTTATACCTATCCATAGAGCTAACGGTTGAAGAATATGCCGAGAGCCGCTCAAACACGAAACCATAACCAACATTTGTGAGCACATTCTACAAACCGATGCTAAATTGAGTCTCAATATTAACACGGAAATGTAAAATGGCAACGTTAGGTATAATGAATGTGGAAAAAGTGATTGTAACTCCAACCATGACTCACCTAGAGCCCCTAGAGTGAGAAATAGCCAAAGTGCAATTGTTAACAAAAACATAGAACCAAACCTAATCTAATATGGCAATTAATAGGTCCATCCACTCTTTCTAGCTAATTAGCCAAGACTATGCCCAGAGAGTCCCTCCAAAGGTACAATCCTAACTCTAAGTCACTCAAACATATCCATACAAGTTAATTTTGACCTTCTATCAACATACAAACACAAAATGGGATATTTTATTACAACTACTCCTAATTTACATTAATCCCATCCATGAATACATATTAATTTCCAATCTTCATACACAAGTATTTCAAGATAGAGATATATTCAATAAAAGCAAGAATGAATCAAAACACAAATTAGATATAAAAACAACCATCACATATATTGAGCACAAATATAGGTTTACGAATATTCTCAAGTGGGAATTACACATTTAAGAAAACAAGAAATACAAGAGAAGAGATAAAAGAGATAACCCAAGTGGAGAGCCCCTCCAAAATGTGCTAATCTCCTTTGATCCATGCTTGGCTCGAATTTGGTCCAAAGACCACTCCTATCTCTAAGTAATCTACTTCTAAATGGGTGGATGATGAGTAGAAGATGAAATGGAAGGCATCCATGGAGGAAAAACCTCTATGGATGCCCTTGAGGCTTCTCTCTCTTTTAGTGTTGAAGAATATGAAGAAGAAGACATGTGGGGTGTGGATTCTGTGGAGAGAAGAGGCAAAATGGTGTTTATATAGTGTTGGGAGGTTATGGCTGAAAGCTGGGTGAAAGAACAAGATTGCCCTTCAATTTTCGGGCAAAAAATGACTTTCTGGAGGCAATCGGAGGCCAGGCCGCCGATTGAAGTAGCTGTTTTGACCTGACAGCATTTCAGGATTTCAGCGTTGTGCACCGTTACGGAAATAGGTATAACTTCCTACAGAAAGCTCGGAATCACAATCCGTGAAATGTTTTGGAAACTAGAATTTCGGATCTTTTCGAATATATAAAGATATTATTATTGTTCAATCTGAGGAGGAAGATATGACCTTCCAAAGTTGAGTATTCTGCAGAAGCATGTACAATTTCAACCCTTTTTTAGCTCATTTTATCTCTCAAACTAATCTTTAAGCTCAAAACCTTATTGTATGGAATATGTACCTACACATGGCTCAAAAAAAACATTATATATAAAAATACGCTCGAAAACGAGACAAACGATCGAAATTGGGGGGACTTCAAATAGGTATAAAATAGTCCGATCACAAATCATAGTGTTATTTTTCCTGCCCTTAAGGGGCACCGTGGTTTTTTCCAGTTTCTAGGGTTTTCCACGTAAAACCTATGTTTTGCATACTTTTATTAACGTGACACTACTGTTGGACGCATGGTAATCCAGAAATCACCGTCAACATCATACTATGGCACTTTGAATAATTTTTTTCACCCATTTTCTTCCTGGGTTTCACACCAGGAGTTTTAGCATGAGAATGCATACCTTCAGGAAGGTTGTCCGGCGAGACTTCAATTGCAGAATCCATTTACGTAGCCTTGTTGATGAGGGTCTCCTCGGAATTGACAATGTTCTTTCCTACGCTTCTCTCATTTGGGGAAGCCTGAACTTGATCTGCCAAAAACGCTACACCTAGCCCAAAGAAATAGAAGTACCTAGAACAGCTATATTTGCATGGGCTTGGTCCAAAGATAAATTGATGATGACGCTAGAAATCTTCTGTTGGGCCATATACCTAGAGTCCAATTTATTCCCATGATCCTAAACCTATTCTCCCTTCTCTAACTCCCTAAGGGCTTCCAACATCAGCTAACCGGCCTAAGCTTTACTCAGCCTTTTCACAAGCAGCCTCCTCTAACTCCCTAGGGGCTTCCAACATCAGATAACCGGCCTAAGCTTTACTCAGCCTTTTCACAAGCAGCCTAACACTTTTAGGAATATAACACTCTTTTTTTTTTAATTTTTAATTCAAAAAACAAACTCCCACTTGTATCAGAATCTAAGGTAGATGAAAATGCCATTTGATCTTGATCTTTTTCTTTGCCAATTGACAACTTTCCATTGCTGTAATAGGATGGTAGCTTCTTAGCCTTTGGTTTACGAACCCAAGACCCATTTCCCTTGTCAAACTCACCTTTCTACCCACCTACCACCTCTTTTTGAATTCGATTAGCGTTGGAAGGAAACAAGTGACTTCCGAAGCTTTCTCAACCTTACTTTTGCATGCCTTGGGACTAAGGAAAAAGTTTCTTTCTGTCACCTTCCCACTTTTCTGACACCTACTAGTACCGTCTAAATCTTTTTCATCTTGGGAGGGCTCACTCTGTCAAGACTTCGACGAACCATATGGTTGAGTTTGGTAAGACAAGCCCAAAAATTTCTATAGCCAAGCTTGTGAAATTGGTTGTGGATCGACTTCCAGTTTTACCACATACGATCTCTCATCCATGGTCACATTAACCTTCTTAAGGAATCAAAGCTAAGAACTTTCCTTTGTCCATCCTCGACCTTAAAGAGGTTTCCGGATCAATCCACAAAGGTATCCCAATTTGTCTACTCAACATCATAAAGAATGACTCCTCCCAACAGGTCATAGGGACTCCATAAGTATTGATCCATTCTAGCTTTTTTTTTTTTGAAGGTCCATGCATCTGACCACCTTGACATGGAGGAGAAGCAATCTTCCCAAAAGAAACTATTCTTAATGAATCCTTCCTTTTCGATTACGGAATCAAAACACTGGACAATGCTATTGTCACCCAAATATGATACCGAGAAAGGATACTCCCTACTATCGAGTCTGTTGCACACACTGGCCACATAAGCAAATTCCTTTAAAACACCAATGGCACACCTATCTAACCATTCATCAACATTCGTCTGTCTCTTCCAGGACATTGTAAAACTCTCCTCCCTTGACTCATCCATCACCACCCTATTCCTCCGCTGATGTCCTTTCACAACTTCAGCAAAGGACCTTACGCTCTGATAGCCTTCCTCAAATAGGTTGCTTCTACTAAGGGCTTTGGATATACCCTGTTAGAAACCGATTTCTCTCCTTTCTTCCTCTTTTCCATAAACTTTTTGGAATTCCAACGGTGGTTTGGAACTTTCGCGTTGATCGGCCACCCGTAGACGTGTATTCCTACCACCATTTTGGCCACCTTAGTAGCTTCCTCCAAGGAGTCAAAACCGATAAAGGCAAAGAGACTCTTTCTTGGTCTATTCCTCGAAGATAAGAACACATCCTTCACTCTTCCAAACACCTTGAAAACCTCCCAAAGACATGCCACATCCACCTGAGGGTCAATGTTGTCTAAGAAGACCGAGAACAAGTTTTTCTTAAAGTCTTTCTGCACCGGAAATCTGTTCTTCTCTCCATAAGAATCATCGGAGGATGGGTCATCAAACCTTCTTCCATCAAGCCCTAAAGGATTGGAGCTTCTCTCACTTACTTTCTCTCTCCTCATGTTTTTCCCTTATGAGATAACTGATATGATAACATCTCTTTCTCTCTCATTTTTTTTCTTTTTTCCTTTTTTTATTTTTTTTTATATGTAAATTATCTTTTAATCTCCACCATCCATATGATGGATGGTGGAGATCAATTAAGAATGCGTTTACCATATTGCTCTTTTAATGTTAAAGGTTAATGCGATTTTGGACAAAAAATGTAACCTTTAACATTAAAAGAGCAATATGGTAACAAAAGAAGGAGATTTTACAATAACTTTTTTTCAGGGGGGTTTATGGCCATTAACCGAAACATGGGTCCTTATCCTTCTAATAGGACAAAAGTTAGGAGGGAAAATGATACTTCCCCTAAATATAACATTTATCTGTTTTTATTTATCAAAATGCTACTCGATTGTGAAATATAAATTTACAAAATTTCCCTCATACAAAAATTCCATTCGATTGTCTTAAGTTTCCTTGGAAGTTTACAATTAAATATTAAAAAAAATAAAATTAAAAACCCAGGAACCCAAAAATGAATATTGATTTGTTCAACATTTCAAATTTCAAATTAGTGTAACATAATAATATTAATTTTTTTCTTTAATGGTTTGGTTGCAATTCAATATTCATTTTTGGGTTCATGGGGGGTGGGGGTGTTTTGATTTTTTATTTTTTTAATATTTAATTATAAACTTCCAAAGAAACTTAAGACAATCAAATGGCATTTTTGTATTAGGGTAATTTTGTAAATTTATCTTTCACAATCAAGTTGTATTTTGATAAATAAAAACAGATAAATGTTATTGTTACGGTGAAAGAAAGAAAAGAATACGTGTCACATTCTCAGCCCAGTGACCGGTGGCGACTGTTCTGACCTTGGCGCTGAAAATTATAGAGAGAAAAAAATTGGTGATGTTTTGTCTTCATTTTGGGTTTGCTGAATTTCCAACAAATGAATAATATTCGAATATTCTATTCATTTCATGATTGACATTTGACTCCTTGGAGTAAATTTCCATCTAGAAGCTAATATAATGGATTTCTGATTCTAAAGTAAATTTCCAAAGATTTTCCAAGATTACTTTATTACAAACTCTGTAATCATGTATATCGAAAGTGAAATCATAAAGAAACTTAGCATATATTCGATTAGAGATAATTTTAGAGATTTAAAAGAGCATCGAATTCCATTTTGATTTATAAAACTGATATCTATTTTATTTATTAATTAATTTGTTGTATTATTACATATGAGACTAGAAACTATTGCATTTGGTTTTTTAATTACTAATTTTTTTATATTAGTCAATTTGTCTTGCGATAATTTGAATATTAGTTTTGTTTTAGTCCTTTCAAAGCCAAAATCCTAGCTTCGTCCATACTTAGAATCCTTGAATCCTATGTCTTGGCCGACTTACAAGTCTCTAAGTCATGCTCCATCATTGTAACTTATCATACTAGTCTAGGGGTCTAAATCAGTGAAGGATCCAGAGGCGAGCCTGCTTCAATAAATTTGGGGAGATTGAGGGCTGGGCATGCCGAAAATATAAAGAATAAAAAAAATTGGATAAAATCAAATAAAATCGGACCATAAAATATATATATTAAAATATGGGTTTGTGGCCATGTCTCTTCTAGGCCCCAAAGCGGTTTCCTCTACCATAAGAAAAATTTATATAGAACGGTCTTATTGTCACGTGGTTAGACCATTCAATGAAAATGCACCATTTACATTTAAAACATAAAAATATAATTCGATCATGTAATATTTCAAAGTTGGAATTATTCTACAACCCTGCTAGCTAGTATATAATTCAAGGAAGGCGGAGGTCGCCCCTGTCAAGTTTGCAGAAATCCAAAGTTTTCTTGCTTCTTCCACTTGCATTTTCCCATTGTTTTGATCAGATTTCAGGTCTCGGCCTTATCAGTTGACAAGAAGTTACTGCGGGCCAACTTTCTAGGAAACCTATTATGGCAACAAATTCAGTCTCAAAAAATGAGTTACCTACAAAAAAGCTAAATACTGTGTTTTTGTTTTGGATTATTTCAATCACAGTGGATCCTTTTCTTTACTACGCTTTTGGGATCGATGATGATAAAAAGGTCGTTGTGCTTGACCATAAATTGATGGTTTTTCTCCTTGTATTCTATACCGTCTTCATATTGTTTAGAATCTGTTTTTTGGTTGCTTTTCCATGTTCAAAAAGATTGTGTGTCTTCGTGCTGGGTCAAAGTTGCTGGGATATATTGAAATATGTAAGGCAGACTCTTTTACAGTTTAATTATTGTTCTGTTTGCTTTTAGTTCATATATATATATATATATATATATATATATATATTTCACTTACATGAACTAACATCACTCATTGTACTCTGTCCAGATGAAGATGGTGATTTTTTGCAGTTTATTGTTGGTCGGGGACAGACTATCATTTGGGATTGCTGTGATTCTAGTGACAATATTTCTTATTTTCTACTCGACAATGATTTTTCGAATCTACAGATTATTTACGGGTAAAACTAGAAGGATTAGAAGCCAAATCGTGATTAATCTTGTACTTTACCTATACGGCGGTCATGTAAGTTAAATTGTTATTTAATTGTTGATTTAAAATGATTCAGAACAATTTTTTTACCGACCAATTTGGTTTCTTAATGCTTTACTTAATTCCTATCATTGTGATTTTTTTTCAAGGAAATATATTTAGGTGCCGTTTTATTTATTATAAAAAAAAAATTAAAAAAAAAATCTTAATGATCGTTAAAATTGATTAATAAGTCTTGATCGCTAAAACTCTTACCCCCCAAACCATATTACTTGCCCTGTTTCATTATTTATAAATTAGATAAATATTCAGTGAAAGTAGTTTCATTGTAAGCTTAATTTATATCATTAAACATACAATTATGTCTCAACTAACTGTTAATAACTTTGTAATTATATATTATATATAACAAGTAACTTGACGGTCTTTTTAGCTATTTGGAGGCATATGGTACGCATTTGCCGCAAAGAAAAAGTATGATTGCTGGAATAAAGCTCAGCAAAAATATGGTATAGACGGTAACATCACCGGTCTGAATGATGCTTGTCAAACGAAGACAGATTCAAAAAGCAATGAGTGGGGAATATTCAAGGATGCTATTGAGTCTGGTATTGTGGAGGCGCATAAGAGTTTTCTGGAGAAGCTGTTATATTGTTTCAGATTGGGCCTACAAAATCTTAGGTTTGTATAAAAACTTTTCTTGAGGAGAGTCTGGGTTGAGGACTGTAGTAACAATTAATGATCAAGTCTCATGTTCTGTCCTCCTAAATTTTGACATATTGAAACTACTGTCATGCAATTAACACGTTTTATTCTTGCTTTATAATATTTCAGTTGTTATTCTTGCATGGTTCTTCAACTTTATAACAGACATACTAACAAAACAAACTGTAGTTCAGGCTTGCTTACTTTTCATTTGGATTCAATTTTTTGCAGTGGTTTTGGTCAAAACCTCGAACCAAGTAGCAATTTTTTGGAAAATGCTTTTGTGATTGTCATTGTTATCTACGGGGTTGTAATGTTCACCTTTTTTATTGGAAATATTCAGGTTGGTATTATTTACTTAATTTTTTGTATTTTTTTTTTTTTCTCTCTCAAATTGTTTCTTAGAAGCTTATAAGATGAATCAAGATTAATTTTATTTTATATATATGAATCATGCTTCTTGTGAAACAGATGTATATAAAGGATGCAACTAAAAAATGGAAAGAGAAGAAACGTGAAAAAGAGGAGAAAAAGCAAGAGATATTAGACAAGTGGTTCCCTTTTAGAAAACTCTCTGAGAAGCTGCAAAAATGTATTAAGCAACACCAACTGAAAAACAAATGGAAACAAAAGGGAGATGTTGATGTAGAGAATTTGCTCAGAAATCTCCCCACGGATCTCGGGAACAACATAAAACGCGAACTCTGTTTAGATCCGTTACAAAATGTAAGTTCTTTTGTCTCTCTGTAGATTTACAGAAATTGCAAGGTTGTAATAATATAGCCTGTAGATTTCAATCCACCCATAAAATTTCCTTAGATTGAACAATTTCTCATTCTTATTCTTGAATATTTTATCAAGGTTGGGAGGTTCAGGTTGTGGAGTGAAGCATCATTGGTTCAATTATGTGACTCTCTCAAGCCAGTTGTCTATGCTAAGCGCGCTAATATTGTCCGCAAGGGAGAACCAATTGACGAGATGTCAATTTTGCTGCAAGGCAAGCTATGTACTTTCTCCTCCAAAGATACTGGCTCAACGAGCAATGTTTCTCGTGAAAGCGCATGCAGAAAGGATCTTTTGAAAGAAGGTGACTTCTGTGGAGAAGAAATTGTCAATTGGGTTCAAGATGAACCCTCCTCATCCAAGAAACTTATTTCAAACACAACCATTAAAGCACTTACAAAAGTTGAAGCTTTAATTCTTAGGACTGATGACTTGAAAGATATTTACAATCAAAAAGCTAAGGTCATACAAGCATTCCTTCGTAAAAAAAGAATCGTGATTTCTGGAAGGAATGGACAAATACCACCAGGAGAGTTGACTGCTCCAGAGATTGTTGTTGAAGGAATAAAATCTTCTGTACTAAAGATTGCTGGTGAAAGTGGAGTGGAGTGCGATGAAGAAAAGGGGTTTTTTAGTCATTTTAATAGTAGATTTTTTTCATAAACTATGGGTGTTGTGTAATGAGAAAAATATATGTTAAAAATTTTTTAAAAAAAAAAAACTTAAAGGATCATTTTGGTATTTTAAAGGGCGTAGGAGTAAAATTAACAATTTTAATTTTTTATTATGGATGTAAGAAGATATTTTGTGAATGATAATAGAGCCACACTTATATTAAATTGAGTGAATTTGTAATGATTTGTCTTGAAAAAAATAATATTTGATTGTTCTATAATAGTTTTGTCTTGTAAGATATTGTTTTAAAAAATAATATAAAAGATCATATAATAGTTTGAAACATATTAAATATATATATATATATATATATATATATATTATAGTTTGAGACTATATTTATATATATATATATATATATATTATTTCACCATTTTCAAAACAAATCACAACTTGTCTCTCGAAACTACTAATTTAGTACTTTACCCATTTTAAAAACAAAAATCAAATATTTTTACATCATTTTCCATTTTAAAATACTACTTTTAAAAAACATTATCAAACACATTACATTTTTTAAAACATCATTTAAAAAATAATATCAAATATGATATTATTTTTATAAAGAAAAATATAGCATCAGGTGATAATTGAGGAAGAAACAACATTTTCATTAACCCCAATTTCAAAGTCTCCTAAATGAAGTGTGGAATATGCACTAACCTTTAATAAATTCAAATTACTATCATCATGTTGAAGTAATTAATTGTTTTACTCCATATACTTTCAAGGATATAAAGTTATATATCTCTATATATATTTTTTCTCTTAATAGATCCTAAATCATTGAAGTTATGGCATATAGGTCCTACCGGTGTTTCCTTCCCAAACCCCAAACTATTTGTAATTATTAAAAAAAAAAAAAGGTACTAGTCTCATCACCCTTAATAAGAGAACCAGAAACAGATCATCTATACCTCCCCAGCTCCCCTGTCCATTTCAAATGGATGGTCCACTAAATCCAAACAAACCAAAAATTAAAACCGATAAGAAAAGATTAGTCAATTTACACCGTAAGATTATAAATTTGAATTGTATCTTCCTCCCGGCTCCGCGCCCTAAATTTATTATATTAGTAACCAAAAAAAAACAATTAAAATTGATTATAAACATAATTGTAATTATATTTATATAGTCTTTCTATTATCAATTCAAACCGATATATATATATATATATCAATTCCTTGTATGTGGACCATTCAAGTCAAAGCATTTAAATCTAATGGTCTACATATAAGGAACTAATCTATCTTATATCAGTTCAAACTAATATATCTTATATCAGTTCGAAGCGACAGTAAAAAAAGCTATATATATAATTAAATTGAATTTTTCCAACTAATTTTGTAATCAGTAATTAAAAATTGACACTGAAATTTCTAATATTCATATTACAGATTTACAGCAGATCACAGATTTGACAGTTTTTACTGAGCTAACAGTATGGGACAAGTTATCAGGTCCGTCTACATTTAATTATTAGCAATATTTGAACCAATAAACAATACATCATTTTCGGTATCAAATATAATCATCAGCTTCAACACCCTAATTTCTCAGCAGTGGTAGCTAGGCATGCAAAAACTTCCTGAAAGAGAACAAAATAAAAAAGGCTTTCAACTATCAGAAAATAACACTTATTGAAAGACACTAGGAACAGAAAATAGAGAAGAAAGATCTATATACTCTGATGCTCAAATTAAGAGAGAGAGGGAATTAATGAAAATGAAAAATTTTAAAAATCTGTCTAATGTAATTTTCTGACCTAAATATGGAGCTTTTGTGGTAAATTTCTTTTTCAGAGATTATGGATATGAGTTTTTCAATTTATCGAAAAAGTCTACTAGAAATGTTGACTATAATTTCTCATTATTTTCCACCAATGATATTACTTGTAAAATAAATAAGAGAGTAAAACAAATGTTTTATAGTGATTAGTCATAAAATAGATACATATTTTTCTTTAAATAAATAATTATATTGAAGATAAGAAAAAATATTTATTTACTTTTTTATTAAAGTGGATCCATATTAAAAAGAAATATTTGTGTAACCAATAGAAACTCAAAAAAATATATAATACCACCGAATGATGTTTCACAAAGCCCCACTATCATGAATTACAATGAAAGCGAAAAAAAAATACATAATAAATTTATAATGAATCATATCATGTTTTGACTTTTGAGTGATGACGGGGATAGTGAGGAGATGAATGGTGTGACTTGTGAGTTTACTTTTATTGATACAAAATTCTAATGGATCATCCTGTTTTGAGTGATGATGGAGAGATGGGAAAGTGGGAGATAGTGGGGAGATGAATGGTGTGAGATTACTTTTATTGATACAAAATTCTAATGGATCATCATGTTTTGAGTGATGATGGAGAGATGGGAGAGTGGGAGATAGTGGGGAGATGAATGGTGTGACTTGTGAGTTTACTTTTATTATTATTATTATTATTGTTGTTGAAATAGTGAGTTTACTTTTTTTTATTATTATTATTATTATTATTATCGTTGAAATAGTGAGTTTACTTTAATTATTATTATTATTGTTGTTGTTGAAATAGTGAGTTTACTTGATACCAAAAAAAAAAAAAAAAAAAAGTGAGTTTACTTTTATTGAAACAAAATTCTATGAATATGATATCCACTCATTAAAATAAATATTACCATAACAGATTAGACTATATTTTAACTTAAAATTGGGTTCAATATTCATCCATTTATTTACTTTCAAACTGATGGTGAAAAAAGAGTTGATTACAACCATTGGATTGAGAACAAATAAAATAGTAGATGTTGAAGTCAAAAATTAAGTTAAAGTTTTAAGTTGATATAATAGGTTCGATATACTCTAATAATAATATGCATCGGCCATTTGGGTTTGCATAAGGCCAGACATTACCTTTACAGTGGAAAACAAAACAAAAACTCTTTTTTTTTTTTAAGTAGAGATCTACCCAATCAATTTCAAATGGATGGTCGACCAAATCCAAACAATCACAAAATTAAAATTGATGACAAGATCAGTCGAGTAATATAAACCTTACATTACACCGTAAGATTATAAATTTTAGCAGTTTCTTCCTATCGTAACCCCGAATTTATTGTATTAGCTATAAAAACAATTAAAATGGATGTCGTGTATATATATATATATATATATAAATTGAATTGAACTTTTGCAACTACTAATTTTGTAATCAGTAAATAAACTTTGACATGGAAATTTCTGAAACTCATAACAGATGATCACAGATTTGACAGTTTCTTCAGGGTTAACAATAGGGACAAGTTTTCAGGTCCGTCTAAATTTAATTATGTACATTATTAGCAATATTTGAACCAATAAACAATACATCATTTTTGGTATCAACTATAATCATCAGCTTCAACACCCTAATTTCGCAGCAGTGGTAGCTAGACGTGCAAAAACTGAAAGACACTAGGAACAGAAAATAGAGAAGAAAGTATATGATCTACATACTCTGATGCTCAAATTAAGAGAGAGAGAGAGAGAGAGAGTTAATGAAAATAGGAATGGATTCAAAACTGAAGCTCTGACAAGTAATTAAAATGTAAATCCTTCAAAATCATAGAGGTATGTATACAGGAGAACCTGATTGACAAGATAATATCCTTCACTTGCTCTGCTTAGCTACCGTCCTCTGAACTGTAGAAACACCATCCACGAATTTCGTTCGGAAAAGAACATTGGCATTATTGAACATACCCTCTTTCAGTGAAACCACAATAAACTGCGTGGAACAAAACTAAAACTGTCAGAAATTCTATAAGATGGAAACTTTGTGTATGAACTTCTTTTGTCGTATTTTTTTTTTTTTTTACTGCAATGAAAGTTACTTTCACGACAGAAAGAAGAGTAGCTAAAAATCATTAAAACAAAAACCAAAAGAGAATCAGCAGACCTGGGAGTGCGGAAAATGAGTCTTGATCATTCTCCCAATGTTTTGAGTGTGGCTCAAATCAAGGGCTGCATCAACCTGTCAACCACCTCAAGAATGAGATCTCTTGCAGATACAGTATATCTCATACTAGAGAGATAAGCAATAGAAAAAAAGGAGTATATTGACATACTAAGGTGCAAAAGAGTCTTGCATAGTCAAGCTTGTTAAGGCAATGGATATCAATTTTCAATTCTCTAAAAAATTATCTTTTTTATTTGATTTTAGGGTTATCATGAACATGAACATGAGAAAATTGATTTAAAGACAATTTTTATATCATTTAATCCAACTTCGTCTAACTCTTCACAATAAACTTTCAAGTATAGCTGAAAACTCAACCAACAAATAAGCAGATTTCCATATTTTATAATATCTCCGGTGATGCATTTTCGCAACAACAAAGATATTTCTAAATTTTCTAAAATAAGAAGAAAATCATTTCTAAACATTTATGATTAGTAAACTTCACAAAATGAAGCCACTTTAAAAGTAAATCAAAAAGCTAAATAAGTCACTAAGTAACTAATCTTTTCTTGTACACACAGTTTTGTATAAGTCGGATTAGATTTGGAGACGTCCTAACCTCTAAAACCTAAACCGTCTTCTATACGAGTGTTATTATGCTCTATAGAAAAAAACAGAATAGACAATTTCCATAGATCGACATACTTGGGAATCCCACTACAAGGACTTATCTTATTGACAAATCTAATTTTAAAATGAATCAGAGGTATTCGAATTCAACTATGATTCTATGAAGCACCAATCATAAAAGAGTAATCAAAAAATCGATAAAAATCAAAGTTAAAAATACCTCATCCAGTATATAAAGAGGAGCTGGCTTGAAAAGAAGCAATGCCAAGATTAAAGAAAGTGCAAGTAGAGATCGTTGACCTCCGCTTAGCTCTGACAGTGACTGTTTCCAAACACTACCAAATGCAACACAAACTTCTAATCCGTCCAGGAAACTGCAACCTTCGGGAGGTTCTAGCTTCGCCATCGTGCCAGGTAGAAGAGTAGAAAAGATTGATCCAAAGTCCCTAAAAAAAACGAAGATTATAAATGAGATTAATAGTATTTTCCAAATGAAAAAGTGGCAGAAAAATTGAGATTAAAATGGTTAAATCTACACAATTATAATAAAGATAACAAGAACAAAACAAACTCACTTGTTCACTTTGACCCAAGTAACTTTTAGTGTTTCCTTCTTCTTCTCATCTAGCTCTTCAATCACCTTCTTGATTTTCGACTTGTCATTCTAAGAAAGGATAACATAGACATGAGTAAAGAGCAGGTAAACAACATTCAAACAAATCATGAGAACTAACCTCAATAATACTTTTCTTGGACATCAAATCATTGTACTCATCTTCTGCTTTCTCAAACATGGTCATAACTTTCTTGTTCACCCTTTTCTCGAGGCTTTATAAGGAAAATAAACAGAATAAGAACTTAAACTAAGAATAGTACTTATGAAATTTCTTCTAAGTATATAAATATTGAGAAAAAGGAAAAATTCTTAGAAACAGAACCATTTCAATAAGAATAAAGAAACAAGTATTAACTTTCTAAGTTGTATACCCTGATTGTTCAGCCTGCAGTTTCCCAAGCTCTTCTATTGCTTTACGAGGGTCACGAGATACAAAATCATAATCTGTCCCACTTCTTCCAAATAGCTGTTTCTCAGATGCAATCCAGGCATGCTTCTCAATCAATTTGTCAACCTTCATGGAGTAATCTCTCTGATCCATCTCCATCCGTTTTACCTAGTACAGATAAAAAGTTGAAACTAAGTGTCTCAACAAATTATAGGAATGTAGACATGAATTAAGCAAACATTACCTCATTCTCCAACTTCTTTCTCTCAAGCTTTATATCACTAACTTTATGTTCAAGCTTCTGCTGTTCCTTGAGAATGCGACTAATTTGGGAATCACATTCCTTCATCTTTAAACGAATCGCATTGAGTTCAGATTGTGCATGATCATGATTATTTCGCGTGAAAGCAACCTACAACAGAAAGATAAGTTGCAATTATAATTATACCATACATCAGACATTTCACACATCAATGTTTACCTTGGCTTTTTGCTCTTCCACTTCCAAAGCGAGAGCATCAATCTGTGTTCTCAATGAAGCTAATTGATTCTCCAAAGATGCATGTTCCTGTATGACCGCTTCCTGCTCCATAATGAGTCTCTCTCTTTCATTTTCATGCCCCTATTGGTAAGCAAAATCATGTCACAAGATATTCAAGAGCTAAATTTGTTAGACCATCAAAATCAGTAAAGTGAAAAGGGAAAAAAAAATAGTTGCAGACAAGTCTAAGAGGTGAAGATAATGTGCCAGTCAAATGTGACATAAAACTTTATGCAATTACAATTCAAACAGAGAGACCTAAATTTCAGAGCATGGCCTACACCAAAAAATTCATTAGTATAGAGCAGGGAACAAAAGCCTCAACTCTTAATGAATCTCAGAATGAAATTGTGCTATAATATAAGGTACTAAGAGTCAATGAAATTTCAAAAGAAGTGAGGTCAAATATTGTAAGAAGGAATTTTCAATCATTCCAAATTCCAATAGCCATAAAAAAAAAAAAATTTAAGAAAAAGTTAAAAGCAAAAAATATCCATCATTATTAATGGCTTTTCAACATTTTCTAATATATCAAAACATCAAGTTGAAATACAAGTATACTACATTCAAATTTAATGATCATTCACTTGTGCTACATCATGTTGATGATATTTACATGTGAGTATCTTAAAGGACTTTATGGGCATATCATTTCAAGAATAAGGACAACAGTTTCTAATACAAAGATAGAAAACTATTGAACAAATCTAAAGAAATATAGCTTGGCCAATCTTGTTACGAGCTGAGCAATATCAAAACTAACCTTGAGATCCTTTGAACCTGACTGCATTTTAACTTTAACAGCCTTAATCTTCTTCTCGAAATCCTTGAGCCTCCCCTCTCGATTGTTATCATGCTCTCTAATTGTTTTCTCGAGCATTGACACAGTACTGATACATTCTTCAAACAAAAGTTGCTTTTCTTTGGCAGCAGATTTTGCTTCTTCAAGCTCTTGCTCAATCTTCTTTATTACTTCACTGAGCTAAATCCAGGCAAACAAGATAGAGAACGGAAACAAAAATATGGTAAATAAAATTGTATAACACAGAAAAGGCAGAGTGATGACTACAATTTATGGGTTAGGTGTATTATGAAAGATAGAATCATAGAAAGGTGCAAACCTTATGATGCTCATTTTGCTCCACCCTGCCTTGAAATAATGAAAGGTCATATAATTTAAGTTCTAATTGCGCTTTAAGATCCATAAACTTTTTTTGAAGAGGCAAGAGTTCATTGATCTGAAATGTCAAGACAAGAACACAAAAGAATGATATAAAACAGAGAAAGAAAATATGCCATTGCCCACAGCCAAGACCCTAGAAAAGGGTAACAAGAACTTGGAATAGAGATATGTACTTCAAAAAACCCAAATGCAGCAACACATAGAAGTTAGGAATCAACAATCAATTACATGTAACCATCATGAAATGAAAACAGAAGGAATATTTGGCACTGTGAACATGAGTGCAGAATGCATAAAATCTTCAATATGTTTGAATAACCAACATATCCTGATTTGAATAACTGCATAAATACATTATTATTGATTTCTAATACAACGAGAATTAATGTTTATAAGCATACATTCTCTTTTTTCCTTTAATGTCTCATCCTTCTTTTGGAAAAGGAAGAAGCCTATACCTTCGACTCGATTTCAGATAGCCTTTTCTGATGAATTAAAAGGTTTGATTCAGCATCTGCTAATCTATGAAGTTGCCTTAACAGATCACCACCACCCCTGCAAAAATACACTATTGCAGTATAATATTCAACAGCTTGAACAAGAAGTACGGGTAAATAACTTAAAGGCATCTTAATAAAAATAGCTAACTAAATTGCAATGCATGGAGAACAAAAAAAGTTCTGCTAACATAATCATGAACATTTCAAATAATTGGTAAAAGATATCTACCTTTAAAACCCAACCCACCCACATGGAAGATTAAAAAAATTATAAAGAAAGACCATTTGCAACACAGAAAGGATGCCTATGAATATTTTAAATTGATAAACAAGCACAGTAGTTACCTGCGGCTTCCACCGGTTAGAAGACCACTTGGTTGAAATATATCACCATCAAGAGTAACACTTGGAGTGCGAGTGTCACGATTAAAAGCAACCTACAAAACATCCATTGTAGCGAACATCAAAATACATTAAAAAGACAAAAAAATATATGAATGAATAATGAAAAATGAGTCATTGTTCTAAATAAACAGAAGGGGTGGACTACTAATGTCTTTTAGGGAACACGAGAGCAAAAGCACCGAAGGTCTTCTTATAAATCATAAATGATTTACTTCTCGTAAGGTTTCAACATGATTACATGATTATTACTTAGCTTCAGTAAAATGAAAAAGAAATTTTTATTTGCAAACAGTTAATTGTTATTTGACATCTTTTATGAAAGAGCTTGATGCAATCGATTTGGCAGATAAAAAAAATCTCAACATTAAAACCAAAGGCACTTAACCCAAAACCTAGACATACTATTTATTTAGTAGAATGACATGTTCAATTCACTTCAAACCTAAGTAAAGGTTCATGTCGAATTTGAGGTACTTAGGCCATATGATAAACATAACAATTTTTTAATTGGATAGCTTTGGACAAATGCCCAACACAGTGGCAGCTATGTTAGTTGTTGCCAACAGCCAATGTAGCATATAAATAGATCAAATAAACATAATATTATTAAAACAAATACAAACATCCGCAATGATATGAAATATGAGCACAACACATCTACCAAAAAGGCTTTTTTATATAAGGTATAAGCCATAGGCTAAACCATACAACCAGGCCATCTTACTGCAAACAAAATGATAAGAATCAGATTAGAAGGAACACCTGCATTTTGAAAATTCCAATCATCTACAGGTTCTAAGATGTTTTTCCAAAAACAATATTTTCTCCTAGTAATCTAGTATATTGCTTATACAATCTTTTGCTCAGGAAGAAATATACCGATATGTATAATAGCTTCATGTTATTAGGATTTGTATCTATTTTTAATTTATTTTTCAAGAAACTATTTACAGCTCTATGATATCAAACCGTAGAACAAAAAAACTGAATATGATCTTGATAACTCGGAAAAGAGTTGCAGATGCGCCAGAAAAATACATTGCTAAAGATGGCCTTACCTCCTTTGCAACATCAGTGGTTTTGCAAACAAATGTTGAACCAAAAACATATTCCATAGCAGTCTGCAAAGTAAATCAACTTTCAGATAAATACAACCCAGAATGGAACATTCTAAATTCTAATAATCTAGCAAAAAAATTGAAAAAGTAAATTACAGTTCAAATCATTAGGTTTCCATGACTTTTTTTTCTAACCAAAACAAAACAAGAGACTATCATAAACAGGAAGTTTCCATGACAAATGTACAAAAATAAAATTCCAAAATGATTCAAGTTCCAAGTTTCAAACTCAAAATTGTTTAGCCACAAAACCAGACAATTTAAAGGTCATGCCATAATTATAAACAAATAGAACCATATACACAATAATAGAAAATTGTATCTATAAGAAACAAAGATGTAAGTAAATCAAGCAGCAGCATGACATGATCAGGTTTGATGCGATAAATAGGCATATGGAAGCATACCTTCAATTCATCACTGTAACCAACCAAAGAAAGTGCAAGTTCTGCATTTTCCTTGCCGACCTGTGCAATAATAACATCAAGATATGGGAAAAAGGGCTACTTGACTTTAAACATTGGAAAACTGACAGCAATAACTAACCAATCTAACAGCAGCCTGTTGAACTCTAGGAGGAACAGTATGGGGTTGAATCTTATTCAAAGGTATAATTGTTACTCTCCTTCGAAGATCACCATGCTGAAGCAGTTGCTTTCCAGTATTTTCAGTGTCTACAATAACATTATATAATTTTCCGCCAGCAGTAACCTACAAGTGAACTCAACGTTAGAGAATCGCCATATGGATCTCGAGTTTTGAAAACAATTATGTAATATGCATTACAGACCTCTAAGGCAGTCATGGTGGAGCTGTTCTTCACTTTGATAAGCTTTGCAACCACACCCTTGACCTTTGACCTGTCAAAATTCTTCACAGGATCACGATATGAGAACTGCACATTTGCTAACTGTGCAGAAAGATCACGAATTTCATCTTTCAACTTCTGCACCAACTCCATCTCAGATTCACAGTCCTGAAAATGGATATGGTTAAATCTAATTAAGAAAAAAAAAATAGAAATATATGCATGGGGAATGTAAAAACATGTGAGGCTGTTTTTTTTGTCTTGTGGTGGTGTTACGAATCGGATGGTGTGGAGGAGAAGAGACAGACATACCTTCTGTAGAGCTTCCATCAGGCCCTCTTGATATGAAACAGACTCCAATTCAAGTTTAACTTTCTCTACATCTTTCCTTCTAGCATTGAGCTCATGCTCTGCGGCAGCAGCCTCTTCACGCTTTGAAAGTAACTGATGTCTTTTCTCTTTCAGTTCCTTCTCGCAATGACTTATTTTAGTTTTCAGCTGTTTCAATTCTGTTTCAGCACTTCCAACAGCAACCTTGGCATCACCTAGCTGGTCTTCAAGACATTTCTCTTCATTTCCACTACTCTTGCCAGCTAATATGCCCTATTCAAAGTAATCACAACACTTTCTTTAAAAACCACAATTTGAAATAAAAGAAGGCAATAACAGCAAATCAATCAAATAGAACAAATCTAAAATATATTGGGACTCCTCACCTGGTAGTCCTTCTCATACTCTTCCAAACTTTTAGATAATTCCTCCACTCTCTTTTTGAGATCAGCTGCTCCTTCTTCAGACCTTCTGACAGCAGAGGCCTTCTCCTCTATAGATTGCTTTAGGTCTTCAATATTACGAAAAATCTAGCACCATAAGGATGTAGAATCCAAAATTGATTAAAATGGCAAAAAATACGTAGGAATAAAACAGATAGAAAATAGGACTACAAAATATGGCAAAAATACAAAGCTAAAATGCATATGAAAGAAGTGACAGAGTTTGAGATAAATCTTAATCACCTTTTTGGCATTCTCTTTCTCACTCCTAAGATTGTCATCTTTATTGTTCAATACAGACACTTCAAGCACAAGACCTTGAGATAGTTTATCTACTTTATCCGACAGAATTTTGACTTCCCCACCCATGCTGGCTTCCTTTTCAGCAGTCAAATTTGATACTTGCTTCTCCATTTCCAGTATTTCCAATCGTGTCCTTTCTATATTTTCGTCAATTTCAGCAATCTTAGCCTTTACTTGTTCCACGTCACCAACTGCACTGTCTCTGATCTTCTCGGCTTGAACATATTCATAGGCAACGCAAAACCTTCTAAGTCGATCTAATTCAGCACTGCCATTAGCCCATTGCATGTATTGAGTCCGTTCTTTCCTTAGTTTCTCCAAAGCAGGTAATATTTCTTGATCAAGAAGCTTATTAATCTCATCAACCTTACTCTGCTTCTTTTCAAGTGTTTTTAGTGCAGCCTCTTTCTTTGTTTCATACATTCTTGTCCCAGCAGCCTCTTCAAGCATAGATAGAATCTCAGGGGGTTTCATATTTAAAACCTTGGTGATACGGCCTTGCATTATGAGGAAATGCGGATTATTAACATTAAGTTGTACTGAATGAAAAAGTGTTTGGACTTGATTAGGCTGTGAAGCTTTTCCATTGATAAGATATTTGTTCCTTCCACCAACCACGATCTGCACAGTAAGAAATGCATCTCAACAAAACAGCCTGTGTTTCAGCACTTTACTTTCAGGCAAACATAAAATAACCCCACTGTGTTTCAGCACATCAAACTATTTAGCCTAGTAACATAGACTATTAAGTCATCGCCAAAATGGAAACAGACAAATTATATTTATGCTAACATACTAGAATCATTAACAACTTCATTTTAGTTTAGAAAGAAATAGATTAACCAGTTTAAAATCCTATTTGGAAAAACCACGAAATATATTCAATTCAATTCTAAATCAACAATCGACCATACGAAAGCAAACCACCATCCTACACTTGGGTAAACAAACTCAAACTTTTTTACAAAATTTTACTACTTCAACTTAATTTCTTTGACATCATAAACTACAAAACAAAAAACACACATAAAATTTCAGGATATCAAAAAAAATTGAACAATAACAATTTTACAACAGTCAATGAAACACGACCAACCTGTCGAGTGACTGTAATCTCAGGATGGTCCTCATAACCCAGCGGGCTTCGTCTCCTGTCTGAATTATCAAACACAATTGACACTGTGGCCTTAGTAATTCCTGCTTGGCCTTGCTTGTACACGAGCTCCTGAAGGTTCGAAGCACGAACCTGCTGCAGATTGGTTATACCCAATACGAAACAAATCGAATCCAGAATGTTCGATTTGCCCGAGCCATTTAGACCCGTTATCGCGTTAAAATACGGATCAAAACCAGGGACAACTGTCCTTGAAGCATAGGATTTGAATCCCTCCAAACATATCTCCTTTATATACATTTTTCACAATTCTCAAACCTAGGATACGAGGATGGAAAAAAATAAATAAATAAATAAACATAAATAAACGCATCATTAGTTCAGAAACCCTAGAATTGAATATAAATTGAAAACATTTTCACCAAGTAACTGTGAAAGTCCCCAGTCAGCTTTAACAATGAATAAGAGGTGTTTCTTCTTCTTCTTCTATTTTTTAATCTTAGTTGTAAGAATTGAAACCCTAAACTTTAAACCTCAAAATAAATAAATAAATAAATAATCAAGTATATCAGCGAATTGGCCGTTAAATGAGTGAGTGGCTGACCTTGAAAGCGAGCGAGACAGTGAATTCGAGTAACTGAGACTGCGAGTTGAAGATAACGTGAGTGGAGTTGAGGGTTTACGAGTCGAAAACCCTAAAATCGGTGGAATCACTGCAGGAGATCGAGACCTCAGAGAAGTTATATGTGTAATTCAAAAGAAGTTCTTTTTATTTTTATTTTTATTTTCAAGTTGAAGAAGCAAAGTGCGACTCAATGAAGCAACTGTGTCTTTGGATTCAACAAAAAAAAAAATTTGAAAAATGAAGAGCCAAGAAGCGGGAAAATGGTTTGTGCTACTGCTGCTCAAATGTTAATTGTTTTAAATTAATTGTGACGTCATGTGTCAAATTGGCGCCGGTGGGCCGGACTTAATAAACCTACCGTTAGACCCGAAACTTGGCCTTTTTGACCCGCTAAATATTTTCCAATCTTTTTTCAAGTACACCCACACCATTCTTTTTCCTTGTCGGCACAAATTATAAACACATTTATAACATATTAATACCGATTTTTCTCTTATACACACAAACTATAGGTATATTTATAGTATACTAATACACATTACCGTATTTTTGTCATGTAAGCATAATGTGGTGATGTGTATGAGTATGTGTTTTTCTCCGGTACGCATATAATTGTGAGTATACTTATAGTACACTTATCCATATTATAACTTTTTTTAGAAAAAACAATGTAATTTGGTCAAATAATGCTTACATGGCAAAAAATGATGTTGTGAATAAGTGTGCTATAAGCATGGTCACGGTTATATATCTACTAGAGAAAAACTAGTATTAGTATGCTATATATATTATTCTTTTCTCATAAGCATACAACTTTGAGTATATCTTTCAAAGTTGGCCTACCTACTATTCAAGTTTTGGATTCAAACTTTAATTCAATTAAGTGCACATCATAAACGGGTTATAATCTACCGGAACCTGCCGAGATCAAACATTATTTGTATAAACGGAATCCTGAATTATTTATTCCCATAATACCAGAGAAAAAACTCTCCACACATACTTATAATGCTCATAATGGAACTCAAACCTAGCCGGAGATATGCACACCCCCATAAGCTAAGAGGAGACGAAGTTGTGAAATATACATAGCGAGGTTTTCCGATTAGTAAAAAAATAACTAGAAAGCTAAAAAAAAAAAAAAAAAACAATAGCAAAAAGAATCTTAAATTTCAAAACATCGATCTGGAAGCAAGAAAATAATTACCTTCAAAATATTAAACAAACAGTTCTAATCAAATATACGTTCACAATGTCAAATTCTTTTTTTACATACGGTTAACCATTACAAATGAATCATGTTGTTACATTTCCTAACAAATCCACTACAAATTCTACCATAATTCACAAACAACCAAATTACACATTTAAAAAAACACCAATTATTCTATCAATCATAGTCCAATTCCGTCAGAAATTCCCCTGAGAGTAGAATCCGGCGGAGTTTGGGCAGGGAACACCACATTGTCATAGACAAGTCCAGCAACAGCAGCTCCAGCCAAGGGACCAACCCAGTACACTGCTTGGTTCCTGAAACTACCTGCAACAATGGCTGACCCGAAAGCAGATGCCGGGTTCATCGAGCCACCTGAGAAAGGCCCCGTTGCCAACACGTTGGCGCCCGCTATCATCCCTATCGTCAGAGGCCCAATGCTGCCCATAGCGCCACGTTTAGGGTCTCCGGCCGCGTAAACCGTATACACCAAAGCAAATGTCAGGAGGGCTTCCAGTATAGATGCACCAAAACCTGTCATTTCTTGTGCAATTGTGTATGTTGGTACAACCTGCCAAATTACATATGCATTTCACGTTATCAAGTTTCAAAATTAATTTAACAAATGAATTTGATATCATAATTACATGATCAATAGATTAATAGAATATAAATTACTATAGAAAAAGAAGTGTTTGTGGTGTGTTACCTGGCCAACAGTGGTTACTTTCAATACAAGGCAAGCCATAACAGAGGCCAACATCTGAGAAACCCAATAAAAGAGAGCAGTTAACACACTTATATGTCCTCCAACCGCCTTCGCAAAGGTCACTGCCGGATTTACATGCCCACCGGAGATATTCGCCGCAATATAAACAGTCGACGACAACGCAAACGCATTCGCAACAGCAACAATCACTAAACCAGACGGATTCGCCGCCATTTCCGGCATCAATTTCCCTGCCATAACACCAAAAACGCATCATATAACAAAGTTATAACATTTGGTACTATAGTTGTGATCAATAGTACTACAAACAAATTTAGTAATTGATTGCGAGCACTCACTTGAAGCCATGGAAGATCCAACAACAGCAAACACATAAAAGAAAGTGGAGATAAATTCTGCCAAATATGATCTGAGAGCGTGTTTGGTCACTGATTGCTTTAATCGTTCACTCAACGCAGTGGGAGCCATTTTCTTCTCTAAACGAAAATACATGGAAAGAAAAAAATAAAAAGTGGTATTTTTGGCAAAAAATTAAACAAGTTTATATAACTGTTCAAGAGTTGTGATGTTTCCAAAAAAATGTAAAAAAATTTCAAAAACTAACCGACACAATCCACGTGGCAGCGAGTTTGCTGGATTGTCGCGTGCGGTTTATACAGTAATTATATTTCTGAAAATTTCATAAAAGTCCCTGGAAATGATCAAATTTATGCTTTGAGTTGCCTGTTGGTCGACCCGCCCGAGGCTGGTTCCACGTGATGCACGTGCAATTGAAGAATATTAAATTTTATTCAATAAATAAAATAAAATTTAAAAAGAGAAAGAGAACGGTTTTCGTTAACTGGCTACAGCCATAGCTTCTTTAACTGTAACACTCCAAAATTTGTGCTTCCTCGAGTCTTTTAATTGAAATCTCAGGTTTTTGGAGAGTGTTTTTGACTGTGAGATCTACGAAATCAACGGGGACGGCAGCCGAATGCAAATCTCTGATAAGATTTGCCACTGCAGGTAATTGCTTCTTTATTTATAATCCTCTTCTATTTTTGTTCTGTGATCTGGAAATTGCTTTACATTTGCTGCAATGTGGTTCTTGTCAAATTTGTAAAAGAAAAAGGAAAAAAAAAGAAGAGAAAATTGTTCGATTAAATTAGTGTATGCTTATAGTTATTCGAGAAGATGAATAATTGAATTGATTAATGTTTTTTAATATTTCAGTTAATCAAGTTTTGAAATAGTAATTATAAGGATTTTAATTGATTTTGTAACGTTTCGATGAACGATTCGGCTTGATTGCAATTAAGCAATTAGAGAGTGGCAGCAATCATGATTTCTGATGAACAAATGGGTCATTATTTGGCTGAAATAGAAGGACAAATGGTAATTCTAAGTGAGCGGTAACGAGATCGAGCTTCATGTTTTAGATTGTTAGTTTGTTAGAGTAGAGGGATTGGTGTTTAGATTATTTGTTTGTTACGTAACAAGAAGTTTCTATGTCATCTTGGCTTCTCTGTTGAGAGAATTTTAGTTTATTTTTGATAGACTTGTGAGTATGAATGTTACCTGCTAACAGTAACAGCAGGAAGGATTTTGCAGAAGTAGCTAGTGCTTATCCAGCTTAACTGGTTGATAGATTTCGATATGGTGTTAGTTCAACTCCAAAGTTTTGATTGATTTTGTCTCATCTGACAACAAAGGTCGGTGTGGAGAAATTGTTTTCGTTGTTGTTATTATTATTATTTTCATAGGTGGGCATTTTTTATAGTGCTACTACGGACGAAGTTTAAAGTTTTCATTTATAATTGACAAAACAGCCAATCTATGAATGTACTGTATTTGGTGGTGACTTGTTTCAACATACAGAAGCCTTTTTTACTGTCCGTTGAATAATGAACTTTAAAAGAAAGCTAAGATTTGTTTTGTGATATTTAGTTAATCTGTAAATTTCTTCTAGGACCTATAACAATCTTTGCTTTTTGGTTAATAGTTAATATGACTTCCTGATGTTAGCTATTTAGATAACAACCATTGGCATTTTATTATTTTTACATGAGATATTAATGTGTTGTGGTCAGGAGTTGCGACCTTCGCTTTTTTCTATAGCGAATGCCGAATACGTATATTTTCTGTCTAGACCTGCTAATAAAAAGTTGATGGTTTACTTAAGATGTCTAAGGATGAGGAGAATCCAACAGTTGTCAAAACTGCAAATGGGTCAGAAGCCTCTGCTCCCTCCAGCAAAATACAAGTAACATGGTATGGAAGTTTACTCCAGCAAGCCTCGGTTTATGGTTTAGCTGCCGGGTATTGCCTCTCAGCTTCTTTGCTTTCCATCATCAACAAATGGGCTGTCATGAAATTTCCTTATCCAGGGGCGCTAACTGCTTTACAGTACTTCACAAGTGCAGCTGGTGTCTTTCTTTGTGGGTATTTTAAATTGATAGAGCACGATGCTCTTGACCTCCTGACTATGTGGCGGTTTCTACCTGCAGCGATTATATTTTACCTCTCTCTTTTCACCAACAGTGAGCTCCTCCTCCATGCCAATGTTGACACTTTCATTGTCTTTCGTTCAGCTGTTCCCATCTTTGTTGCAATAGGAGAAACCCTCTTTCTGCACCAGCCATGGCCATCAATCAGGACGTGGGTCTCGCTTGGTACCATCTTCGGTGGAAGTGTGATTTATGTTCTAACAGATTATCAATTCACAGTCATGGCTTATAGTTGGGCTCTAGCTTATCTGGTTAGCATGTCCATTGATTTTGTTTATATAAAGCATGTGGTAATGACAATTGGTTTAAATACATGGGGTCTTGTTCTATACAATAATCTTGAGGCTCTCCTATTGTTTCCCTTGGAGCTACTTATAATGGGGGAATTGAAGAAAATAAAGCATGAAATCACTGACGAGTCAGATTGGCATTCCTTTGGAGTTGTTTTGCCAGTGGGGTTATCATGCATATTTGGTTTGGCTATCTCTTTCTTTGGGTTCTCTTGTCGGAGGGCAATATCTGCAACTGGCTTTACAGTTCTTGGTATAGTGAACAAGTTATTGACAGTTGTGATTAACTTCGTTATTTGGGACAAACATTCAACATTTGTGGGAACATTTGGCCTTCTGATTTGTATGATTGGTGGGGTTATGTATCAGCAGTCTACAAGCAATAAACCTAAGACCATGAATGATACTAAAGAACAAGAGAGTGAAGAGGAACAACAGAAACTACTTGAAATGCAGACAAATACAGAAAGTCACCATAATGAGAAGAAAGTTGTTGAGTTGGAAGAAGAGAAATGAGAGAGACCTTATGCATAGGAGACATGATTGCTTAATTCTCATGTAAAGAACTAATCTTTGTATGAACTCAAAGCCAAAGGTAACGGTTTAGGAGATTAGGAGGCCATGATGTCTTGTTATCTGATGGAAGACCCGGTCATAGGAGATTAGGAGGTTATTAATTAGTTTGCACTATTCAGTGCTTTCTTATTTTCATGCATTGTTGTTCCCATTTTCTTCTATCATGCATTGTGATTCTGTTTTAGTTAATATCGCGCATTGTGTTTGTTGTAGTGGGTGTATGATTCATTGGCAATGTAAGGCTACAAGCAGGGACGGAGGCAGCTAAGGGCCAGCAGGTCAACTGTCCCCTCTCAAATTTCAAATTCAATAAAAAATTATATAGTTCTCTTTTATCTATTTAAAATGTTCATCTGGCTCTTTAGAAGATAGAAGATTTGAACTATGTTTCAACTTTTAAACAATTAAAAATGAAAATATTTATAAACAAAAACTATTAAATTTAACATCTACTAAAGTCGAATAAGGGGACATACAATAAAAACATTCAAAACTCACAGTTCTCACTTTACTCTTCCTCACTCTAACTCCCTCTTTCTCATCCCAATAAATTCTTCACTTTACTTTTTCTCTCAAATTCAAGTAAAAAAAAAACCCAAAGAAACTTTCAAACACTCTTTCTACTACATTTAAAACCCGAATTCAAGCAAAAAATAAAAAATAAAAAATAAAAAATTGAAGCTTTTATTCTAAAATTAAAGGTCAATCATAAATTTGAGATGTTTTATATATTTTCTTTATAAGTAAATGGTAATCCATTTATCCTAATTCATTTTTTTTTCTTTCTCTTTTGTCATTTACTTCCTTTTCAATTTTTATTGTGTAATTGAATATAATAAAAGTTTAAAAGTCATGTATTTGGCCTATTGGCATTTGACAAGTTATATAATAGAAATATTTGTTATTATAACGTTGTGGGCCATGAATGCTTGAAAATGTGATATGTAAAAGTTCAAAGTGAAGAGTATAATAAAAGTTTAAAACTCGTGTCTGGTCAAGAACAATAGTAAATATGTTTGAAAAATTATATGAATCTATATATTCAAACTTATTGTTTAGACAAGTTTTTTTATTGGCATGGGGTATGCCCCTTATAAACTTGTGATGTTTCATTTTCGATTAATACACTTTAAATTGTTAAAAAAATTTATCATTATTATTATTATTTAATGGTGCACCCCCCTGAATGAAAATCCCGGCTCCATCCCTAGCTATAAGTAGTCCCAAAGACCGACTGAATGAAGAATATGGAATTTTACAAAATTAATCTCTCCCTAATGGTGTGTTTACTAATCAGGAATCCAATCCGAGGAAAGGGAATTAAGTTCCTAATTTTGAATTACCGTGTTTACTTCTTGCAGACGTTGCATGGTGTAAATATATATATATATATAATGAATAAATAAATAAAAGAATAAGAAAATAACATACCTTCATTGTAGAAGACATAAGTTGGTATTTTTTTTTGGCCGGCATTTCAGTTTTTATCCTATTAAAATTGATATATATAGCTCGATTTTGCATATAAGAGTATTTTCGTATTCAACTTTGTACAAATTTAGTTATATTTCTAATTCTTCAAATTAGTAAAAAATGGAATCAAATTTAGTAACTTAATTCTCTGATTCCTCTCCATTCTCTTTTCGATAAAACTTGATTCCGATTCATTTCTTTTTCAATTAGTAAACGCACCCTTAATTTTATTTCCCATTAACCGTAATCTCTCCTTCCTCTAATTTCTTTTTCTCATTAACCTGGTACATATCACATCCTGACATCCTTACTCTACACAAGCCCGAGTCACGAGACATTAATAGTTGATTCCTGATTTCATCATCCGACTATTGTTATCACGAGACATTAATATTGGATGGAATATTCTATTCTTTAGTTTGTACTATTGTTATCAATATTTTATTCATTTAAATAGCATTTTGTAGTACAATGCTCTTATTTTGGTATTCATTTAGTCAAATTGCAGAAAGTATGCAATAGAAAAATATATTTTGAGAGCTTCTTAATATGAAATCATTGATTTTTTGTTTTTATTTTTTATTATTATTTTTTTTTTAACAGCAATACGAAATCATTGTCGTTTATCGTTTTCTTTTCATAGAATGTCTATTTAAACCTGGATTAGGGATTTGATTCCATATAATTTGTTAATTTGCTTGACAATAAAATTCATTGATCAGGGAATAGAAAGAAAACACATAACAAATTGACAGTTAATAAGATATAAGATCGAAAAGTAATAAATCTTAATCACACACTAGCTTTATTATTATTATTATTGAAAATTGAGGTCCAAATGCTTGTGAAAACTATTCATGAGTCTTTAAAAGACTAAAAAAATTAATCACACTTGAACATTCAGAGGGTGTCGAGCCTTCTCTGAGGATTCGACCTTCATCGAATCTCTTACTGGCTAAAGGGTTTTCTTCTGCCTCCAATGTTTTCTCCTTTTGCTCTTGTTTTGAGTTTCTACTGTATGGTCTTATCTCTATAATCAGCAAGCTGCGTGGATGTTTCAATGATATATTTTACATTGATGCTCAGGAAGTCAAAATAAATTTTAAGAAACAAGAATCTCAATCTTGCTCTGTCTTCTTTTTTGGGCCTATCATGTTATAGATTGTTCAATCCTATGTTATATATTTTTCCAGTTAAGGAAACCTATATGGAGAATTTAGGAAGAAAAGAGAGAAGAAGAAATGGAGAGAATAATAGAGGAGATAAAGGGGTAGACAAATTGTCTTATATTTTCTTCATATATAATCTAATCCAAACATTGTTGGCTTTTTATAGGCCACACTAGGGGTGTGCAGCGGATTGGATCCAATGGATTTACGATGATCTAAGATCCGATCCGATCCGATTGGATTAAAGAAATTGCAATCCGATTCGATTCAATTGCAAAATACTTCAATCCAATCTGATAAGATCCAATTGATCGAATTAATATAAAGTCGTTCTTAATATATAAAAGTTATAATCTGAAATAAATAAAATCAAACAAATTATTCAAACATTAGTAATTAATTCAAATAAAATTAATACTAAAAAAATACATGACATAACTTCTAAACTTTATATAATTCAAGAAGTTTATAAACATTATACATCAGCTCCAAAAGTAAACTTAATTAACCGTGATGTTGATGAAAAATAATAGAAAAAAAGAAGATGGTAGATTGTTGGCTATAGAGAAATTGATAAAGAAAATCTAAAATAGTAACATTAGAAATTGTATTTGGGTTTGACCTTTACAGATATTCAGAGAATCAAATTGTATTTGAGTTGAACCTTTACATTAGAAAGTAGTGAATAAAATAAATTGCCCAATATAAAAATAAGGCATAATATTTTAGGCGAATTGGCGAATTTCCAAACGGAAATCCAAGATCCGATCAAATCCAATGGATTTTAGAATTTAAGATCCAATCCGATCTGATCACCTCTTTGGATCCGATCCAATCCAATGGATCGTATTGGATTGGATTGGATCATGCACACCCCTAGGCCACACACGAATGAGTGAAACAACTTAATCAGGAAACAACATGCAAGTTAAAAAGAAATAGGGGGAATTGCACAAACATCTCTCAAGGTTTGATGAAATTGCACATTTATGACAGTTTTGGTCATATACACACAAACTTCCCTCAACATTTGAAAATCGTTGCATAAACATCCTCTGCCGTTAGATGGATCTATTAGTCAATGGTCAAAATTGCAAAAGTATAAAATACCTTTTATTTTTATTTTAAATAAACTAAAAAATTAAAAAGTAAGATAAAAAAAAATATAAAATATATATTTAGATAACATAAATGTATCTTAAATCTAAAACCCGTAAAAAAATTCATAATAATAAATAAATTTTAAATTTTAAGTTTATTTAAAATCATGGGGGAATTGAACAAACTAAAATTTTTATTTTTTTATTTTTGACGGTGAATTTTTTTTTTTTTTTCTAGCTTTCAGATTTAAGATAAATTCATATTTTCTAAAAGATTTTTTAATATTTTTTTATCTTATTTTAAAATTTTTTATGTTATTTAAAATAAAAATATATATTTTAGACTTTTTATATGTTTTGACCATTGACTAACGGATCTATCTAACGGTAAGGGATGTTTATACAACAATTTTCAAATATGGAGGGAAGTTTGTACATATATGGTTAAAACTGTCATATTCATACAATTTTATCAAACCTCGGGTAATGTTTATGTAATTCCCCCAAAGAAATAATGGAACACGAAATCCATGCCACATTCTTCATGAACGTGAATCGAGGACCCATTTATTTTAAACATAACTACTGCTGACTTAGTCTCTAATATGACTATAGTGGAATCGATGGAAAATGTCATCTTTTTAAATTGATATGGTGATAAACTCACTGTTTTAAAAAGTTAAGTTTAAAATGCACCTATTATGTCAAAATTGTATTTATTTTACATATTCTTTTTCTTATTTTGAAGTTTTCTGAGATTTTATTTTTTTATGTTCCTCTATAATAGACCTCCAATGACGATTAAATATTATAACATTATCGATGCATCTTCATTGTATAATTGGTTTTGTGGCGCTGCGTGATTCTAAGATAACTACTGATTTGCTGACTTCGCCTACATTTATACTAATGAAATATTTAGCTAAATTTTACCTCAATTGTTTGTATAAATATATTAACTAAATATTTTAAAATATAATTAATTAATTAATTAAAACATTCAATCCAAACACTTTTTACAATCCAACAGCAGAGACTCGTGACCTACCCAGCTTATTTTAATTTTTATTTTTTTATGTAATTTTTTATTTATTTATTTACCCTAATCATAGATTTTGGATGAAACATAACTCCACTTGGCAATGAATAATTATCATGTTAAGAGTAGACTGTTCCTTTATAAATAATGGTATTATCTTATATTCTATACTCATATATTTCTCTATTTCTCTTTTTATGATTTTTAATTGCAAAATATTTTTGTCTATAAAAAAAAGTTATAATTCCTAAAGTGTAATTTGCATAAAATTTAAAATATTTTGAATCAAGATAATATATGTGATTTACGATAAACTTGCATATGTTAAAAATTTATCATAGATAAATATTGAAAATAAAAAAATAAAAAAATCTTTAGTAGCCAAAATTTCATTAGCATATATGTAGGAGATGTCAGCAAATCAGTAGTTATCTTAAAGTCAAAATCGTTTTGAGAGTTGTACAAGTAAAACTAGAAGATCCAAGAAGTTCTAAATCTTCTAAAATTCTTATTACTCCTAATCCTTTTATGACTAGAATTGTTTCCCCTCTATATATCTATCTACAATAACGATAATACATACAGCATTCTCATTCTGATTAAGTAACTCAAATGGCCAGAGGAGTTTCTTCTTGTTGTGATGGTGACATTGTTGAAAGTGGCGGTGGTGGCGGCGGCGGCAGCAGCAAAGGATGGAGAAATCGAGGGGTGAGGCGGTATTTTTATTACGAAACTTTGTCACAATCTTCGAGTTCTTCCGATGGCTACAATGATAACGATGATGATAAGGGGGATATATTTTTCGGTACCAATGATATCGGAGAGTTAAACTATATCGAAGAGTTAAACGGTTTTATATACAAGGAAGAGGTGATCGAGGTCTATAGAAGGGAATGTGCTATGAAGTCCTTTAGGAGGAAACAGAAGGGGGGATGGTCATCAATTTTTCAGTGTTTTGAGTTTTTGAAAGCTGTGTCTTGTATTCCAAGAAGAGATGGATAAAGATGGTGATAAGCGACCGATCGCTCAAAGTTTATATGTATATATAAATGCTGTTTAGTTTACAAGTTTAATTCTGATTTTGATGAATTTGAGAGTCTTTTAGCATATAAGTGCTTTTAAGGAACAATTCCAAAGGGTTTTGTGTTTCTACGCAAAGTATCAGTCTCCAAAAAAAAAAAAAAAATGTATATATGCTTTATTTTATTCTCTCTTAGCATTGTTGCAATCTTAGATTATGCGGTTTCACTTTTAATTTTTTACTTTTTCTTGTGATTAATTTTTTTATTTATTCAACCAACTCCAAAAAAATAACTGGAGCAAATCCACTTCAGTATAGGATTGAACAATCTATAACATGACAGACCCAAAAAAGAAGACAGAGCAAGATTGAGATTCCTGTTTCTTGATAAAATTTAATTCGACTTCCTGAGCATCATTGTAAAAATATCATTGAAACATCCATGCAGCTTGCCTGATTACAGAGATTATAGGACCATACAGTAGAAACTCAAAACAAGAGCAAAAGGAGAAAAAATGGAGGCAGAAGAAAACCATTTAGCCAGTAAGAGATTCGATGAAGGTCGACACCCTCTGAAGGCTCGACGCCCTCTGAATGTGCTGTTGTGATTAATATTTTTAGTTTTTTTTTTTTTTTTTTTTTATAGACTCATGAATACTTTTTTCACAAGCGTTTGGATCCCAATTCTCAATAAAAAATGGTAGTGTGATTAAGATTTATTACTTATCAGTCTTAAATCTTATTAACTGCCAATTATGATTTTTGTTTTGTGTTTTCTTTCTATTCCTTGATCAATAAATTTTGCAACCAGCAAATTAACAAAATATAGAGAATCAAATCCCTAATCCGGGTTTAAATAGCTATTCTATGAAAAGCAAAGGATAAACTGCAATGATTTTATATTAAGAAGCTTTCATAATATATTTTAAAAACTGAGCCTATTTCTATTGCATACTTTCTGTAATTTGGCTAAATCAATACCATCATAAGAGCACTGTACTACAAAATGCTATTTAAATGAGTGAAATATTGATACAAATAATACAAACTAAAGAATAGAATATTCCATCAGATACCTGTTCGTTCTGGTCGGATGATGAAATCAGGAATCAACTATCGGTGCTTGTGACTTGGGGTCATGTAGAGGAAGAATACTAGATGCAATTTGCCATGCTGAACCAGTTTGAGCCGTTACCTTTGGCTTTGAGTTCATACAAAGATTAGTTCTTTACATGAGAATTAAGCAATCAAGACAATTCAAAAGCATCAAATAATGTTGTCTCCTATGCATAAGGTCTCTCTCATTTCTCTTCTTCCAACTCAACGACTTTCTTCTCATTATGGTGACTTTCTGTATTTGTCTGCATTTCAAGTAGTTTCTGTTGTTCCTCTTCACTCTCTTGTTCTTTAGTATCATTCATGGTCTTAGGTTTATTGCTTGTAGACTGCTGATACATAACCCCACCAATCATACAAATCAGAAGGCCAAATGTTCCCACAAATGTTGAATGTTTGTCCCAAATAACGAAGTTAATCACAACTGTCAATAACTTGTTCACTATACCAAGAACTGTAAAGCCAGTTGCAGATATTGCCCTCCGACAAGAGAACCCAAAGAAAGAGATAGCCAAACCAAATATGCATGATAACCCCACTGGCAAAACAACTCCAAAGGAATGCCAATCTGACTCGTCAGTGATTTCATGCTTTATTTTCTTCAATTCCCCCATTATAAGTAGCTCCAAGGGAAACAGTAGGAGAGCCTCAAGATTATTGTATAGAACAAGACCCCATGTATTTAAACCAATTGTCATTACCACATGCTTTATATAAACAAAATCAATGGACATGCTAACCAGATAAGCTAGAGCCCAACTATAAGCCATGACTGTGAATTGATAATCTGTTAGAACATAAATCACACTTCCACCGAAGATTGTACCAAGCGAGAGCCATGTCCTGATTGATGGCCATGGCTGGTGCAGAAAGAGGGTTTCTCCTATTGCAACAAAGATGGGAACAGCTGAACGAAAGACAATGAAAGTGTCAACATTGGCATGGAGGAGGAGCTCACTGTTGGTGAAAAGAGAGAGGTAAAATATAATCGCTGTAGGTAGAAACCGCCACATAGTCAGGAGGTCAAGAGCATCGTGCTCTATCAATTTAAAATACCCACAAAGAAAGACACCAGCTGCACTTGTGAAGTACTGTAAAGCAGTTAGCGCCCCTGGATAAGGAAATTTCATGACAGCCCATTTGTTGATGATGGAAAGCAAAGAAGCTGAGAGGCAATACCCGGCAGCTAAACCATAAACCGAGGCTTGCCGGAGTAAACTTCCATACCATGTTACTTGTATTTTGCTGGAGGGAGCAGAGGCTTCTGACCCATTTGTAGTTTTGACAACTGTTGGATTCTCCTCATCCTTAGACATCTTAAGTAAACCATCAACTTTTTATTAGCAGGTCTAGACAGAAAATATACGTATTCGGCATTCGCTATAGAAAAAAGCGAAGGTCGCAACTCCTGACCACAACCCATTAATATCTCATGTAAAAATAATAAAATGCCAATGGTTGTCATCCAAATAGCTAACATCAGGAAGTCATATTAACTATTAACCAAAAAGCAAAGATCGTTATAGGTCCTAGAAGAAATTTACAGATTAACTAAATATCACAAAACAAATCTTAGCTTTCTTTTAAAGTTCATTATTCAACGGACAGTAAAAAAGGCTTCTATATGTTGAAACAAGTCGCCACCAAATACATTACATTCATAGAATATTTACTATAAGCTACACTAATTTAATCGAACAATTTTCTCTTTTTTTTTTTTTTTTTTTTTTTTTTTTTAAAAAAAAATTTTACAAACCTGAGATTTCAATTGAAAGACACAAGGAAGCATAAATTTTGGAGTCTAGTCAGTTAAAGAAGCTAGAGCTATAGCCAGTTAACGAAAACCCTTGGAGAGATGGAGGGAGGGAGGGAGGGAGGGAGGGAGGTGGGAGGAGTAGTTGGAGAGACAAGAGAGAGGAGAGGATAAGAGGAGGGACCTCTCTTTCTTCTGAGCCCACCAAAAGCAATCCTTCTATCATTTGATGGATGAGAAAGAAGGGATATAATGGGAGGGAAATGACAATAATACCCTTCAATTTTTTATTACCCTCCGATTTATAAAAGGATAATATAATAAATTTATAAATTATATATCAATTCGATAATATCCTCTCTATCCCTTCTACTCTATCCCTCTTAATTCATCCACTCTCCTACAAAACATAACGTAAATAAAATTTAATATTCTTCAATTGCACGTTCATCATGTGCAACCAGCCTCGGGCGGGCTGACCAACCAGCAACTCCAAGCATAAATTCAATCATTTCCAGGGACCTTTTATATAATAACCGTATAAACCGCACTCAACAATCCAGCAAACTCGCAGCCACGTGGATTATGTCGGTTAGTTTTTGAATTTTTTGGAAACATCACAACTCTTGTACAGTTTATATAAACTTGTTTTACTCTGCCAAAAAGACCCCTCTATGTTTTTTTCTATGTATTTTCGTTTAGAGGAGAAAATGGCTCCCACTGCGTTGAGTGAACGATTAAAGCAATCAGTGACCAAAGACGCTCTCAGATCATATTTTGCTGAATTTATCTCCACTTTCTTTTATGTGTTTGCTGTTGTGGGATCTTCCATGGCTTCAAGTGAGTGCTCGCAATCAATTACTAAATTAGTCTCTTTTGGGTAAAATAGGAAAAAAAAATTTATCTAAATTTATCTGTAGTACTATTGATCATAGCTATAGTACCAAATGTTATAACTTAGTTATATGTTGCATTTTTGGTGTTATGGCAGGGAAATTGATGCCAGAAATGGTGGCGAATCCGTCTGGTCTAGTGATTGTAGCTGTTGCGAATGCATTTGCATTGCCGTCGACTGTTTTTATATTGTGGCGAATATCTCCGGTGGGCATATAAATCCGGCAGTGACCTTTGCGAAGGCGGTTGGAGGACATATAATTGTGTTAACTGCTCTCTTTTATTGGGTTTCTCAGATGTTGGCCTCTGTTATGGCTTGCCTTGTATTGAAAGTAACCACTGCTGGCCAGGTAACACACCACAAACACTTCTTTTTCTATGTTTTGGATTATAAAAGAATTTATACCAAAAAATGTAAACTTTGATTGATAGAATTTGTAATACATTTCTATAGTAATTTCCATTCTATTGATCAAATTATGAATTTATGATATCAAATTCATTTGTTAAATTAACTTTGAAACATGATAACGTGTAATGCATACATATGTAATTTGGCAGGTTGTACCAACCTACACAATTGCACAAGAAATGACAGGTTGCATCTATACTGGAAGCCCTCCTGACATTTACTTTGGTGTACACGGTTTACGTGGCTAGAGATCCTAAACGTGGTGCGTTGGGCAGCATTGGGCCTCTGGCGATAAGGATGATAGCGGGTGCCAACGTGTTGGCAACGGGGCCTTTCTCAGGTGGCTCGATGAACCCGGCATCTGCAGTGAGTCATTTACCAGGCAGTGAGGCAATCAGCATGTGAGGCATTTACTGCATGTTCTGATTATGCATGTGCCACAAATGTCTAACAGTTGGGGCTGTCAACTGCATCTTGCTGTATATAAATATGTTAATGTGTGTTATCATATTAAGAAGAGAGAAATTTGGGAAAATGTAGATAATAGGAGTTGTCAATTTGTTGAGACACCAACTAACAAGAGTGCTAAAGTGTGATGATCCTTCGTAATGTAAAAGGCAGTAGGGGCTGTCATCTTAGCTTATGTTAGTGAATGCTAAGGTTATATATAAATTTGGGAATGTATATGGCAGATACAACGAAATGTGTTAATTATGCAAAGAACATTGTTTCCTAGTTGCTATGAGTAATAAAAGTAACCGGACTGAGTGATGGTTTTCCATAAGGCTTTGTGTGTTTCTCTATCAGTATCTTCTACCTTTCCGTGTGTGTTGGGTTGAGTGAGATTGTGACTTGCTAGAAGGGTTTGTTACTAGGCAAAGCCTTGTTATAGTGTTCTTGTGTTGCTAATCGGGAATCGTGCATGTGTTGGGCACACTTGTGAGTGAGTGTGTGTGTGCACACTTTGGGCGGAGTGTTTATGGATGGGTTTGTTGGCTCGTGGCTGATGTCACTATGCAATTGTAGTATGTTATGCAACTAACATTTCATCGAACAATTGGTAGACAACATGTATTCTGCAAGTGTTGCTGAGTTAGGTTGGCTGGACATGAGTGTTTGGCGTCAGCATGGAGGAAAAATGCAATGCATAGGGGATTTTCTTTCGTGTAAAAGTAGAAAAGTTACATACTTAAGCTATTTACGGATGACTATACAACTTGTTCATTTAACTTCAGTATTAGTAATATTGTGGGCCCCCTGGTTGCAAAGTGAAATATTGTGGGGTACATCCAATATATCAAGATTTCGGGTAAACAAGTGGAAGTGAAACCAAATCACAAGAAACTTTACGGTGGTAAAATTTGCAGGGTAAGTAATTCCCAGCAACTCCAAATCTATTATTAAAATTGCTGCCATAACTTTGGTTTGTTCATATAAATACTCTGTTATTCATCATCTCAAAAGTACCTATTGAAATCTCTTATAAATATGAACTCTAATTAGAAGTTTAAGATTCTAAATTCAAATTATTTTATCTTACATTTTTTTTTTTTTTTTAAATTTACTCATCCAATATATGCAGAGCCAATCAAGATATTTGATGTCACCATTCAAGATATTGGGGAAACAAGTGGAATGAGAAGTCGAACATCTAATGATCATCAAGAGGAAGTGGAATCACATCCCAAGAGATTTTGCACCCGATCATTAAACCTTGATCTATCTCTTTGAGCATATTTTGCATTTTGTTGGACTTTTTATCTTTCTTGACTTTTTTCGGTTATTAAAAATTCATATCATATCTGTTGATGAAATATTTAGTATTCAATTCTCAGTTTGGTGAAAATCATTATACCACTACCCAGTTGGCTTGGTGATAAAGAATATTCATCCAGTCCGTCAATATTCCTGATTCGAATGCACATAAAAAAAAAAAAAAAAACATTATTTAGTGTTTCACCTTTTTTTTTTTTTTAATCGAACCTTATGATTTCTTATCCTAAGATCAGCACCATCAATTATATTAGTTGCTGCTCGGTACCAATGCGAAGCTGTGCAATTAGGGGCACCTCTGCAGCAACTGGGGGTAGTGGCTAGAGAAGTTCAAGCAATGAAGGTGGCTGGAGAGATCGATCTTCCACACCAGGTTCAAGAACAGGTGTATTCTTTAACAGATTTTAACATAATTAGCACAAACTAATTTTAGATTCAGTTAAAATTAGCAACTTATTGTGATTGGCTTAGCTATCATAAAATGAATTCGATACACAATATGAATTCGTGACAAATATTGTGATTTCAGATTTGTATAAAAACTTAGCTTTAAATAATCATTGAAATCACAGCAAAGCTTTTTCTGTGATTTCAGATTCGCATGCAATTGTATGTCTTGTCTTATTTATCACTAAAGATTAATAATTTTTTTAAAAATGCTACTCTTTAGATGGTAACTATATGGTGCTAAAATTTCAAAATTTATGAGAAAAGTAGTGTTCTAATTGTGCCATACCGTGTATGTTAATTAAATTTTCAATAAATGGTTCTACATTTAAAAATTGAGCAAATTGCACTAAACTCTTATAGGTTTACCATTTTGCATCCATAAACAACTTTATCGATAACTGACACTCATCTCCTATATCGTTAGTCAAACTTAACCGTTGACTATATTTGATCGTTAAAAGTATCAAAATATCCTTGAAATGCTTAATTAATTTTTAAAAAATATATATGAAAGACAGAAATACCCCTCAACTCACAGAATAAAAAAAATCATCTTTAAAAAAAATTCTTAAATTTTTTTTTTTTTTTTTTTTTTTTCTAAATGGATCTCCGACCTTTGTGACGGAACACATTGTTTATTTTATTTTTATTTTAGGGAGCATTCTTTATTTGTTCTTCCAGTCTTTAATGTTGTTTTTCAAGTATACCTACGCTATCTCTGTTTTGCAATAATTAATTTAATTTTATCCCAAATTATTTGCGAAGTGCAATAATATAGATATAAAAAATAGTAAGCAAAAGTATCAATTATCAAACCTTTATTGTTTGTCACAATCTGCTTGTCAGAGAGATAATGCCAACTTCGAGACATAAATGTAGCCAATCTGCTTGTCACAATCTTTTTTTTATATCTATATTAATGCAATGCACTTCACAAATAATTTGGGATCAAAATTAAATTAATTATTGCAAAAGAGAGATAACGTAGGTATCAGGAGGGAAACACAGTTGAAAAACAACATTAAAGAATCGAAGAACAAATAAAGAATGATCCCTAAAATAAAAATAAAATAAACAACGTGTTCCATCACAAAGGTCGGAGATCCATTTAGAAGGGAAAAAAAAAAGTTTTTAAGATTTTTTTTTTTTCTAAAGATAACATTTTTTATTTTGTGAGATGAGGGGTATTTCTGTCTTTCAAATATACTTTTTAAAAATTAATTAAGCATTTCAAGGGTATTTGATACTTTTAATGGTCAAATGTAGTCGGCAGTTATGTTTGACTAAATTTGATTAACGATATGGGAGGTGAGTATCAGTTAACGATAAAGTTGTTTCTAAGTACAAAAAGACAAACCTCTAAGAATTTAGTGCAGTTTGCTCAATTTTTAAATATAGAACTATTTATTGAATATTTAATTAAAATACGTGGTACAATTGGAACAGTATTTTTCTCATAAATTTTGAAATTTTAGCACCATATAGTTACCATCTAAAGAGTAGCATTTTTAAAAAAATATTGATCTTTAATAGTAGAACTGAAAATGGATTAGAATCTGTAAACTTAAATTCGATGTGTTTCTTTCAAGACCCTAAGCTAAGCCAATCACAAGAAGTTGCTAAACTAGAAAGTGATTTCTGATTTTACCTGAATCTAAAATTAGTTTGTACCAATTATGTTAAAATCTGTTAAAGAATGCACCTGTTCTTGAACCTGGTGTGGAAGATCGATCTCTCCAGTCACCTTCATTGCTTGAACCTCCCCAGCCACTACCCCCAGATGCTGCAGGGGAGCCCCCAGTAGTTGCAGGGCTTCACATTGGTACCATAGCAGCAACTGATCTAATTGATGGTGCTGATATTAGGATAAGAAATCATAAGGTGCGATTAAAAATAAAAATAAAAGGTGAAACACTAATTAATGTTTTTTTTTTTTTTATAATAAAAAAAAAAGTGAAACACTAAATAATGTTTTTTTTTATATGTGCATTCAAATCTGGAATATTGACAGACTGAATGAATATTCTTTTTTATCACTAAGCCAATTGGGTAGCAGTATAATGATTTTCACCTAAATGAGAAATACTAAATATTTCATCAACATGCATGAGATGAATTTTTAATAACTGAAAAAAAAAAAAAAAAAAAAAAAAAGTCATGAAAGATAAGATTAAATACTTGGAGTTATTTGAATGACGCATCTCAAACACAAAGTCCACGACATATATGGTGAATGAACAAAAGTCCAACAAAATGCAAAAATATGTTCAAAGAGAAAGTTCAAGGTTTAATGATCGGGTGCAAAATCTCTTGGGGTGTGGTTCCACTTCCTCTTGATGATCATTAGATGTTCGACTTCACCTTCCACTTGTTTCCCCAATATCTTGAATGGTGACACCAAATATCTTGATTGGATCTGCATATATTGGATGAGTAAATTTTTTTTTAAAAAATGTAAGATAAAATAATTTGAAGTTAACTAGTTATAACCCGTTGTTTAAAATAATGTGTTGGGAATCTTAAACTTCTAATTAAAGTTCATATTTATAAGAGACTTCAATAGGTACTTTTGAGATTATGAATAACATAGTATTTATATGAACAAACCAAAGTTATAAGGGGCTAGTAGCAATTTTTATAATAGATTTGGAGTTGCTGGAATTACTTACCCTACAAATTTTACCACTGTAAAGTCTCTTCGGATTTGGTTCTATTTCCACTTGTTTCCCCGAAATCTAGATATATTGGGTGTACCCCGCAACATTTCACTTTGCAACCAAGGGGGCCCCACAATATTACGAATACTGAAGTTAAATGAACAAGTTGTATAGTCATCCGTAAATAGCTTAGCATGGTTTGAGCAGTCATGATAACCTAACACCACGTGATTTAAGTCAATCAATAGATTTTTTCAAAGTATGTAACTTTCCTACTTATACACAAAAGAAAATCCCATATGCATTTTTCTTCCATGCCGACACCAAACACCCCTATCTAGTCAGACTAACTCAGCAACACTTGAGGAATACATGTTGCCTGTCAAGTGTTCGATGAAATGTTAATTATATCCCATACTACAACTGCATAGTGACGCCAACCACGAGCCAACAAACTCATACATACACACATCGCCCAAAGTGTGCATACACACTCATTCACAAATGTGTCCAACACATGCACAATCCTCAATTAGCAACACCCGCTGCCAAGCAACACAAGAACACTATAACAAGGCTTTGCCTAGTAACAAGCCCTCCAAGCAAGTTATAATCTCACTCAACCCAACACACACAGAAAGGTAGAAGAGAGACAAACACACAAAGCCTTATAATAGACTATCTCCCAACCTAATTACTTTTATTACTCATAGCAACTAAGAAACAATGCTCTTTGTAGGATCAACACATTTCGTTGTCTTTGCCATATACATTCCCGAATGTATATACAACATTAACATGCACTCATACACACTAAGATGGCAGCCCCTACTACCTTTACATTTCGAAGGATCACCGCACTCTAGTACTCTTACTTGTTGGTGTTTCAACAAGTAGACAACCCCTACTATCTACATTTTCCCATATTTCCCTATCCTTAATATGTTAACACTCATCAGCATATTTATATGCAACAAGATGTAGTTGGCAACCCCAACTGATAGGCATTTGTGGCACATGCATAATCAGAACATACAGTAACTGTCTAGTAATTGCCTCACATGCTTGTTGCCACATCTGCATTTGACTTGGTCTTCCCTAAATGCCATCAACAACTATCCCACAGAGCAACATGTGCATATCACGTACATATTCCTATAGCTTACTCCAACAGCCCACACACAACAATCAGCCCATTGCATTGCCTTACCTTCACATACAGCCTACTGCTTTGTTTGCATACATCTTACTGCCTACTACTTTGCTTGCATACAACTTACTGTCTTGCTTGCATACAGCTCACAACTTGCCATTGCACACAACATACTGTCTTGCTTGCTTTCAGCATACTGCTTTACATTTGCATGCACAGCTTACTACCTTGTTTGTGTACCACCATTACACAATGCCCACACAACTGCCTGCTAAGTCATATAGCACCTAACCAAGCTTGCCATCATAATATTAGCCCACCCAAGCTAACAACACCACCCAAGTCCATCCAACCTTATGCCTTGCTTGATGCCTCCCCACCAAGCTTGCATATGAGCAACACACTGCACACACATAACACGTAACGCACCAATATGGCCCATCACAAAGCTAGCTAATGATATTTCTCGTATGCCAAGCTTGTTTTCCTACATAACACATACCAACACCATACGCCAAGCTTGGTTCTCGCACACAACACACCAACATTGCACGCCAAGCTTGTTTTTCTGCACAACGTGTACCTACACTGCACGCCAAGCTTGTTTCTCGCACACAACGTAAAACCTTGCTTTTTCCATCCAAGCCAAGCTATGCCACCTAACATCACTTGCCCAAGGCTATGCATCCCAACATGCCTTGTTCTAAGCCAGATGCTCACTCAGCAAGATCAACATAGGCCTTGATGCTACCTATACTCATTTTTAGGGATGTAACAAACCACCAACCGTTAGATCGTCATAAAATATATCAGTTCCCAAACGACACTGATTATGCACGCTAACGGCACATGCAAGATTCATGCAAATTTGATCAAACCCAAGAACAACTAAAAAAACAAATCTTAAGAGCTTACAATTGCCCTAGCCATCTAGAGGCAATTGGAAATTTATACATGATCCAAAACTTTGATAATTCAACCCCTTGGGAATGTCACTTCCAGGAAAAAAAATATTGAAAGCAACTTTTGGTTCATATCACTGTAAAATATGAAAATCATGATTATTCATAATGAGTGAGTGAGAACGAAATGACTTTTTAAATTTTAATGAGGAGTCAGAGAGAAATACCTTTTTCACACTGAATCTTTATTTCTCTCTGACTCTTTAGTAGTGACTCTTCCTAATAACCGTTGAATACCTTTTTATCAAGCTTCACGAAATTGGTAAATATATATGTCAATCCTCCTCTCTAAAAAGACTCATATTCAATTACTGATTCTGCAAAATGGTACACATATGGTAATGATTAAACCTCATTGCAATTCACTACTTCCAAGTATGACAGACCCAATAGAAGATCTGATAGTGATCGAAGCCTATTAGTCTATTACAATTGTTTAAATGAAGCCAACTCAACTTAGAGAGTTGCTTAATGCTTTTTGGTAGACTATCAAAATCATTTCTATAAGGATCTCTATTTTGTGATTGACTTATTTCATGACATACCATATTGGGGATGATTGTGTAATGGGTAACTTAGGTCATCTTGTTGATTATCAAGGCAAGCTTCCAAGCATCTCCATGACTTTAAGATCAAGAGCTTCACAAGGTATAACTTGACCTTGATTCTTGAAGAGATTAGGCTGCACACACACACTTCATGCATTTGTAATTGACATGCATTTATACCTCATTGTTTATGTGTGCATTCCCCTCATAACCACTTGCACTTAGTCTTAAGTGTGGTGTAATTCATTTCCGTTTGTGTGATCGAAAATGTCCGCGCTTGCACGATGGTGTGCATGTCTTAGCGCGATGGTTGACCACTTGAGAATGTCTCATTCTCTTCTTGGATAAGTGTTAGATTTGGTTTGGTTATTTGGAGTAAGCGTCTAGTTTCAAAATATTGGATTTCAATGTTTCAAGTGTTTTTCAAACTGACATTTGCATGGTCTTATGACTATAACTTTATACACAAAGATTCAAAATGAATTTTGAAAATTTTTGTACAAACTAGACACCTATACCTTTCCAATGGTATATTATTTGTAATATTTCATGACTGTTTGGATTGGTTTTGGAATTTCCAAAGAGACCACTAAAACCGGGCATATCTGATGTAATCTGAATCTGATAATTGGTCACTCAAATGACCATAAAAGTTTTTATAGATATCAAAACTTCATTCTATAAAAAAGGAGTAGAAAATAGACATCCATACCTTTCCAACGGTATATTATACGATAAATTTTGATGTCGTTTGTTCATATCTCGGAGCACTCGAATCTTGAGATGTTGCGCTATTACGCCTATGAGCTGGTGTGGCACTGTTTGACCGGCGCTTTTGGTCCAGAAATGTTGTGCTAGTGTGGTGCTTGTGTGGCACATGGAGTAGTGCAATGCTCCGCCTCTGTTTCATAATTTGATCATATCTCACTCATTTGGAGTCCGATTTGGCTCATTTTTAAAGCAAAATTCATGAAATTTATAGGTCTATCATCTAAGCACTATAAATACATCTCTTTCTCTCATTTGTATTCAAGGGAAAAAAAAAGATACACAATCTTAAAGAGAGATTAAGAGTTTCCTAGAGAGAGAAAGCTTCAAGAAAGCTTCTTTTACTCTTCAAACCCAAACTCATGTGCATCTAACATCTTTCATGCATTAATCTTCATGGGTCTTCTTGGTTTCTTGACTTGGTAAGTAGAACAAACACCAAATCTTCATTTATTGTTCTATCTTAGTCAAGACATGTCTTTGATTGCTTAGTTTAGCAAATCTTCACTCTTATTGCATATTTAGTGAAGTTATGATATGATTGGGTTTTGTTTGTGATAGCTTACATGATTAGGATGATTTTCCCTAAATAGCTAACCCTAGAACATTCTTGTAAAATTGGTTGATGATTAGGTTGATAGATTAATATTTATTTATCTAGTCAAGTTTTATTGAATGTTCTTGTGGATTTAATTGACAATTATGTTGCTAGAAATTCTTTACAACTAATTGAGTTCACATGTATGGACATATTGACATTGTTTGATAGCTATAATTGTTTTGTAATTGATAACATATAGCTAAGTCTATATGATTTACATTTAGACATTTTTGATTAGGACTCCTTGATTGCATTTGTTAATTGTATATTTATTGTCCTTGCCATGTTTATTGACAACTTGTGTTAATTTGGCTTTGTTTGTTGACAATTAGGTTGCTAGAATCTCTTTGTATCTAATTGAGTCCTCATGTATAAGCATGTAGGCATTGTTGATAACTAGAGTGTTGATTTGCATTATAACATCTAGGTAGACAAAATCTAGCTAGTTAAGCATTATATGTTTGTCTAGCATATTTTGTGTTGAGCATAATTGTCATATGCAGTTAGACTTTTAATTCTCTTCAAGAGTCAAAGTCTTATGACTTCTAGGTGAAGTTGCACAAGTATTGTATTAGCTCCTCTGTAAAAGGTCTGCGGGTAGATTAGAAGGTGCTCATACCAATAGTAGTGGATTGAAGAGATTACTTGAGGGTGTAACCTTTTCTTCATATAGAGGTTGTCTAGGGTTGGTCTAGCTAGGTTAGCTATAAAAGGCTTGTGGGTAGTAGTGGTGGGTTAGTAACAGATAATGGTTAATGTCAACCTAGGTTGTAAACATCATTACATATAGTGGATTCGAGGATCTAGTAGTGTAGCTAGTTGAATAGCTCGTGGTTTTTCCTTGTTGAAGGTTTCCACGTAAAAATCAAATGTTCTTTACTTTCCGCATTTTTACTTGATTTTTATTGTTTGTTAAATTGGGTTAATATTGACTAATCGAAAAATATGTAAGAATCGATTAACAACTTATTTAACCCCCACAAGTTGTATTAGACACACGCTATAATATATTTTCAATTTCCATTGAGCTCTAATATGTCCAATGAGGATAAACAGCCGATGTCTTCAGGGATTTTCGTCAAATTACACTCCTTTAGATCTAGTTTTCTTAAAGAATGTAATAAACCTGACATAGGAAGCAATGTCAACCCTCGACATCGACAACATGCCAACTCTGTAAGTTTCCCCAAAGAAATCAAAGAGGATGGAAGTTGACATATAGCAGTTGTGCTTGCTTCGAGATAGCCCAAAGATTTTAAGTTCCCCAAGTTCTCTAACAATTTGTCTAGCTTTGGACATTCAGAAATAGTAAGATGATATAGAAGTCTCAAATTACAAATGCTACTTGGAAGCCTCTCAAGATTTTCACAATGGGACAATGTTAAACTCAAAAGCCCATTCATATTTTCAATGGAAATGGGTAACTCCTTAATTGATGTTTTAGATAGATCAAGGTATTCCATACTTTCCATTACCTCCGAGATTTATGGGAAAGTCTCAAGGTTTGAGCAAGTAAAAAGATAGATCACGAAGAGATTTCAGTTTACATATGTTGGGTGAAATATGCTTGAGCCTTACACAATTTGTAAGATATAAATCTGAAAGCTTCGTTAGACTTCCAATTGATGAGGGAACTTCTTCTATTGTTGTCCCACCTAAATATAACTCCTCTATATTCCCTGCAATCTCTGGAAAGCTCCTCAACTTTTCACAATAACGTAGAGTCAGAGAACGAAGGTTGTTGAGATATTTGAAAGATGAGCCACTGTCAAGCAAGTTTCTGCATTCACTAAGATTTATATACCCCAAACATGGGGCATTTGAGAACTCTGAGATTCTAGTCAACTGCCGAGAGTAAGTTAGATGAAGCTGGTTTAATTTTGGGGTATCATGTAACAAAAGCAATAGTAAAATGACAAGAATGCGTAATTAATTATATATTAACTACACTAATTATATTAAAAGAATTAAATGAAAATTGTACCATTTTTTCTTCCCAAAGTTGTTCAAGATTGCTGTAAGAATAGATTAGTTTAACAAGGTTCTCTAGACTAAAACTTGATGGCAGTGTCATCCGTCTCAATAGAGATACCTCAATTCATCAGGAAGGTAATTTGGACCATGCACTTTAGAGATACATTCCGCCGTTGGATTGTAGAATTTTATAATTCTAAGATTCCACATGTTCTCAAAGACTTGAGGATTGACATACATATCCTTCATTTCGGACATATCCAGAATTATTCCTTTTAACTACTCTAGTACCCTTACAACAAAAGGAAAAGAAGTTATAAATAACATAAAATTGTAGACTTTCTAAGAATTTTTACAATATAACTTCCTGGGAACATCTAAAATAAATTAATTTATTAATTAAACAAGATTATGCTTATATATAATCGTTGTAGTTCCCTAGCTTGCAACCAAAAGTAAGGAATAAGCTATGGCATAAGACACTAAAGCTTACTCAAATGTATAAATAAAAATATTTGAAGACAGTTAATTCAGTAGTGGTATCTAATATAATAAATGAAACAAAATTTACTAAACACATACTATATTTCTCCGCAATACAAGACAAACATCATCGTGATTGTGCAACCTACTACGTTCTTTTGGCTTATTAAATGACTCTTGACGAACAAGTTCATGTCCCATTTCTTGCAATAAATCATGCATTTCGATCTTGCCTTGTAATATTGTAATGAGAGATTTATCAACCAGAATATTAAGTCCAAATAGCTTAGAATAGTTACAGCCATTTAGTATTCGTGTTACGAAATCTCTATACTCTCCTTTAAAGAAACATGTGATACCAAAAAATATATATTTCTCTTAGTTATCTAGTCCATCATAACGAATTCTCAATAGTTTATGAATTTTAAGATTAGAAATCTTATTTAACTTAGGCAATGCACTTTCCCAATCTTGATTTGTCTTTCCAAGCAAGGAAGAACCAACCACTTTAAGAGCTAAATGATTGCCTTTAGCATACTATACTTACCTTGTCAACTGACTCCATGAAATCTGCATGAGGATTGTTTTGTCTTTAGTAGGGATGGGAATTTCCCCCACAAGGCCCCACCCCAAATGGGGGCAAAATTTACCCCCAAATGGGGTTTTTCCTAGCAATGGTTGGTCAAAAACAGCCTTTGCAATGGTTGTTTTTCCTATCCTGTCCATGCCTCAAATTCCAACAATCTTAAAATTTGACTTCTCATTACATAATAACTGTTTAACTCACTCAATGTGTGGACGTATTCCAACTAGGCCTTCTAAGTAGCTTGAGAGCGGAATATCTTTCAATTTCTTTGTGACATCTTTAACAATTTCTTCTACATGTGTGGATTTGGGCCTACCAAATGTAAAGAACGGGTCATTACTAGAGAGTTGAGAAAACAAAAATCACAACGGTAGAAAAATAATATAATAGAAATGATCATGTCTTTCTTGTTTTTCAGTTTCAGGTTTTTTTTTTTTTTTTTTTTTTTTTGTGACGAGGTATCAGGATATTCTTGATTTTCAGACAAAGCAATTAATAGATGCTTTGTGTTTTGAAGAACAAGCTAGCAAGTGCAATGAAATTTTCAAACGGATAGAAAACAGTGTTAGAATTACCTAGCTAATTGCAGAGGAATCAAATCTAGATAAATTGGAAGCTTTAGTCAATGCAGCTCTCTGGATCTGCTTCTCATCTTCAGATACATTTTCATGCATATTGACAACTGTAAAAATCCCTATTTGTTTACGTACATGGGACGGATCTACGTGGTAGAAGACGGGTATAACAATCTGCCCTTTTGTTTTCGTACATTCAAGAATCTTGACAAGTTCATGCAAATTAACACCAATTGGATGATGCATATTTTTTTTTTCGAGAAAATGACCATTGAAATCTGTGAATCTTCAATTGCTTTTGAAAGTGCTGGCCAGATTTCATCACCCCTCTCAAGTTTGTCATCAACGAAGAAGTGAATTCTTTTGCGAAATAAAGCTTCACATAAATGACTTCTAAAACTATCGCAGATGTCTTCACCTCTGAAGTTAACGAAGAGATCATACTTTCCTCCATGGCTGGTTGTGGAAGATGAACAAGTTGATGTTGAAGCGTCTATTAATGATCAATGTGAAGAAAATTACTGTACAGAACAAGAGCTTTTTTTTTTTTTTTTTTAATGAACAGAAGTCAAAAAAGTTACTCTTGTCCAACAAATTCACCTCTGAGAAGTACTGAGTAGCCGTCTCAACCTCTTCAAGATTGAACGTAAAGCTCTAGAAGACTTGTTGGGGAGATCCACCAAGGTTCCTACCATCAGCCAAATTAATTAGATTATTGGACCAAATGTCCTGATGAATCAAAGCAGGTTTGTTCACTTAACAACGAGAAAATCGAATAACAAGGTTTAATTAGCATAGAACCTTTTGGCAATGAGAACTCAGCTTCTTCTAACTTGAAAGTTGCAACTGGTTTTCCTGTGACCTTCAATGAAGTTTCCAGCTGTGATCTTCAATGAAATAATGTTCACCTTTAATTAAAATAGTAATGCACTAGTATAGCAATTCATAAGGTTTTGTTGCTTTTCTTTTTTGTTTAATGAACAGAAGTGAACAAACGAGAGATGAGAGAGTAGGGGTAAATAAACTAATAAAGTTAATAATTATATTTATGGAAGCACTTGGTCTTGAATTGATCTTTTATTGATTTTCCACACTATTTCCCTCTAATTTCATCTTTAACTATGCTTTTTAACCATTATATTATATCGGTCTTCAATGAACTTTAGCGTGACCTTTCTTTCTGTCATGTGAAATAAAGTTAGAAATAAGTATGTATACTGGAACTAGTAAATAATCTTGCTGTTCATCATAAACAATAAGGCCAGTTTGATTTTCCACTTAATACCTAATGCATTAAAAAAAAAAGGGACTTTCAAAAGGGCTTTTACCACGGATTTTGATGCGGCGGATCAACTGGCATTAGATTATTTAGAGGGGTGGGATTTGAAACAAACCAAGTAAGGCTAAACCCGGGCGGCGGAATCAGAATGATTTGAAATTTTGACAGCTGATGCGTTTCGGCGTTTCCGGAACTACTACGTAGCTTTGCTGCGTAAGCACGTCCTTTTTTAGGCAAATTCCGTCGTTTAGGCCTTGAAGTTGCAATTTTTGCCGTTTTAGGAAAGTTTCTTTTTCGCAATAATTTGAGTTTCCCAATTCCGAATCGACTTCCGTCAATTCTGGAGTGTTTAGGATTCTCAGTAGAATTAGTTTTTGCTTTAATTTCGTTTTTGCCTTTTTTTTGGTAAATTTCCGTTTTTAAGTCGTTTTTCTTGCTTTCCAAGGAATTCGATTAGGTTTAGGATTTATTTTGCTTTAAATAATGATGTAGGCCGAATTGGCCATTCAGCTTTTGATTTATAAAATTTTAGAGTTTTCTCTAATTAATCCAATTTCGGTATTCATCGTGAATCAACGAATTGAAGCCTAACTTTCCGGTATTTGTGCGCAAATCAACGGAACTTTAGTAGGTTGTTTCTAATCGTTTTACGCAGGTTTTTCTCGACAGAGCTTCCGCTACATCAGTTGGTATCAGAGCCGTGTTCGTTCGGGACGACATCATCATGCCGCCGAGAAGACGACCAGACCAGATTCCTGTAGACCTAGCCATCGAACGTGACCGTGTGATACAGTTGGAGCGACAGGTGGAGCAATTAACGGCGCAACTTGCGGCGTCAAGAGCCAACCAAAACCCGTTTCAGGCCTTACATCCTGAGACAAGTAGTGACGAAGTGGAAGGGGATCCGCAACCACGACGTCGACAGAGAGCGCCTGTGACTGATGACAGGGTTGATGACAGAACTGAAGATGTCAGGCGATGGGAGTCAGGGATGCGGACTGAGGTTCCGGAATTCCGTGGAAGCATGCAGCCAGAAGAGTTTCTGGAATGGATTGGAATCGCTGACGAGATTCTGGAATTCAAAAGAGTTCCTGCGAATGAGAGGGTGGCATTGGTGGCCACGAGGTTTCGGGGTAGAGCCGCGGCTTGGTGGCAACAATTTAAACTCGCTAGGAATCGCGCTGGAAAACCCAAACTTTCTGACTGGGAGAAGATGAAACAAAAGTTGCGTAAAGAGTTTCTACCTCACAATTTTACGAGATTGATGTACCAGAGGTTGCAGAATCTGCGTCAAGGTATGAGGTCTGTTGATGAATATACAACCGAGTTCTATGAGTTGTTGGTGCGAAACGATATAGAGGAGACACAAGATCAGTTGGTGTCGCGCTACTGTGGTGGGTTGCGTACACAAATCCTTGATATGGTTAATCTTTTCGATCCCGTGACAGTAACTGAGGCGCATCAGAGGGCTTTACAATTGGAGAAGACATTGTCGCGAAAATCTAATAGTGGACAGACGCTGAATTTCGGAGGAGGAATGAGCAGTCGAAACAGAGCAAGTAGTTCCAGTGAAAATACTGGAAGTCGACCAGGTGTTAGTGCTAGCAGTGGTTCATATACTGGTCCACGGAACCCGACAAACAACGTTCAAACTCCCAGGGCAACCACTGGCGGATTTCGGTGTTTTGGATGTGGAGAAACGGGTCACAGGCTGTCTGAGTGTCCAAGACCAGCAAAGAGGGTATTATTTATTGACCCGGCAGAATTTAATGAGGAAGATGCGGAAATAATTGAAGAACCACAATCAGGAGCGGAGGAAGTGAGTGAAGAACTGGTAGATGGTGACACAGGAACGATGTTGATGGTGCGACGTACCTGCTTGGCACCGAGAACTGGAGAAGGAGAGTGGCTACGAAATAACATATTTCAGTCTACTTGTACCATCCTTGGTAAGGTGTGTCGATTTGTCATAGACGGGGGGAGTTGTGAGAATATTGTGTCAGTCGAAGCGGTACGAAAGTTAGGGGTGACGACAGAAAAACATCCAAAACCATATAGACTAGCTTGGCTGCAAAAGGGGGGCGAGGTGACTGTATCACAGCGGGCGCTAATTTCGTTTTCGATGGGAACCAACTACAAGGATCAGATGTGGTGTGATGTGGTGGACATGGATGCATGTCACTTACTGCTAGGGAGGCCGTGGCAATATGACAGAAAAGTGTATCATGATGGGTTTAAGAATACCTATTCTTTCGTTTTCCATGAAAAAAAAATTGTGCTACTACCGAGCAAACCATCTGAGAAGATTAAGGCGCATAGCGATACTACTAACCTGTTATCATATGCAAAATTCGAGTTGGAGATAAAGGAAGTAGAAACGGTGTATGTGTTAATGGGAAAAGAAACACAGGCTGATATGGAGGTTCCTAGTGCGGCAGCTCCTCTGATTTCGGAGTTTGCTGATGTGTTTCCGGAAGAATTACCTGAAGGACTACCACCTCTACGTGACATTCAACATCATATCGACCTAGAGCCAGGAGCTATGTTGCCAAACAAACCACATTACAGAATGAGTCCCACTGAGCACGAAGAGTTACGAAGGCAGGTTGAGGAGCTTCAGTCAAAGGGGCATATCCGTGAGAGTCTAAGTCCATGTGCTGTTCCCGCCTTGTTAATTCCCAAGAAAGATGGAACATGGAGGATGTGTGTCGACAGTCGCGCAATTAATAAGATCACAGTAAGGTATCGCTTTCCAATTCCGAGATTAGATGATTTGTTAGATCAATTGAGCGGGGCACATGAGTTCACCAAATTGGACCTGAAGAGTGGGTATCATCAGATTCGTATTCGACCTGGGGATGAATGGAAGACAGCGTTCAAGACGCGAGAGGGGTTATATGAATGGCTAGTCATGCCATTTGGGTTGTCAAACGCGCCTAGCACCTTCATGAGAGTGATGAACCAAGCCCTTCGACCATTTATCGGTAAGTTTGTTGTTGTTTACTTCGATGATATCTTAATTTACAGTGCAAACCCCGAGCTGCATCTTCAGCACATTCGGGAAGTGTTATGTGTGTTGCGTAGAGAAAAATTTGTTGCTGCAGCCAAGAAGTGCGTTTTTATGACACCAAAGGTGTTATTTTTGGGATATGTTATTTCTGGAGAGGGTCTACAGGTGGATGAGTCCAAAATAGAGGCAGTGAGGCAGTGGCCGCAACCGAAAACAATTACTGAGGTTCGGAGTTTCCATGGATTGGCATCATTCTACCGCCGGTTCATCCCGCACTTTAGTAGCATTATGGCACCTGTCACTGAGTGTATGAAAGGAGTCAAGTTTCAGTGGACGACCGAAGCTGAAGAAGGTTTTCAGCAAATCAAAGAGAAATTGACAACAGCCCCTATACTCGTTCTACCAGATTTTTCTCAACCGTTCGAGCTGCATAGCGATGCTTCCAAGGTGGGCATCGGAGCTGTTTTGAGTCAAGGTGGGAAACCGGTGGCATATTTCAGTGAGAAACTGTCGGGATCTCGAATACGTTATAGCACATATGACATAGAATTCTATGCTGTGGTCCAAGCGGTGAAACATTGGCGGCATTACTTATTCCACCGAGAATTCATTCTATACACCGATCATGATTCATTGAGACATCTCCACAGTCAAGAAAAAATTTCTTCCCGGCATGCTTCATGGTTCATGGTCAGCTTACCTTCAACAATTTACATTCGTCCTGAAGCACAAAGCAGGTGTTACGAACACCGGGTGGCTGATGCCCTGAGTCGAAGAGTCAATCTGTTATCAACAATGGTTGTCCAGGTTCCAGGTTTTAACTCTTTTCGTGAATTATATGATTCAGATCCACACTTTTCAGAGATAATGGTTGCTGTTCGAGAGAAAAAAAATTCAGAATTTGTATTGGTAGATGGGTTCTTGTTTCGGGGAAATCAACTTTGTATTCCCGAGTGTAGTTTGCGTCTGCAAATTATTACGGAAATACATGGGGAGGGTCACGTGGGCAGAGATCGCACGCTTCAGTTAGTTAAGGCATCGTACTTTTGGCCAACAATTCGGAAGGAAGTAGAGAGATATGTGGAACGTTGTCGGATTTGCCAAGTGTCCAAAGGGAAAGCGACTAATGCTGGTTTGTACAGGACCATTACCGATTCCTACTCAACCATGGACGGACTTGAGCATGGATTTTGTTTTGGGACTGCCAAGAACCCAACGTGGATGTGATTCCATCTATGTAGTGGTTGACCGATTTTCCAAGATGGTTCATTTTATCCCGTGCAAAAAAACTACTGATGCTGTCAAGGTCGCCCAATTGTTCTTCCGAGAGATTTATCGCCTTCATGGTTTACCTTCGTCAATTGTTTCTGACCGGACACTCGATTCCTCAGTCACTTTTGGCGGAGCCTTTGGAAGATGGTCAATACAAGGTTGGATTTTAGCAGTGCATATCACCCGCAAACTGATGGGCAGACGGAGGTGGTGAACCGAGCGCTCGGAGATTTACTGAGATGTCTGGTAGGAGAAAATGTTCGGTCATGGGATCTGAAGTTGAGCCAAGCCGAATTTGCCCACAACCATGCTGTCAATAGGAGTACCGGCTTCAGTCCTTTTCAGGTCGTGTACTCACTGGTTCCTCGAAGCCCTATAGACCTGATTCCTCTACCTAGCAAGACTAGAGTTCATGGGAAAGCTGAAGATTTCGTTCAAGGGTTACATGAGGTTCATAAGCAGGTGCAAGAAAATTTGTTGCAATCGGTAGAGAAATACAAGCTGGCCGCGGACAAGAAAAGGCGTCATTTGGAGTTTGAGGTGGGCGATTTTGTGTGGGCAGTCCTCACAAAGGACAGGTTTGCTGTGGGGGAGTATAACAAACTTGCTGCTAAGAAGATAGGCCCGCTGGAAATTGTGGAAAAAATTAATCCAAATGCGTATCGCCTGAAACTACCCAGCCATATTAGAACTCATAATGTCTTCAATGTCAAGCATTTGATTCCTTTCCATGGCGACTCCTCTGATGATGACACCGCGATAAATTCGAGGACGAATTTTCTCCAACCTGGGGAGAATGATGCGGCGGATCAACTGGCATTAGATTATTTAGAGGGGTGGGATTTGAAACAAACCAAGTAAGGCTAAACCCGGGCGGCGGAATCAGAATGATTTGAAATTTTGACAGCTGATGCGTTTCGGCGTTTCCGGAACTACTACGTAGCTTCGCTGCGTAAGCACGTCCTTTTTTAGGCAAATTCCGTCGTTTAGGCCTTGAAGTTGCAATTTTTGCCGTTTTAGGAAAGTTTCTTTTTCGCAATAAATTGAGTTTCCCAATTCCGAATCGACTTCCGTCAATTCTGGAGTGTTTAGGATTCTCAGTAGAATTAGTTTTTGCTTTAATTTCGTTTTTGCCTTTTTTTGGTAAATTTCCGTTTTTAAGTCGTTTTTCTTGCTTTCCAAGGAATTCGATTAGGTTTAGGATTTATTTTGCTTTAAATAATGATGTAGGCCGAATTGGCCATTCAGCTTTTGATTTATAAAATTTTAGAGTTTTCTCTAATTATTCCAATTTCGGTATTCATCGTGAATCAACGAATTGAAGCCTAACTTTCCGGTATTTGTGCGCAAATCAACGGAACTTTAGTAGGTTGTTTCTAATCGTTTTACGCAGGTTTTTCTCGACAGAGCTTCCGCTACATCAGTTGGTATCAGAGCCAGGTTCGTTCGGGACGACATCATCATGCCGCCGAGAAGACGACCAGACCAGATTCCTGTAGACCTAGCCATCGAACGTGACCGTGTGATACAGTTGGAGCGACAGGTGGAGCAATTAACGGCGCAACTTGCGGCGTCAAGAGCCAACCAAAACCCGTTTCAGGCCTTACATCCTGAGACAAGTAGTGACGAAGTGGAAGGGGATCCGCAACCACGACGTCGACAGAGAGCGCCTGTGACTGATGACAGGGTTGATGACAGAACTGAAGATGTCAGGCGATGGGAGTCAGGGATGCGGACTGAGGTTCCGGAATTCCGTGGAAGCATGCAGCCAGAAGAGTTTCTGGAATGGATTGGAATCGCTGACGAGATTCTGGAATTCAAAAGAGTTCCTGCGAATGAGAGGGTGGCATTGGTGGCCACGAGGTTTCGGGGTAGAGCCGCGGCTTGGTGGCAACAATTTAAACTCGCTAGGAATCGCGCTGGAAAACCCAAACTTTCTGACTGGGAGAAGATGAAACAAAAGTTGCGTAAAGAGTTTCTACCTCACAATTTTACGAGATTGATGTACCAGAGGTTGCAGAATCTGCGTCAAGGTATGAGGTCTGTTGATGAATATACAACCGAGTTCTATGAGTTGTTGGTGCGAAACGATATAGAGGAGACACAAGATCAGTTGGTGTCGCGCTACTGTGGTGGGTTGCGTACACAAATCCTTGATATGGTTAATCTTTTCGATCCCGTGACAGTAACTGAGGCGCATCAGAGGGCTTTACAATTGGAGAAGACATTGTCGCGAAAATCTAATAGTGGACAGACGCTGAATTTCGGAGGAGGAATGAGCAGTCGAAACAGAGCAAGTAGTTCCAGTGAAAATACTGGAAGTCGACCAGGTGTTAGTGCTAGCAGTGGTTCATATACTGGTCCACGGAACCCGACAAACAACGTTCAAACTCCCAGGGCAACCACTGGCGGATTTCGGTGTTTTGGATGTGGAGAAACGGGTCACAGGCTGTCTGAGTGTCCAAGACCAGCAAAGAGGGTATTATTTATTGACCCGGCAGAATTTAATGAGGAAGATGCGGAAATAATTGAAGAACCACAATCAGGAGCGGAGGAAGTGAGTGAAGAACTGGTAGATGGTGACACCGGAACGATGTTGATGGTGCGACGTACCTGCTTGGCACCGAGAACTGGAGAAGGAGAGTGGCTGCGAAATAACATATTTCAGTCTACTTGTACCATCCTTGGTAAGGTGTGTCGATTTGTCATAGACGGGGGGAGTTGTGAGAATATTGTGTCAGTCGAAGCGGTACGAAAGTTAGGGGTGACGACAGAAAAACATCCAAAACCATATAGACTAGCTTGGCTGCAAAAGGGGGGCGAGGTGACTGTATCACAGCGGGCGCTAATTTCGTTTTCGATGGGAACCAACTACAAGGATCAGATGTGGTGCGATGTGGTGGACATGGATGCATGTCACTTACTGCTAGGGAGGCCGTGGCAATATGACAGAAAAGTGTATCATGATGGGTTTAAGAATACCTATTCTTTCGTTTTCCATGAAAAAAAAATTGTGCTACTACCGAGCAAACCATCTGAGAAGATTAAGGCGCATAGCGATACTACTAACCTGTTATCATATGCAAAATTCGAGTTGGAGATAAAGGAAGTAGAAACGGTGTATGTGTTAATGGGAAAAGAAACACAGGCTGATATGGAGGTTCCTAGTGCGGCAGCTCCTCTGATTTCGGAGTTTGCTGATGTGTTTCCGGAAGAATTACCTGAAGGACTACCACCTCTACGTGACATTCAACATCATATCGACCTAGAGCCAGGAGCTATGTTGCCAAACAAACCACATTACAGAATGAGTCCCACTGAGCACGAAGAGTTACGAAGGCAGGTTGAGGAGCTTCAGTCAAAGGGGCATATCCGTGAGAGTCTAAGTCCATGTGCTGTTCCCGCCTTGTTAATTCCCAAGAAAGATGGAACATGGAGGATGTGTGTTGACAGTCGCGCAATTAATAAGATCACAGTAAGGTATCGCTTTCCAATTCCGAGATTAGATGATTTGTTAGATCAATTGAGCGGGGCACATGAGTTCACCAAATTGGACCTGAAGAGTGGGTATCATCAGATTCGTATTCGACCTGGGGATGAATGGAAGACAGCGTTCAAGACGCGAGAGGGGTTATATGAATGGCTAGTCATGCCATTTGGGTTGTCAAACGCGCCTAGCACCTTCATGAGAGTGATGAACCAAGCCCTTCGACCATTTATCGGTAAGTTTGTTGTTGTTTACTTCGATGATATCTTAATTTACAGTGCAAACCCCGAGCTGCATCTTCAGCACATTCGGGAAGTGTTATGTGTGTTGCGTAGAGAAAAATTTGTTGCTGCAGCCAAGAAGTGCGTTTTTATGACACCAAAGGTGTTATTTTTGGGATATGTTATTTCTGGAGAGGGTCTACAGGTGGATGAGTCCAAAATAGAGGCAGTGAGGCAGTGGCCGCAACCGAAAACAATTACTGAGGTACGGAGTTTCCATGGATTGGCATCATTCTACCGCCGGTTCATCCCGCACTTTAGTAGCATTATGGCACCTGTCACTGAGTGTATGAAAGGAGTCAAGTTTCAGTGGACGACCGAAGCTGAAGAAGGTTTTCAGCAAATCAAAGAGAAATTGACAACAGCCCCTATACTCGTTCTACCAGATTTTTCTCAACCGTTCGAGCTGCATAGCGATGCTTCCAAGGTGGGCATCGGAGCTGTTTTGAGTCAAGGTGGGAAACCGGTGGCATATTTCAGTGAGAAACTGTCGGGATCTCGAGTACGTTATAGCACATATGACATAGAATTCTATGCTGTGGTCCAAGCGGTGAAACATTGGCGGCATTACTTATTCCACCGAGAATTCATTCTATACACCGATCATGATTCATTGAGACATCTCCACAGTCAAGAAAAAATTTCTTCCCGGCATGCTTCATGGTCAGCTTACCTTCAACAATTTACATTCGTCCTGAAGCACAAAGCAGGTGTTACGAACCGGGTGGCTGATGCCCTGAGTCGAAGAGTCAATCTGTTATCAACAATGGTTGTCCAGGTTCCAGGTTTTAACTCTTTTCGTGAATTATATGATTCAGATCCACACTTTTCAGAGATAATGGTTGCTGTTCGAGAGAAAAAAAATTCAGAATTTGTATTGGTAGATGGGTTCTTGTTTCGGGGAAATCAACTTTGTATTCCCGAGTGTAGTTTGCGTCTGCAAATTATTACGGAAATACATGGGGAGGGTCACGTGGGCAGAGATCGCACGCTTCAGTTAGTTAAGGCATCGTACTTTTGGCCAACAATTCGGAAGGAAGTAGAGAGATATGTGGAACGTTGTCGGATTTGCCAAGTGTCCAAAGGGAAAGCGACTAATGCTGGTTTGTACAGACCATTACCGATTCCTACTCAACCATGGACGGACTTGAGCATGGATTTTGTTTTGGGACTGCCAAGAACCCAACGTGGATGTGATTCCATCTATGTAGTGGTTGACCGATTTTCCAAGATGGTTCATTTTATCCCGTGCAAAAAAACTACTGATGCTGTCAAGGTCGCCCAATTGTTCTTCCGAGAGATTTATCGCCTTCATGGTTTACCTTCGTCAATTGTTTCTGACCGGGACACTCGATTCCTCAGTCACTTTTGGCGGAGCCTTTGGAAGATGGTCAATACAAGGTTGGATTTTAGCAGTGCATATCACCCGCAAACTGATGGGCAGACGGAGGTGGTGAACCGAGCGCTCGGAGATTTACTGAGATGTCTGGTAGGAGAAAATGTTCGGTCATGGGATCTGAAGTTGAGCCAAGCCGAATTTGCCCACAACCATGCTGTCAATAGGAGTACCGGCTTCAGTCCTTTTCAGGTCGTGTACTCACTGGTTCCTCGAAGCCCTATAGACCTGATTCCTCTACCTAGCAAGACTAGAGTTCATGGGAAAGCTGAAGATTTCGTTCAAGGGTTACATGAGGTTCATAAGCAGGTGCAAGAAAATTTGTTGCAATCGGTAGAGAAATACAAGCTGGCCGCGGACAAGAAAAGGCGTCATTTGGAGTTTGAGGTGGGCGATTTTGTGTGGGCAGTCCTCACAAAGGACAGGTTTGCTGTGGGGGAGTATAACAAACTTGCTGCTAAGAAGATAGGCCCGCTGGAAATTGTGGAAAAAATTAATCCAAATGCGTATCGCCTGAAACTACCCAGCCATATTAGAACTCATAATGTCTTCAATGTCAAGCATTTGATTCCTTTCCATGGCGACTCCTCTGATGATGACACCGCGATAAATTCGAGGACGAATTTTCTCCAACCTGGGAGAATGATGCGGCGGATCAACTGGCATTAGATTATTTGGAGGGGTGGGATTTGAAACAAACCAAGTAAGGCTAAACCCGGGCGGCGGAATCAGAATGATTTGAAATTTTGACAGCTGATGCGTTTCGGCGTTTCCGGAACTACTACGTAGCTTTGCTGCGTAAGCACGTCCTTTTTTAGGCAAATTCCGTCGTTTAGGCCTTGAAGTTGCAATTTTTGCCGTTTTAGGAAAGTTTCTTTTTCGCAATAATTTGAGTTTCCCAATTCCGAATCGACTTCCGTCAATTCTGGAGTGTTTAGGATTCTCAGTAGAATTAGTTTTTGCTTTAATTTCGTTTTTGCCTTTTTTTGGTAAATTTCCGTTTTTAAGTCGTTTTTCTTGCTTTCCAAGGAATTCGATTAGGTTTAGGATTTATTTTGCTTTAAATAATGATGTAGGCCGAATTGGCCATTCAGCTTTTGATTTATAAAATTTTAGAGTTTTCTCTAATTAATCCAATTTCGGTATTCATCGTGAATCAACGAATTGAAGCCTAACTTTCCGGTATTTGTGCGCAAATCAACGGAACTTTAGTAGGTTGTTTCTAATCGTTTTACGCAGGTTTTTCTCGACAGAGCTTCCGCTACATCAGATTTGCTGCGGATTTTGGGTGTTGCAAATACCGCTGTGGTAAATTTTTTTACCACAGATATAGCCGTGGCAAAAGGTGTTTTTGCCGCGGCAAAAACCTATTGCAAAGTTTTTTATATTTGCCGCAGCAGCAGCCATCCACGGCAAAAAATGCTTGTAAATTTTTATGCTATTTTTTAAAATAAAAATTTTCCTTAATTTTTTTTTTCAAGATAATAAAAGAAAAAATAAAATAAAACCATATAATAAAGTTTAACATCTGAATCATGAAACTGATTTTTTTTCTTTTATTTACTCTCACCATAATTGCATTACATGTTTAATCTTTACAAGTATTCTTCCTCTTTCTATTACAATAAATAAACCAAAATTATTCTTCAAAAAAATAAATAAAACCCAAAGCAATTTTTTTTTTTTTCATTTTAATTCTACACTTCTAATGACTCAAAGTCATTGGATAAGCAAAGAAGAAGATAAGAAAGACCGACTCTGAGAGCATGTAAGATGGTTTGTGAGGACATGTCTGCAAAATGCTGGACCTGATGAGCTTGCATTGCACCTCAAACAAATAGGAGAGTAGACTTGGAGATTGAAGTCATCGTCCAATGCCCACTAATGAATCGATCAATAAATTACCCTGATGTCGGAATTGTATGGAAACCCACAAATCAGAAAGTCATAGAGTCGTAAACTTCATTACAATTTTGAACATAATGCAAAAAAAAAAAAAAAAAAAAAAAAAAAAAAAAAAATAGCAATCCAATTGAGTCTCTATAGTTCATCTAAGTAAACATAACTTGTCCTTAATTAATTTTATCTGTAATTTTATATACCTGTCCTTAACAACACTCTGGAAAGATTTGGATACTTAGATGAATAAAAAATAAGTAGAGATATAAATTACAGATTACCTTGTTGCACTCCAAAAACAATTGCAGTAAGGAACCGTGAATTTGGTCGACCGTACACCCTCACTTTCGGCTGCTTGAGGTAAGCATGGACATATTCCTTCTCACTTCTCAGCTTGTAAGTGCTGCTTTGTTCAAAAGAATTGCCACTATTCTATTCTCAGTTTCCAAATCCATCTAAATCTGCGAAGTGAGTTTAAAAATTATTAAGTAAAAAGTTCACATATAGAAAAATGATCAGTGAATTCAAATTCAACAAAGCTTTGTTCTTTCCAAATTTATAAACCTTATCCTCAGCCTTGACATATTCCCTGCCAAACTATTGAAAGGTGATTATTCCCAGCAGCCATGACATATTCTGCATAAATGAAGTCCCGGCTATAAATCATTTGACAGATAAATAAAATTAAAACTTGTAAGAAAATTTAACAAGAGCTTCTTATATAGGATATAGATAGACTGAAAGACACTTTTTTAAAGTAAATAACAAAGTTGAAGAAGCCAATATAAATTCAAATAAAAATGTTTAACTGAAGTTGGTGACACAAACAGAGCGAATTCCAGCATCAGCAGCTGCACGACATGCAACTGGAACAACATCTGAAACCTGTTTCAATTAGGATGTATCTCGAAATGGATCAAACTCTTCTGATCTGGTCTTTTTCCTGACCTTACTTAATCTTATGACACATAAGCATTGCAATGAATGTGTGGTTAAAATGTAATTGGTTTCAACAACCATTTTATCTACAACCAATCGTATACTTTAAAAATTAAGGCCAGGAAAAATATCAGATGTTTTATTTTTATTTTTAGCACAGCAAAGTTTTATTAAGAAAGCTGAAACCGGCAAGAACCAAACAAAACAAGCAGGGAGACGCCAGGCCACAGGCCCACAGCCTACCCAGACAAAAGCAAAGCCCAACAAAGGCAGGCAACACACACAATAAACCAAAAACCGCAACAGCAAAAGCCGGCACAACCCAAGGAACCACCCCAGCGAAACTCAAAAAACACTCTAGACCAGCTTATCCTCAGTTCCTCACCCATATATTGACCCCGATTTCGCAAGCTCATCAGCGAAGGAATTGCTTGAAACTTAAAGTGTGTAAATGAGATTTCACTAAAATAAAATAAAAAATTCATATAATTTTTTTTGTAATTATTTATATAAATTTAAAATATTATTAATAACTAAATATAATAATAATTTTTTAATTTTTAAAAGAGATTTTTTTTTTTTTTTTTTTTAATTTGAGGGAAGGGTCATCAAATTTTTTAATTTTCTGATCTGCAAATTTTATCATCATTTGCGGTCCATCTACCATACTAAATAATACGCAGGAATTTGAAGATCACCTTGGAAAAAGAGTGAGCGCCAACCTCATTAGTGAATATAAACTTTACTAGCTAGCCGAAAAATTTTGAATTATATAGTACTTCTTAATTACCTTTCCGTAATCAATCTCATCTTCAACTTTCTGCAATCAAATATCTTTCTGAAACTATTTATTTTGTATATAATTAAATTAGTATTGAGTATTGACTAAATAAATTACAATCTGCAAACTATAATTAACCGTAGAAAACTTATGTTTAACTCTTTCTTGTACAAACGAAACTTAACTATAAGTATATAACACATGAAACTGTTAAGACTTGTAAGAAGAGAGAGAAAAAGAAAAAAAAAAAAAAAAAAAACTGATATTGAACACTAATTCATTAATGGTAATGATCAGCAAAGCAAGGGTTCACAGATCAATAGATTCTTTCCACGAGATTGGCTACATTTATGTCTCGAAGTTGCATTATCTCTCTGACAAACAGATTGCGACAAAACAATAAAGTTTTTACTACTATTTTTTTTTTTTTTTTTTTTTAAAGATGTATAACCACTATCGGACCAGCAAGATTAAACTTTATAAACACAACTTAGAAAATTACTCTCATTATTTGGGAGATGATATAAATGGTATACAAGCTACTCTCACAAATAGCGAGAGAGATGCTCCCAGAACTGGGAGAGAACTCCCCACATTTGGGATTGTACGGCCAAGGTGGGACTAAGAATATATATATAAATATATATGCACACCCATGGCTTTGAACCGTGGTGGCGGAGGATCTAAGGAGCGTCCAGCCACATTGGCAAAGGGCCAAGTGTACAGTAACGGAACCAAAGAGATTGAGCAGATATCAGGAGGGAAATACACTTGAAAAACAACATTACAGACTAGAAGAAAACAAATAAGGAATGCTCCGTTAAAAATAAAAAAATAAAAAAAATTTTGAGTAAGTAAAAATCTAAATTAATCTCTGTGCAGAAGGAATAAATATCACAGTTTAATAATTACCATTTACCACCTTTTTTTATAAATAAAACTTCATTAACCAACAAAAATAGTAAACATGTGTCGTTTTTTTATTTATTATTTATTTATCCATATAAATTCCAAACTCACATTCTAAGCATCGGGGATGCACCATATATGATCTTGTATATTCACCAAGATCATCTCGTTTAAAAGAGGTTTTAAATATTTGTATCAATTGTAATAAAAATTCAAAAACAATTGGGAGAGATATTATAACAATTTTGAACACTTTCTTAAAAAAAATAAAAAATAAAAAATATATAAAAGCTGTTAATTATTCTAAGTAAATTGAGCCAAAAAAAATTAATTAGTAACTACAGCATAGAAAGAAAAACAAAGCTGAACACAACTAAATTAAGCATTGAAGAACATCAATATAAATACTTCATATTCAAACAAAATTCAATGCACTATTATACTAGCATGAGCTAAAACATTTTTTTTTTGTTTTTGCATGTGTTTTTACAAGGAAGAAGTTCATGAAGCTATTAACTAACTGGTCTTAAACTTGAGCAACAGAGGAGGAGACTTGTTAACAGCAACAGGTCGGACCTCTGTCTTGAACAATAGAAAACACATCTTGTCTATTGAAAAATACACAAAACCACCACTCGAATGCGTCACAAACGACCCAAAACTCTTCCCTACAATGCAGTGCCACGCCGGTCCGTACAACAAGTCAAATTCCTGAAAAATTAAGTACCCAAAACAATGTTGATAGTACATACATACATACAAATAAAAACGACGTAGTTTTCATATATAAGACTATACCTTTTTCAGACAGAGAGCTAATTGACTGGGATTCAGTCTCTTGCTGTTTCTGTGGTCGGAGTTGGAGTCGAGAAGAGCTCTTGCGTGTCTGAACACGCGTTCTTGCAATGTGACGGACATGTCGGCCGATCTCAGCCGTACGTTTAGATCAACGGCTACAGCGGCCAGCTTCAACTGATTGGCTGCAGGTTGCGGCGGCTGTGGAAGTGCTAACATTCGCCTGCTGGGTGCGCACTGCGCCATCTTCTCTTTGTTCTTCCCTAATCTTCTCCTTCTCTCGCTCTCCAACTCCCGTCTCCGACCTTCCATGGGGTGTTAGAGAGAGAAAATGTGTGTGTGTGTGACTGTGTGCGTTTAGAGAGAGAGAGAAAGAGTTCAAACTGCAAAGCATAGATGTTTGACTGGGGGATGATATTGATGGGTCGTGTTTGGATTCAAGTTTGAAAAAGACAAATAACAATATAACATGACAGTGTTATTTTATTGGGTCCATATGGGAGTTTGTGAAATTTTTTTTTTTTTTCCAACACATATTATTTTATTGAGTAATCGGCATCAATACCTGTTGGAGTACGTGAATTCATATATTACCCTATAAACTAAGTTTTTAAATACTAAACCCTTCGAACTATCATTTATTGGAAAAACACAACTCTAGATGCTTCCTTTTAGGGGATAATAAATCCAACTGTTTAGCAATAAATAATAATTCATAGGGTTTAATGTCTAAAAAAAAAAGTTTAAAGAGCAACATATGAATTCACGTACAGATGGCACCGGTGACAATTACTCTATTTTATTTTTAAAAAATATTTGGAAGAATGAAAATAAAATAAAGGGATAGTGAGATTTAGGGTGAAAAGATTCGATAAGGTGTAGGTGGTGCAGAGTAGGATGTAATAATGCAGAGGGACTATCAATGCTATGAGCCTATGATGCAATTATTGACCAGTCTGATTTTGTGATCAGAGAAAAAAGTAGACGCCGACCCTTGCCTATTAAGCCCACACTCCATTATTTTCATTTCAACTTCCCACTTCTTGCAAGTTGCAACTAACTTCACATACAAGTAAAAATATATTGAAAGATGTAACGCCAAAATATTTGAAAAAGTATTTGATATTGGCATTGACCAGAGGGTCGCATTCAAAAATTCAAGTTTGAAGAGTTATTATAAAAATAAAACAAAAAACAAAAAAATTTAAGGGGTGAAAGTGAAAAGTATTTAAAACTTAATAACAATTTTGTAATTACAATTAGGATTTTAATTATTTATTATTTGAAGGCGGTATGCCCATCATAGGCATAGCTAGTATGATATAAATAAAAGGAGGTGTTTGATATAATGTTTTGTACTGAAAAGGAGTAAATTTTGATGAAATTTCTTATGAATGCAAACTAAATACAAAATCCATTAATTTCTATGAAAATTCCACCCCACCAAAAAATGAATAATTTGATCAAATAAATGCATGTTTCAAAATTTGTATGCCGACATCATGATTTCTTGCTTCTTTCTTCTGATTTTGTTCTTGTATCGGTGAAAGATCATTATTATGAACAGGCAGGGCCGTCCTAGGCCTACGAGTCAACCATTTAGGGCTCACGTTTTAAAAAGATCTCAAATTTTTGGTTGAAATTAAACTTTGTATATTCAGTTTTTAAATAAGTTTAGAGAGCTTGTACTAGTTTTTTTATAATAAAATGTATGTATATAGCCCTTATATCACTTAACCAAATATAAACCTAGATGCCCAATTACTGTTTTTTTTTTTTTATATATAAATAATAACCAACATATACCTAACCATATAAAAGTCTGGAGGCCTTCATATATATATAAATATATATATATATATATATATACGGAAATTTTCCTATGAAAATGCTCCGATATAATTATATAAGAATATTGAATGTAAGCCACTCGATTTACATACTTTGACTTGGTATGTATGCACCGTCAAATCACTTTTATAAATGAGTGACTCACATTTAATATCTTGATAAAGTTATATAAGGACGTCATCATAGGAATGAGACCGTACAGACACACACACACACATATATATATATATATATGTGTGTGTGTGTGTTTTTTTTTTTTAAAGACCTACCAAAGAAATACAATTATAATACTGAACCACATCAACGGCGGATCAAATAGTATATCTATCTAATACATTCAAATAAAAAATTGAAATCAATTCTAGGGTTCGTGAAAAAAACACAATTATAATAATTAATTAGTATTTTTGCTTGGGTAATGTTTAAATAATACGTTATTTGATGTAATTATAAAATTTTTATTTTTATAACTTTTTATTTACCATTTTATTGTGCAGTAGTCTTGATTTTAAGTTGTCATATTGATTTTTATAAATATTTACTATTTACTAGAGAAAAAAATAATTAAGTAAATATACCTAAAGGATCGAGGGCCTCATTTTTACGGACCACCTCGGACCCCCAAATTCTCAGGATCGACCTGTGACCAGTGACCAGGGCGGCAGGGCAGATATGAAGTTTTGGATAATGACAGGCACCATCTATACAACGAAGCATATAAAGCAGAAAGATTTATATATCTAACAAATAAAAATGTCGTGTGTCAAACAGCCCTTTTAAGACAAGGCAGTTCGATTAATCAAAGTAAACTTCTCTCTAGTATAACAAAAAGGGCCCTAAAATTTACCAATCTGAGACTCACATTCAAGGAAGAAAAATCTATAATGATACCTTAATTTCTTTCCAACCAACATCGAGAACGGTAACAAATAAACGAAATATTCATCTGCCTCGCAATGAAATGTGCTGCTCATAATCCTATACGGGTATTGAAGGATCTCTCACAAAGCCTGCATCTCCAGATTGGTGCCGTTTCCAGAGGATGGTGTGGGGTCCTGGTTTTCATCGGCAGGTTTCATTTCTTGAACAGGGGGAGGGTTGATAATTGTCATCGGCATAATAGCATTGTCCGTCAGGCGGTTCTTCATCTCTCTGTGCTCCTGGCACAAGGCACACCAGTGCAAGCAGCAGTGCACCAAGCATGGGTCACATGGTGAGTTCTGCAGATAGAGAACATGAGTTAGAAAAATGTAAACCACCTAGCAAGAAAAGTAGCAGCTGTATCCGACAGAAGCGCAGAGTCTCGGACCTCTGCAGACAATAGAACTATCGATAGATCTCATTTCCGAATCCTCTAGCTTCAAAAGTATTTTTAATCTAATTTCAAATTGGACATTTCTTTGATGATTTATATGTCAACAGTAATCACTTAAATGTGTCTCAAATCGTTCAAAAGACGCCAATATATCACCTAGAATTCACCCATGCTTGAACTTGTATTCAATAGGATTTGAACCCATAATAATAAAAGTAATAAAATCATCCTACTTTTTGGTCATAAAACTCTTAAATAATTACATGATTATGTACTTATTCAAATATACAAGCCAACATTCAGCAGCACAAAATTTTTAAAGTTTTGAGGGCATACATTTAAATGATCAAAATAGTTTATTCTAAATAATAATTTCATAAAACAGATTGAGATATTCATTTTACCTTCAGATGATATTTCTTCTGTAGGGATTGTCGAACAAGACCAGTGTATATCCCACACATCCACCAGGCAAAGAATAAGCCCTCACAGATAAGAAATGATGTCCTTGGATCAATACCGTGTAAGGCTGCTGTTGTTGCTGCGATTGCAATGCCACCTTCAATGCAAACAGCATGACAAATGCACGGTGTATTCCATGGGGTATCGTCTCTCAAGTTCTCAATATTACGCCCAAATAGAACACATGGGCAAAATAGTCCAGTCCAGCCTGCAGAGGTATGAAATACAAGAATGTAAATTGATCAAGGCATGGCTGCATGGGTACTTAACAACGTCTCAAGTTTACTACCAAAGAGCAGAGAAATGGAAAACGGAAATTGCTTGATGAAAATCAAAGCAAAAGGAGATATTCATTTCTCAAACCATTTAGAAGCTGCAGCATTGACATGTGCTAGCGTTCTAGTCCATCAAACACCATTGATAAATGATAAACCATATTAACTTGAGTTCAAGATGCTGAACTATTGTGTTTGACGATATTGTGGGTTCCTATTCCATAAGTTTACGCTTTTTAGAATTACTGGTCCCAACAAAATCAAGGCCACCAAGAGGCTAGCATTCAAATCTTGAAAAACTATGCATTCTATTATCTAAACTATCTGTTAATCCAATCTCTCCTTACTTCTGGTTCTCACTCCCAACTAGACAAAACCAGAATCTTTCTTACTTTTAAATTTTCTTTTATTTTATTTTTTTGGTTCTTCACTTATTAGGGGGGAGAACAATAAAATCAAATCCAAATTTGGGGTTGAAACAGCATGAACTCTCCAAACTTATGCCTGCAAGTCCATTGCTATTACGTTATAAGGAACAAATAAGGACAGATTCAACCTCCCGAAAGGAATAGCAAACCCTACATCAGTTGGAATAATGAAGAGCCTAGTAAATATAACTCACACAACCACAAAGAATAAGAAATGCATAATTAAACAAGATACAAAAGAAGGAAAAAAAAAAAAGAATACAATATGTCGGCAGTTCAGATCATGCAATCAAACGAAGAAAAATAGAAACGCGCCACAAAATATGAGAATCAAATTTATCATCAAAATAACCAAAGCAATTACTCTTATACTAAATTATTTCTCTCTTAAATATAAAAACAAAACAATACAGTCAAATGGAACTATGAAGAGTGAAGACAATAAAACTAATTTTCATACAAAAACCTGATATAAACTAGCCCTAATATCAGAAACCTGGAATGTATGTATCAATAAATATCTACAATGAACAAAAATTCCTGAGTGACGTGCTTCATTTATTTTACGTTTTATGTTTATTTCTTGTTCGTGGTATCAAAACGAAATCGGATCGGATCAACTTACAACTCTCAGAATCTTCAGCACAGCCGAAAATTCCAGTAGTCCAGGGTTCATCAGACGGAGGAGAAAAATCTTCAGGCAAAGATTGTCCACACTCATTGCACTTCCGCACATTCAACTGTACAATTCATCGCAATCACCAACACCATTAGCAATTAATCAAATTCAAATCCACACACAACATCTTGAACCAAATCAACTCCAGAAAATTCACAAAAAATGTTCCAAATCACACAAAATTGGTGAAAAGTGAAAATAGTCAAACCTGAGGAACCTCAATTGGCTGATTGAGCTCACCCGGACGGATGTCCTCAACCGGCGCCTGATCCTTCGTCAACTTCACATACCGAGAATGCCCTCCGTCAGCCATCTAACAACAAAACAAAACAAAACAAAACAAAAACTATTTTTGTCACTCGATTTCAAAGTAGATTCAAAAGATTATTAAACAAAAAAGCGTTTAAAAAATAAATAAATAAATAAGAGATCTTGCCTGATTCGGGCACAAGTTATGTTAGCGAGATTTGCGTTTAATTTCACGCGATCTGGAATTTTAGGACAATCTGATTATCTGATTAAGAAGAAGAGTCAGGTCAGGTAAGGTCAACTAAGTAAAAGTGAAAAACCTGTCTTCTACGGTTCTACCGCTCGGACCAAACCGAGATTGGTATGGCCTTACATCATATAGCACGCATCCCACGTTCGTTTCTCCAATAAATGACTGCCACGTCATCATATGTTACTAAAATTTCAATTATAATTTGTAATCGTAAGTTAAATTTGTTTTTTAAATCCTAATCAGATTTGAAAGTCAAGTTTAATTATAGGATTGAGATTATTGAGCTGACTTTATTGGCATTTGTAATAAAAGTAATAGGGTTCAAATTTGATACATTCGATGTTTTAACACTCTAATTCATTCATTTAAATCATGTAAATCTAATACAATTTAAATAAATAGATTACAGTGTTATTATCAATTTGGACAAGGTAATATTATTGTTGTAATAATGGTTTGAGTTTTTTTTTTAATTATTATTTTTAAATGCATAGGAGACATAGCCTAGTTAAAAATATTTTATTAAATTTATTTTCCTACAAGTTTATTTTCAACTTGGGAGTTGGTTTGAACCGACAAGTTTTGTAATAAAATTTAAAATATGTAAAAGTTAGGTAGTATAGAGATTTACTTACCCATACGAAAAAATTTCACCTTGAGGCCTTGATTTGTTGGTAATTACGAGGTCACTGTATGTAAAGATAACTGCAGGCCAGCAGCTAACTGCTCAAATGCTCATATTTAAGATTCCATTTAAAGATAGAAGTAAGTAGATAAGAATCTTCAAAAAAAAAAAAAACAAAAAAAAAATGACAAAATAAGGTTAGCCCGATGGTAAAGTCTCTCACATTCACACCACGAGATTATGGGTTTTAGTTTCTCCCCTTCCCGGTAAAATCTCGAATTATTGTAATATTTAAAAATATTAAAAAAATAAAAATAGATTAAAAGCAATTGAGAAGATGGAAAATTGGGCCCATGTGACTTTTCAGGGGAAGGCCCTAGACAGTGAAGATGGATTTGGGCCAACCCCAAATTTTGTTCTTATTACTATATTTTAAGAATAACGATACCGGCAATGGTGCCATAATTTTGTAGGATTTAATATAACTCAGAACAACAATATATTTTTTTCTTAGAAAAAAATTAAAACCAGAATTATTGTCATCATTCCAATGTTCAAACACTTTAAATCTCTATAAAAATAAAAATAAAAATAAAAATAAATCAGATACATTTTTCAAAACCAGAATTACGATTCAATTAAATTTATTAAACTTCAAATTATTTAATTTATCTTCTGTGTATAAGTTGATATAATCAAGATTAACTTCACATTGCATTATGTTAAATTGAACATTAAAAAAAAGAAAAAAAAAAAAAAAAGTCTTTACTTCTTTATCTAATTTGCATTGGCCTCCAGGAAAGTATCTCGGCTGGTAGGTTCTTTCATCTTTATGTTACAACTTACAACTACAAGGTTCAACGGTCTTTGTATCATTACACGCATTATATATAAATAATATAACAGTAAAAGAAATGAAAATCGAAAACAAAATTTTTTTCATTATATTATACACTTTCACATTTCAGGTAGTAGAGAAAGACCGGAGACACACTTGAGCAAACGACTTTCAGGTCAAAGACTCGAATCTTACTTATCGTAATCTATTTATCAAAACCAAAACAGAGCAATTTCTTACATCAAAATATATGTTGATGAAGAACTTAAATTTTCTTCACGAAGGCCAGTTTCTGTACCAACCAGACCAAGCAGAGACCAATCCACTGATTCCCAGAACAACTGCATGGTTGCAAAATGGGTTCGGTTCGATATCGGCTACCGCAATGATGAAGTCTGCAAGATTGGCTGCTACTCCCATCAACCTCATCACTCTCTCAGCTTTTATCTCCCTTAAAGTCCTCTGTTTCACGTCTGAATTTGTATTATCTTCTAATTCAGACCCAATTGCAAGTTTCCTCTCCTTGTCCAGTCCTTCTTTCATCTGAATAAAATCAGACATTATGAAAAAAATGTACCCAAAAGCCTCACCAAATGCTGATATGAAGCTCATCCTTCTAGCAAACTTGGGTTCCAAGGTACCGATTCTCGAGAGCCAGAGAAAATGATCGAAGAACCAGTAAACCATCTCTCCTGAATTGGCCAAAACAGCTAGGATTCTGAGTGTTGGTGTGGAACCAGGGCTTCTCCTTAGAAGATTGAAGCCTGTAAGAAACCTACCGGTCCTGAAGGCTTTTCGACTGAGTCCGGAGGCCACTTCCCAGTGCTTGAACTTCTCAGCAATGCCTGGTTGGGTCGATTCGACGTGCCAGTGAACAAGCTTTGAGACATATTGAAAGGTCTTGACAAGCTTGTCTATGCCGTCTCTTTTTGCTAGAAAGATTACCAACTTGTCCACTGTGTCGTTCATGGTTGTTGTTATTGCTGTTGTTCAAGCTGGAGGTATCTCTGGGTTTGGTGTCGTTGGAGATTATGAATTTTTGTAGTGTTTGTAGTAATAATCAAAGGAGAGCCACAGAAAAAATGGGTTCTGGATAATAAAATATTTTGTGGTTTGAGTTCAATTTGTTTAGCTGATCCTTACAGCCAACTGTTTGTGTGTGTTCCAACTTCCAACTCAGTAGGATTAAATTGTTTGTCTCTTGTGCGCCATTCGAATTCACTGTAGGCAACTATTGGTTTTTTTGGGTGCTTACAATAAAATTAAAATTTTATTCTGCTAACAAATTAGTTTTACAGGTGAAAACACCGACACCCTTTTATACCGCACAAAAAGATAAATAAATCTAATCAAATTTATATGAATTAATTGAGAAATTTGAGATTCGAATCTCAATTACTTTCCGATTCTTATCCTAACTTTGCATCTCTATTACTAAAATTAAATAAAATGCATGTTTACTAATCGAAATCTAGTGGTTTCATTCACGTTACTTGGATTGGCTTCAAAGAAAATGTACATATTGGAAGCAGTTCTAAAATATGGTACTAGCAAGACCATCACTAACGCAATTCTAAAAATATTTATAGAACTATAGAATGAGAGTTCATGACTGCTTTGTGTCTACAGCTAAATTTTATTTGACGAGCCAAAATGGGAGGAACTGACAAAACAAACAACCAGGCCACGGGCAAAAAGCGAAACAAAACAAGACTACACGTCCACCAGAACAAACAGCCCACCCATCAAAACCAAAAGCAAAAAGAGGCCCACCACCGAAGCTCAAAAATGAGACCAACAAAACACGCCTGATTGTGAACAACAAAAGGCACGCCACCACGGAGCCCAATTTAATAGTACATATTTTCAATTTTCATCGTCCAGTAAAATCAAGATTTGAATATAAAATAGAGTAATGCTAATCATCCTAAATTTTTTTCTAAAATTCTGTCCCAAATAATGTGGTACGTAAAGTGTCAGCACCTTATCAGTCAAATCTTATAAGTCATGAGATTATGCGGTGACTGACTGATAAGATGCTGACACTTTATGTGTCACATCATTTGGGACAAAATTTGGAAAAAAAAATTGGGACATATAGCATTTCTCTATAAAATATTGTGAACAACTCATACTGATACGACGCCTATATCTGGTATGGACCAATATGATTAAAAAGAAAACAGAAGATATATATAATGAGTTAAATCTACCTAAATAGAAAAGAAAAAAAAAAGGGTGGGTTTCTTTCCAAAATAAAGAACAAAAACTCAAAACCAAAAGATTATAGAATCCACAACTGCAATGTTCTAACATGCAAGATTTTCTTTTGTCCCCATAAATAACCCTAACTCTAAACATAACATTATTAGTGTGAATGTGCAATATAAGTTAGATGCTAAACTTCTCAATAGATATCCATATATTTAGATATCCATATATCCATATATTTTGAATCAAAAGAAACACATTAAAGTCCCTTTTATACAGCAAAACCACAAACATAAGATGTGAGAAATTTAAATAAGGGTACTGTTGGCATTAAGATGGGTGTTTACAGTAATGTTTTAATTTTAAATTTTATATATAGGTGTACTTAAAAATATAAGTGTGTTTATCATATTTATAGGTGTTAATATCCGTACCCAATAAAAAAAAAAAAAAAAAAAAACTCAAGTCCTAACATTAAGTTCACCCATAACCATTCACAAAAAATCATAATTATCTATCATAATATAGAATTATACAAAGTTCTGATATGTAATGTATTTGGTTGACCAAGCAATAAAAGTGCCTCTAGCATAGGGATGGGAGTCTCCCCGTGGGGGCCCATCCCCCACAGCCTCCCATGGGATTTTGGGGGCAAATTTTGCCCCCAAATAGATTTTGGGGGTGGGGGTGGGGGTGGGGGTGGGGGTGGGGGTGGGGGTGTACGTTATCCCCAAACATATTTTGGGGGAGGTGGTGGGGTATCTCCCCCCAAACTCAAAACCCCATTGGGCTCCCAAAATAATATATATATATATATATATTTTTTTTATTTATATATAAAAATTTTAGCAATTAAAAAAATTATAAATTATAATATTAAATTATTAAAATTTACATGACTATTTTGTATTGTATTTTGGATTTTGTATTGTATTTTTATTATATTTTTATTACTTTTCAGATTGAAAATTTGAAATTTAGAATTGAAAAAGAAATGAAATGGGGAAAATGGATTTTGGGGGTGGGGGAACCTCCTCCCAAAATGTCCCCTCTCCCCAAATGGATTTTGAGGGAGATGGTTGGGGGAGGGTTGCGGAATGGGAATAGGGGTGGGGGTAGGGGTACCATTGGGCCCCCACGCCCATCCCTATTCTAGCATCTTCGAGAATTTATAGGTCACTCAATGCTTTATTTTCTCTCCCTTTCTCTTGCACACTTGTTCACATCTCATGCGCTCTTTTAAATGCTTTCAATTCTTTAAACTAGGAATAGTTGATGGATAATACTATTCTTTGTGAACGAACTCGTATTTACCGCTATACGAATCATTCGAACGATTCGTAAACTTGCGAGATAAACTCGTGTACTTCAAAGTAACACGTCAATGTTCTCATTATTTGTTATATGTAGTACACAAAAGTTTCATAATTTTACATGTTGAAACTAAAATTTGAAATCTACTCATTATGACATAGATCGTAACCATTCGAATGTGAATGTTGCAAGTTAACATAAGGTTGCAAATCAAACGATAAATTTACTATTGTTGGGTTTTTTCATATATCAACTTAAGTTTTTAAGAGTATTTTAACATAGTTTATAAATTCAATCCAAATTATGTGAAGATTGATTTGCTATCGTCATATAAATCATGAGACAGTGAAGTAAATAAAATAAAAATGATAAATTATGATTATTTTTGTTAGATTTTAGATAAATTTGTGGGTAAATAATGTGTCAATTATTAAATATATACAAGTTATTGATGATTCATCTCACTTATAATATATCATACGAGTCTAATTGTCAAGCCATTGATTGAAATGCAAGTGATATGTAAAAGTGAAATGTCTAACACTACTCGTAATTATCAATATTGTATCACAACCAATAGTACGTATAGTATTAATTGTTAATTAAGTGAATACACATTAATAATGATTTATCTCACTTGTTATATGTCATACTGAAACATACGATGTAACGATTGCAACTCGAATTTGAGACATTTTAAAGTTAATGAAGGCTTTTATAACTGAACCACATTTGACGATGGTTACTTTTGTTTACTTAGGATATAATATTTCTATTTCTAACCATATATATTAATGTGCTCCAATGAATGAGCATGCATGTTGTTTCCACCATAATAATTATTTTATTGCAATATTGCCTGTCAAATTATGAAAAAACTTAGGGCGACTGCTATTCAGAAATTAGAGGAGGATATTAGTCGCAATCGTCCAACATAAGAAGAGGTTAATGAGGTTCCAATTATTAATTCTGATGGTTTGGTCTTTGAAGGTGATTTTAGCGAATGTAGAGGTGCAGCAGATGCTGAGGTCTTGGTTACCCAGGAGGGGGTTACAGGCGCAGTGGGTTTTGAGGATTTATCGACCGGCCGGTCTCCACCGGTCCGCCGTTTCCAATGAATATCTTCGTTTGGAACACCCAAGGGATTGGGAGCTCTCGGGCATTCAATATCCTACAATCGTATAAGCAGGAGGTTAAACCTGAGTTAATGTTTCTGATTGAAACAAAATGTGAGCATAGAAAGTTAGAGTTTTGGAGAGTCAAATTGGGGTTCTTAGGAAAATTGGTAGTAAATAGTGCTGGTAAATCAGGGGGTTTAGGCTTATTTAGGTCTGATAAAGTGATTGTTGATCTATTGTCTTTCTCTCCTGCCCATATTGACATCGTAATGGTAACAACATGCATTGGAGATTTACTGGATTCTACGGTCACCCTGATGCTTCTCAGAGATATCATTCTTGGGCTCTTCTCTGTCGCCTTTCGTATATGTCTGATCTTCCATGGCTTTGTATAGGAGACTTTAATGATATTCAGCACGTCTCAGAGAAAGTGGGTGGTGTAAGGAAAAACTAGACACAGTTGTCGGATTTTCATAAAGCCTTGGAGGATAGCGGGTTAGTTGATATGGGGTTTTCAGGGCCAATTTTCACTTGGAGCAACAAACAGGAAGGTGAGTCTATGATCATGGAACGTCTCGATAGGGGCTAATGCAATAGAGGGTGGAAAAATTTGCTCCTAAATTATATTATCCACCACCTTGAATTTTGGGGTTCTGATCACAGACCCTTGTTTCTTAAGGTTAAAGAATCGGGGAGACAGGGGAATTTCAAGAGTAATGTCAGAAGCAGTAGACAGTTTCATTTTGAGTAGTGTTGGGTGGAAGAAAATGAATGTTCTGATATTGTGCTTTCTGTGTGGAAACCAAACCAGAGGGTTGCTAGTTTATTTTCAGTGTTAGACAATATGACTGCGTGTGGAAATCGGCTGGATTCTTGGAATATCTCAAAAAGAAGAGAGTTGAGAAATAATATTTTAGCTAAAAGGGATGCCTTGAAGGAAGCAAGTAGAGCTGCAGTTCCGGCTTCTTGGAGGGTGATTTCAAATTTGGAGAACCAATTAAATTGTGAGTTGGATATTGAGAAAAGGTATTGGAGGCAAAGGTCTCATATTGAGTGGTTACGGAAAGGGGATAGCAATACACGATTCTTTCATTCGAAAGCTTATACTAGAAGAGGTCGTAATAGAATTATAGGTCTTAACAATGAGGTAGGGGAGTGGGTGGAGACAAAGGAGGAAATGGAAGGTGTTATTTCTCAATATTTTCAGAATATTTTTTCTAGCAATAAGCCTACTTCAGCGAATATTGAGAAAGTCACTGGTGGAATTCAGTCCAAGCTTGATTCTCGAAGTGTGAGTGTGCTAAATAAGGAGTTTTTGGGCGGTGAAGGTGTGCAATTTTCGATATGAGTCCGATGAAAGCCCTGGGTAAAGATGGTCTTCCTGCTTTGTTCTATCAGAAATATTAGGGCACTGTTGGACCTGCCATTATTTCCGCATGTCTTGGAATCTTGAACGAAGGGGTGTCAGCAGAGATCATAAACAGTACTATTATTACCTTAATTTCGAAGTGTCAGGCGCCGAAAGCCACCTCGGATTTCAGGCCTATAAGTCTTTGCAACGTCATTTATAAGATTGTTGCCAAAGTTATTGCCAGTAGGCTAAGATGCGTCATGGGGAGCGTAATTGCGGAGACTCAGTACGCCTTCATCCCGGGTAGAATAATATCGGATAACACGATTGTCGACTTCGAATGTCTTCACAGAATTAAGCGTAGGAAGCGGAAATTCGGTTCTATGGCTATTAAGTTTGACATGTCGAAAGCATATGATCGTGTGAAGTGGTCTTTTATAGGCAAGATGTTGCGTAAGTTGGGCTTTCCTGGAAAGTGGGTTCAACTGATTATGAATTGTGTCTCTACTGTTTCATACTCTTTTATGTTGAATGGGGAAATCTGTGGAAATTTCAAGCCTACTAGGGGACTCAGGCAAGGATATCCTATCTCCTCTTATCTTTTTTTGATCTGTGCAGAAGGCTTTTCTAGTCTTATAAGGAAGGCGGTTGGTAGTGGTCAGCTTTCAGGATTTAAGTGCAGCCAGAAGGGTCCGGTTATTTCTCACTTATTTTTCGCCGACGACAGCATTCTCTTTTCTATAGCAAACGAAGCTAGCTATGTTGCTATCAAAGGTATTTTGGATATCTATGCTGTTGCGTCTAGTTAAGTTGTAAATTTCAATAAGTCTGAGATATGTGTTAGTCCCTCCTTGTCTTTGGCAATGGGTGAGAGATTGGCTAGAATTATTGGTGTTAGATTAGTTAATTGTCTGGATAAATATTTGGGGTTACCTTGCTTCTTAGGGAGGAGTAAACGGAAGCTGTTTTCGGATATTACAAACAAGGTTTGGAACAAAATAAAAGCATAGGGGGGAGAGATTTTTGTCGGTGGTTGGGAAAGAGATTTTAATCAAAGCTGTTATACAGGCTATTCCTATGTATGCGATGAATATTTTCCGGCTTCCCAAGGGTTTAATTGTCGAACTCCATCATCTGTGTGCTCGCTTTTAGTAGGGGAGTTCTTGTGATAACAGTAAGATACATGGTGCAAGTGGAGTCGTCTCTGCAAGTCTAAACGGGATGGAGGACTAGGTTTTCAAGACTTAGAGACTTTCAATAGGGCATTATTAGCTAAGCAATGCTGGAGGGTCTTTAAAAATCCCAATTTCTTAGCTGCCAGGGTTCTAGAGGGGTGCTATTTTCCCGACTGCAATATCTTGGAGGCTACTATAAATTCTTCAGCGTCTTTTGTTTGAAGGAGTTTGCATTGGAGTAAAAGGCTGTTTAATTCCGGTAAGAGATAGAGAGTTGGGTCCGACAATGCGATAAATATATATCAGGACAAGTGGGTGCCTAGACCTACCAATTTCAAAATTATGTCTTCCCCTATTCTTAGTTCAAAGGCCTACGTTCAGTAGCTCATTTCTCCTTCGGGTGGTTGGAATGTACCTCTCATTAAGAGTGTTTTTTCTAGTGAAGATGCCAGTGCTATCCTGCAAATTTCGTTGGGTAGTGTAAGAGTGGATGATATGCTATTTTGGCATTATGAGAGCAGTGGTTGTTTCACTGTCAAGAGTGGGTACAGGGTTGGTAAATTTTCTGATTTAGAGCCTAGCTCTTCCAACAGTTTTCAACTACAAAAGTGGTGGACTTCCATGTGGAATTTATCGATTCCTCTAAAGGTTAAAATCTTTATTTGGAAGGCTTGCTTGGATTGGATTCCAACCCTGTCAAACCTCGCTAAGCACGGTATGAAAGTTTAAGATTTCTGCCCTCTTTGTTATGGGTTCGGTGAGACTACTTTCCATGCTCTTTGGGCTGCAGTAAATTAAAGCATGCTAGGAAAGATTGGCTCCTTGCTGCAGCCAAGGTTAGTTGTTCCTATTCCAGCTTTTTGATCTTATGTTGGAGTGTCACTCGGTTCTTAATTCATATGATTTGGGTATGTTCTGTACAATAGTTTGGAAATTTTGGTATCTTCGTAATTTAGTTGTGCATGAAGCTCCTAGTTTGAATGTGCTTGATGTGGCTTAATGGTGTAGAGGTTTTTTGGCTGATCATGCAGCAGTGATGATGACATGTCAGGTTCTTTGGCTGATTCTTGCAGCAGTGGGGTTCCTCGGTTATTTTGTCAAGTTAGAAATTCTTAGAGGCAACCAGATTCGGATTGCTACAAAATTAATTGCGATGCTGCAGTGGATGAGAAGGGTGGTCGAATTAGTCTAGGCATAGTTATTCGAGATTACTCGGGTGCTGTTATGGCCTCTTGTTCCTTGTCCTTGATTGCGTGTTTTGAAGCAAATATGGTTGAGACAATGGCCATTTATAGAGGGTTAATTTTCAGCAGAGATTGTGGCCTTGCTCCTTGTGCTATAGAATCTGATGCGCCTGTTGTGGTAAAGCGGATCATCGATGACAGTCATAGGGATTCTATTTGTGGTAATATCCTTGCTGAAATTTCTTCTCGTCTCTAGTCTTCAAATTATCTCTATTTGTTTTATTCCTAAATTGGTTAACTCGTTGCTCACGGCCTAGCGAAAAATGCCTTGAAGGTTGATGAAGATCATTTCTGGATGGAGGATTTTCCTCCATGCGTTGGGAGAGCAGTTCAGTTGGACATTCCTTTGTAGTTTCCAACTGCTAACTATTCCTTTGTTGTGCCTTGTTTCCTTTGTTTCAAAAAAAAAAATTATGAAACAACTGACAGTAATTGTGATATTTCTTCGGCACTTATTTTCTCTTTTTTTTTTTTTAAACCAAATGATTGAAATGAGGATAATTGATAATTTTATTGGAGAAATTAAAAAATAGTCCTTAAAAATATGGAAAAATTGTTTTTAACCACATATATATATATATATATATATATATATATAATTTTAGTTGTTATAAAAAAAAAAAAAAAAAAAAATCCTTTTTAAATCGGTTTGGTTTAGGTGAATTAATCGATTTAACGGTTTGAGAGCCCACCGCTAAATATAATTGTGTGAGATTGAATATTAAATCACATTCAATCCAATAATGAATGCAAAATTATCACTCCCATAAATCCAGTAATTGCAACATGCATTTCCTCATTGATTTGTCAATGAATTATATATAACTTCTCTTATTCACACAATATCATTTTTAAACAATTAATAAATAAATGACATGTTCGATACTAATTACAAGCATGAAATCTCTCTCTCTCTATATATATATAGCTACATGTATTGAAATTGAAATAGCAAATGCATGAAAATTCCACTATGAGTGGAAAAGAACCATATTATTACGATTACTTAGGTGTGGATGAAGAGAGCACAAAATTAGGTAGTTGTAGTGGTGCATCATTATCAACTAATTCCAATCAAAGCCAAAATGCAACAAATTCTTTCACGGCGCTGGCTGGTGCTAGAAGTAGCAGTGGACCTGGAGAAGAATTAGTCTTACCACAAAACTTATTTACAAAACAACTTACCCAAACTGATATTAGTCGAGGAAATATTATTCTTAGTACTGAATTATTCAACAAACACATTGTACCGTCTTTGAATGAAAGCCAGAAAGAAATCCTGCTAATGGGGGAGTCTTTCCGCATCTTCGCCGTCGATTATCAGAGCAATCAACAGTATGAAATGATGTTGGGGCAGGCAACGGGATACAGTAAATGTCTTAAAGGAGCTAAAAAATTCATTAGAAACAAGAATCTCCAAGTTCGTCAGGTGATTGGATTTAGTTTGCGCAATGGTAAATTGTATATTTATTATTAAACTTCTATATTATTATTATTATTATTGAATAAATCAATATAAGATTCAATAAATAAATAAAAATTGAGTTTATACAAGCTTTCATTTTATGTAATTTGGTTATAATTTCTTTTATGAGCAATTTAATTTTTAATATTTTTATTCTAACTTAAAGTATTCATCGTGCAATTTAATGTTTAGTTAAAAGAATGTTTAATTTAATAATTATAATGTTACAAGTATGAAGTATATCATATATAATGTAACAAATCTGGTTTAGGAAGTAAAATTCCACTTTCATGCCCTATCATAGTAATTGTCCAATATATCGGTTGGGGTGCGTTTGACACGGACATGGGACAGAATAAGATGAGACAGGACGGGACGAGACATGACAGAACATGTTGTTCCGTATTGTGTTTGGAATGTCTGGGACAGAACTGTGGATTGTACTATTATGTGTTTGTTATTGGGACAGAACAGGACAAGAGGTTCAAATGACCAAAATACCCTTATTGTTATTGAAAAATATTTTTAATTAATAATTTTATAAGATTATTTAAGATGGATAGTTGGAATCAAATTAATAAATTTTCAGATATTAAATATTTAAGATATTCAAGAAGTTAAAAGTAATGCAATTTAAAAAACTGGAAAAAAAAAATTAAAAAAAGAAATTTATCTCCACCATTCATATTGTGATAGATGGTGAATATTAAATAGAATTTACTAAAAAAAAAAACACAAACTAATATATATATATATATATATATATATATATATATATATATAACAAATCTGGTTTAAGAAGTAAAATTCCACTTTCATGCCCTATCATAGTAATTGTCCAATAGCCCAAGCTATGAATCGCTGATGAGCAAAGAGTTTTGGTGTGTTTGTAATAATAATCAAAGGAGAGACCTGTGGAGAAAAAAATAATTTATTAATAATACTAAATGGATACAACATGTCGTTTTCTCGTTATAAGTTACTATTTTTATATAATATAATATGATATATATATATATATGATATGATTGTTATATAATTATTACATATGAAAAATAAAATATTTAATTCTACCATTAAATAGTGCCACATATGATTCCCATATGAAAAGTATATATTTTTAGAGAGCTTCTTTTGACAATCCAATTTTTTCTTTTTGCACTTCTTTTTTAAAAACACTTCCTTTTCAAAATTTAAATTTAAAAAAATTATAAAGACACTTCATTTTATTACAAGATTATCTTTTTTATCTTTTTTTAATTAAATTATTAAAAAAAAAAATTATCTCTCCTAAATCATTAGATTAATTATTACATATTAAATACTCCCTCCTAAATTTTTAATTACCATATTAAACTCTCTCTCCTCTAACACATATCTTTAATTTTTTATCTTTATTCTTTCTCAAACAAGACTAACAGTTAAGAAAAAAAAACTTACCAATAAGCTTGATTTTTATGAACCATATGTATGTATATACCTTTTTTTTATATTTTTTATTTTTATTTTTTATTTTTTTTTAAATCGAAATATGAAAATGTTTTTTGTTAATCTTGTAAGTATGTGATTGCCTAGAGAACTTTAATTCTTTCATTAGTCTTAGAAATTCTAAGTTTAATGGAATTTAGTATTAAAACAATTCAAACTTTCATATATCTTTTTTAAAAAAAAATTGACTTTTTAATATATATATATATATATTATTGTTAGTAAAAAACTAAAATATTCATAAGTTTTTTTTTTCCTTAACTATTAATCAGAGATTTATTGAGAAAAATATGAAAATATGATTTTTTTTTTTTTTTTTGGAAAAATGAAGAAAGATTAATTATGAGAGAGTGTTTAATATGGTAATAACAGATTTATGAGAGAGAGTCTAGTACGTAATATTTTATATAATGATTTAGGAGAGATTTTTTTTTTTTAATAATTTAATTAGTTTTGAGTATTTTAAATTTTTTTTTGTCTTGTTTAGTAATTTTAATTTAGGTTAAAATTGTTATTAATAAAAAAAATTAAATTGGAGTGTGAATAGATAATTTATGGATTGTAAGGAGAAGCTCTCATATTTTTATTATATTATACTAGTTTACCAACCCTTTCAATGCACGTGTTTAGTTTAAAAAAATATATTTAAATTATGTCTTTTTAGTAATTTTGATAAAGGAAAAAAAAATACTAAATAATTAAAAACGTGGGGTATTAATATATCAATAAGGGGTGTACCAATATCACCATTCAATATATATATACACAGTCTTTCTATTCTCAGTTCGAACCGACAAAAGATATATCAGGACGAAGAATGTGTACGACTAGTTTTACATAAATTTTGACAAGTGCATACACTTTGAGTCAAAGTATGTAAAACTAGTGGTCCACATTCTTCGTCCTGATATCTTTTGTCAGTTCGAACTGATAATAGAAAATCTTTATATATATATATATATATATATGATTCTTGCTTTGTTATTAATGTATTCTATATTAAACATATTTAATATCAAACCTCTCTCACGGCGCCATATGGCGCCGGTGAAACTCTATTATTATATATACTAGTTTATAGCCCGCATGATGTGCGGGCATTATAAAATATAAATTGAAATTAACATTGATACATGAATATTATTATACTAACATTACTACATCAGTGTGTACCGAAGAGAAAAATATTCATATATATATACACATTTAAATTAATTATTTAAATATTGTATGTTTATCATCTATTTTTAGAGTAAATATATTATAAGAGATCCTTATTAAAATGAGCTTGCAAATTTGTGTTGAATTGGTAATATATTATGCTATAAAAATAAAAATGGTTGAGATATAGATCTCCACCGATCCAAATCTCCATCAATAGATCAAGTTTGTAAATATCATCGATGCTTTGATTTTTTGCTCTGTCTTGGCAATTTTAGAGTTTATTCACTTATTCTCTTCTCAACCAATTGGATCTTCGATCATGTCCACCTTTTTCTTCTGCTCCTTCTTTTCCTTAATCTTCTTCTCCTAGTTGTGGCCTTATGGCTATCATTCTTTTCAAATAGAATGCTCTTATTTACACTCTGTTATCTTCGTTAGCAAAATCTCATTTGCCATATATTCGCATTAAAATAATCCAAATTGATTCATCTCATATTTCATATCACAACACTCACAGTTCTAATGTCTACTTTGAATTACACTCTTTTCATTTGTCATGAATGATATAAATACGTGTTGATCGAAACAGAGAAACATATCAATAAACATTAAATAAATAAACCAAAAAAAAAATCGAAATTTTACACTGAAAATGAAAAAATATTGACACTCATTACTCATATCAACACTTCTAAACATAATCAACTTAAAAAATAATAATAATAAAATTAAAAAAAAAATCAACTTTTGAGATCTAATCTAAATCACTTGACATACCTAGCAAAAAAGCAGAACACATGAAATGACAAATTACATTGCAAAGCATCAAAAAAAGAGTACCCGTGTATGCTTGAAAGAGTAGAAAACAATCGTCAATTTATAGAAAATTGATTGGAAAATGAATGGTTGAAAAATAAATTCTTATTAATATATATAATATTATTATTAATTAGTTATTAATTTTAATATATAATAATGTAATTTTATTTTTTCCAAAGAGATGGAGAGTCTCAACCTTCCATTAATCTATATAAGTATAAATCGGCTCAAATTATTATTAATTAATTAATAATTTTAATTTTAAAGAACAAATCAAATACATTTTATTATAATTTCAATTTTATCGTCATTAATATTGGAAAACTTGATTTAATATAATAATATACATTTTTTTCCTTAAAGAGATGGAGAGTCTCAACCCTTAATTATTGAAATTTTTGGTTATAATTTTTTTTTATTATATCACCGTTGATATGTTTTTAAAATTTACCATTAATTTCATAAAAAATGGATTACCATTGATTTGAAATTACAATTAATATTTTAATTTGTTTTAGAAAATATTTATTTATTACCATTTATAAGAAAATTTTAAAATATTTATTTTAAAAAATAATCGTAGTGTATTTAATATATATTTAATATACTCTAAACAATAATAAAAAAAAAAAGGTTAAAATAGAGATGAATAACTATTGAGATTTACTATTTACAATCAATTTTTTTTTTTTTTTGTTCTTTTCACATTTATTTTCTTAAGACATTTCATTTTAATAAATTAAAATTTTAAAACCTCTAAATACATCTCAATTCACCCGAAAATACCATTTCTATATATATTAAAAAAAAATAGTAATGTTACATTGTAAAAATTTGGTGTCTAAATCTGGTGCTCAAATGTGTGGCAACACTCTGGCCATTCATTTAAAATATATAAATCTAATACAATTTAAATGAATGGTCCACGGTGTTGCCATATCATTTTGGACACTAAATTTGGGTAATGTAGCATTACTAAAAAAAAATTATATAAACGTTTATTCTAGAAATACGTATAAAGATATTCAATTTATAAAAAATAAAAAAATAAAAACTTTGTAAAGGTTATTGTTAAGCCTAGTGATAAATTAATTTATTTTTCTACACTTATTTATAAAACACATTCCAACCTTTTATATACTTATTTTCATAAAAATAAAAATAAAAAAATAAATAAAAATCACACGTCGCTCTCATAGATGATTAAATAAAAAGATAAAAAAAGGTCAAGACTATTATCGAGATGTAAATAGTAGTGGATTTTGTTTTTATTATCTAACAAAAATATTTATTTATTACCATCTATTAAAAAAAAATTATTAATAAATTTCATGTATTTAGAAAAAGAATCTATTGAATTAAATGCAGTAATTATTGTTTTTAATGTGTTACCATTAATATTTGATTAAATATTATTATTTTAATTTTTTTATGTTATCATTAATATATTAGCATTATTTTTTTAAAATTTACCATTAATTCCATAAAAAAAAATGGACTACGATTAATTTATTATTACAATTGAAATTTTAATTATTTTTAAAAAATATCTATTTATTACCATTTATAAGAAAAATTAAAATTCAAAATCATTTATTTTTAAAAATAATCATTATGTATTTAATGCATATTTAATTCATTCTAAAAAAATAAAAATAAAAGGAAACAATAAGGTTAAAAATAGAAAAGAAAAAAAAAGTGTAAAAAAAGAATGTGTCAATTTCCTTTAAAAACAAATATATGAGAAGAGAGTTTAATGATTTAATTAAAAGTCAAATTATCAATTTTTAATCTCAGGTGCACATATCAATTGAAATATAGGCACCCATTGAGTAATTTTGACCTACTCATCTTTTTAAAACTTTTTAATACTCTATTAAATTTGAATAATTTTTTTTAAGAAATTTGAATTAAATAAACAAAAAAACTTCATGTGGTGTATTAAATACCACATTTATCTCACTCTCTCATCATCTTCTCAATCTCATGCCTGTCTCTCTTCCTTCCTCATATTGGTATTGGATATCCAAAAGTTATGCTTTTAATTGATGATACTCAAAACAATCATTATTATTTATTACTTCTTTGATAGAATTTTTTAATTTATTAAAAAAAAAATCAATATCACTAATATAGAAAATTATATATATTAATGCATTTAAATCTAAAGCTCTCTCACGGCAACACGTGGTGATGTGACAGTTAACTTTTATATATTATATAGATATATATATGATTATAATTATAGTAATGCTAGACATCCCGAATTTTTTTCCCAAATTTTGTCCCAAATGGGACGTACATGGGAACAAAATTTAGGAAAAAAAATTGATAAGTCTAACATTACTCATTATTATTATATATTATTACAGTGATAGAAAGCAATTCAATTTCAATTAATGCAATAAATAAATTTCAATTCACCTATATAATATATTAACAACTCTCCATTTCTGTATCTATATAATATACAAATAATGAAGTTATCAAGAGGAAATCTCGTAATTAATGAGATAATGACTAAATTACGATAACCAATCCCATAATTATTTTTAACCAATCCATATCAATTCATGTCATTAATTGTAATCAAATTGTCAATTCACTTGCTTTATTGATATATACATAAACAAATACATTTAAATCTAAAACTCTATCAAATTTAGATTTTTCAGTAGATATAGATATTTTAATTTGTTTTTAAAATATATATTTATTACCATTTATTAAAAAAATATATATATTTTTCGAGTAAATTAGGGTGTATTTAGAGGTTTAAATTATTATTATTATTATTTTTATAAAAAACGTTTATTCTAGAAATACTTGTATGAGTATTAAATTGTTTTTTTTAAACTCCATGAAGGTTATTGTCAATCCTAGTAATAAATTCATTTATTTTTCTATAGTTATTTTCTAAAGGCACTCCATATTTTTTTAATAAACTCATTTCATTTTTTTTTTCAATTGTTTTTTCATGTGTCCATCTCAAATATGGTTCAATAAAAAAAAAATGGGTGAAAACTTTTATGGAGATGCAAATAGTAGTGAAGTTATTATTTTTTTTATCATACAAAAAAATTATTTATTACTATTTATAAAAAATATTATGAGTGAATTTCATATATTTAGAAAAAAAGTCAATTGAATTAAATGCAATAATTAATGTTTTTAATGTGTTACCATTAATATTTGATTAAAAAATATTATTTTAAAACATTTATTATTTTTAAATAATCATGGTGTATTTAATACATATTTAATACATTCTAAAAAACTGAAAAAGAAAAAAAAAAAAACAATGTTACAAATAGAAAGAAAAAAACTACTAAAAAAATATGTATAAATTTCCTTTAAAAAAATCCGGGTATTTATACCGGAAACTGAGTAGATACAATTTTTTTTAGAGAGAGGGAATACATTCTAATTTTAGAACCAATGACTGTAACCCCAATATTTATCTTTAGTAGTCTGTCTCTCGAATTCATCATCCATAAGTACAGAGTATCGTATAATGCTAACATTACCAGAGAGTTGAATAGCAAACAACAACTATAATTGAAAATCCAAGTCTGTCAAAGTTAAAATTCATTTTTTTCAAGTTTTGTTAACCAAAACAAACATGATAAAAATATCAAAATATGCTACAACAACAAATCATCCCATTTTTTTTTATTTAAAAAAACAATAAACAAAAAGATAAGAAACCAACAGAACATTAAAAAAAATTAAAATTATTCCACCAAATATTAAAAAGAATATGTAAAAATTACTCTTACCTCCCAACATCATCCAGTTCCCCACTGTTTGAGTGTTTTAAGTTTATAAATCAATAGAACAAAAAAAAAAAAAGATTAAAATTATTCTACCAAATATTATATATATATATATATATATATATATATTACTCTTACCTTCCAACACCATCAAATTCCTCACCGTTTGAGTATTTTTTAGTTTATCTATGAGGGAGAGGTCAAGAGCCATTGGAAGGGGATGGAAAATATATGACATTTTGGGCGGTTTTTATAGAGAAAATTAAGGAAGAGGAAACAACTTTTGAGTAAAGGTTGTTGTTAATATACTACGATGGCTTAGCTTTTATGAGGGGAATGTCAAAAGATAAATAAGTAATAATAATATTAGAAAGTAATAAATATAATAAATGGAATAGAAAGAATATCAAAAGATAAATAATTATTAATAGCATGAATATGAGTAAATAAATCAATTATTATATAGATGGTAAATTGCAATTTAAAGCCAAAACTAATAATATTATAAAGCAATAAATATAATAAATGGAATATAAAGAATATCAAAAGATAAATAATTATTAATAGCATGAATATGAGTAAATAAATCAATTATTAGATAGATGGTAAATTGTAATTTAAAACTAAAGCTCTCTCATGGCAACACGTGGCACCGTGAGGGTTACATTTTACTATATTATATATATATATATATATATATATATATATTTATATAGATATAGATACTAGTTTTCCAACCTGAGCGTTGCACGGGCTTTGTATTAAAAACTGTTCATAAAACATTATGCTGTTTATATCGAAATTTTTTATACAGAAAAAGCTAATCAACAAAAAATTCAATTTCTTCATCTTCAAAATAAAAAATAAAAATACATAATTCATGTCTTCAAAGTAACCTAGGAGACACATAGGCAATGCTGCAAAAGACAGATTATCATAAATAAAATAATCGAAGAAATATAAACATTTGATTTACTACAGATTATCTCCTGAAAAAGATAGGGAATGATATCCATTCAGGGAAGTTATCACCACAGATTTTCTTCAAATCATTTCTGTTGAGGGACCCAAAAAGTTTAATGTCGGCTGCCCGTAAAAAACAGTGATGCAGTGCTCGTTTAGATTTATTAAAATGCAAAAATTTGCTAATATAATCATGTAAAATGTAAACGTGAAAATAACATTAACAACTATATAATTTGTAAGCTTGTAAGATATATCTTTGAAAACTCAAAGCACAACTAACGGTCTTGATTACTTCTAGTCTTATAATTCTAATTCACTCAAAAACATAATCAGACGATGACTTTGAGTGACTATTTATAGAAATATTGAGAAACAGAGAACATGGTCATGTGATTAATTGAATTTGAATGGTTTTGAGCTGATTCGATTAATGGGAAAATTAAGAAGTTCAATGTATATACGTTTCACTTTTTAATGGTTTTTGAGCTTATTCGATTAATGGGAAAATTAAGAAGTTCAATGTATATACCTATAATTTTAATTGAATTAAATAAGTTTCAATCAATTATTTTTTTATGCATTTTTTAATTATTTAATTGATTACATTTAATTCTAAAGCTCTCATACGGCGCCCTATAGCGCTGGTGAAACTTTATTATTATTTTATATATATATATATACACACATCACCTCATCCTCACATTTTCCTCACCTTTTTAAAGCATGTGATTGATTGTTAATAAAGTGTCAATCACATCTTAACCATTCATTCATTGCAATTTTTATATGCTATAAGACTAAGTGGGGTGAGCAGAGGATCCTTGTCCATGATAGGATATGATATGATAGGATTGTTATATTATTATTATATATGAAAAATTAAATATTTAATACTAACATTAAATAATACAACATGCCACTCCTTTATGAAAAGTAGCTGTTTCTATATTATTATATATGATTTGTAGAAATAGAGATGAGTTTTTCTATCTGATATATATATATATATATATATATACGGTCCCGTTCCTATCAGGGCATCCTTATATAACTTTATCAGGATATTGAATGTGAGCCACTCATTTATAAAAGTGATTTGACAAGTGCATACATACCAAGTTAAAGTATGTAAAACGAGTGACTCACATTCAATGTCCTTATATAATTCTATCAGGGCATCCTCATATGAAAATTTTCGTATATATATATAAATAAAGATGATGGAGATGTAGATGCAGATAAAGTTAAAGAAGAAAGAAGATATTAGGGCATCTCCATCGTTGCACTAAAGCCTGCGCCAACTTCAAATCTGCCCCTTCTCAAGATTTTTTTTTGATTTAATAGCACTGGATCCCCGGAAGTGTATGTGAATTTACAATGTGTCCCCTGAATGCTTTTTTTCGACGGTTAATCCCTTAAACTCTCCTTTTCTTTATACTACCCTTATAAAGATGCCCCTCCTCATGGGGCAAAAAAACAATGAGGTGTAAAGAAAAAAAGAGTTCGAGGGGTTTATCGTCGAAAAAAAACATTTAGGGGGTACATTACAAATTCACGTATACTCCAGGGTTGTCCAGTGCTATTAAGTCTTTTTTTTTTTTTAATTTTAATAAACAGTACGCACTGGCAAGAGCTGTTCATCGACACAACTTTCATTCTTTTTATTATTTTAATTGTTTAATTATCACATCAGCATTTATTTATTTTAATTTTTAATTTAATCATTTAATACTTAATTAAAATATCATGTATTCCTAAAAAATATATCGTTGAAAAGATCTCGTTGAGATCTTTAAAATAACACTTATATTAATATACTTATTAATTATATATTAAAATAATATTAAAATATTATAATAATTTAAATATTTATTAAAAAAATATTCTTTAAAGATTTTTTTTAATGTAAAATTTGGTGCTAGACGTTAGAGTAGAAAAAAATTTGGTGTGAGCATATTCATAGAAGATTTACATTTAGAGTAGAGTTTAGTGTTGTACGTTGAAAATGCCCCGGAAAAAATGGGTTCCGGATAATAGAATTTTTTGTGGTTTGAGTTCAATTTGTCTAGCTGATCCTTACAGCCAACTGTTTGTGTGTGTTCCAACTTCCAACTCAGTAGGATTAAATTGTTTGTCTCTTGTGCGCCATTCGCATTCTCTGTAGGCAACTATTGGTTTTTTCGGGTGCTTACAATAAAATTAAAATTTTATTCTGCTAACAAATTAGTTTTACAGGTGAAAACACCGACACCCTTTTATACTGCACAAAAAGATAAATAAATCTAATCAAATTTATATGAATTAATTGAGAAATTTGAGATTCGAATCTCAATTACTTTTCTGATTCTTATCCTAACTTTACATCATTATTACTAAAATTAGATAAATAGCATGTTTCGAAAATATAGTGGTTTCATTCACGTTAGTTGGATTAGCTTCAAAGAAAATGTATATATTGGAAGCAGTTCTAAAATATGGTACTAGCAATACCATCACTAACGCAATTATAAAAATATTTATAGAACTATAGAATGACTGAATGAGAGTTCATGACTGCTTTGTGTCTACAGCTAAATTTTATTTGACGAGCCAAAATGGGTGGAACAGACAAACATACAACCAGGCACAAAGCGAAACAAAACAAGACTACACGTCCACCAGAAGAAACAGCCCACCCATCAAAACCAAAAGCAAAAAGAGGCCCACCACCGCAAAAACAAGACCAACAAAGCACTCCTGATTGCGGACAACAAAAGGTACGGAGCCCAATTTAACAGTACATATTTTCAATTTTCATCATCCAGTAAAATCAAGATTTGGATTTTTAAATTAGTGTAACGCTGGATGTCCTAATTTTTTTTTTCCAAATAACGTAGCACGTGAGGTGCCAGCTTCTTATTAGTCATGAGATTATGTGGTGACTAATAAAATACTAACACATCATGTGCCATATCATTTGAGATATAATTTGAGAAAAAAATTTGGAACAACTAAAATTACTCTATAAAATATTGTGAACAATTCATATTGATATCATACTGATACAATGCCTTTATCTGGTATGGACTAATATGATTAAAAAGAAAACAGAAGATATACATATAATGAATTAAATCAACCTAAAAAGAAGAAAAAAAAAATACGGATTGTAAATTCTTGTCTATCCAAAAATACAATTCGAATAGTTTAGTTCAACCCATGAAAAAAATAAAGTTGCGAGTAATATTTTAAATGCTAGAATTGTAAATTCTTGTCTATCCTAGCTAAATCACCATTCTCCACAATCAAAGGAAGCAGCTAGTGATCGATAATTAAGAACAAATAATGTAAGATTTCCAAGAAGAAGGTGCAATGATTGATCAAGGGATAGAAGTCCAAAACCAAATTGTGAAAAACTTTGATGATTCGTATGAGGGAGCTGCTGGCTAAAATCCAATCAGCGAGCTGCTGGATTTTGATAAAAACTTCGATTGATTTGATGATCATGGAGCCCCCATTAAAGCAACAGTTAAGGACCCTAACCAGTTTGAATTTACATGGAGAGAAGGGGAGATAAATTTGTGCTCAAAAGTAAAAAAAAATGTGACAAGAGAAAAGATCATGAGAAGAAGCTTGTATATATAAGCCAACAACAAAGGTGCAATCTCTGCATAAAGGGTTTCTGTCACTTCATTAACAGACAACAACCTCTTTTGTTTTAATTTCACCTAGCTAGAGAGCTGCCATGCTACTGAATAGTGATGGTGCATGTCTTCGACTCGTCTCTGGAGGGCCTTTTTTTTTCTTCATTATAGCAATTGTTTCTTTTTGGGTTGATGATTGATCGAATTTACAATTCTAGCATTTACCAATTCTAGCAATTGTTTCTTTGTGCATGTCATTATAGCTAGGATAGACAAGAATTTACAATTCTAGCTTTTACCGATTGTTTTTTATTTTGTCAAAGGTTCTGTAACGTGGATTCTTTTGCTGATTTTATGTTGTATGCGTTTTCCTTGCCTTGCAATTGAACAGATTTACATATTCTATAATGTATTTTAGTCGGTGTTCTAGTAGGGGCTAGACGCTCGTATATCAGATTGACCTAGGCGGTGAAACCAAATTAACCAAAACGGCATCATTTGAAAAACAATTATTTAAAAATATATATATATATATATTGCCAAGCAGAGTCAACGACTTTGACTCCGCCTAACCCGTCTAGACCCCCTAACCTACCTAGGTAGGGCGCCGCCTAGACCAATTACTAGAATCATGATCGTAAGAAGTTTGTTAAATGTGCTATCTTGTTGGCTTAAGCCATTTCTGTATCTTTACTGATATTGAAAAAGCTGACATTGATTACGATATTTAGTGGGAGAAATTAAAATATGAAAAAATTGTTATTAAAAAAATATGTATAATATTAGTTTATTAAAAAAAAATAATAATAAAATAAAAAAACCTCACTCTTAAATCGGTTTGTTTTGGCCCTTTGGGGCCTTTAGACGGTTTGATCAATTTAACGGTTTCAGAGCCCACACCTAGATATACTCATATGAGTGTGTGAGATTGAATATTAATCAAATTCAATCCAATAACAAATGCCAAATGATCACTCCCATAAATCCAGTAATTGCAGCCTGCATTTCCAAAACAATAATTTGTCACTGAATTCTATATAATTTCTTATTCACACAATATCATTTTTAAACAATAAATAAATAAATGGCATGTTTAAAATTAATTACAAGCATGAACAATAGAAATAAATGGGGTTTAAGAGTATATGATCATCAAATCATGAGAGGAGACCTTGATATCCTCTCTCTCTTTCTCTTTATTTATATATATATATATATATATATATATAAAATAGATAAATTGCGGTAGTAGTTCCATGCAAATTCCACCATGAGCGGAAAAAAATCATTTTTCGATTTCCTAGGGGTGAACAAAAAAATAACAAAAAGTGGCAGTGGCAGTGGTGCTTTTGGATCATCATCGGCATCTAATACCAATGAAACCCAAAATGCAGCAGCAAATTCTGCCGTGGCCCCAGCTGGTGCTAGCAGTAGACCTGGAGAAGCAACTATACAAAACTATTTTACGAAAAAACTTACCCCATCTGATTTGAATAGAAATAGTATATTTGTTCTAGCCAAGTATAGTGGCGAAGAATACATTGTACCGAATTTGAATGAAATCGATAAAGCAGAACTCAAGGACGGGTTTCTATCGGAATTTTGGTTTTCGATAATACGACCTATAAACGTTATCCGATGAAATTGATTAACCAGGAAAGTTAGGAAACTATTATCATCTAAGACAAAATGATGCTCTTGTTAGGGATAACAAGCTCGAAGTTGGTCAACAGATTGAATTCAGATGACACCATATCCTTAATAATACAGTGCACGTTAACTGTAAAAGTATTTCTATATAATTCTTATTAAATAAATAAATTATAAGACTTAGTAAATAAATATAAAAAACTGAGTTTATATACAAGCTTCCATTTTATATAATTTGGTTATTATTTCATATATACTTCATGAGCAATTTAACTTTTTATTTATTTATTCTAATTTAAATAATTAATTGTATTTGCAATTTAATTTTACTTTTAGTGTGAAGAAAAAAAAAAAAGCTGATTTGAAGTGACCAATTACATTGGGCATGCATGCGTCATGTATGGTGGTGGGAGGTTGCCAATTGGATATAAATACCATATCCGGTTAAACAATGCAGCATGCACCCAATTTTTGAATTGAGGAGATCAAAATTCAAGCCCAATAACCCGATTGTCATAAGTCCTAAGCATGACAAAGCTGCACACGAATAATGATCCAAATTTATTAGAATATATATATATATATATGATGGGATCAGTTTTATACTTTTATCAATTGGAATCATTAAATTTCACTACACAAGAAGTCTATATAAATTTAACAGGTCAACATATCTCTTCTTGGCTCACCTCTCCTTCCATATTATTGGTGGGAGTTCGACTCTCAACCATATGCATTTTATAAGTATATATGAAATATTTTTCTTGCATATCAATCTAATGTTTCATATAAAAATGAGGTTTTTTTTTTTAAAAAAAAAAAATTGAAAATAAGGAATTTGCTACAATACATGGAATAAATTTTTTGTTTAATTGTTGGTTAAGTAACATTTTTTAGTTTGAGATCACAATAAACATAAGTTTTTTTTAAAAGTAATTAACCTAGCTAATTTGTTTTTTTTTTTTAATATATTCATTAATTAATTATAATGTTTAGTTCAAAAAAAATATTTAATTTAATAATTATAATGTTATAAGTATATTATATTAATTAATTGTCCACCGTGTGATTGTGTTATTCATGGTTGTTGTTGTTTAAGTTGTGGTACGTATTGTTGGAGATTATGAATCGTTGATGACTACAGGAATTTTGGTGTGTTTGCAGTAGTGCTGGTAAAATGGGCCGGACCTAGACGGGTCGTCCGGCCCAGCCCGCTATCTTGACGGGCTAGGCCTAAGCCCGTCAAGCTAGTGGGCCAGGGCAGGCCCCCTGGAGAAAAACCGGGCAGGGCCCAGTAAGGCCCGTGGCCTATTAAAAAATTTTCAAATTTAAAAATTTTGAATTTTTATTTTTTCAAAATTTGAATTGAGGGGTGGCTTTTGTAATTAGCCAGGTGACCGCTGGGGGAGAAAAAAACAATCCAAAACTTAAAAAAAAAAAAAAAAACCGTTGGTGACAAAAGAACTCATGGATGACTTCTCTAACATGACCATCAAAGAGAGTTCCAGTAGAAACCAGCCGGCAAGCTAATGTAATTGTAAATACTTAATTTATTTATTTTTCCGATTTTACTCTTTTTCCTTTACCAAGGTTTTATCCCATTGAGTTTTTTTTTGGTAAGGTTTTAATGAGGCAATCATGATTTGTAATTTATACATTTCACTACAAATTTAATACGAAATTATAAAATTATTATTCATCGAAAACTAATTAAGTGTTGTATGAAATGAATAATGTTATATTTCATATTAAAATTATTATATTAATAATTACACAAAATTATTACAATGTATAAAAAATAATATTATATATAAAAAAATTAAAAAATAATTGAAACCTATTGGGCCAGCCCTTTAAAGCCGGTCCTGGGCCCGGCCTGGCCTGTCCCTACGTAGGCCCTAGGCCCAGGCTAGGCCCCCTTTTGCTTCAACAGATCAGCCCAGCCCAGCCCATCTTCCTTGACAGTTCAGGTCTGGCCCGATCCGTTTTGCCAACACTAGTTTGCAATAATATTTGTCTCGTGCTCATAGGACTTCACCTTTTACTAACTTTTAAACCTTATGTGATGTTAATTTGATTTACACATTAGACTATTTTAGTTAAATGTACAATCCATGTAGGTTCGAATTATATTATATCAAAACGTGCAGTTGAAGTATTTTGTCTTAATTCTCGAAAGTTAATTTCCTTATAAAAGCATGGAGATATATTAAATATTAATCGCATCCAATCCAATCCTAAATGCCAAATTATCACTCCTCTCGTAAGGGCAAACTTCATTTTAGTCCTTAACTAATTAGGCAACATTAGTAATGAATCCCTAAATTTTAAAAATTGACCGACATAATGATCTAAATACGAAATTAAATACATAAAAATATTGATGTTTCGAAATTAGTTAGGGACTAAAATGAAGTTTGTGCACCCCTCCCGTAAATCTATAATTTATCGGTGAATTCTTTATAATAACTTCATATTCACACATCATTAAAAAAAAAAAAAAAAAAAAAAAACAATTAATAAATAACATGCTTGATACTAATTACAAGCATGAACCAAAGGAAATAAATAGGGGTTTAATAGTTTATATATATATATATATATATATATATATATATATATATTTGGTAGATAGAATATTGAAATTGAAGTAGCAGTTGCATGCATACAAATTTCACCATGAGTGAAAAGAGGCAATTTTTCGATTTCTTAGGGATGAATAAAAAAATCACAAAAAGTAGGGGTGGTACTGGTGGTGCATCATCTGCATCATCACGTAATGCCAATGAAACCGAAAATGAAGCAGCAAATTATTCTGGTGCTAGCAGCAATAGCAGAGGACCTGGAGAAGCATCTATGCAAAACTATTATACCAAAAAACTTTCCAAGTCTGATATTAAAATGAAAAAAATTAATATGATGACTGATTTCAGAGACCGCATAAAACCGTATTTGAGTCCAAGCCAGGTGGCAAACCTGGGAATGGGGAAAGAAATCGTCATTTTCGTCGTCGATAATCAGAGCGGTCAACAATATCCGATGGGGTTTTTGGTGATAGGCTACACTTATTATCTAACACATGCTATTCAACTTATTAAGGACAAGGGACTCCAAGCTAATCAGGAGATTGGATTTAGTTGGCGCAATGAAAAATTGTATGTTTATTGTTAAACTTCTGTATAGTTATTATTACTATAGAATAAATAAATATAAGATTCAATTAAAACAAGTTTTCATTTTGTGTAATTTGGTTATAATTTCTTTTATGAGCAATTTAAGTTTTAATATTTTTATTATAATAACCTAAATTATGCATCGTGCAATTTAATGTTTAGTTTAAAAAATGTTTAATTTAATAATTATGGGTAATTACCCTGGTGACCATTGAGTTTTACCACCACTATCAAAATGGCCACTAGATTGGGAATTGGTTTAGAAATGACTATTTTTGGCAAACATTGTTACACTAATGGTCATTCTATCAATTTCCATCCAATTCCATCTAATGAATGGTATTTTGGTAAATAAAGGGATGATATTAATTTATTTTAGATGTTTTTTGGAAATCAATTTTTTCTTTTGTTTTTTGAAACAAATAATTATATTTAGTGTGTATATACGTATAGCATATCTCAAACATATATATATATATATATATATATTTCTATTTTGAGAAGATTAAAACTACAAAATCTAAAAATTCTAAAAATTATATTTGAGATAAGTTGAAAAGAAATATATATATATATATATATATATATATCTTTTTTGAGAAGATTAAGGCTACAAAATCTAAAAATTCTAAAAAAAATATTTGAGATAAGTTGAAATAGATATATATATATATATATATATATATATTTTTTGAAAAGATTAAGGTTACAAAATCTAAAAATTCTACAAAATATATTTGAGATAGGTTGAAAAGAAATATATATGTATATATATATACATATACATATATATATATATATATATGTTTGAGATATGTAATATGTATATGTACACACTAAATATAATTATTTTTTTCAAAAAACAAAAGAAAAAATTGATTTTCAAAAAATATCTAAAATAAATTAATATCATTTCCATATTTACCAAAATGACACTCATTTGATGGAAATGGATGAAATGACCATTAGTATAACAGTGTTTGTAAAAAATGGTCATTTTGAAACCAATTATTCATCCGATGACCATTTTGATAGTGGTGGCATAAGTTAACAGCCACTAGGGTAATTACCCATTTTTTTTTTTTTTTTTTTGTCGTCTTTCTTTTATGTTTAGATATGAACTCTATAAATAAATAAAAAGTGATAGAGTAATTTTTTATTTTTAAAGATAAAGGCATGCCAGTATATATAAGAGAATTATAGATTGAAGATCTCCTGACCCCCATATACAATATAATTCTACACATTGTCTTTCATAAGTCTCCTACATTTTTAGACATTTTCAACAGTAAATTGGATCATCATTAGAAAAAAGATTTGATTTTAAAAATAGTATGATTTTTTTTATAAATTGAGTGTGTTAATAATTTAGACGTTATTTTGTGTGCATGGGACTTCACTTGTAAGTAACTTCTAAAACATTATGTGATGTTAGTTTGATGTCCAAATTGAAAGTATTTTGGTTTATAGTTCATTCCACACGAGTTCCGTTTACAACCAAAAAAAAAAAAAAAATTCAAAGTGTTTTGCCTTGATCTACTGTACTCAAAAGTTTATGGCGGGAATCAGTTGGTTTGGTCTGACTTTCACTGTAAGAGCATCTCAAATGATGTGTCAAATATTTATGCCAATATTAAAATTTAGCACAAGGTGTAAAAATCATCTTTCCGGTGCCAAATAATGTGTCAAATTTGGTACAGCAATAAATACTTATTTTTAAATGAAATAACGAATGCATTAATGAAATTTTGTATTGGAGTATTAAAAGAAATAATAAATGCATTAATGGTAAGTGTTTACTTTTATAATTTTAATTAATAAAATAATAAAAATAGAATTTTAAATATAATTATACATTGGAACACATGTTAAATTGATGTGTCAAATATAACATTTTACTCTTTTTTGTGCCAAATTTGACATTGGCATTGGCATTGACATATGCATTGGAGATGATCTAACCAATACAAACTGTTATTTAATCAATTTGGTGATTTATAAACTAAACCAAACCAAACCAATTATAAGCTTAAATAATCAAACCAAAATTGGTTTGGTTCGAGTTTGGTTGTGCAGCTTAGGATTAACCTAAAATAATTTAATTTTCGTATGTTTTATTTACTTTGTATATATATATATATATATATATATATATATTTCAATTTGTTTCATTACTATTAACAATTGTGGGTTAAATTAATGTAACATATATAATTATATTAATTTTTTATTTAAGCAAATATAATAATATTAATATAAGTAGCAAAACTGATCATTATATATCATAACAATAAGTTCATGGTGTAAGAATTGAGAATCGAAGAAATTGAAGAGAAAGATATGAAGGATTGAAAATTGGAAGGTAGAAAATTAACGAAATTGAGTAAATATTAGTTTATGGTGTTGATATTATCATCCATAAAACTAATTAGTACATCTATATTTTATTAAAAAAAATTAATTACAAAAATATAAAGACAAATTACTTTAATTAAAAATAAACCAAATACTATATGCAATCATTAATTACACTCTTATCTTCAAATATATTTTTTTATTAAAAAATATATATTACAAGAAACTCTAACTTATAATAAACCTTAATTATAAACCCTAATTTTTATTTGAGGTAATTACCTTGGTGGTTATCAACTTATGCCACCACAATCAAAATGGCCACCGGATAGGGAATTGGTTTCAACTTAAGCCATTTCCTTTTATCAGTATCTTTACTGATATTGAAAAAGCTGAAAATTAAAATATGAAAAAATTGTTATTAAAAAATATGTATAATTTTAGTTTATAAAATAAAATAAAATAAAATAAAATAATTAAAAAATAAAAATAAAAAATAAAAAATAAAAAAAAAAAACCCTCACTTTTAAATCGGTTTGTTTTGGCCCTTTGGGGCCTTTAGACGGTTTGATCAATTTAACGGTTTCAGAGCCCACACCTAGATATACTCATATGAGTGTGTGAGATTGAATATTAATCAAATTCAATCCAATAACAAATGCCAAATGATCACTCCCATAAATCCAGTAATTGCAGCCTGCATTTCCAAAACAATAATTTGTCACTGAATTCTATATAATTTCTTATTCACACAATATCATTTTTAAACAATAAATAAATAAATGGCATGTTTAAAATTAATTACAAGCATGAACAATAGAAATAAATGGGGTTTAAGAGTATATGATCATCAAATCATGAGAGGAGACCTTGATATCCTCTCTCTCTTTCTCTTTATTTATATATATATATATATATATATATATAAAATAGATAAATTGCGGTAGTAGTTCCATGCAAATTCCACCATGAGCGGAAAAAAATCATTTTTCGATTTCCTAGGGGTGAACAAAAAAATAACAAAAAGTGGCAGTGGCAGTGGTGCTTTTGGATCATCATCGGCATCTAATACCAATGAAACCCAAAATGCAGCAGCAAATTCTGCCGTGGCCCCAGCTGGTGCTAGCAGTAGACCTGGAGAAACAACTATACAAAACTATTTTACGAAAAAACTTACCCCATCTGATTTGAATAGAAATAGTATATTTGTTCTAGCCAAGTCTAGTGTCGAAGAACACATTGTACCGAATTTGAATGAAATCGATAAAGCAGAACTCAAGGATGGGTTTCTATCGGAATTTTGGTTGTCGATAATACGACCTATAAGCGTTATCCGATGAAATTGATTAACCAAGGAAAGTTAGGTAACCATTATCATCTAAGACAAAATGATGCTCTTGTTAGGGACAACAAGCTCGAAGTTGGTCAACAGATTGAATTCAGATGGCACCATATCCTTAATAATACAGTGCACGTTAACTGTAAAAGTACTTCTATATAATTCTTATTAAATAAATAAATTATAAGACTTAGTAAATAAATATAAAAAAACTGAGTTTATATACAAGCTTCCATTTTATATAATTTGGTTATTATTTCATATATACTTCATGAGCAATTTAACTTTTTATTTATTTATTCTAATTTAAATAATTAATTGTATTTGCAATTTAATTTTACTTTTAGTGTGAAGAAAAAAAAAAAGCTGATTTGAAGTGGCCAATTACATTGGGCATGTATGCGTCATGTATGGTGGTGGGAGGTTGCCAATTGGATATAAATACCATATCCGGTTAAACAATGCAGCATGCACCCAATTTTTGAATTGAGAAGATCAAAATTCAAGCCCAATGACCATATTGTCATAAGTCCTAAGCATGACAAAGTTGCACACGAATAACGATTCAAATATATTCGAAATATATATATATATATATATATATATATGAAGGGATCAGTTTTATACTTTTATCATTTCGAATCATTAAATTTCACTACACAACAAGTCTATATAAATTTAACAGGTCAGCATATCTCTTCTTGGCTCACCTCTCCTTCCATATTATTGGTGGGAGTTCGACTCTCAACCATATACATTTTATAAATATGTATGAAAAAAATTTCTTACATGTCAATCTAATGGTTCATATAAAAATGAGGTTTTTTTTAAAAAAAATTTGAAAATAAGGAATTTGCTACAATACATGGAATAAAATTTTTGTTTAATTGTTGGTTAAGTAACATTTTTTAGTTTGAGATCACAATAAACATAAGTTTTTTTTTTAAAGTAATTAACCTAGCTAATTTTTTTTTTTTTAATATATTCATTAATTAATTATAATGTTTAGTTCAAAAATATTTAATTTAATAATTATAATGTTATAAGTATATCATATTAATTAATTGTCCACTGATTGATTGTGTTATTCATGGTTGTTGTTGTTTAGGTTGTGGTACGTGCTGTTGGAGATTATGAATCGTTGATGATTACAGGAATTTTGGAGTGTTTGCAGTAGTGCTGGCAAAATGGGCCGGGCCTCAGCGGGCCGTCTGGCCCAGCCCGCAATCCTGACGGGCCAGGGCCAAGCCCGTCAAGCTAGTGGGCCAGGGCAGGCCCCCTGGAGAAAAACCGGGCCGGGCCCAGTAAGGCCCGCGGCCTATTAAAAAATTTTCAAATTTCAAAATTTTGAATTTTTTTTTTCAAAATTTGAATTGAGGGGTAACTTTTGTAATTAGCCAGGTGACCGCTTAGGGAGAAAAAAATAATCCAAAAGTAAAAAAAAAAAACCGTTGGTGACTGAAGAACTCAATGATGACTTCTCTAACATGACCATCAAAGAGAGTTCCGGTAGAAACCAGCCGGCAAGCTAATGTAATTGTAAATACTTAATTTATTTATTTTTCCGATTGTACTCTTTTCCTTTACCAAGGTTTTATCCCATTGAGTTTTTCTTGGTAAGGTTTTAATGAGGCAATCATGATTTGTAATTTATACATTTCACTACAAATTTACTACGAAATTACAAAATTATTATTCATCGAAAACTAATTAAGTGTTGTATGAAATGAATAATGTTATATTTCATATTAAAATTATTATATTAATTATTACAATGTATAAAAAATAATATTATATATAAAAAAAAAATAAAAATAATTGAAGTCCATTGGGCCGGCCCGTTAAAGCCCGCTAAGGCCCACCCCGTTAAAGCCCGTCCTGGCCTGTCCCTATGCAAGCCCTGGGCCCAGACCGGGCCCCCTTTTGCTTTAACAGACCGGCCTAGCCCAGCCCGTCTTCCTTGACAGTTCGGGCCTGGCCCAACCCGTTTTGCCAGCACTAGTTTGCAGTAATATTTGTCTCGTGCTCATAGGACGTCACCTTTTACTAACTTTTAAACCTTATGTGATGTTAATTTGATTTACACAATGGACTATTTTAGTTAATTGTACAATCCATGTAGGTTCGAATTATATTATATCAAAACGTACAATTGAAGTATTTTGTCTTAATAAAAATATTGAAGTATATATGTTGTCTTCATCCGCGCTTGTTCTCGAAAGTTAATTTCCTTATAAAAGCATGGAGATATATTAAATATTAATCGCATCCAATCCAATCCTAAATGCCAAATTATCACTCCTCCCATAAGGGCAAACTTCATTTTAGTCCTTAACTAATTAGGAAACATTAGTAATGAATCCCTAAATTTTAAAAATTGACTACCATAATGACCTAAATGCGAAATTAAATACATAAAAATATTGATGTTTCGAAATTAGTTAGGGACTAAAATGAAGTTTGTGCGCCCCTCCCGTAAATCCATAATTTATCGGTGAATTCTTTATAATAACTTCATATTCACACATCATTTAAAATAATAATAATAATAATAATAATAATAATAATAATAATAATTAATAAATAAATAAATAGCATGCTTGATACTAATTACAAGCATGAACCAAAGGAAATAAATAGGGGTTTAATAGTTTATATATATATATATATATATATATATATATTTAGTAGATAGAATATTGAAATTGAAGTAATAGTTGCATGCATACAAATTTCACCATGAGTGAAAAGAGGCAATTTTTCGATTTCTTAGGGGTGAACAAAAAAATCACAAAAAGTAGGGGTGGTACTGGTGGTGCATCATCTGCATCATCACGTAATGCCAATGAAACCGAAAATGAAGCAGCAAATTATTCTGGTGCTAGCAGCTATAGCAGAGGACCTGGAGAAGCATCTATACAAAACTATTATACCAAAAAACTTTCCAAGTCTGATATTAAAAAGAAAAAAATTAATATGATGACTGATTTCAAAGACCGCATAAAACCGTATTTAAGTCCAAGCCAGGTGGCAAACCTGGGAATGGGGAAAGAAATCGTCATTTTCGTCGTCGATAATCAGAGCGGTCAACAATATCCGATGGGGTTTTCGGTGATAGGCTACAATTATTATCTAACACATGCTATTCAACTTATTAAGGACAAGGGACTCCAAGCTAATCAGGAGATTGGATTTAGTTGGCGCAACGAAAAATTGTATGTTTATTGTTAAACTTCTATATAGTTATTATATTACTATAGAATAAATAAATATAAGATTCAATAAAAACAAGTTTTCATTTTGTGTAATTTGGTTATAATTTCTTTTATGAGCAATTTAAGTTTTAATATTTTTACTCTAATAACCTAAATTATTCATTGTGCAATTTAATGTTACTTTAAAAAATGTTTAATTTAATAATTATAATTTACAAGTATATCATATTAATGTAACAAATCTGTTTTAGGAAGTAAAATTCCACTATCGTGCCTTGACCTATATATATATATATATATATATATATATATATGCGCACCTTAATTTTTTAAAAGTGCAATTCATGGTGTGACCATTTGCCTTATTTCCTTTTGTGTCTCCTTTTTTGTTTTACTGTCTTCGATCGTCCAATTTACCTCTATATCCTTTATCTTTTTTTTAACTGCCTAATATTTCCCTCTGTGTCTTTTTTTTTTTTCCCAAATCAATAAGAATCCCAGATAATTTAAAAATAAAAAAGTTAAGGAGAAAAAAAAAATTAACCTTAAATCCATCAAAACATGGATCTAAACAAACAAAAAAGTCAAATAATAATATGGATCTCAACAAAATAAGAGGCAAATAACAACATGCATCAGAACAAACAGAAGAGAAAATAATGCAGTGCTAAAAAAAGAATAGAAATACAATTTTTCATATCTAAAATCAGAGAAAAAAAAAATTAAACTTTCAAAATCCAAATATAATTTTTTTTTTTTTTTTAAAAAAAACCAATCTTTTGAATCAACTTTCTGAACAAGAGACGAAAACTAAGATAGAATTTTTTTTTTTTTTTTGGATTCCATTTAGAAGATATAAATCTGAGATGTAGAAGAAACGAAATAAAATCAAGAACTTTAAAAAGATGAGATAAGATCTAAAGAAGAGAACAAGAGTTAGATCTAAAGAAAAGAAGAGGAGTTTTAAAATTAATTTTTGAACCTACTTAGTTTATATCTAAAAGTAGAGAAAAAAAAAATTAAACTTTCGAAATCCAGATATAATTCTAAAAATAAAAATAAAAACTCAATCTTTGAAATGAAATTTCTGAAGAAGAGACGAAACAAGAGAAAAAATTGGAAAAAAAAAAAATCTGTAAATGAGAAATCTGAAAATCAAAACCAGATGAAATATAAAGAAGAGAAGAAGAGATTGGTTTATGAGGTATGAGTTTTGAGATTTGTTTGGTTGGGAGTTGAGACTTGAGAGAGAGATTTAAAGTTTGAGTGCTCTGTATAGCTGTGTAAAGTTTCCGATTAAGTTATTTGTAGATGGACTTGGGATCATGGGATGAGAAGAGAGAGGAATAGTGTAAGGAGATAGAGAAGAAAAGAGATAATGAGAGTGTTTGGAGTCCGGAGACGTTTGAGGTAAAAGGAGGAATTGTAAAGAGTGAATTTTTGGTAGTGTGTTGTCTTTTTTAATTTTAAAAAACAAAATTGTCTATCCATTTTTCTTTTTAAAAATTTTATTTTATTAATTTTAATTTTATTTTAAGGAACAAAATTATTTATCTTTCACAGATAGGAGTGCTGACCAAAATTGCCTTTTTCAATTTTTAGGAGAATTGCATTTTAGTCCCTGAAGTTTGTCTTAATATGGGTTTAGTCTATTTTTTTTTTGGTATTGTAACTTTTAATCCTTCTGTAACAGAATCCGTCAAAAGACAAACTCTACCATGTCAGTCGGACTAAAAGACCTTAATGCCCCTATGACTTTCTGATACTCTTTGAATGACCGTTTTACCCTTATATTTGTCTTATATATAACTTTAACTAAAATTACCATTTTACCCTTTTTTTGTCTTATATGAAAAACTGATAATACACATTTCCTACCGTTTTTCAACGGCTATTTTTTCCCCTTTAAATATGAACTCACATGCACATAAACAACATCTCCCACCTGCACACAAACAACTCCTCTCATACTCTGAAAAATTCATATTCATTTCATCATCTATCAACAATTCTCACATACACATTCCTCCATCAATCCATTCATAAACCATACATATTGAAAATTCCTGAGTCAATCCATACACAAACAACTGTGGTTACATCAAGCTCACAAATTTACATCAATCCATACACAATTCTCACAACTGTGGTATACACACAATGGAGGCTACATCAAGCTCATCAACCAACATCAATGGAGTGTTTATAAAATTCAAAAACAGAAAATGCTTATGTGGTGTTAAAGCTGCTGTGAAGGTTTCTAAATCCCAAAACAACCCTCACAAGTTGTATTTCATATGTGAGAAAGGGAGATGCAAATTCTACAATTTTTGGCAACCAAATAATGAAGAATTCAACATAGGACAATACAGTGATAGCAAATCACAAAGGAATGATGGTAAAGGTAATTTTATGGTTTAACAGGAAATGGCAATTCTAAATTGAAGGGTGCAGAGGTTGGATATGTTGTGGGAAAGGGTGCAGTACCTAGAAAGCTTCCAGGGAAGAATTCAATGTTAGGATTATGCTCAATAACAAGAGTGTAATGTTGTAATTAACAATCTTTTTCATATTAATAAAGTGATTTCTGGTTTAACAAATCGTATAGCATTTATAGTTTGTATTATAATTGTCAAAGTAAATAATCATAAGGTCTAAAGACTATGAGAAAAGAAGAATTGTTCGTACATCTGGATATGTATGTGGTAGACATAATTCTTTAGTTAGTCTTGAATATTGTTCACAACTTAAGTTAAAGGTTGGGCACCTTTATCTTGTTAAAGTTGTAGAATTCTTTTGCTAGCATTTGAGTGAGATCAAATGAGATATGATGAGTCTAAAATCATCGGGGTGTCTTCGAGCAAAAGGATCTAGTGCACTGGGTGCATTGAACTGGATCACAATGAAAAGCTTTATCTAGAATCGTCAATAGATAATAGTCTTTTCATTATCAGGACAATCGGAGAGTCTATCTTAATCCTGAGATAAATGATGGACTTATGGTTGCAAGTGATATCATTTGAGTTATCAATGAGTACGATTATATCGCATAGTCTATCCTCGATAGTTTGGTGATATTCATTTGTTAATCGATAGAGGACTTCATTTATAGATATGGACATCGTGGCTCCATTTAATTAAATGAGAGTATAATATCATCATATGGATGTTTTGAGGTAATTGGATATTAAATCTCAACGTTGAGTTTTCAATAGTGTCTATTGAAAACATGGCTTCTGGACAAGTCAAAATATCCAAGTTCAAAACGTGGTCATATGAGTAAATATGGTAACTTGGAGAGTTATAGGCGGTCTATGAACTCTTGGCGATTACTGATATTAATCACGAGGATACACTATCTCCAATATGATTGTCTAGGGTATGAATGAGGAGCATCTTCCTTTTCTATCTTTATTTAAGAGTTCAGTTTTAGCTCTTTAGTGGAATGAGTTAAAATTAATGGATCGGACCTAAGTGAATCATTTGTTGATTGTGATTAGGTTATGTCTATTGAAGCTTAAATTTAGATGGTCCGCCAAGATCCCCAATCCACACGGACTTGCATGGATCACTTGATATATTCTACCGGACCAATTTAAGGGTCCATATAGAATTGCATTTAATATATTAATAATATAATTTGCACATTATTTAAGTAATGGGCTGCTCAATTATATTAATATATTAATGAAAGACATGTGGGCTTGTTTCTTTTAGTAAGAATGGGTCTGGTTCACATGTGGGCTTTTTTATTTAAAGTCCAATGGATTAAATGAAATAGGAAAATAATATTAGGCCCATCTTATATATAAGTGGGGCGGCTAGGTTAAGGTTTTGACCTAAAAATATTATTTTGTTTCATTTGTTTTAATTAAATAAGAATTAATTGATTTATTGATTAATTGTTTAATTAAAGAAACAAATCTTTCCTAAAAGTAAAAGACTTGTTTGATAAGTAAATAAATAAATTAGTATTATTTATTTAATCAAATAATGAGTCTTTTTTTTAGTCAAATAAAAGAATAAAAATAAAAGAGTTGGATTAGGGTTTGAAGTCTATAAAGTTAAAAAGAATTAGGGTTGAATTTCAGTCACCCTATATAAGTGACATGATGAAATTCGGCCAACCGTAATTAGATACTACATAGAATTCGGCAACCCTAAAGGAAAAAGAAGAAAAATTCGGCCAACCTATATATATGTTCTTATAGGGTTCGGCCACATCAATTAATTGGTGCTTGAGTTTTTATTTTCTTTCTTCTTCTTCTTAATTCTAAGAGAGTTTTTATTCTAGAGAGACAAAAAGGAGTGAAAAATTATTCTTTGATAGTATACAATTGCTTAAACATCAATAAGCTTGTGTATACGATATCGATCTAGGTTCACGCGAGTTTCGATCATAAGATTGTGAACTCAAAAGTGACCGGAATAATTTTGACATTCTTTTGATTGTTTTGTGACTAACAAAGAAAAGAAAGTATTTGTTTGGTCCATTCACAGGTTTGCAATTCAAAGGAAAGGGAGACCACGCTCCTAGGTGATCCACGTTCGTGCTCGGATTGAAGGTCTTGCGGATTACCATCGACGTAAGTCAATCGGATCACGCGACAAGAGGTAATTTACTTTTGTTGATATATATGCATGTTTATTGATTAAAAGGGTTTAAGGTTCATAAAGGAAAAATTTTAAAAGTCACTAAATCGTCTTTAGTATCGCTTCCGCTGCGTGTAACACTTTTATTTGTTTATTTTTCCCTACATTCAACGCCTAGAGTCTATCTAAGGAGGAGGGTCAAAGCTAATTGTGGGAGTTAACCTAGTTTTACTTGGTATAATAATGGCAATGCTTCTACTTAAGTAGTTATAAAAGGCTAGTGGTAGGAGTTAACCTAGTTTAGGCTGGTGTATTCATGGTAGTGCTACTACTTATATGAGTAAACCTAGTTATGAAATTGTACTAGAAGCAAACACTGAATGTAAGTAAACATTGAATGTAATATAAGAACCATAATGATAAGTATTCATATTTCAACTGTTTAGCATCATGAAACAACTACTTATATATTCATCAGTCCAGTTCACACACAACAACTAATTCCTAAGACTAAACATGTTAACATGAAACAACATGGTAGCAAGAAAACAAAAAATAAGTAGCTACAATAAGTCCTACATTTCATCATTCGAATTCAACTGATAAGTAATTCCTAATACTGAGCATGTTAACATGCAAGAAAACATGCTAGTTAGGAAACAAAAAATAAGTCCCTACAATAAATAAGTAGCTACTACAATAAGTCCTACTTCAAACTAGATAGCTAGTGTTGGATGGTGGTGTGCTTGTGTTGGATGTTGTAAACTTGACTTTGAACTGTGGATGTTGGCTATGAACTTGAAGTTTTAGGTGTTCTCTATTCAAGAGATTTGAAATTACATGACAAATAGAATTACATTACATTACATTAGAAGGACAGTTTTTTAAGAAGGAGAAGGACTACCTTTGATTTCTTCCTTCTTGGTTGATTTGATGAATCTCCAGATGACTGACAAGTACAAAAATTTAATATTACACTCAAGTTAATATTATAACAAAATATTTAAGTACAGAAAGTTATATTGAAAAATGCTACCTGTGTTGCCTCTTTCTTTTCCTTACACGTTCTTGTGTTATGCCCAGCCTTCTTACAGTATGTGCAGATAGTAGTCCATGTCCTGCCCCCTTTGCTCTTCTCACCTGATTCTCTCTTCCTTTGCATCTTTGGTCTACATGTTGGACTTGAACTGGTGGTAGAAGCATCTCATCAGCTTCAATTTCTGGCCACATCTTTTGGTCTGGCACTGGATGGATCATGCCCATGTAGATCTGCATGTATGCACTCTTGATGAGAGATTGGTAGACATATCTTGGTATCATATCCCTCAATGCTTCTTTACCACAGTTGTGGCTTATATCAGCCATGGCATGAGGGCAAAGAATGCCACTGATCTGCCAGCTACCACATCCATAATTGTACTGCCTCAGCTTCACTGTAAAAGTCCCATCCTGATCCATAATCTCATATTCTTGGTCCCCTGCTGATATTATGGTCATTTGCCTACTTACTTTACTATGCTTCAATATATTTGCATGTACTCTTGGGGTAGTACTATCCTTCATGCATCACACCCCTCTTTCCTCTCTTGAAACTTCCTCATCAACATTCTCCTAATAAACTCTAGCAACTGCAAGTAAGTCTGTGATCTGTGGGTACCTAATATGCTGTTAAAGGCCTCTGTCATGTTGGTAGTAACATGATCACATCTAATCATTGCGTTAAATGCAAACTTATACCATATATGTGGCTCTATCTTAGCTAACCACTCTTTGGCACCAGACTGAATCTGACTAATATCATTCATTGTAGCCTTGAAGTCATACACATTACTACTCTTACTAGCCTACAAAAAAAGCATCTTGAAGCTTTCACCACAATAACTTCCTCTGAAGTTAGCATATATGTGTCTTGCACAATACCTAAGCCAAATAAAAAAAAATAATAAGAAGAAGTTAGAAGTTAACACATGATTAGGAAAGCCACTGAAGTTGGCACATGAAACAGTAGTAGAAATATACCTTTTGCTAGCAGTAGGGAAATGTTTTGATAAAGCCTTGATCAATCCTTTCTGTCTATCAGACATGAAGCTTAGAAGTTTGTCAGAAGGAAATTGTAGGTACATCTTCAAGTTGTTGAGAAACCACATCCAACTATACTTTGTCTCCTTCTCACATATACACAGCACGTGAGAACAGGCCACTATTAGCATCCAATGCCAATGTAGACATGAGGATTCCTTCACAAGGACCTTTCAAGTGACATCCATCAAGACCAATAAAAGGTCTACACCCTTCTAGGAACCCTAACTTGTGTGCTTCAAAACTTAAAAACAATCTTTAGAAGACTGACAATTGCTTTTGGAACCTCATATGTATGGCTGCCCCAGGGTTGGTTTGGTTCAAAGTGTAGGCATATTGCCTAAGATACTTAAAACTGTATTTATGGTCACTTTTTATTTGCCTCAAGACTCTATGTTTTATACCATAAAGCCTTTTCAAATCAATTGATACATTGAATTTCTCCAACAGCAAATCAACTAAGACTTTCACATTGATTGAATGATTACTCTTGACTATAGAATCAAACTTATAGGCTATCCACCTAACTTTTGCCTCTTTGTTGTTATAGACCCTATGACATTCGTGTTGGTCAACTAAAGTTTTTAACATGAAAGTGGTTTTGTCTATCATCCATGAAGCATGAGCTCTCCAAGGATAGCTTACATCATTGCACTTGTAGGTCTGTCTCTGTTTGTCATTCTTAATTCTCTCTTCTCTCTAGAACTACACCTTCCTGCACTGCATCCTCCCTAAAAATGTCTCTCATCACCTCTTTGGAGGCAAAGGTTTGACCTACAAAAAATTTAATTTGATTTCCATCTTTCTTGAAAGGTACACCTCTCAACAACTTATCCACATTCACATGGGATTGGTCAGTATCTGATTTAGAAGAGAACTCATCATCTGACCTGGACTCATACCCCTCAAATAAATCCATACATTCCTTAGTAATATCCCCATAATCACCATTTAAACCTACATCATCCCTATAATCAACATCTAAACCGACACCATCTCCATTATCACCATCTAAACATACACCATCCCCATAGTCATTATTCTCCTCATCCCTATAATCACCATATAAACCTAAACTATCTCTATTATCACCATCTAAACATAAACCATCTCCATTATTGTCATCTGAACCTACAAAATGCCCATTATCATCAGCCTCCTCATCACAACCAAAATCGGTACCCTCCCTATCACTAAAAACTACATAATCAAATATACCAGTTTCTGCATCACACCAACCTATTTGTTCAACAACCTCAAGCTCTTCAACAATATTGTTAGGACTTCCCTGTGAAGGAGGACACGGTTTATAACTGGTCTGTTCTACTCGGAAACATATACTGTCATACCCACGAACCCCAAACTCTCTAAAGGCATCTAGTAAATCATCATCAATTAAAACCTCAACTACATCACTGCACCATGGTAACTGCACCCAGACTGAATATTCTTCTGATGGTACTTTTGAGCTTCCACTGACATGCTCAGTCATTGCATGGACCAAAGTAATCAAACTTATGTGATCACCATCACACTCACCTAAGTCAATTACATTGGTCCCATGCAAAACACTAATTTTGAAAATGTTATCCATCTACAACTACAAGAGCAATTAAACAGGTCAGCATGCAAGCAACAAGCAACTGTATAATGCAAGCAACAGTAAAAAAAACTTATGTGTTTTATTTATCAACCAAACAAGTGAAATAGGTTCAAAAAACTGTCAATTGATTGTTCATGTCCTTTTAGTAAAAAAAAAAAAACCCCAATTTCCAAACACTGAAACCCTAATATGACAACATAAACCAATCATAAAGAACAAACACAATCCATGCAACTTATTAATCAACCAACAGGTTAAATGAGTTCAAACAACATAAATATTCATAACACGAAAACCCTAAAATAACCCTAATGTAATGAAATACATGTTTAATAAATAAATAATCCCACTCCATGCAACTTCTTTATGAATTAGACACCAATACTTGGTTGATAACCTATAAATTACATTTTACTACATTTAAATCAAAATACCTCCCAATTTTTTTCGTTTGAAACCCTAGAAAACCATATTCAAATCATTACAAAACCCTTGAATACACACAATGCAACACAATACAAATAGTAATCAAGACAAACCATGTGTATAGAAAGAAAACATACCTTTGACACACTTTGCTTGCAAAAACTCCAACAACTCCTCTGCAACATTACCTTCACACCGACTTCAACAGAGAAGGGACGGGATGGTTTGGGTTCAATTCAAGTAAAAAACGAAGAGGAAAAAGAATGAAAAGTAGGGCTATGGGAATATTTCGCGCCAAACAACCTTGATTATAATTCAAGCTTGTTCAAAGTTTACAACACAACGAACGTGGTCTGGAAGGGTCCACCCCTTTTGATTTCTTTATATTTTTCTGAAGCAACGTGGCCGAATATAAGTCACACATGTTATTTTATTTTATTTTTAAATATTTTAACTTGTCATTGACGAATATACCCTTCGGGACATAAAACTTCTAGAAGCTGGTAGGTCAATTTACCTAATAACCCTCGTTGACCTAACAGAAATCAGTGAAACCCTGACGGAATTGGACGGTAGGGACTGTAATTCCTATTGTCAGAATAATGGTGGACTAAAAGTTACAACATGAAAAAAAAAAAAAAAACGTGGACTAAACCCAGATTAAGGAAAACTACAAGTCTAAAATGCAATTCTCCCTTAATTTTTTGATCTAAATTTTTTTTTTTTTGATACATGATTTTTTTTATAATAATATTCGGATATTGACCGGTCAGTACCCAAAATATTGACCCTATCGTTAGGATTGTAGCATTTGTTTTTTTTCTTTTACTTTTTATTTTTGTCTCATAAATTGGGTCATATACTACACTTCCATTGATGAGATACATATTTTGGATATTGACCGGTCAATACCCAAGCATTCTTCAACTAAATTACACATTTTTCTTTTGTGAAACTTTCTGTAAATATATATGTATTGTCTATAGTTAGGTTTACTTATTTTTTATTTCTTTTTGAAGAAAAATATATATTAACTTTAAATATTGTACTATTATATATGAAAACATAAATACATATTATTAAACAATAATTTGGTAAAATCTCATTAGACGGGTCTCACAAAATGGCAATAAGACCGTCTCATTGAAGATTTTCTCATATATTTAAAGGAAGAAGGAAAAGGGCATTATATATATTCAATGTTTAGTTTGCTTTAGTATATGCCAATTTAAACGAATAATCACTTGATCGGTAATGATTTAAAATTAATTTATATAGTTAGTTAGTTTATATAATATAACTTTGTAAGATTATTTAGTTCCAAAAAAATTCTAAATTTATTTAAGATTTCAAAAATAAAAAATTCAAAAGTTGAGACCAAAGAGTTCGGGCTCAAGTCAGGGTCATATATATATATATCATATTTACGTTTCAATATTATAAATTTGACACATGCATTGCACGTGCCTTTACTACTAGTAGGCCCCGTTTGGTGCGCGGGATTGGATTGGATTAAGATGGGATTGTGATTAGATGAGATTGGATTGGACTGGACTGGACTAAAGCTGTGTTTGGAGAAACATGGGACTTGATTGAATTAATACCATGTTTTGTTTGGTGATACATGAGATTGGATTAATTATAATAAATTTTTTAAAAGAAAATATAATAATTTTTTAATTTGGTAATAATTAGAAATTGGATAATAATTTTTTTTACAGTTCTCAAATCTCGCACATTCACTAATCACTACTAATTCAACTCCTAATTCAACAAAACCAAAACCAAAAATAAAAAATCCAAATGCTCATCAGATCTTCAACATCCAAATCAAATCCGACTGAGCAATTTTAGTCAAAAATTCAAATCCAAATGCATCCAAATCACGATAAAAATGATAGACTGAGCAATTTTAGTCAGATCTTCAACATCACCAATCTTAGCACCACCCCCACCTTCTTCATGATCATCAACATCAACACCAGCAAAGGCAGTTCACTATTTTTTTTTTTTTTATCAAATGCAAGTGGGAACTACTCAGAACCAATCTCAACATCTGAATTTGATTTCTGGGATGGTATGGAGCAATCAATTTAATTGGGATGGATCGGTTTCCGCCGACGAAAATGGCTACTGGTGGTAACATCAGTTTATTCGCCATAGCAGCAGTTCCGGTATCCATATTCTGGGTTCGCTTGGCGGTGGCGATGGTGTTTTTCGGTTCACTTTGGGCGGCGGCGACCGTGCTAGGTGGTGGTGGTGGCGGCAGCAGTAGCGATGGTGCTAGGTGGTGGTGGCAGCGGTCTGAAGATCTGGGTTTGGTTGAATGATGATGAGAAACTAGTGATGAAAAATGGATTGGCGTGGTTTGGTGAAAAAGAAAGAAAAAAAAATGGTTTTAGTCCCATGACTAATAAACCCACCAGTATAGGTGGGTTTATTTAGTCCCATGATGGTGGGACCATTTGTTACTGTTGGGAGAAGAAATCTCAGTCCAATGTTGTTGCCAAACATGGGTTTAGGATTAATATAATCCAATCCAATCCCAGTCCAAGGCAACAAACAGGGCCATAATGTTATAAGTATATCATATTAATGACAATTAATCGATAGGCGAATTAATTGGTTTGGTTTAGGCGAATTAATCGATTTAACGGTTTGAGAGCCCACCGCTAAATATAATTGTGTGAGATTGAATATTAAATCACATTCAATCCAATCATGAATGCGAAATTATCACTCCCATAAATCCAGTAATTGCAACATGCATTTCCTCATTGATTTGTCAATGAATTATATATAACTTCTCTTATTCACACAATATCATTTTTAAACAATTAATAAATAAATGGTACAAGCATGAAATTGAAATCTCTCTCTCTCTCTATATATATATATATAGTTACATATATTGAAATTGAGGTAGCAAATGCATGAAAATTCCGCCATAAGTGGAAAAGAACCATATTATTACGATTTCTTAGGTGTGGATGAAGAGAGCACAAAATTAGGTAGTTGTAGTGGTGCATCATTATCAACGAATTTCAATCAAAGCCAAAATGCAACAAATTTTGTCACTGCGCTGGCTCGTGCTAGCAGTAGCAGTGGACCTGGAGAAGCACCTATACAAAACTTATTTAAAATAGAACCTAATCAAACTGATGTTAGTAAAGGAAGAATTACTCTTAGTAATGAATTTGTCAACAAACACATTGTACCGTATTTGAATGAAAGCCAAAAAGAAATCCTGCCGAGGAGGGAGGCTTTCCACATCTCGACCGTCGATGATCAGAGCCATCAACTGTATGAGATGAGTTTGGGGCAAAATTCGGGATACAATAAATGTCTTAGAAAAGCTAAAAAATTCATTAGAAACAAAAACCTCCAAGTTAGAATTTTGTACGACTACAAAACCCTAACCACCTTCCTTTTAGCGGATCCTGCAAGAAATAATTACAAACAAAAGGAAGAAAGCAATCCAAACTACCAACGGATATAGATTGAACATACATATTCAATATAAACAATATAAGGCAAAAATATAAGAACACAAAAGATTTATCGTGGTTCTATGAAGAATGGAGCTTACATCCACGTTGAACCTCTATAGAGAGACTTTCTCACTATATAATATCTTTTACAGTCTTGATCTATCCAGAAAATATACAGGAATGCCCTTAAAAGGAGCCCAGAACCCGGACCTACAAACCACTCGACCAATTGGCCTAATACACAAAACTCAACCTGAGATTAAAACCTAAAATGAAACAAAAAATAGTATAAGTAGATGCACAACACTCAGATCTCTCTTTTATCCTTTTATCTCTCACTTAGACTCACTACAAAAAAAAGCTTGATATTCAAGTTGAATACCAAGAACAACAAGAAGAAATACAAAGAAGAGATTATGAGAAAAAAACGAAACCTTAGAAATCAAAAAGTGGTTTCTCTCTCCTTCGTTTCCACTTGTATACCCTTTATCAGATAAGATCCAGATCACACAAGTGTAACCAATCATTTGTTTCCAAATCAGCAAGAAATCTTGAATCAACATTAGGGGTGGGCACAAAGTTCGGAATCGAACCGAACCGAACCGAAAAAAGGGGTTCAATTTGGTTCATAGGTTAAATTCGGTTTAAACTGGTTCAAAAATGTAAAAATCAAAAAGATTTCGGTTCAATCCAGTTTTGGTTTTCCATAACCGGTTTTAACCGAATAAATCGAATATATATATATATGTGTGTGTGTGTGTGTCACTGTGTGTGTTAAAAATAAATAAATAAATAAATAAACTCTAAGTTCCTATTTCCTAACCGACTAACCCTTTCTACTTTTCTATTTCTCGCTCTGAGTCTCAAATGGTTTCTCTAAATCTCCCTGTTCTCTGCTCTTTGGTTTCTTTAAATCTCTCTAAACTGAAGAAATATTGTACTATCATTCATATTTTGGCCCACACCCAGGTATTCTTCCCTTTTCTAATTTCATGTTTCAAATATTTTGTGTTCACTCATAATAATAATATCTCAGAACCCAACAGTGATCTGATATTCTGATCTTCCTTTAGATGTCTAACAATGATGTGTACAAGTTATAGAGTTATCTTTCAATTTCATTAATTCAGTTCTTTGTTTGATTTTGTAGATTAGAAAAATGCCTGGACTAAAGCAGAAGAAAGCCCATTTAATGGAAATCCAGGTGAATGGAGGAGATGTTGCTAAGAAGGTCGAGTATGCTTATAGTTTCTTTGAGAAGCATCTTCCAATTGATGTCGTGTTCCAGAAAGATGAAATGATTGACATCATAGGTGTTACCAATGGCAAGGGATACGAGAGTGTTGTCACTCAACAAGCCCATATAAATCATACAGAATCAGCAACTCAACAAGCCCGTATAAATCAGCATTTAATTTTAAAAACAGTTAAAATACTCATTAAGCCCATAAGGCCCAATAGGCCCAAAACTGAAATGAACCGAACCGATTAAAATCGGTTCGGTTCAGTTCAGTTCGGTTGACATTTCTTATTCGGTTTAAACCGGTTCAATTTTGAATGAACTGAAATATTTTTGGTTCAATCCGATTTTGCCCAAAATCGAACCGAACTAAACTGTGTCCACCTCTACTCAACATTATCTCTTCAGATATCCGAGAAACGATGTCGTATTGAGTAAGTGATGGATCTGGTTTGGAGCACTTAAGTCTTGGGCTCTACTGGCTTCAACCCATTTTATCATTGGGCTTCACTTTAGACTTCAGAAGTTGGATTATAAACAACATATATATTTATAAGATTCAATAAATAAATATAAAAGACTGAGTTTATATACAAGAACCCGTCCTCTGACTTGATGGTCAGTTGGGTCCTTGAGAAATTTAAAGTCACGGATTCAAATGATAGTAATGATAGATAGATAATGTCAAAAAAAAAAATATATATATATATATATATATATAACTACAAGCTTCCATTTTATATAATTTGGTTATTATTTCATATATATTGTATGATCAATTTAATTTTTAATTAATTTATTCTAACTTAAATAATTAATTGTATTTGCAATCTGGGTGGTCATGGATGTGATCACTCTCGTTTTAAAGCATATGAAATTCTATTCCACAATCCAAAGACTGTTTACATGTTCTAGCGGAGCAATATCACTTTAATGTGAAAGGAAAAAAAAAAATTGATTTGAAGTTACCAATTACATTGATCTAGAAAGGAGGGAAATGAAGGTGGATATTGTCTGTCCTTTGTGTAAAAATGCAGTGGAATCAACATTGCATGCTCTTTGGGGCTGTCAAAAGATGAGATATGCGTGGGTGGATTGGTTACCGACGAAAGTTGGAAATCACAGACTATAATAATTTTTTTGATTTCATCATTGATATGGCTTCCAGAATTAATTCTTATGAGCTAAATCTGCTGTGTATAATCAGTTGGAGGATTTGGTTTCTTAGGAACTCCTTTGTTCATAATGGTGGAATCCCAAACTATTATGAGGTGTTGTGGTGGAGCAGAAATTTTGCTGGTGGGTATCAAGTTCAAAGAGCTGTGAGAAGTGAGAACCAATGTGTTAAACTCTACCAATGGAGAAGTTTGTTATTGGTAAGTGTCGGAGCTTGGTCTCTACAAGGCTAACTGATGTGCTAGGAGTGATGTGGTCAGGCGCAAGGTTGGTATTGGGGTTGTGATCCGCGACAGCTCTGGTTCTGTTATGGCTTCCTGCTCTCAAATTGTTGATGCTTCCTATAATGATTGGGTGGCTGGAATCATGGCCATATACAGAGGTATTTTGTTTAGTAAAAATTGTGGTTTGTCCCCTTGTGTCTTTGAATCTAATAAGGGTGAGGCAGTGGACTACGTTCTAAGCCGGAGTTTCCTGGATGCGAGTTATGGAAATATTATCTCTGCTATAGCTGGTTTGAGATTGGCTGACAATAGTGTGAAAATCAGGACCATTTCCAGTTTAGCCAATCATGTGGCTCAGAGACTAGCCATCAATGCACTGGTTACCTTGGAAAACTCCTTTTGGATGGAAGACTTCCCCAATTGTATCAGGGGTCTGTTGCAGGCGGAGATGCCTTTGTAATGTTTCTGGTTTGCTTGTTTCTGGCCTTTGTTGGCTTCGCTGCTGATAGCAGCTATCATCAAAAAAAAAATTACATTGGGATTTGGGCATGCATGCGTCATGTATGCTGAAGTGGCCAATTGCGCTGTTGGATATAAAAACCATATCCAGTGAAACTATGCAGCATGCACCCAATTTTTGAATTGAGAAGATCAAAATTCAAGCCCAATGACCCGATTGTCATAACTCATAAGTCCTAACTCCTAAGCATGACAAAGTTGCACACAATAATCACAATCCAAATTTATTCGAAAAATATATATATGATGGGATCAGTTTTATCGATTCGAATCATTAAATTTCACCACACAACAAGTCTAAATTTAACAGGTCAGAATATCTCTTCTTAGCTCACCTCTCCTTCCATATTACTAGTGGGAGTTCGACTCTTATCCATATGCATTTTATAAATATGTGTAGACTGTAGAGAAATTTTCTCACATGTCAATCTAATGGTTCATATAAAGATGAGTTTTTTTTAAAAAAAAATTTTGAAAATAAGGAATTTGCTACCATGCATGGAATAAAATTGTTGTTTAATTGTTGGTTAAGTAACATTTTTTAGTTTGAGATCACAAAAAACATAAGTTTTTTTTAAAGTAATTAACCTAGCTAATATGTTTTTTTTATATTCATTAATTAATTATAATGTTTAGTTAAAAAAAATGTTTAATTTTATAATTATAATGTTATAAGTATATCATATTAATTAATTGTCCACTGTGTGATTGTGTTATTCATGGTTGTTGTTGTTCAAGTTGTGGTACGTGTTGTTGGAGATTATGAATCGTTGATGAATACAGGAATTTTGGTGTGTTTGCAGTAATATTTGTCTCTTGTGCTCATAGGACTTCACCTTTTACTAACTTTTAAACCTTATGTGATGTTAATTTGATTTACAAATTGGACTATTTTAGTTAATGGTACAATCCATGTAGTTTCGAATTATATTATATCAAAACATTTGAAGTATTTTGCCTTAATAAAAAAATTGAAGTATGTATGTTGTCTTCATCGGCGCTTGTTCTCGAAAGTTAATTTCTTTATAAAAGCATGGAGATATATCAAATATTAATTGCATCCAATCCAATCCTAAATGCCAAATCATCACTCCTATAGTTCGGTAATGGCAAACTTCATTTTAGTCCTTAACTAATTAGGAAACATTAGTAATGAATCCCTAGATTATAAAAACTGACTAACATAATGATCTAAATGCAAAATTAAATACATAAAAATATTGATGTTTCGAAATTAGTTAGGGACTAAAATGAAATTTGTACGCCCCTCCCGTAAATCCATAATTTATCGGTGAATTCTTTATAATAACTTTTTATCCACACATCTTAAAAAAAAAAAAAAAACAATTAATAGATAAATAAATAGCATGCTTGATACTAATTACAAGCATGAACCAAAGGAAATAAATAGGGGTTTAATAGTTTATATATATATATATATATATATATATTTATATAGTAGATAGAATATTGAAATTGAAGTAGCAGTTGCATGCATACAAATTTCACCATGAGCGAAAAGAAGCCATTTTTCGATTTCTTAGGGGTGAATAAAAAAATCACAAAAAGTAGGAGTGTTGGTGCATCATCTTCATCATCACGTAATGCCAATGAAATCGAAAATGAAATAGCAAATTATTCTGGTGCTAGCAGCAATAGCAGGGGACCTGGAGAAGCATCTATACAAAACTATCATACCAAAAATAAATTGAAAAAAATTAATATGCTGACTGATTTCGAAGACCGCATAAAACTGAATTTGAGTCCAAGCCAGGTGGCAAACCTGGGAATGAGGGAAGAAACCAACATTTTGGTCGTCGATAATCAGAGCGATCAACAATATCCGGTGGGGTTTTCGGTGATAGGCTACAATTATTATCTAACAAATGCTACTCAACTTATTAAGGACAAGGGACTCCAAGCTAATCAGGAGATTGGATTTTGTTGGCGCAATGATAAATTGTATATTTATTGTTAAGCTTCTATATATATAGTTATTATTACTACAGAATAAATAAATATAAAAAATTGAGTTTATACAAGTTTTCATTTTGTGTAATTTGGTTATAATTTCTTTTATGAGCAATTTAAGTTTTAATATTTTTATTCTAATAACCTAAATTATTCATTGTGCAATTCAATGTTTGGTTTTAAAAATGTTTAATTTAATAATTATAATTTACAAGTATATCATATTAATGTAACATATCTGTTTTAGGAAGTAAAATTCCACTATCGTGCCTTATAATGTTAGAAGTAAATCATATTAATGTTAGATCTCTAGGTTTGGTGTTGTTGGAGATAATGAATCATTGAAGATCAGAGAATTTTGGTGTGTTTGTAATAATAATCAAAGGATAGATATCAGGTTTTGTGTAATACAAAATTCTGTGGTTGGTTCTTGTACGTCTAGCTCCTTATAGGCAACAATTTGTCTGTGTATTTACATGTTATTTTGTGTGCATAGGACTTCACTTGTAAGTAACTTCTAAAACATTATGTGATTGAAGTATTTTGGTTTATGGTTCATTCCACACAAGTTCCGTTTATAACAACAACAAAAAAAAATCAAAGTGTTTTGTCTTGATCTACTTGTTCTCAAAAGTTTATGTTTGATTAACAGTGGCGGGCATCAGTTGGTTTGGTTTGATCTGGTTTTCAATATAACCAATCCAAACTTGTATTTAATCAATTTGGTGTAGGGATGAGCATTTGGGGAATGGGGATGGATAGAGGTCCTCCCCATCCCTATCCCCACTTTCAAAACCTTCCCTATCCCCCCTCATTTTCCCATTTGGAGAAAAGGGTTAAAAAAAATTTTGTCACTATTTGGGCCTGACTTTGTAAGAAAATCACCGGTTTAATAACTTAAGTTTAAAATGCACATATTATGGTGAACGGATAAAAATGCCCCCCACAGTAACCTTCTTCACCATTTTGTTTTTTTTTTTCTTTCAAAATCCTCCATTAATGGACAACGGTGGACCACGACCAAACACAATAGTGACTTTTTTTATGTCTCAGCCTTTGTTAGTTATATCTGAGATACAAACCATCTTGTTAGTTGCTTTTTTCCTTCTTCTTTTTTTTTTTCAATTTAAAACACTCTTTTGTAAACCTTAAACAAATTGTGCGAAAAAAAAAAAAAGATTGTTAAAAAGGCTCGAACAAAGCTTAGAAAGACTCGGACAGTTTATTAAAAGTTTCATAGAATAAATGAAAAGGCTCGGATAGTTCATTAAAAGGCTCGGATAAGAAATGAAAAGACTCGGATAACTCATTAAAAGGCTCGTAGAAGTAATGAAATTAACAAAAAAAATTGTTGAAAAGTCTCAGAGAAGAAATGAAAAGGCTCGGATAGTTCATTAAAAGGCTCGGAGAAGTAATGAAATTAACAAAAAAAAAATTGTTGAAAAGTCTCGGAAAAGAAATGGAAAGGCTCGTAGAAGTAATGAAAAGGCTCGGATAGTTCATTAAAAGGCTCGGAGAAGAAATAAAAAGGCTCGGATATTCAAAATTAAAAAAAAAAAATGATTGTTCAAAAGGCTCGGAGAAGAAATGAAAAGTCTCGGAGACTAATTGAAAAGTATCGGACACTAAATGAAAAGGCTCGAGCTTTTTCAATTGTTCCCCGAGCATTTTCATTTATTCTCCGAGACTTTTCGACAATCATTTTTTTTTTTTTTTGAATAACTGAGCCTTTTAATGAACTGTCCGAGCTTTTTCATTACTTCTCCGAGCCTTTCCATTTCTTTTCCGAAACTTTTCAACAATTTTTTTTTTGTTAATTTCATTACTTCTCCGAACCTTTTAATGAACTATCCAAGCATTTTTATTACTTCTCCGAGCCTTTTCATTTCTTTTCTGAGACTTTTCAATTAGATTCAAAAACGAGTTCAACCCCCGAATGCGTCTGCGTAGCGCTATAAAATTAATTATCCAAAGGAGATGAATTGATAATGTTATGGTGTTCAATCTTTATCCTCCATTGAAGGTCTGTTACAGAGGAAGATGAAAAAAAATATCTCATAAAACTTTAAAGTAAGAAAGAGAATGTGTAAAATAAGGGCATTTTTAGAAATCACTTACTTTAGTGCCTTTTAAACTTTAGTTATTAAACCGGTCACTTTGTCACCAAGTGAGTTGGAAAATGTGACATTTTCCACCATTTCCACTTGGGGAAAATGGGGATGGGGGAGTTTTGGGGGGAGGTCCCCCCATCACCATCCCCATCCCCATCCTCATTTCCCCGTTTTTCCCATTTTTTCCCATTTTTTCCTTTTTCCCCGTCTTCCTCATTTCACCTGTTTAACTAAAATTAAAATACTATAAAAACACAAAATCCATCATAAATTCAAATAAAAAATAATATTCATTACAAATTCAAATGAAAGCTAATTTTGTTCTTTCATCATAATAATTCATAAGTTCAACTTTAGAAGTCATAACACTAATTAAACAAAAGTCCTTAAATTGAATAAATTCAACAAGTTTTATGATTTAGGGTTAGGTTTTTTTTATGTTAAAAAGATGTATATATACTAAGTAAAATAGAAGAATAAAAATATTAATATATATATTATTATATATAATATTTGGGGAAATTGGGGAAACGGGGATGGGGGCACATCACCCCATCCCCATCCCCATTACCATATATTTTTGGCGAAAATAGGGAAATGGAGATCCCCTCCCCCCGGTGTGTTTAATTCATTTTGTCTTGTGTGTTTAATTCGTTTTACCCCGGTGTATTTAATTTGTTTTACCCCGATGTGTTTAATGAGTTTTGCCTGGTGTATTTAATTGGTGGACTAGTGTGTTTAAACAAAATGAAATATGAAAATTTTGTTTGAAAAAAAATCAAATCTGAAAAAATATAAAAAAAAAAATTCACCAAAACCCAAACTCAAACTCAAACACAACTCCCTACATTCATAAAAACAACCACAACCCAAACTTAAACACAACCCCAAATATTAATTATTATTTTTAAAATAAAGTTCTGAAAAAAAAAATTTGAACAAAACCCAAACCCAAACACAACTCCTACATTTCATCAACACAACAACCACCCTCAAATCTGAAATTTTCTTTGAAAAAAAAAACGAAATATGAATTTTTTTTTTTTTAATTTGGAAAAAAACGAGAAAGAAAAGAGAGGAGAGAAAGAAGGAAAAAAACAAGAAATAGGAAGAAGAAGAAGAACGCATGAGAGAAAATGAGAAAGAGAATAGAGGAGAGAAAGAAGAAGAAGAACGTGAGAGAGAGAGAGAGAGAGAGAGAGAGAGATTACGTGGAAAAGGAGAAAGAAGAGGAGAGAGAAGAGGTAATGAAAAAAAAAGAATTTTTTTTATATAAAGAAGAGCAATCTTGTCTAAAAAGTAGATATGTTGACAAAAATGATAATCTCTGTCAAAAACAATAAACCCACTAATTTTTTGAATAGTTTTAAAGTTCTCCCTTGATATATATACATATATATATATATATATATATATATAAAAGATAAATTGGGGTAGTAGTTTCATGCAAATTCCACCATGAGCGGAAAAAAAAAACCATTTTTTGATTTCCTAGGGTGAATAAAAAAATTACAAAAAGTGACAGTGTCAGTGGTGCTTCTGGATCATCATCAGCATCTAATACCAATGAAACCCAAAATGCAGCAACAAATTCTGCCGTGGCCCCAGCTGGTGCTAGCAATGGACCTAGAGAAGCACCTATACAAAACTATTTTACAAAAAAACTTACTCCATATGATTTGAATAGAAATAGTATATTTGTTCTTGCCAAGTCTAGTGTCGAAGAACACATTCTACCGAATTTGAATGAAATCGATAAAGCAAAACTCAAGGACGAGGTTGCTGTCGGCATTTTGGTTGTCGATAATACGACCTATAAGCGTTATCCGATGAAATTGATTAACCAAGGAAACCAATATCATCTAAGACAAAATGCTGCTCTTGTTAGGGACAACAAGCTTGAAGTTGGTCAACAAATTGAATTCAGATGGCACGATATCCTTAATAATACAGTGTACGTTAATTGTAAAAGTACTTCTATATAATTCTTATTAAATGACTTGAGAAGTACTGAAAAGATGAAAAAAGCTTTAATAGGGTTTGCTAGGGTTTAGGCGGCACTATTCACCCGGAGACATTGTTCATCCGGCGACGATGTTCATGTGACACTGTTCATCAAAGTACTGTTCACACGCACTGTTCATCGGTGACATTGTTCACGTGTACTGTTCATTGGGTGGAACTGTTTACTCGGCCGCACTGTTCACACAGACAGTACTGTTAACTTTTTTTTTTTTTTTTTTAGGGTATCCCTACTGTTGTTTGGGTTGCTTCTCTTGTGTTTCAAATCATGGTTTCTCCTCTTATGCTTGGTCTCGTGGAGGTTCCCAGGTCTTTGAAGGCCACTTTGATTTCCTCTCCACACACAATTTCTATTTGTGGTAAGGGGACGGTTTCTTCTAGGAGTGGAAGGGCAATGGGTGGGAGTACGGTTAATATTGGAGGTTCGATTCAGGACCCCGTTATGATTTATAGTCCCTTGCCTATGGGTGGCAAATCTTTTGAAGTCTTCTCATGATTTTATTCAACTCTTCCCTATGACTATTGCACATTTGAAAAGGGGAGGTTATGTGTTTGTCCGAGTTGATCCAATGGCTTATCAATCCAGACTTGAGTTATGCAAAAATGCTCTTATAGGGCGTGTGGTTCTTTCTAGTGGTGAGTGTCCCTAGAAGCTTGTTGACCTTAAGGCTACGCTTAGTAAGATTTTGATGATTTTGGCGGATTAGAGACTTATATCTTTAGGGAGAGGCTATTTCCAGATCATTTTGAAATCTACTGCAGATAAAAATAAGGTATAGGGTTTGGGTTCTGTTAATCTTAAGCCAGGAGTTCTCCGCCTTCAGCCTTGGGTTCCAAATTTTAATCCCTCTCTGCAAAAGTCCACTAACACATATGTTTGGGTTAGGCTCTATGATTTATCTTAGAAATTTTGACATCCGAAGATCCTTTTTGATTTGGCCAGATGTATTGGAATTCTGTTGAGATTAGATAAGGCTACTATTGATAGTGATTTTGGTCATTTTGCCAGGGCTTTAGTTGATATAGATTTGTCTGTACTGCTTCCTTCTTCAGTTCTTTTAGAAAGGGATGAACTTCATAGCTCTTTCATTTCGATTGAGTATGAAAACTTACCGTCTTTTTGCTCTGTCTGCTCTTCCATTGGTTATCTACCTAGTTCTTATCGTTGGAACAAACCTAAGGTTCCTGTTGCTAGTACGGGAAAACCCTCTCAGCCAATGGCCGAGGTTTCTATTGAGGAGCCAAATACTCTTTGCCCTCGGTCTTCTAAGATGGTTTATCGTCCGATAGATAAGTCGGTCCAGGAGGTCCCGGTATCTAATGTTTTTGTTGCAATTTCTCAAGATTTGGGGTCTGTTGATACAAGGGATATGAGTCAAAATGTAGGGACCTTAAACACAGAGGTTCTCGTTGACAATCCTGATCCAAAAGAGGTAGACAATATACAACTTTTGGCCTTGGAGGAAAAGAGCAGCCACCGTGAGAGGCAGTATCCGGTTGAGAAAAATATTCATATTTTGGTTTCGCAATTGTCAGATGAGATTACCATACCAATTCAAATTCCTCCAGTTGTTACAACAATTTTAGGAGAAGAATCTGGAGATCACTTTGTCAATGACAGAGATTTTACCAATTCAATCTCTGCTCATTTGGAAAGCGGTAATTCTGGGAATCCAGAGAAGGATGACAAGTTTGTGGAAGCTCGGGATCTAGTTGATCTCGACAATAATTGGATTCCAGTGGTGACAAAATCGAATAGAAGAGTGAAACCAACTTTCAAGAGTTTATCTAATTTCAAGGCTCAACTGAGTAAGGGAAGTTCTAAACGCCTCCCTGTTGTTGGACTAAGATCAATCCTAATTTTGCGGCTTCATCGGCCTATGCAGAATTAAATCTTGTTGATATTTCTAATTAGGCCGTACCGTTTGAGACAGAAGGGAATGGTTAATTTTATTCCTTTTTAGGTTCATGTTTCCTTACTTTCTGTTGAGGTCTGCATACCTTTTTAGATTATTGTTTTAGAGCTTGTGCGCCACTTTACTTTTGTTTTTCTTTTTCTTTTCTTTTCTTTTATTTTCTTATTTTATTTTAATAATATAGTCAACTAAAATAATTCTTATTAAATAAATAAATTATATATACATAAGATTTAATAAATAAATTTAAAAAACTGAGTTTATATACAAGCTTCCATTTTATATAATTTGGTTATTATTTCATATAAACTGCATGAGCAATTTAACTTTTTATTTATTTATTCTAATTTAAATTTGCAATTTAATTTAACTTTTAGTGTGAATAAAAAAAATATAAAAAAAAAACCTGATTTGAAGTGACTAATTACTTTGGGCATGCATGCGTCATGTATGGTGGTGGGAACCTGGGAGTTTGCCAATTGGAAATGAGCTCATTTGAAGTGGCCAATTGGGCTGTTGGATATAAAAACCATATCCAGTTAAACTATGCAGCATGCACCCAATTTTTGAATTGAGAAGATCAAAATTCAAGCCCAATGACCCGATTGTCATAAGTCCTAAGCATGACAAAGTTGCACACGAATCTCGATCCAAATTTATTCAAAAAATATATATATATATATATATGATGGGATCGGTTTTATCGATCAGTAATACTATATTGTTCAAATTTGGTGCTCAAATCTAGTGTCCAAATGATATGTCAACACTATAGACCATTCATTTAAATTGTATTAGATTTGTATGATTTAAATGAATGGTTTAAAGTGTTGCAACACCATTTGGGAACCAGATTTGCACACTAAATTTGGACAATGTAGTATTATTCTTTATCAATTCGAATCATTAAATTTCACCACACAAGAAGTCTCTATAAATTTAACAGGTCAACATATCTCTTCTTCGCTCACCTCTCCTTCCATATTACCTGTGGGAGTTTGGTTTTCAACTGTATGCATTTTATAAGTATATGTGGAGAAATTTTCTCACATGTCAATCTAATGGTTCATATAAAGATGAGTTTAAAAAAATAAAAAATAAAAAATAATAAAAATAAAAATAAATAAAAATTGAAAATAAGGAATTTGCTACCATACATGGAATAAAATTGTTGTTTAATTGTCGGTTAATTAAGTAACATTTTTTAGTTTGAGATCACAAAAAACATAAGTTTTTTTAAAAGTAATTAACCTAGCTAATATGTTTTATTTTTTTTCTATATTCATTAATTAATTATAATGTTTAGTTCAAAAAAATGTTTAATTTAATAATTATAATGCTATAAGTATATCATATTAATTAATTGTCCACTGTGTGATTGTATTATTTATGGTTGTTGTCGTTCAAGTTGTGGTACGTGTTGTTGGCAGGGGCGGATCGTGTAGAGGGTTGACCCGGGCTACAACCCGGGTCAGCTTTTTGAGAAAAAAAAAATTATAATTAATATAATATTATTTATAATTACTTTTATTATATTAGTACAAATCTTTTCTCAATATTGTCTCTTTCTGATACAATCCTTTTCCAAATATAAATCCTCGTCAGACAAGGTCATATCACATCACAAATTCCCAATATATATATTCATCATCGTCCATCCTATATGGCTATATTCCTATATATATATATATAAATTAATATCTCTCTGACACACATAAATATACATCCACTCTTACTTTCCAATTCTCACTCAATTTCGATTTCTGAATCCAGTTATCTCTCTCTCCCATACCAATTATTCATCAGCATTCAGGTATTTTTTTAGTTATTTTTTTTTCCTGATTAACAAGTTAGGATTTTTGGTTTATTATTCATAATTTTAAATCAGTATTTTGTTAGTTTTTTATGAATTTATTTTCGGACTGCAATTTATTATTTCAAGTGTTGTATTATAATTTATAAAGTATCAATTTAACCAAATTGTTTGATAATTTTATGTTACAATGTCAAACAACCACACATCAAAGCCGAGAAAAACTATGCTTTCATACTTTGGAGAAAAAAAAAAGATAATCAATCATCGGATGGGGGTGGATCAAGTTCTCCATGTAACGTCGGGGATGGGGGTTCAAGTTTTCCTTCTTCATCTCAAAGATTTGAAATTGAGAATGTTAATACTCCATTAGATATTAATACTCCATATTATGAACGTGATCCTGGATTACACTTCCCAATAGAAGTTTATCCTGTTGATAAGCGTGATGATGTTCGAAAAGCTTATATCAAAATGGGTCATTGTCAACCTATGTTGGATAAATATCCACCCATTCTTGACGGTAAACAAACTCGACGATTTCAACATTCTTGGTTCAAACGATTTTCGTGGCTCGAATATTCAATAAAGAAAAATATGGCATTTTGTTTCCCATGCTATCTTTTTGATACTATTCCGTCAAAGCATCCCACGTTTACAACGGATGGTTTTCAAAGTTGGAAAAGAATCAATTGTGGGAAAAAATGTACATTTGTGCAACATGAAGGGGAACATAATTCACAACATAGTTTTGCCATGCAAAGTTAGAATAACTTAAAAGATTCATCTCGACATATTGATAAAGTCATGAATATATTCTCTATACAAGAAACTTTACAAAATCAATTACGACTCAAGACCTCACTAGAGACGGTGAAGTGGCTAGCAATGCAAGGATGTGCTTTTCGGGGACATGATGAATCCATCAATTCTACTAATCATGGGAATTTTATTGAGATGATAAAGTTGCAAGCAAAAATAAATCAAGAAATTGCTGGGATTGTTCTAGAAAATTCTCCGCAAAATGCCAAGTATACATCACCCAGAATTCAAAAAGAGTTGTTGAATATTCTTGCTAATAGAGTGCGGGCTAAAATCCATGAGGAAGTCGGGGATGCTAAATTTTGCATTCTTGTTGATGAAGCAGTTGATGAATCCAACAAAGAACAAATGGCAATTATTTTAAGGTATGTTGATTCTAAAGGATTTGTTAGAGAACTTTTTTTCAAGTTGTGAGTGTTAATGATACAAATTCCTCAACTCTTAAAAAAGAAATATGCAATATCCTTGCTCGATATAATCTATCGATTGAAAACTTGCGAGGTCAAGGATACGATGGTGCAAGCAATATGAGGGGTGAGTGGAATGGTTTACAAGCTTTATTTCTCAAAGATTGTCAATATGCCTATTACATACATTGTTTTGCACATAGGCTTCAACTTGCTTTAGTTGCAGCAGCCAAGGAAGTGCATGATATTTGGCTATTTTTTTCAAAATTGAATTCTATTGTCAACTTTGTGAGTGCTTCTTTCAAGCGTCACTCGGAGTTGAAATCTATTCGAGTAGGTGAAATTCAGGAATTGACCGCTTTAGGGGAACTTGAGACTGGTACAAGGGCTAATCAAATTTGTACTTTGCAACAACCTGGAACTATCCGTTGGAGTTCTCATTTTACTTCTATTAGTAGATTGATTAATATGTTTGGTTCAACTTCTACTCTTCTTAACAATTTGATTGACAAGGGACTGAATAGTAATATACGTGGAGAAGCCAAAGGTGCGTATAAAGATTTGAGATCCTTTGAATTTGTGTTTATCTTGTTGTTATTGCACAAAGTTTTAGGAATCTCTGATATGCTTTGTCAAGCTTTACAATTGAAATCTCAAGATATCTTAAATGCTATGAATTTAGTGTCAACTACAAAAATGCTTCTTCAAAAATTAAGGGAGACTGAATGGGATATTTTTTTTGAAAGTGTAGTGTCATTTTGTGAAAGGTATGAAATTGATATACCTAATATGAATGCACGTCATATGGAAGGGACAAAACGTTCTTGTCAGCAGAAAGATAATGTCACAGTTGAGCATTATTATCACTTTAGTATATTTATTGTTGTGATAGATTTTCAATTGATGGAATTGAATAATAGATTTCCAGATCAAACAATAGAACTTCTTACTCTTAGCATGGTTTTGAGCCCTATTGACGTGTTTAAATCCTTTGATGTTGATAATATTTGCACTCTTGCCAAGAAGTTCTACTCTGAAGATTTCAGTAAGAATGACATTGAAGATTTGAGAAGACAATTGAGTCATTACAGGTTTGATGTTCTTGGTTGTCCGGAATTTCAGAATTTGGCTTCTCTTTCGGAATTATGTCAATGTTTAACTGAAACAAAAAGGTCAGAACACTACATTTTGATTGATAAATTGATTCGTTTAATCTTAACTCTTCCCGTATCCACAGCAACAACAGAACGAGCATTTTCAGCGATGAAGCTAGTTAAAACACCACTTCGTAATAAGATGGAGGACGATTTTCTTACTAATTGTATGGTCATATATATTGAGAGAGAGATTGCTGATATTGTTGACTTAGATTCCATAATAGATGAGTTTGATAATGTAAAACCTCGTAAGACAAAGTTTAAATAGTGCATATTTGTATTTTTTTTTTCTAAGGAATAAAAAAACATTTTTTTTAAATAGTGCCGAAGTTCGGTAATTTTTTTATTATATATATAGTTTTATTTTAGCCCACCCTAGTAAAAAATCCTAGGTACGCCCTTGGTTGTTGGAGATTATGAATCGTTGATGACTACAGGAATTTTGGTGTGTTTGCAGTAATATTTGTCTCTTGTGCTCATAGGACTTCACCTTTTACTAACTTTTAAACCTTATATGATGTTAATTTGATTTACAAATTGGACTATTTTAGTTAATGGTACCATCCATGTAGGTTCGAATTATATTATATCAAAACATTTGAAGTATTTTGTCTTAATAAAAAAATTGAAGTATATATGTTGTCTAATGTCTTCATCCACACTTGTTCTCGAAAGTTAATTTCCTTATAAAAGCATGGAGATATATCAAATATTAATCGCATCCAATCCAATCCTAAATGCCAAATTATCACTCATGTAGTCCCCGTAAGGGCAAACTTCATTTTAGTACTTAACTAATTAGGAAACATTAGTAATGAATCCCTAAATTTTAAAAATTGACTAACATAATGATCTAAATGCGAAATTAAATACATAAAAATATTGATGTTTCGAAATTAGTTAGGGACTAAAATGAAGTTTGTGCGCCCCTCCCATAAATCCATAATTTATTGGTGAATTCTTTATAATAACTTCTTATTCACACATCATTTAAAAAAAAAAAAAAAAAACAATTAATAAATAAATAAATAGCATGCTTGATACTAATTACAAGCATGAACCAAAGGAAATAAATAGGGGTTTAATAGTTTATATATATATATATATATATATATATATATATATATTTAGTAGATAGAATATTGAAATTGAAGTAGCAGTTGCCTGCATACAAATTTCACCATGAGTGAAAAGAGGCAATTTTTAGATTTCTTAGGGGTGAATAAAAAAATCACAAAAAGTAGGGGTTGTACTGGTGGTGCATCATCTGCATCGTCACGTAATGCCAATGAAACCGAAAATGAAGCAGCAAATTATTCTGGTGCTAGCAGCAATAGCAGAGGACCTGGAGAAGCATCTATGCAAAACTATTATACCAAAAAACTTTCCAAGTCTGATATTAAAATGAAAAAAATTAATATGATGACTAATTTCAAAGACCGCATAAAACCATATTTAAGTCCAAGCCAGGTGGCAAACCTGGGAATGGGGAAAGAAATCGTCATTTTCGTCGTCGATAATCAGAGCGGTCAACAATATCCGATGGGGTTTTCGGTGATGGGTTCAAAATTTTTTTGTCACTATTTGAGGCGCTTTTTGTAAGACAAACACCACATTACTAACTTAAGTTTAAAAGGCACCTATTTAGGTGACCAGACAAAAATACCATTTTTTTTGTCAGTTTATGTCTTTTTTAAACATAGAGAGAAAACCTTTGAGAGAAAACATTCGAGCCTTTTCATGCCTTTTGACACTAGATTCGAGCCTTTTCGAGTATTTTTGCACTAGGTTTGAGCCTTTTCGAGCCTTTTTACACTAGGTTCGAGCCTTTTTGTGCATTTTCGTGCCTTTTTACACTAAATCCGAGCCTTTTTGTTCCTTTCCGTGCCTTTTTACACTAGGTTCGAGCCTTTTTACACTTGATCCGAGCCTTTTTGTGCCTTTCCGTGCCGTTTTACACTAGGTTCGAGCCTTTTTATGCCTTTTCGTGCCTTTTCGTGCCTTTTTACACTAGGTTCGAGCCTTTTTACACTAAATCCGAGCCTTTTTGTTCCTTTCCGTGCCTGTTTACACTAGGTTCGAGCCTTTTTACACTAAATCCGAGCCTTTTTGTTCCTTTCCGTGCCTTTTTACACTAGGTTCGAGCCTTTTTACACTTGATTCGAGCCTTTTTGTGCCTTTCCGTGCCTTTTTACACTAGGTTCGAGCCTTTTATGCCTTTCCGTGCCTTTTAACACTAGGTTCGAACCTTTTTACACTAAATCCGAGCCTTTTTATTCCTTTCCGTGCCTTTTTACACTAGGTTCGAGCTTTTTTACACTTGGTTCGAGCCTTTTTACACTTGATACGAGCATTTTCAGACACTATGTTCGAGCCTTTTCATACACTACCCGAGCCTTTTCATTCACTATTCGAGCATTTTCATACACTACCCGAGCCTTTTCATTCATTACCCGAGCCTTTTCATTCACTATTCGAGCCTTTTTATTCACTACCCGAGCCTTTTCATACACTACTCGAGTCTTTTCATTCACTACCCGTACCTTTTCATTCACTACCCGAGCCTTTTCATTCACTACCCGTGTCTTTTCATTCACTACTCGAGTAATTCACACGACCAACTTATGGTTTACAAAAGACACGAAGAACAAATAAAAATGAATTCAATGAAAGGTTTTTAATTGAAAAAAAAGATACGAATGCGTCTGCGTAGCGCCACAAAATTAACTATCCAATGAAAATGATTTGATTAGGTTATGGTATTTAACTTCCATTGGAGGTTTGTTATAGAAAAAGGTGAAAGAAAAAAGCTCAGAAAACTTTAAAGTAAGAAAGAGAAATATGTAAAATAAGGGCAATTTTGGTAGTTCACCATAATAGGTGCCTTTTAAACTTAATTTATTAAAGGAGTGACTTTGTCACCACATGAGTTTTAAAAAGTGACATTTTCCACCATTTCCACTTTCGGTGATAGGCTACAATTATTATCTAACACATGCTATTCAACTTATTACGGACAAGGGACTCCAAGCTAATCAGGAGATTGGATTTAGTTGGCACAATGAAAAATTGTATGTTTATTGTTAAACTTCTATATGGTTATTATTGTTGAGAACTAAGAACTCAAGCAACACAAAAACACACTCAATCTGGGAATGACTTGTTATTGAATGAAACAAGATTTGGCTATTAAATAGCATTTACAATCCTAACATTAAGCAACAATGCAGCCCACGTTTAAACTAACTAAACAACGTGGTAATCAATAGAAGAAAGAGTCAAATAACAAACTACTTCCCTATTAAATAGGGATTATTCAAAACAAAAGATAAAACTCCAACTGAAACACCTACTAACTCGACATTCCCTCCCTTAAACTAATTTGCTATCAATCAGTTTACTTTTGGTACTTGGCAAACTCCCAACTGATCACGAAGTTTCTGAAAAGTATCGAGCTTGAGTGCCTTGGTCATTACATCTGCCAACTGCTCTTGTGTACCACAATAAATCAACTCAACAGTACCTTCTCTTGTGAGATCACGCAGGAAATGGAAGCGTACATCAATGTGCTTGCTGCGCCCATGCATTACAGGATTCCTTGACAACTTTATTGTGGAGCTGTTATCACAGAATATAGTTGTACACTGACTCTGTGATTGACTCAACTTCTCTAAAATTCTCTTCATCCAAATAGCTTGACTGGCACAAGAGGCAGCAGTAACAAACTCTGCCTCTGTTGTCGAGAAAGTAACAATCGGTTGTTTCTTTGAGGACCAAGCAACAGCTCTAGAACCTAACATGAATACATAACCCGACGTGCTCTTTCAATCTTCTAAGTCACCTGCATAATCACTATCAGCATAACCAACTAGACTCTCACTCCCTCACTTCTTGTAGAAGATCCCAAAACTGGTGGTTCCTTTTAAATACCTCAAAGCTCTTTTGACAGCCTGCAAATGTAATTCAATTGGCTTTCCCATGTATCTACTAATAAGGCTTACTGTGAACATCAAGTCAGGCCTAATTGCTGTCAAATATATTAAACTCCCCACAACTTGCTTGAAAAACGTCTCATCCACCTCAACTCATTTTTCATCCTTAAAAATCTTAAAACCTGGAACAATAGGATTGTGAACTGAATTACAATCCTCCATTTCAAATCTTTTCCATACCTCCAACGCATATTTCCTTTGACTGATATGAATCCCATCTGACCCCTGCAACACCTCAACTCCAAGAAAATATTTCATTTTCCCCAAATCCGTCATATCAAACTCACGCACCATTGAATTTTTAAACTCAAGAAACTTCAACTCATCATTGCCAGTAAAGATAAGGTCATCCACATATAAACTGATAATTAGAATTTTACCTTTTCTGCCTGTCTTGGTGAACAAGGTGTGTTCACTATGGCACCTTTCAAAACCTTCATTCAAGAAATGAGCCTCAATACGACTAAACCAAGCTCGTGGAGCTTGTTTAAGTCCATAAAAGGCTTTCTTTAACTTGTAGACTTTCTGAGGATTATCCTTTTGTACATAACCTTTAGGCTGCTCCACATACACTTCCTCACTTAATTCTCCATGCAGAAATGCTGATTTTACGTCGAGCTGATAGACTGTCCATCCCTTTTGCGCTGCAAGAGCTATAATCATCCTCACTGTATCCATTCTTGCAACAGGTGCAAACACCTCATTGTAATCATTTCCTTGTTGTTGCACATAGCCTTTTGCTACCAATCGAGCCTTGTGCTTATCTACCTCTCCATTTTCCTTTAGCTTGGTCTTGTAAATCCATTTAACACCGATCTTTTTTGCTCCAGTCGGTAAATCTGTCAATAGCCAAGTATTATTTTTCTCGATGGCTTTCATCTCAGAGTTCATAGCTACTCTCCACTTCACACTCTTCACTGCTTCTTCAAAATGCACAGGATCAGCAGATGCAAACAGTACCATATTAGCCACATCTTTTTCAGAAAAACCTTCACCACTCTCGTAATCATCCATCCAGACCGGTCTTCTTCTAGATCTTCCTTCATTTGAGCTAGGTGAGTTCATATCATTCACATTGCTTGATGAAATGGTCTCCACTTCTTCTGCATCATTATCTCCTTCACTATCTTCCTCAATGACATCACTTATGGCAGCTTCTCCTTCGTTATCACCACACTCCAAATCAACCGCAATTAATTCCTTATAACTCTTGTCCCAATCCCAGCACTTATCTTCTTCAAATTTGACATCCCTGCTTACCACAATTCTTTTTGATATTGGATCATAAAGTCTATAGGCTTTGGATTCCTTACTGACCCCCAACAGAACGCAACTGAAGCTCTTGTCTTCCAATTTGGTTCTCATGCATCTGGTACATAGACATGTGAGACACATCCAAACACCCGAAAGTGCTGAACTGAAGGCTTAACTCCACTCCAAGCCTCTTCTGGAGTCATGTTCTTCACAGCTAGAGTAAGGCTTCGATTTAGGACATGTACAGTCCAATTTATAGCTTCTGGCCAAAAACTCTTTAGAATCTTCTTATTTGAAAGCATACTCCGTACCATATTCATAATTGTTCTGTTCTTCCTTTCTGCCACTCCGTTGTTTTATGGAGTGTAGGCAGTCGTCAGTTGTCTCTTGATGCCATTCTCTTTACAAAACCGATTGAATTCCTGTGAAGTGAACTCCCCTCTTCGATCTGTACGCAAACTCTTGATGTAATTGCCTGTTTCTTTCTCAACAAGACTTTTAAAGTATTTAAAAGTGATGAATGCTTCTGACTTCTCATCCAAAAAATAGACCCATATTTTCCGACTAAAGTCATCAATGAAACATATTAAGTACCTTTTGTTGCTATTTGATATAGGAGTGATCAGACCACACAAGTCTGCATGAATTAATTGAAGCTTTTGTGATGCTCTCCAATTGCTCTTCTTTGGAATAGGATCCCGATGATGCTTTCCTACCATGCAGTGTGTACACAATGTTGTGGAGGCAGTGAATTGTGGTAGTCCATGTACCATCTTCTTGAATTGAAGAGTTCTTAGGCCTTTATAACTCAGGTGACCATATCTACAGTGCCACAAATGAGACCAATCCTGAGAGGTTGTATAGAAACAAGCTGCCTTTCTTGGTGGAGACCTAACCAACAGAAAAAATATTCTATTGGCTGACATCTCTGTTTGGATGATCAATCCCTTCTCTGGATGGTAAATCCAACACTTCCCATGTTGAATGAGGATAGCTAATCCCCTTTCTTGCAACTGGCCAATACTCAACAAGTTGTTCCTTAACTCCGGCACATAGAACACATCAGTAAGCACATGCATAAATTCACTCACTTGCAGCCTCACATTCCCTTTTCCCACCACTGACATCTTTGTGTTATTTCCTAGTTTCACCGTCTGCCTAAAACTTTCATTGAAACTACTAAACAAAGTTTTGTCTCCACACATGTGATTGCTGCATCCTGAATCCAGAAACCACACGTCTCCTCTTCTTGCTTCATTTAGCTCCACAAATGACATTAGCAACATCTTTTCCTTCTCATCAAGTTCAGCATAATTAGCTTCTTTGTCCCAGCTAGGACACTCATATTGAAAGTGTCCGAGCTTGTGGCATTTGTAGCACTCAACAACGGATTTGTCAAAGAACTGACGCCCTCTAACTCTGCCTCTTCCTCTTCCTCTAAACGATCCTTGACCACGACGTCGTCCTCCTGATCTATCCTCATGAGTTACTTTCAAGGCTTGTTCTTCTCTATCATGCTTGTGAAACTTCTGCTCGTGAACAATTAGAGAGTTTTGCAACTCATCAATGGATAAATTGTCAATATCCTTCGACTCCTCAATAGAACAAACAATGTAATTAAATTTGTCTGTTAAGGATCGAAGTATTTTCTCCACAATTGTAACATCTACCATTCGTTCACCATGCACCATCATTCTATTAGCCACAGTCATCACACTTGAGAAATAGTCTGAAACTTTCTCACTTGACTTCATCTCTAAGGTTTCAAACTCTTTATGAAGAGCTTGAAGAATTGACCGCTTCACTCTTGCATTTCCTTCATATTTCTTCTTCATTGAGTCCTAAATCTTCTTCGCGGTGTTCTTCTTAAGAATGGTTTCCAAAATGGTTCGATCAATGGCCTGGAATAAGTAGTTCTTTACTTTCAAGTCCTTCAACTTCAATTCGTCGAGCCTTTTTTGTTGCGCATCTATCACAGTTGCTCTATCCCCTAGTTCTGCATAACCAGTCTCCACTAAGCTCCAATACTCTTTGGATCTCAGAAAATTCTCCATCAACATGCTCCAATGATCATAATGACCATCGAAGCGGGGAATTGAAAGCTGCACAAAAATCCTTTTCTCTTCACTCGTCATGCTTCTCTCTCTGTTTACAAGTCACTCAAAGTCTGCTACTTTTTTTTTTCTTAGGCCCAGTGGGGGTTCTGATACCAGATTGTTGAGAACTAAGAACTCAAACAACACAAAAACACACTCAATCTCGGAATGACTTGTTATTGAATGAAACAAGATTTGGCTATTAAATAGCCTTTACAATCCTAACATTAAGCAACAATGCAGCCCACGTTTAAACTAACTAAACAACGTGGTAATCAATAGAAGAAAGAGTCAAATAACAAACTACTTCCCTATTAAACAGGGATTATTCAAAACAGAAGATAGAACTCCAACTGAAACATCTACTAACTCGACATTTATTACTATAGAATAAATAAATATAAGATTCAATAAAAACAAGTTTTCATTTTGTGTAATTTGGTTATAATTTCTTTTATGAGCAATTTAAGTTTTAATATTTTTATTATAATAACCTAAATTATTCATTGTGCAATTTAATGTTTAGTTTAAAAAATGTTTAATTTAATAATTAGGGGTAATTACCCTGGTGGCCATTGAGTTTTGCCACTACTATCAAAATGGCCACTAGATTGGGAATTGGTTTAGAAATGACCATTTTTGGCAAACATTGTTACACTAATGGTCATTCCATCCATTTCCATTCAATTCCATCCAATGAATGGCATTTTGGTAAATAAAGGGATGATATTAATTTATTTTAGATGTTTTTTGGAAATCAATTTTTTCTTTTGTTTTTTGAAACAAATAATTATATTTAGTGTGTATATACGTATAGCATGTCTCAAACATATATATATATATATATATATATTTCTTTTTTGAGAAGATTGAAACTACAAAATCTAAAAATTCTAAAAATTATATTTGAGATAAGTTGAAAAGAAATATATATATATATATATATATATAATCTTTTTTGAGAAGATTAAGGCTACAAAATCTAAAAATTCTAAAAAAAATATTTGAGATAAGTTGAAATAGATATATATATATATATATATATATATTATTTTTTGAAAAGATTAAGGTTACAAAATCTAAAAATTCTACAAAATATATTTGAGATAGGTTGAAAAGAAACATATATGTATATATATACATATACATATATATATGTTTGAGATATGTAATATGTATATGTACACACTAAATACAATTATTTTTTTCAAAAAACAAAAGAAAAAATTGATTTTCAAAAAATATCTAAAATAAATTAATATCATTTTCATATTTACCAAAATGACACTCATTTGATGGAAATGGATGAAATGACCATTAGTATAACAGTGTTTGTAAAAAATGGTCATTTTGAAACCAATTATTCATCTAGTGGCCATTTTGATAGTGGTGGCATAAGTTAACAGCCACTAGGGTAATTACCCATTTTTATTTCAAATATCAAACTTTTTCAGAGAACTTTGATCATATAGAGGTACGTATTTCATTACTTTTTTTTTTTTTTTTGTCTTTCTTTTATATTTAGTTATGAACTCTATAAATAAACAAAAAGTGATAGAGTAATTTTTTATTTTTAAAGATAAAGGCATGCCAGTATATATATAAAAGAATTATAGATTGAAGATTTCCTGACCCCCATATACAATATAATTCTACACCTTGTCTTTCATAAGTCTCCTACATTTTTAGACATTTCCAACAGCAAATTGGATCATCATTAGAAAAAGGATTTGATTTTAAAATAGTATGATTTTTTTTATAAATTGGGTGTGTTAATAATTTAAGAGGGTTTATAAACCAAATGTATTTATATTGAATAGGGGTCTATTGGCATTATGATTGGTGCTTATAGTAATCACTTATTTTTTAAATTTTAGACATTGGTGTAGTAATTAGTTTTATGAGTGGTAATATCAGCACTCTTTAGTTTAATGTTTTTTTGTTGATCTAGTAATTAATAAAATTATTTTCTTTTAAGGTAAGTAACGATTTGGATTGAGTTAATTCGGTTTAATAAACTATAATCCGCAAACCAACCTAAACCAATCGGGTTGGTCTTGAGAAACCCAATGGTTTTAACAAGTAAATCCTCTTAAATCGGTTTGACTTAGTTGGGTTGATCGGTTTGGGTGTCCACCCCTAGATGATATAAGTGTGTGAGATTGAATATTAATCACATTCAATTTAATCCTTAATGCTAAATCATCACTCCAATAAATTAATCATGTAATTCATAAATTAATAAATTAATCATGTAATTGTAGCATGCAATTTCCATAATAATTTTTCAAAGAATTCTATATATATATATATATAATTTTTCTATTGTCAGTTCGTCAGGACGAAGAATGTAGACCATTAGATTTACATACTTTGACTCAAAGTGTATGCACTTGTCAAAACTTCTTCATAATCTATGGTCCATATTCTTCGTCCTGATATATGTATATATATATTTCTTTTCAACTTATCTCAAATATATTTTTTAGAATTTTTAGATTTTGTAGTCTTAATCTTCTCAAAAAATAATTTATATATATATTTCTTTTTTTCTTTTTTTCTTTTCAACTTATCTCAAATATACTTTTTAAAATTTTTAAATTTTGTAGCATTAATCTTCTCAAAAAAGGAAAAAAAAAAAAATATATATATATATATACATACATATATATATGTATTTCTTTTCAACTTATCTCAAATATATATTTTTAAATTTTTAGATTTTGTAACCTTAATCTTTTCAATATATATATATGTTAGAGATATGTTATACGTATATACATACACTAAATATAATTATTTGTTTTAAAAAAACAAAAACAAAAAAATTAATTTCCAAAAAATATCTAAAATAAATTAATGTCATCCACTTATTTACCAAAATAACACTCATTTGATAGAAATGAATGAAATGACCATTAGTGTAATAGTGTTTGCCAAAAATGGTCATTTTGAAACCAATTATTCATCCGGTGGCCATTTTGATAGCGGTGACATAAGTTAACAGCCACTAGGGTAATTACCCATTTTTATTTCAAATATCAAACTTTTTCAGAGAACTCTGATCATATAGAGGTACGTATTTCGTTACCCCCTTCTTTTTTTTTTGGTCTTTCTTTTATGTTTAGTTATAAACTCTATAAATAAACATAAAGTGATAGAGTAATTTTTTATTTTTAAAGATAAAGGCATGCCGGTATATATAAGAGATTTATAGATCGAAGATCTCTTGACCCCCATATACAATATAATTCTACACCTTGTCTTTCATAAGCCTCCTGCATTTTTAGACATTTCCAACAACAAATTGGATCATCATTAGAAAAAGGATTTGATTTTAAAAATAGTATGATTTTTTTTATAAATTGGGTGTGTTAATAATTTAAGAAGGTTTATAATCCAAATGTATTTATATTAAATATGGGTACTATTGGCATTATGATTGGTGCTTATAGTAATGATTTATTTTTTAAATTTTAGATATCGGTGTACTAATTAGTTTTATGAGTGGTAATATCAACACTCTTTAGTTTAATGTTTTTTTGTTGATCTAGTAATTAATAAAATTATTTTCTTTTTAAGGTAAGTAATGATTTGGATTAAGTTAATTCGGTTTAATAAATTATAATCCACAAACCAACCTAAACCAATCGGGTTGGTCTTAAGAAACCCAATGGTTTTAACAAATAAATCCTCTTAAATCGGTTTGACTTAGTTGGGTTGTTCGGTTTGGGTGTCCACCCCTAGGTGATATAAGTGTGTGAGATTGAATATTAATCACATTTCAATTTAATCCTTAATGCCAAATCATCACTCCAGTAAATTAATAAATTAATCATGTAATTGTAGCATGCAATTTCCATAATAATTTTTCAAAGAATTCTACATATATATATATATATATATATATATATAATTTTTCTATTGTCAGTTCGTCAGGACGAAGAATGTAGACCATTATATTTACATACTTTGACTTAAAGTGTATGCACTTGTGGTGAATGATATAATATTGATACCTCACATTTTACAAACATTTGAGAAAGAATTTGGGAAAAAAAACTAGGAAGCCTAGTATTACTCATTATATATATAATATATATTATTTTTTTTGTTTCACTTGAGCAAACTAAGTAAATATCAAACTCTTATAACGACAAATTTTATTATTTATTTAGTATATTATTTAAATTTTCTTCAAAATTATTACTATAAGTTAATTTGGTTTGACATGAATATTATAAAATTAAGTTACAAGTATATAAATAATTGTGATTTAAATATATCAATGGCATAATGATATTTTAATTATACTATTGAAATTTATATTTTATAAGCTGTAAACTATTAATTATTTTTTTTCAATTATGCATACCGTTAAGAACATGTATAAATTTTACAACAAAATAAAAGATGTCTTCTCCAAAATCCTAGCTTCGCCCATGAATAGAAAGACTGTATATATATGGGACAATCTATTAAACACTAGTACACCTGTACACCGTAGAAAATATTGCGATCGAATGTTGGATCACACTTTTTTCAAATTACGATCACAATATTTCCTACCCCCTAGGCTAAAATTCTGGCTTCACCCCTGAATAGAAAGACTGTATATATAGGACAATCTATAAAACACTAGTATACATGTACACTGTAGAAAATATTGTGATTGAAGGTTGGATCACACTTTTTTCAAATTAAGATCACAATATTTCCTATACGGTGTATGGGTATAACGGTTTTCTATAGCCTGACCCATATATATATTTTCTATTGTCAGTCCGTCCTGATATAAAATATATCAGGACGAAGAATGTGGACCATTATATTTACATACTTTGACTCAAAGTATATGCACTTATCAAACATTCTCCATAATCTATGATTCACATTCTTCCTCCTGATATAAAACATATCAGGACGAACTGACAGTAGAAACACCGTATATATATAGAGTAATACTAGACGTCCCAATTTTTTTTTCCAAATTCTATCCCAAATGATGTGACACGTGAAGTGTCAACACCACATCAATCACCGCATAATCTCATGATTCATAAGATGTTGACACCTCATGTGTCACATCATTTGGGACAGAATTTGGAAAAAAAAAATTTGTGATATCTAGCATTACTCATATATATATATATATATATAACTGATCACACCATGTTGATACTATATTTCAGCCCCAATTTCCGATGTTTTTGGTTGATTCCCAGATAAAATCGGGTATCTAATGGTGTAAATAAGTGATTTAAAGTGTAAGTATATTAACAAGTATATTTAGGGTCAGTTTGGTATTGCCGTAACTTTTATAATAATTACTATTAGTTGTGCAGAAGAAATAATCAGCTATGAAATTAATCAGCAAATGTTTAGTTAATTATATTTTTAAAACTACTATAAACTCAAAAGCAGTATACATATGTTTGGTAATTTTATTTCAAAAGTGATGAGATTAGTTACAATGACTAAAATATATATAATTTTAGGACCATATTTCTTTTTTCTTTTTTTCATTAATTATATATATTAAATCAATATTTAAGTAGAATATTTAAATTAGAAAAAAAAAATCCATAAGAACAATAAAAGATTTTATAAATCAAATCAATATTTAAATAGAATATTTAATTTTGAGATGACCTAAGGTATATAAATGATTTTAATTTTATTTCATAAGGATAATAATAATATTTTAAAATATGTATTAAATGCTAAAATAGATTATTCTATAATCACTTTCAAAAAGTAACTAACAACCTAATTTTTAAAATCACTATAAATAATTTTTAAAATCACTATAAAAAATTGTCAGATTATCAATTAATCACTTTTAGAAATTTTTACCAAACATCATTTTATGTCAAAACTATAAAATAATTTGATTTTAACTTTTCAAAAACAATCATCAAACTAACCACCTTAATTGAACTTATTATCCATTAAAAAATCCATATTAAAAATATCTGGATTTCATCAAAATTCCTTGGAATCATGTTTGCCGTATCAAACCCATTGGCCCAATCCAATCTATAAACCATGATGTACGAAAATTGGGTTGGATACTAGACTAGTTTACACTTGCACACGATAATTAAAATCATTTCAGTCTAAACCATTCTACACCAGTTAAATAAAATAAAAGTATGGCATGCAAGCTGAAATATAATTATTTAATTACTTTTAAATCAATCTTAAATACCCAACTTATCACATACATCCATCTTAAATTCTATATTTTTGCCTACTCTCGACAATTAACAAATATTGCACGTGTCAATACTAAATACCAAATAATTGGGAGGCATGAACTATAAAATAAATATAAGTTTATTATTAAATACGTGCATGATTTTTTTTTTTTTTTTATAACAAACATGCATGAAATTTTAAGAAGACATTGACACGATCATTATCTCTTTTATCTATAAGTACTATATAAATAGATTGAAGTACTTTGTAAAATTATATGCAAATTTCATTCATGGAGGCTAGCAATGGTGCTAACGGCGGCCACCCTGCAGAAGGGTCCGATCAGAATTACTTTACAAAAGCACTTAATAAATCTGATTTTAGATATAATCGATTTGCTTTGTCGAAAAATGATGTCATCAACCACATTCTACCGTATAATTTGAGTTCAAGCCAGATTGATATCCTAAAAAAAGGTGATAAATATGTAAACATTGATGTTGATGATCGAACGGGCCATAAACGTTATCCTATGAAACTGAAACAAGCAGGGTACCAATATCATCTAGCAGGAACAACACCTCTTATTGATGATAAGAAACTTGAAGTCAAGCAAAAGATTGATTTTAGTTGCAGCAACGGTGTATTGCGCATAGTTGATTGATTTTAATTATAGTTGATTAATTTTAATTTGTTTCCGGTGCATTAGATTTGATTTGACTATCGTTGAATATTGATAATGCTTAAACTTTGAACTATAATGAGTAGGATAAGAATATCTAATTCTCTTATTCTGTATGATTGTATGATTCGATCTTGGTAGTTATATATGACCATAATGCTTAAATAATAATTATTACTTTATATAATATATATTTTTCTTGAATTTAATGAATATTTATTTTATTTATTATTATGTTTAAATAATGATTTACATTTTTTATAGGTAAATAATACTATGTTTTGATAAGCACCATTTTGCACTTAGAATTTTCTACAATTGTTTTATACATAGATTAATTGATTAAATATTAATTTAAATTCCTTCCAATAATAAAAATAATAATACTATCAAAATTCAAGATAGTGACCCTATTTTCATAATTCCTAAGCATGGCAAAATTGCAAAGGATCCAAATTTATTTATTCCGAAAAAAAAATGGTGGGTTTAGTTGTATCAATTAGAATCAATAACAAATCAGTCTATTGAAATCGTAGTGATAATCTATTTATTTTACATAGCATATTCGTTTATATTATTTAATCTTTTAATTAAAAAATTTCCAATTTCTGTAAATTGTTAATATTTTTATTTTCATAATTTTATATGCCGCATCAAATCGAATTATCAATAAACAGTTCAACACTTTGATTCCAGAAAAGAAATCGGGATAAAATAAAAAATAAAAAATAAAAAAAATAATAATAATAATAAAAAGGGGAAAATGAAACGAGGTCGTTTTCTTGACAACACAGGAACCCGAGAGGCCGAGATTCATAAATTTATTCGTCACGGCACGTCGTCGTTTCGTTGTAATAGACTTTGCGTTCTTCTCTCATTCATCTTTCCAAGTCCTCGTCTTTGCTACACATGAACCACTCACTGGCCCAACCTTTAAAATCACTTCTCACAAAATTTCACTCGCAATTTCCCAAATCTTCAGAAAACCCTAATTCCTAATTCATCCCCAATTTCTTTTTTCTCTATTTTATTTCGAATTCGCAATCGCTCTTTTTATTTAATACAATCCAATGGACGCTCAAAGAGCTCTTCTTGACGAACTTATGGGTGCAGGTACATTTCATAAACCCTAATTTTGTTATAAAATTACTCTGGGTTTTTGTTTGATTGTATAAATGTATGAGTTTATGCGATATTACTCGTATATTCTTCTTATTATTTTTTTAATGCTTTTGATGTGAATATTGAACTGGGTTTTTGGATTTAGCTCGCAACTTGACCGATGAAGAGAGAAAAGGATACAAAGAAATAACTTGGGACGATAAGGAGGTTTGTGCGTTTTATATGGTTCGGTTTTGCCCTCATGACCTCTTCGTCAACACTCGAAGCGACCTAGGTGCGTTGTAGACTTCACTTTGTTTCAATCAAGCTTGAGGCTTACGTTTTTATTTCAATATTCTGTGAGCAATAAATGTGTCATTGTTATGATGCTTATAGAGTTGAAGATTTTACTAATTATGGGTTGCTCTTGATTTTTGCATCAGGACCTTGCTCTAGAATTCATGATCAGAAGTTGAAGGAAAGGTGTGATTTTAAATCTTTATGACATTGAAGTATTGAGAGATTGTTTTTGATTTTTTCGAGGGTTCTGTTATGAGGATTCTTTACTGATTTTATGTTGTATGCATTTGCCTTGCCTTGCAGTTGTAGAGATTTGCATATTCTATAATGTATTGTAGTGGGTTTTTGTTAAATGTGCCACCTCGTGGGCTTAATCCATATCTTTATATTAGTAACTTTACTTGGATTCACCTGTTTCTGATGTGATAATGTTACTAATTTTGTATTTTTTTCCATTAAATTATCTACTTTCTATACCAGATGTGATATGGTATGTTATTGATTGTATGTTCAAGACATTTCATATGAGCTTGTCGACTATCTAGTGATCTAGTAGTCGCTAGGCTATCGTCGTACGGTGGCCCGGCACCAAGCACCGTGGCCGACTAGACGGCAACTAGGCAGAGCCGCGACCGACCTTAGGTGGAGAAGGGTTGTGGAGAAGAAGAGAGAAGAAAGAGAAGGAGGCTAAGGTTTTATATTTTTTGAAAAAGAAGAAGTCCAAAACGACATCGTTTTGGAGTTTGAAAAAAACCCCAAAACAACGTCGTTTTGGGTTTCTTCTTTTTCAAAAAAAAAAACCCTAGCCTCCACCTTCTTTTTTCAAAAGCAAACCCTAGCTGCTGCTGAATAGGCTCCTAGCCACCTAGGAAGGCTGACTAGGCCTAAATCGTGGCAGCCGAGGCAGCCTAACGTCTCGACAACCGCCATGACCGATTACTAGAACTGTAGAACACTACGACTATCATATTGATTTTATGTTATGTTAAAGGAACGATTTACTACTAACTCTGTATTTTGTTAGAGATGATGGTAGTCCTCTCAAGAAACTTCATGTGTTATGGGAAAATGACATGACATCAATTACTTTAAGCACAATTCTTATCATTCATGTATTTCAAAGACGATTGTCTTTGAAATACACGAATGATAAGAATTTTGCTGTAAGTAATTGATGTCTGTCATTTTATGACCTTGATGCTTAGTTAGTAGATATCATTAGTGCCACTGCCATTACTGTTGGCACTTGAAAATATTAACCGGAATACAGCACTTGAGTATTGGCTTTATATTTCCAATTTCTTTGTCTTGAGATATAGCTAAATTATGAGCACATATAAGATGGTTCACTCAAAGAAAGAGCCCTATCAGAAAAAATAAATAAAGTAAATGTTATTTTTAGAAAAGCTTATAACTAATTTATCTTTAGTTTAGCATTTTTCTGATTTTTTTTTTGCTTCTTTTTATGGAATCCCATCTTGTTTGTTAGAAAGGTGACCTACAATGCTGCTTGCTTTTTTTTTGTTCTCCTTCAGTTCAGAATGTTTTACTTTGGAGGCAGCATCTGTCTCAACTCTGAGATCAATATATATTTTCCTTCGAAAGCTTCTGGAACTTAGAATGTGATTTGCTTGTCAATATTATATTCTAGCTTGTTGCGATATTTCTGTTGGATAACAGTTATCTGTGGTTCCTATGCACAATGGCACAGTTATCTTGTATTAGTCTTTAGACCCGTGTTGCTTATTTGGGTCTATTCTTCATTATAAGGAATTTACAGTGCCCCAGTGCTCTAATATATTTACTGTCTTTGTATTTGCTTTTGTGTTTCATGGTGATGTGTGGTACACTAAAAATCTTAGGGTTAAAACCTTGTCTTCTTGTGTTTTTTTTTTTTTTTGTTATTCCTCTTTAAACGTGTCTTATTTTATTCATGACTTTAGTTTTGAGAAGTCGCCAAGACATGATGCTTACGTGCCCAAATTTGAAGCTGAACTTTCACAGTTTTGTGAGAAATTGGTGAGTTTTATGTTTACCGTGACACTATTTTATCTGTGTCTAAATCTCTCTCAACATATGGTTACACACTAAAAGAATTTTTTTTTTTTTTTGGAAGTATAATATCAAAATTTTGCTTTATAGTCAAAACAATTTACTTGTCTTGATCCCATACCGATATTCGTGAGTCTACAACATTATTTCGACCAACAGAAATTATATTAGTTTCTCCGTGGTTTTATAGTAAAATATTTGACACAATGTTAGTTTGCTTGTGAATCAGTCTTAAAAGCCAAAGTTCAAAGTTTGAACCTTACTGTAGCAAATTTGTATATATTTTTCTGGCTATGTGGTCTATAGTTTTGCTCAATTTTTTTATTTTATTTTATAAATTTCTGCATGTTATGTGATAATACTTATTGTAATGTAGGTTATGGACTTGGATAGAAGAGTTCGACGTGGGCGAGAACGCCTTTCTCAAGAAGTTGAACCCGCACCACCTGCTCCAGTTTCAGGTGAAAAGTCTGAACAGCTATCTGTGCTGGAAGAGAAAATAAAGAACCTGCTGGAACAAGTAGAGGCTCTAGGTGAAGCTGGCAAGGTGGATGAAGCTGAAGCTCTTATGAGAAAGGTGAGGCTATAAGTTCCTGAGGCTCTTTTTTTTTATTGTGAAGTTTTTGTAAATGTTATAAATCACTGAAAGTCTACAATTGGCACTCAATATTTATTCCAATCACAGGACTTAAAATTCTGTCTAAATTCTTATTCTTTTCTTTTTAATCTCTTCGCTGGTTAGAAGTTCAGTACCTTGTTCCCTTCATTGATTTTGTCTTCCTTTTATGGATCTGATTATTTATCCACAGATCTGATTTTGTCTTCCTAATTTGACTTCTGGTATCTTCTTGCTGCAGGTGGAGATGCTTAATGTTGAGAAGACAGCGTTGACGCAACAGCCCCAGAATGACAAAGTGTTGATGCTGGCTCAGGAGAAAAAAATGGCCCTGTGTGAGATTTGTGGTTCTTTTCTAGTGGCAAATGATGCTGCTGAGAGAACTCAATCTCACATTACCGGGAAACAGCATATTGGTTATGGCATGGTTCGAGATTTCATTACTGAATACAAGGTCAGTCTCCATCCCTGATTGATTCACAGTTTGGAAGTTATTTATTTTCAGTGAATGAAGAATATCAATGATGCTTTCCAGGAAGCTAAGGAGAAGGCAAGGGAAGAGGAAAGATTAAAAAGGGAGAAAGAGGCAGAAGAGCGGAAGAAGCAGAGGGAAAAAGAATCTGAGAGTCGGAGGAGGAGTGATTCAGGTGATAGGGACAGGTATCGTGATCGAGACCGAGACAGGGAACGGGAAAGATACAGGGAACGTGAACGAGATCGTGAAAGGTCTCGAGAGTGGGATGGTAGAGGTAGTAGGGATGGAGGGAGGGGTGTGGATTTGAGATTCAGGAATGAAAGAGATGGAAGCAGGGACAGGTACCGTGATCGAAGCAGATCACGTTCCCCCGTTAGGCATGGTCACAGGAGGTCACCTAGAAGTCCAGTTCGGCCGTATTAGTGGATTCTGTAGATAGTTCTCTGAGCTTTGAAATTAAATGAGGTAGACTTTAATATCTCAGAGTTTTATTAATGTGTGTTTTGGAGTCCAGTGTTACATTGTCGTCAATCATCATGGGTGAAATGTTTTTTTTGATATCTCACAGCTTTGTTGAGACTATACCATCTCCCTTTCAACAATATTGTTAAAGAAGAAAAGGGTTGAGGTAGGTATAACTATATTGTTGTAACTCTTGATTTATCATTTATTTTAGGTTCGGTTAAACTTAATTTTTTTTTATGCTTGGTCCTTGAAACATTGTTTCGGGATCCCTTTTTTGGGTTCATTGATGGCATACCTGTTCTTTAGTATATAAGAGGACAGGCTCAAAAACATAGGCATGACACTGCTGCTGAGGGAGGTGTACTTTTTTCAATTTTTTAGAGGTAACATATAAATCTCATCACCTTGCCATAGACTAACTTCCCTTGTCGTGCATTTGTTTGCCTTTTCTTTGCCTGGTTCTTTTTCCCGGAAGTTTGAGTTACACCAATTTTCTGTTTGAAAATGCTGGAAGAAAGAAAATTCAAGACATCGATCAGGAAATTCGGTACATTTACTCCCACATCTTTTTGAGGTTCATTTTACGTGACTATATACATGAGCTGAGCCCCATGATTTGAATATAAGTGTAGCATTTGACTCTTCGTTAATAATTAAAAGATCAAAAAAAGAAAAACTTATTTTCTTCCTCATCTCTTCCTTCCCTTGCCCGTTCATTCATGTTTGAATGAATATAAGTGTTGCATGCAATATTTGCATCAATGGGTTGTTTTTACTACCAGTAGACTATGAGAGTTGGACGGTAATTAATGTACAGTCCTTATTATTTGCCTTCATGTGAAAACATATTTCCTTTTTTGACAGATTCGGTGTATTTTTGGAGTTAAAACTTCAATACTTGGGTCAGATGGTTGGTTATAACTTATAGGTAACTACTTTGTCTTTGCAAAGTGATATATTCTGTAGCTTCTTAGTTGTCTCTTCAAGCCACAGTTTCATTGGCCAAGTTTTTTCCTTATGCATGAAAATCTACTTCGGTGAACCGGGAAAGCAAATGCTTGGGTGTATTGAGGTAACAAAATGCATAATCTACTAAGTTTGCACAAAAGACAGGTAACTTGGTGGTTGTATATAGTTTTTGCTAGTTAATATATTTATTATGTTTGGGCAAGGATGATTGTACAGGAATTTACTGTTCCATTAAAGGATGAAATTTGTGGAGCAAAATGTGAATGAAATGGGGTTGGAATTCGTTTTTTAGGCTCAGTTACTCAATGAAATGTCTTGACATATAAATTTCTTTAGGGTAATCTTCAAAAGACGTTTCCTAGCATGGACACTATTTATGACTTGTAAGAGGAAGAGGCTTTGCACACTAAAATCCTTTATTTGCTAAAATAAAATTAAAATTCCATTATTAGATCATTGTCAAAGTTAATGATATTTAAATTGATGTTGATGGATTAAGAAATCATTTGGATTTGTGTTTATGTACTAATATTTGATATCTTATATATGGTGTGCACTTTCCTTTCCACGTTACTGGTTGGTGTTCGAGTCTTACCATTTGTATTTTATAAGTATGTGTAAATAGTTTTATCTTAGTAAATTATTTGATCTCGGCAAGTTCCGTCATAAACTTGACAAGTTTGTTGTCAAATTTCAAAAAGAAAATTTATGTCAGTCAAATTTCAAAAAGAAAAGTTCTTGTGTTAAACGGAGATTAGGTTGCTCTTATGTTACTTAACTCAGCTTGTGAGTTTCAGTCATGTCTGAAAACTTAGAAGTGCTAAATAATTTCCACCTTTAAAATTGGAGAGTGGAATGGATGTGGATGCAATTTGTTGCTGTGCTGTTTCAAATTTTCAATCCAAATCGAGAGGAACGATGGGACTACAAACTACGAACTAGCATTAAGGGGACATTGTCCAAATTTCTTTCTATTAAAAGTGGGATAAACAGATATTTTAAAACCATTAATTTTAGTTATTTACATGTGAAAGGATTGGAACTTTTTTTTTTTTTTTTTTCAAGTATTATAAGAACAATTACAATAAGACTGTCAGACATGTAGAGATCTATTCTTATAATGGGAGATAACTACTTCCACAATTCGGGAAGAAAACTCTCTACACTTGCTTGTAAAATGTACATGGTGGGATTTAAACCTCTCACCATCTATGTGAAAGGGAGTTGTATTACCAACTCTACTAAAAGGTAATATGCATAAAAGAATGAAACTTGATCAATTAGAGTGCATTAGAAAATAGTATTATCAATTAATTAAAATAATATATCTAGATTGAGATAATAATGATTGTAAATAGACCAACAAGATAAGTTTGTTAAAACTGGTTTAGAGCTTGTTTGTTTGGGTTTTTGAAAAATTTCTATTATTAAAAGATCTATCTGTAGTAGATTTATTAGAAATAGAGTTTTTGAAAAAAAAAATGATAGTTGTTTGGTTAGTATACTTTAAGAAAAATATATATATCTATTTAAAGAAGCACATCCTCATGAATTTAAAATAGACAATCTCAAAAATCCAACCAAACAACATAAAAAAAAAAATAAAAAAAAACTCAAATAGACGTTTTGAGACAGTAAAAAGCTCAACCGAACAAGTATTTAGTGTCCATTTGAGAGAGCTTGTTTACTGGCTAATATAACCTTTCTAATTAAAAAAGCTTTTTTTAATTTTTTTTTGTATCGTTTGGTTGTCACTCAGTAGAGCTTTTAGATGATTAAAAAAACTGTTTTAGTGTCCGTTTAGGAGCTTCTTAAGTAGATCTTTTTGCAGTAGATCTTTTAGAAATAGATCTTTTAGAGATAGAATTTTTAAATAAGTCGTTGGTCGTTTGGTTATCAATTAAAAGAGAGTTTTTTTAATGATAGAATGACCAAAATACTCTATCAAATATTAAATTATAGGGTTATATTGGAGATTTTAGTTTTATTAAAAAAACTCTAAAAAATCTACTTGAAAAAGCTTTAAATTTGAGCTTTTCCAAGTAGACGTAAAATAGCTTTTTTAATCATCTAAAAGATCTACTAAGTGACAACCAAACGATACAAAAAAAATTGAAAAGAGCTTTTTTAATTAAAAAAACTCTATTAGCCAGTAGACAAGCTCTCACAAACGGACACTTACATCTACTTGGAGAAACCCAAATTTAAAGTTTTTCCAAGTAGGTCTTTTGGAGTTTTTTTAATAAAACTAAAATCTCCAATATAACCTTATAATTTAATATTTGCTAGAGTATTTTGGTCATTCTATCATTAAAAAGGCTCTCTTTTAATTTACAAAACTGTACCTCTAAAAGATCTACCGCAAAAAGATCAACTTTTTTGAAGTTTATATTGTGCATGAAACATAATTGAAACATAATTAGTTCTAAAAAAAATTCACTTAAGAGATGTGAATTGATATGTAAAAGCACTGACAGTACTGAAGTTCGGTACAGAGTTTTTTTTTTTTTTTCAGAATTTCACCATTATGATTTTCAGAAAGAGAAAAAAGTTACAAAGAATGTCATTAATATAATAATATGCATAAACAAAGGGATACAATTTTGACAAGAGGTGGTATATTTGGGAGACTATTATTCTCTATAACAACATCAAAATTTTGTTGGATGAAAAAAAAAACCCTAATCTAAAGTCACACGCCTGATCTTGCATACAAGGTTTGCTGTTGGAAGATCAAGTTGGTTCCCCGAATCAGATTTCAGTACCTCCTTGAGTTGATCTCTTGGAGTTGAAAGGCATGTATGAAATGTGGCAAGAGCCGGAGGAATTGGGACTGATAGAGCAGACAGCACGTTACTCAAATACTCGATATCAACTGAAAGTTGTTGCGCTCCATGATCCGTAATATAATGAATGCCCCGCAACTGCTCCATGTAAAGAGCAGTGGCACCTTCTGCAACCTTTGTAAGAGAAAATTTCTAGCATCAGTTCATTTGTAAAATTATGGTTCGGAAATATGGTTATGTACAGTAATACCAGCAATCTATTTCTTGGCCTTCAAGTTTTACATGATTCAATCTGATCCTTAAAGTATTCTAATTGGTCAAGATTAGGTTTAATTTCACTACTTCTGTAGAACTAAAAACTAAATTCCATTCAGATGCTCTCCAAGCATCGGTTGCTGAGCTTCTAGACTTCTTACTAATTCATTTGGCACACAACTTTTTTAATAAAATAAATTGGATACTCAATCCCCCGGAAGACATTTGAGCACTCAGATTCAAGAACAATGTATAGATTGCCTACCTTGAACATCCATTCAGTTGCAAAAAACTGGGCTTCATCGTTGTTGGCATCACTATTAGAGATGCCCTCTGCTAGAGGTTCCAACTGTTGGGGCAAAGTAAGCAAATATTCTCCGATACTGGTCACATATGACTGTGGGTAGGCACTAAAGGTTGGGAGATTATAAGCACTTTGTTCCTCCACCGAGGACCAGATTGGTAAGCGAGACAAATCGCTAAGGCGTTGCCGTACTTTAGATATTAGGACATCGTAGACAAGTTCATTCACTGTCTCAGCAAATCCTGCAACTCTCTGAGATGCAAGTGGGAGTGCATGAAACCGGGGATCTTTAGACTGCATGACAACAAAAGAATGGTGTCACTATTATCTCTTCGTCCAAAGAAAGGAAGTCTTCCAGCATATAGAAACCATTAATAATTTAGAGATAGACTTAAATATATATACACACAATAAAAGTAGCATAACCATAATAACAATAAAAAGAATAACAAATCAAAAGAATTTTGCTCATTCACTTTTTAGCATAAGTACGAGTCAAATGGTATCAACTGTTAGCATTGTTCTGAAGTTTTATCGTAGAATTTCCAAAGATGCTCTAATTGACACTGAAACTTGATAATATATGATTCTCTCTCTTCCTCCCCTGCAATATTATGCATGATTCAAGCCTACCCATACGGTGACATGCAGATCAGGCTCCTAATGTAAATAGCAGGTACATTTACGCACATTTTCAATGACTTTAGAAATCGAGTAAAAATATAAAACCCAGATCTAAAAATAGCCACCACATCATTCAATAAGTCGCAACTTCAATCAATTTACTAAAAGAAAATCCATCAAAATGGTTAATGCCTTTTAGATAAAGAAAATATTAACTCCATATGCGCAATCAGCTATTTGTCCCAGTTTTCCATCCATTAGGTTGTTTCCAGGATAATAGTCAATTTAAACCCGACTTAAACAAGAAATTGGACACAAACAAAACTTTTATATTTTTTTGGTTATTAAACTGCTATTGAATCAACCACTGCATTTCATGGGAACTTTTTCTTCTTGGACAATTTGGACCAAATTTCTTTCACTATTTTCCATGCTCTGTTTGAAAATTGTTTAGACAATTTTTGGTGGTTTCGTGCTCTATCTTTCTCATAAGTTTAGGTGGTTTTCCATTGCTATTTTGATATCACAATTTTTAGGCCATAGTAACCATCCCACCCATTGTAGATAGATATAAAAGCCAAAATCCAAAATGAAAACTTAATGGAAAAGAAAAAGGAAATAAATGGACTCGGATAAAGAAAGCAGACAGATCTAAATTTCATGTACCTGGTCTAAGAGATTAAAGAGTCTCCGGGCCTTCTGAGGAACATCAATGAGCCGCACAGCTGCCACCTCCAAGGCAGCCCTTCCCCCAACAGATAATTCCATATTTCTATCACCACTTGCCACATGTGACTGATTTTGGTCCACAGCTGAACCAAACACCGACAGAGACAAACTTGTGCTAAGTCTAGCAAGGGTTGCTCTCAAGGAAGCTTCAAAGACAGAGGACCTGCTAGTTAGACAATCTGCAACAGTGAGTATCTGCAGAGCCCCTTGAACAATGGACCACTCTTCTTCATTTGAAACTGAATCGACTTTACGTGTAGTTTGAGTTCCTTCCTTTTTGTCCCCCATCTCCTTCTTTTCACCAAGATGATCCACACCGCAGATTGCTCTTAACGACTTGAGGATTTCTTGCAGGTTCGAAATATACTGCAACAATATATCATCTATTGCAAGAATTAACTCGTCGGCTTCTGAACCACCAGTAAGGCTAATGCACCTCTCTACAGCTGCTTCAAGAAGTACAATAATATGGGGAATAGACTCTTCCATTCTCCTCACTGTCTCACTGAGTTCAATTCCCTGGGCTCCCACACCACGAGTAACAGCTCCCCTCAGATCCACCCCTGCAATTTCAGAGGAGAGGATAGCACGCTCCATTTGTCCATACCTATAACACATCTACTTATTAAGTTGGGGAAAACACCAGCATACATTCTCAACTTAATTACAAAGGATGAGATACAGAAGTGGATCAGAAATGAATTGGAATCAGTCACATTAAAATATTTTTTAGTTTTAAGTTGCTTACTAATTAGCATCACCAAGAATAAGTTTTGATAACAAGCTACATTTCACGCACTAAGAAATCATCCATAAAATATTTTACTACGATAGCTTACCTCTGTTTAAAACTTTCATAAGGAAAGTACACAGCCTTCAAGGTATCCATTAAAATCCGAATATTAGATTCAGAAAACAAGTGCTGAATATTCTTTGCAAAGGTACCCGTCATACTGTGTAACTCAATTAAGGCCTCCAGATGCTTAGTCTGAAGTTTGATACCCTTTGGCATATCTCCGGATAAAATATCCAATATTCCTGAAGTTATATAATCATATTCAGTTAAAATCAAAGAGCAGAAACATTCACAGTTTATATAAGGAAAGTTTAAATCAAACTCTAAACCAGAGTATTCTTGAACCTTTAAAACTAATTTGATATAAAGACATAAAAAGAAAAATCGAAGCAGGAAATCATTGATGGGAGTCAAGCATGTATAAAGACAAATGTGTGAGTGAAACACGGCGCACTCATTCCAACCCAAATTAACGAGCCATGTCAAAGCATACAACGTCCTAGACATATTTTAGTCCACGAATTACTTCAACTTAAGTAGTGGTCTCAGTTCCAAAAATAAACCAACTATTATCTCAGAGTTATGCCACCACTATTCTTAAAGATAGTAAGTATTAGGAGAATAATTAGCCATATAGATGTTTCCCTATTATCCTCAGAGGTGCACTTTATACATCCAGAACTCAGAAAAATTCTCATGAGAAAAAATATTTGTTTATCTGTCATGCTGACAGCTTATTTCTAAATATTGGCATACAAAGTACTCAAAAAAATAAAGAATTAGGAGTTACAACCTATTAAACAATATGATTAGCCAACTTTAGTAATTTGATAGGAAAATATAATTAAAAATTAAATCCCTTAATTAAGATAAAACACTCAAATGAAATTGTCCCAGCGGCCACGCATCTTGGCAGACCATTGCAGATGTTCTAGGGAACAACAATGCTCCAGTCATATATGGATTGATAAACTGCCGGTTCTTCTCAGATGAGCAGTCTCCTAATTTCTAATTCTAGACTGAACTCTTTCGCTTACATGTATTGTTCATTTGTTTGCAGTCTGCTTATCTCAATTTCAGAAGCTTGATTCATTATTAGCAATACAATACTTTTGAATACAGAAATTGAGAATTCCACGACAAAACAAGCAATCACTTCAACAGGATAAAACAAGGCAGCAATGAAGAATGGATTGCTACATCAACAAATAGGTCATGCAAAACAAAATATGATATAAAAAGATTTGTGATGACAATTCTAAAGAGAAACTAAATTCCAATATAGAACTCAAAAAGGCATCAAATGAAACCTTTAGCCAATGACTTTGTTTCGGGAACAACATCTCCGGTGGCAAGGTTAATACGTGAAACAAAATTAGCTCCAATAGCCACCATTGTCTCAACTAGTAGCCTTGGAACAAGAGCTCTGTAATCATCTGGAAAAGCAACCATACACCTGCAAAAAAAAATTTAGCTAGATGCTTGAATCCAGCCCAAAAGGAAAACAATACAAAACCTCTAGCCCTGTGTTGAAGTTGTTTTCTTCCATAGGATAATGTGGTGAAAAATCATTACAGGCAAAATGAACTAGTTTGTAAGAAATATTGACTACAAAGCTGTTCAAAATGTAAATGGATTAAGCACCCAAGAAAAACAAGCTAATTTGCAAGAGGAACATCAGAGGTTTGAATGACTCAACTACGAAAATTGCATATTGCTTAGATGATTATTTTTTCAAAAACGACTATGAAATGCACACTTTTTTTTATAACCGAAAAAATGAGTTTTAAACTGATTAAAATTATGTAACTAGCATAAACTCAAAGATAGGTTACAATTTCTTTTACTCAAATAACCAACAAGACAAAAAATGCAGCACAATCGACCCAGGAAAATTATGGAAGTACTTTCACAACAGAAATGAAAGACAAAAACATTTCACAAAAGCACCATCAGTCTTCCTATTTCTAACATATCGAGTATTTCAGATCAAACATTGTTATTCCTTGAAGTCTATGATACACAACTCATTTACCACTCAGTTGAAATTTCTGCAGTGAATAGTATGAAAAGTACCACTTCCATTCTTGTTCCAGATAGAGTAACAGTTCATCATAGAAACTTGGCAACCAACTGGAGAATGAAATTAGAGGTGAACTTGATCGAAACTCGTTATTACTTGCTAGCCTTTCAAACTCATTTCTCTCATTTGCAAGCTTATTAGCACGTTGTCTCGAGTCAAAATCTTCCCAGAGCTGCTTTATGTGCTTTAGGTGAACTTTTGTATAATGTAGCTCTAGAGACTTGAATCTCCCAATCCGAATCAGAATTCCCCGCAAATCTTGGACAACATCAATCTGAGGTGTAAATATGTAAAGCAGCAAACAAAGAACATTAATAGAGTTGAGAGAACACCTACTAATAGAAAGAAATTCAATAGCCAAATAACAGGTTTACTAATGAGAATATAACCTTTCGATTGGATAATGCATCTGTGAGACGAGGCTGCACCATTGCATCTAGTCTATCCTCCAAGACCTCAAGTTGCCTCCTAATGTTTGCAAATTCGGCAACCTGATAACCGAGATTGAAAAAACTAAATCAAATCAAATCAATAAATTATGAAACACTTAATTGTAAAATAGCGATGGAAGATGAAAGACATTACCTCCCCAACAGCTGACAAGCAATGCCTCATGTTGGCCAAGGTTTCTGCAGCCCGAGGAAGATCACCACTGGCAAATACATCCTCCACAGTCGAACTTAATTGTGTTAACCCAGCAGCATCCTGTTGTCCAATACAAACAAGTATTCGATTATATTTTACACCTAATTAAACACACAAATAAAAATAAAAGGTCACTAGCAATCTCTACCTGCAAAGTCTCATAAGCAGCTTCCATTCTTTGCTTGACAGTATCAACTTTCGCTAAGGCAGCTATAGACTCCGCTGAAGATCCCTCCGCCTGCACGAAAATAGAAAGTTCCTCGTTACACAAACAAGACAAACAAATTACATCTCCACCTTTTATATTATTATTTTAAAGTTATTGAATCTTCAATTATAATGTCCAATATCAACAGCTAAATCAGTATAGTTCAAATCAACAGTTCTTGGAATTTTCATTGATTTATACACTCCTTGTTTTCAATTAAGAGAACCTGAATTTAAATTATAATTAACCTGGAACTCTAGATTTGTAAATCAACAATGCATATATAAAGAAAAATCTAGACTTCATAATTATACGAACTGGATCTATAACATAATGAAACAGCGAAATTCCAAAAAAAAAATCTGCACCGACCTTCTTGAGCTTTTGGAGGATTCCGGAGACGGAACCACGGAGAGAAACGGCATCGTCGCGGAGGCGGACGACGTCCCTGGTGGCGCGCGGGACGCGGAGGAGGGCTGCGCCGCTCTGCTCCTCGAGAGACGCCGCGATTTCTTCGGAGACCATCTGGAGCTTCATTTCGAGATCGACCAAGTGGTTGTCCAGAGAGTCGTCCGAGTGACGGGTCTGGCACGCCGAGTTGATCCATTTCTTCGGGTCGAATTTCTCGTCGGAGAAAGGCCCTAGATCCAGCATCATGGTTGCTGAGTTGAGTTGGATCAGGCAAGGTGACACGAGAGTCTGTTAGTTACAGTTTTTTCATTTTCGAGCTTTTTTCTTGCAGAAGATGGTAGAGGTAATGGAATCTGACAATACGGGGCAATACGTAAATATTTTAAAAGTTTGGGGTTTAATAAAGAAAAGTAAATATTTTTTGGTGATTAGTGAAGGAAAACCGAAAACCAAAAACCAAAACCACAAGGAGATTACTGAGGGTTAAGAGTACCCCAAACAAGGCTCCCTATTTTTTCCTTATATTTAGGGAGTAGGTTGTACTTCTTACGGGAGCCATATAAGGAGTGAAAACTCCAATAAACCTCCCTAAAAATGGCTCCCTATTATAGGGAGTATGAATTTGGACCATGAATTATTTGGGTTTAAATAAAAAGAATTTGGATTAAATAAAAATAGAGAGGATGAATTTGGACTATTGGATATGAGTGATGTGGACTCATCATGACCATTCATTTCATTTAAGGAGAGAGGTAAAAAAAAAAAATAATAAAGAGAATGTCTTCCCTCCCTAAATTTAGGGAGCCTTGGGCCGGAATTAATAATAGGAAGTGGGATAGGGAGTCTATCGGAGCATTTCCCGATTCATTCTCCCTAAATATAGTCAACGATGTCCCCAATTCCGGTATATTGGGGATGCTCTAACACAATTGCGTTTTTTTTTTTACTGCAACTATAAACCTCAACATAAACCATAATTTCCACATAAAATTCAGAATTAAGTTACTAAATTCCATTCCAATGATTACTAATTTTGAAGAAATAGAAATCAAATCAAATTTGTACAAAGTTGATTACAAAAAACACCCTTATGTACAAAATAGAGCTATATATATTGTAATCGATCGGATCTACAATTAATTGTTTCGTCGAGCTGGGCACTAACAACCTGAGAATTAAGAGAAAATATAGAGCAATGGTCGAACTAAAAGGAGGGGGTGTTCCCTTTAGGGGACTCTCTCACACTCAAGCCAGAATTTCGTTCGATGAGCAAAATGAAATTGAAAGAGTTAGAGAATAGCAAATTGTGTCGTTTGACATATCAAATCGAGCTATTGATCAATGTGGATGGGTCGACGCTGTGTATTGATGAATTTGATGAGTCGATGCCCGACGTAGGTCAATTAAGGATTGGGTCGATCGGATTTTTAGAACAACTAGATCGATCTTTGCTAGATCATGAAACAACAATTAATGAAATGAGCGAATTACGGAGCTAAGTGTAGAAAGCTTTCACGTACGAGAGATGAAGAAACCAGGACCCTTTTCTCTAAAAAAAGGGTCTATTATTTATAATGGAGCATTAGAGCCTTCACCACTCATTCTTTTTATGAGAGAGCGTGGATCCCGGGCTCTTTATTGCCAGTTTCAATTCTTTTAAATCTGGTAATTAGGGTTTTGTCAAACGTTTGATATTTGTGTAACGTTTGTCATGATTGTGACTAGCTAAGGGGCTTTTGACCATATATTTATCTTGGTTTGATGTCCTAATGGGCCATACGTGGTTTTGGACCTGTTTTTATAGTGGACTGTGGACCCATGTTAGTTTAGTTACTCTAGTTCTTCTGTGGGCCTTTTTAAGGTTTACAAATGGGATTGTGACATATTTTATACCCTATTCAAATGTGGGCTTGATTATTGGGCTGCAGGCCTGTTTTTTAAACCACTACATATATATACACACCAAGTTCAAGACATCTATAGTTTATTTTTATTTCATATATATATATAACATAATTTCACATGAGATATTAATGAAAAAAATATATATGGATGTTTTTTTTTTTTTTTTAACTTATGTGATAATATTTTAGTAAAAATATATGAATTTCCAGTGTAATCAATAAATGGAATTTGATTCCCAGGGTGAGTGAGAGGAATTAAGTTCCCTTTATTTCAGCAACTTAATTTTGGATTTATGAGGGAGGTATATGGAACTTAATTCCCCAAAACACTAGTAATCAATCCATAAGTTCCTGATGAAATGGGAACTTGATTCCTTTCATCCACCATAGGAATCAAGTTCTGAATTCATGACATTTTTACTAAAATATTCTAAATTTAAAAAAATAATAAAATAATTGTCATCTTCATGATTATTGACTTTTGTCTTTAATTTAATGTAAATCATATTGGTTTACTTTTTTTTTTATAATCTTCGTATTAGTTTAATGAAACTGTTTTAGCATTTTTAAGAATAATAATTTATTTTCCTAAATATCAATTAGTTAATTAGAATGATAAAACCAAGTTTATAAGATGGCATAACCTCAAACGTGCAACTAAGCTGGGTATGGGGTTGGTTTTAACTATATCCAAATCAAACCGTGATTTAATCCGTTTAGTAATTTACAAACCAATTATAAGGTAAAATCAAACCGAATTAAACCAATAAAAATTGGTTTGATATGACAGTTATAAATTTTGGTATGTGTTTTTTTCATTTACTTTTCAAAATTTTCAAGTTGTTCCATATTTAAAAAAATAAAAATAAAATAAAATAAAAAAGTTAAGAATTAGAATTAATATAACATAATAACAAAATCACATGTTTTTATTTATTTATTTTTAATTTGAATATATATATATATATATATATATATATATTTAAGTAGCCAAATCAATCGAGTTTCTTTTAAGCAACCTATTGAATTCATTTAATTTAACAAAACCAAATCATCTAATTTTGATGAGATAAGATTGGTCTGGTGGTAAACCTCTCACACCTGCATCAAGAGGTTGTAGGTTTTGATGAGATAAAGTTGGTCCGGTGGTAAACTCATCACATATATACCATGTGATTGCAAGTTCGAGTCCTTTCTCTTCTAAAAATTATAAAAATAAAAAATAAAATTAAAAAATTAAAAAATAAAACCTAAAATATATGTAATAATATAATACTTAAAAAAATAATAATAATAAATAAACATCTAAAATTGGTTTGATTTGAGCAGATTGATCGGTTTAACAATTTGGATTCTAACCCTACCTACAACCCTACCTACAACCTTATTTAGATGAGTACGTGTGAGAGATTTTCCCCTAAATCAATCCCATCTCGTTATTTATTTGCTATTTTGTCTCTAATCAATGCATTTACATTGAAAAACTTGTATTCCTTAATTCCAAGCTTTTATTCCCTCGATTCACAAATCACAAATTATGTGGTGATTTGTTTTCCCTTGTAATGATTGATCACATTAGATTTAAAGAATTTTAAAAAATATACATATATTAATGAAACCGAGCTTTATGGTTTTAGCAATCCATTTCTCAAACGAGCACGGATCGGTGAATAGAAAATATCTCCCACACACAGAGATTAGAGTAGCCGATGAGATGTCTCCTTCGAGAATTATCCACAACAGAATTTCATTCTAGAACCTTCTCGTTTTCTAGCAACTTCCATTTCCCAATATAAATACCACACTCCCTTTTCGTCTTCTGCAAGCTAACTCACTGTTTTCGCTTTAAAAAAACTCTCTCAAGCTCTCTGTAAGCGTTCGACAATGGCGTCTTCTCTCGCTCGGCTTCTTTCTTCAAGCGTTCTCCCTAGGACTCTTCGCTCCGTCAGCCGCTCAACTGCAGCCGCACAGCCTTCCTCTCGCTTCTTCAACACCAATGCTGTTCGCGACTTCGACGACTACGAGCGTGACCTCGACGTCGACCGCCGCTACTCCCGCTCCGCTCCTCGCCGACGCGACGATTTCTTCTCAGGTAGTCGTCTTATACTTCCTTCCTAGTCAGATCTCTGTTTTCACAGTTTCTTAAGTTGAAAAAAACTGACACGATGTCGTATTTTGTTGTGTAGATTCATTTTTTCCGTTCTCGGCACCAAGGAGCTTGAACCAGATCCTGAATCTGATGAGCCAAATGGCTGAGAACCCGTACTTGGGCGGCACCAGCACTCGCCGTGGCTGGGATGTCAAAGAGACTGACGACGGGTTGAATCTGCGCGTGGACATGCCTGGACTTGGCAAGGAGGACGTGAAAATCTCTGTGGAGCAGAACAGTCTGATAATCAAAGGCGAAGGAACCAAGGAAGGAGACGATGAAGAGAGCGTGAACAGGTACAGTAGCAGGATCGAGTTGCCGGAGATGATGTTCAAGACCGACGAGATCAAGGCGGAGATGAAGAACGGCGTTTTGAAGGTGGTGGTGCCTAAAGTGAAGGAGGAGGAGAGAGCTGATGTCTTCCATGTCAAGGTTGAGTGAATACTGATCTGGGTTTTTGGTTTTAGGTGTTAATAGTAGTAGAAGCTTTTGCTGGGTTTTAGGGATGGAGAGAATAATTTTTGTTGTTTTTGAGTCCTCTCTCGATTGAATCGATGGAAAGTGAAACTGTTGTTGGTGTTAATATTTTTGGAGGAATTATGAGAAGTAAAGCCTTTTGAGTTTTGAGTTTCTGGTAATTGTTGTTGACATATTATTTACTTGTTTTATAACGGTTAGACTGTTGTTTGTTTTCCAAGAAAATAGTGTTCATCGTCCAAGAAAACAGGAGATAAAAATATGTTGCATTTTTCCATTCGATAAATCATATCATCCGACAATGATTTTGATCAATTAGGACTAAAACTAACTAATTAAATTTATTTCAAATCGATATACATCAAGCATGATGGGTCAATAGATATGACATATGAGACACCGGGGTTTTATTAGGTCAAGATCAAGATATGACTCTATCCCAATGGTTATGGTTAGATGAGTTGCAGAAATTATCATTTATTAGTCCATTAAAGCTTGCAATAGCATTTTCGAATTTCGATGGCCAGTGTATTTGTCAGACTTTTTGTACATAATTTGACACCATTTGCTGAAAGGATTGAGGTCCCTGCGCATCTGATAAATGTTCATCTTTTAATAATCTGATGATATATGGCACGTGGCAATCAAAGAAAATAGCAATCGATATCTATGGAGACCTACACTAATTGAGATTTCGTAGATCTCTATGGAGATCAATTACTATTTATTTTTTACTTTTAATATTTAATTTGATTTGTTTTTCTTTAAAAAATATATATATTTAAATTGTTTTGGTTGACTTTTAATATATAATTATCATTTATCAAACAATTAAAAATTTTAAAAATTAAAAATATTATAATATTGAGAGGTAATTTGGATATTTTGTAATATTTGACTTTTAAATTTTATATTTTTAATTAATTATTTTTTAATTATTTTAATATTTACAGTATTTTTTAAAAATAAAAATTAATAAAATATTGAAGAAGGGTATTTTAGTCATTTTATCATTTAGTATGGTCAACGGTTAGTCAACTGTCAGTCAACGGTTAGTTAAGGGTATTTTCTTATAATTTTAGTAAAACTGAATTATACCTCATATATATGTTAAAGTTAGAGTATGTTTATGCAATTTTCCTTTTAATAATCTGTTGACATATGGCACGTGGCAATCAAATAAAAGAATAATTATGATTGATTTGCCTTATTTTTTTTTTTTTCCTCTTTTCACTTAACAAACGACACCATATTAATCAAAAAATTAATTAATTTTTTTTTCATTTTTCTCTCCTCTTTCATAACCTTCTTCTTCTTCTCTCGTTTCTCTCTCTCTCTCTCCCTCTATCTCTATCTCCTCTCTATCTCTTCTTCATCTCCAACTCAATCTCTCATCTCCACCTCAAAAAATTGAATAATCTAAAGGGTTTGGATTTTGATGGGGTTGGGGTTGGGGTCGATTTCGGTTGGGATTTTCGGGGTTTGTAACTGTAGTTTTTGGTTTGATTTTGGGAAAATCTCACTTAGAAGCAAAATTGAAAAAATAAATAAATCATGATGCCAATAACATGTTTCTTCATCGACAGCTAGGGGTAAAGCAATTCCTTGACCGATTGTGAACGTAAGAGCTCTGGCTCAATTCGTTGACCGATTTTAATCGATTGGATTTCGTTTTGATGAAATCAGTCATAAGTTATCTCAAAATTCATAGCTTTTAGAGGGATTCGGATAGTGGGTTTTTGGGTATGAAAAATTATCTATGCAATTAAAAGTATACACCTATCTGTGAACGGGAGAGAGAGTGTATGAAGAATTATGGGTTCAAGCTCCACAAGCCATGATGCTGGAATAGGAAGTCTTCTTTCGGGAAAAAACCGTATTACCTTGCTTCTCTATGGAATTAATGCTTTAAGAATTCAATTAGAGTTTGATTGTCTTCCGTATTAGCAAAATCTAGGCTCCCAGTTATATGTTCTAAATATTAGCATGAATCAAATCCACTATGAAGCAATTATTTTCAAAAAAGAAACAAACAATAAGAAAAAATAAGGTTTGAAGTGATGGGAGATGAGAGAGAGAGGAAGGAAGACAATGATGAGAGAGTAGAGAAAAAATTAACTTGTTTAAGGATACGGTATCGTTTAATTCCATACCGTGGTTGTAAACCCCAATTTGTTTTTCACCAAATTGGTGAAATGGACTACTAAAGTACCGTTTGTTTTTTACCACTTAAATCTGAAGTCTTAAATTAAGTGGAGTTTATTCGTTTGTTTTTAACTTATATCTTAAATTAAGTTAAAAACATCTTAAAATAAAAAGTTAAAATTTTTGACTTTTCACTAATCGAATAAGTGATAGTTAGCAAATTAACATAAATTTCCTAAAATAACTCCAATCAAAAACACCTTATTAACATAAACAATCCCCAATTTCATCAATTAAAAAAAAAACCCCAATTTTATCAAACCCTAATCCTAAAGGCCTAAACCTAAAATGGAATCTCATGGAAGGGGGAGGTGGCGGAGGCGCTGCCTCCATGAATCATGAACGGAGGAGGCTGGCCGACCCATGCGTTTGACGGGAAGACAATCGGTACGGAGCTCAACGAGATCAACCTCGACACCTCCAATTTCGGTTCCTCCATCTTGCTAAGAATATCCCCAACAACGATGTCTTCGAGGCCTCGCATGCCGAGGACGTCGATGCCTTCGAAGATAGGCCCCAACGGCGACGTCTTTGAAGATAGGCCACACCGCCGTTGGGACCGTTGGAGGCGTGTTGAGAGATACTTTCTTGAGTTTTTCTTTTAATTTTTTTAATAAAATATTTTTTTTTACTTAAATAAAATTATTATTATTTATTTAAAATAAATTAAATTAAATGAATATTGAAATTCATTTCTAAATAATAATATTATTATTAAAATAAAAATACTTAAAATGAAGGGTATACTAGTAAAATGAAAACCACTCAATATTTAAGTAAAAACATCTAAACAAACAAGTTGGAGGGTATTAAACTCTTAATGAATAAGAGCTATTAAGTACTTATAACTTTTAAGACCTAAATAAATGAAAAAACAGCACAATCCTTTTTTACCCAACAACTAAGTGGTCGTCTGTTTTTTTATCAAAAGAGTGAATAGTCCTGAAAATTGAATAGTGATTGAAACCTGAATCTAAATAATATGTTTGTTTTTCATTTTTATTACCTTTGAATAGAATGTCAATTTGCTTGTTTTTTAAAATATAAAATGATTTAAAAACAAGTAATTTGACATTTTATATGATACAAATAACTAAATAAAAATAAATTAACAAATCTTAAACTATTTTTATGTAATAATTTAAAATATATTATTCATGATTAAGATGTGATAAATAATTTTAAAGATAAATAAATATTTAAAAAAAAATTTGATTTAAAAAAAAAAATTGAATTGAAAGTTCAACGATGGTGTTGAAAGTTACAATGTAATTAATGTTTTTTTTTATATTTTAGATATTTATCATAAGTAATAAGTTAAAAAAATAAATTTGTATAATATTAAATTATGATAAAATTGGAAATATGTTATCTTTGGTAGGATAATCTTAGAAGAAAATAAATTAAATGCAATCCAGTAATCTGAAATTAAGTTATAAGTTAGTATTTTATATATATATATATATACTTTATTTAAGTTGTTTTTTTGGTATTTTTAAAGTTGTTTGATAACTTTTAAAAATACTAATAAAAATAAATAAAAAATAAATAAATAACTTTATAACTTCGGGCCCGTTAATTTTTAAGTGAAAAAAAAACAAATGAACCCTAACACTGAACTTGTTCTTCTCACAACAGCTATGGTGCAAACACATATCACAATCTTTGTTGTTTTATTTTTATTTTTTATTTTTATTATTAATTAGCATAATCAATTGGCTAAGATCTTTTAGTTATTTTTTCTTGGTATATTTTACTTGATTGATTTATTGGTTCTTCATTGAAAGATTTACTACTTGTATTTTGGATAAAGAGAGATCACACAAGGTTTGTAGAAACCGAATTCAATGCAAATGGGAAAAACATAGATGTAAACGGGAAAAAACTTGTAGAGCACCCAAGCCCACTAGCCCAATCCATCGATTAGCAAATCCACGGGCTTCGTTTGTGCTAAACGAATTCGAGTCCACACTTGTTTTTATGGACCTTCCTATTTCTAACTCAATAATTGCTAATTTTACAAATTACAACCAATTGTGGTCCAAGGCAATAGTTTTATTTTATATTATTTTATTGGGTAAATTACACTCACACCCTTAAGGTTTGAGATAAAGACATTTAGATGAAAAGGTTCAGTTATTCTACACTAACACCCATATATTGTCGAAAATACCCTTATATAATAATCAAAAATAAAAGTTTTTTTATACTAACACCCAAGGGCATTTTGGACCTTACCATGGCCAAATAGGGATATGAGTGTAAAATAACTAACTTTTCCATCTAGATGTCTTTGTCTCAAACCTTAAGGGTGTGAGTGTAATTTACACTATTTTAGTTTATTTTATTACACAATTATATAAATTTTGGGGTTTTTTTGTAAAGGGGAGGACTTGAACTTGCAATCTCGTAGTGCATGTTTAAGAGGTTTTACTACTGGACCAATCTCATTTTATCGGTCTAAGACAATAGCTTAGCGGTAACTATATCTCTCGACAAAATAAAGATTCCAAATTCATGTCCTCTTACCCTAAGTGATAAATAAATAAACAAATGTACAACTAACTCCAATTATCACGTGGTCAAAATCCGTTATTGGGGTTTTCAAGGGGATAATGTATTTTAAGCCTGAATCTAATCCGAAATTAAAAAATGTTGATTGTTGAAGTTTGACTAACAGTGATGTGATGACTGATAAGAACTATAATTAAGCCTGACACCTCTTACTATGGGCAAGGACTATGAAAGAAAACGCGCCGCCTTTGTGCGGTTCAACTCTCAGTTCCTAGCACACCGCTTTTGATAATGCTAACAAAAAGCCATATATATATATATATATATATATTTATATAGTACATATCTTAAAAGCACATCATCTCTTTTTCACGGAAGCGGTGAGTGAGGAGAAGAAGAGTTTAAATCCTACTATATACATTTTATAAATGTATATGGAAAGTTTTATTTTCCTTAATTATGGGAGTGGTTATCTCCCATTATTAGAGTAGATATCTGGATTGTATATGTATTGTTTAATCTCGACTAATCTAGAAAGTTATATCGTAATAGTTCTTGTAATACCTAAAAAAAAAAATATATATATATCTTTTTAAAACGGATTTTCTATTGTCGGTTCGTTCTGACAATAAATATATCAAGATAAAGAATGTGGACCACTAGATTTACATACTTTAACTCAAAATGTTTGTACTTATCCAAACTTTTCTATAATCCAGGGTCTACGTTTTTCATTTTAATATATTTATTGTTAAAACGAGCTGACAATAAAAATATTAATCTTTAAAAATAAGTATATATTTTTATTCGTTTCTTGATAACTAAAGACATGTCAACATTATTCTTATAACAACGAGATAAGACTGGCTCATTAGTATTTCCTTCATAACTATACGGGTAGTGGATTCGAGTCCTGTCTATCCCTTTCAAACCATAAATTTATCGTTATATTTCAAATAAAAGGAAAAAATTATTCTTATAAATAAAATACGGGTGTTTATTTTAAATTAGTAATGGTGTTGTTAGCACTTAGCAGCAATTGTCTGGTACAAGCCCAGTCCATTTAACATATGGAGGAGCCCTCCTTCAAAGTTATTTTTTTCTTTTCTATTTTTCCTTTAAAAGCATGACTAAGGCAGGTGATTATTTATCCAAAATTACATTCAAATGATATTGGCTAATAAGTTATTACAATTCACATTATTGTTATTTTTTTTAATAACATATCACGTTATTTAAACATATTTTGGATAAATAATTTAGTCAAATAAAACATTGTTCTAAAAGTATTAGGGGTGTGCGGCGGATTGGATCCAATGGATTTACCATGATCCAAGATCCGATCTAATCCGATCGAATCGAAGAAATTGCAATCCGATCCGATCCAATTTTTAGCGGGATCCGATCTGATCCGAACCAATTATTATTCAAACATTACTAATTAATTCAAATAAAATTAACATTAAAAAAATACATGACATAATTTTTAAACTTTATATAATTAAAAAAGTTTATAAATATTATAAATCAACTCCAAATGTAGACTTAATAAGTCGTGATGTTAATTAAGAATAATATAAGAAAAGAAGAAAAGAAGAAAAGAAGATAGTGGATTGTTGGCTGTAGAGAAATTGAGAAAGAAAACCTAAAATAGTAACATTAAGAATTGTATTTTGGTTGGGCCGTTATATTAGAAAGTAGTGGATAAAATAAATTGTCCAATATAAAAATAAGGTCTAATATTTTAGACAGATTGACGGATTCGACGGATTTCCAAACTAAAATCCAAGATCCGATCCGATCCAATGAATTTTAAAATTTAGGATCCAATATAATCCAATCCAATCACCTATCTGGATCCGATCCAATCTAATGGACTGGATCCGATCCAATGGATCGGATTGGATCTTGTACACCCCTAAAAAGTATATACCATCGTAACAATTTATTCATAAACCAATTATTGTGAATTTCTTTCAACAACCAAAAAAAAGAAAGAAAGAAAGAAAAAGAAGAAGAATAAATATATAAATTATTGTGAGTTGGTGTTATCCACTAAAAGATTTTTATTCTTGTCCAATAAAATACTAGATCGGATTTGATTAACACAAGAAAACTAAAGCTAATTAAAAAGATGGTGAAAATAAAAATCACATCTTTGATTTTATTCTTGAATCATCAATGAAAATTCCAAGCCACCTCCTTGATCAGCCTATCACAATTCACAAGTCACAATTATTTTTGTTAACGTGACACATTTAACAATATTCAATTAATTTCTTCATAGTATGCCATAGCATATTCCATGAGTATATGAGAATCAACGGTTACTCAGTCGTTATTCTAAAGTCTAAACCCATTGACGCACGATGTCTTGTTTCAGAGACCAGCACACCTATACATTATTTAATTAATTATTATATTTTCATCAATCATGTGATTAAAGTTACTCCAATTTGATTACTTTTTTTACTAATACGTCATCCAAAAAATAAATAATTACATGATATGCATGTATTTAATAAAGTCAAGAAAAGGTAACGCAGCAGTTGTTGTAAATTGAATAGTCCTCCATCTACCCATCTAACAATCTTTCTGGTGCAGCGTTTGATATGAGACTGAGTCGATATCGTCATATCGATGACAATAAACACGGTTGGAATATCTACTATTTTTACGACATCCAATACAAAACTCGTTAAACATATTTTTAAAATACATAATATGAAATTCGAATTTCGATCAATGCACAATATTTAATTTAGAAGAGGATGTGTGTTTTTTTTTTTCTTTTTTAGCACATTAACTGTATCGAATGTTATTCACTTATTTTTTGTGGGGAGACATTTCCCAATTTTATTTTATTTTTTTTAAATAATTAGTTCCGAATGTATCATAATTTGAAAAATAAAATAAAAAATATTATGATAAAAAATGAAACACCTCACAAAAAGTGAGGATAAGAGATAATAGATAAATCCCCTAAAAGAAAAAGACATATCATGTCTATTTTTCATCATTTTTTTAAAGAAAAAATTGAGTTTGATTGGTTTTATACTTTCTAGTTTCAACTTTCAATATGTAGTATCTATCCATCCACATATCTAGATCATGTATTTTTTTTTTTTAAGCTTTTTATTATCTGTAGAATTCGAACTGCTGATTTAAAAATTATTTATTTAAACCTCAAACCCATCTATCTACCAATTGAACTACGTCCCCCAAAGAGCTTCAATATGATAAATCAATTCCTCCTCCCATTCTCACAATTACTCTCCGATCCAACCCATATACAAACAAAAAGCTAGATTTCAATTTTCTTCTGATCCAAACAAATTTGTGTGGGTATGTGTGGATATATAAAACGACAAAATAGACTGCACCTTTGAATCACAGGTCACAAGACCTACGACAAGAATTAATTCCAATTGGAATTGGACTCATCAATGCAATAGTACAAAATCTATAATTAGCCCACAACAATGGACTATTAGATCCGGAAAATGCCACCGAAGGAAATTTCTAAGTTCCTTCCCGGTCTTTTTTCTTGTAATATTGTTATTAATAGGTTTCCAATAGTGGAATCAAGCTACGTAAAACAACGTACAAATTAAAATTAAGTTTATACCTAATTCTCCTTACCCTTCCACATAATAAAAAATATTAAATTCTCTTTCTTAAATCTCTTTTCGATTTATAATGGACAAAATGCCATGAAAGGAAATTTCTAAGTTCCTTCTCAATGTATTTTTTCTTATATTATTATTAATCGGTTTCCAATACGAAATTTATAATTCACAATTGAAAATATAAAATCTTGTTTGCTAAATCGGTAGATATATATATATATATATGGAATGGTTGATTCATGAACCCTAAACACAAATTAAAAATTAAGTTCACTTTAGAAAGTAAACCTAATTCTTCCTCTCACCCAACCAATAAAATTAAGTTCTCTTTCTTCATTTTGTTTTCAATTTATCTTTAATTTTTAATCTCTATTAATAAATAAATCGTTAATGTTAATTGTTAAGGATCCCACTTACTTAAAGGAATTAACTCTAATTCGTTAAAATTATGAATATTTTTAAGACATATGTGAAATAATGGGATATTACAAAGATAACAATTAAAAGGCTAATTGTCACAAATACCTCATGAACTCTTCAAAACGTTGCATTGTGCTCTATGTACTTTTTTTTTTTCTACACTAAACTCCTTGAACCCTCGTAAATTGGCAATCGTTAAAGGAATCTGCCCCATCACCAGGGGCAGATTCCTTTAACGATTGTCAAATTATGAGAGTTCAAGGGTTTAATGGTGAAAAAAAAATATAGGAGGTAAATGTGTAAATTCAGCTATAGTTCAGGGAGCATCGGTGCCAATTAACCTTAAAATATCTTATTATTATTATTATTATTATTATTATTATTATGGTAGGCTTTTGATATCCTGCTAGAGCCAACTAGCCAAGCATGTTGAGTGCCACATCAGTCCTCTGATAGCGTCATCACTCACCATCCATGGAGAACAACTTTGCTCACCCATACTAACTAGAGGTAAGTATTACCTCTTACTTCATTGCTTGACATATATCTCAAATTTTGGATTAACTTTGAATTAACTTTGAACTTTGGATTGATTTTGAGACACGTGTCAAGTAATGAGGTGGGAGGTGATGCTTACCTCTAGTCGGTGTGGTTGAACAAAGTTATCCTTCCGTCCATGAAGGCTGATTCATCTGTTGTGCCACATCAGACGTTTATCGTACCCGACGTGGCTTGTGGGGTCCTCTAATATTTTGGGGAGCATATACGCTTGCAAGTTTAGAATAATTCTTTTTGAATATTCGCATATGCCATCTTCAGCCACCCGCCCTTTTTATTGTTAAAAATGGTAGGCGTCTCCTGCAATTACCATTTTGTCCTTTTTATTAGGCCGTGACTCATTGAGTGTGCCGACTTGACCACTTGGTTAATTTTTGGTGATGTCTCGAATCTACCCTTCCAATAATCCAATAGTTGGACCACTTCTCATTCCATTGAGTCATTGAGATCCTTAAAACATGTCAATATTGTTTTGTTATTATTATTATTATTTTATTGTTAATTATCTAACACTAAACGAGTTAGTAACCTACCAATATTAAATACCGTATGAACGAATAGATATCTATTACCATAATATCAGACGTATAGGCAAACTCGATTATGTTATCAATATAGATACCGCTTGTTTAATATATTTACACTATAGCCATGAGAGACTTTTCTAATTCAATATAGATACCGCTTGTTGCAATGGCACTATTATCTTCTTCGAAACAGGTCACGAATAATGTGATTGATGCCTCAAAAAGCAAGGTATGAAAAAGTAGGAATCTCGTGCAAAAGAAAGAAAGAAAGAAATTAAAGATATAAATGCTTGTTATTTTCTTTTTGTTTTCACTATAATTATAATCGATAAGAATTTATTTAGTCTTGTTTGTCTATCTCTTCATAAAAATTAAAAGTTAGATAACTTCTTTTGATAATCTAACTTTTTTTTTTTTTTTTTTTTTTTTACACTTCTTTTCTAAAAATACTCCATTTTTAAATTTTAAAATTTAAAAAATTATAAAGACATTTCATTTTATTACAAGATTATCCATTTTTATCTTTTTTGAATTAAATTATTAAAAAAAGAAAATATCTTTCATAAATCATTAGATTAATTATTACATATTAAATACTTTCTCCTAAATTTTTAATTACCGGATTAAACTCTTTCTCCTATAATTTATATATATATATATGTATATATATATATATAATTTTCTATCTCCATTTTTTCTCAAACAAAAATAACAGTTTAAAAAAAAAAAAAAAGTCTGGATTCCAAAGTCTGGATGTCGCAGCCTGCATAATCCAAAGTCTGGATTCCAGCCAAGGAGCCGAACAAGTCCACAACAAGGCTAAGTTGCTGGAAGACTCTAGAGATTTCCACACACTTCAAGATTGGATGGAAGTTTCTAGTTGATGGAACATTCTAAAGATCCTCGGAAAAGTCTAGCAACAGATACTTCTAGAAGTCTCTAGCGACACAACCATTCTAGGTTGTTCCTGTACACATCTAGATGTATGTAGAATAATCTAGAATGATGTAGATACTTGTATAGAATTCTAGAGGCATGTAAATACATATAGAGAATTCTAGAACCTTGTAGATATTTCTGGAGGCAAAACCTCCACCGTTGGATCAAATCGATCCAAGCCATTCATTGAGGAGGTGGCACACTATAAATAGCCAACCTCTCTCATTTGTAAGGCAACTCCTAGCCTATCCAAGCCATTTGTAATCAAAGCCTTATAAAACTTTCCTTATAGCAATACAAGCTTTCCTTTACATTCCAACCAAGCTCTTCCTACTCCATTCTCTAGTCTCTCTTGCGTTTGAGAGTGACAAGCACACATTTTAGGTTTACTTAGCAACCTTACCCACAAGTTGCCTAAGTGCCGCACGAGATTTTCCGCTGCGTAATTCTAAGCCTGTGACAGTTGGTATCAAAGCCTTGTCAAGAGACCACAGCTAGTTCACGAAGCAATGGCCTCCGACAGCGAAGTTGCTCCACGTCAAACAACCACAGCTAGTTCGTGAAGTATTGGCCTCCGACAGCTAAGTTGCTGCTAAAGCGGAAGAGCATATGCGTGGTCGTGACGAGCGATGCGCCCACACTAACACCTGGTTCGTGGCGAGCGACGCACCCACACCATGCAAAGCAAGTCCAAGGGTCCGTCCATGGATTCCTTGAAGCTTGGATGGCTGGCTTAGAGGACACCCTCTCCGGTGCACAGGTCACCTTGAGTGATGTCTCCGACCATCTCAACAGCCTAGAGTTGGACTACGGCAAGATCACCGAAGCCACCGAGTCCATGCTCCGTGAGTCCCAAAAAGGTGTCAAAGAGGACACGAGCTTCCTCATCCGTAATCTCCACATGGGTCGTGGAGAAACCCTGTTCTATCACCTCTTCGACGAACATCGAGCTAACCGAAGGCGTTCCGAAGAAGAGGAGTCGTGCAAGCCATGGGAAGCGACGATCAAAGATAATGGAGGGAGGTGCCACCAATGACAAACTGCCGTTCCACCAACGCATGCCCACTTGCACAAAGCCGAAAGAGTCGACACACTGCAATACACGTCCGGCTCCTAACACAAAGCCAATCCTTCACGAGAGGCTTTCCAAACCAAAGTCCACTCGCTCGAAGGAGCCAACCCGTGGCAAACTCCGACATGCATGTCGCCCATGCGACGAGGACGTCTCGAAATTATGTGGGGGAGGATGTCACGGCCCTTATAATCCAAATTCTGGATTCCAGCCAAGGAGCCGAACAAGTCCACAACAAGGCTAAGTTACTAGAAGACTCTAGAGATTTCCACACACTTCAAGATTGGATGGAAGTCTCTAGTTGATGGAACATTCTAGAGATCCCCGTAAAAGTCTAGCAACAAATACTTTCGAAAGTCTCTAGCGACACAACCAATTTAGGTTGTTCTTGTACACATCTAGATGTATGTAGAATAATCTAGAATGATGTAGATACTTGTATAGAATTCTAGAGGCATGTAAATACATATAGAGAATTCTAGAACCTTGTAAATATTTCTGGAGGCAAAACCTCCACCGTTGGATCAAATCGATCCTAGCCATTCATTGATGAGGTGACACACTATAAATAGCCAACCCCTATCATTTGTAAGGCATCCAAGTCTATTCAAGCCTATCTAAGTCATTTGTAATCAAAGCCTTATAAAGCTTTCCTTATAGCAATACAAGCTTTCCTTTACATTCCAACCAAACTCTTCCTACACCATTCTCTAGTCTCTCTTGCATTTGAGAGTGACAAGCACACATTTTAGGCTTACTTAGTAACCTTGCCCACAAGTTGCCTAAGTGCCGCATGAGATTTTCCACTGCGTAATTCTAAGCCCCGTGACAGCATGCCCACAAGAAGCTAGCTAGGTATATTTGATGGTTTTGGTGGTAATTTAATTATTAGGTTTGATTTGACAATGAGCTCCACTTAATTTCCTAGGATTGCGATTTAAAATATTTGATGATTTGATCTAAAAAGAAAATTTTATGACATTGAACTCCACTTAATTTCCTAGTAATAAATTTATATTTCAACTTTGTGAAAGTTGCTTGTGGGATCAATTCTTGGGTCATGACTCATTTCATTTGAACTTAAAAAGAAGGGATATTAATATTTTTGACCTAAAAAGAAAGCTTCAAGTTATAATTACCTTGGCTTTTTAAAAAAAAAATAAAGAAGTTATAATCACCTGCCTGCCTTTATTTATTTTTTAAAATTTTCATTCATTGATGTTTTTTACTTCTCTTTAATATTTTTAAGATAGTGATCATTTACTTTTGTGGAAAAAATGAAGCTTCGCTACGGGTTCATTCTTGATGATGTAAATTGAGTCCCACATGCCTTTACCCAATATTGCATTGCAAAATAAGGGGAGACCGTGTCGTGGGAGTTACAATCCATACCTTGCTTATATAGTGTGAGGTTAAAAAAAATTACAAAAACAAATATATTGATCCTAGCTAGATCAAAACGAAAAAACAAACACATGTCTTTACCAATAAAACCGACAATATAAATTTAGACTTAATGGTACGGTTGTCCCCTGAATTATTCGTGAATTACAGATGTATCCTCTAAATTTTTAAAATGGTAATTAAACCCCTTGAACTCTCCTTTTATTTGCACCACTTTTATATAGATGCTCCCCTTATGGGAAAGATAATAAATCAAGCTGGTGCGAAGGAAATGAAAGTTCAGAAGGTTTAATGACTATTTTAAAAATTCAAGGGGCACATTTGTAAGTCGTGAATAATTCAGAGGGCATTAAATCATAAATTTTGAAAAAGAAAAAGAAAATAAAAAAGTTTAATAGTTATACCCAACAGGGACGTGGTTACAGACAGCACATCTTTTGCGTAGATTTATTTAATTATTTCATCATGTTAGCAATATTTATCCACCACACCACAACTCCACAAGCTGGCTTTTCTTTTTCTTCACGCAAGTCTGTATTAAGAACGGTGGTCTAAAACTGCTCAGCAAATACAAAGCATAGATGATTTTCATGACACGTATCGAAATGTGGTTGGTTGATTAGTCTTTTCCATATGAACCATTGGATCCTGTTTAGGTTTATGAAGTTGAGATTTGAATACTTTTCCCGCCACGTTTATATCATACATTTAAACGGTTTCAATTTCTTCGTCACACCCAAAAGCCAACCACAGATGTCAACGATTACAACTTTTTGTTTTGTGTTTTTAAATTATTATATTTAGAAATGAATACAGATTAATTTATCAATCAATTAATAATTTTTATATGGTTCCCGTATTATTATTATCATTATTATTATTATTATTATTATTATTATTATTATTATTATCAATACTGTTCTGATTTTATAATTTCAGGCGTCTAACTACAGCCCTATATTCACAGTGAACTCATAACCCCATATTAACAAATAATCACACTAAATATGAATATGTAGCTGTAATCCTTAACTTATAATTTCAAGACGTCCATACTAGAGAATCACCCCATATATATATAATATGGTCTCAATATTATTAATCTATAGAGTTTGTATTATATCTATATATATTATAAGTTTTTTAAGGTACAGTTTGTTTTAATTAATGTCGTTTTTTTTTTTTTTTTGGAATATTAACATTGATAAAAGTATTATTTATTTTGTAAAATGATTTGAAAAAAATATTACATTTATTAGAGGGTGGAGAGTACTTCAATAAGGTCCACTCAATAAAACATGATATGCATATATATATATATATATATATATAAAATGTTACAATAATTTAGGGTTTGAGGAGAGAGAGATTCGAATCCATAACCTCATGGTGTACGTGTGATGCCCTGATGGGCATACCACCAAGCCAACCTCATATGTCTAATCTATTACTCATATAAAAAGAGAGAGTGGTCGATAGTGGTGGCCACGGTTCGGTTTCGGTTTCGTGGCCACCCAAAACCGAAACCGAAACCGTAACTGGAAAACGGGTTTGGTACACGGTTTATAACCGGCGGTTTTACGGTTTCGGTTTCGGTTTCGGTTTCGTTTTAAAAACCGACGGTTTTGGGTTCGGTTTCGGTTTTTCAAAAAAAATTTCAAAAAAAATGCCACGTGTCAGCTTCTGATTAGTCGATTTTTTTTTAATTTTTTTTTTTATAAAAAAACCGGTGGTTTAACCGCGGTTAAAACCACCGGTTTTTGGCGGGTTTTGGAAGTACCCAAACTGAAACCGTAACCGGTTCAACCGGTTTCCAACCGGTTTTGAAACCGTCGGTTTCTGTTTCGGTTTTGGGGCGGTTTTTGGAAGTACGGTTTCTTTTAAATCGCGGACAAAACCGTCGATTTAACAGAAACCATGACCACCTCTAGTGGTCGATTACAATTAAAGCATCATGTTTTTTTTAAAGTAAAATTACAATTCAACCCTTCAAGTTTCTCATTTTATTTATTTTAGTTTATTTGAAAGTAAAATTACAATTACAACCCATTAAGTTTATATATATACTGAATGGACATGGTTTAGTATGATTTTAATTATTGCATCCCTTAGATTTGCGTTGAACAACGAATGATAAGTATAACTCTTCGAGTTTGTAGGATTACTTAATAGACATGTCTGAGTAATAGTAACACATTAGAGACTATATAGTAATGATTTTTTATTATTTTTTAATGGTAAAATAGGACTAAGGATGAAAATATAATTTTCTATGTATTTAATGTGTTGAAAAAATGAAATTATACAGGGGTAGAAATTTGATTTGTATGAAACTTGATGACTTGTGGTTATACAATGGACGTGTATAAAGTGAAAAGTAGTAAAAAAAAATTTATTTAAAAAAGTCCAAGCGGTGATTTCTGATCAAATAGAAAAAATAATTAAATTATCCACATGTCATCATGGGACACATGGAAGTGCATAATGCAATGAGGTGGTAAAGAAAATTGAAGGTGTCAAAAGTTGGTGAGAGGTGGCAATTATATAGAATAAAATAAGAATATAAAAAATAATAACATAAGAAGAGAGGAAAGTGGCAAGCGGATGGATAAGGAGAAGAAAAATAATATAAAATAAGAAAAGGAAATAAAAGAAATAAAATTGAAGAGGATAGAGAGAATGATCATTTAACCAAACAAAAAACAGAAATAGAGAAAGAAAGAAGAAGAAACAGAGAGAGAGAGAGAGAGAGAGAGAGAGAGAGAGAGAGAGAGGTTGAAAATTAGGATGAGGGAGACCAAGATTAAAATAGAAAAAGAGAGCTATTTTGAGAAACAAAATTGAGGAAGAAAGAAGTAAATAGAAATAAAAGAAAACAGAGAGGTTCGGGCAAATAGAAGAAAAGAAGAAGAAGCGGAGTGAAATAATTAGAGATAAAAAGAAAGAATAGCTTTAGGAAGAAGAAATAAAGTTATAGATGAAGAAATATGCATTGAATATATACCATATAAGTTATTTTAGTTTGGCCTCGAAGTTTGGGATACAATAAAGTTTATTGAATTATCTCAATAGATACTGAATTGAGTTTCATGTATTTTAGACTGGATCTAGAAATAGATGAATTCAAGAGGGAACCAATCCTAGAACATATTTGAATGCATGAGTTATGTGGGAGGATACTTTTATTAAAGTTATTTGACAATGAATGATCAAAGTTACCAATAGAGTGATGTTGGTTTTGTTTTCGAAGATGTTAAGATTCTTATTCAAGTAGGTTGGGGTTTTAAAATACCAGGCTATTTCCTGCAATGCAAATGGGGTGGCCCATAACCTTGTCTCCATGGCTTTGTCCTTTATAAGGAATGAGGGAATAAATTGGCATGTAACATAAGAATCAAATGACATGTAACTTAAAAATACACTGATATGTAACTTAAGAATCCACTGGCATGTAACTTAAAAATACACTGACATGTAACATAAGAATCAAATGGCATGTAATTTAAAAATATATTGGTATGTAACTTAAAAATATACTGGCATGTAACTTAAGAATCAAATGACATGTAACTTAAAAATACACTAACATGTAACTTAAGAATCAACTGGCATGTAACATTACTCGAATTTGATCTAAAATACATTTATTCAATACTAATGCATGTGTCTTCAAACCTTATTTATGAAATGTTTACGTCAAAAATAACAAGTTAAAAGCAAGCAAAACTAAATCCAATACTTCTTCAATGAACAAACACCCGACTTGAAACTTGCTCTCTTCTTTGAATCTTTCTTCTTTGACTGTCCGAATAAAATCTTTCTCTCACTGGATCTTTGTGCTTTTTTGTTTATGCATAATAGTTCAAGCTTGTTGTAACTGTAGAAAACTTTACAAGCACGCAGTTATAAATCTTCTCTCTCATGAATGCCCCCCTTCTGCTTATAATCTATATGCATGAAGTTACATGCCAGTTCATTTAATTAAAGAATAGTTAGTACTCAACTCGCTTGTCACTTGAAATTAAACTAGCATGTAACTTGAAAATCAATTGACATGTAACTTGAAAATCAACTGACATGTAACTTCAATTTCATCTAGCATGTAACTTAAGAACTGACACTGGCATGTAACAATACTGAAATTTTATTTTGGAATCAATGTATTTCGATTGTGAAAGTGAATTTGAACTGGCATATAACTTAAAACTCAACTGGCATGTAACTTCACAACCAGATAGCATGTAACTTAAAATTAAACTGACATGTAACATAAGATTCAACTGGCATGTAACTTACAATTAAAATGGCATGTAACAATATTGAAATTTGATCACTGAAATAAATTCATTCAATACTGGAATTTGGTCTTTAAAATAAATTCATTCAATACTGGAATCTAACTGAATAAAGTCTGCAATACGAAATACATATAAGAATTAAAACATCATTGCTAATACCTAAGTTGTACCACCAATTTTCGATGTCAATGGACATTTCTATGAATTGTGGCATTTTTCTTTCATTAAACAACATAAAGATTACAAGAAGAAAAATCCTTATTGGCCAACATCACTAGCCGCTAACCAGACCAATTGCAAATCTAGCTGCAGATGTGCTACACTGTTATAAGCTCTAGGAATATGAACAAATTTTATATCGCAAAAGTTATGCAACAACAAAACATAAAACTTTTATACACAAAAGAAGTCGCCCCAATCTGACAGCCATAACAAACCCTTCGAAACTGGTATTCGTTTTTACTATCTCTTCCTTCACCGCCTTCCTTCGCCGTCCTCCATAGATTATCCTTTTCTTCTCTAGCTCCATTCTCTAGATTTAAAATAAAAAATAAAACTTTTGACAATTTATCTCAACTATTATAGCCAAAAATTCAAAAGGAATTTTTAACAATTTAGCTACAAATCTTGAATATTTGAATCCAACTCACAAAACATAAGAAGTACCTCAATGATACAGTAGTTATGGTCTTTCCAATGAGAATAGATGAAGTGTTGCCGTTGGTAATTCTCTGAATGTAATGCTCCAGGTCCTTGTCTGTAACAAGAGGAACACAAGCCCATCTTCTATTAACAATTACCAGATATAGGCTCACTATTTAGAATTTCATATACAGACTTGTCATATTTGTCTTTATATTAAATATAATTATTTGTACATCGAAACCTAAAAATTTTCACCCATCACTTACATGAAGACTACCAAGTTGAGACAGTTCTACAATTGAAAAATAAACATTATGAAGAAAATATTATAAGGCCTTTGCCAAATACAAAATGAATTCAAGATATGAAGAAAAGAACATGGCAATTCAATTGCAATAGACTGTCTTATACTCAATTTTTTTAACAAAAACCAAGACCAAATATTCAAAACGCAGAAGCCAATTACATTATCCAAAGTTTTGGCAAAATCAATTGTTAATATAGAGTATAGACCTATCTCTTGTTTAAAAAAATAGTGTTGATAAACAAACCAGCATTGAACAGTGTTAATAAAGGTATTACTTTGGATTTTTCATATTATTGACTTCCTACAATATAATAGTTGCTATCATGCTAATTTCTAACAAAACTATATAAAGTGTAACAAAAGTTGTTAAAGAAATAAACCTCCACAACTCCAGGTCTGTTTGCCTAGCAGTCTCAAAAGCTCGTTTCAAATCAGATGAGTACACAGCCGAGATTGCCTTCTCCTTTGAGAGTCGATCAGCAGCCTTCACAAAGAAGCAGGCAGTTTAGCAAGTACAGAACAAAAATGAAACAGCAGTAGAAGCAAAATTAACTTACGGCAGCTACTTATTGTCTCCCAACATCATTGAACTTCACATCTAGGTGTCCCTATAATATAGTTATGATAAAAAAATAAAAAATAAAAAATAAACTAAATATAAAAATTTAAACCCAAGAACCTAGAATACATCACCATATGAATTTAGTCACATATCAATCTAAATGTACCACATTTTCTACATGTAAAGTTCTAACTAACCAACATATAACTTTAAAATGAACTGACATGTAATAAAAGAATAATTGATGACATGTAACTTATAAAATAAACTAGCATGTAAAGTCTACAATAACTGACATGTAACTTTAAAACAAACTGGCATGTAACTTGGGTACAGAAAATTACAAAATTTGGGTTTCACTAAATATGGAAACTCTATTTTTTTTTTTTTTTTTTTCATATCAAACGTTATGATAATTGTAAAAAACAAATAGGAAAGGGATACATACCTTTTTGAAGGTCATTAAGCTCCATATCTACTTCAACAGAGAGAAGAGACCACGAAATGTTGTTAGGTTTCAGATTTACATCATCACAGAGTGAGAGAGACACAAATTGTTGCTGGGTTTCGGTCCGTCGCTGATGAGTTAGAGATCGACGAAGAGACGAGTTGGAGATCTCAGTTTCGGTGGAAGAAACGGAATGGGGTGGAAGAGACGAGTTGAAGATCGACGAAATGAAGAGAATGAGGTGGAAGAGAGGAGTTCGCCGTCGACGAAAAGAGAGAGGAGTTGAGAGAGAGAGAGAGAGAGAGAGAGAGAGAGAGAGAGAGAGAGAGAGAGAGAGAGAGATTTTGATTTTGAAAAGAGAGATCTGTCAAGTGAAAACAAAGGAAATTTTTGGGAGAGAAAATTTTGACAAGTAAAACAAAAGTGTGGGTAATTTTGGCAATTCTAGCCCAAAGATGACAAAAACAATAAAAAATAAACTTTTAGCTGAAAACAATAAATCCATAAATTTTTTGATCATTTCCTGTAATTTCCTTTTAAAGATATATATATATATATATATATATATAACAAAACTTTTATTGAAAGAATATACCAATTAGTCGATCACGTAATACAATTATGTCAGTAACGTAAAAAAATAAACTTTTAACTGAAAATAATAAATCCATAAATTTTTTGATCATTTCCAGTAATTGCCTCTTAAAGATATATATATATATATAAAACAAAACTTTTATCGAAAGAATATATCAATTAGTCGATCACGTAATACAATTATGTCAGTAACGTAGCAATTCCCAAACATAAAATTTTATTAAAATATGTATATATAAAAATAAAATTATTAAAATATACATGTGTGCTAACATCACCACTCACTTATATTAATATATATTTAATTTTCCTATCATTTAACATGTGCAAGGGCAATTGCGTCATCTAAAAACAATTCCGTTTCACGTTGGAGAGTGCAGAGAAAGTTCTAACTGATTAACGAAATGAAGTAAACATGGGCAAATTGGTAATTTCAACAGCATTAAACTATTACTAAATCCAACCATAAGAATCCCTCCCGTTGCTGCTCCTTTCCTTCTTCAAGCGACTGGGAAAAAAAAAACAGAACCAGAGCTAAAACTTCTAGAGAGAGAAACTCTCGATAATATAGAGAGAGAAAAGAGAAGCTATTACTACGATCTCGTCAGCTCAGTGAATCAACCGGTGAGTTTTCAGTTGAGCATGTTCATGCCTTTTTGTGCTTGTAAACTTATATTTTTAGTTTTCTTCTCTCTTTATTCGTTGATTCTTTCTTTGAGTGTTTTGTGATGTTAATTTTTTTTTTCTTCTTTTTAATAACATCAAGAAGGAAATTTGAGTGGTGGGTGTTTTTCAAAAATCTAATCCGAGTCTTATTTAATCTTGGGTTCGTCTTAGATTATTGAAAAGCTTCTGGTTTTTGTATTTGTAGCTTGTTGTTTGAATCTATTTTTGGTTTAAATAGTAGTTTGATGATATATATATAATTTCAAGTTTTGTTTCTGAAGATATAAAGTGTAGTCAAATATGTATTGACTCTGTCTGTCAAAATCCTGTGATATTTAATGAATTTTGTTGTTAATTTGTTTAATATGGAAATAAATGTGTTTTCTTTTTTTAGTATAATTTGAAAAAGCTTTATGGAGTCTAAAGCACTTGCTTTTTACCTTTTTCTTCCTTGTAATGACATTGACAGAGTAAATCTGACCGGACGATTCTATAACACCAAACATATGTTTTTTAGATCAGAAAATTGTGTGAACGTGTTATTCAAGATCATCGGTTAGTCTATGTTCTGCTAAATTGTATCTATATATTGAGCAATAATGATTTCTTGTTTGATTTATTGTAAGTCTGCTCTAAATTTATTGTAAAATTGATAATTGTGAACTCCAATTCAACAGCAATATAGATGTTGGTGATAAGTTTTGTCAATTGATTTCTCTTGTTGGTTGAAATGAAGTCTAATATGAAATTTATGTGTCTATTTCTCAGCTTGCTTTAGTTGATCTACAGAGGAAGTTGAACAATCAATCACTTGTTCATATAATTTTAGAGTGAATTTGTATACAATGGGTTCATTGGAGGAGCCAGCACCTGTGATGAATAACAGGAAGCCTCTCGGAATTCGATTCTTAGAGTATGTAAAGGGGACGAATCTTTCGTTCAAAACACATCAATACATAGTCATAATTGTAACATTTGTAGCATATGCAAGTTATCATTGTGCTCGAAAGACCAACAGCATTGTCCAGAGTACCCTTGATCCGGCATCTTCGGATTTTATCTTGAATTCACTCCCTTGGAGGACAACTTTCCTTCATAAACAACCTGCTGGAAATAGAAAGTTATTGTTGAAGCTTGGAGATGGATGGTCCCCGTTTAATGGCACAGATGGGACATCTTTGCTTGGCGAGCTGGACCTGGCTTTCCTCGCAGTATATGCTATGGGAATGTACTTAGCGGGACACTTGGGTGATAGAATGAATCTAAGGATCTTTTTAACGGTGGGAATGGTTGGTACTGGTGTGTTTACTTCGCTCTTCGGTGTAGGATATTGGGGAAATATACATAATTTCTACTACTTCTTGGCAGTACAAATGTTGGCTGGCTTGTTTCAATCAACCGGATGGCCTTCAGTTGTCGCAGTGGTGGGTAATTGGTTCGGGAAGAAAAAGAGAGGACTGATAATGGGTATATGGAATGCTCACACATCTGTTGGTAACATTACCGGTTCCTTAGTTGCGTCTGCCATGTTGAGTTACGGATGGGGCTGGTCCTTTGTCGTGCCTGGATTGATGATTATTGTTGCTGGCTTGATCGTTTTCCTATTTCTGCCTGTTGATCCTGAATCCGTCGGAGCTAATCCAGATGAAGAAGATGAATGCCATTCTCCCAGGAAACACGGGGAGGAAGTGACTGAGCCCTTATTGAGACCGGTTACACAGTCAAAGGACAAAGCCGTGGGGTTCATTGAAGCGTGGAAAATTCCTGGGGTTGCTCCATTTGCCCTTTGCCTCTTCTTTTCCAAATTGGTTGCATATACATTTCTCTATTGGCTTCCATTCTACATTAGCCATACTGGTAATTTCCTTAGCTTTTTATTTCCGTTATTAAAGTTAGCTTAAAATTTGCAGAGCTTTCTTTGATTATTTATGAAGTAGAAGGTTAACTAGTGAAATGTAGATTGTCTCTGATATAAACATTGGGCCATTATGTTTATGTTCGATTTCGAGTCCATGAGAACTTGACAGAACCTTATTAAACTTTAGTCAATTCTGGTCATATGTGAAATTATGGATTCTCAATTCATGGATGTGCTATTGGTTCTCTTTGAATAAAAATTTCATTAGATCAATCCTGATTCATGTATCATCAATCTTGCAGATATAGCTGGAAAGTACTTGTCCAGTGAGGCAGCAGGGAACCTGTCAACGTTATTTGATGTAGGAGGTGTGCTTGGAGGGATCCTAGCCGGTCACATTTCCGATCGTCTTGATGCCAGAGCCATAACAGCAGCAAGTTTCATGTATTGTGCAATTCCTGCTCTCTTCTTCTATCGAAGCTACGGACACGTTTCCTTGGCTTTGAACATAGTCCTTATGTTCATCACTGGCATATTCGTAAATGGCCCCTATGCTCTTATAACGACCGCTGTCTCAGCCGATTTGGGAACCCACAGTTCATTGAAAGGGAACTCGCGGGCATTGGCAACTGTGACAGCAATCATAGATGGAACTGGCTCTGTTGGGGCAGCTATTGGACCCTTGTTAACGGGTTACATTTCCGCTAAGAGCTGGAGTGCAGTTTTCACAATGCTGATGGCTGCAGCTTTGATTGCTGGGCTGCTTCTGACTAAACTTGTTGTTGCTGAAGTGACTGCAAAGATGGCTGAATCGAGGTCATCGAGATCTCCGGACGAAACTCTCGACGTATGATTCACGCAACGAAAGTGATATGGGTTCGACACATAATACAATTTTTTGTGTGATATATGCTCATTGCTCAGTCTGTCATGAGCTCTGTTCACAAAATGATGAGGTAAAAATCCTTTGATTGTAGTTGTAAGATAGAAGAGGGTGTTTTTAAATCCTCTCACTGATTTCAATTTCATATTTTGGGTGGAAAAGATGGGTAAAAGGAATGAAGGGGGGAAATTGGCTTTCAAGTTTGTTGTATGTCTGTCTTTCTATGTACATATTTTTTGTATGTGATATATCAATTTAAAAGCATGGCATTCTTCACAATTATAGTTTACTCAAAGGCTGTTGATCTCATGTGTTTTTGCACGGGATTCGACCCTGTAATGTTACGTTAGATAGTTAGGATCCTGCCCGTATCTTATTTTGGTTTAATTGAAATTGTGTGTAACCACAAAAAAAAAAAAAAAAAAAAAAAATTGTTATGGACCAAATGTGTGGTATCCGGTAGTAATCACACCTCTCAACAAAGTTCAGGTCCCGAATTAAAATTTCGCTCCCCTAAATTCCAAAAAAAAATTATGGACCAAATATTTAGACTTTTGAGAGGCGGCAAAAAGTAACCTACCAGCGAAGAAGCTACAAACATGGTCGGTCCATTGATGCCTTCTATGTCATAAAATATACAGATTGCTATGAAGACGAAAAGGATTAGTTTGTTTAAAAACTTAAAATATGAGTTTGTATTTGTAATTTGGCAAAACTTCAGATAGGTAATATTAATTTGATATCATATCATCTACTTAATTTGCTGTGTAATTGACATGAAAATAATCTTTAAACAAGTGTCTATTTATGCTTGTTCTCTCAAGTTGAAAAAGAAATAAGTCTTCACTTTGACTAATTTTTTATTTTTTATTTTTTTTTCTTCGGTTGAAAGAAAATATACTTCAACTACTTTGGAAAGTTAGAAGGAATCCACTATTATAGATATTTTGCATATTTTTATATTTTTATTTTTTTTTAACATTATTTCTGGATTGGGTGAGGGGGCATGGTAAAGTTTTATCTGAATGTATTCAAAATTTAACAAGCCAACTAAAAAAAAAATACATGGGAAAGTTACAAAAAATATTGAACATTAGTTTTTCAAAAAATAAATTCTTAAAATTTTTTAAATAAAAAAATTACAATATATATATATATATATATATATATATATATAAACCCTCAGCATATTAGTGGTAGTTGAGGAATTAATGATCCGATCAATTTAATTCGTATGAAATCCAATTCCGTTGGCCAATCACCAATAGTCATTAATCAATAATCACGAGTCTTACGACCACTAGATAAAAACTTACAACCAATCAACAAGACTTTTAAAATATTCGTTAACAAGATCCTATTTGTTTATTAAGCATACACGTTTTAGAAACCAGATCCGATTTGTTTAATCAACAAGACTTTAAAAATATTTGTTAACAAGATCCGATTTGTTTATTAAACATACACGTTTTAAAAGCCCGATCCGATTTGTTTAATAACAGCAGTTTCTTGTAAAATGGAACCGGTTCCGGTTTGTTTAATAAGTATTAACCTAACCTCATCCACCGAATGCATACTTTATTCCTTACTTAATTGGCCGGCCATTATCGGGGAATTTGAATACTCTACTGAATTGATATTTATCATGACCTATATAGATCTGCTGTCATGTGTAATCAATGTACCTTATGAGTCTGTCCACCGACTACACCCTGTGGAGGGGTAAGATCTACTGTCTGGAGCATCGACTAGAACGGGTTATTTATAAGGGGGTATGATTATATCCTATGATTTTGTGATGAGTAGATGAAGTTGAGGAAGTAGGGGTTGATTCTTGTCGAATGGAATAAGAAATAGATCCCATCCAATTATTTATGGAATAGGGATTTCACAGGAATTCATTATGTAATGGACTGAGAAGATATACACAAACTTTCTTCATATATAAGCTTAAGATCTAAAGTGGAGATGCAATTAATAGAATTAGAAATTATAAGAGACCTAGGATATGTATTCTCAGAGTTCCTACATGTTAGAGCTCCTTGTAACCTAGTAGTTGTTGTAGTGTCAGGAAAATCGATAAACAACGGTTACCAAAATGTAGTCTAGCCAGGTATTAGATTGAAATAACAAGCTCAGGAGTAAAATACAAGCACTCCAAAAATCCATCAACCAATCAACTTAGAGAATATTAGCAATTATTCCGACATTCTTGAAGACTAATCTTTCTCAGTAAACATTAGCACTTTTCATCAGTTAGGCTAAACTATTTCCTGCTAAAAGCTTCTCTCGTAGCTATGCCGCTATGGATGACTATGTAAAACTGCTAACGTGAATTTCACGAACATAACAATGACTAGCTGGAGGCTGTAATGGGATCTGTCTTGGATGCTACTGCTAATAAAAAGCCTTTGAATTACAATAAATTGCTAAAAAAAAACTATAGCACCACCAATAATTATGAAATTAAATGCGATATTTGAATTACTGAAAATTGACCTAACACTGTGACTTTCCTCAGAAAGTTTGACATCCCAACCAACATTACAAAAGAAGAAACTTAAACAACCAACATGACTTCCAACCAATTCCTCAAAGTTTCTTAGTTTTTCCAAATATCAGCAACAGCACACAGGACACAACTCATTCATATCCAAATTTAAAATATTTTACTCCCACCAAAACACATAATCAAATCTTCTTACTGTTTAATTTTCTATTTCTCCACCTTTAGTTTTAGAGTATAAAAGTTCGAACCACTGTCACATACATCTAAAACCTTCTCAACTCACAAGCATCCAAAACCTCACGAAAGTGTATCTCTAGGTTTGTGCATTCGCCTAATTCAAACTAGAACTTAATGGGTAGTATTACATATTTCCAGCCAAGCAAGAGTATTAGACAACTTTAATTATGTAACCAGACTCTTCACGATTCCTACTTGTAAGGTTTCGACAATACCATGAAGATTTAAGAATCAGTAAAGCAGCCACTCAGTAGTCTAGATAGAAACCTGACTAACATATAATGCGAAAATCATCTATATCCATCTCCAAGAAAACTCTGTCATCCATTCTTTCAATCAATTTCAATTGAATTAACTGAAAAATCTCCACCTTGAATGAGGTTTTTCCCTTCTAAATTCAGCATATTTAGGCAGATTATGTTTCACACTACCAGTGCCTTTGAGTACTCTACTAACTAAATAAACTCCAATAAAATCAACACTATCAAAGCTCTAATTTATTGGAATCACATTTTCAAAGACCAAACTGTATTTTTATTCCTCAAAAGGGAAATAGAAAATGTCATTAATTGAATCATACACATCAATCAGAGTAAAAACACTAGGCATAGCCAATGGATTATAATCATCATATTGATGCCACAACAAAATTGAACATTGTCATGACATAATTTTCTATCAATCATATCTGATCCAAGAATATAGTAAAATTTCCTATAAAAAAAAAAAAGAAAAAAAAAAAAGAAGAAAGACAAATTAAGACCTGCGTTGAGTCTTAAAACGACGTCGCTGATCAGCTAATCGTCGTCGTCTCTCTTCTTGGGCTTCCGATACTTCTCTTCGATGACCTTGGCAGTGAAAAGCGCAGTGTGGGCGACTTTCTTGATATTTGGAACGTCGTAGTTTTGAGCGATGTAGATCCCGCACACCGTCCCTAGTATGAACGAGAAGCTGCTTCTTATGATCCCCATCGCTACTACGACTCCTTCCTCGTCGTCTTCGTCTACCAATTGGGATTCTAATTTCTGTTTGTTATGCAATTGCGACCACTGATTCGGGTTTTTGGGGTTTCAGTTTGGGATTTTCTCGAAGTGTCGGTTCCAACGATGAAGAATCCAGCGTCAGAGGTACGGTCAATGCTTCCAATTTGACTCTATTATTTTATTATTTTTATTATTTATGAGAAATATTAAGCTATTTTTTTTAATAAATAAATAAGTAAATAATTGTATCGGCCTTGGCCTTTGAAGTCATATTTATGAGATTATCTCTTTTGGTGATTTGGCATTATTGAAGCTCACAGAATATCTTTAAACTTTTTTAGTATGAAAATACCCTTACATTTAATAACTTAATTGAAAATTAAATTTACTTCCTACAACCTTAAGATTTAAAGACTTACGTTGAACATCCAATATATCATAAACTCTAATAATATATAATTAATAAAACTCAACATCAACCGGAAAATATAATTTTTTTTCACATATAGTCAATGAATGTATTAACAAATAATTGACTTCATGAATTCCGAATGCATTCAGGTATATTTACTTTAATTTCTATTATTGTTTTATTATTGGATACAAAATTGTTGATGTCATAGTTTTGTGGAACTTTTTTTTTTAAATAAAAATTTTCGATCAAGTTTACACGATCTCAAATACAACTCACTAACTAATTTTACTTTAATTCAACTACAGATTCTTATTAATTTAATTGGTTTTCATACTGAAAACTTGGTGGATGGATTTAAAAAAAAAAAAAAAAAAACACAATTTTTTAAATGAAAAATATTGGTTTGTGGTTGTTTGGGGATTAAATTTACCGAAAAACTTGGTGGATGGATTAAAAAAAAAACAATTTTTTAAATGAAAAAAATTGGTTTGTGGTTTGTGGTTTGTATGGGGATTGATTTTTTTTTTTTTTTTAAGACTAAAGAAGCCGCATATTGTTATTGTTTTTTACGATGATGATTAAGTATGTAAACCATTATGATTTCATAGTTTCTTAGATAATACAATACATTGATTCCGTAAGTAACAACGAAAAAACATAATTAGTTTTATGATTGAATCAAAATAACAGCAAAAACATCCTACAAAATCCGAAACTTGTTTTTACAAATTCTGAAACTGTGGGTGCAATGAGAAAAATGGATAAATTGAGAAAGATGGGTGTAATGAGAAAAAAATATATGTTTAAAAAAAAAGGATGGTTTTGGTATTTTTAAAGGTGTAAGGAGTAAAATTAATAAGTTTAATTTTTTTTAATAAGAATGTAGGTAGAAAAATTGGTATATATATTTTACGGATGGCAATAAAGCCACCATTAGCCTTTTTTGAATTGTTGTATTGTATTGCATTTGACAATTAAAATATACTAACACGATACAATAGAGTGTTTGTACCAAACACTCTATTGTATTGTTTTAATACATTTTAATTGCCTAATACAACAAACACCGTATCAATTAATACATTATATTTGGTGGTATTATGATGTATTGTATTAGAAAAAAAAAATTCAACTAATATGGAATGTTGATGAAATATGTGTTATGTTGTTAAATTTTTTTTTTTTTTTTTATAATTTCAAAATTATATAGGAAATCTTAATTTTATTTATAAAAATATTATTTATTTAAATTTTTAGCTTCAAATAAAATAAATATTTATTGATTTTTATATAAAAATATTTATTGGTTTATTCATGGTAAAGATATTTAAAATTAATTATTAACTTTTTAAAAAATATATTATATTTTTATAATATAATAAAATACAATAAAGTCATATAAGAATAATTTAATACAATATATTACAATGTATCACCAAACACAGATTTGTATTAATGATAATACAGTCCAATACATTCCAATACGATGTGCCAAACAAATAAATTGTATTAGATTGTATAAAGTTGACACAATGATTGATGTTTAATTATAGTAGAAATTGCTAAAAATAATCACATAAAACATACAAATTTTGTTTGTAACCTCAAATGAAATTTTAATTGTTAATAACTATGCTTTTGAGAAATTACTAGAAGGGTAAAATCCATTTTACTCCCTCTAGTTTAACCTATTACACAAACTGATCCCCCGATTTTCAGTATTATCCCGTTAAGTCCTTCCGTTAAATTTTCCGTTGAAAAAAGTGTTTTCTGACAGGGTCAGAGGGTCAAATGACCCTGCTGCCCCTGATTAAAAAATAAAACAATAAAAATATAAAAAATATATCAAATTATCAAAATTAAAATAAAATAATATATATTAAATGCATTTAAATTAAATAAATTAAATAATAATACTAATTAAAATAAAGCTAATTAAATTTATAATAAATTAAATTTATAAATAAAACTAATTACATTTATAATAAATTAATTTATAAATAAGACTAATTAAATATAAAAATAAAAACAAACCAAGATCTGCTAAGTTCTAATTTATCATTAAGCCTGCCCAACCACTTGTTTTTTGTTTTTGTTTTTTTTTTGATAACCCAACCCACATTTAATTAGTCTTATTTTGATTTATCAAAACTTCACTTCACAATTCACCCAAAAAATCAAAATTCATCATCACGATCGAAATCGCACTTCACAATCCATCATCACAATCGATCCGATCCAACCCCACACCCAAACAACCACCAACCAGCAACAAATCAGACCTGTTTCTCGTCGGATCTGCACATGCTCGGACCTGTTTCTCACCGGATCCACGTCTTCTCCTTGAACCTGTTGTCATCGCGCGAAGGAGCTATCTCCGTCGCCACCATGGCCACCTCCATCTAGATGGAAGCGAACTCCATCTATATGGAAGGCTTCAAGAGAGATTTGGAAATTCATCAACAAACGACGAATGGTGAACGGCGCGGACACCGGCCAACGATGCGGGCACACCGTAGAAGCAGATTCAGCGGTGGTTGATTTCGATTTAAGGTTTTCAATTGGGGGTTTTTTATTAGGCTTCGATGGTTTGATAATGGTAATGGGTTTTGGTTTGAATTTTCTTTTAGGGTTTCGATTTAGGGTTTCCAATTGGGGATTTCGGTTTGAATTTTTTTTGACATACATGGGTATGATTTTCTTGGGTGATAAGGGATTATATTGTATTTGGCGTTGATGAGGTTTGGGTTTTAGTGGGGTGGTAGTTGTGGTGGTGTATGAGAGATGGATGGGAGATGGTAGGGAGTTGGGTGAAGCCGTGAAGATAATGAAGTGATGATCGATGAAGTGAAGATGAAGTGAAGATGGTGAAGTGATGATCGACGATTGGTGTTGTATTTGTTTGTTTCTGATGTTGTTGATTGAAGAAGACATGTATGTGGGAGATTATGATTTGGGTCTATGATGATAATGATTTAGGTTGATGATTTTCGTGAATTCGTGATATTGATGGTGATATATATTTATTTGGTTTGTTTTATTTTATATTTATTTGTTTTTTAAAATCTATTATATATATTATTAAAAAAAAATTAATGTTTATTTTTTAATTCAAATTTTAATTGTTTTTAATTGTTTTTAATTGAAACTATTATTTTTAACCATGCTTTTACCATTATACCCTTGATGATTTGACGGAACCCTAATGGAATTGGATGGTAGAGACTGAAATACGAATTTTTAGAAACTAACTGGACCTGTCAAGATAAAGCTGAAAACCAGGGGACTGGTTTGTGTAATAGGTCAAACTAGAGGGATTAAAATGAATTTCACCCTTACTGGAAATCCCTCATATACAAACCATCCCCAAAACACTCTCTCTCATTTTTCTCTCTTTTCTTTCTCTCTCTCCCCGATCTCTCCCCAATCTCTCTCTCTCTCTCTCTCTCTCTCTCTCTCTCTCTCTCTCTCTCTCTCTCCTTAAAAGTCACCACCGCCATGCTTTGAGGTGTCGTCGAGCGCCAGCAACTTTCTGGGCTGCACGACAACGGCGCTATCGCGTTGCTGCTGCGCGAACGAAGGAAACTTCCTACACCGTTCGCCTGGGATTCACGGCTTTCGGAGCCCCCCTCCGCCGGTGATGTGCTCTGCAAAAAAGGGGAAACAAAAAAAAAAAAAAAAAAAAACCTAATTTGTGAATTTTGGGAATTTGGGGAAGAAAGGTTTTAAGTTTCACATATTGCATTTTAGGCATGATTTCAAGTTTCACCATTTAAGTTTTTAGTCATGATTTCAAGTTTGAGGTATAAAAAAAAAAAACTAATTTCAGGGGGTACTCTTGTAATTTACGGACATACATTGATTTTTTTTTATAAAAAATGGTTATTATCAATTAAAGTTTCAAAAGTGGTTACTAACAAAAATTTAATGTTTCAAATTGTTAGTTTTGGTTTTCTCTGTTAATTATATCTTATTTTTATTTAATTAAATTATGTTCAAAATCATATTATAATTAATTATATATATTTTTTTAATATTTTACATAATTTTTAATATTATATATAATTTTTTTAAATATTAATTTAATTAATATTCTTAATATTCTATTATAATTATATTAATATTTTTATAACTTGGTTTGGAAAAAAAAAAAAAAATCTCACCTGCTAATATTTATTTGATATCTTCGGTTTCTATTTTCGGTAAGTTAAAACAATATCTGATTTGCATAAACTCGGTTTTTTTTTTTTTTGAATTGGATTGTCTCATCTAAACAAAGTGACTCGATTTGAACACGTATTTTAGATTTGGTTCGATTCGATTTGATTCAGTTTATCTCGTATCGTAAGACCATGTCACCTCTGTACTTTATGGTTCATAAACATTTTATTTTGTTACAAAATATCCTTATTATTATTGTTATTATTATTATTATTATTATTATTTCCATATTTGTTTACTACCTACATCTTAATTTAAAAGAATAAACCGGAAAAAACTCTTACTCTTAGTTTCATTTTTTGTAATATTACATAGAGGTAGTAATCCGGATCATTTCCTCAAATCCTATCTAATACAATTGGATTGTCTCTAGAGACATAACTCAGTCAGTAAATGAACGAATTTGAGGCTTGAACAAATGACTACAAAGTCAGCAATTCAAATCCTATCAATAGTAAAAGGCTTTATAAAATTACATGTTCTAGTCTTCTAGATGGGTGGATTGATAGATATCGTAAAAGAAAAATCCAATTGGATTGAATTGGATGAGCAGGTAAAATTTTTTTTATTTTTAATATGCATTAGATATAGTGGAAATTGTCAAAAATGACCACTCTAAATATGGGAAATTCGTTTTTAATCACATACGAAACTTTAATTGTTAATAACCATGTTTTGAAAAAAAATTCACTAGGTGTCCATAAATTACCAAGATGCCCCCAAATTAATATTTCTATTTGTTCACTGTTCATTGTCTCTCTTCCTCTTCTTCACCGTTCATTCTTCATCAATTTTTTTTATTTTTATTTTTTTTACCTTTTTTCTTATTTTCTTCCTTCTTCTCTGTTCATTATTCCTTCCTCTTCCTGCAAATCGAATACCAATATGGCTGAACCATTGTTATTCTTGCAAATCGACTAACTAGAGAAGACTTAAAGAAGTGAAAACTTGAAACAAAAATTTCGATTTTCTCTAAATCGGTATTTGGTGTGTAAATATCTTTCATTTGTTCATTAATTGAGTTGCAAACAGTGACCTTAATATCATTTTAGTGTTATTGCATCACCTTTGCGTGTTTTTGTGAAGAATCGAATTAAATAAAGTTTCAAATTTTTTCCAGAAGATTTCAAGTTTACTAGTTTGAAAACTTGAAATGTTGACAAATTTCTAGAAAAGATTTCAAGTTTCTAGGTAAGACTTCAATCAAGATTTTTTCAGAAGATTTCAAGTTTTACTTCAAGTTCTTACATAATATTTCAAGTTTTATGTTAGAGATTTAAAGTATAATTTCAAGTTTTCAAAAAACATTTCAAGTTTGTCGAAGATTTCACGCTTTCAAGTTTTTTTTTTTTTCAAATCAAACTCCAACATCCAGTCTCAAATCATCCAAAATATCAGACCTCAACTAAATCAACCCTTAAAAATTGATACATTTCAACATTTATTATTCTATAAATATGTTTTTAACAACAAGAGAGAGAGGAGGGGAGAAAAGAGAGAGACAGAGAGAGGAGCGGTGAGAGAGAAGGGAGAAAAACAGAGAGTGAGTTTGGGGATAGTTTTATATGAGAACATTCAAGTAATTTTTCAAAAAAGTAGTTATTAACCACTAAAATTTCAAAAGTGGTTATAAACAAAAGTTTAATGTTTTTGGATGACTAGTTTTGGTTTTGTCTTTTATATATATATATATATATATATATAAAAGAAATATTAAATAAGATTAATTGTATCAGAAATTAGTTGGTATTTTGTTAATTATAATAATTTGGTTTGGGGCCTTGGGCAGTTGAGAATTATTTTATTTTCAGAACCCGCTTTCGCTTTCCTTCCCGCAAAAACTGACGCAATCTTTCTTCCATCTAAAAAAGCGATTGTTTTCTCTCTCTCTAATTTCAGCAATAAATAAACAAATACAAAATAAATTGCTTTTGCAGGTGAATTTTATGTCTAAACCTCCACCGACGGCCTTGTCAACTTCTTCTTAGATCGAATCAGGTTCTTCGATTGCTTGATCATCTTCGTATCCATCTTTAGTTCTTTTCAACTATGTTTTTTATATTGATCAAATTCATAAAAATCGTAGCTATTTTTTGCTCATTCGTTGAATATATTTACGAATTTCGATTTTTTAGCTTGAATTGTTATTCTAGGGTTTTAGTTTTGTGAATTCGTTGGGGGACTGATTTCAATCTTATAAATTCAATATAGTTTGTTGCCTTTTGTATCAATTATTTCTTCTGATTCCCAATCAAACCAATTATGCAATCGATTGTTTTCTTGCTTTGGATTTTTCTCGGCAGCCAAACACAAAACTAGATTTTTTTTAATGTGTTAGTTATGTTGTTATTTTGGTTGATTAATGAGGGCTTTAGAAAATACAGCTGGATTAATGACCGTGTTTTTATGTGTGTTAATGCAGGTTTATTGATTCTAATATTGGGGAGTTCTTACTTCTTAGTTTGGTAAATCATTGTGTTAATTTTGGAGGTTTAAGCCACTTTTAACGGTTTGCACCTCTCGAATTAATGCAGAATTGAGATTACTGTGGGCTAAGAGTCATGGTAATGCAGTTGTAATGAGAATTTGGGAGTTGGGTTTTGGTGACAGAGCTTTGTTTCTTACCAATGGGTACGAGATACTTGATGATTTCAGCTGCCTCTACAGCTCTAAGCTTTGTGGCTCTTCTAGTTTGGACAGACTTTTCATTGGATAAGCTAAAGATAATATTTAGTGAGGATTTTGTTCATTTGGAGAGTATAGACCGTGCGATTGAGCTGGTTTTGGGTTCTTATGCAACATACACATTGCTGGGAAATTTTGTGCTCAATGCTTTTGTTCTACTCATTCTTTGTCTGAAGGCAAGTTTGGTCTTTTGCGATGTGATTATTTGGTATTAATTCTTTTCAATCATGATTTCCTGATTATACCTGAATTTTGTGCGAAGTGCCATGTGCGAGTTAAGCAATGCATGCTAAAGGAGTTATTGAATGTGTGTAGTGTGCTAGTTTGTACATAGATAATACTTTGTGTTAATTTGTGTTTTCGGTAGGCACTAATGCATGTTTTGTACTATGTATGCTAGCGGTTCTGTCAAGCTTATTACTAGGTTTTTTGTTTTTATATTGTTGTAACGGTCTTTGAGATGTAGTGCAATTGAAGAGAATTGCTTTTGTTACTTTTGCTTATGCTTGTTGTCAAGTGCTGCTGTTATGTCCATGGAGTTTTTTTTTAACATGCCTTAATAGCATAGAATATCAGCAGTGTTAAAACATCACTGGTTGTTTCTATCTCTATAATAATGGTTATTTTGTTTCCACACACCAAATTCCATTAACAAGAGTCAAAATAATGACATAGAACACCACCAAACTAAATTAAATTTAAGCAATTTTTCTGGTGTATTTTGATATTTCTCAATGTAATTTCATGCACATAATTACACTGAAAGATATTGTAGTTGAAAAATACTTATGTGTGTAATTGGTTCTTTTTTGAGAACATTTGTGCCTCATATTTATTTTGAGTTTCTTTCAATCAGTATTATAATTTTTTATTTCCGAGATACAGTCTATTGTAATGGTTGTACTTAGTATTATATTTGGTAAAATGTATTGGTGTTTTGATTAATTGAAATGTATTGGGAAAATAAAAATATATTGGTCTTTAGTTTTGGTAAATTTAGTTGTACAAATTTTGTTTGTGTAGGTAGTTTCTCGTACTCATAGGGATACCACTAAAAATAGCAATTATAGTGAAACTCAACCAAACTTTAAATTGATTCTAATAGATTAAAATATTGCAGTGCAATTAGAGTTTATATTTTGTTTATATAGTTTAATGCTTAAGAATAAGAATGAGCCAATGAGGAATCTCATGTAAATACTTCATTTATTTTTGCCAAATCAAATTGGTCTTTCTTATATGTTTTATTTATTGCCTCTTGAGTCAAATCCTGGCTATGCCATTGCTTTTTATCCTGAAATCTACCATGTCTCTCACCACCATCATAAAAATTGCAAAAAAGTTATTCCCTTGTTTGATTATTTTGGTTTCTTTTTTCTGCTTGCAGACTATATTCTTCATAAAGTTGTATCCTTCTGAAACTCGGAAATTCGTGGAACGTCTTATCAATTATGTTATTTACAAGGTAAATACTCCATACAACTGGTTAGTTGCATGGTATTTAATATGTGTTATATAAGAATGTTATGAGATTAAAGTTTAAATTTGTTCTACTGTCTTTTTTTATTTATTAACATTGTATGCTGAGACTCGAGTCACGTTTAACAAAGCTATACATATTCTTTGCAAACATTTGGGTTCAGTTAATTCGATAAATTCGTTACGCTAATTTATTCTGCCAAGATTAACAGCTTTGTAGTTGTTGCATTGAACAGGGGACATTTTTACCACTGGTGGTTCCACCAACAGTATTTCAAGCAGGCCTATGGTCAACTTGGTTGACTGTTCTATGTTCGCTGAAGGTATATGATACAATGTATTATAATGCACATGCTGTTTTAAGATTTAATATATGAGGGATTTTAATTGCTATCCATGCATTATAATACATTAATACATATCATTTTTATTGAGCAGATGTTTCAAGCTTTGGCGAGAGATCGACTTGAACGTTTGAATGCATCTCCTTCTGCAACGCCATGGACATATTTTCGTGTTTTTTCAGCTCTGTTGTTGGTTCTCTCAGTTGATTGTTTCTGGTATGATTTAGGAAATGCATTTTACGGAACTCTCTTTTCCACTTTTTAGTTTTCTTTTTATTGCTTTATGAATCTTGGCACTGTAATCTGTACATTGCTTTTACATAAGTAAAAGGCTAACATTAATTGTGGGTGAATGATTTTTTTTGTTCTGTTCTTACTAAATTATGTCACCACTTGTGCCTGGTCTGTAGCAATAGGTGGAAGAAATGACTTTATTCCAACTTCCTAGAATATACAAAACACCCAAGTTCTAAGACAAGAGTTGCTTTTTTCCTCAAAGGAGTCTATTGAACCCTTTTCTCCAGATAACTATATTGCAGAAATGCAGAGGGTTCAAACAAGTATCCACTACATTAAAGTAGTTCTTAATGGAGAATATCTTTTAGAGTTGACGAGTTAGATCTCAGTTGAGTTGGCCCATATGGTCTTAATGGAGAATTTTACTTCAGAGTTCAGGGAGGGACGTTCTTCTACTTTCTGCCTCTGTACACATTGTTGCAGAAAAGGAATACAAATTTCATTTTTAATCTTCTTTTTTTTCTCTGTTAAATCCTTTACTTTAACTATGTACTAATAAACACTATTAAGTTTGAATGATTTCATCTAGGAAATGTCTTAATGTTTGTTGTTGGCTGCTTACAGGTTAAGGTCGTGTCTCGTAATATATAGAACAATGGGTTCATCTATGTTGCTGTTATTATTTTTTGAGCCTCTCAGTGTTGCTTTTGAGACCATGCAGGTAATGTTGTGAAAAGCTTTCTGAAATATGATAAATAGATTTTTTGACTTTATTGTATTCTATTTTTAAAATGTTTGAACCTAGCTTGACAAGGTAATTTGGTGCCCGATGCTTTATGTAGGCCATTTTGGTTCATGGTTTCCAATTACTTGATATATGGCTCCACCACTCAGCAGGGAACAGCTCAAACTGCCAAATGTCAAAATTTTTTGATATATCAGCTGCAGGTGCTTCTTCCAACTCACAAGTTATTAAGTTAACATTGATGTATGAATGTGATATCTTTAATTTTTTGAGGGGGTGCTCAGATGTTCCCAGGCTTGGAGGTTCTGTAGCTCTTCTGTTTTATTACATCAGAGAAATTATATAAATTCTTTTTTCCTATTTGTTTTGTCACGATCTTGCAAGGACCTCCTGCTTTGGGGAATTAAAAAAATTTATCTTAGCTGCACCAGATGAATTCATTTTCTTTATTGAAACTTAAGATTGTAGGAAAAACAGTAAGTCAGTAAAAGCACATTTTCCCCCTTTTTTGCAGACAGATTATTAATGATAAGCTGGAGATGTGTTAGTAGTCATACTTTCAGTAATTTTGCTAATTAGTAGATGCTTTAGGAGTGGTAGCTTTTGAAAATTTATAATTTTGGAGCTTATCAATGAAATTGTACTAGCCTCCTCAGTTGTATGTAGGAGCTTCCAATTTGAAAATTTGGCATTTTGTATTTTGCATTTAGTTTTTTTTTGTTTCTTATTTGGTCATCTGAATAAATTTTATGCTACGTTTTATGTAGTTTTGGTATCCCTGCACAAGCTCTCTGTGTTCTCCCCTGTGTGTATATGGTGGTTTAATTTTAAGTTGCTGTTAATTTATGGAACTTCAGCATATTAATATGTTAGTCCTTTTGCTGATTAAGGAATGTGTCTGCAGGTTCATTGTTGGAATGGAAAGGCATTCTTATTCGGAACCTAGGTTTCTTCCTAGACATGGCTACATTGTTGATGGCACTAGGTCATTACATCCATATTTGGTGGCTCCGTGGCATGGCATTCCATCTTGTGGATGCAATTCTTTTCTTAAATATACGTGTAAATATCTGTATTCCTGTTTTTTATTGGAAAAGTATCAATTGTAAAATTAATGTGGTTATTTTGGTAAATGTTAATTTTATTTCCTTTTGGTTCATTTAGTAAGTTGTTTTTGACAGGCCTTGCTCAGTGCAATCATAAAACGTATAAAAGGATTCATCAAATTGAGACTAGCTTTAGGAGACCTTCATGCTGCACTCCCAGATGCAACGTCTGAAGAGCTACGTGCATATGATGATGAATGTGCTATCTGCCGGGTATGTTTTCTTGTTTTGTTGTTTGGCTTTTAGGTTTCACTTGATCCCTTGACGAGTGATGAACTGGGCAAAATGACAGGAGCCTATGGCAAAGGCTAAAAAGCTGAAGTGCAATCACCTTTTTCATCTTGCATGCTTGAGATCTTGGTATGATCAATATCGTTTGTTAGATTCTCAGCCTAAGATTTGCAAGGGTACAAGACTCAATATAATGTTGAAAGTTGATTTAACATGCCAGGTTGGATCAAGGTTTAAGTGAGACTTACTCATGTCCCACATGCAGAAAGCCACTTTTTGTGAGTAGACACGAAAATGAATTGAACCCTCGTTCTGCAGAAGTTTCAAGTGATGAGCAGTTAGCTCGTCAGTTAAGTTTGGGACTTGAAAGGAGCAACAATTCTGTACAAGCCCTGCCTACTGGAATTTTCCCTAGTCCGGCACAGAACTCTGTGGAAGGCAGTCCTTGGAGGTTTGGTTCCTTACATACATCAAAGTAGTTTCTCTTTAATGGTATACATATCTATTAATAACCTCTTTACATATTAACCAACTATTTGTGGGATAAATTTGTCAAATACCGATTGTGAGACAAAAAAAAAATAAAAAAAAAATAAAAATAAAAAAAACAACTTAAACACTTATATTTAGCTATTAAGAAGAAGAAGAAAAGTGTATCCTTAAGACTTATGCATTGAAGATATGTAGATTTCAGTCATATTTAAATCTTTGACAAAAAAACAAATGCAACCAAAATTTCAGTGTGTGCATAATACCCTTTTGAATATTAATAGGAATTTGTTATTTTACTTTGTAAGTGGATTATATTTTTTTATTACATAACCCGAATTAGCCAATCAAATGATTTAAGAAACTATTTTATTATATCCTTGGAGGATGTACCTTGCTAATACTGGTCTTGACAATGGTGTTGCAGAAGATGACTTCGCTGCTGTTTGATATGCAAAATACATTCACAATACTTGTGCAATTCATTACATGATGTTGTATTTATAGGATGTTTGTTAGCTGTATTTTATTTTATTTTTTCCGCTTCTCCTTTTCCCATGTAGGAGTGCAGGACTGGATTCAAGTTGGCTGCATAATTGGCCAAACCAAGGTGTTGATGGAGCTGGTCCCTCTACTGCTATGAGATCAGTTGGACTGGGCAGAGTTCAGATGATGGTGAGGCATCTTGCATCTGTGGGAGAAACCTATGCGCAGACAGCGATTGACGATACTGCTTGGAACCTTTGGCCAGTGAATCCCCCTCAAGCTGCCACAACTGGTTCACCCATCCTACCTACAGTTGCTGGAAGATACCCTGGAAATATTGGTGGTTTACATATGAGGCCTGCTTCACATAATGATAACATAGCAAATATACTTGCCATGGCTGAGACTGTACGAGAGGTTCTTCCACACATACCGGATGAGTTAATTTTAGAGGTGCGGTTTGGATTTTATGTTTGTTCTTTGTTAATATTTTTTGCCTGTAGCTCTTATTTACTCCACTTCAGTTGTGTTTCTTCGTTTTATAATTACCTTTGATATTATCTGCTGAGCAAGAAAATTCCTGCTAAGTTTGGACCTATCACAATAAAATAAGCCACCGTTAAATCCCATAAACTGACAATTGATATGTACGAGAAAGAGTTATGTGGAGGGAAATATGTTGTTATGGCTGGTAGTAGAAATGTGCTGTTTTTTCTGTTATTTGTCAACCAACCTCACATTTGTGCAAAGGGAGGGATATTTGTAAACTGTTGCAAGTAGTTTGAGATAAGGCTCTCCTGAAAAATGAGTGAGATTTATATTGCAGGTTTTTATCCCCTTAAGTTTAATTTTTTATTCGAAACCAAAGTCGAGTAACTTAATGGAGACTGACTACGTGATTTTAGTGGTAGATGCATATTTCATTACCGATTATTATTATTTTTGTTTTAAACAGTTATGTTGGAATTGTTGTGGACAAGATTAAAAATGACAATGAGAATTCCTTATCTTGGATTCCTTGAGTAGTTTCGTTCTACTAGAACTGTTTCTGACTTCTGGTTGCTTATAGTAAATAATGAATCAAATTTTGCAGGACTTGCAGAGAACAAATTCGGTTACCGTTACTGTGAATAATCTTCTCCAAATGTGATTGCGTGCTTTTATACCGGAATGACATATTCTCAGTCCAATGTATAACTAATCTTCGAAGGTTTCAGGACATTCGATCTCAGAGGTAGTTGAATTTACACACAGGCTGCTTTCTTCTTGTGCTTTTTCTTTTTTTCTCTTTGAAATTTGAATATCCCGAAACTCCATTCTCTGTATATAAAAGCGGCTCGCTGATCCGTTCTTCGTTTGGAAGAACGAAAAAAAAGGGCACAGATATAGCTCATGTATTCTGTATTTCTGTGAAATAAACTTTCTATGTACACAAAGACAGACAGACAGGCTGGTTTATGCGGTCTGCACTTAGTTGGCTTCATTCTACAGCAACACAAGTTTCTTCATCAAACCAATTGTCCACCATGTATGTAAATTCAGCAGTGAGTGAGTTCAATGACAAATAAATGGCTTCCCAGATTTCTTGCTCAAAGCTACTTGAAAACAACCCAGATTTTAAATTGATATGTTTTATGTATACCCAATAGTACTTCTTTCTACTGGCATTATCATTTGACTTCTTCAGATACGGATTAAATCATATCACCTGACCACATGGAAATAAAATAAAAAAAGTAAACTCTACCTTTCGGTTTAGGAAAGAAACGAGGGACTGACAAGTTTAGGACACAAGGATTCGATGGATGGTGGAAAGAGCTAGCCACAGAAATCTATATATCTATTTGCTAAGATAAACCACTAATTGCGTAACTCAAATATAACTTTTATAACTGAGATATATTTATTTTTAGAAAAAACCTTTTTACATCAGTTTATACCACCTCCGATGTATATGTAAAAGTCAATGCCAAATTTGGTAAAAAAAAGATTAAAATGATATATTTGGCAAATCAATTTAGCATTGTGCTCCGATGTACAATTCTATTTAAAATGCTATTTTTATATTTTATCAATTAAAATTATAAAAGTAAACATTTACCATTAATGCATTCATTATTTATTTTAACGTTCTAATGCAAAGTTCCATTAATGTATTCATTATTTCATTTAAATATATATATATATATATATATATATATATAAAGGTATTTTTGTAATTAAAAAAAAATATTTATTACTGTACCAAATTTGATACCACATTGAAAGATAATTTTTGTACCATATGCTAAATTTTAGCATTGACATAATAATTTGGCACAATATCAGAAATGCTCTTAAAAAATATGTGTATGACCCAAATCTCCAACAACTGATATAGAAAGAGAGGCGCACACCACATCTACTAGGAGGACATGCATCGACTCTTCAAAACTTGTCTTTAATGATGTCACTAACCGGAATTTTTTTCTTCCTCTCCATCCATAATTTTCTACTAATTCAAACTCGAAGATTAAAGCAAAAGATCGAGTATATTTATTGATGAAAATTCCATGCTATAGTTTAGTATAAAAATTTCATTGGGTTATTATTAATGAGTTGAAGCAAAACTTAAAAACAAATTAATCTCTAAATTTCATTGTTAACCTCTAAAATTTAGTCTAATTAAATTTCAAACCAATTTGTTTTAATTTGAAAAATAATAGGTAGAAACCTTTCTTGATGAAGAAAACTAAGATAAATTTCCTTTTTTTTTTTTCCCTGTATTTAAAAATTTTATGAAAATTTTAAATTCTTGTAATTTGTTTTTGATAAATTGTAAAATTAATGAGATTTATTTACATTTTAAATCAAATTTAAGTATTTAATACAAAAAAAAAATGTTCATAACTGATCGGATGATTTACTACCTATTTGAGATCCCCATTTCCTGGATTTTGTACTCGTTTTCGAGCATGTTTTTGAATATAATGCGTTTGTGAGCCTTGTGTAGGTTATTTGCCCTAAAATAAGATGTTGAGCATAATTGAAGAGTTTCAGAGATTAAATGGTTGAAATTGGAAATCTTTGTGCAGAACATTCACTTTTCGAGGGCCATATCTCTCTTCTCATATCGAACTGCTTTTCGTGTAACCTATTTCTAGAAATCCCCATGAGTCTACTTTCCAATGCTTTTAACAGATCGCGATTCCGAGTTTTCTAGGAGAAGTTATGACAGTTTTCGTAACGGTACGCGAAGCTGAAAAACTTCACCCGAGAGAGATGCGACCTCAAGAGCGACCCCAACCCAAGATCGCTCTCATCTCGGGTTTTTGCCCAAAATATAGTTCAATTCAAGAATTTACCTCCTTACCCTTGATCTAATTCATTCCCCTATATAACTTTTGATATTTTTAGACCAAAAAAACCAACTTCCTACCCAAGAACATTCACCAAAACATTATCTTTCCATATTCATCTTACATCACCATTCCTTACAAAAGAAATCCACTAAGATTCCACCTTTCCTTAGAAATCCACCATATCCATCATGACTTCATCTTTTTGGGCAATAGGGAGTTAAAGATATTTGAAGGAGAAAAAGATCCAAGTAGAAGAGAAAGCTCTCAACATAGTTTTCTCTACAACTCTTTCTCTTTCAATATTATTGTAGAGCCATGTATTCATTTGATTATATATGTTGTATGGCTTTATATTGTAGCATGAGCTAAATTTCTAGTGTTAATGCTTGATGAAACCCAACCCTTGACTTTATATATGTAGACCACCAAATTTATCCATGTGTGCTTATGTTTTGTATGGATGCTTTTGAGTACTAAATGCTTTCATTAGATTGATCTACTTTTGAATGATTTATGGTTGTGTATTGTGAACCGACTAGAGATGCACACAACATGTGTGATGAAATGTCATCTATGCATGTCTAGTAAGGTAGACTTACTGAGGTTAGCGTATAAGGCTCTTTTGAGTGTATCAAAATTCTTAATGAATTCATCCATATATTATGGGGTCATTGACCAATAGGTTTTGGGTATGTGTGGATGTAATTTCTATTACTCGACCGAGAGTAGAGATTATTGCTAGGTGCACGAGTCTACAATTCACATCTGCACAAATTGGGTATTTAGGTGAGTCTAGGACTTTAATTGGAGATGGTTAAGTGGATTCTAATCTTAGCATATTATCTCTCATTGTTACATTTGATTTCATTACTTGTCACTATTTTATCATATTAGCTTAAAGCTAGTTGAATAGTATAATTTAGTTTAATCATAGGTTTTAAATATGAAAATCATCTCTTATTGTTTGTTTGAATAGCAATAATGCTAATCAATTTTGGTAATCAGTCACTCAGTTTTCGTGGGAACGAACTTTACTTGTTATTGTATTACACTCCCGACCTCGTACGATTGTGAATGTCATTTTAGGAGTGGTCAATAACCAAACAAAGTCACATGGTTTATTGAAAAATACTATCATATTATAATCAATTGAAATATTCATTTTCTCTGTCTCTCCTCACCATCAATCTCTCTCTCTCTCTCTCTCTCTCTCTCTTAAACTCTCACTCATTTGAAAAAATTTCTCTCACCACCGATTCACTTCAAACCCTAACTCTTTACAATTCCATTCGTCTACAATCTCATTCTTCTTGTAACTCCCTTGAATTACACGATATTACTACATGATAATCACAAGTAGTTCCATTATACTTCACAATCTTGTTCTTCTCTAGATTGAAAATTTTATACAAACAATATTACGGGTAACATGTTCTCTATCTCACTTGATGCATTTTTCTCTCGTTGCCTTGATTGCACCATTAAAAGAGCAAGATTTTATTTTTTACCAGCAACAAAAGTATATCATATTCAGTCATTAAATATGGGTAATCCAATATGTCCATTGTATTTAAAGGTAGATGTATGATCAAACAATAGCCAACAACAACCCTACAACTTTTACCATGCAATAAAAATAAAATCTCAAATTTCTTCTCAAACTTACGATTCCAGCCAAGTATCAAACAATATCAATAACCTATAGAAATACAAATGAACCGTTTTAATCTGACATTTTATATGGAAAAATTGATAAAATTCATTTGCTGCTTGAAACCTTCAAGATTCCTTGTTTATATACGTGAGTTGCAGGATAATCTTGCTTCCCTTAAGGCTGAATTGCAAAATCTGAGACGACGTGATCGTAAAGATCAACCTGGCTAAATAACAACATGTAAAACGGATAAATCAAGTGCAATGATGGCTTCAAAGTGTCGAACCTGAAGTCGATCAACTGCTTGACGTTGAATCTCAAAAAATTATGTTTGGGATGCTGTTGTTCCAACAATTGCAAGTCAAGCTATAAGTATGGCAAACAAGTGGGTGCCAAATTGTAAATTGTGGACTCTTGATAGAAAAAAGGCAAAGTTTTCGAAGACGACTTAGCAGAGAGGGTACCAGAAGATCCGGTGGACAAATTGCCTATTAAGCTAACAATAATAGGCAAAGATATCATATTTGATAAAGTTTGGAGATGCCTCGCCTCAAAAAAGCACATATTGAAATTATTGGCCTCTATGGTATTGGTGGAGTTAGCCAAACTACCCTTTTAATCCAAATCAACAACAAATTCTACGATGAGCAGCTTGGTTTTGATATTGTGATTTGGACTATGGTGTCTAAAAAGATGGGACTAGAGAAGATTTAAGAAGATATTAGGAAGAAGATTGATCTATATGATGAACAATGCAAAAACAAAACTCCCGAAGAAAAAGCTCAAGCCATTTTGAGATTTTTGAGCCAAAAGAGGTTTGTTTTGCTAATGGATGACATATGAGAGCGTGTTGACTTGAAAAAGGTTGGTGTCTTAATTCTAGGCCTAAACACTACTACCAAGGTAATCTTCACAACTCGTTTTAAAAATATTTATGGTTAGATGATGATCATAAGTACTTTAGAATAAAATGTTTGGGACAAGACAAGACTTGAATTGTTCCAAAAAAAATATGCGAGTTATGCTTGATAGTAATCTTGATATTAAATAACTAGCAAAAAAAAAGTGGCCAAAGAATGTGGTGGTCTGCTACTTGTGATCAAAACCATTGCTCAGGCCATGTCATGCAACATAACACTTGAATAGTAGAACTATGCAATCCATGTTTTGAAAAGATCATTCATTGAATATGCAGGTACGGATTTTTCAGATATGAAAAGAGTTTATCATCATTTAAAGTTTAGTTATGATAGATTATGTTGGGATAAAATTAAATCTTGTTTCAGGTATTGTTGTTTATTTCCGGTGGATTATCAAATTTTGAAGATAGATTTGATTGATTTCTAGATTAGTGAGAGGTTTTTGGATGAATTTGAGGGGAGAGTAGAAATAAACCAATGATACTTCATCATCAATACCCTCTTCCGTACATGTTTATTGGAAGAAGAGGGACATGAATATGTCAAAATGCATGATGAGATATGTGGCAAGACTTTATGGATAGTATATGAAATTGAGAAAGAGAAAGAAAATGTGTTGGTTCGTGCAAGTTTGGGATTAATTGAGGTAGTGGAAGCTAGAGAGTGGAAATGGGTACAGAGGATGCCATTGATGGATAATAAAATTGAGAATTTACCGGAGGCTCTTAAATGCCTTTCTCTCATAACTTTGTTTCTTAATGATAATTTGATAAAAATAATCCCTTATGACTTCTTCCAATATATGTCTTCTCTAAAAGTTTTAAACCCGTTTATTAATGATGATTTAGAAGAATTTCCTTGAGGAATTTCAAAATTGGTTCTACTAGAACATCTCAATCTTGGAGGAACTTATATAAAAGAGTCACCAGGAGGGTTAAAGGTATTAATAAATCTAAAATGTTTGATTTTAGAGACATTGTATCTCCAAATGGGGGCTGTAGACGGTCGCCTCATGGGCCTATGATCAGGGCCGGCCCTGCATGAATATATCAAAATGCATGATGAGATATGTGGTATGACTTTGTGGATAGTATGTGAAATTGAGAAAGAGATAGAAAATGTGTTGATTCGTGCATGTTTGGGATTAACTTGATATATATGTTATGATGATTTGTTATATTTATTATATGAATTGAGGAATTGATATTTGTTAATAGGTGACTTTAAAATTTTGGTGAAGAAATGAAAAACATAGCTCTTATTTATATTAAAAGGCAACTAGATTTTAATCGATTTATTTTTCTAACTACAATATGAATTTCGCCAAAAGAAAATGTTAGTTTTTATGTTTGAGACCTTTTTAGGACTTAATTTAAGTTAAATTTAAATTTATATATGTAAATTTGTTAATCACGTGGAAAGGGCGAGTATGAAAACAAGCAATGAATAAAAATGTTGTCTACGGTGTCTACGGTGTTGCGGGTATAGATATGTATATGTAGTTTTTGATATCGGTTTGATGGTTTCGGTAAATTCTTTATCCATTAAAATATTTTTAAAATAAAATAAAATGAAAAGGGCGGATTGTAGACAACGGCAGTGAACCCATCAAGAATGCTGGGCTTTAAGAGACAAATTCACATAACTTATGTAATTCGTCAATCACCGGGGACAATCTCAGTTAAATATATTCAAAATAAACAGCCTAAACTAAACTAATTCATAAATTTCTTCGACACAAACAAACAAAACAAACAAAAAAAATTGAAGTAAATTTTCAACTTTTGACTGTCGACTCATATACTCAGCTCCTGTTGCCCTGTGGTTTTAATTATCTAATCAAAGAATTATAATATTATACTAATTTAAAAACACTTGTAATATCCCATTAAATTGATGCGAGCAATTTACATATAAACATTTTAAGACGACAATTAACAAATATTTCATGCCATGCGTGAGACTTCAACCACAACCAGTAACCACATATTATATAATAAAATTATTTTATTTTATTTTATATATTGTTCGTCAGAAAACGATTCAAATCTGAAATATTATCAAAATGAATGAGCGTCCTTCAACGATAAATCACATTATACGGTTATATATATATAATAAAGTAATTAAGATTTATTGTTATTGAATATCAACCCTTAATGTGTCAAAGTAAGTCATCAGAATAATAAATATATATAATATTGGTATGTTAAGTATTTTGTTAGTAAAAGCAGCATCAAACACGGAGCCACAACCATAAAATCAGACGAGACAGACAACAATTGGAGTTGTTATTCCACCACAGACAACAAAACACACGAAACCTATATGCTTGTAATTAAATTGTCAATTTTGATATTTTCTCATTTGCTTTTTGACTGAGAGGTTTGTTTAATTAAGTTCTTCCACCACACAAACTTTATTAATTAATTCATTAAAATATTTCAGAAATCATGGAACTTTGGAAGAGAGGAGGCTTGGTGTAGCATTTTAGGTTCGAATCGTGTTGATCTTTTCCATCAAAACCCCAAAATTATTTGTAATTATTTTTTTTAAAAAAACATGGGTTTGAGTTCTAAGATTAGACGGGAAAAATAGAGCTCATTACTTATTATTTTAAAACCCCAAGATTGTCTCAAATTCACATTCAAGAGTCATAATTATGGGACCACCACCCAATATGAAAAAAAAAAGTCATATTAGGGTACAAATTTAATAATTTTATTAGACAATTAACATCTACAACTAAGATATTGGAAATCTAGTAGCTAGTAAAAATAAATATATCCTTTTCAAAAAAAAAAAAAAACATTGCATATTTGCATGAACTCTTGCAACCATACAAGAGGACGTGTGTTTTCATGAATCACGCACTCTTACTTCTTGTGTGTGAAAAGAGTATACATTTTGAGGCCCCAACTCATTGACATATACAATTTCAAGTGTCAACGATACAAGGAATTAAAGGCCACCATTGACAATGAAGGGAAAAAAAAAATCATTAATTTGTTCACACATAGTACACATCTCTCACTCACCACTCACTGACTCTCACTTGGTTTTATATATACTTCACGTTTTCCATTCTTGTACAAAATATAGTCTATGATCTACTCCATTCTCCACAAACACAGTACCTGATCAAACGACTTCTAGTGTTTTTTTTTTTTTCTTTTCACTTCGATATATTTATAAAACCTTTGAAAATTATTGTTTGTGTACATACGTACTTACGTATATGTCACATATAATTATGTCGACAATGTTTTCTCTTTTCGTTTTGTTTTCTTGTACTCTCTCCATGAATGTATGCAATGCTCGCCGTTTTGGGGTTATCGTCCACAAGAGTTCTAGCACACAGTTCCATTTTTCTGCCAAGGTTGGTGCTATTGCTATATGTATGTGTTCATCTTTGTTGCATTTCTGAGTACTATTTTTTGTCCATTGAAAAGTAATTTTTAGAAAGTGCTTTCTCTAAAAGTACCCAAATTAAAGCATTTTTTTTTATAAAAAAATATCTATCAAGTGCTTTTTTTTTCTTTATGAAAAATAAACAATTGTAGCTTAATTTTTATCATTATTAGAAGAAAAAAATTATCTATATTAATTAGTAACCATAACAAAATAAACATCAAAGAAATTTTAATTAATATATAAAAAGCAGTACTCTTGACAATACCAAAACACTTCAAAGTAACTTTTTTGCCTTTAATTTCTCTTATTCTTCTTCTTTAACATGTTAATTGATCACTTGGGTTTCCTCTGCAGGTTGTGGAGAAGGTTACAAAATTTGACCTAAACTTGAATGTACAAGGAACAAATAATGGAAGTGGCAATGTCGTTGACAAAATCAGTCATGGAGCAATAAGATCAAACAACAACACAAAGGCACTGTTTGATCATGATCATCAGGAAATGAAGAAACATTTAGTATCAGGTCATGTTCCAACCAAGCCTACTCTTGTGTCAGTCTCTTGGCGTCGTCCAACCGACAAAAACCATGGCAAACTTCCTGGATTTTTCTCAGATTATTCACAACCCAGAATGCGCACTCCCTCTCACAATTAATTAACTGATGGATTGATACATGAACTCTTGAATTTTGGCTCCTTTTTTTTTTTTTTTTTGTTGATCCTTTTTGATGAGGCCTTGAGCTTTTATAACTAATAACTAACTTCATAGCAAGACCTCAAATTAACTTCAAATTTATAACATTATTTAATATTATTCGATCGCATGTTCTTCTCTAATTAATTCGAAAAACCAGTCAAGAAATTGTTAATTTGTTTTATGATCGATGATGATCTTCTTCTTAGTTTGATTGTGTGTTATTGTTAATTGATAGTGATGAAACATGCAGGAAATGCTAGTCACGTGGGTTTTCTTAAAGCAACAAATATAGAAGAGGTAAATTAAATTATCTTCAATCTTGTTGCTGCTGTATTTACATAAAACCCAAGTTAGGGTTTCTTTAGGGTTTATAATTGTGAAAGAATTAGTTCAAGTAGGATTCACTACATATTTTTCTTATTTAAATCAGGTCAGATGTGACATGAAAATTTATGTGATTAACTATTTACACCACGTAACGTTGTTTGAATTAAAAATATATGGTACAATGATACACGAGTCACGCCTTTGTGTTGATGACCAATTGTAATGAAATGTGAAAAAATTATATCAATATATATATATATATATATATATATTTAAATGACATTAATGTGGCTATGGCCCATGCGTGGATAGATTCAGGAGAGTATCATATACATATATATATATTTCAAAGGATATGTTAAGTTTTAGATTGATCATATTTCTGTTTTGAGTAATGCTAGACGTCCTAAATTTTTTTTTCAAATTCTGTATCAAATGATGTGGCACATGAGGTATCAACATCATATCAGTCACCATATAATCTCATGATTTATAAGATGTTGACGCATCACGTGTCATATAATTTGGAAAAAAAAAAATTGGAACACCTAGTATTACTCTTCTATTTTTTAGCCAATAATATAGATTAATTAAGAAAACATATATGGTAAATTATTAATATCAATTAATTTGAGAATCTTTGGCGATGATTAATTTCAATGTGAACAAATTCGGGATGGGTTGATGGGTTCACTTGCTTTAGAAAAAAACTAATAAATATATATTTGTTAAAAAAAAAAAAATTATAACAACATTTTAAATTAATTTAAGTAAAACATATGAAAGTGATATATAATTATATATGAGACATAGTGAAAAAATAAATGCTCCTATTGACTAATTAAGAGAAGTATATGATTACGTACATTTCTTATAAATTATAATAATTATTTACATTATAATTAAATTAATTAGATACACCATACGTCAATACATATGATCATGAAGTAAATCGTGATTATAATACACATATGATGAAGTTTCGTATTATTTAAAGGAAAAAAAAAGTATAATATATATTAATCATAACAAAAATAGAAATAAAAGAGGAAAAAGAGTTATATATTTATATATAACATATTATATATATGTTGGTCATGTAGGCCGGATCGAGGAAGCGAAGATTACTGATAGCAACATCAATTTCTTCATCATCTGGAACCAAATATTTCAACGAAAACGAAAACAAAAACAAGGCTCAAGAAGAAGATGCAGCAGCATTGCTAGATTACGAGGTACCACATCAGAGACCACCCAGTCACAATAAACTAACTTAATTAGCTTTATTGTAATAATATATATGTATGTACCAAGAGTCTCAGATATTGCCAATTCTCTGTGAGGCAATGGTTGATTAATACATTGTTATTCAAACAAGTATTATATATATTTAAGAGGTTTTAGATGGGGGATTCTGTACTTTTTTTTTTTTTTTTGGGAATCCGACTTTATAACGTTATGGAATCAAGAGGGTTTACTTTATAATATTATAGAGTTAGAACTTCGTATGAAAAAACGTAATTAATGTGCAGGATCAATCTCTCACAAGTCACACCAGATATATATGTATATATATATATAAAAATATAATTAGAGCCTAAAATGTGATCATGCATATGGTGGTGGTGATCTGAAAATGGGACTTGCTTGATTCTTGAATGAAAGTAATTGCTTTTTTCTAAAGTAATTTAAGATCATTTTTAATTTAAATTTGAAACATGATTGTTGTTGGTGTACACGTTAGAACATGGACGGTGAATTTAGTATAATTTGTAAAAAAAATTTAAGAAAAAGAGTAGGGGTTTATTTTATATATATATATATAATAAAAAATAAAATAAAAAAAGGGTGACCAACATACAATGTGACTGCCACCCAAAAGTGGGGAGAAATCAACTGCCTTCTCAATCAAAAATCACCTATAATTAATTAATTAAGATTTGACTAATGTTCCTCTAACTTCTAATTACGAAATAATCGAGGGTCTTATTATATTTACCAATACGTCAATGTTACCGGCACTATCAAACATTAAAACCATAGAATTATATATATATATATATATATATATACCCGATCTGGTTAAATATATGAAGAAATCAACCACTATAAGCATAGTTTAGAATACAATTTTTCCCGTATAATTAATTAATAATAAGTTAGCTAATCTCAATAATGTAATAATATAATTTCGACTAATACTTGTAGATTGAAAGAAAAAAGAAAACTAAGTGGGTGAAAAGTACGTGGTTTATTAAATATTAATAGACCAAGACAAGGAAATATTAGTAGCTGACATCTCAAGAATGTCTTATGTCTCCCAGTAAGATTTATAAACACAAAGCTTCAAAACACAAATCAAGGAGAAAAGTAGCCCACTACATTGTTAAATAAATATAAATGGAAATTTATTTTATAATTACATGCCCAAATCCCCATTGTCAATTTAGATTTGATCATCTGAAAAAAAAAAAAAAAAACAAAAACAACGTGAAGCTAGATTACAGCAAACAGGAGACCAAAAAACAATTGGACCACAAATTTGCACATCTCAATCTCCTCCAGAAATTATGCCTCTTAACAAATTTTGTGGGAGCTCGTAATTACTAAATTATTGAAGGTTAGTTAAAAATTAAAGAATCGTCATGCAGTTGGAAAGGATATGTTAGTGGGTGTCTATACGAAGTCCGAGATCCTCGATATATATATATATATAATAAAACATAAAAGATTAAAGAATCGTAATAAGATAGTATTGGTCGGTGGAGGTAAATCATGGTCGTTAAAAATGATGATTTTGTCTCAGCTCGTATTAGTTTTGAAAAATCTTGTACATATAGTATGGAAAACAGTTGGGAATTTTGTGTATTTCAGAAAATACAAGGACTAATTTGGATTTAGGCCATAACTAGGAGGATGTTTGGTTTTTGCCCATAATCAGAAGAAATATTCCTTTTATGTCAATATATATAGTAAACTTTTAAATCTTGTTTAATGAACATTCAATTTCAAGTCAATATAGAGTACAAATTTAATTATTAACACAGCAATTAAGAAACAAACTAATTTTTCCATGAAATTATTCAATTTAAAACTAGAACAGTATAGCCTTAACAAATTACAAAACTCTCCCTTCCATTTCCATCAAAAACCACCAACCAAAACAATAATAAAATTCTGATGAACATGAATTTGGTGATCATAGTACTTGTTATAGCTCTAACCCTCGGGCATGCGTACTCATCCTTCCTCGTAAAAACATGGCACGTACGTGTCGTAAATAAGGTGAGCTATTCACTACATGTTATTGTTCGTGCACAATGCACTGCAAGTCCGGCAACAAAGATCTAGGTCTAAAAAAATCTCACAGCGGGGATTGAGTTTGAGTGGAAATTCCATAACGATATTTTTGGAACAGGGCAATATCCATGGTGATTTCAAGGTGTTTTGGAAAAGTGATTACCTTTATATATTACAAGTGTATTCTTTTTTAATTTAATACAGTATAATAAATTCTCTAATACATGTTTTTTATCCAATAGTATTTCAATATTAAATGGAAACAGATCTGATAAACATTGATAAAACTCTGTGAGGTGCAATTTCATTTGTTTGTTTTAAGTCAAAAGATTTCCTTCAAAGGCTAATATATATAACAAGGGAAAAGAGAATCGACTATAATTACTTAATTAGATTATCCTATTAAATATATATAGACAGTTGTTTGACAACTCCGGCCCAAAATCAATTATTCAAAATATAAACTTTTGTCTACGAACAACAACAATAACGTATATTGGATGGAACATAGAAGTATCATCTACTAGTTTAAGATATTTTGAGTTTTAAGGATTTTGTTTTAAATGTGATAGGCGTAATCCAGGATGATTAAATTTATGTATCTATCTATACTCTTGTTATTTTTTTATTTTTTTTTAACTTGTAAACCCAGTGATCTGATTTGAAAAACACTTTTTTTTTTAAGACTGATTATATGAAGTTGGGCTCAAACGGATAAATCCAGTATCATTTGGGCTTTACTCAAAATACTCAAGTTCCATTGGGTAGTGGGCAACGAAATTACTTTTATACCCGAATAACATAAAGAATGACGATATTTGTACACCTAAAAAACCATATGTGCACCCCTTTTGTACGTACACCCATTTATAAAATTTAAAAGATGACATTTTGTAAGCACACCCTCATATTACCGAATATGCCATTTTTTTAAATATTTAAAAAGTATTATAAATAAAACAATTATAAAACAAATAATTAATATATATTGATATTTCCTAGATCTTTTATGTGGATCAAATATCAACTTCAGACCCTCATTGGATCAAGGTTTCAGGCTCACTCTCTCTTCCCATCTGGTTCATCATCATCATCATTCATCATCTTTTTTATGTTGTTTCTTTGAAAGATTTATGGTCATTAATGGTGCTTTTATTATACACCGGTTACCAAACACGCTTTATTCCATTGATTCCGAGATGAACTCTGATTTAATAGAATTTGGGTCAAGAAGAGGGAAGAAGAAACAGGGAAGAGGAGACAGTATTTGAGTTATAATTGCATCCTTTATTCATTCCGAACTGGACCATAAATAGGTCTACTAACCAGTTAACCTCAAAAGATTGGTATACACCAATCTTATCACAACTAACAAAGCCAACTAAACCACCTATTTTATTTCCTCAACTAAATAAAGATAACTAATGGCTTGGCCACCTCCTAATTAGCATGCATGAAGCTTATCTCATATCAAACTCTCGATGAGTTTGGGAGAGAAAAAATGGTGTCTAGTTTTTTGGCACTGTTTCTATGCTTAAAAAAAAATCTGGAAATGTTAATCAATGGTACTTTTTAAATTTGGAAAGAGTCGTACTCCTCCCAATGCCTTCTTCATTTGTTTTTAGAAGATTATTGACATTTATGATTTGAGTTTTTATATTTGATTTGATTTTTTTTTTTTAGATAAAAATTGGAAAAGGTAAAATAATTTAATTTTTTTAGTTAAAAATTAGAAAAAGTAAAATAGTTTGTTTTTTTTAATACGTCAGGTAATTTTTATTTTTTTATTATTATATTTTTGAATTAAAATAGTAAATATTTATTTTAAGGGTAATGTTTTAATTTTGAAAATATATAAATTTTGAGATATACATACGATTTAGAGAAATACAAATACTAACATAAATTCATCATTCAATAAAATTTGGAACTTTTGAACACTACAACTTTTCGTTTCGATTTTTGGGCGTACATTTTGAAAGTTTTAGCTAAAAAAAAAAAACCATCAATCATTTTGACGATTACTTTTTTCCTCTCAAAATCTACAAATATCCTTTTATTGTCCATCTACGACGACACTCTTGAAATATAAACAACCCTGCTTCAAAGAAAAAAAAAAAAAAAATTAAACAACCTAACATTAAGAATGAAGAGATAGTGATTTTTATTAAAACTGTTGAAGACCTGCACTCACAAAAATAATGAAGGTGCAAGCAGAATGTTGAGATCCAAGATGAGAAAGGAATAATATTATGTCAAATAAATAAATATTGAGTGGTGCTATTGGCACACCCCTACTGATCTATTTATGTCATATTTTTTTAATTATTTAGTATTTTTTTTTTCTTTATCAAAATTATTAAAAGAGATATATAATTTAAGAAAAATGATATTATATAAAGTAAATATAATAAAACCCTACCTCCCCAAAAAAAATAAAAAAATAAATAAAAAATAAAAAAATAAAAAATAAAAAAATAAAAAAAATCTTTTTTATCTTTTTCTTTTGAAATATTTTTTACATTAAATATTCCCTATAAATTAATTTTGCATTGACGATGGTCACAATATCGTTATTATTTGACCGAGATTCAACGTCGAGTCATTAGTCCTCAACCGTCACATAATAACTCACAACCGATACAACCGTCACATCCCACCATCGCTAACCAACTACACACTTCAAACCCAAAACCTTCATTTATTCACCAAACCACAACAACAACAAAAAAAACAATGGCCAAGAGATCCTACTCGATTCTGCAGAAGAAACTGCAAGAACTCGAAACCCAACTCACTGAAGCCTTCTCTCTCCCACCAGAAGCACCTTACCGCCATTTTTACGCCCAAGAAATCGACCAGAAATTCGTCTTCTTGAACACACTTTTATCTGCCGAGATCGCGTCGACGAGCCCTAAAAAGTCCTTCAACTTGAACCACATCGCTCAAAGGGTGGTGGAACTGGAAGCCGAATTCAGACAATGGGGCAACGACGACGTTAATGTCAAAGACTCGACGATAGTTGATGATCATGATCACCACAATTTCGAAACTGGTTCGACATGTTCGTATCATAATAATAACGACGACCATGTTGATGATCATGAAAAGGAGGAGGACACAGACGACGTCGTTGCAGAGAGTTTTAGTGGTGGAGAAGAGCAAGCAGTGAAGAGTAGTCGTGAAGAGAATAATAATAATAAGAAGAAGAGAGTGAGAGTTTCTTCGGTTGGGAAATATTTGGTGGTTATGGCTTCTGGGGTTGTGATTGGTATGGCGTTGATGGTCAGGTTCTCTGGTTGTTTTCATTACTTTAACCAAAATACTAATCGTCTTCTCATTCCAACTTGATTTTTATTTTGATTTGTTAATTATTTATTTAATTATTGTGTTGGAATTCCTTGTTGTTTTAATTTAATAGATTGTGGACTTTTAATGTCTAGATTCTAGAGTAGTTAATGATAAATATGTTTGGGTTTTTGATCTTCTGATAGTTTCATTAATGCATATTGTTTTATTTTCTTGCTGGATCATTTATGTTAGTGCATGTTTATTTGGATTTTAACTTATTTAATTTTTTTTCTTGAGCGGTGCTATTGACACACCCCTTACCTGTCTATTTATGTCCCATTTTTTTAATTATACAATATTTTTTTTTTCTTTTATCAAAATTACTTAAAAAAACATACAATGTAAAGAAAAAAAATATTATAAAAAGTAAGCCTATTAAAACCCCACATTCCTTTTTTTTTTAAAAAAATAAAATAAAAAAATAAAATAACATGTTCTTTTAAACCTTATTTTATTTTATTTTTATTTTTCAACTTTTAAACACTAAATTTTGCTTCTTACACACATACAAAAATATTAAGCTATCAAGCATATGAAAGAATCATTCTTTAGAATGATATTAAGTTATCGTTGTGTTGAAGCAACCCTGTTATTTATTTTTTTTCTTTTATATCATGAAATAAAAAGAAAAAAAAACTCAATATAAAATAAAATAATAAGAAGAAAAAATAAATCATTTAATGGACGTGAGAGAAAAATGTATACAGAAATCAAAGATGGGGTGTATTAAGTTTGAAAAATAAATAAATTGGGTATTTTTGGAAATAAATCAAAACAATTAATAAAAACATTTAATTTAATTTTATTAAAGTTAAAATTTTAAAAAGTGGGGCATAAATAAATTGGTAGGGGGTGTGCCAATAGCACCATTCTTTTTCTTTTTCTTTTTGTAACTCATTCAGTGTAATAAAACTTGAAGAAATATTATGGTAGTTGGTATATTAACAGCCTTATATGGATAAGGATCATCATATTCACCTTACTTAATCTTATAACATAATGAATGAATAGTTAAGATATGATTAACACTTTATTAACAACCAATCACATACTTTAAAAATGTGAAAAATATATAAGAATGAGGTGAGGTAAAGTGAGGAGAGCATCCTTATTCTATATTTAAACAAATCTACTCATAAAAAATGTTGGTATTCCTATCTAGTCCATTTAAAATTAGTTGCCTACTCATTTACTCTGTACCTGAATTACCGATCGAGTACTTACCTTCCAATTAAATTTTTATATCTAGGTGTTCTCATATGTCTGTATTTGTATTTATTATACCATTATTTTAAAAAATATATTTTAAAAAAATTAACCGAACAGACCAGAGATCTACTAGACTTGTCAAGATCAATTACTGTATTCATGGTCCGACAATACTTTGCCAAGATCAGGTTTCATGATCGTGGTCAAAATATATTAGTCCAAGACTTATGAGTCATTGATGAAGTTCAAAAAGACTTTGACTAAATTGAAGAAAATAAAGCAATTGATCTCCATGGAGACCCCTACGAAATCTCCATTAGCGTAGGTCTCCATGGGAATCAATTACTATTTATTTTTTGTTTTTAACATTTAATTTAATTTGTTTTTCTTTAAAATATATATATAGTTAAATTGTTTTTGTTTGCTTTTAATATATAATTAACAGTTATCAAACAATTAAAAAATTAAAAAAATTATAATATTGAGGGGTGATTTGGACATTTTATAATATTTGACTTTTAAATTTTATATTGTTAATTAATTAGTTTTTAATTATTTTAATATTTACAGCATTTTTTAAAAATAAAAATTAATAAAACATTCAAGAAGGACATTTTAGTCATTTTATCATTTAGTATGGTCAATTATCGGTCAACTGTTAGTCAAGGGTATTTTCTTGTAATTTTGGAAAAATTGGATTATACCTCATACATTTATTAAAGTCAGGGTATATTTATACAATTTTCCCTAAATAAAATTAGTTCCTCATGAAAAGCGAAAAACTAAGTGTGTATATATATATATATATATATATATATTGGTTTGAAATATTTTGGAAGAAAAACTAATGTAATGTCGTGATATTAAGTGAATTAAGTCGTCATCAAAACAGTCGTCAACTCGTCATCAAAAAAGACATGTACGATGTAGAATCATGACAAATTGACAAACCATGTGAATATTAGCAGAATAGTAAGATGTTTGTGTCATTATATGTGTAATCTATAAAACATTTAATCGCCTCCGGGAGTTAGCTCTGCTGGTAGATTGGTGAGTTTGGGATTTGGACAAATGATTCATAAATCAGCGACTCAAATCTTATTAATAGTAAAATGGTTTAAAATAAATAAATAAATAAAACATTTAAGAGTTATGACATGTAGGATAAAAATCACATATGATATTTGAACATCTATATCATATTACTTGATATATTATTGTGTTAGACTTAGACATACACCACATAATTAGAAATTTATGTCATTGTATTTAACAACATTCACACAAACACCACGAGATGAGATTAACTCAGTTATTTACCTCCCACACAATCACAATAAATTTATTGGTTCGGGTCACACCTCTATACTCTGGTTCCTATAGCAGGCATACATATCATTCCCCAAACATAAATATCTGATTGGACTAAATATACAATATACTTGGGCTGGCCTTAAAAAAAGCCCAAATTTCCCAAAGCCCAGTCTAATCTTATCTTACGGCATATCTTGGTTTCATTATTTAATCACGTGGGGTCAAGTCAGATCAGATCGCAGAACCCACATGCTTTTCCACCGATTTGAATTTGTTAATCGCACTATAAAAGATTCTCCTGTCCCGTAAATTTCCTCCAACCACATGCGCTTTTTTGTCCATTCCACCCAACGGATATACGGCAAACTATGCTGTTCACGTAAGATCATCTCCTATTATATAAGTTAATTTGGATCCTTAAAAGTTGTCACTTCAGCATTTAAGGATTATTTTTGGGGATTGTTAAATTTAACGATTATATAGTCCACAATGGTACCACAATAGTATATTAGATTTTTATATTAAAAAAAATAATTATAAAATATAAAATAAGGTATATGATATAGGTATTGATCTATTCGTAATGAAGAGATGAATTTTATTTGATTGAAATTTTTGAAATTGAAACAAAGATGAAATAGATAAATAATTAGAGAAAAAAAAAAGGAAAAAAAAGCCACATTAAAAAAAGAAAGAATAAAATTAAAACAGTTAATTTGGTTTATATTTAATGATTGAAAATCAAAGTCAATCTTCAAATTTGATTATTGAAGAGGCAATTTGATTATTGATAACTAGTGACTCAATTGGATAGTGTTTTTTTGAATAAATAATCAAATTTTGATTACTCTTTTACTTTAGAAGATACCATTTGAGAGGCTCTTATTGCAGATGTTTTCAAGATTTGAAATTCCCAATTTACCCCTACCATAAAACTTTTTTTGACTGTCAAAAACTTTATCTTGTCCTTGGCCTCTACAAATATTTGTCGTCTTCTTCTTTGATGCTGTTTAATACATCTTATCACTTGTTCACTCATCAGCCAATTAAAACGTTTCCATCTCAAAACCCAAACTCGTATACATCTTCGACTCACTGAGTTTTCATTTTCATTTTCACCAGCTCAACTCGGTCAGAAGGATGAGCCGATTCAGGAGGATTGAGTTCGTGGAGCCTTACTATCCACCACGTTTCGTCAGAGAAACCTCCATTTTCGAAACGAAACCACTAGCTTTTCCATCGTTTGTCGAAGACGAGCTCGATCTCAGCTTCGCTCTAGATCTCTTGAACCCTACCCCTAGAATATTTGATTTGTTCGACACTGTCACCGATCTGACCAAAATCGAGAAAACGCCGTCGTTTTGCTCGTACAAGAGGGTTTACCAGAGAGTCGAACCGGAGTTCTCGTTGCAGACCTTGTGTGACCGAGTCAGCGCGCTCGAGTCGAGGTATGACCGGCTGTTGAAAGCGAAGGTCAACGGAGGTGAGCGGAAGTACACATGGACGGCGGAGATCAAGAACGGCTCGGTTGAACGAAAGTACAAATGGACGACTGAGATCAATGAAGAGAAGAAGAAGAACGAGAAGAAGAAAGAAGAGAAGAACTATAAATTGACAGCTAAGATTAAGGGAGGAGGAGAGCAGGGACCGGTCTTGAGGACGTACACTTTCGAAGCATCAAGTGGCGGCGATGCAGCTGATTGTAGCAAATCAGAGAAGAAAGAGAAGTCGAAGAAACATAAGATCAAATATGAGAATGACACGCGTGTGGTGGAGATCGAAGAACCCAACGATCATAGGACTGTCGTTTTAAAACAGGTATGTGAAAGTGCAACTATGTACAGCTTTTTAAAATTTTATTCCTTAGAATTTTGTTCTGATAATTAATCTTGTGTGGCCGTGAGTATGATATTATATTAAATTCAAAGTTGATTGTGTTTGTTGTGGGTGGGGTCAATTTTGATCAAAACAATTACACTCTGATGGGGACGATTTATCTGATAATTGTTAAAATGACCATGACAAAGAACGTTTGGGAATTTTGTGATGTTGATGGTTTGTTTGGTTTCATCTATTTATTAATTAATATAATATATAATCAACTGTTATTATTCTTAATTACACATCACTTATACTCATTAACATATGACGGGAGAAATGAGACGAGGTTGACCACTTTTATGCCACTCGGACCTATACCATGAGGTTGTAGATCACACTCGAACCTTGAATTTATCGTAATAGTTATTAAAAAAAAAAAAAAAAAACATATGGTGTACTAAATGCATCATGTTGGAAATAATTGTGGATTTTCACCTCTCATTTCATTGTTATGTGAATATAGGTGGCATGATAATAATAAATAAATATAGGGGCATTGTTATTTATGGTGGCGGTGGTGTAGTGTCTATGTATTAAGTTTTCTCTTTGAAATTGAGGATCAATTTAGAGATCAAGTAATGAAAAACACGAATGTTTGTTTAGTCCATTGTTATTAGGTGTTTGTTAGTAAGTTTATGAGAAAGTTGTTATTATCTTTTATTTATAACATGTTATCAGCACCGCTATTCTTATTACTTATGAGCAGGGTCGACCCTTCCATGAGAAGCCATTAGCTAGGTAAACAAAGAGAATTGGCCAATTGGGAATTTGCTCCTATTTATTCAAGGGTTATCAGTTATTACTGTTAGTTAAATCATAAGAAGAAGAAAAAAAGACATATAATTAAGAGAATATAGCCATATCTCTTTATTGATTTGAGATGTTAATTGAATGATATTGTTGGAGAAAAGAATTGGTTCACTTTATTAGTTTTTCTACGTGTCCCTTACTTTTTTTCAAAGTTCCTTGAACACCAAAAATAAACCAGCAAAAGGTTGGGGTCTAGGGTTTTCAGACTTGGGGTTATGATTTTTTATTTAGTTATGTTAATTGGGTATTAGCCTATTTGTGCATGTAGCCTATAGACTTAATGAATATGCAGTCTGTTTTGAATTGGACTATTCTATTTTTTTATTTTATTTATTACAACTCATTTTGTTATATTATTTTAATACACTAATTGAACCTAATATAATATATAAATAGTACACAAATTTTCGGGCCTTAGGCGGTCGTCTCATGGTTCCCTTAGGGTCAGCCCTGCTTGTGAGTATGCTCTGTGGTCTCCCCTCTGTCTTTGTTTAAAATATCTATATATAATTTTATTTACATATTTGGAACTCGAAGCCGCTGGTACCTCTACATCAGAAAATAAGTTGAGTTCTATCTTTGTTTAAAATATCTTTATATAATTTTATTTAAGTATTTAGAAACCCGAAGTTTTAAATTTCTTCCAAGTATATTTGCCTTGGCTACATAAGAAAAGGCTTAAAAGAGAAGATGATAGATGTAGCTCAAGGACGAACCTGTGCTAGTTAGGTGAGCCTACTGCTTAGGGCCCCCAAATTTTTGTACTCTGCTACTCTTTATACATAATATTAGGTTCAATTAATGTAAAAAATAATAATTAAGTACTAATAAAACATAGAATAGCCAAATTCAAAATTGCCCACATATTCATTAAATCCATAAGCTAAATATCCGATTAACTAAACTAAATAATAGTAATAATAAATCATAACCTCAAATGTGAAAACCCCTAGGCCTCAACCTTTTGCTCTTGTTTATCTATGTCATCTTTTCCATTTTATAAGAAAGGTAAAAACCTATTTAGGATATGCAAAGAACACTGATTTATTTGTTTTATTTTTTTTTTTCATATTATGTCTCTGTGATGAATTTCAATCGAAGTACAGAATAAGTGAATTCCTCGACAAGTATACATTATTTGATCCTAAATTCTGTGAATTGGTCGAGGAGTTGTTCTGGACCATTTGCTGATTGCATGTGGCCGAAATGCATGTCTACTTCTTCCATTCAGGCATTCCTAAATAGGTACTGTATAATTGTACAAACAGGAGGCATGCAGTCATGTTTTCACTTGAGAAATCATGGTCTCCAATGGATTTTAGTTCCTTTTGTTCTCCTTTTGAACATGAGAATTTTTTTATACTAATGTTATTTTAAATAACACAGCACTTAAACATAATAATTTCATTTACTTGAATCATCTCAATCTGCTGAGGCATTGCTTTCTCTTTTTCTTGTGGAGGAAGGCTTTTTCCAAAAGAGCTGGAGCTATTAAAAATGACAGGGGGAAGAACAAAGAACTGTCTCCTCAAGATGCAGCAATGATGATTCAGATGAGTTTCAGAGCTTATCTGATCCGTAGATCTCAGGCTCTCCGTGCCCTTAGGGATCTGGCTGTTGCCAAGACCAAGTTGAAGGAGCTAAGATCATTGTTCAACAACTTCTCCTACCGCCGTCAAGTGGCCCGTGATGCAGAAGAGCGACAAAGGTTCTCTGAGAAAATTATCATCCTACTCCTTACAGTAGATGCCATCGAGGTAACATAACCCCCTATTTCTATCAATTCAATATTTAGGAAGCTTGTCACCCTCTTTGTGATTTTTCCTGAAACTCCAGTCCGTTCACATTTTTACATCTATCATGCTTGCCTATTCTTTCGAAGTCAGTGAGTGTCTTTGCATTAATGATTTGTTTTCGAGATAATTTTTAATGTTAGTTAACCCTTTATTTTTGACAATTTAATCCAGAAATGCACTAGTGTCCTAGCGGGGTGTTCTCCAAACTGGGGACAAAGTTTCCTAGCAATCTCTTGATTTAATTCTCTTTCAACTCCAAAAAATGATGATACTTAATTTAGGCTGAGAACTTTTTAGTTTTTAGTTTTTGATCGTCAATTCTCTCTGGCATAGTTTTCTTTTCCTTTTCCAACAACATAGAAAGCTATGAAAAGGTGCATTGTCTGAAACTGGTTTCTCATTTGGGATTCTGATGTACTGTGTGATGTTTTAGGGATCCGATATGATGGTGCGAGCTGCAAAGAAATCGATGGTGGATGAGCTGGAAGCGATGCTTGATGTGGTAGATCCCCAGCCCCCTGGTAAGAGGAGGACCTTCGATATGCCTGATAGTATGATCCAGAAGGAAATTGCCGCTGGTGTCGCACAGGTTGTTCAGATGATTAACCAGGACGAGAATAATTCCGGTACCTTTGAGGCATGCCTGTAAGAATATGGTTCTGTCATCTGTGTAATGTAATTAATAAATCACTCCTTTCTGGGTTTGTTTGTTTGCTAACTTATCTAGCTAGCTATCAGGATGATGACGAGTTCTTGTTATAACTATAGCCCTCCTTGCTGTTGCTTTCACATTTCCTGATGATTGTCTGTATTTGATCGGTTAGACTTGTATCTGTGCTGTTTTAATTATAAGTTGGTATTTTACTTTTTGTATTTTAGCGGTGGGATTGAGTTTCACCATAAGTATGTTACAATCATGTGTGGTGTTGTGGCTGTAGATCTATTATGTATGAATGTATGATCTCTGTAGTTAATTGATATTAACACTTTTCAAAAACCGTTTATACACTCTTTTTGTAACTACATCTCTATTTTTAAAAGAGAGCATAATTTAATTTTTTATTTTTATATGTTTTTTAAAAGTATTTTATTCTTAAAATTTAAATTTAAAAAAAAAATTAATGACATTTTTATTTATTTATTTATTTCAAAATAATCTTTTTTATCTTTTGATATTACTATTCTAAAAGATACACTATTTTATTTTAATAAAAGTTAAGACGAATTATTGTAATTTTTGAATTTATCAAAGTAGTAACCTTCTTAAAATTAAATCATTATTAAAAAAAATTATCTTTCATAAATCATTAGATTAAATATTCTATATTAAATATATTTTTTTAAAATTTTAATTACTATATTAAACTCTCTTTTAATATATATTTTTAATTTTTTCTCTATTATTTCTCATACAAAACTAACAATGAAGGAAAAAAAAAAACTTATAAATAAGTTTGATTTTTAGAAATCGTATATATTTATATATATATATATATATAAAGATAAAAATAAAAAAAATAAAAAATAAAAACTCAAACAACTAGTACCATGTTTTTTTTATATATAAAAAAAAAAAAATCAAAATATGAAAATGTTTTTTATTATTTTTGTAGTTAAGTGATTGTCGAGAATTTTAATTCTTTTATCAGTCTTAGAAATTATGAGTTTAATCGAATCTAGTTGTAACAAATTAAGTTGTAATATATCATTTTTTTTTTATAAAAAAAAAAAAAAACAAGGTATTTGTATTGTCTTTTTAATATATATATATATATATATATATATATTACTATTAGTAAAAAACCAAAATATTCATAATTTTTTTTTCTTTAACTATTGATCGAGAAAGTATGGAGATATGATTTTTTTGGAGTGTCTTTATAATTTTTTTGTTTTGTTTAGTAATTTTAATTTAGGTTAAATTTATCATTAATAAAAAAAATTAAATTGAAGTGTGAATAAATAATTTGTAGATTGTAAAGAGAAGCTCTCTTTTTAAAATTTCTTGATTCATAAATAAACCCTAAATACAAAAAATGCTATGTCTTTAATTTTATTGTATTATATTTTTGTAAATGCACTCCTACTATTTTGTCATCTAATTACTTTTATTATTATTATTATTATTTTTTGAAAGTTTATTTTATATTTTTTTATTCAAATAAATAATTTATCATTTCAAATAATAATAATAATTTCCAATAAATGTAAAAACATTTGGTATTACTTAAAACTTTCTAAACAAAATTTCTTAACTTTTTTTTTTTTTTTTTTTTTTAGCTCAAAATTCTGTTAATCTTCACCTATTCCTCCGAATTGAAAAACCTCAGGCGTCGGAAATATACATCGATGAAATTTGATTTGATAGGTGAATATAAAAAGCGGGGATTCGGCTGAGAAGAATCCTTAAATTTGTATTAGTTCTCAAATCGGGCTCTATTGTAAGCCCACTATCACTTTGCCTTTAAGGCCCAACACATGGACTGGATCTAATCTAATACAATTTTGTAGTGAAGAGAGTATCAAATTTTATTTTTTTTTTCTCTTCATTTTTTATTGGTGAAAAATATTGTTTCATATCATCATGAATAACATTGTTATAATTTCAAAGCTAGTTTTAATCAATAAACATTTAACAACAATTTACAACTCTATTTTTTTTTATATATAATTTCAATTCAAATAAACAAACATTTTTCAAATTCAAAAAAATTCAAAAAAATCATTTTCTAATAAAGTTTTAAAATGGAATTAAATACACTCTCCATCGCAAAAGTACCTCGCATTTGGTGAGGATCCATCCACCGTACAGGAGCACATTAATGTCTTTTCACACTCTCTTTGTTGTCCTTTACATTGCATGACACACGTTGAGTTTATACTTTATAATAAAAAAATTTATATTAGTACTTTAGATTTAGACGACAACGTGATTCTCAATTCTTCATTTTTTATTAATAAAAAATTAATCATGTCTTTATCATTACCTTTTCTACTTGCATTATTCCTAAGAGAAAAACTTTGGTGCAACCAATGCAACACGCTAGAATCTTATGGTGGTGCATCGGTTCAACTCAATGAGTGACATGTTATATAAATTTAAAGTTTTTTTTTTTCTCTCTCTTCATCTTCTTTTTCAGCTGAAGCCCAATTCCAGTCTCTCTACGTCCTCACATCTCAGACTTCAAATTAATATGATCGTCGTTGTTTTCGGTCTCACCATTTTTCAGTGCCCGTCGTCGTTTGGTTCTCGCCATCTTACGGTGACATTCGTCGTCTGATTCTCGCTATCTTCGGCTCTTCGAGTGACCATAGTTTCATTAATTCCATCATCGTTTTCGATCTGTTTCGTTTCAAGTGTCATACAAAACCTCTGATACTTGATTAATGGCCTCATAATTTATTCAAACAGAGAAGAATGACCATGAAGATTATAATCGGTACGAAAATTACACAAATTATTCCACGTGTCATTCATTGAGTGGAATTGGGCTTCAGCTGAAAAAAAAAAGATGAAGAGATAAAATGAAAAAAAAAAAAAAACTTTTGCTTTAAGTTAATGCCATGTGTCATTCATTAAGTGGAATCGATGCACCACCATCAGATTCTAGCGTGGTGCATTGGTTGCACCCAAGTTTTTCTTTAAGTAAAGAGAATAAGAGATCCTCTTTGGTTTTGTCATATATATATATATATATCCTCTTTGTTTTTTATTTTTTTATTTTATAATTAAAATAATTCAGAATTTGGAAGATTAAGACTTAACTCAAACTCTTGGGTTGTTATTGTTCAATTTTGTTTGTTTGATTTTAAAGATTTAGATTTTAATAAGGATCATGTTATATCAACTCGAATTTCTAATTCAATTTTTTAACTTCAATATCTCAATCACCAATTTGTTCATGTGTTCTTTAATCCAATGGTTAAGAAATTAAATTAAAGAAATTGAATCGAAATTTGAGTTGAAAAACGTGAAGAAGTAGAGGTAGTTTTCTATTGTCAAATTAAGGGTGTTATGCTAGAGATTCAAGGACCTATTTTCAATTTTTTATTAATTTTGGAAAGAAGGAAAAAAAAAACACATTTACAAACTCGTTATTAAATTAGGTTGGTGGAGAGATTGCCTAACTTGCTAAGTTAAAGCCGTCAACTTATTGAAAATCAAAACGGTTGATTTGATTTCTTCTTAAAGGAACCACATTTATGCATTAAAATAAACTGTTGTGTTTGGTAAACTGTCACTGATTTAGAGATATCAAATAATAAAAAGTAATACTAATGAAGTAATGATGACGATGATGAATTGATGATGATAGTAGTGATTATGATGACAATGGTAAGAAAATCTATTATAGTCATGGGTATCAATCGTGGGCACGGCACGAAGCCACGAAGCCACGAACACTATTGAAAAAATGGTGAACGGGTGAATAAGAAATTAATTGAGAATAAATCTCAGGGTCAAAATCAGAAATATCCCTAAAATTAAGGGATATTTAAAAATATCATTTCCCAATAAATTTTCTTTTTTTATTCATGAGAAATGATTTTGGACAAAAATATCCTTAGTGCAAATATAACATGTATGAAGTTTACAGGAACATTACACGCTGAAATGTAAAGATGTTGATATTTTAGTGTGTAACGATTTTTATTATGTAATCATGTTAACATTTCAGTATGTAAAGATTTTCAGCGTATAATCATGTTCATATTTCAATGTGTAAAGATTCAGCGTAAGGATGTTAAACTGAATACTTATAAAGGACTTTTGAGGGGGTAAACGATATCTGATTATTGCTCGTAACATACCATTCGAATCGTTTCGACGAGGAGAACAATATTTTAAAGAGAAAAGAGAGAAAAAAAGTCTTACAGAGAGAAACATGACAAGAAGAACTTATGAATTGCAGAGAAAAAGTTGTGTTAGAGAATAAAGTGAAAAGGTAGATAAAGGCAATCTTGTCTAAAAACATTTCTATTGGATAAGAAATTAAAGAAAACTTATTGGGATGTAACAGTTTTGTATATTGCATTAATTTTCGGGTCAAATGGGGTAATTTTACCTAAATCTCATATTAAGTGGCCATTATTTCATGTTGATTTTCATTTTTCCTCCTCTGTTTTGCAAGTTGATAAATTGTCTGTGGGGATTTCATTCTAGACACGCGAAATATTCACATAAAAGAAACAATATTATTCTCTCCTCTCTCAGACGCAAAGCTGCTTGAAAATTTGTTTGGCTTTCTTTTAATTTCCAGTGTGTTCTTTCGTGGTAAGTGACTAAGTTCAACCCAAATTGTAAGTTCGTCGGTGTCGTGTTAAAAACACTTACGGTGTACGGTGAATCTGTTTTAAGTATACTGTATAAAATATGGGCCTCGGTTTTGTTTGATTTTTTGTTTACCAGTCTTTTCGTTTTTTCAATTTATTGTTATATAAAATCATTTTCTGTTTGTAATCACAATCCGGAATAAATTTTATAACGTTATACTAACAAACACTACAAGAAATTAGCGAGTTTGGGTTCGAGTCACTAACGCGTCAACACATTTAATATGTTAAGTAAATGAGTTGTGTTTGGATCGATCCCTTCCAAACCTACTAATTCATTTAACACGATTAAATATCAAAGATAAAAATGGAATTTATAAACATATATAGAGAAAAATAACTATTTTGATGTTTGAAATGTTTAATTAAATGTGTGTAGTTGATTGAATTATGTAATTTAATTTAAAAGGTTAAATTTATTTTAAAATTTTAAATAGGTACCTGAATTAATTGAATTACATTTTGAGTTATATTGGACAATCCATTATTTTAGTGGATCATATTTGAATTTTAACTTATATCACGGTAAGTTTAATGAATTATATTCGGATTGAGGAAAAAAAAAAAACAATATGCCGTGTTTGAATTAATACAAGCACGAGACTATAACCATAATTACATTAGAAAAATGTATCAAAGTGTGATCCATGATGTGTTGTATTGTGTATAAGAAACCTAACTTTGAAAAGCTTTTATGGAATTGCATGCCATCGGCTTTTATTTTATTTTTCTTGAACACAATATAACTTCATGTTGTTGGATTTTTTTATTTTTTTTATTTTTTTTTTATTTACAACAACTGCTGAGACCTTATGAGAATTAAACTCTACTAATACAGTCCGAAATACGACTTCCATAATTGGAGAAAGGGTATCCACACTTGGGATTAATGGTCAAGGGAGACAAATAATATAAATATATATATATATATATATACACATATACATACCTGAAGTTGAACCGTGGTGGTGGAGACTCCGAAAGGAGAATCTAACCACATTGGCAAGAGGCCCCAAATGTATGTTGTTGAATTTTTAATACCTTCGAAATCTTTAAAAGATGACGATTCTGTGTTGTCATTCTTATTATACTCAAAAATAAAATATTTATTTGACCATCAGATTGACCGTGTCATGTACACTGTTTTCAAGTCAGTCAATTGTTTGGGAAAAATTCTTGAATAGGATGCCTCATGCCTTCTCATTCTCCAAAAAGTTTAGGCCCGTCCTGCGGACTGTTTTCAATCTGTTTTCGTTTTTGTTTTCTAAAAATAATTTCGAATTCATGTTTGGTAACCGTTTTTCATTTTAATTTTAAAATATAAAAACAAAATGAAAAACAAAATTAATATTAAATTTGAAAATTTTGGAAAACAAAAAAAACTTGTTTTTCTTGAATTTGTTTTTGTTTTTCAAAAAAATCAACAAAAAAATTATTATTTTTTTTTTCTCTTGAACTAGTTCATCAGCCCAAGTCCCTCTCCGTCTTATTTCTCCTCTGCCACTCGCCAACACCGTCGTCTTCTTCTTCCTCTTCCTCCTCTTCCTCTTCTTCTTCTTCTTCTTCTTCTTCTTCCTCTTCCTCATCCACTCGGCTCTGCGTCGCACCTCACTGTTGATGGCCGCTGATCTGCGTCGCCTCTCGGTCTCGAAGATCGCTGCCTATCTGCATCGCTTCTTCTTCGTCGTACCTCGCCGTTAAACCCCGCAGATCTGCGTCGCCTCTCGATCTCGACAATCGCCGCTGATCTTCTTCTTCTTCTTCACCTCTCGATCTCAACGATCGCCTCCTCCTCCGCTCTGCTCTACGCCGCCGATCTGCTCTACGTCGCTTCTCACCGCCGATCTAGTCTCCTCCTCATTGCCGATCAGGTCTTCTTCTTCCTCTTCCTCTTCCTCTTCCTCTTCTTCTTCTTACTTCTTCTTCTTCCTCCTCTTCACCTGACAACTTTTATTTAATTTAAAAATTACATTTTAATTTTTCTTAGTTAATTATTTAATCAATTTGTTATAATTGTTATAATATTAAAAAAATGTAAAAATTGATATTTCAATTTTCGAAAGTTTTCGGTTATCCTACCAGATGTGTTTTTTTCGTTTTTATTTTCAAAATACGGATTTCAGTAAATTCTACCAGACGCGTATTCGGAATTCAAAAATGAAATCAAATACACTGTTTTCATTTTCATTTTTCTTTTCGAAAAACAAAAACAAAAAACAGCTTGCAGGACGGGCCCTTATTTTGTATGATTTTTTATTTTATTTTATTTATTTTTTCAAAATCTAAATTTTATTTTTCATATGTCAATTATCGATGTTCTTTTCTTTGAAAAATTTGTATGCATGACATATATATATATATATATATATATATATATGACATTTATTTGTAGACTTGATAAAAAATCTTTCTTCTTTTTTAACCTTCTTGATTAGAAATCCCATAAAAAAAATTTAATCTTAATCAAAGGTAAATCACACACGAGAGCACCGACATTAGTGTTGCTACCATTTATTTTCTTTTCTTATATTTTAGGGTTAATAGCACAAATAACCCTTGAATTATACGTAAAGTAGCGATATACCCTCTATTTTTTTTTTCCTAACATTAAACCCTATGAACTATCATTTATCGGTAAAACCCGACTATAGATGTCTAGATGGCTCCTCTTAGGGGGGATTAAACCCAACAGTTTGCCAATAAACGATAGTTCAAGGGGTTTAATGTCAGAAAAAAAAGTTCAGGGGACATCATTACTTTACGTATAATTCAAAGGCCACTGGTGCTATTAATCCTATATTTTAATACATGAGAATATCACTAAACAACGTCATAGGAATGTAATTGTCATTTGTTAATTCCTAATTACAAGTGTACAACTAAATAAAAGTATTTATAATAACATTTCGTAACGGGTGACGATCTCAGTGGTATTTTAAAAAAAAAAAAAATCAAATTGTCACTTTACTTGATATAACAATTTATAAAGTATGATTATTGTCCTCACACGTCACATTACTTGTCATAGGTAAAAAGTTATATACGTCATGTTAACATATGCCCTAATACACATATCTACAGCTAAAATATTAAAAAAAAAAACCATTCGTATGTATTCTTTTCACACACTAACACACGACTTTCTATATCTTGAAAAAAAAAAAAAAATTGTATTCACTTTTCTGATCCTACTTATTTGACCTAAGAAAGACAAACTTTAATCGTTTGGTTTATATACTCAAACCAGCTAAACCTTGTCTTGTGACAAATATCTCTCGTATGAATAATTATTCATGTCATATACCAATATGCTATGAATGAGTTTAAAAATTTGATATCACTTTTTAAGAAGCGCATTTTAAGATTATTACCAATATAATAAGTTAAGTTTTAATAGTACCTAAAGTATGGATTTGACTAAAATACTCTTAAAACACATTCACAAAAATAAGTTTCATATTTTTTTATGTTTCCAAGACTTACTATGTAGTTTTCGATACTTATTATATACATTTGTAGTTTTAAAGATTTATTGAGAAAAAAATTAAATTGACATCTTCTTCATGACCTCCATTCAACCTTTAATAGAGGTCTTTCATCTCCATTGATCCCCCATTAATGGAGGTTTTTTTAAAAATTAAAAAAATAAAAATAAAAAAAAAAAAAACATCCTGGCACCAAAACTATACTACATTCATTTAAATTGTATTATAATGATGTCACATCATTCTGGCACCGGATTTAGATATCAAATTTAGGTAAAGTAGTATTACTATAAAAACTAAAAATAGCACGAATATAATAAAAGAAGAAGATGAGGGTATTTTAGGGACCGTTCTGTAAATGATGATACTTGATTTAGGCTGAGCACTTTTTAGTTTTTATCGTCAATTCTCTCTGGCATAGTTTTTCTTTTCCTTTTCCGACAACATAGAAGCTATGAAAAGTTGCATTGTCTGAAACTGGTTTCTCATTTGGGATTTTGATATACTTTGCGATGTTTTAGGGATCTAATATGATGGTGCGAGCTGTAAAGAAATCGATGGTGGATGAGCTGGAAGCGATGCTTGATGTGGTAGATCCCCAACCCCCTGGTAAGAGGAGAACCTTCGATATGCCTGATAGTATGATCCAGAAGGAAATTGCCGCTGGTGTCGCACAGGTTGTTCAGATGATTAACCAGGACGAGAATAATTCCGGCACCTTTGAGGCATGCCTGTAAGAATATGGTTCTGTGTAATGTAATTAATAAATCACCCCTTTCTGGGTTTGTTTGTTTGCTGACTTCTCTAGCTAGCTATCAGGATGATAACGAGTTCTTGCTATAATTATCACCCTCCTTGCTGTTGCTTTCTCATTTCCCGATGATTTTCTGTACTTGATCGTTTAGACTTGTATCTGTTTTAATTATAAGTTGGTATTTTACTTTTTGTATTTTAGCGGCGGATTCGAGTTTCACTAAGTATTTTATAAGCATTTTATAAGTATAGGTTGTGTCGTGACAATAGATAATTCTATTATGTATAATCTTGATAGTAAAGAGCGGCGATATTAACACTTCTTAAAAACCATTTGTATATTCCTTTTGTAACTTCACCGGTATTTTTTAAAAAGAGTTTTTTTTTGACAATCCAATTTTTTATTTTTACACTTATTTTCTAAAAATACTTCATTCTTAAAATTTAAATTTTAAAATATTCTAAAGACACTTCATTTTGTTACAAAATTATCCTTTTTTATCTTTTTTGAATTAAATTATTAAAACAAGAAATTATCTCTCATAAATCATTAGATTAACTACTACATATTAAATACTCTCTCCTAAATTTTTAATTACCATATTAAACTTTCTCTATCTCTAATTTTCTATCTTCATTCTTTCTCAAACAAGACTTATAGTTGAGGAAAAAAAAAAACTTTATTTTTAGGAACCATATGTATGCATATAAAAAAAATAAAAAATAAATAAAAAAACTCAAAAAAAAAAGTGTATGCATATAAAAAAAATAAAAAATAAATAAAAAAAACTCAAAAAAAAAAAGTACTTTTTTTTTTTAAATCGAAATATGAAAATATTTTTTGTTACTCTTGTATATATATGATTGCTAAGATAACTTTAATTCTTTCTTTAGTCTTAGAAATTCTGAGTTTAATCGAATTTAGTTGAAATAATTCAAGTTTTAATATATCTTTTTTATAAAAAAAAAAAAAATTGATTTTTTAATATATATATATATATATATATTACTGTTAGTAAAAAATTAAAATATTCATAATTTTTTTTTCTTTAACTATTAATCATAGATTGATTGAGAAAGTATGGAAACATAATTTTTTTTTAAATGGAGAGAGAGAGAGATATATATATATATATATATATATTAATTAGGAGAGAGTGTTTAATATGGTAATAACAAATTTATGAGAGAGAGTTTAATATGTAATATTTAATCTAAAGAGATTTTTTTTTTAATAATTTAATTATTTTGAAGTGTCTTTAATTTTTTTTTTGTCCTGTTTAGTAATTTTAATTTAGATTAAAATTGTCATTAATAAAAAAAAAAAATTAAATTGAAGTATGAATAGATAATTTGTGGATTGTAAGGAGAAAATCGCTTTTAAAAATCTCTTGATTCATAAATAAACCTCATTTAATACCAAAAATGTAAATTCTTTAATTTTATTATATTGTATTTTTCTAAGTGCATTCCTACTTTTTTGTTATCTAATTACTTTTATTATTATTTAATATAATTTTTTGAAAGTTTGTTTTATATCTTTTTATTCAAATAAATAATTTATGGTTTCATGTTAATAATAATTTCCAACACCTGAAAAACATTTGGGATCACTTAAAAGCTTTCTGAACAAAATTTCTTTTCATCATATTAAAACTTTTATGTTAGTTTTTTTATAAAAAATTTAAGCTCAAAATTCTCTTAATCTTCTCCGATCCCTCCAAATTGAAAAAGCTCAGGCGTCGGAAATATACATCGATGAAATTTGATTTGATAGGATAAAAATGGGGGATTCGGCTGGGAAGAATCTCTATTTGTTACTTCAAATCCTAAAATTGTAAATTTTTAATAATTAATAATTGTCCTATACCGAAAACAGAGTTCGTATCAAGGAAGCATGGATACTTAATTTGGTGAAGGTGATTCGTATCGAACTCGTATTCGGTTCATATACTCTCCGAATATTTCAGGATACGTATCCGATACGCCAAATGACTTATCCGTTGGCTTTTTGATAAGTTTGACTAGAAGATACTTGGCGGATACTTGGGGATACTTGAGGGATACATTAAGGATACTTTTAGGGCAATATTATAATTATTTTAGTATAAAACGTGGTCAAATTATAATTTCAAAAATTAGGTGTCAAAATGAAATTGTAAATTAATTTTGGTTTTGATTCCATTGACATAGAGAATAACGGGATACATGATATTGAAAACTTTTCTATTGATAAACAAGAGTTAGAGGTCGAATTATCTAGATTGTTTAACAATGTGAATGATGATAGTGAAGTTAATTAGCAATTTATGATATGTTTTATGAGTTTATTTATGTATTATTTAGATTTTATAATGTGTTATGGCTTATGTGACGTATGCTTTATTTGGATTTAGTAATATGTTACAACTTATATGACATGTTTTATTTAGATCATGTAATATGTTACATTGTTATGACTTATGTAGATATGTGAATGTTTTATTTTGATTATGAATATGTTCTGATTTTGAATAAATTATCAAATATGTTTTTATATATTATTATTTAAAAAAAAATATAAATATATATTATTTTAATCGATGTATCATGTTCTATTCGTATCCTAGTTTTTGAAGATTTACCATACCCCCGTATCGTGCCGTATCCATATTCTTATTCTGTATCCGTATCCGTATCTGTATCCGTACTACATAGGTTTATATCCTCTTTTTGTTTGGTTTTTTCTTGAACCGTTTAAAGATCATACCACAAGAGAATCCGAACAAGGTATATAATAAATGGGGTCAGGGGGGTGCACATGTTAGTTACAGTACAGTCTAGCTGGTGGGAAAAGTTAACATAGTTTGGTCAGATATAGATCACATACAAACATGGATATCTAATTAATAATAATCATGATAAAAGAAGAGAGAGAGAGAGAGAGTGTATGTACCGGCTAGGGGAAGATAAGCATCAATCAAGCATGGATAAGTCATTTGGCGTATCGAATATGTATCCTAAAGTATCTGGGGAGTATATGAACCGAATACGAGTTCGATACGAATCACCTTCACCAAATTAAGTATCCATGCTTTCTTGATACGAACTCTGTTTTCGGTATAGGACAATTATTAATTATCCTCGGGCTCTTTACCGTCGGGTTGGGTTATTGGAAGCCCAGCACCTGGACTGGAACTAATATGATACAATTTTGTAGTGAAGAGAGTATCATTTTTATTTTATTTTATTTTATTTTCATTTCAGATTCAAAAAATATAAATAAATAAAAAATGATCGATGTGTCCTAACAAATAATTTACAAAGAAACGTGGTTCCCAATTGCATTTCTTATTTTCTTTATTTGATTCATGGTCTTGTTAGGTCGAAATTGAAGTTTTGGTCAAAACTACGAATGCATAGATGCATTCTTATAATTTTTTTTTTTTTTTTGGAATAACATTCTTATAATTTCAAAGCTAGTTTTAATCAATCAACATTCAACAACAATTTATAACTCTATTTTTATTATTTTTTTATATATAATTTCAATTCAAATAAACAACCATTTTACAAATTAAAAAAAAAAAAATCATTTTCTAATAAAGTTTAAACAATATATTTTAAAATGGATTTAAATACACTATCCATCGCAAAAGTACTTCACATTTGGTGAGGATCCATCCACCGTACACGAGCCCATTAATGTCTTTTCACACTCTTTACATTGCATGACACACGGTGAGTTTGTACTTTATAATAAAAAGTTTATATTAGTACTTTTGATTTAGACGACAACGTGATTCTCAATTCTTCATTTTTTTATTAATTAAAAATTAATCATGTCTTTGTCATTACCTTTTCTACTTGCATTATTTCTCTCCCAAGTAAAGAGATTAAGAGATCCTCTTTGGTTTTGTTAAACAAATATATATATATATATATATATATATATATATTTATATCCTATTTGGTATTTTTTTTAGTTGTATAAAATTATAAATAATTCAGAATTTGGAAGATTAAGACATAATTTGAACTCATGAGTCATTACTGTTCAGTTTTGTTTATTTGATTTTAAAGATTTAGATTTTAATAAGGATCAGGCTATATCAACTCAAATTTTTAATTTAATTTTTTGACTTCAATATCTCAACCATCAATTTGATCATGTGCTCTTTAATCCAATGATTAAGATATTAAAGTCAAGAAATTGAATCAGAAATTTGAATTGAAAAACATGAAGAAGCAAAGTAGTTTTTTTATTGTCAAATTAAGGGTGTTATGCTAGAGAATCAAGGACCCAATTTCAATTTTTTATTAATTTTAAAAAGAAAGAAAGAAAAAACACATTTACAAACTCGTTATTAAATTAGGTTGGTGGAGAGATTGCCTAACTTGATAAGTTAAAGCCGTAAACTTATTGAAAATCAAAACGATTGATTTGATTTATTCTTAAAGAAACCACATATATGCATTAAAATAAACTGCTGTGTTTGGTAAACTGTCACTGATTTAGTGATAATCAAATAATAATAGTAATACTAATGAAGTAATGATGATGATGATGATGAAGATGATGAAGAAAGTAGTGACTATGATGACAATGGTAAGAAAATCTATTATAGTCATGGGAATCAATTGTGGACACGGCACGAAGCCATGAACACTATTGGAAAAATGGTGAACGGGGTGAATAAGAAATTGATATTCAAATGCACCGTTAAGTTGGAAAAATTAATAAATCTCATATTGGTGTGAAACCGAGACGTAACCTGAAAATATTTGCTGTTGGGCTAAATTATTTGTATAAATGTCTTCTTTTTTTTTTCCTCATTACACACTAACATTACAAAGACAACTTATTAGCTGTCAATAGTTGGATTTATTTGCTTTTGTTAAGTCAATATTTTTTAATGTTTAATTAATGGCTCACAAACTCTTACACTCAATTTATTAAATTTTGTGTGCAATTAATGTAGAGAAAACTCTTGTGATTTTTTATTTTTCCTCCTCCTTGCACATTGATATAATAAAGTCAGTGCAAGATATATGAACCACTGATTAAGAATAATTATATGATTCTTGATGATATTATTTGTTTAATTTTTTAATAATAAGATGACACCAATGATGGACTGCTCAATAATATAAAATACATTGTAAAATCTATACATAAACGATTATTTAAATTTGTAGTTCAAAAAATATATATATATTAACTTATAAATGACTTAATTCTATAATGTTAAAAGTCATAATATTATGTGTATTTTTACCACTTCTTTTGAACAACAAGATATTTACATTTCCTTAAATTTAGACAAACACATTATATTAATGTAATATTATCAAACTTTAAGGGCTGTTTCTATAATTAACCTTATATATATATATATATATATATATTTCAATAGGGCTACCCAGACCTCTCATTGTTCCGCCCTCGGTGGAAAACATATATCTAATCAAAGATATATTTGATTGTTTATAGAATAATTTACAAGCATGTGGAGCATAGTTTTACGGACCGCGGGTCCAACGACTTGTGTACGGATGCAAATGCCGCAATGGTTTGAACTAAGAGTGCGCATCCATGACTTAGAGCAACTCTGAGACTCATTAAATCTATCTGACTTCATTAAAATAATATAAACATATTTCTAATAGATCCTTTTAGAATGATTCTTCTTCTTTCCTCTTCAAATGGCCCTTTTGGAGTTGCTCTTAGACCGGTTTTGCTATATGATTAATTTTTTCAATTCAAAATAGCAATGTATTTAATGAGTCGTAATCAGTTTTATTTTAAATTTAAGATTATAATTACCATTTAAATGATGATTAGTACAGAATAATAGAGAATAAATCTTGAATCTTGAATTTAAAAAATATTCACCTTGACAAATTAATAGATAATAAATCTCATATTAAGTGGCCATTAATTTATGTTGATTTTCAATTTCCCTCCTTTTGTTTTGCAAGTTGACAAATTGTCTGTGGGATTTCATTCCAGACACGAAATATTCACATAAAAGAAACAATATTATTCTCTCCTTTCTCAGACGCAAGGCTGCTTGAAAATTTGTTTGGCTCTCTTTTAATTTCCAGTGTGTTCTTTCGTGGCAAGTGACTAAGTTCAACCCAAATTGTAAGTTTGTCGGTGTCGTGTTAAAAACATTGGCTACTAAAACCGCTGTATCTTGGAAGACAGATACCAAATACATAAAGTGTAGGACGAATCTGTTTTAAGTATATTGTATAAAATATGGGCCTCGGTTTTGTTTGATTTTTTGTTTACCAGTCTCTTCGTTTTCTTCGATTTATTGTTATATAAAATATAAAATCATTTTCGGTTTGTAATCACAATCTAGAATAAATTTTGTAACGTTATACTAACAAACACTACACGAAATTAGCGAGTTTGGGTTCAAGTCACTAACAAGTCAACACATTTAATGCGTTAAGTAAATGAGTTGTGTTTGGATCGATCTCTTCAAAACCTATTAATTCATTTAACACTATTAAATATCAAAGATAAAAATGGAATTTATAAATATATGTATATTGAGAAAAATAACTATTTTGATAATTGAAATGTTTAATTAAATGAGTGTAGTTGATTGAATTATGTAATTAAAAGGTTTAATTTATTTTAAAATTTTAAATAGGTACATGAATTAATTGAATTATGTTTTATCATGTAATTAACGGGTTAAATAAGTTATATTGGGCAATCCACTATTTTAATGGATTGTGTATGTGGTTTAACTTCTGTCGCGATAAGTTTAAAGAAATATATTCGGATTGAGCCAAAAAAAAACAATACGCTGTGTTTGAATTAATAAAAACACGAGACAATAACCATATTGTTACTCATAATTACATTGGAAAAATGTATCAAAGTCCATGTGTTATGTGTATAAGAAACCTAACTTTGAAAAGCTTTTATGGAATTTATTTTATTTTTCGTGTACACAATATAACTTCATGTTGCTGGATTTTTTAATACCTTTGAAGTTTGAAATCTTTAGAAGATGACGATTCTGTGTTGTCATTCTTATTATACTCAAAAATAAAATATTTATTTAAGCATCAGATTGACTGTGTCCTGTACACTGTTTTCAAGTCGCTTTTTTGGGAAAAATTCTTGAATAGGATTTTTTTTTGTATGATTCATGCCTTCTCAGTTCTCAGTCTCTCATTCTCCAAGAAGTTTATTTTGTATGATTTTTTATTTTTTATTTCAAAATCTTTTATTATTATTTTTTAAATTTTACTTTTCTAATGTCAATTATTGATGTTCTTTTCTTTGAAAAATTTGTATGCATGATCATATGACATTTATTCGTAGACTTGATCAAAAATATTTATTCTTTTGAACCTTCTTCATTAGAAATCCCATAAAAAAATTAATCATAATCAAAGGTAAATCACACGCGAGAGCACGACACTAGTGTTTTTACCATTTATTTTCTTTTCTTATATTTTAGGGTAAATAGCATCAATACCCCCTGAATTATACGTGAAGTAGCGATATGCCCTCTAAACTATCGTTTATTAGTAAAACCCGACTATAAATGTCCCCTCTTAGGAGGGGATAAACTCGACTGTTTACCAATAAACGATAGTTCAGAGGGTTTCATAGTTACAAAAAAAATTGAAAGACATTAAGATTTTGTAACTGATGTAGATTTGAGTGATGTAGAACAAAAAGACAATAACGGCATTGGTTTATAACCGATGTAAATGATTTTAAAACACAACAGTTATGTATAAAACCGACAACGTATAACTGATGTATTACGAAAATTAATCCCGCAATCAAATCGCCTACGGCCCTCCCCACTTATGATAATAATGACAATTAATTATCATTACGAGAAATTAAACTTGAAACCTCAAGTCAAAGTGGTAAGCTTTTAACGCATGACTACAAGATTTGATTTATTAACAATTGCACAATATTTATATATAACCTACATGAGTTGTTATAAAAATAAAAATAAAAATAAAAATAAATAAAAACTTATTAGATAAATTTAAATTTATTCAACTAATCAAATTTTAATTTCTACGACAGATATATTAAAAAATATTTATTGGAACATTTAATAAAATTATATTTATAAAAACATATATAATTGAGTTATGGATCTATACTCTATATGAGACTAGTGACATCGATTGTAATAAGCATGATTTGGAATACAACTCTCACTACAGGGGAGATATTTATCTGTATCTTGCAATTTAATGAATAAATGTAAGATTTGGATTCCTAATTTATATGGTAATTGAATTATTAACGTGTCTTTTAGTATGAAACAAGAGGGTGCATAATAAATAAACAATATTTTAAAAAAAATTTTGAAAATTTTGAAAATAAATGATTTAAAAGTAAATTTATTAAATTTAAAATTTTGCTTATCTAAACAAATAATAATTTTAATAATATAACTACTAGTAATTAAATTTATTATTTTAAAATTAATGATATTTGACAATGTAAAGACACTAATTATTTAAAAAACATATAACAAATTAAAACTTCTACATGTCGGTTTATCTTTAACCGATATCGTAATTTTTAACTTATTTAAGAGATGAGTTTTAAGGGAAATCGATATATTATTATATAATAAATCCATATCAGTTTGTCTAAAAACCGTTACCCTTTCAAACTACAATATTTAAGACATCATTTTTGTATGAATCGATGTTTAAAAGGTTTTTTTTTTTTTTATATTTAAAATCAATTACCTAAAAACCGATGTTATACATCGATGTCTTTTAATATTTTTGGTAGTAGTGTTTAATGCTATGAAAAAAAAAAATTTGTGGAATACATTACTACTTCGTATATAATTCAGGGATCATTGGTGCTATTAACCATATATTTTAACACATAAGAATATCACTAAACAACGTCATAGGAATGTAATTGTCATTTGTTAATTCCTAATTGCAAGTGTACAATTAAATAAAATTAACCATAAGAACATTTCGTAACTAGTGACGATCCCAGTGGTATTGTTTTTAAAATCAAATTGACACTTTACTTGATATAACAATTTATAAAGTATGATTGTTGTACTCACACTTCGCATTACTTGTCATAGGTAAAAAGTTAAATACGTCATGTTAACATATGCCCTAACATATGCCCAAATATTAAAAAAAATCATTCGTATGTATTCTTTTCACACACTAACACACGACTTTCTATATCTTGAATAAAAATAAAAATAAAAAAGTATTCACTTTTCGATTCTTCTTATTTGACCTATGAAACAAAAACTTTAATCTTTTGAGTTTATACATTCAAATCACTTAAATCATGTCATGTGACATGTATTTCTCGTATGAATAATTATTCATGTCATAAGTCAATATACTATGAATGAGTTCAAAAATTTAATAGTACTCTTTAAAAAGTGTGTTTTAAGACTATTACTAATATAATAACTTAAATTTTAATAGCACCTAAAGTGTGGATCTGACAAAAATACCTTTAAAATATATTTATAAAAATAAGTTTCGTGTTTTTTTTATTTTTTTATTTCCGAGACTTATTATGTACTTTCCGAAACTTATTATATACATTTGTAGTTTCAGAAATTTATTGGAAACAAATTAAAATAAATAAATAAATTGTCATCTTCTTCTTGATCTCCGATAGAGGTTTTTCAACTCTATTTCCTCTTTCATTAATAGAGGTTTTTGAAATATATATATTTTAGTATCAAAATTCGAATAAAATAGTATTATCGTAAAAAATAAAAATAGCACAATCATAATAAAAGAAGAAAAAGATTATAGTATTTTAGTCGACTAGTGTTACACGATTTCCACATCAATGACTTGAAGGTTTATGACAAATCCAGGCAAGCGGGAGGCAGAGGATTTACCGAGTCAACTAGGTACATGATTACACTTGTAAAGCAAAAAAAAAAAAAAAAAAAGACCATAAGAAAAAGCCATAGAAGACAATGAAATTCCACACTCAATAACCAATAAAACATTATTGTCAGAAGTGGTTGCCAAAAATCAAACGATAGAAAAATTCAATTCAATGCAGGCATTAATTACAACGCCTTTAAAGCATTAAAATAAAAGTCAATAGTATTATTACCCACAAAACGCGGCGTTGAATTGGAAGATTCCATTAAATTGTTTTGTGAGTTCAAAAGATAGACCACCAACCCCAAAAGCCAAAATACATAAACATAACATAAAGTCATAACCACATTAAGCAAACCAACCATCAGTGGGACCCACACCAATCTAAATTTTAATTAAATTAAATTAAATTTGATAATTTATTATTCGTTGGTTGTTGTTTCGAGGTTACTTCACTTTTTGTCTTGTCAGCATATTTATTTGACCGAGTAAAAAAAAAAAAAATTATTTAAAAAAAAAAAAAAAAAAAAAAAGTTATTTCTTTGAGTAAATGTCGACAGCTTCGACTGGACCCTCTCATCTCTCGTCAACCAAATCACTAGTTTCTAACTCCTCGAAAAGCCCACCACCTCTTGACCCGGGTCTCCTTTTTAAAACTGTTTTCAGTATATATACATACAAGATACGTATTAATCCATAAGATAAGGTTAATTCATTGGTATACTGTTCACACCAACACTATAAAGTGCATATTAGGTTCAAGTCTCTCCGTTTTCTAAATATTCCGAATTATTGTTCATCTAGTTCCACTATACTTTTCGTGTCAGTAGTGAGAGATTGAAATTTATTGTGTATTTTAAAAATATGTTTATAAAATTAGTTATCTGCATTGTATGAACAGATACCTCTTCATTTTGGAAGTAAAAATTTGAACCATACTTGTAATTCTTAATTTTTGTAAGTTCTTATCGATAAACTTTTAGAAATAGTTATCTAAATCGTAAATATAGTGTCGAATCTGTATAGCCGATAGACTCTAAAAGACTCATAGTTCGTTTGTGTCTTAAAATGACTATTTGACTATACCAAGAGACTACATACCATCACATCAGTTTTAGCTCAAATTCACGTGCGTGTACTATGCATCACATATCTTTTCTTACATTTTATGAAACTAATTGATTTATATGGATTCATACATTTCCATAAGTTTAGTGTCCGATTTCAAAAATAAAAATAAAATTCAAATGCCTATTCAATTCTGCCAAGAGACTACTACATACCACCAAATTATTTAGCCAAAATTCATGTGCTTGTATTATGCATCGCACATCTTATCTCACCTTTTAAGAAATTAATTGATTTAGATGGATTTATATATTTCGATTCGTTCAATGTCCAATTTCAAAAATAGAAATAAAATTCAAATGCCTATTTAATTCTACCAAGAGACTACTACGTACCACCAAATCATTTTAGCCCAAATTCATGTGCTTGATCAAGCATTGCAAATCTAACCCTACTTTTCAAATAACCTTTTGCGATTACAATTTTTTTTTTTTTTTTTGACACAAGATTACAAAATTTTATTGAATTTTGACATAAAAGAAATTTCACTTCTAATTTAAATAAAATAAAAAATAAAAAATAAAAAATAAAATATAGAGCTTGTATAAATCTAAAGTTTTCTCTTTTTTTCTTTTTTAGGACTTGTATAGTGTATACATTTAAAGTTGAATTGACTGGAAAAAAAAAACATAAATTAGGTCCCATCAATGTGACACGTGGAGGTCCTTGTGGCTGCGATTTCTCGTTTCAAGTAGTTCCATATTAAGCCACGTGGGTCCATCCGATTTTATAATTTCTTTAGGGTTGATGTTAAAGACCTTCCTTCACTTTTGAATTATTATTGGATGTTTTGATAAAAATTCTTTTATTTCATAAGCATCCCCTATTATCTAACAACGATGGTTCAATTGATTGATTTTGATGTTAAAAAGTCTAAAATATCTATATTTAAGTTTTATTTGTATGAATTGAACATTATATATCTTAATTTTATCAAATAAAAATATTATTTGTTAGTCCACAAAGGGTTCTTTAGAAATAAGAGAATTTTTATCTAGATATCCGATAATAGTTTAAAAGTAAGGGGATGTTTTTAATATTAATCTTTTTTTTTTTTTTTTTAACACACAAATACACAATGCGAACCGTCACCGACCGAAGACCACCCAGCTGTGACTGAAAGCGACGACACCCAGTCAACACGTCCAGCACTTACGTGGCGGGGCCCGCTCCAAAACGTGGCCACGTCAGCCTCGACTCACTCACAGGTGTCCTCACGCGCATTGGCCGCAAAGTCACCACTCCACGTGTAATCTACTCGCGCTCAAGATTCCTGTGGGCCCTCTAGTAAGGCCGTTTTTTTATTAAACTAATCAAAAAGGAGAAACCTTTTCGGTTCTTTCAGTTATTAACTAGAAAAACCCAACCTCACGCGCGGTTCCACGTCTCTGCCACCTCACTCATGCCCACCGTCCCGTTACAGGTGACACACACGTGTCCGTTAAGCGAGTGGCCAAACACAATTTTAATTTTAATTTGGTGGTGTTTCCTGATTCTCCCAACAAGCAACCGAAAAATCTATATATACCGGAAGTCTAATTGAATGCTTCTCTTCTTTTATGTATATCTCTCTCTCTCTCTCTCTCGCCTATCGGGTTTCGCATTTTTCGTATTCAACGATATTTCGCTTGATTCTCGTTCTCGTTCTCGTTCTCTGCGATTTCGCACTGCGAAAAACGTGAAAAAGGTTGGTTCCGATCCGGTTTATTTTGTTATTCGTCGTCTCTTTATTATTCAGCTTCTTGAATCTTCTTTTTTGGCTCTGTTGTTGTTGTTGTGCAGAGAATAGTGTTATTTGTTTTTTTTACGGTTCGTGCATTTGAAGATTTGTTTTCGTGTTCGGTCATTCTCTTTTCCGTATTCGAGCTCTCGTACAATCAGGTGCGTCACGTTTCCATTTCAAAAAAGTTGTTTTAGTTTTTACAATTTACAAGAAATGATGCATTTACAAGAAAAAAAAATGCATGTACTTTTTGTTTGCAGAAATTTGTTACGTTTGAATTTTGAAATATTAAATTTAGCTTTCTTGAATCAATTCATTTTTTTTCTTGTTCTTTGGACTGAGCTGTTCTTAGGTGTGATTGGGTCAATACAATATTTATTTATTTATTTATTTTCTCCTACAGCAAACCGAATACAGTTGATATTTGATTCTAATTTGTATGTTTTTGAAAACGTTTTGTTGTGATATTGGTCCAATCTTTGATAATTGCATTTACTCTGTATATATTTTTGTTGTGTGGCCTCTGTACAGTGAACACTACAAAATAGAATGGTCAAAATACCTTCTTTTTTTTTTTTTTTTTTTTTTTCACCAATGAATCTAGACCTCATATATCTACTCAACTGGGGTTTTGATTTTTCAATCTTCTTTGTTTTTTTTGTTTTGAGAAACTTCATGTTGGGTGTGGTGTGGGTACAGTGGTCTCAATTGGAATATGTGATAGCAACCCAAGTATGGTTATATATATATATATATATATATCTATATATGTAAACTCAATTTAGCTGAATCTTTATGTACTGGGTCCATATGTGTTTAATGATTCTCCATGCTTTTGTGGACCATCTTGTGTAGTTGCATATGTTATTGTTTCCTTGCTCTCTCTCTCACCACTATGTGGTGGTGGTGGACCGGTGGTGGCAGGGACTTTTAATTACAACACAACCACTGTTTTTTATCTTCCAGATATATTATTACTTCTGTGGGTCAATTTTCAACACTCAACACTGTTTTCAGTTTTTTTTTTTTTTTTTTTGCTATATTAATATTGTGCATATGTTGTAAACAGTATTATATGTTTGTCATCTGGTTTTTCCTTTTTGTGCTTCTTCTTCTTCTTCAGTTTTTGTGTTATGATATATGTAGGTGGTTTATTCAATTGTATGTATGTATATATTATATTTTGTTCAAACACTCACCTTTTTCTTTTTCTTGTGGTTAAAGAAATGCAATTTGAAGTTTTCTTTTCTGGCTGCTGGATTTTTGTTTATTTTTTAATATTTAACTCATCTTTCCATCATTGCCGTGTGAAAATCTTTTTCTTATCACTTTTGTGTTGAGATACAATGAATGGAAAATGGTAAATTTGATGATTTACATATTATATTTAGCAGTTCAGGATGCATTTTACAGTGAGGTTTTGTTCAGTTGGATTAATTTGCAGAAATTCCTTGAATCATTGTTGCTATACTTTATCATTACCATTACCAAAATGGCCCTTTTCAGTCATTTTTTGTGTTTTTTTCTTAAACTTTTCTTGATTTCATAATATTACAGAGCTTCAGACTCAAGATCCCCAAATTTGGTTGGTTGGTATTAGATTTTTATTTGTCAAAGAGTCTTTATGTTTGAAGCTGATGTATGCATGACATGGCTGAGCAAGAAAAACTTTATTGCTTGTACTTTGTGAAATATCCTAATCTGTAATGCATGGCTCTTTCTCAATGTAAATTCAACATGTTTTAGTGATGATAACATTTCACGGATAAAGTAAGCTAAGTGTGTGAGGTTGTAAAAAGTGGTTATGCTTTTTCCTATTGCACTTTGGAAAAATCCTTCTTTACCATTGGACATCTCTATTTAGATGTCAACTGGTCAGCTGTTTAAACTTTTTTTGCTTTATCGGATTAAAATGGTTCAATAAAATGGTTTTGATCCTTATTTTTCAAGAAATTTCTGCACATTCAAGTAGAAGGCAGAAAAATTCTCTTTTCTGAAAGTTAATAATTCCTTTCTTAAAATCCCCATTGTCTGCAGATAGCATTCTGTCATCACATTAACGCACATAGTGGATAGAGAGATGCAAAAAGGTACAGGTACAATTTCTTTTTGTTTTGATTGAAATTTTTCATGATATTGAATTCAATGGGATATTCACTTAACAAGTTCATTGATTGATGATCAGTGTTCTCGAATCCTCTGTTTGATGGACTGTTCGCCTAATAGATGTGACAAGAAAACAATACAACGGTTGTTCTTCATTGATAAAAGGGTCGGGTAAAGAGTATTTTGAGATTGAAGATTGAAGTGTATTTCTTTGCTTTTGTGTGGATAATCCGGCGTTGAAGTGAAGTTTACTGGCCTTATACTTTATAAATTGCGATAGAAATCTGGATACCATGGACTTGAAATCTAACCATACAGCTCCAGTTCTCACTGATCCAGCCCCCATAAGCAAGTCAAGATTAGGTGTACCCTCCAATATGTTGCCATGCTCACACCCAGGGGCTTTCTCCCCAGATTTATTCTTAAACATTCCTAGGAAGAAAACTGGAATACTTGACGATGTTCGTGCCTGTTCTTGGTTGGATGCCATGAAAGCTTCGTCTCCTCCACATAGGAAGACGATGAAAGACTCTAATAATGAGCTTGCACCAATTGATTCTGATGCTGCATACCGTGCCTGGATGGTAATTATTTCTCCCTTTAATTGTACCTGAGAGTTATTTTGAACAAACCTTTTTACATAAGTTATTCATGTGGTTCTTCGAATCATTCTACTCTGGTTTTCAGCTTCAGTATCCATCAGCACTCACATCTTTTGAACAAATCATAAATAGCGCAAAAGGCAAGAGAATAGCTTTGTTCCTGGATTATGATGGAACTCTTTCTCCGATTGTAGACAACCCTGATTCTGCCTTCATGTCTGATGCTGTAAGGATGGATTCTTAGATTGAACAATATATGAACATTTTAGTGAACAATCTCTCCTTTATTTTCATTGACACGCTGTACTTTTTCAGATGCGTGCCGCTGTTAAAAAGGTTGCAAAATATTTCCCTACAGCAATAATTAGTGGTAGAAGCCGTGACAAGGTAATTGGCAAGCCTCTTTTAATGAATCTGATATTTTTGTAACCTTTTTCTTTGCGATTTTCATATCTATACTGTTCATTGTGGTCCCTGTTATTGACAATTGTTTTTCTTATTCAGGTTTATGAGTTTGTAGGACTAAAAGAACTGTATTATGCTGGAAGTCATGGAATGGACATCATGAGTCCTGTTAGACAATCTGTATCGGATGACCACCAAAATGACATTAGGTCTACTGACAAGGAGGTAGTTTGCAAAGTTTCTCTCACCCTTCAAATTCTGTCTTTCTCTCTCTTTTTTTTCTTCTCATATTAATTATTTTCCTGTACTGCTTTTTTTCTGACATAGGACAAAGAAGTTAATCTTTTCCAGCCCGCTAGAGAATTTTTACCTATGATCGATGAGGTATGTAAACATCTCTCCTCTACATGACAAATCACAAATTCCTATTGTATTCCTTAATGTAATATAGTCTCTGATTTATCCACATATTAACAGGTCCTTAAATCCCTTGTGGAGTATACCAAAGATATCAAAGGAGTAAAAGTTGAGAACAATAAATTCGTTGCCGCGGTACATTACCGAAATGTAGATGAAAAGGTAAAGGGTTTTCTCTGAGCGCTGTAGTCTTTACTATGTGATTGACTCTCACAGCCACGAGTAGCTTTCTTTAAGCCTGATTTTCTTTAACTTGTTTCAGTATTGGCAAACAGTTGCACAACGTGTCCATGATATTATGAAGCACTACCCACGTTTGCGATTGACTCATGGGCGGAAGGTAATCCTTGGAGCTAATATGGATACTGATCTATTTTCCTTTTCAATCATTAAATTTCAATATTTTCTGCTTGTACTGCATTGATGACTACTGTTTCACTAATTTGTATTCCCCTGATTCCATGAATAGGTTTTAGAGGTCCGACCTGTGATCAACTGGGATAAAGGGAAAGCTGTCATGTTTCTGCTTGAATCACTAGGTGAGTAATTTTGATTTTTGAATCTTACATGAGGTCTAAAATAGGTAGTTCTAGGATTTACGAATATAGTCGAATTGAGATTATCACTTTCACGTTGTATCCTTTACCAAAGCTGAAAAACGATATTATTTCAGGGCTAAGTAATTGCAATGATGTGCTCCCAATTTATGTCGGAGATGACCGGACAGATGAAGATGCATTCAAGGTAATATATAGCTTATTATATTATTCGTATTTTAGGAAATGTGTAGTAATTAATTATCTAACGACTCAACTTATTGGGCTTGTAACAGGTTTTAAGAGAGGGAAATTGCGGTTATGGCATTTTGGTTTCAGCTGTGCCCAAGGAGAGCAAAGCATTTTTTTCCCTCAGGGATACATCAGAGGTACATATTCTTTTTCCAGGAAATCAGCCGATTTAGACATCGATTTTAATTATTTCTAGTTTACTTGGTTGTTCGTTCTATTGACAAAGTCACCTTTGTCGATCTAGGTGATGGAGTTTCTCAAATATTTTGTGATGTGGAAGCAGTCAAATGCCCTATGAAATATTATTACGCATAATAATATACACGGAAGAGGCAAATACTAGTATAATCATACGCATATGAACGATAAGATAGCCTATATATATATATATATATATATATGTTTTCGATATTCTAGGAAATGTGAAGTACCTCCATCAGAGGACAATAGCAACTCTGGATGGCTGATGGTTCATACCAAACTATTTCTTCTGCTTCTTCAAAGCTTCTTGCCTTGATTGTAAATTCTTCCTTTACTAAAATCTTTGCTTTTTGGCCTTTCACATTCTTCTCATTCTTTTCTCACCACCCTTTTTAACCTTCAGTTTTGGTCAATACCACCACCACCCTCCATATTGGAAGAGTATATTATTATGGAAATCTAAAATATTTGTTGATTCTTTTGATTATAGAATTGCATGATGTGTATAAAAGCCAGCAAGCTTTTCTTCTGGCTGGTGTTTTATGTATTTCTCCATCTTATCCTGAATCGGGAAATGTCCGATTTTTGACCTATTTGTATCCGTACGATTTCATCGATGTAATCCAAACAATTTTTCTTACCGTAAAAATCAATCGTGCTCTTTCGATCAGTGTTATTGGTACTGTTTAGTGAAGCTTATGTTCATATTGTTTGGTTCTTGCCGTCTTAGAATGATATGAATGAATGAGTGTTCACGATTTGAATATCTATTTCTATAACCGGAACATATCATCTCCTACAACATAGAATAGAAAGAGTTGAGATCTATCGAGATTAAACATGACATGTATGACCAGGATATTTATTTTTATAACTGGGTAATATCTACTCCCATAATTTGAAGATATCAATACGCTCAATGCTGAACAGAAAATATCCTGAACATGTTTGTAAAATGCACGAATAGCCCCATCATTGACGTGCAAAGAGATATGTACAGCACCCGTTTTGTTCACAATCAACCTTCTTGATTGTGGATTGGCCTTAGTAGTTTGGAAAATAAGTGGCCAAGAACACAACAGCCTGGACGGCTGGACCGATAATAAGTGGTCAATTGAGATCGGTTGTTGTCTCTCGGATGTGCCAAAAGGGTTGCCAAAAGGGTTGAATGCCCCGACCTTGGCCCGACTGGAACCCTCAACCTGAATGTCCGGTTAATGGCAAATATCTTTTCAGAAATGTCGTATTCTAGTAGCATTATAATTTTAAAGTCTTTTATTTTGTTCATTTTTGTTGTGGATCCCAAATTTTTATTATTTTTGTGGATATAATAGGGCTTCTCTTAAATTTGAGATCAACCATTATCCCGCCAATGATCGAAGAACGAATGTTCGGCGGTGAAATCATCACCGGGTATCTACTGATTGCTATGTCAAAGTTCTTTTAACATTACCATGTTTATTTATGGGCACCAGAGATTGATGGTTCTCACAGACGTGCCAAATGGGTCCAGTGACTCGAGCCTGAACTGAGCCCAATCCTCTATTGTAAGGCCGAGTTTGATCATTTAGGCCTTGAACCTCCATGGGCTGAACTTGCAAGTCAGGATGGGTTCCAAGAATGAAAAGAAAATTTTATCGACATTACAGTTTACACAAATGTTTATGTTATTGTCCCCCATTAAAGTTATATTAATGTCCCTGCTAATATATATATATATATATATATATATATTTTATAAAGTTATATATATATATATATTAATTAAGTATCAGAAATTTTCATATGAGGATGCCCGATATAATTATATAAGGATATTGAATGTGAGCCACTCGTTTTACATACTTTGACTTGGTATATATGCACTTGCCAAATCACTTTTATAAATTAGTGGCTCACATTCAATATCCTGATAAAGTTATATAAGGATGTCTTGATAGGAACGGGACCGTATTAAGTATTACACAATTATATAAATTTGGAGTTTTTTAAGGAGGAAAATGACTCGAAACCGTAACCTCATGATGCAGATCTGAGCAAGGGCGTAGCTAGAAAAAAATTTGGGGGTGGGCTAATCTAAATTTTGAAACCATGAATATTGAAACTGCCAATTTTTGTTTCCATCATGTGTGGGCTTATAGGATTCTAACTTTGGTTGGAATGATCTCATGTCTATGTATGCTCTTCGAACCTCATCTTGTTGATTAACATCATACATCCAAATTGGTTTTCGTAATCCCGGGTCTCGTTCAAAAGAAGCATCAACTTTTTTCAGATTCAAGCCTTTAACATTTAAAAGAATGTGACTTATCAAAACCTTTACTACTAGTAGGAGCATTGCTTGTTGATTGGTTCCTCACTTTTATTAAAAAAGATTGTATAGTTTGTTGTTTACTTGATTTAAAAATATGATGAAGATTTGACATTATAACCTACGGGAAAAAAAAAGACTTAAATAAACATTTAAAAACAAAGAATAATCTTCAAAATTTGTTATTAATTTTTTACTGCAAGTCCAATAAAACAACCATAAGTTGTCAATTGTTTAGAAAGCAAATCCCCAAAATAATAATCTATTCACAAAACATTATAAAACTTGAAATCTTAATCATGAAATACAAGATTTTATTAAATATCAATCATAGAATATAAAACCGAAAGTTAAATTCATTAGAAGTAAATAAAAAGAAAAGATTAAAGTAAAGGAAATTACCTTCTTGACTTGTGACTTGAGAGATTCAAGAGAAAAAAGATAAGTTAGGGTTTGGAATTTGAGGTTTGGGAAAGTGAAAAAAAAAAAAAAATGGGAAAGTGATTGAAGAAAGGCTGATGCTGGAGAGTGGATAGACGGATCTAAAAATGGGAAAGTGATTGAAGAAAGGCTGATGCTGGAGAGTGGATAGACGGATCTGGGAAAGTGAAAAAAGAAAAAAGAAAAAAAAAAAGAGAGAAAGATAATGTATTTTGTAACAATTTGTTTGGGCAATTGGGCTAGTTGGGCTGTTGAGTTTATTTTATTATATTTAAAGTTATTGGGCCTTTGGTTTAAAAATGAAGATTGAATTTTAGATATGCTATATGCAATTATTTTATTTGGGCTATGACTATTTTTTTTTTTTTAAAAAAATTAATTAATTCAAACTTACAAAAAAATTTCAAAAAACTTAGGTGGGCTACAGCCCACCCAAGCCCCCGAAGGGCTCCGTCCCTGGGTGTGAGGGGTTTACCACCGGACCAATCTATAGTTGTGTTATTACGAATTCGTGTCGTTTCGTGTTTGGGTCGTGTTAAAATTGTTCCACCTGAACCCGACCTGTTAGCTTAATCGGTTGAAATATACAAACCCAAAACTGTTTGTTAAATTAATGGGTAACCCAACTCGGGCCGTTGCAAAATATTATATTTGAGATTGATTAAAAAGTTAAAAATTAATAGTACTGAAGTATGGTCAAACTCATACAATCAAGTTCACCATAGGCATCTAAAACTTAAAAAAAAATATAAAAAAATCCACCATAAGCACCAACAATCAATCGAAAACATCTAATTTTTTTTTTTTTTTTTAAAGTGTCCAAAATATAAAAAAATTTATATTTGAAAATGAAATCTTCCATTAATCTTCCTCTTGAATCTTTAGTATGTTGAGATTGAAAATCTCACTCATCATTTAGACCTAAGAGGTTAAATTACTTGTGATAGATGTTAAGAAGAATTAACATACATTAATAAATCGAATGCCTTTGTAAATAAAATCATACATTTCAATTTTCAATTAAGCATAACAGACTCAGTCCCTTGAGTTGAATTAATAGCAGCCTCGATGTTCAAATTTAAAGTCCTAAAATTATGTTGCATTAAATGGTGGCACCATAGACCATAGTAATACAAAAATCAAAATGCAAGAAAGAAAACATACCTGATTGAATTTACTAGGATCGAATTGATAGTAATTGATTTCAAGAAAGTTGAAGACCACTAGCTACTTTTAGAGTTTTAGGATTAGGGTTATAACTTATAATATTGTGAAATAATTGATTTATAGTTTTAGAGTTTTTAATTTAGAAATTGAAAAAAATTAGAAATTTTTACTCTTTCAAAAAAAGAAAAAAATTAATTAGTAAAATATATTCTAACCATAATTATAGAGATTTTTTTTAATATAAATTTCATAGCATGACTATACAAATATTTTTTTTAATAACTTTCATAAAAATATTTAAAAAAATTCTTTATATTAACGGGTTATTGAATTATTGGTTTTTTTAAGGGTGAATCCAAAACCGACCCATTATATTTCGTGTCTTAATGAGTTGATCCATTAACAATCCGACCCGATAAACTTGACCCACCAATCGTCATTTTCGAATGGGTTTAGGTCATATTAATGGGTCGTGTAAAATTTTACCAGGTCTAGATGTATTCATAAAAGGGTGTAAAGATAACATTAGTGGCGTGCCAAAACATGTGCCTTATACAAAAGGTTTTAGTTACTGTATATATATATATATATATAGGTTCTATATAGTTACTAAATTAGGTGTTAGTCATTAAATTTCAATCAAGTCATTTATGAATATCAAAGATTTGAACATTCAAAAGAAATAAAAAGTAACAGAAAATAAATCCCTCTTATAATTACCGTTATGGGAAATAGTGTTTATATTTGTGAATAATTTTACAACCCCAAACCCAAGACTAGTCTATTAGATTGTCTCACACATGCACATATATATATACACGGTCCTGTCCCTATCAGGACATCCTTATATAACTTTATCAGGATATTGAATGTGAGCTACTCAGTTATAAAAGTAATTTAACAAGTGCATACATACCAAGTTAAAATATGTAAAACGAGTAGCTCACATCCAATGTCCTCATATAATTCTATCAGGGTATCTTCATATAAAAATTTCCGTATATATATATATATATATCTTTTGTGTTTTTCAATATGAGATTTATCTCATCTTCTTTTGACTTCAGGTACGGGATTCTCTAACAATTAAAGGAGTATGAGCGGTATATCATCGTGTCAATTTCATCATGTCCACTATTAAAGTATTGATCGTTACATTTTTCAATGCTTGCCGATAAGTGTGTAATCTTATGATGTATAAAACAATGTAAACTATAATGTTTCACTTTTCAATAATTGTGTGAAGAAAATCAGAAATTAACTAGATTTGTAACTGCTTTTTTATTGCCATTAGAAGAAACTAGATTCCAACTCATTACAATTGGATGCTTCCATCGTAATCGATTGGATCTACAGTTGATTTTGATTGTCGAGGTGGGCACTAACAATCTGTAAAACAATTAAAGAAAATAGAGTGGCAGCGAACCACATGCGGAGGTATTCGGTGTTCCCTTGGAGGGACCACAGATTGAGAGCTTTCGCTTGAGTAGTAGAATGTCAATACCCTTTTCTCTGAGAAGGGCTCTCATATTTATAGTGAAAACAAGGAGTCTTTACCACTCATGTCCTTTATGAGTGAGCAATGATCATGGGTCATTCACTGTCCGTTTTGATTCATTTTGAATATGGCAATAAGGGTTGTCAGACATTGGGGTTCGTGTAAAGTATGTCATTTTGACCACCTTTTATGATGTCTTTAAACGAAATGGGTCTAATCGATTTTTTGGACTTATTCTTTAGTTCGGCTAGGTTTGGGCTGGTAGGTTCCATGATACATTTAACCTTTTTTGATGTTGGACTCGTTTAATGGGCCAGAGGCCCTTTTTTTGACCATTACGTCCATCAAATAACTTTATAATTATTTTTGTGAACTTCATATTTCTATTTATTGCGGTATTCTTCTTTTTTTTTTGAAAAGATGGTTTTATTCTTTTTCTAAAGGAGCATTTGAGTTTGGGGACATCAACCTGTTCCATATACCAATATTCTTTATACCGTATTAAACTATTAATTCAAAATTGTGTTATATATATTATTTGTAACGTTACAAAATGGTATCGATAGACTTTCGAAAGTTACAAAGTCAGTTCAGAAATATTATACAAAGTTGAATCTTCACACAAAAAATATGTTGTGTTCCACTATTTCATGGGTTTTCTTCTCAATATATATGCCCTAATTATATATACGTATAAAAGATCGAGTCTTATTGATAAACACTTACATATCAATATAAAATTAGTAACTTTTAGATAGGGATAACCATTTCCCTCCGAGACCCCAAAACCCCGCTCCCCCATATATATATATATATATATTTTTTTTTTGGGGGGGGGGGGGGTGTGGGTGGTGGGGTTGTGGAGGTTTTTAACTCTAAATTTAAATGTGGTCGGGGTTAGGGGTAGGTGCCCCCATCGCCATTTCCCCATTTCCCCGTTTTCCCAACAAAATTCTGGCCCATCCCCATTTTCCCACGCCACCACTTCACTGGTCACCTATGACCTACCTCTCTGAAATCTGAATCACCGTCCTTTCTCCGTTTCTCCTATCGACTGTTATGTGAGTATTTCTAAGATTTGACATATCTTTTTAGATTGGTTGTTTGAATGTTTGATTTGTTTATGTTTATGACTGATTCACCTCTGTTTTATATATTTATTTGATGTGTAGATTGGGTGGATATCTAGTTTTATTGTTTGCTCTGTTTTTTGTTTTCTTTTTCCTTTTCTTTTCTCTATGTTCTGTTCTGTTCTGTTCTGGTGCTGTTTACCCAGTTGCTATCCTTGTTCTTTTTTGATGGCTCGTCGATTGTAGGTGTGTGTTGTGGCCCTGAAAATGGGGGTAGGGTTGGGGGACCTACATTCATCCCCATTCCCCCCATTAGCCATCCCTACTTTTAGAGTATAGAGAAGACATACATGATCTTCCAAACAGTCTTAACTACCATTAGATGGCTTTTATATATCGGTGGAAAAGCCAAAAAATAAAAGTTTGTTTGATGTCAAAGTGAGGGATATGTACTTTAATTTGAAGCTGGAGCCAATCTAGGGTTTGAATCAGTAATTTTGATAATGTTTAAAAATTAAAACATCTCACATGACGTGACTTGATTCCATGTTTCACCGCTTTAAGGTTATTTACTTATTTTATTATTTGCTGTCATAATTCATTTGTCTTGTAAGTTGTACTTCTCTCCATTAATTATGTTATGTTATTGGCTGTTTTATACTTTGTATTAGTGGTTTAATTGAAGTTTGTAATATAAATTAAGTGAATTCCAATAAAAAAAAAAATAAAGCAACAACTTTTTGTAATTTGTACACTCTCCTTTTCTTTTGGATACACACATGTGAATATATCTCAAATACTTATAAATACATTCTCAAATCTCAATTATATTATAGAAGCATCCAAATAAGTTCAGTTGATTAAGAAATTGATGTTTATTGGAATGGAAAAGTAATGAATTAATGAAGTATTATTATTATCTAACAATAGTCGAGGTCAGAATTTGTGGGAACCCAATGAGATCAATCGTTACAAACACGAACCATAAAACAACTGCCACTATAGAGGAAGAGTCTCCTCACATTTTGTGATTTTATAGATAAAATTGGTACTTGAATCCCCATCATGGATGTGAAGGGAAAATGTCCAACACTCGAACCGTAAGTGAATGTACAATTAATTAATGAAATATTGCTTGTTGCTTAGAGATTTATCAATGTAGGAACTATAGATTTGCATTAACAATTATTTCCAATTTACGGTAACAAAAATTATAGAATCTCCTTGTTACTATTATTTGATTTTTATTTTTATTTTTTTGTAAAAAATTATAATATGATTAAAAATATTTTCACATAATAAAAATTAATATTCATACCTATTAATTTATGGTATTTGATTGATGTAAAACCAAAGTGCTTTAATTTTTTTTTAAAAAAAATATAGTAAGAGTGTTCTCTCATCTCTAATTGCTAGATAACTTCTTAAAATTCTTTTTCAAAATTTTAGTAGATTTTTAAAGTTTAAAATCGTATATTTTTCTTACTCTTTAACATTTAACATTTTTAGTGATTCGCGCGAATGCAATAATGTAATAAAAATAATGTTTAATTATCCAATGAGGCAATGACAATGAAATAACACCGGATCGAGAGATGGATCAATGGATCATAGATGTATAACTCATTCTACAAAAATCACTTATCATTATCTTTTGGGAGCATATATCACAATTTTGACCATATCTTCCCTCCATTATCCGTTCCATCAACTTTTCCCGTTTAATATGTATTTCTCGGGTGTCTCATGTACCTCTCCTTTCACATATATATATATATATATATATATATATATAAGAGTTTGAATCTCACCATTAGAGTTACACAAAACCCCAAATTAGACCCGATCACCATTTGGGGGTAAATTTCACCCCATATTGGGATGGGGTGGGGGCGGCACGGTGAATTTCACCCTTAGTCTAAAGGGATCACAATGCACATTTTATAATTTTTTTTGGTGATTTTTTTTTTTTTTTTTTTTCTTTCTTTCTTTCTAGTATTGTGAGAGTAGAGACTTTTTGACAAGAGTATATATACGGGTTGTAGATCTAGTGTTTATTTCGGCATATAGTGTTTATTTTGGCAAGTCTCAATAGACATTTAACCCTATTAGATTTTTAAAAAAAATTTCAGCAAAACTAAATGGAGGCCAAGGCCCACATTTTTTTTTCCTTTCTAAGGGCCAAAGAATAGCTTTAATATATATATATATATATATATATATAATTACATAATTCAAGGTTTGACAAAAGAGAACATACTCGGATATGATGCAAGTCGATAAATATGCTAATAAACCAACTTCATATGGAAAAAAATAATGAGAATTATATGTTTTGCCCCATGCTAATTAATTTTAGGTTTTGTTGTAAAGCTTGACAATTGAACTATTGAAGTAATATAAAATCTTAGTCCTTGATTAGTTATGTCACATGATTCTTCCAATTTAATTTAATTAAAGACATTTTTTATAAATAAAAAAAAAAAGTCAGGAAGAGTAGGTTTACAACGTGAATTAATAGTTAATTAGAACTACACGGATTATGCAAATCTGGACAATATCAAGTCAATGATTTAAAATAATATCCACTTTCAATTAGATTAATTAAGGATTGCTTCAAAATTGGTAAACGTGCAATTACTCGGTTATTTTCTACGAAAGTAACAGTGATTAGATTATAGATTACAAATCCATTCATATTTCATATCTTTAAGTGATTATTTATTTGCCTTCCAAATTCTCTATAATGGTTTGAGTCTTACTTTACTTTGTCTATAAAAATCACAAAGTGGGAGATTGATATCTTCTCCATAATAAAAGTTGTTTTCTAATTGGTATGGTTAATCCCGTTCGGTATCGACAGACATTTGACCCAAATTTAAAAAAAAAAAAGAATCAAAAATCAAAAACCTGCCGAAATCATAAATCGTGGCCCACCATTTTTAATAAAATGGTTAAAGAATTGATGAAGACATCGATGAATTCGTATACAAATTCAAATCAATATCAAAATTTATATTTGCTTTTATAAATGTATCTTAGACGTATTTATCAAATGTACGAAACCAAATTCGAGATGATCAATTAATTACTAATTATTGAACACGTTTTAAAATAATTTTCTTGTAACAATCTTCTCATTTTGATTATTTGGGCTATATAATAACATAAACCCTTTTTTTTTTTTTTAAATAAAAACAGGCTTCAAGACCATTAGGTTCCCCGTCTATGAATATTTAGCAGAGGTTTTTTTTATTTTTTATTTTTTTATTTTTTTATTTTTTTTTAATTTTTTTTATAAAATATTTAATACATGTTTATTTAGGAAAAAAAAAAAAAAAAACCTTGTCATATAATATTTTGTTATGTAAAAATTGTTTAAAAAATTAAAACATCATAATAAAATTACTTTCAAAGGTTCTTTGGCTCATTGGCTCATTGCTGTGTTAGTAGATACTTCACAATCTTCATCAACTCACCAAGATTCAAGCCTTATATATATATATATATATATATATATATATATTTATAGTCTCATCAATGTCTATAAAACCACAATAAATGTGGGGAGACCTCTCCCGATCGGCTTCTTCAATTATGGAATTAGATATTTGGACATGGGTGTCACGTTGTAGGGTTACTTGATCTCTGGACCTATCCGGATGATTATGGAATTTCCTATAAAACCGTAATATATGTGGGAAGATCTCTCCCGATATTAGGAGTCGACTTCTTCCAATTATGAAATTAGACATCTAGGTGTGGACTGCTATAGTGTTGCTTGATCGGACCTATCTAGGTCACATAATCTATAGGTCCTGACAACCATCAAACCCGTTTGGTAAAAATTTACGAAACAAATATAAAAAAGTATATATAAAACTTATACCGTAAAATATGATATTATAATATTCTAAAAGCAGCTTCATCCTTTGCTTTTTTATTTATTTAATTTTTTTTTTAAAGAAGCATTCGAATCTTTTATTTTTATATAGAAATCATTTGAATTATATATATAATTCAAATGATTTCTGTTGTAAATATTAATTGTTCCTTGTAACTTGTCGTTATTATTTGGCTAGAAGGTGAGAAACTAAAACAAACCTCCTGCTTAGCATATTGGCTCACACAAGTAGATAGATAGATACATTTTCAATCAATACAAGTAAAGTCCCCACACCATTCTAAATTTCTATTTGTTCTTTTTAACTTGTAATCTCTATTTGTTTTTATATATGGTGTTGTAAAGTTTCTTCAACCTTGAATCATGACCTAATATGTCAATCTATTATCACCATTTTTACCGTCTTGATCGATTGAGTCAATTTCTATTTTCTAATGTGAACCCACCTTTTATTTATATATTATAGAGTCGATTTCAACCTCGGTAAAGTGTTGGAAAATTTTGTGATAACCTCTTAATTTGAGAACACCAATTGAGTATGATCAATTCCATGAGAATGGAAGATTAAAGTATATTCGAATTTTTGTGCAAATCATGGGCCCAGAGAGCAGAAAAATAGGTCTCAATGAATGATAAAACTGATTAGAAATATCATACTAAATTCAAAAGATTACGATTGAAAACAAGTTTGAAAACAATTGAAAACAATTAAACATAAGTTGTAATATTTAAAAGATAAACAAATTATAGCAAAAAGATAGTTGCCTTTTTTTTTTTTGAAGAAAAAAATAAAGATAGTCATAGTAATACTTGAATTGTTGTAGATAGATGAGAATGATTTGGTTTTATTATTATTATTTTTTTATAGATAATTTTTAAGAAGTAAAATATTATCAGTGAGAAGTTTAAGGATTTTATTTATTTATTTATAATTATAACAATACTTAAGAGGTGGATACTTGATAATAATTATTTATAACAATTACTTGTTAAATAAATAATTATTAATAGTATTAATTTGTTCCTATTTTTTAGGTACATTTCCCTATAACTAAGCAGCAACAGTAATAATGATGATAATAAGAGGCCCTTCAATATATTTTTATTAGTAATTTTATTAATTTTTTTAACCAATATCTTCAAAATCTATAACTAAATGAGGCCTCTAATTTTGTGCCTTTTTTTGAGACCCTAAGCCAATGACTTGTTTGCTTTTGCCAAGAGCCGGCACTGCATGGACCTCGAACCTTCGAATGCATGACTCGTGTGTGAGCACGTCCTGCGTTCACGAATGCCACTCCGATTGGACAATGAGAGTATAGTTGATTACGTTGTATCCTGGGAGACGATCCGCTATACATATACGGTGTAATATACGGCGAAATCGTCTTAAGGACACCGTGTGATTAGTTGATTTGATCTGAGTTTCTGACGTGATTGTTTTATGGTTTACTCACTTTCTATTGCTGTAGGTTCAATTCTAGATTTTTTTTTTTTTGGATAACTAAACAACATAAAGACCACCCATGGATGGAACCATATGTAAGCTAAGCTGAGTTATAGCCCGACCTAGCTTTGAAAAAAAAAAAACAACCATTATTTAAAAACAAATATTTTTAAAATAATTAAAAATTTCGTCTTTATTCGACTATAAAATATTGAATTAGACTTTAATTAATTACGAATTATACATTTGAAACTTCCTAAATTTAAATTAAAATCTCATAACACTTAATAAAATTCATTGAATAAAACTCAATTTTCTTACCATCTTAGTTATGTACGGTTATATTTTAGTGAAATATAGGTGATTCATTTTTTTTTGTCTCTTTTTACTTATTTTTGGAAAAAACTTTACTTTTCAATTTCTTTTTTAACATCGGTAACAAATGACATTAAAAATTAATTTATTCCGGTCTAACAAAAAATCATGGTTATCCTACTGAGTTCACCTATAAAAAAAATGTATCATATATTTACATAGGGTTTTATAATGATCTCGTAACCATAATAGTTTTGTAATTTGAAAATATCAAGTTATATACTATAGACTTTGCATGTATCATCACATAAGGTCAATATGCAACTTCATAGGCAATAAACCCATATTAAACCATACAATTTTGCAACCCATATCATGAATTTAGCCTTTAATTTCTCATAGTTAACGTTGGTTACATTGCTATCACGAGAACTGATTATAATATGGGTTTTGTTAACGTATGTTATAAGAAAACATGTTAAATGATTATTTAACGTTATATATAGTGTAAAAAAATAAAATTGTACCCTCCCAAAATTAGAAAAAAATAAATAAAACCTTAAAGCCGATCCGAGTTCAAATATTGTATGGATTCGGATTTTGTCCTTATCCAATCGAATTTGGACAAATCAGAATCCGAAAAATACAACCCTAAAAGTTGATCCGAGTTTGATATTATATTTATCGGATCGGATCGAATCTATCAAAATCCGTATAATATCGGATTGGATCTATCTAAATATGTATAATATCGGGTTGGATTTATCCGAATCCAAATAATTAATATCGAATCGGACCGAGACAACACAAACACATATCAGACTCGGTTTGAATTGGATTCTATCCAATCCTTTTAACACCCATAGTAACATTATATAGGTTTATTTAGATTTTAGTCCTCACGTTTGCGTTAATCTGGGTTTAGTTCACTGTTTTTTAAAATTACTAAGTTCAGTCCAATAGTTCTCTGACAATGTCAATTCGAGTCCCTACCGTCCATTCCGTTAGGATTTCGTTGACTTCCGTTAGGTCAACTAGGGCATTATGGGAAATTCCACGAAACCTTCTAGAAACCTGACCGGAACAAGGGTAAAGACCCTTATGCCCTCCTATTAAATAAAAATTGAAAAAACTAATTAAATTTAAAATTAAAATATATAAAAAACTAATTAAAAAATTATTATTATTATTATTGGATTTGGTGGATATCCAGACCGTCCATCTCATGAGATGGATGGTAGAAGATGGACGGTAGAGATCCACCAATCTTTTTTTTTTTTTTTAATAAAACAATTTAAAAATAAAAAATAAACAAAACAATTTAAAAATAAAAAATAAAACTTCATCTTCAACATTATTATTATTTATTTTAATTAAATCTTCAACAATAAATAAAAAAATAAAAAAAATCATATATCAACCAATAAAATTCAAAAACTTCAACATCATCATCTAACATCTCCATCTGCAACAAAAAAAAAAATTAAGAAAACAAAAAGGATAAAAGGAAAATAAAATAAAATAAAAGCATCACCATCATCATCCAAACCCAGAAATTTGGAAAAATTTCCCCAAATCAAACCCAGACTTAGAACCTAAACACTACACCACCACATTTGAACCAAGAAAATCACTCAAACACCCATTAAAACCCAGAAAATCAACTCTAAATCATCACCATCGTCAACTGGAAAAACATCATAGTCAACTAGAAAAACAAGTTTTCGCCTCTCCACCGCTATCATATACTCCAAACCATCACAATCAACTCCAAACAACCACTACCACCATTTCCAACTCCAAACCACCACCACTGCCATCGTCAACTCCAAACACCATCGTAAACCCCGCAATCGAATCACATAACCACCATCATTGCCATTTTCTTCTCGAATCCTCATCGGCGGCTAAACAAATCTTCAAAACCCAAGGGGATTTGACTAGAATTCCATCGCTTCATATCTGACTGGAATTCCGCAACATTGACAGGGATATCCGAATCTCATCTCGATGGTGTGGGTTAGGGTGGTGTATTTGGGCGGCGATGGTGGTTAGGGGGCGGATTTTTTGTGTGGCTAGGATTCAGTGATTGGGTGTTGGAGATGATATGGAGAGAGAGACTGGAAAAATTCTGCCGATTTGTATGTTGGCTAATGGTGTGGATTTTTGGAGATGATGATGTTTTTGGGAGATGATTTTTTTTTTTTTTCAATTTTTTTAATCTCCAAAATGCAAATAAAGAAAAAGGAAAAATTATAGGGAAGGGCCGACTTATTGTTGGATATGGAACGAATAGATTCAAGAGATGAGAGAATTAAGGATACCCACTAGAAAGACTAATCCAATCCATAATGATGTACTAGAAAATACAAAATTTTTGTTACTCGACCAACCATCAGGAGAAGTAAATACAATGGGTACACTATTTTTAATTTTTAATTTTTATTTTAAAATTTAAATAAAAAAATAAAAAAAATAAAAAAGTGAGATATTTCAACTGTCCATCTTTGAGATGGACGGTGGAAATCAATCTTTTTTTTGTGTTTTTTTAATTAGTTTTTTTTTTTAATATATTTTAATTTTAAATTTAATTTGTTTTTGTTTTTTCATTTTTTTATTTAATTAAATATGAAATTACCATATTGCCCTTAATCAGAAACCTTGATTAAGGATATTTCGGTCATTGTACCCTCTGACAATGCCAGTCAGTTTGTTTTGACTAAAACCCTAACGGAAGAACTAAAGTTTGTAATTCCAACAAAACTGTGGATTAAACCCAGATTAATGCAAACGTGAGGGACTAAAATCTAAATAACCCCATTATATAATAGCCTCCATAGGTTTTACACAAGACACAAGTCACACGACACTCATGGTTACTCTCTCTCACTCTCCATTCTCCAACTAAATTGTTTTGAAGCACACTCTCCAACCAAATTGGACAGCCACCAAGCCTATTAAAAACTACTTAGTTTAATTGCACCAAAATCTACCACACCAATCGGTTTCTGACACATACACATCTCTCACAAGTCACATCTCACAACTGTCTCCCTCTATTTAAACCCTATTTCACCCTCAAACCGCACCACGAAAAACATGGAAACCCATCCTCCTCCTCATGCACCATATTACATTCCCTTGCCGGATCAGCCCTCCGTCTCCGGACCTCCGGCGAATATCCGCCGACCCTTTAAGGGTTTTGCTTTGATTTTGGCATCAGTCATTTTTCTCCTTTCCTTGGTGGGACTAATCATTAACCAAAGCCAAGAACCATTACCAACCAGTCCCAACAATGATAACATTCCATCGTCTTCATTGTCGTCGCCATCGTCGAAAAATACGACGTCGTTTTCGGGAGGAGGGATGCCGAGAGGGGTAGCAGAAGGGGTATCAGCCAAGTCAAATCCATCTCTATTCGATGAAGAAGTTTCATATAATTGGACAAACGCTATGTTTTCATGGCAGAGAACTTCTTATCACTTTCAACCTACCAAAAATTGGATGAATGGTAGGTGGATAATATTACAAATTTTATTTATTTTCTAACTATGGTTTATTTATTTATTTATATATATTTTTTTATGATCACGTGATGGTTTGGCTTAATGACTTTCTATTCTTGGTAGGATGGGTAGATAAGATTTGTACTTTTTGATTGTCTCTCTCGATTTGACAATGGTTTGGTGTTGATTTTTTTAAAATTAGTTTTATAATTTTATGATTAGTTTTTGGTCTCTCACTCTCTCTTGCACTGACCCTAATTTTGTTGGCATTCCTCTCCATGGCTGCTGTTTGGTGGGGGATTCTCGGATGTTTCTGCTTCTTCAGATCCTGATGGTATGACATTTTAATATCACTTTTCTCTTTCTTTTATTATTTTCTTTTTTTGAGTTTTCTTTTTAGGTAAAAATATGTTAATGTGATATGATATTAGTCTAATTTAATCTTGCATTATAATTTTTAAAATTTTTTTTAAAGAAATAAAAACTTTATCCTATACGGCTATATGTGTGGAAAGTTATGTTCCACTAACAGTAGAGTTATAGACATGGACTGAACTAGCTAGAGTTAATGGTCATGTACTGATCTAAAATCACAACCGTCCAATTATGGTTTGACTTGTTGGTGTAGTAGCCATTAGATCTAATGAAGAAGAGGTTGCAAACCAATTAAGGCCATGTATTTTTTTGATTTTTGATTTTTGAACTTGTAGAAGTGGTGCCGTCGTGGTGGTGGTAAATAGTGTTTGTGGCTACCAAATAATCAATTAGTGATTAAAATAATCAAGTAGATTCAATAAAGAGAGAGAGAGAGAACTTTTTTCAGTTGTAGACCAATCAAACATGCCATGTCTGACCTGGCATGATAATGTTGGACTGTCAGTAGGGTCTACATGTGATGTAATCTTGTCTGATTGACTGATTATACTTGCCCTTCTTCATTGTATGTCATTAGTACTCAACTACTCATGATTTTCTCGCGTGTGTACGTGCCCCTTGTGAAGTCTCCCAACTAATCACCTAAAAAATACACTCTTCTAACCTTAATGCAAGTATATGTCTACATATTCTAGGTGCGTAACTCAGTTAGTAGATAAACAAATTTAAAGTTTAGGTAAATGACTCTCAAGTCAACGGGTCAAATCCTACCAGTAGTAAAAGCTTCAAAAAAATATTTAGTCTAAATAGATGAATAAATAGATACATTACAAGAACGGGATTAGAAATCTTCATCTAAAGGGGTCATTGCATTAAAATAGATAATTAGATTGGGCCAACCTAGAAATTGATAAAATTTAGTAGTAAACTAATAATTTCCATCAAAATAAAAACTCAATGTGTTTTGTCAAAACCCTTTTAAGAACAAGATATTGCAACACAACACTATGTGCCGAAACTCACATTTCCGTTTTAAGTGAAAAGTTTGAGTCACATCATATGCATTTTATAAGTAGTGTATGATCTTGATAGACTTCGATTGATCATCGACTCCGTTTAGAGTAAAGACGGAAAAAAATAAAAACAAACACACGAACGCACAAAGTATGGATACTATTGTTTGATTGTTAGTTGGCTAGCTTCTATTTGGTGACAATATAAATATTCCATAATCACACAGGTCCACTATTTCACATGGGTTGGTACCATCTATTCTACCAATACAATCCTGATTCAGCTGTGTGGGGCAACATCACGTGGGGCCACGCTGTATCAAGGGACCTGATTCATTGGCTCTATCTTCCACTTGCCTTGGTCCCTGATCATTGGTATGATATCAACGGTGTATGGACCGGGTCCGCCACGCTCCTTCCTGACGGTATGATCGTAATGCTCTACACTGGGGACACTAATCAAACGGTGCAGGTGCAAAATCTTGCGTACCCTGCCAATCTATCTGATCCCCTCCTTCTTGATTGGGTCAAGTACCCTGGTAACCCGGTTTTGGTCCCCCCACCCCATATTGGACCTGAAGATTTCAGGGACCCGACAACCGGATGGATCGGACCCGATGGCAAGTGGAGGATCACAATCGGGTCAAAGATCAATACAACGGGTGTTTCACTAGTGTACCACACCACTGACTTTATAAGTTATGAGCTTTTGGATACCTTTTTACATGCGGTTCCGGGTACGGGTATGTGGGAATGCGTGGATTTTTATCCAGTTGCAATAAACAGGTCAATTGGATTGGATACATCGGATGGTGGCCCGGGAACTAAGCATGTGTTAAAGGCTAGTATAGATAACACAAAGTTGGATTATTACGCACTCGGGACCTACAACCCGGTGATCGATAAATGGACACCCGATAACCCGGAAGAGGATGTGGGTATCGGGTTACGGTTAGATTATGGAAGATACTATGCATCCAAGTCATTTTATGATCAATACAAAAAGAGAAGAATTTTGTGGGGTTGGGTTAACGAAACGGATTCCGAATCCGATAACTTGGCAAAGGGTTGGGCCTCGGTTCAGGTATACCAAAGCTCGAATTTTTTTTTTTTTTTTTTTTTTTTTTTTTTTTTTTAAATCTAATTTTGAAATCACAAGATTATTTATGGTCGAATTTTGTCTAAATAATTTGGTTATCGTACAGACGATACCAAGGACCGTGTTATTCGACGACAAGACAGGAACCAACATCCTCCAATGGCCAGTACAAGAAATAGAAAGCTTGAGACGTACGATTACACACTTTGAAGATGTGTTGATTGAACCTGGGTCAGTGGTGCCACTTGACATAGGCATGGCCACACAGGTCTGAATAGTTTTTTAGTCTAAATTTCTCAATTCTTTTGATATAATAAATTAATAATCAATTTTTTTTCTTACAAATTTGTGTTGGCAGCTAGACATATTTGCAGAATTTGAGACTGAATTGTTGGAATCAGGAGGTGAGGAAGAGGGCTATAGTTGCAATGGTGGTGCTATCAACAGGAGCACAATGGGCCCTTTCGGGCTTTTGGTTATCGCCGACAACTCGCTTTCTGAGTTGACCCCAGTGTTTTTCCGGCCCACTAATACAACAAATGGCACTCTGGATACTTATTTTTGTGCTGATGAAACAAGGTTGGTTTGCTTCTTTTTTCTCGAATTATTTGTTGTTTAAACAAACAAATAATGTATAAGCTGGTTCTTTTATGGTTAATTGCAGGTCATCATTGGCTCCTGAAGTTCTTAAACGCATTTATGGAAGTAAAGTTCCCGTGCTTGAAGGTGAAAAATACTTTATGAGGGTATTGGTAAGTTCTCCCTTTGTTTAAACTCAATTGATGTGGTAATTGATTGTCTTTACTATAAATTATGAAATGATACGGTGAATGTTGTACTAAAATTAGTCCAAAATACTGTCCACTTTTCTTATAATACCGTGAAATATGTATCTTATATACGAAATTTAAATGTTGATTCAGGTTGACCACTCGATCGTAGAAAGTTTTGCTCAAGGAGGGAGAAGAGTGATAACATCAAGAATTTATCCAACAGAGGCAATATATGGATCAGCAAAGCTATTTCTGTTCAACAATGCAACTGGAATTAATGTCAAGGCCACACTCAAAATATGGCAGTTGAATTCTGCCTTTATTCATCCTTTTCCCTTGTAATTTTTTTTTTTTTTTTTTACAACACAATATATTTTTTTATACTCATTTGAGTGAGCCTATAATAAGTTCTTCATTGCAAGAGGTTAATTGCCAATGTATTGGTCTGTTCTTTCATTTTTCGGGGTAGGGTTGTCCTTGTTGCAAATTGCAATGATGAAGCCATGCATATATGTATGTTCGATTCAATAATGAGAGTAAAATTCAGTTATTTTTTAGATTCTTGGCTGCCATTCTTGCAATGTGTTTCTCTTCAATCTATACTTGTTTCCATAGAGACATGTAGGAATGTCGACGTGTCAAATGGGTGGCGAGAGTGAGGGAACTTCCCCATCTAGCCATCTCTAAATCCTAATCACTCATTTGACTTTGTTTGATCTCGTTTCCCCGTTTCCTCATTAGACTTAGGGATGGCCGATGGGGAAATGAGGATGGATATAGGTCTCCACATTTTCATTCCCATTCCCTTCCCCTCAAACACCACCCCCCCAGTTTTGGGGGAAGTCCCCCACCATCACCTCCATTTTCCCATTTTTCCTTGTTTTTCCCGGGTCCCCTGTTTCCTTATTCCCACATTTTTTTTGTATCGGTAAAAATTACATAATAAAAAAACGCACAATCCATTAAATTCAAATACAAAATAATATCCAATATAAATTGAAATGAAAGCTAATTTTGTTGTTTCATCATAGTAATACAAGAAGTTCAGAATTCAGAACTCATAACACTAATTATGAACCACAGTCGGCTGTGATTCAAAGAGTCAGAGAGCGGAGAGGTGAGAAATGTTTTCAGAATTATGATTTAGGGTTAGTTTTTAAGTTATAAAGATGTATATATCTATATCTATATCTATATAATATAGTAAAATGGAAACTCACTTTAACATGTGTCACCATGAGGAAGCTTTGGATTTAAATGCATATTGATTTTTTTTTTTTTAATAAATTGAAAATTTTATTAAAGAAGTAATAATTAATAACAATTGTTTTGAGTATCATCAATTGAAAGCGTAACTTTTGAGTTTTCAATACTAATTTTTGGGTGTTCAATAGTAATAAACTGATATAATTTTTGGATTTAAATGCATTTATCTATATAATTTTCTACATTAGTAATATTGATTTTTTTTTTTTTTTTTTTTTATAAATTGAAAAATTCTATTAAAGAAGTAATAAATAATAATAATAATTGTTTTAAGTATCATCAATTGAAGGTGTAACTTTTGGGTTTTCAATTCTAACTTTTAGGTTTCCAATACCAATAAACTGATGTAACTTTTGATCTTACCTAAACAATTCCTATATATAAAGACAAGCATATAATGATTATGTAGAAAAACAAAAAGCTACCCAATTATTATGGGTAGGTTTAGATACCAAGGAGCAAGGCTCGGTTATGCAATTCTCAATTGCTACATAGATAACGGGGCACGTCCACCACTAAGGTATGCAAAAATTGTTATATCAGTTTGATAGAATCACTATGTATATTGTTAATGTTCAAATCGTTGTTTGTTGGTTTTTTATATTTTAATTATATATATATATATATAAGTTGTTAGGTGAATTGACAACCAACCACCACCCCAACGGTTACCTTATCTAGCCGTGAAACAATTCATGTCGTCGATCACTAGCCACTAGGCCCACCACAATGAAAAAACGAATAGATATTATACGGAGGAAGAGAGAAGATATATGGGGAGAAGAGGCTTGAGAGAGAGAAAGAGAGATTGAGGTTTTGAGAGGGAAACAAATTAAAATTAATGAAAAAAGAATCCGTAGAAAAATGAGTAATGAAGAGATACGGGCACAAGATTGAGAAGAAGACGAAAGGGTGAGATAAACGTGGTAATTAATACACCACATGATTTATTTTTTTTTTTTGTTTTGTTAATTTAATTTAGTTTTTTAAAAAGAAATTTATTCAAATTTAATATAGCATTAAATAAATTTAAAATGTTGAATTGATCAAAATTACTCAATATGTGTCTACAACTCTATATTTTGATAAGTGCACCCATTATTGGGATTTTAATTAAATCATTAAATTTAATTTATAAACCCTAAAAGTTTCTTCTCATGCATATTCCGTTTTAAAATGAAATTGCCAAATATTTTTTTTACAGTTTTTTTTTTCTTTTTTATTTTTAACCTTTTTGTTTCTTTTTATTTTTTGTTTTTTAATATGTATTAAATACCCATTAAATACACAATGATTATATTCAAAAATAATTTTTTTTGAATTTTAATTATTCTTATAAATGGTAATAAATACATATTTTTTAAAACAAATTAAATTATTAATTGTAATACCAAATTAATGGTACTCCATTTTTTATGGAATTAATGGTAATTTAAAAAAATATATATAAATGGTTATATATTAATGTAATACCAAAAAATTAAAATAATAATATTTCATCAAATATTAATGGTAACACATTAAAAACATTAATTCAATGGATTCTTTTTCTAAATATATGAAACTCACTAAAACTTTTATTTTTATTTTTATAAATTGTAATAAATAAATATTTTTGTAAGCTAATAAAAAATAAATCCACTACTCTTTGCATCTTCATAAGAGTCTTTAACTTTTTTTATTATTATTATTGAATCATCTATGACAGCTTCGCATGGAAAAAAAAAAAAATCTAGAAATATGAGGATTTTAAAAAAGATGGAATGTCTTTAGAAAACAAGTGTGGAAAAATAAATTATTTTATCACTAGACTTGACAATAACCTCCAAGAGTTTTTTTTCTCTAATTAAATACCTCTACAAATATTTTTAGAATAAACTTTTTTTCTAAAACAAATATTATAAAAATGTATTTCCAAGTGAATTGGGGTGTATTTAGAGGTTTTAAAAACAACTTTTTTTTTTTTACGTTTTTATTCTTTCTATTTTAATCTTCCTGTTATCTTTTCTATTAAATATGCATTAAATACACTATGATTTTTTCCAAAAAAAAAAATGTTTTTGAATTTAATTATTCTTATAAATGATAATAAATAAATATTTTTCAAAACAAATTAAAATATAAATTGTAATATCAAAATAATGGTAATTAGTATTGTATGGAATTAATGGTAAATTTTAAAAGAGTGATGCTACAAAATTTAAATTTGTTAGTATATTATTATTATTAATATATTGACATTTATATGTTTGTAAAATTTACCATTAATTCCTTAAAAAAAACACAGATTATCATTAATTTGATATTTTAATTTATTTTAAAAATATTTAATATCATTTATAATAATAATTAAAATTGAAAAACATTTATTTCCTGAAATAATTATAGTGTATTGAGTGCATATTTAATACATTCTAGAAAAACTAAAGAGTGGTGCTATTGACATCCCAATGATCTAATAATGTCCCATTTTTTAAAATTCAAAAACTTATTTGATTTCTTTCCAAAACTACCCTTTTTATTTATCCTCCAAACTTAACTGACTCCATAAAAAATGCTCTCTTTCTCTCTCTCCATATCTAAATTCAGAATTTCTAATGAAAGAGTTAAAGTTCTTTAGGCAATCACATACCTAAGAGTAACAAAAAACATTTTCATATTTCGATTTAAAAAAAAAAAAAAAACCTTTTTTTAAAAAATAAATTATATATATATACATACATATGGTTCCTAAAAATCAAACTTATTAATAAGTTTTTTTTTTCTTAACTGTTAGTCTTACTTAAGAAATAATGGGGATAGAAAATTAGAGATATATATTGAAGGAGGGAGAGTTTAATACAGTAATTAAAAATTTATAAGAGAGTATTTAATATGTAATAATTAATCTAATAATTTATGAGAGATAATTTCTTTTTTTAATAATTTAATTCAAAAAAAGATAAAAAGGATAATCTTATAACAAAATGAAGTGTCTTTAGAATTTTTTAAAATTTAAATTTTGAGAATGAAGTGTTTTTAGAAAATAAATGTAAAAAGAAAAAATTGGATTGTCAAAATAAGCTCTCAATTGGGGTGTACATATAGTTTTTGAAGGGTGTAAATATCGTCACTCTAATTAAAATGATAACAAATATATAATAATAAAATGGGAGGAGACAGGTACACTGGTACAACACTCTAGCCTCCAGATTTGGGAGGAGATTGTGCTTTCTCCTTGATTTTGACGGATCTACGGCCTCCGCCATCTTTTCTATTCTCCTTTCAACAACTTTTTGATTTAGGCTTTTATTTTTTCTTTATTAATTTATTTTTATGCCTTTTTAAATTTATTTTATTTAGTAATTTTTTTATAAAAATTATAATATCTTTTAATTAAAATATTAATAATTTAATTAAATGTTAATATTGAAATTTTAAAATGTATAAATTTAGGTTGTTTATACTATTTGAGCGCTTCTTTTTGACAATCCAATTTTTTTCTTTTTACACTTCTTTTCTAAAGACACTCTTTAAAAACACTCAATTCTCAAAATTTAAATTTTTAAAAAATTATGTATACACTTCTTTTTGTTCCAAGATTATTATTATTATTATTATTATTATTATTATTATTATTATTTTATCTTTTGACACCCCTATTCTAAAGACACCCTATTTTGAAAAATAAATTTCTAAAGACATTCCATTTTATTTTAATAAAAGTTAGACGAACCATTGTAGGAGTAATCTTTTTAAAATTAAATTATTAAGAAAATAAATTATCTCTCATAAATAGTTAGATTAAATATTACATATTAAACACACTCTTCTAAATTTTTAATTACCATATTAAACTCTCTCTTCTCCTATACATATCTATAATTTTCTATATCCATTCATTCTCAAGTTAAGAAAAAAAAAAAAAGGAATAAGATTGATTTTTAGGAACCGTGTATGTATATATATATATATATATATATATATATATATATATTAATAAATAAATAAATAAACTCAAAAAATAAGTATCTTGTTTTTTAAAAAATAAAAATCGAAATTTGAAAATTATTTTTGTTATTTTTGTAGGTATGTGATTGTCTAGAGAACTTTATTTCTTTCATTAGTCTTAGAAATTTTGAGTTTAATCAAATCAAGTTTTCATATGGGGTGTTGATATTGACACCCATAAAAATTATTAGTACACCCATATTTTATTAAAAAAATTAATTACAAAAATATCCCAATAGAAATTTACTAATAAGGAAATTACTTTAATTAAAAATAAACTAAATACAATATACACTCATTAATTACACACATATCTTCAATCATATTTCTTTATTAAAAAAACTTACCTTTCAAAAAAAAAAATTATGATAAACTCTAATTAAACTATAATTTTATTTCAAGTATCAAACTTTCTCATTATCACTTAATTATCATATTGTTTTTGTCTTTATTTTTTGTATAGTTATAAACTCTATCAATAAATAAATAAATATATATTTTTAACGATAACCGTAGATATCAACAAGTTTTTATTTATTTTTATTTTTTTTATATTTTTAAGATAGTTTTAGAAATTAATAAATTATACATATATATATATATATATATATATTTAAGATAGCTGTATAAATAAGATAATTCCAAATTGAAAATCTCGATCCCATATATGGTTCTACATATTCCCTTTTATAAGACTCATACATTAAAAATATTTCTAAAAGTAAATTGGATCATCATTAAAAAATGATTTAATTCCAAAAATAATATGATTTTTTTTTTATTTATAAATTGAGTGTGATAATAATTTAAGAGTGTTTATAAATAATATGTATTAAAATGAATTTATTTATTTCAATGAGTGTACTATTGACATTAGGATGAGTGCTTATAGTAATATTTACTTTTTAAAAATTTTAGTCTGAGTGTACTAATAACTTTTATGGGTGTCAATATTCGTACCATTTCATATATCTTTTTATTTTATTTTTTGAAATTTGACTTTTTAATATATATAAATTACTGTTAGTAAAAAACCAAAATATTCATAATTTTTTTTTTCTTTAACTATTAATCAAAGATTGATTGAGAAAATGTAGAGATATGATGTTTTTTTTTTGAAAAATGGAGAGAGAGAGAGAGAGAGAGAGAGAGAGAGAGAGAGAGAGAGAGAGAGTAACTAGGAGAGAGTGTTTAATTGATTTAGGCGAGAGAGTTTAATACTTAATATTTAATTTAATGATTTAGGAGATAGAATTTCTTTTTTTAATAATTTAATGAGTTTGGAGTGTCTTTATAATTTTTTTAATCTTGCTTAGTAATTAAAATTCAGGTTAAAATTTTCATTAATAAAAAATATTAAATTGGAGTGTAAATAGATAATTTATGGATCGTAAGTAGAAGCACTCATTCTATTTTAGAGGAGTGCAAATTGAAACCTTAAATCGCCACTCTTTAGTCAATTGCTACAAATGTTTATAAAACCTTAAATTGACGTCTAAAATTGGTTTTTAAAACTAAACAAATAAATAAAATGTGATACTGATACCTAACAAGTCATCAACTAGAGGAATGCATATCTGAAAGGGATTAAAATGAGTGCCCAATGTTAAGAAAAAGTCGTTACAGAATTAGATTTCTACGCACTGTAAACTACATTCTTCTTATTCTAGTGTACTTAGTATAATTAAATCCTCTAGTCAAATAAGGAGATAGATAAAACATGTTAGGAATTTGAACCGATGAATGCGGAAACGACATGTCTAATATTCGCTCATAACTCATAACAAGTAACATCTATAACAGAAAAATAAGATGAGAGAAAATAAACAATCACACAACACAAGACATATATGGAAAACCCCAAATCAGGGAAAAAACCACGAGCCGTTAGGATGAAAGAGAAAGTTCCATTATATGATAAATTGTTACAACCATATACTCTAGAATTCTCTTTCACACCTCAACCTCAAACCACGAAGGCTTACCAAGTCCCCAAGCTCAGAACCGAGCTTTACATCATGACTCTCGGCTCACAACGCTCACAAGATATTCACCAAGAACCCCCATAATATCCCATAGGTTTCCCATGAATATTATCCACGAATCTCTAACTTGATCTACTGATATTCCCTATGGTTTCCCCCGGATCTCATCGCTCTTTGATGTTAAAGTTGTTTTTTCACTCCTTACAGTTGTGACAACTGATGTGTCAATTGATGAGTGGATGCATATGTTGTGATTGAAAAGTTGTGATATTAGTTGTGATGTCTAGTATTACTCTTTTAAAAATCGGTTCATCATGCATGTATTTTTATTTTATTTTAATAATAACTAATTTATTTAACTTATAATTATTAGATTTCAATTCAAGGGTATATAAAATTAAAGAAAACTGTTTGTGCACCCATTTTTGTACGGACACCCGATTACAATTTTAAAACACTTATGTCTTGTAAGTAACACCCCCACACATTACCAAATACATCCATTCTTCTCTCTCTTTTTTTTTTTTTTTTTGTTAATGTTCCTTCTTTGAATTTTGAAAAAAAAAATTATATATAAATAAGAGAAATGCTATTGACAATTCATTAATTATCTGTTTACACTCTTTTTAATTTTTTTAATTAATGACAATTTTAACCTTAATTAAAATGATTATTAAACAATACATGAAAGTTCTAAAAACAGTCCAAACATTTTTTTTTTTGGAAAACAAGTTTTTTATTTTATTTTATTTTATTTATTTATTTATTTATTTAAACAGTTTTCCTCCTTTCCGGTTCAACCAAAATTGAAATCAAATTTTTTTTTTTCTCAAATACCACCCATGTTCAATCATCACCATCAATAAAATATATTCCAGAAAATATATTTAAAATTATTTTTTTAGTCAATAGAATTTTTTGTACTCAACTTAAAATTCAAAAGAGAAAAACAAATATTGTTTTTCTATTTTCACAGTTTGATCTCCAAAACAATTTTCTTATTGCTTCGATCTCATCACTTTTGTTCAATTTTATTCTCATTTGATAACTTCACATCTCATTCCCATTTCCCATTTCAAATATTCTAAAGAGAGGTATTCAAAATAGGTAATACTAAAATAAAATGAGGTGTCTTTAGAATTTTTTTTTTAAAAATGGATTGTCTTTAGAATAAGAGTGTTAAAAGATAAAAGATATAATTTTAGAAAGAAAAAAAAAAGTGTTTTTTGAATTTTTTAAAATTTAAATTTTTAGGATGAAGTTAATGTCTTTAGACCAGGAATGTGAAAAGAAAAACATTGGACTGTAAGAAGAAACTTTCTATAGGTAATTAAAGTGATAACAAAAATATAATAATAAAATGAGAGGGCCAGATTTGGGAGGAGACAGTGCTTTCTCCTTGATTTTGACGGATCTACGGCCTCCTCCATCTTTTCTGCTCTCCTTTCAAATTTGGGCCCAACTTTTTGAAATAGGCTTTTACTTTTTCTTTATTAATTTATTTTTATTCCTTTTTAAATTTATTTTATTTGGTAATTTTTTTTATAAAAATTATAATATCTTTTAATTAAAATATTAATAATTTAATTAAAGGTTAATGTTGGAATTTTGAAATTTATAAATTTAGGTTGTTTGAGAGATTCTTTTAACAATCTAATTTTTTTCTTTTTATACTTATTTTCTAAAGACACTCTTTAAAGACACTTCATTCTCAAAATTTAAATTTTAAAAAATTCTAAATACACTTCATTTTATTCCAAGATTATCTTTTTTATCTTTTGACACTCTTATTCTAAATATACTCTATTTTGAAAATAAATTTCTAAAGGCATTCAATTTTATTTTAATAAAAATTAAGACGAACCATCGTAGCATTTGGATTCATCCGATGAGTAATCTTTTTAAAATTAAATTATTAAAAAAAAAATTATCCCTCATAAATCATTAGATTAAATATTACATATTAAACATTCTCTTCTAAATTTTTAATTACAATATCAAATTCTATCTCCTCCAATACATATCTATAATTTTCTATATCCATTCTTTCTTAAGTTATGGAAAAAAAAAAAAAAAAAAAACTTAGGAATAAGCTTGATTTTTAGGAATTTTATATATGTATATATTAAAAAAAAAAAAAAAAAAAAACAAGTACCTTGTTTTTTAAAAAATAAAAATCGAAATATAAAAATGATTTTTGTTACTTTTGTAAGCATGTGATTGTCGAGAACTTTATTATTTCATTAATCTTAGAAATTCTGTATTTAATCGAATCTAGTATCAACAAATCAAGTTTTCATACAGGGTGTCGATATTGACACCCATAAAACTTATTAGTACACCCATATTTTATTAAAAAAATTAATTACAAAAATATATCAATAGAAATTTACCAATAATAACAAATTACTTTAATTAAAAATAAACTAAATACTATATGCACTCGTTAATTACTCTCATATCTTCAACCATGTTTCTTTATTAAAAATAAAAAAAACTTACTTAAAAATAAAAAAAAATAAATAAAAAAAAAAAATAAATAAACCTATGATAAACCCTAATTAAACTCTAATTTTATTTCAAGTATCAAACTTTCTCATCATCACATAATTATCATATTGTTTTTGTCTTTCTTTTATGTATAGTTATAAACTCTGTCAATAAATAAAATATATATTTTTTTAACGATAGCCGTAGATATCAACAAGTTTATTTATTTATTTTTTTATTTTTTTATTTTATTTTTTTATTTTTAAGATAGATATATAAATAAGAGAATTCAAATTTGAAAATCTCAACCCCATATACATATTCCCTTTTATAAGGCTCCTACATTCAAGATATTTCTAAAAGTAAATTGGATTATCATTAAAAAAGGATTTAATTCCAAAAATAATTTGATTTTTTTTTTAATAAATTTGGTATGAATGTGTGATAATAATTTAAGAGTGTTTATAAATAATATATATTAAAATGAATTTATTTATTTCAATGAATGTACTATTGGCATTAGGATAAGTGTTTATATTAATATTTATTTTTTAAAATTTTTAGTCATAGATGTACTTATAAAAATGAGTGTACTAACTTTTATGGGTGTCAATATCCGTTCCCTTTTATATATCTATTATTATTTTTTTGAAATTTGACTTTTTAATATATATAAATTACTGTTAGTAAAAAAACAAAAGGAGCCGATATTGACACCTATAAAACTTATTAGTACACTCATATTTTATTAAAAAAAATTAATTACAAAAATATCTCAATAGAAATTTACCAAAAAGGACAAGTTCCTTTAATTAAAATAAACTAAATACTATATACACTCATTAATTACACTCATATCTTCAACTATATTTCTTTATTTAATAAAACTTACCTTTAAAAAAAATGACTTAAGATAAACCCTAATTAAATTTTAATTTTATTTCAAGTATCAAATTTTTTCATCATCACATAATTATCATATTATTTTTATCTTTCTTTTATATAAAGTTATAAACTCTATCAAAAAATAACATTTTTTTTTAACTATAGCCGTAAATATCAACAAGTTTTTTTTTTTTTTTTTTTTTTTTGGTAAGATACCCATAGATGTCAATAAGATTTTTTTTATTTTATTTTCTTTTTTTTTTTTTAAGATAGCTGTATAAATAAAAGAATTGAAAATTGAAATTTTTTTGACTCCATATACATATTCCCTTTTATAAGGCTCTTATGTTCGAGATATTTCCAAAAGTAAATTGGATCATCATTAAAAAAAAGGATTTGATTCCAAAAATAATATGATTTTTTTAAAAAAAAATATTGGGTGTGGTAATAATTTAAGAAGTGGTGCTATTGGTACACCCCTTACCTGTCTATTTATGCCTCACTTTTTTTAATTATGCAGTATTTTTTTTTCCTTTATCAAAATTACTTAAAAGGACATACAATTTAAGGAAAAAAATCTTCTACAAAGTAAACCTATTAAAACCCCACATTCCTTTAAAAAAAAAAAAAACATGTTCTTTTAAACCTTATTTATTTATTTTTAATTTCTTAACTCTTAAACCCTAAATTTTGCTTCTTACATACATACAAAAATATTATGAAATAGTCTTTGAAAGATATCAAGCATATTGAAGAATCATTCTTTAGAATGATATTAAGCTATCGTTGTGTTGAAACAATCCTGTTATTTTTTTTTTTCTCTTCCACCATGAATAAGAAGAAAAAAAACTCAAAATAAAATAAAATAATAAAAAGAAAAAATAAATCATTTAATAGAGGTGAGAGAAAGATATATACAGAGATCAAAGATAAAGTGTATTAAGTTTGAAAAATAAGTAAAGTGGGTAGTTTTGGAAATAAATCAAAACAATTAATAAAAACATTTAATTTAATTTTATTAAGTTAAAATTTTAAAAAGTGGGGCATATATAGATTGATAGGGGGTGTGCCAATAGCTCCACTCTAATTTAAGAGTTTTTATAAATAATATGTATTAAAATGAAAATATTTATTTCAATGAGGGTACTATTGGCAGTAAGATGGATGTTTATAGTAATATTTAATTTTTAAATTTTAGACATGAGTGTACTTATAGAAATGGGTGTACTAATAAGTTTTATGGATGTCAATATCCGTACCCAAAACCAAAATATTCATAAGTTTGTTTTTTTTCTTTAACCATTAATTAAAATTGATCGAAAAAATGTAGAGATAGGATTTTTTTTTTAAAAAAAAAATGGAGAGAGAGAGAGAGAGAGAGAGAGAGAGAGAGAGAGATGGGTCTGAATCATAATTATGAAGTTGTTTTTATTTTTATTTTTTTTAAGTGGTCAAACAACTTAAAAATACCAACAAAAAAAAAACAACTTAAAATAAAAAGTAAAAAATCATGACTTTTCACTTAATTGTAAATCACTGAATTGTATTAAATGCAATTTAAAATCTTTTCTTCCGATGCTATCCTCCATATTTAACACATCTCCAATTTCATCATAATTATATATCGTATAGAAATCTTTATTTTAATATATTGCTTATTTTAAATAGCTTTAAAAATAAAAAAGAACCTTTAATGACTTCTCATATTAGTGTTTAATATCAATACTTTATTATGATATTAGGGTGATGTATTTATATATTATTTTTTTAGAGTGTTTTATATGAGTTTTCCTACTGCCTCTTTTATTTTTTGAAAATAAAAAAAAAAAACTTTTTTTTTCTTAATAAAAATAAAGTTTGTTTGTAATCAAATAAGAAGATTATGATCATATGTGTTTATATATAATTATTATTTTTGGATTATTTTTATTCTATATTATATGTATAATTGTTTAACATGAATATAGATGTAAAATTATTTCTTTTCAGACAATTTTATTTTTAAAAAACAAACATGTTGACAGTACATTCAGATGTGAGCAAAAAAATAAAATAAATAAACATGTCATTTAGATTCAGATTTCAGTCACTATTCAGTCTTCAGACAAAAAAAAAAAGAAACGACCCCTTAATCTAATGATTTAGGAGAGATAATTTTTTTTTTTTAATAATTTAATTAGTTTGGAATGTCTTTAGATTTTTTTTTTTTTTTTTTTTTGTCTTGCTTAGTAATTTTAATTTAGATAATTTATGAATTGTAAGTAGAAGCTCTCATTCTATTTTGGAGGAGTGCAAATTGAAACCCTAAACCGCCACTGTTTAGTCAATTGCCACAAATGTTTATGAAACCCTAAATTGACGTCCTTTTTTTTTTTTTTTGATAGACAAAGGAACATACAAACAAACAAAACAAACATTACACATGAAAAGGAACAACAAGGCTGGGATCCAACCATAAAAATTCTCTATAAGAGGAGAAAGCCTTTAGATCAAGCTTATAAGCCAAGGAATTTCCAGGAATGGAAATCGCTTGACTCATTCTACAGCCAGCATCTAACAAGAAGGCCTTGATATCATCTAAAATGAATTTGGAGTCCCTAAAAGAGGGAAAAGGATCATTGATGGTTAAGACAGCCAGCGAAGAAGAAATCTCTTCTATATCCATGTGAAAATTGTAGAATTGGGCAAACAAAAGACCCTCACGCAGGCGCTAATAGCTCACCATCAAAAGAACTAAATTTTCTAGTCAATTGCTTCGAAAGGGCAGCTTACACTAGTCCTTTTCATCATGAATAGTAGCCCCCACCGTAATAGACCTGCCATTCTTCCTCCAAGCAACCAAAGAATTAAGTTTACAACTGCCTGAAGGAGGAGGTATAAAATCCGCAGACAGCCTAGGAGAAAAGGAATGAGGCCACCTTGCAATTACACACTTGGAATTCTAAAGAGTCTCTGCCCCAGATACAACAAGCTTAGCACACTTACTTTTAACACAATTCAAAAATGAGTTCTTATTCTCCCAAACGGCCCAGGAGATCATGCAAAAACGACCTAGCTCAGCCTTACCAACACTATGAAGAGAAAGCACAAAAATATTCATAATAGACAGCTATCGAACATCAAACAAAGAACTGTCGAACCTGGAATAACTCCACGCCTTTTTTGCATCCTTATATCTGAATAATGCATGCCAAATGGATTCACAAGGAGCTGAACATTGATTACAACGAAGAGATTCAATAATCCTTCTCTTCCAAATATTCTCCAAGGAGGGCAGAGCATTCAAGGTAGCACGCCAAACAAAAATTCTAACTTTTGGAGGCAAATTGAGATTCCATAAAGAGTTCCACCAAGACTGAGAGTCAGTAGAATTAGAAGCAGAGGCACCTGACCTTTTTTCAGCGGCTACAATATCCACTTTGGACCGAATAGACTCCATTCTTTTCGTAATTCCATTTAAGCGTATCATGTCCTCCACTCCAACTTATAGGGATGGAGAGGATCAACTTTATATCAACTGGTAACAAAGCACTGCTTAGCTTTCCCACATACCACTCTCGCCTATTACTGGTCAAGAGGTCAGCCACCAAAAGGTTGGACTCTGGGTTAGAAGAGATCGTTCTAAACGTTTCCGACCTAGGAATCCATTGATCTTGAAAAACTTTGATACTCATCCCATCACCAACCACCCACCATAAACCTTTTATAAGTAAACTTCTACCCCAAACTAAGCTTCTCTATATATGGGAACACCCCACTTAAACAGAAGATGACAAAAATTCCCCAAACCTAAAATACTTGGCTTTCAAAATCTAGGCAGCTAAAGTATCAGGGCAATTCAAAATTCTCCAGGCTTGCTTGGCCAGTAAAGACTGATTGTAGGCCTTAAGATCCTTAAAACCTAGACCCCCACAATTTTTTGGAAGACACATCTACTCCCATTTTAATAAACTAATCTTCCTTTTCCCACCTCTTGAACCCTACCAAAACTTAGACGTCATAGCGCTAAGATCATTACATAAACCCATCGGGGAGTTGAAATAAACTCATCGCATAGGTAGGGACAGCTTGGGCTACAACTTTTATCCACACTTCCTTACCACCGAAAGAAAATGGGCTGTCTTTCCACCCCTTAAATCTCTTCCCATCCCTTTCCTTAATATCCTGAAACTGTCTAATTTTATTCCTTCCTACCATAGAAGAGAGGCCCAATATTTATCCTAACAATTACCATCCAAAACAGCCAATTGAGACTGAATTTCAGCTTTAATATCAGAATCAACATTAGGGCTAAACATAATTTTTGAATTTCTGTAATTAATCTGCTGACTTGAGCCACGCTCATAAACCGACAGAATCCGCTGAATACATAAAGCACTGTCTCTGGACGCCCTACAAAAAAGAATGCTGTCATTATCAAAGAACATATGACTAACAAGTGGACCACCCCGACATCATTTAAAACCCAAACCCCTGCCATGCTTTTCAGACTCGAAAATCAGCCTAGAAAGGGCTTCCGCACAAAGAAAGAAGAGATCAGGAGATAGCAAATGATAGGTCAATTTATATGCTTTGTGTATTCCCCTATTTTCCTATGGTTTGATCTCGTTTTCCTTGAAATTACCATGTTTTAATGTTTAAATAATGTGTTTGTAGGTTATTTTGGTTTAGAAGGAGTCTACGCATGATAACATGGATTTTCCGGCCAAATAAGGGACTTTCAGGTTGAAAAAGGGACTTTCAGGTTGAAAAATGGGCTTTCGTTAAACAGGTCGTCGAAGCGTATAACAAGACGTACCGCAAGATTGAAGACATGATCCACTGCCAACTTTCGTTAGACATCTCGTCGAAGCGTATAGCAAGACGTACCGCGAAATTCAACATTGATGCAGCTGCCAAGTTTCATTAGACAGTTCGTCGAAGTGAATAGCAAGACGAATAACGAAATGGAAGACCACAACCTCTGCCATGTTTCGAGGTTAAGTTCGTCAAAGCGAACCGCGTTAGGCAAAAATGCATACCGCAAGTCTCTTCATGAATCATTTCGTTAAACGTTTTGTCGAAGTGTATAGCGAGACGTACCCGAGATGACTGTCACCACTTATTTTTCACCATTTTTGGGACCCACTTTAACCTACATATATATATATATATCTTTTTTCCTTTATTTTTAAGGGTGCTTCACATAAATATAGATCTTAGAATTGCTCCATACACACCATCAAAAACTCATCCACGATTTCATCCACAAATTCACCACAATCATCATCTCTCTTCCATAAACCACCACAAATCCACCACCTCCACTCCATATCTTTCCCTTACACACCATACCCATCATCAATCATCATCTTGGAGCATCAAAGGAAGCTTGGAAATACCAAGTCATTGAAGCCAAGCAACTACAAAGAGGAAGTTCTTCAATTGAGTTCATTTATTGTAACTTTATCTTTTGAACTTTTGTATTTGCTATGGATTGCTTCAATTTATTATCTCAAATGAATTGGATGTGCAATATGAGCTAAACACATATATGCTAGAGTTATGATGATACCAAACCCGTAATCTTTTAAATGATTTGCCTAATTTCTCTTAAAATGCTTGTGTTGTAATATGGATATTTTGTATGATTAATGTTTTTGCTTGATTGATCATCTTGTAATTGTTATATTGGTTGTGTGAATGAACCGAAAGGTGATGCGCTAAAAGTACTTGTCACAATATCCACTGTATTTGACCGGAAAAATGAGAGATCACTAGGCCGGCGTATAGAGATCGTATGTGTGTCCCACTGTGCTAGATTAGCCTAAATATATTATGTATGTTTGGGTGCGATTTCTATTGCTCGAGAGAGATTAGGAGTTAGTTAAAAGGGACATGAACCTATAATAAATACTTGCGTAATTTGGGAGATTAGGCGAATCAAATTCGTAATTAGAAGGATAAGGTGGATTATAAATTCTAGCATTCTTTGGGAGATTAGGCGAATCAAATTCGTAGTTAGAAGGATAAGGTGGATTATAGATTCTAGCATTATTTCATTGTATTACAAACATCGTTTTCTTGTGTGATTTACTTACTTTGCTTAATACATGCTTAGAGTTAGCTTTAGATTAACTTACTGATACGTTTGGAATTTATTCAATCGTATTGTTCAAATAGTACGCGTGTCTTCGAACACCAGTAATCATTAAATCCCTTAGTCTCTGTGGGACGATACCCTACTCTATCATTGCATTACAATTTGACCTCGTACTATTGCGAGCGTCACGATTTGTAGTGATCAACGGACATCCTTGTCTGAGAACTCTGGAAGGCTCTACAGAACACACATTATTACCATTGAAAAGAAAAGAAAGGATGGTGGTGGAAATACATTCCATAACTAAATTATTCCAGGAATTTGAAAATTTCATTTTTTTTCTAGAACAGCTTGGAGAAAGCTCCACTCAACCCTATCGTAAGCTTTACTCATATCCAATTTAATTGCCATCAAACCCCTTTTACCAGTTTTTCTTCGGGCAATTGAATGGATGGATTCAAACACTACCAAAACATTATCGAATATTAGTCTTCCCGGAACGAAAGCTGATTGGTGGTTGGAAATTAAATCCGGAAGAATACCCTTTAATCTGGAAGCCATAGCCTTCGTTACTATCTTATAAACTACACTACATAATGAAACTGGCCTAAAGTCATATGGAGAGATAGGATTCAGTATTTTCAGAATGAGGACAACTGTAGTGTAATTGAAATCTCTAACAGAAGCAGCTCCATTCAGAATACGAAGACATACTCTAGTGAACTGCTCCCTAAGAACACCCCAAAATTTCTGGAAAAAGATGGCATGAAAGCCATTCGGATCAGGAGCTTTGGTCGGATTTAAATCAAAAATTGCGAGCCTAACTTCTTCAAGCATATAGACAGCTCCTAGAACATCCCTCTTATTGTTACTGATGCTAGTTTTTATCCTAACTGTAGCTTTCGAAATTTCTTGAGAAAAAGGCTTAGAAGATTAGAACACAGTAAAATAGACATTTTTAATAACATCAGTCATACCTGCCTCACTATCAAAGACACGACCATTACTATCTACTAGCCTGTCAATATAATTCTTCTTTCTCCTGGCAGTGGCCCTTGTATGGAAATACTTAGTATTTCTATCTCTCGCTTCCATCCACTCAACGCGAGAACGTTGCTTCTAATATAACTCTTCTCGTTCCAGAAGCCCTTCAACTAAAATTTTCATAGACTTAATTGAATTCATCACATCCTCCTTATTACAATTTAGATACAGGCCCTCAATTTCCTTATTCATATCCGAAATATTCTTCCCCAAATTATTGAACCGAGCATTACTCCACCCTACTAATCTATTTGCACACTAGCCAAGCTTTCTCTTAAAATCCTCCACCGAATTTGAGGACCTATTAACCATCCAAACTGACTTAAAATGTGCTATTGATGCCTAACAAGCCGTCAACCAGGGGAATGCATATCTAAAAGGGATTAAAATGAGTGCCCAATGTTAAGAAAAAGTTGTTACAAAATCAGATTTCTATGTACTGCCAACTACATTCTTCTTATTTTAGTGTACTTAGTATAATTAAATCCTCCAATCAAGTAAGGAGATAGATAAAACATGTTGGGAATTTGAACCGATGAACACAGAAACGATATGCCTAATATTCGCACATAACTTATAGCAAATAACGTCTATAGCAGAAAAATAAGATAAGAGAAAATAAACAATCACACAACACAAGATATATGTGGAAAACCCTAAATTAGAGAAAAAACCACAAGCCGTCAAGACGACAGAGAAAGTTCCACTATATGATAAATCGTTACAACCATATACTCTAAGATTCTCTCTCATACCTTAACCCCAAACCACAGCAACTTACCAAGTCCCCAAGTTTAGAACCGAGCTTTACATCATGACTTTCAACTTATAACGCTCACAAGATATTCACAAAGAACCCCAACCCCTTAATATCCCCTAGGTCTCCCCTGAATATTACCCATAAATCTCTAACTTGATCTGCTGATATTTCCTGGGGTCTCCCCCGGATCTCACCGCTCTTGGATGTTACAGTTGTTTTTTCATTCCTTGCCCTAAATATAATAACATAGATATTAGGTCTCTTTATACTAGTTATAGGGAGTTTAAGATAAAGGAAAATATTACTCCTAAACATACAAGACTTTCGTGTTTCACAAAAGACTATTTTCTTTTATGCACGAGTCATTTTATTCTACGCAAAGAGTATTCATTTTTCCTTCAAGCACAAGAACTTTCCAAAAGAACACTTTCCTTTTCTGCGTAACATTCCTGATCTTAGCAAAATACTTCGTAATTGTGGTTTGGGTCACGATGTGCACCTCGCACCTTACACCACAGAAAGTCACTGGAAATGACTGCTTAGAATATCTGGTATGCATCTATTGCCAATGCCGTGGTCTGCACCACATTGATCTAACTAGAATCGGCCACTCCCCGTGCCGCAGCCCATACGCCTTACCTGTGCCGCGGTCCACGTCGCAGTTCCTTTCGAAATCTAATTCTTCAGTTCTTCTTCAGTCTTCAAACCTCCCTCAAACAATATCTCCAAATTCCAAACATTTTCCCACGACTCCAAGAAGTTTCATATCAGTTGAGTCTCGTTTGGTTCACATTGAGTTCACTTGAGATTACGAGTCAAAACCTAACAATTCTCCCATTTGGTAAGTATTCCAAGACCTTTGTCCATAGCCACGACTCTCTATACCGAGAATTACTATACCCCACCACAAGGTATAACAACTTAGGAACGAATCATCCTAAGATTTTTTTTTTGTTCGTTGTTTCGACAACATATCGAAATAACTTACCGAAATTGTGGTGCAACTTCTCACATCATATTTTCCAGGGAGCTCGTCAACTATCGACATCCTTGTACATCACACACTTTGCATCACTTTCTGACCAATGCCCATGTGCAAACCTGTGGACCACTAGCATCAACATATCTTCTTCCATGACCAATAGAGAAACCTGTCAAAAGGATAAACGTGTCATTGCATCACCCAATTGGTGAAAGACTTGTTGTTAGTATGTGGAGTGTTTTACCGGATAAGCCCCACACCACACAAGAGACTTCGAGCGTTCAATAGGTTTTTTTTTTAATCGCCTTGTCTAATCCAAATCGGATCTCCATGACTCGTACCATCAAAAGTCAAACTTCTCCTCCATCGAATTCTTCCTTTCATCAAACTCTGCTGAGTTCGAAACCGTTTTCAAGATGTATCTCCTTTGCTAAACCCATACTAGGCAACCTTGAATCATTATCCCAATACCACCAAGTCCTTCATATGATATCCCGTAAAGACCTGAACACCGCCATCGCCAGCCATGGCTTTGATACCAGTTGTTGGGAATTTGAATCGATGAAAGCAGAAACAACATGCCTAATATTCGCCTATAACTCATAACAAATAACGTTTGTAGCAGAAAAATAAGATGAGATAAAATAAACAATCACACAATACAATATATACGTGGAAAACCCTAAATCAGGGAAAAAACCATAGACCGTCAGGATGACATAGAAAGTTCAATTATATGATAAATTATTACAATTATATACTCCAGGATTCTCTCTCACATCTCAACCCCAAACCAAGGGGACTTACCAAGTTCCCAAGCTCAGAACTGAGCTTTACATCATGACTTTCAATTCACAACGCTCACAGGATCCTCACCAAGAACTTCCCCCAATATTCCCTAGGTCTCCCCTGCATATTATCCACAAATCTCTAACTTGATCCACTAATATTCCCCAATTCCCTCCCCAGATATTCCCTAGGATCTCCCTCGGATCTCACCACTCTATGATGTGTTTTTTTTTTTTTTGCTCCTCACCATAAATCTAATAACATAGTCATTGGGTCTATTTATACTAGTTACAGAGAGTTTAAGGGTACATCAAAAAGTTAGGGACTGATTTATCCGCTTTTGTAAAAGTCGTAAACTACTTGGAATTTTAAAAAATGTCTAGGACTAATTTTTTAATCAATAATCACATATCAATAAATTAATATACTAAAATAAAATAAATTTATAATAATTAAGCAATTAAATTTCTCCAAATATATATACAGGGTCGGCCTTGAGGGTAGACCCAAGAGGCAACCGCCTAGGTCCCCCAATTGTAATGGGCCCTTAAATTTCTAAATTTCAGTTTAAATTTTTATTGTTGTGATTTTATGAATATAAGGCATGAGGTCCACATAACAATTATAATTAATGGCCCACCATTATAAGACTTAAAGGCCCATCGTTTACACATATTTTTTCTTTTAAAAAAAAAAGCCCATCTAAAACACAATTATAATTATTACAAAAGACAACAATATATTAAATCCCTTTATCAAATTGATGTAGGACACTTTTAGAAGGCTTTTGAAGGGTCAAATGACATTCGTTTTGGTCTCATAATATGTCATTGGAACCGTATCGACGAGCTCTACATTTTTTATGACTGATATTTTTCCAAAAAATATCGTTTTGACCTCTATTTTTCTTGTTTTCTGTTTTAGATGAGATTTTTTTTATATTTTTTTTTCAATTTAGGAAGATTTTTTTTTTTTTTTAGTTTGATTAGGAATAAAGTTTAGGTTTTGTTAATAGATCAAACTTACATTTTCTATTAAAATTTGATCTTTTATTTTCAATCAAGTTAGGAGTTCAGAATCCTAGAGGATTCTAATTTGTTTTATTTTCTAAAATGTGAGACTGGTAAGGTTTAAGTGATATATTCTTGGGTTAATTGCACAAATATGACTAGTTTCTTTAGTGACACTCGCAATAGGACGAGGTCGGAGAGTAGCACAATGGTAAGTAAAGTTCGTTCCCACAGGGATCAAGTGATTGATTATCGAAATTGATTAGCTTAGATGCTATTCAAACAATCATAAAAGAAATGTTTTCTAACTAAGAAAATTAAACTAAATAAATAAAAGGATTAATGCTAATGCAATAAAGAAATAACACGAAAATAAACTTAAGTGTAATAATGGAGAAAATATGCTAAGACTTGACTACACCTCACCCTCTATTGACTTCCGTTCTAGACTTAAATACTCACCCAAATCATGCTCATATAATTCATAGATTCATACACCATAATATTAACCTACAATCTCGGTCGAGTAGAATAGATTACACCCAAAATCATACCTAAGCCTATCTCTCGATTACTCGGAATATATGAATGGGTTCGTTAAGGATATTGGTGCACTAAACAAATCCTATACGCTAGCCTAAGTAGGTCTACTTTTCTAGACATGCATAGAGGACATTTTATCGAGCACGTGGCGTGCGTCTCCGGTCAGTACATAACACACCACAAAAATCATTCAAAAGGAGATCAATCAATTGAAAGCTTTAAGCGGACTAAAATACCCATACAAACCACACTTGCACAAAATGAATAAACAAAGGTTAATACATATAGATATTCAAGGGTGGGGTTTCATCATATCCTAGCAATTAATATTTAGCTCATCTCACAAAGTATAGCCATACAATATATTAAATCAATTAAATAAATGGCTATGTAAAGGAAAATAAAGAGAATAAAGATTAGAGAAAACTAATGAAATCTTCTCTTCTTCCTTTGCCCCTCTCTTCAACTCTCTTTTGGTTTCAAAAGATGAAGTGATGGTGGATGTGGTAACGAGAAGTGATGGGTGTATATGTGGGTGGAAGAGATGGTGGAATGAGAGGGTTTTTGGTGGATTTGGCTTTGAAGTTCGGTTTCCTTTATGTGGCTCTCCTCCCTCTTTCTTTTTGATCAAGAGAAGTATATATATGGGCTCAAAATAGGGCAAGAATTTCGTCCAAAACGACCAAAAGACAGACTGCCGCGGTTGGGGATTTTCACGGCTGGCGGAAGGCAACATCTGAACCGCGGCAAGCTTGAAGGATTTTTGTCATGAGGATGTTGCGGTTTGGATGACCACGGCACTTCAACCGCGGTAAATTACTGTCACTTGGGTGCCGCTTGATTGCCGCGGTCGGAGAATGAGCTTGGTTGGCCATGGACGCTTGATGGAATTGGAGTTTGGAAAAAACACTTCATGAAGGCTTGAAATAGGTGCCAAATAGACCGGGGAAAGGCACGGCATCGTTCTGGGTGAAAAACCGTTGGAAACGCCGCCGAAAAATGGTTGGACAGGGGCGGGTTTGATTCGGGTCTTGAACCAGGTCGGGTCGACCCACGCGAGTCTACGCAGACCCGCTCAAGGTTGAAGACGATGACGTCTGGCTGATGTGGCGAGGTGCGCTTAGAGAGAGAATGTGGTGCATTCAACGCTGGACCTGATATGTTGTTGGGGCGAACAGGATCTGGGCCGGGCCGGGTCGGGCAAAGGCCCAGTGTGAAACGCACCGTTTCACTAATCCATATGGCACGCGCGCGTGTATTGCCTGGTGAATTACAATATATAGCTCTCATTTCTCCCTTAATCACAGAATCTTCAATCTTTTCTCCATATTTTCACTTTGACCCCTGATTCTTTAAAATTACTCCAATGTCCCTGAACTCCATAAATACCCGAAACACTTATTTTATCATATTAAATACTCGGTTTTACCCGATAAACAAACTCAAAATGATACGGAAATGGGGCTACACTTTGTGTAGAAATGAAGAATTCAAAACATCCCATGAGTTTAGGCAATATTGCACTCATATTCAACTTTTCTTTTAATTTAACAAACCTTCCTTGAAAAAAGTTTATTAACTGTTAATTTAATGGTCTATGGATGGTCTAGGGACAAAACCGTCCTTTTACACAATAAAATAATTAAAACCCAAAGGAATCCCAAGTGTTTCTATAACTTTAAATGTACCTAGATAATAACTATAAAAATAACCCCAAAAGTGTACAAAACTACAAGTGTGGAATTTGTAATTATAATCCAATAAAATTTTAACATTGTCATTACTTTTTTTTAAAATAAAAATTTAAACAAAATTGTTAACAACAATATTTTTCTATCTGTTTTTTTTTTAATATATATAAAAAATGAAATTGAAAAGGAAGAGATGAGATTAAAAAAAAAAAAAGGTTGGTGTGGAATTCATTTATTTATTTAATGTTTACATTAGAGTTCTTTACTAAGTCTGGACTCTGAAGTGAGCCACCTTCTTTCTTCATCTGTATTTCATATGGGGTTTTCTATTAATCTATCACAAATTCATCAATTTGATTTTACTCAATTATTATAAATTAAAATAAATAAACAAAAAAAAAAGTACAAAGATCAAACGAGAACAAACAAAACCTGTTATGGAGATTCATCAAAACCAAACCAATTATATGGAGATTCATCAAAATCAAACCAATGGAATGGAACCCAAAACCAAAAAATAAAATAAAATAAAATAAAAATTAAAAAAAAAAAAAAATCATTCTAGACCTCTAGTGGAGATTCATTATGTTTCTTTATATCACACATCAACACCTAACACTGGAAATTCAAACAAAAACGCAAATCTCCATTGGAGATGTCCTTTGCCAACCAAACCTTTTGTGACCCTCTACATTCAAGGTCCTCTGCCATTGATGTCGTCGTTCCCTCCTCCTGCTTCCTCCATTCATGCCGCCGTTCTCTCCTCCCACTTCCTCTAGTCTCGTAGCCGTTCTCTCCTGTTGCTCCCTCCATTAGAGAAGTTCGATCTCCTCCAATCGAGTCAGATCTTCACAGTTTTTGACGAGTAGATTAGTGGCGTTGATGGCTAGGGTTTGGTGATCGGTGACCGATAAAAAATTTTAGGCCGGCGGCGATTTTTGGCAAATGGGTCATTTGTGATTGTTGCTTAATAAGAGTTGAAGATTTTATTATTATTATTATTATTTATTTCTTTTTTGAAATTGATGAGATCGAAGATGAATGGGTGAAGTTAAATGATTGTGGGAATTTGTTGTGTTTTCAGTGTTTGTGTTGGGTTGCAATTAGCTTAAGTAAATCTTATCGTGTAAAAGGTTTGAAAGAGTTAAATGATGGAATTTGTTGAATTAAGTTAGGTGTGAAGATGAATCGAAGTTTTTTTTTTCAAGATTTTTGATGTTTTATTTTCCAGATCTTAGTTTGTTTTTTTATTATTTATTTCCATAAGTTGGGTGATTGGGGTCATTTTGTAATTACGTTACTATTTGGGGTAAATTTATAGTTTCTCAAATGTCATGCCATGTCAGCACTGGATTAAGAGTGATGGATAATTTGACTTTTCACACTTTGAAGTTAGTCAAAGGTTATATCTAACCTTGGTCAAGTTTTTTTAAGGGAGGTTTATGCAATTAAAAGAAAAGTTGAATATGAGTGTAATATTATCTAAACTCATGAGATGTTTGTACAATTAACCCTATATTCTTTAATGCAATTATAAATTTTTTATTTCGGTTACTTTTTATTTGCTAATTTATTGTGTTATAGTCTTGGTTTTTGGTTATTATATTGATTTTTATAAGTATTTACTAGAAGGAAAGAAAGAAAAAAAAAAAAAAAAAAAAAAAAAAAGTAAACATACTTGGAGGGATGATGGCCTTATTTTTACATTTCGCCTCGGTCCCCGAAATCTCAAGACCGGGCACACACACATATATATAAAAAATATTGTACATAAGATTCAACACTTCTAAAACAAAATAAAATATTTTTGAAGTATACATTAATAAAAATATTATTTTATTAATCATTTTATAGAAGCAATGAATTTTTTATAAATTATTTTACGTTGAATGAAAAATATTTTTTTATTAAAACATTCTTCATAAATCATTTTACAATAATTTATCATTAATATAAATAATTTACAGTTAATATAATTATATTTTATAATAAAATAATATAAATTGTATCCACAAACATTGGATATGAATATATGATGGATTTCAATTATCGGGTTATTGTGGGATACAAAGCTTCGTAGGTAATGGTGTATCCAATCCATTAGCATAGTTTCAGTTATTTATCTCAATTTTCACACCTTTTCTTTCAATGATTTTTTTTTTTTTTTTTCAATTATAAAAATTTAACATTACATATATCAAAATAATAATAATAAAAATTACTAATGTGTCAAATTTTTAGTGGCCAAATATATCATTCAGCGGTGTGTATTTGAACAGGAGATTTTCTTTAATAATACTAAAATATTATAACGTAAATGTAAGTGAGCTTGGACAATTCAAATTTTATTCAATATCAAAGTTATCGTGTCAAATCCAATGGCCCAAATTAGCTCATTATAAATCTTGCAAATTCTATCCCAACAATTTCCTATCTTCCTTCGGTCCAATGTATGCCATGAAATATCTTATTTCTTGCGAGTTTCGTAATACTCTTGATTTGATCGGTATAAAATTTTTCTTTTAGATAATAATCCAAATGTCTTGAGATATAATTCATTTATTACGAGAGTAGTTATTCTCATCGTACTTCTAATATTTAATCCAAATTAGTTACGTCAAAACTTTAACCAGGTGAAAAGTACTCCACGAAAGAAAAAAAGAGAGAAAAGATATCAAATAAAGAGTAAAGTATGAATTTAGTCCTTAAATGGATCATGGGCCTTAATTTTCCAAGAATTCTACTATTTAAATATGAATGAAGCGATGAGATGAGATTAGTTTGATGTAAACCTTTCGTACCTTTACCACGATGTAAACCTTTCGTACCTTTATTTATTCTCTTTACAACGATGTTATGGATTTGAGTGCTTTTTATATAAAAAAAATCATGAATTAAAATAATATTTTAAAGAGAATAAATAAATAAAATAATAATAATTTTTTTTTTTAAAAAAAGGAAAAAACATGAATGACCTGTCAGCCTTTTGATTCGGGTTGTGCCAGCAGACCGTTAGATTTAGCGTAATTCCAAAAACATTTTAAATTATAAAATTGAAAGTATTGTAGAATAGATATAACATCTTTTAATGTGAATGTTGAGCTCTTTTTGGCAGGATCAATGCAGCCAATTGCTCTTTATTTTATGGACTAAATATTTTTAAAATAGTATATTGCATATTGCAGGTTCAATTCTACTAACTTACCCTTAATTTGTTAAATCAAGTAAGATTTTAAAAAGATATCATAAATTAATATAAATATCCATTGCCATCAAATCAACCCCGTTAACTTTAACGTTAACTAACCTTAACAATTGGAAAGCCAAATATACCCTTACCACATCATCTTAAACATAAAATATATTTTTTTAATTAAAATTAAAAAATCAATTTTTTTAAAAAAAAACAAGGTAATCTACCCATGATGGAGCTAGACTTGACAATGAGTTGTGTTATCGTGTCGTTTCATAATTGGATCATGTTAAAATTGCTCCCTCCGAACCTGACCCCGTTAGCTTAATGAGTTGAAATATACAAGCCCGAAACCATTTATTAAATTAATGGATAACCCGACCCGGCCCGTTACAACATATTATATTTGAGATTTATTAAAAAGTTAAAAATAAATAATAATGAAGCATGATCAAACTCAAGCAATCAAGTTCACTAACTACTTTTAGAGTTTTAAGGTTAGAGTTAAGGTTATAATATTGTGAAATAATTGATTTAGAGTTTTAGAGTTTTTAATTTAGAAATGTTGCCTCTTTCAAGAAAAGATAAAAATTAGAAAATTTTAAAAAATTAATTAGTAAAATATATTCTAACCATTATTATAGAAATTTTTTTTTATATAAATTCCAAAATTCCATAATTCCATAATGTGACTATACAAAGATTTTTTTAATAACTTTCATAAATACATTAAAAAAAATATTTTTATATTAATGAGTTATCGAATTAACGGTTTTTTTTAGGGTGAATCAAAAACCGACCCATTCTATTTCGTGTCTTAATGGGTTGACCCATTAAAAGCCTGATCCGATAAACTTGACCTATCAACCGCTATTTTCGAATAGGTTTGGGTCGTGTTAAATTTTGTTAGGTCTAGGTGGAGCTCCATCGTCGAAGGAAACGAGATATCTTTAACGATCTTCTACTTACTGGAAGAGATCTTTGCCCATTTTGGAAATCGACCACTTGCAGTTCGCAACAGAGGTTCCTCTACGAATTGAGAATGTTTCTGTAAGCGATCAATATATATATATATATATTTTTTTTTTCAATTTTTAGTTAAAAAATATTTTTATATTTGAGATGATGTGATATGGGTATATTTGGTTTTCTTAAGTCGAAGTTTATGAACCATTAAAATTAATGAATTAACTTAATGGAAATGGATGTTTGTGTTAAACTGTCAAGACATCATTTTAAAATCTTAAAAAATTTAATAAAGTAAGGATAAATAAGTAGAATTAATCCTATATTGTTTGTATGTAATGTATGAACTTTATTGGATTCTCTGCAAAGGAAGCTCTTTTGTTTTTAATTTTAATTTTTTAATATATATTTTTTGTCTTATGTGAGTTCCATTTTATTCTTATCCATGACCATGAATAATATATACTCTGCAACCTTTTCAACTATATCTTTATCCAGACATTATTAATTTGTTCTAATTGTTTTGAATTGTTCAGTAGCATACTATCAGCATTATTAATTTGATCTAATGATGCCGATGGCCCCTTGCCATGGTGGTGTGACCCTTATTGGAGTCTTTCATCACTCAAGTTCAAGGATCAAACATGAAATATATTGGTAAATTTTCCTTGACCACCAAGTGTATGGCTGCCCTCCCTTTTGTGAGGGTGTTGTCCCACCTTGGTGGGTTCCATCTCCCATTCCGTGGAAGTCACAGTTCGGATTGAATTTGTAGAATCCAAATCTTGTCGGTCCCATTAGTTGTTGTAATAATAAAATAAATAAATAAATAAATAAATAAATAAATAAATAAATAAAATTAAAAAAAAAAAAAAGGTTCTGATGACTGATTTCCTGCTGAACTTAAATATATTATCATTTCATCATTTGTATTTGAAGTTTGACCCGTGCCGGGCAAAGCAAATAAACTATGTTTAGGGCCTCAAAAAATGACGACGACAAAAAAAATAGGGATCTTATTTATTTATAAATTTTAAAGATATTATAAAAAATATATATATTATCTTAATGATAAAAATATGATGAAGGGTTTTTGTTTTTTTGTTTTTACTTAATTATAGGACCTCATACCTAAAAAATAGGATTATATTAATAATATTATATAAGAGCATCTCCAATGTAAGCGTGACTTGTGAAAAAAAAAAAAAGATGCCACGTAGGATGAATAGACGTTATGTTAATAATTGTGTCTTCAATGCAGCCGTGTATATTCAACCTTAAGTTGACGTGGTAAAAAAAAAATTAGACATTGTCAACATGATTGTCAACATAATCGTCCACTTTCAGATAGTCTGTTGCACAACTATTTTTTAGGTTGACTCAGCAAATATTTAAAACTGACATTAATTTTTCATATATTTTTGATAAGGAAATAAAATAAAAAATAAAACAGGAAAAAAAGATGAACACGTTATTAAAAAAATTGTGTTTTAGACGGAAATATTAGCGACCAAATTTTGAGGTGATTATCTATCAAGTCTATTTTTATGCCACATAGAAAGCAAGTCCATTAACATTGTTGTTATGTCAACAATTATTGATATGCAAACCACTTTTGCATTAGGGATGCTCGAACTATTGAATATCCACTTTTCAATTTAAAAAAAGTATTCACTTTTTAAGAATCATTATCATTAAAAAAAAAAAAAAATCTTAAACCTCTACTTCTATTTTAAGTTTAAAAATCATCTATATAACAAAAAAATATTTTCTTTTTTATCTACAATAATATAATTCTACAACTCTCACACACACGGGCCGTTAGCCTTGGTGGCCAGAGTCTGTCTGAGACTCTTTCCCACCAAGGTTCGATCCATGGCCCAGTGTGTATTTAGGGAAGTTGTTCCCTCTATTGTGTGGGTCTTGTCCCACCTAGGTGTGGCCCGTGTGGGTGATCTCTCCCCTCTTGTGGGAGTTGCTTTCCGGGCTACGTTTGTAGAGCCTCATCTTGTCAGTCCCGGCAGTTGGTTGTAATAATAATAATAAAAAGTCTACAACTCTCTTTTGTTATAATTTTTTGTTCTTACAACGTACAAGTTATATTTCTGAGGTCTACAATATTCTTTAAATTTATTAAAAATATTATCCTGTGGAATATTATTAAAAATACATGTAACATTTGCTTCAACTGAAAGAAGATTTTCAAAATTAAAATTAATAAAAACTTATTTAAGATCATAAATAGATTAGCTCTTTTATCGATCGAAAAGGATTCTTAGAAAATCTTGAAAACAAAAGTTAAAAATTTTACATATCAAAACACATGAAAAGTTGATATTTTTTTAAAAACTATTTTTATTTTTAATATATATATATATATATATATATATGGGGTCTCTTTTTGACACTAGTCGGATTGGAGTTCTGTTGCCCTTTAGAACCACATAAAATAATAGAAATGAGATTGTCGAGAGCTTTTTATTTATTGTTATTTTTTTTTTCCAAGTATTACAATAGGATTAACGGGACTTGTCGAGATTAAACAATATATATGCACCTCGGATATCTATTCTCATAACGAGAAATAACTACTCCAACAATCCAGGAAGAAAACTCCTAACATATGCTTGTAAAATGGCATAGTGGGATTTGAATCCCTTACCATTTATGTGAAAGGGATGTGCACTACCAGCTCTGCTAAGAGGTGATGTTATGACCTTGTTGAGTTACATCTCGTTATATATTTATTGAATATTCAATGATTATTTATTTATTTATTTATTTATTTTAACACCAGACAAGGCAAGGGTTTATCAGATCATTCCTTAAGATCAAACATTACATACGCGATTGAAAAATGTACTTCCTCCCCATTGAGAAAAAAGTCTACATACACAATTGAAAGTTATGTACTGTAGGACTCAAACCCCAACCACAACCGTTATAGAGGGATATATACCATTTAAGCTAAAATAGAATTTGCAGTCATTAGGATCGACGAGCATTATTGTAATCGGGGGCGGAAGAGTGCAGAGGCCAGTAGGGGCCATTGCCCCTGCAATGTTTTCAGAAAAAATAAATTATGCATATAAAAGTCCCCACTCGGTAAAGTTATTACAAAAAAATCAATTGTTAAAATCTTGATCTGTTGCTTCTTCTGTACATATATCCTAACTCTAGCAAACTTTTCTGCACTACCAATATTTGTGTAGTTGATGCATTTAGTGATGGATGAATTCAACATCTCCATTGCCTCCTCTATTATTTATTCGTCCTATTAAACTTAACATTCTTTTGATAATCGTATGATTTTAGTATCTAAAATGTATTTAAATCTTACAGATTATTGTAATTGTTATGGTTTTTATAAAGTTGTATGCAATGTTAAGTGTATTTTATATTGTCATCTCCCCTGATTTAATTAAAATTTTATATAAGCATGTTAAATGGTTTTTAGGTTTGTGCTTCATAATAGTCTTGACTCTTGAAAATCATAATTAGCACCATGATTAACTTAAAACTATTGATTCTTTCTTAAAAAGAAAGAAATACGTAGAAAAAATTGTTAATTTGATTGTTTTTGTCATTATCATACATATCGTAAAATTTTTGTTAAATACACTTTGACGAACCACACCCCCCCAACTTCGGACATCTAGTTCCGCCCCCTGAGTGTAATAAATATTCAATGTCACTGAAAATCAACAATTTGATTGTTTTTGTCATTATCATACATACCGTATGAGTGTAATAAATATTCAATGTCACTGAAAATCTTCAAAACCCAACTTAGTAGAGAAAAGATTACAGAATGATTTAGTAGATCAAATTAAAGCCAGAATTGTTGAGATTTTAAGGATCCAAGACTATGCTTTTTAATTAGCTGTACAAATGAAATAAATCAACATCATAATCTTGGATACAGTAAATAAAATCTTGACCCCTTATATACTTGATCTTCCAATCATAATATATTGAAAGTCCCCCACCCATTCAATTCTTCATACAGTATTTTGATTCTGTAAAAAATTAAAATATATGAAATTCCAAATGGGTGATGTTAAAGCAACATATTGCCATATTGGCGACAACTACAAGTAATTAACGGGCTTTAATTGGTCAATATTCTGTACAAACGGTCCTTTATTTGAATAGACGTAAAAATAAAAATAAAATAATCAATATGTACGAGGTTCAAACTTCAAACTTAAGGAATAATATATATATATATATATGGTTTCGTTCCTATCATAGCATCCTTATATAACTTTATCAGGATATTGAATGTGAGTCACTCATTTATAGAAATGATTTGATAAGTGCACACATACCAAGTCAAAATATGTAAAACGAGTTGCTCACATTCAATGTCCTTATATATTTCTATCAGGGGATCCTCATAGGAAAATTTCCGTACATATATATATATCAGTATTTTTATTGTCAGTTCGTTATAACAATAAATATATCAGCACGAAGAATGTGAACCATAGATTATGAAGAAGTTTTGACAAGTGCTTACGCTTTGAGTCAAAGTATGTAAATCTAGTGGTCTACATTCTTCGTTCTGATATATTTATTGTCAGGATGAACTGATAATAGAAAATTTGTATAAATATATATAAATAATGTTTTATTTTTGTATTTTATTTAGTAAGCAAGGTTTATATATATATATATATCATGATTTAATTCAGTATTAATATGTATAGTAATAGTTTCTTACGGAGATTCCAATAAGTTTTGTCACCTTTTAAGTTAAAGAGCATTAGATGCATGGATGGAATGGGAGAAGATACTTGATGCATTAATTAATTAATTACAACCGTCGTGAGAATGAATTAAAATTTACATAATTTTTAAGAATCAAGAATACTACTTTTTCTAAATTTGATATCAAAATATGTTTTTAGAATGATATTGCAACATTATAATTCGTTCGATTATTAAATTTAATATTATCATATAAAACTATTTTTAATGTGATAAAACATCTCTAAATTAACTAAATGAATAATTATAGTAAAATTAATTTTTTAAAAATTTATTAAAATAAAACAATCAAATATCAATATTGTACTCTGCAGTGAGGATAAATTAATTTCTAAAAGTCTATAATTCAAATGGCACGACGAGTGAAACATAACTTGAATTTAAAATCTACATTTGAATCGGGAGTAAGTAAGATTTGAGACAATGAAATGTTTGATTTGGGTGGCATAAGAAAGTTAGAAGAAACAAAAGTAAAAATGTGAAGAAAAGAAACCTAATTTAACGGACTTTTATTTGTAAATAAAATAATAATAATAATAATAATAAATAAATAAATAAATAAATAAACCTAATTTGAAAGATTAGACATTGATTATTTAATATACAAGTCTTACGTACAAATTATATGTAGATCTTAAAAAACGGTGAATCGACTGATCCATCAATCCAATGAATTGTTAAAATGTTGATTCAAAACAAATCTTGACCTATTTCTCTAATGTAAAATGTTATAATGTGTTCTTTTTTATATTGGTAACCGGTAAGGGTCAATTTCTCACCTACTAGCACCATTTTTGCATTATCGACCTCTCAAATCATTAATGCGAATTTTGCATATATAGTTGCTTCATTTAAATAAAATATATCCATCGATGTTATCACTTGTTAAACTTTCAACACCATCAACACCCATTATCGACTAATAATTCAAAAAAAAAAAACCACTATGACTCAAACCCACAAACCACAGTGCTTACCACTTAAATCAATTTCATCTTATCTATATTTAAAACTGTTATCACTTATCATAATTCTAATTATATTGGTTTATGTCCGAAACTCCTATGTAGTATTAATCTATCATATGTATTTTTGAGATAAACTTCATATGTGATGTATATATATATATTAAAAAAAATTGTCTCTTAATTTTTATTAGGCACAAATAAATATTTTTACATATTATGAATACCAACCATACTATATAATTTTTGTCAATATTAAACAAAATCTATGTGGATTTTTTATGATATTTTGTTTTTGATTTTGGGAGAGGAGAATCCGAACTTTAGACCTCATTTACCTCAACAATGAAAATATGTGTGATTACTATCAGGCTATGCCTACGGGGTTGCAACCATAGATTGTTAAGATAATTTGTATTCTGATCTTTTGATGCATCTAAGAATTGAGAAGATTCGAACTATGCCACCATGCCCAAATCTCAAAATCTAAAAAATGAAAAAGAAAATTGAAGTCAAAGTCTAGAATAGGACAAATAGGAATCCCTTGCCCACAAGGATGTAAGTAGTTAAATCAGAACTCGCCTCCGCTTGGGTAGGATTCGAACCGCTGACGTTAATCCCATATCCGTCCTTCCGCTAGGAGAGCTAAACACCTTGAGGGTTAGCCACAATGTAATTGCTAATAGTAGAACCAAGAACTTGAGTATTTAATCTCAAGCCTTGGACCACCAAGGCAACCACCTTGTGGTTCATTCATTTTATTTTTGTTATCTTTAAATGCTAAGTATTTTCTTGAAGTGTTTTATATTAGAAAAAAGATAAAATCAATAAAGGATCCAAATCTTAAAATCCGATCTCTCAAATCCAAAATAGAAATGAATAATAATAATAATAACAATTCCATAATGGGATCTAACGAATTAAAAGCCTTTGACAAAAAATACTCAAAGGTGATATTCTTTTAAATTATTTTTTGTTAGAGATCAAATCAATATTTTTAATTTCTTTTGTAGTAACAAAATCGTGCAAATTGCAAAATGATATGAAAATCACATTTAAAATCATCTCCAATGTATGTGTCAATGTTAATGTTAAATTTGACACAAAAAATAGTTAAAATGCCATATTTGACACATCAATTTAGCATTATACTCCAATACACAGTTCTATTTATAATACTATTTTGATTGTTTTATTAATTAAAATTATAAAAGTCAACATTTACTATTAATACATTAATAAAATAGTTACAAATGAAATAGATTTTGATTGAAATATCATTAATGTACATTAAATTTAAACTATTTTAAATATTTAAAAAAATATATAATGATATTTTTGTAATTAAAAATGAATATTTATTGCTGTACTAAATTTAGTATATACTATATTGTGTGCCAAATTTGGCATAAAGTATAGCATATGTCAAATTTGATACATCATTTGGCACTGCATTAAGGTATGATTTTTGTATTCCGTATAAGATTATAGCATTGACACAATAATTTAGCAATACGACTAGGTAGATGTGATTTGAAACATATATATTTCCCATGTAAGCATATTTCTCAAAATCTGAAAACAATATTAAAAGAAAAAGATTAAACTACTATATATATATATATATAATGCACAGCGTAATTACATCATTAATTTTTAATTATTGGATTTCAATCCAAAGTTTCCAACAATTATAAACGTAAATTGTACAGCAGTTAAATCTTAAAAAAAAAAAAAAAAAGAAAGAAAAAAAGAACCAACCGTATGGACTTTGGAGTTTGGAATTAGTTTTAGTGGGGTCCACCACACATAGAATATTCAGGTGGGAGTTTGTGGGGTCCACTAATTGGTGGGGTCATTTGCTGTTGCATGTGAGGGAAATCGGTTTCTCAGGAAGAAAAAATGTGAACGTTAGAATAAGGAAAAAAAAAAATATAGTAATAAAATCTGGGAATTGATTATAGAATGGAAAAAAATAAAAAAATAAAAAAAATGCAGTGGAGACGCCGAAACTTGTGCTTACTAACTTACTTTTGTGGGAATGTGGCTTGACTATTGGCTGTCACTCTATCTCCATCAGTCCATCTCTTCCCATTTTCTACTCTCACCGCCTGTACCGGTCAATTGATTTTATTATCAATAAATTTTAATAATAAATAGATTATTTTTTTTATTGTAATTATATAAAAAAAAAAATTAGGATAGGATTAAAGGATTGTTTGTCTTTTTCATTCTAAAAAGATTTGTTAAAATCTAAATAGCTAAATTAGGACAATTGGATTTGTTTGTATTTTACGTAAATTTGATTTCAAAATTTTAAAATACAAAATGTTAGAAGAGCAAACACAACTTTAATTAGTTACAAATTTCAAAATGATATTGGCCAAACCCCTACAATGTTATGTTCCTAAATTAGAGGTGTCAAACGAACCGGATTGAAATAATCTGAATTCAAATTTTAAAGATTTTCGGATTCGGTCTAAAAAATTTCATATCGACTTAATTTTTTATTTTTTGGCATTCCAATCCAACATTCAGGCTAGATCCAATTTGGACATAAGAATATTCTAGACCAGTTTCAAATAAATCTTCTGATTTCATTTGGATTGGATTTTTGAACTGTTCTCATTTTAAGATTTTCAGATATAAAAAAAAAAATATTCAATTGTTTTTTTTTTTTTTTATCTAAATTAAAAAAATTAATTCAAAGTGTCTAATGATGCAATGTGTAGTGTTTTAAAAAAATTATATATATATATATATATATATATATATTTAAATGTTTTGAAACTTCAGATCAGACTGAATATATTGGAAACAGACCAAATTCGGATTTGAAAAATCTTCGGATTTGGATTATCCAGAACAATGTTTTTCTCATTCTATATTTGAAAATCAAATACATAGAAATAGATTCAGATTCCGACTTTTTTTGGTCCGAATTTTTGGGTTGGATTCGGATCATTGGATCATCCGATTTGATTTACACCTCTAACCCAAACTCTGAATTAATTATAATTTGTAAGAAAATAGTTACTGATTTGTTTTTTTGACAAATAGTTACTGAAATTAATATAAATATTTAGACACTAATAATTAATTAATTAATTATGCATTTTAAAAAGTAAGGGAAGATGAAAGGTAAAATGATATTTAACCGGTTGAGCCATTAAACGGTAATTTTACGGGTACAACATCCAACAAATTTCCAGAAACACAGAGAGAGAGAGAGAGAGAGAGCGTGAGGTGTGCAGTGTAGCCGTGTAGGGCAAACCTGTGATTTATTATTATTATTTTTTTCCTTTGAAAGCTTCGAAACACAAATTATAAAAAGCCCCTCTCTTCTTCTCTGTCTCACTGTCTCTGTCTGATTATGTAAAAGAAAACCCATCACCAAAATCGGCCGTACAACAAACTTCCCTTGAAAATCCAAAAAAAAAAAAACCTATGGCGGTTTTCAGGTTCTCTGTTTTCGTTTTGATTCACATTGCTCTGTTTTCAACACTCTGTTTCGCTGAAGACCCGACTGTCACCTACGACTTCAAAGTCTCTTACAAAACTGCCTCTCCTCTCGGTGTTCCTCAACAGGTTCGTTTTCTTCACACACACAGTATCTCACTCTAGTCTCTGCACTCACTTTTTCTCTCTCTAGACTGCGTCGTTCACCTATTTTTGTTTGTTTTTGGAGTTAGATCTACGGGAGTTTTCTGTATAGACTATTTTTACTACATGGGTTTTGTTTCATCTTCACTATTTTTATTAGCGATTTGTGATATGTAGATTGGGACCAGACTTGTATTATAGATGATTTTTGTGATATAATATGCGACTTTTTACGTTGAATCATAGAAGGGTTTTTGAAGTAGTAGTGCAATAGAATGGGGTTCAAACAAGTTATTTGGTTTATAATAATGTAATCAATTTTTGAATACTTGAATTAGTCTAAATTTCATTTTCAGTGAATTTTTTTTTTCTTTTTTTTTTTTTTTTCAATCTGGAATCTGTCTTCAACATTTTATTTCTCCAATCTCTGTAAGTGATTTGTAGTATATGATTTTGAACTGAATGAAATCAGTGTTTATTATTATTATTATTATTATTATTATTTATAATTTGTGAAATGATTAGAGTAATATTACTGAGGATTTTGAGTGTTAGTGAATCAAATCTTTTGTTTGTGTATTTACTTTTGCTTTTCTCTTCAGGATTTTATGTGTTTTTTTGTTTTCGACCCCCAGTTGTACTATTTCGAAAAGTAGTTCAATGTGGGGTTGGGTTTGCTTTTCTACTTGACTTTTCTCTGAAGTATATTTTCTTTTTTCTTTAACCTGTGTTTTAATTTTTGAAGTTTATTGGATCAGAGACTAGGACATTGATGTTCTTGACAGACTGGATTAAATGTTCTTATTATGATTTTTATGGATTTCAGGTTATAGCAGTCAATGGAGATTTTCCTGGTCCTGTTATTAATTCTACTACTAATTACAATGTTGTTGTTAATGTACATAACGAATTGGATGAAAATCTGCTCATGACCTGGTAGGTCCAACCAAACTTTTTTGCTGTGTACACTTATTGAAAAATATCGAATTTGTCTCTTCCTTCCTTCCTGCAATTGTCATTTTGTAATTGATTTTTGAGAAAGTTTACACTGATGGCTGTGACAGGCATGGGATTCAACTGCGGCGGAATTCATGGCAGGATGGTGTTCTTGGAACGAATTGTCCAATCCCTCCAAAATGGAATTGGACATACCGGTTTCAAGTCAAGGATCAGATTGGAAGCTTTTTCTACTCCCCATCTCTCAATCTTCAGAGAGCATCTGGTGGCTTTGGTGCTTTTATCGTTAATAATAGGTCAACGATTCCTCTTCCTTTTGCACAGCCAGATGGAGATATTTTTATTATGATTGGTGATTGGTATACCCAAAACCATACGGTTAGTGCCTTTTAGGATGTTGTCTTTTATGAACATTGAAGAAAGTATTTGAAGTATTGATCATAACATTGACACATATCAATGATTTCAGGCATTGAGGACAACACTTGATTCTGGGAAGGACCTTGGGATGCCAGATGGAGTTCTCATTAATGGGAAGGGTCCTTATCGGTACAACAACACTCTTGTACCTGATGGCATTAATCATGAAACTATTAACGTTGATCCAGGTAAATTAGTTGTTGTTTTTTTGGAAGCTAGTTATGTATTTAACTATACCCTTATTTTTTTTTGGTCTGTGCGTGTGTTTTCTGAATAATATTTCATTTTTGTACCCCAAAGTTTCTTCTACATATGTCAATCATTATATACTGATGCTGATTGTTGCTTATAAGCTATCGCTTATGTTTATGGAAAATGTTTAAGCTGTTTGAAATCTTAAACAGCACTGGCATAATGTTTTGCAGGGAAAACTTATCGAGTTCGTGTGCACAATGTTGGGACTTCAACTAGTTTGAACTTCAGAATTCAGAATCATAATCTGCTTTTAGCCGAAACAGAGGGACATTATACAATGCAACAAAACTATACCAGCTTTGATATTCATGTTGGTCAGTCTTATTCATTTTTAGTCACAATGGATCAGAATGCAACTTCTGATTACTACATTGTGGCCAGTGCTAGATTTGTGAATGAATCAATTTGGCAAAGAGTTACTGGTGTTGCTATCTTGCACTACTCCAATTCAAAAGGTCCGGTAACTGGTCCTCTGCCTGAGGCACCAAGTGACATTTATAACCAATGGGCAGCAATGAACCAGCCAAGGTCCATCAGGTTTGTTCCTTTGTCTCTTAGAACTTGCAAATGGCTATCATTTCATAGTAATTCTCGGTTAGTGGCTTTTGACCCCTTTAGATATGAAATTTTACTCAAAATTAGTGGTTTATCTATTTACATTTTCTAGAAAAGAACATCGCTTGAAATTTCTATTAAAAAGTGAAAATATTTTACAAAATCAGAATTTAGTTTTCACTTGTTTCTTTTTCAGTATATCTGTATAATTAAGGAGAGATAAATGCTTCCATTTGAACATAACAAAGTGACATAGAATTGAAGTAAACGTGGAGTGTTAGGTGAAGACACCTGACGTAGGATTGTAGGGTGAGAATTAAAACTTGGCTCAGAGACTTGACAAGTTGTCTAGTCAAACTTGAGGGTTATTTATACATTTGTGCATTTATTTGGAAACCTGTCCTACCTTTATTTTCTTTTTTAGTTTGGTATGTATACAAGTTTTCTTATATGGAATTACTTGTTTATCTGCCCAGATTAAATTCTCAATTTTTGTGTTGATTAGGCAAAATGTATCTGCAAGTGGAGCTCGCCCAAACCCACAGGGGTCTTTTCATTACGGGAACATCAATGTAACAGATACATATGTGTTAAGGAGTTTGCCACCCTCTTCAATTGATGGGAAACTTCGTGCCACCCTGAATGGAATTTCCTTTGTCAATCCTGATACACCGATTAGGCTTGCTGACAATTACAGGGTGAAGGGAGCTTATAAGCTAGATTTTCCAAATAAGCCACTGAATAGACCACTTCGTATGGACAGATCTATTTTGAATGCTACATACAAGGGATTCATAGAAGTCATATTGCAAAACAATGACACCAAGATGCAAAGCTTTCACATGGATGGTTATTCATTTTTTGTGGTCGCGTAAGAGTCTTTTCTTATATTTGGTATTTTGGTTTATATATTACATATGGATTGCTGCTCTATGTTTCAAGCATTATAATAATTTGGTTTCTTGGATGCAGGATGGACTTTGGTGTATGGACGGAGAGCAACAGAAATAGTTATAACAAGTGGGATGCGATTTCTCGCTCCACAGTGGAGGTTTGCTATTCTTATTGCTGCATTTTTACTGTATATGTTACAGCAGTTATTAGAATTGTTTAGGTAATGCAACAGATTTGATGCTCTGACGTAGCATACAATCGTATCCATTTTCCATGGTTTCTGAGTGCTATATATGTTTAATATATTGGAAATACTAAATTATAGTTCTGAAAGTTAAAGTTTTAAGATCTTCACATTTTTTTTGAGGATTTTGAATGCATTTCTTGTTCATATAATCATCGATGCAATTACTTCATGTACTTTTTGAGCTATCAATTATAATATTCCATCGTATGTCGTCTGTTGGTGAATGGGGAGATGCTTGCTGCTGTTTAAATTTCCAATTTCATAGATATATTTTGTTTTCATGTCAAAAGCATTCTCTTGCATCTAAGGCGAAATTCCAATTGAGTTCTAGCTTGGAGAGCAACAAAACTCTTTTAAAATGCTTATGGTGGTTACCTCTGCTTCTTGGGAAATCTTGAATGCCTTGTTTTCCAACTAATTCCTTTATGTTTCTTCTGTGTAGGTATACCCTGGAGGATGGACAGCGATACTTATCTCTCTCGATAATGTTGGAATATGGAATTTGAGAGTGGAAAACCTAGATAGATGGCATCTTGGTCAAGAAACGTATATGAAAATCATTAATCCTGAAGAAAATGGCGAGACAGAGATGGCTCACCCTGATAATGTCTTATACTGTGGTGCTCTTCAAAAAATGCAGAAGTATTTATCTCAAACCTTGTTATAAAATCTCTCTCTCTCTCTCTGCATTTTTATTAGATACCCTAATGCCATTTGTTCACACCTTCCAGGCAACAGCAACCCTCAGCTGCATCCTCAATTCTACCAGGAATCTTGAAGATGTTTCTTACTTTCCCGATAGCTCTCTCGGTTGGAATCTTCGTTTTGTGATAAACTCTTTCTAAGTTTTCTGAGTTCCTGTAGATGGGTTAAAAAAAACATTGAGTTTGTGTTATTAAATGGTTTTAGATTAGGTCTGCAAAAGTCTTGTTTATACAAAATTTTCTGGTGTTAATGACATTCATTTTCTGTAATTTTTTTTTTTTTTTTTTGTTAGGTCTGATTGTGGAATCTATCATTCTTTATGTAGTTCAAAATGTTGGATACCGATGATTGATTAACCATTTGACTCTTTTTTTAACTCTGATGTTGCTGATAACTTGTGCTTCTTCACCTGCATTTGTTAAAAAAAATGGAATTATTACTTTTGCAATGTGTATTTTTGGTCATCATTTTGGTGATGATATCAACAATTCATGCTTTCAAAAGTTCCATAGAACAAGATAAGATAAAATCACTATGGCAATAGTGATTTTCATAAGTGATATACAAAAAGGAACATTAGTCGATTTTTAAATTACAAGAGTACAATAATTCAAGAACATATTCATTGTTTTGTAAAGGGTAATTAATTACAAATATGTCACAGATGTTTTTCTTAATTTGAAGTTGTTTGTGACTATTGCATTTTTACCAAACTGGTTTTTATATTTCTTTAAAATGAGTTTTACTGATTTTTTAGGAATAACTAATTTGATCTCTCATGGTCAAACCAATGTTAAAAATGACATTTGACTTTAACAAATATGTGAAAGTATATTAATACTTTTATTTGAATAATTTGATTTTAAAGTTCATCAATTTTCCTTTTTTTTTTTTTTGTTTGGTTTTAAAGATTTTTTTTGAATTTTTGTATTTCAAATATTCTACATGTATTATTAGTCTCGTATTGAAATCAAATTAAAATACAGTTTTACCCTAGAATAGTTAGACTTTACTAATAGAAGTTAGGGGTTTTTTTACTTTATTTTATTTTTTTTACGCTTAAAACTTAATGACTTTGAATTGAAATTATTAGGTTGTTTTTTTTAAGTGGTCAAACAATTTAAAAATATTAAAAAAACAACTTAAAATAAAAAGTAGAAATCTTGACTTTTAACTAAGGGTCAGTTTGGTATTGTTTTTGAAAAGTTAAAATCATATTATTTTATAATTTTAACATAACATAATGTTTGGTAAAATTTTTAAAAGTGATTAATTGATAATCTGACAAGTTTTGATAGTGATTTTAAGAAATAGGTGAGGGTTTACTTTTTGAAAGTGATTATGGAATAATTTATTTTAGCATTTAATGAATCTTTTAAAATATCATTATTATCCTTCTAAAATAAAGTTAAAATCATTTATATACCTTATTTCATCTTAAAATTAAATAATCTATTTAAATATTGATTTTATTTATAAAATCTTTTAAAAATATGTATTGTTCTTATGATTTTTTTTCTTTTCTAATTTAAATATTTTACTTAAATATTGATTTAATATATATAATTAATGAAAAAAAAAATGAAATAGAGTCCTAAAATCATGTATATTTTAGTCATTTTAACTAATCTGGGTAACTTTGCAATAAAATTATCAAACATATGTATACTGCTTTTAAGCTATACAGTAGTTTTAAAAATACAATTAACCAAACATTCATTGATTAACTTCACAGTTGATTATTCATCCAGTACAGCTAACTGTGATTATTATAAAAGTTAAAACAATACCAAAACCCTTAATTCTAAATCACTAGATTGCAATTAATATATTATCCTTCAAAAGATAACATATTTCCAATTTTATCATAATTTTATATTGTACAAATTTATTTAGGTTTGTTTTAAAATAAACATTAATCACATTATCACTTTCAGCACCATCATTGAACCTTCAATTTTTTTATTTTTATTTTTAATTCAAAACCATTTCTAAATCATTATTTATCATATCTTAATCATGAATAATATCTAATTATTATTACATAAAAATGGTTTAGGATTTATAAAATTATATTTATTTAGTTGTTTGTATCATAAAATGAAAATACTTAACAATTAATAGTAACAAATGTATAAATGTCAAATTAATTGTATTTAAACCATTTTATTTTTAAAAAACAAACAAATTAGCACTCTATTCAAAGGTGATAAAAATAAAAAAAACAAACATGACATTCAGTTTAAGGTTTCAGTCATTAGTAAAATTCAAGACCATTTAATCTTTTGACAAAAAAAAAAAAAAAAAAAAAAAACGATCCCTTAGCCAAAGACACCGATTTGATAATTGTAGAATTTACAAAGACCAATTTACGTAGTTAAAAATAGAAAAGTCGCATTCTAAATTAAAAGCGAAAAGAAAATGGTAATTCTTTATATTATGGATCAGGATCTTCTGCTATGCTGATCTTTTTCCCGATCTAAAACACTTGAGAATAGGACATTGTATTTAAATGAAATAAATAAAAGAAATAAATGACAGTCATTGATTACACATGTCAACAGATCTATTTAGGACGAGACAAAAATCAACTCAACAGAGGATCCAAATTCTTAGATTATACGGACCTTCCCCATCATTTTTTCATTTAATATTATATTAAATCATATTTATAAAAGTTTCTTATTTTAATAAAATTAAGATTGAAAATTAACTTACAAGTTGAGAGGTATAGCGTTACCTTAGAATAAAATAAAATTTAAGGAACTTCCACTATGAAATTCCTTATAATCCACCCTCTAGCTATAGTAGTAATCAAGTTGGTGTAAATAAATGCGATGTTGGTATATGAATTTTATACCGATTATTGTTGCCAAAATTGAAAGAAGAAAATTGGGAAGACATTAATAATTACTGTGCTTTAGTAGAAGAGTCAAAACAAAATAAGTAAGTGAGAAAAGAAAATGTAATTCTTGATGTTGAAGTAAGGCATGCCTGATCGGCTGATCATCAATGGATAACCATCGAGTGATTAGATGATCAGAAATGCTTTAAGGGGACCAAGTTGCCTTCGTCAATGGAGCTTGGAAACATCCATCACTACATTTAACTTATTATTGTCTCTATTTTTACAGCCATTGACACCTCTCTCTCTCTCTCTCTCAACCATGCTAATTTTGTAGTTATAGCTCTTTAACATCTAAGAATGATTAGATTCTGATATATGTATATTAAGTTATATATGAACTTTATTTTTTCAGAATTTTGATGTATCCCATCGAATGTCCTTAAATATTTATCAAATGCAGAAGGTTCTGAGTACAAACTTCATTTTATACCGATGCAAATCAGAATTTTGTATGAAAAAATATATGGAATTCCACGTATGATAATTTATATTAAAATGTAATGCATTGTATTAATATTTAGGTTTCGTTAATTGGGTATTCATGAAAATTTGACCAATTCAAAGTAATTAACAACATAAAGAATTGGTGCAGGAGTAGTGCTGGAGTTTTAATTTGGATTAATATTTGTGAGTGGAAGGACATAATTGCAAGTCACATGGACTTGTATCAGAAATGCCATATATATATATATATATACATATATGATGTTATCTTCTCTCACAAACAACGTTTTAATAAAACCCTAATTATTCAGCCACCCACAATCTGGTATTATGTGCACTACTTGTTCATTTCATGCGCAGTACTGGTATCTTTGACTTGAGAAAAAACGCTCTCTCTCTCTTCAAACCCTAATAATGTTCACTTTAAACTTGGTCAGAGAGATAAGAATTGATCACTCCAACATGAACTTTTTTTTTTTTGTCTTCCTAGGAATATTCCTTTTTACTGTCCGACTCACTTCTATCAGAAACATATGAGGATCAGAAGAGACCAACATAATGAGTATGTCGTTGAAAAATTTTCAATGGCTTCAAAAGTTACAAACTGGGCTTGATTTCACCAAAAGGAAGCTCGCGACCTCTAGTCCATATAAATAACAAGATCAGTGCATGCTTGAAACCAGGTCCTCTGTTCCAAGTTTTTTTTTTTTTTTTTCTTTTCTTTCTCGCTAGTGCTGGTTTTTCTTAAATATTCTAGCATGCTATAGCTTCTCATTCACTTCTTGTCTGCTTTCAGTGAAAATAGCTGACACGAGAGAAACTTGGGTGTAGTGGAATGCACTTGCGTCTCCTATTTTGATTGCACAACGTGGTGAAATTTATCACGTGGCAGGATCGCTGCGAGATGCTTGCTGCATCCCCCTTGGATGGTGCATTGGGTTCCAAGATTTTCTTCCTAGTTAGTGCATATATATATATATATTTATTAAATGTTCTAGTATGCTATATAGCTTCTCATTCTCTTCTTGCGTACTGTAAGTTAGACTAGCTAAGACTAGAGAAACCCGGTGCAGTGGGACTGTGGGAAGCATATGTATCTGCTGTAGCGATTGCACAGTGTGGCAAAATTTGTCACATGTAGGATCGCAACGAGAGATGTGCGGTGCATATCCCCTCGTGCATGGGGCATTCTATTCCAAGTTTTTCTTGCTAGCTAGTGCTTATATATATAAACATAGTTTTAATTTCTTAATTAAATATTCCCGCATGCTATGTATATATATAGCATCTCATTCTCATCTTGCTTGCAGTCAGTGAAACTAGCTAGGACTTCAATTCTTTATAGCAGGTAATGGTTATTTCTTAGATATTAGTTTATTAATCAAATGTGCATGAGAGGTCATGTTGGGTTACCAATTTTTGTTGGTGTATATATTGTCGTTATTTTGCTAATTCTGTCCGTGGCCACAACAGTGCAAAAAAAGGGAGAAAAAAGAAGAAAAAAGAAGCATATTTCAATGTTTTCAAATTTTAACTTGTTATTTAGGATTTTCAGTTTGAAGTTTGAACTTATTTTATTCTCTTCCAGTCATTTCTGTTCATGGTATTCGTTAGGGATACCATCGAGTGAAGCTCAAAGAAGATGGGATAAATCCCACGTTGAAAAACATATAACAAAAAAATAGTGGATATCACAACCTAAATAGATTAGTCTTATGAGTCGTAAGAATATCCACCAATAGATACACCATTCTTTTCTGAATTTTTTTTTTTCCTTCTTTTTTTTTTTTTTTTTTAACGGAAAGACTTATATACACATTAATATACACAATCAAACAATTATTTGATTCATTCTCAAGAAACTGAATCTTAAAGTTTAATTTACTTTCAATTTATTATACTTTTTTGGGCTGATTTTCATTTTTTAGCTTCTTTTTTTTATATATTATTTTTATTTTTATAATTATACAACACTATATATATCAACTAAAATGGTCTTGCCATGGAGTTCGATGGTAGATTTTCTTGTTTAATACTAGATATTTTTTCTTTTTACTAACCTAACAGTATAAGAAAAATTATTTAATAAAAAGAGAGAGAGAGAAAAAAAAAAATCAACCTAGAATTGGTGGTCAGACATATAAGCAGTACTCTTTATCTCTACTAGAAAACATATAATAAAGATAGATAGCTTAACTTTACTTTATAAACGATGAAACCCTCTCTATATTTTGCTGTTTCAAAACAAATATATATAGGGAGAGAAATTTCAGAGTAAATGAGAACATTGCTAAATGTTAATATTTATCTTATCTAATCAATTCTAACACATCATGCCATCCGTCAACTAATTTACTTTAGATTACTGGCGAAATTAGGACTTCCTAATATAACTTCATGATAATATTGAATGTGAGCCACTAGTTTTATATGATTATATAGAGGAAGATCTGGCTCGTTATGCAGCTCTACCTGGTTGTTTTTGTTGGCGTCTGTTTTGGTTGCTTTTGGCTTTGTTTTTGTTTCAGGATCGTTTTCTTTTGTTGGATTGACGCTCTTGTATGCTGTTTTATGGGTCTCTATGTTGGGGTTTTTGTTTTTGTTTTGTGTGCTTTGGGGTGTCTTGGTGCAGGCTTTGATCGAGTGTTTGTGTGCATTTGCTGGCTGGTGTCTTTGTTGTGCGGTATGGTCTTTGTGCCTTAGCCTTGTTTGGCCTCATTAATAAACTCTTGCCTTTCCAAAATATATATATATATATATATATATATATAAATAAATTTTCAAATGAAGACGTTCTGATATGACTTCATGATGATATTGAATGTGAGTCACTAGTTTTACATGATTTGACTCAAGTGTGTATACACTTATCAAAACTAGTGGCTTACATTTAATATCCTTATGAAATTATATCAGGACGTCCGTATGAGAACGAGACTGTATATGTGAAGTTATATCAGTGATTCTAGGGTAGTCATTTATTGGATTAATTGCAATGATTTGGGTAACAATGAGTTTACGCCTTTGATCTATGATATTTGTAATATTCTGGATTGGTTGGGGCAAGCCAGCGTTGAGTACAACTCTCGTTCAACCAATTGTTTCGTAGATTCTTTGGCTTAAAAAGGGTCCAGTGGTGAAGGTGATGTTATTGTTTGGAGTTTTAATTGATAGGGATTGTTCTGTTTTGTGCTTTTTGCTTTTCTTTTCTGCGCTTTGGTTCTTTGTCCTGCTTTCTGTAACCTTCTCCTTGTTGTTTCAGTTTGTTTTTCTTTCAGTGTTTGTGGGTCTTGTTTCTGTTTCCTTTGCTTTGGCTTCTGTTTTTGTGCCCATTTTTTTTTATTTTTTTTTTTTTTTTTGGTTTGGTGCCTTTTGGCTTGGTTTTAATAAAGTTTATGCCTCTCAAAAAAAAAAAAAAAAATGTATATACGGTCCCGTTTTGGTTAAAGCGCACTAATGTAATTACATCAATATCAATACATGTGGACCACTGATTATGGAGAAGTTTTGACAAGTGCATACACTTTGAGTCAAAGTATGTAAATCTAATGGTTCACATCCAACGGAATGATAAAGTTATATCAGTACGCATTGACTTGAATATATATATATATATATATAGTGGTTCTCTAGTAAGGACGTCTTGAAATTATAAGTTAAGGATGTCCAACCACATTCACACATTCATATTGGGTGTGGGTATTTGTTAATGTGACTGTGGGCCCACTGTGAATGTGTGGTTATGGTTGGATGTCCTGAAATTATAAAGTCAGGACGGTCCTGATTAGAGAAGTATTATATATATATATATATATATATATATATCCATGCTCCACATTAACAAATACCCACACCCAAGATGAATATGTGGTTGTGGATGATTGTCCTTACTTTTTGATCAATTCTTATTTCTTAATATATGGTCACCAAATGGCCCATGTTAACATTTTCTTAATTATAACGAAATACCTGTGTTTGCTAGCTAATTGAATTTCCTTATCAATCACTTCTTCAAGAATATTAAATTTTCATCATTAAGATATAGCTTGCTTTGCCATGCATCTTTGCACCAATATTACATAAAGTTAAAAAATCCATGCTCATAATTAAACATATATAGCTCATGTATACAATATAATTAAACTTGATCAAAGAGATAACATAATTAACCTAATCAATGTATAAACTTTAGTGAGGTCCAAGCATCGATATCTATACCATCTCTTGTGGTGCCAAATATCCCATACTCGATCTGCTGGTTGATTGTATATTAATTGAATCATTTGAGTGTCATCTACGCTTCAAAAAGAATATTAGACTTCACATGTGCGTTTGCCAATCTTCCCAGCAAAGCATTCACACATTATCATTATCAATTTACTGTACTTGCATGCCATGGTTTTGAATCTTCCATGTGTAATTTAAGTCCTTATTTGGGGCCGATGTTCGCATCTTTTTAAAATGGACTACCACAACTCAACTTGCTTTACATTTTCATCTTTCCAATAGCAGATCGATCTACGACATTGGTCCATATAAACTACGATTAACCTAACATTTTCTTATATATGAATATCTATATAAAGACGTAAAAATTCTCAGGTGCATGCAGACCCCAGATGTAATTTAAGTTAGGGATCACTAATTGTCTAATGTGACAATCAGTTTTGTAAATTACTTTTGAGTGTATGCACTTGAAAATCGCCATATATAAAGATAGGAAAATTTTCAAGTCAGTGCGTCCTGATATAACTCCATCAGTGCGTTTGATGTGGACCATTAGATTTACATGCTTTGACTCAAAGTGTATGCACTTGTCAACACACTGATAAAGTTATATCATGACGCACTGAGGAGAAAATAACTGTATAAAGATAATCTATAAAAGCTATATCAATTTTTAGTGCATTTGTCATGAGACGTTTTAATATATAACCTTGATAAAAAAAAAATAATAAAAAAAAAAAAAAAAAAATACACTGAGTTTCCGATATCATCATCATTTAGAGAGTTGCAATGATCTCGATTATCTTCGACCAGATCGATTTCATTTAATTTTTTTACTCATTGTGGTTTGTCAACATCAAATTGAACGTTTTGCATTTTCATTTTCTAGTCTTATATATCTCTCTAATTTGATGATCAACATACACAAAGAGGAAATCTAAGAAGAAATTGAAAGGAAAGATAATTGTAAAATCTAAATATTATTTGATGAAGTTGAACATTAATACAAACACATATAATATATATAATCTGCAATCGACCAAACCAAGTCGATCATCGACTCCACAAACAGCACAGGTCATGGCTGTTAGAACATACACATACATATAGGCCGAATTAAAAGCCTTTACAATGCAATCAAATAAAATGCTGCAAATTCCATATATATCTTGCAGCAACACTGACCTTCACAATACTCCACCTAATAACATTTCATCCTAGAAACATTTTTGACTCACTATTATATATATATATATATATTAATTTAGTACTAGGAATAAGAAGCTCCATAGTTAAAGTTATATTTGTTTTAGTTTTATAATTATTTACAGGAATTTAGATCATGATAGTGATGATGATGATTTCCTATAATCAGTATATACTTCCTGGTAGTAATATATAATGAATAGGGGTGTAATTACTTCCATAGATCAATTTGACAGCTGGAGCTTGAAGTTGAGGCATTCTCTGCTGGCAGCATTTCTTGTTTGTTCATCAACTGTCTCACATCCAATACATTTGTCTGCTGATGATGGTGATCATTTGCCCGAAAGACGACCGTGTTGTTGTTGTTGTTGGGTGCAGCATTTGAGTAGTTATTTTCCTTAGCAACATCATCCTGGCTGAGCTGAGAAGCCACAAACTTGTCCAAAACCCGCCAATCCGTGACTTGATCATCCACAGCTGCTGGCTCATTGTTGTTGCTGTCTCTTCCGAAGATCGAATGCAAGTTTAAGTTTTGCTCTTCTTGTAGTGTGAGTGATGATGAGGATTGCAAAGTAGTACTAGAGCTTGCATGGTTTATAATGTCCATTCCATTATAAGCAGCCATATTAATGGAGTTCAAATTATTGGTGGGAGTTGTTTGGAGGAGTACTTTTGGGCTTTCGAGAAGAGGGAGTTGGAGGAATTGTTCATGGTTTGGGACTTGGAAGTGTAAATGATGATCAAGCTCTTTTTTGCAAACATAAGGGAGATGGTAACCCAAATTTAATGGTTGGGAATTTTGCTTTGGTGAATCTAAATCTTGCATGAATGAGACTTGATGATCATCGTACCAGCAGGGAGATTCGTGTTCGCTCACCCTACGCATTGTAGTGATTCTCTTCTTGAACACCCTACACACTACCCATCCTTCTTCCTGATCCATCAAATAACATGATCAAAATATTATTAGACTATCAATCGGTAACGATCTTAACACGTTGATGAAAAAAACACACAAGATTATCAAGTATAATTACAAATTAAGAAAGATTCATCCTCCATAATCTTAGAACTTTTTTTAAAGAATAGAAGAACACAAATTGAAAGGATTTCATATGATCATTTAATGGGTGACTTTTAAACTGTAAATTAACTGCAAAATTGGAAATTTTATTCAAAAAAGTTTTTAAACTCAAAATTCTATTCAATTTTCAACTTCTTATTGAAAATTTTGAAGTACTATATTGTGTGAGAGCGAATGTATATATACTTGCCTGAGGAGTTCCATTTTCGTCTGTTTCAAGGCGGTATTCGTGCATAATCCAATCAGATTTTTGTCCATTTGGAGCTCGACCTTTATAGAACACCAATGTCTTCCTCATCCCAATCAGGTCATGCTTTGAGTAAATAGCCTTGTCTCTGCCTGTTGCTTTCCAAAAACCAGCTGCAGTGGCTCTATTTGTTCGGGTTCCAGTCGGATACTTCTTGTCTTTATGGCTGAAAAAGTACCATTCATTTTGCTCTTCTGTTCCTATCCTGCATAGCTCTGCTCATATATGTGTATATATATATATATATATATATTTCCAAAACATACAATTACAATTACAATTCAATTAACAAAGAAATTATATATGATCACCATTTGTCTTTCCTTCTAAAATTAATAAGTTGAATGTTATATGAATCTACCTATTAGATCCCATGGCTCAATTTTGTAGAGATCAACATCTTTAATGACATCTAGGTCAATCCTTCTTGAGGTGATTTTTTTTCTAAGGTAATAATCGACAAGTTCTTCATCGGTTGGATGAAACCGAAAACCTGGAGGAACATGTGTAAAAGTGTTCATCTTCTCCTAATGATCGGTTTTTTGGGGGTCTCCTGCAATACATTCAGCAAACTCCATCAGCTAGCATCTTATTTATTTTCTTAATTTGTACCAAAAATGTATGTTCATTAAGTGCAATTGTGCAAATATAATTAAAAGGTAACAGAACCCATTTAAGCATATCATTTTGATGACAATTTCCCTCATGATTGCCCCATCAAATTTAAGATAGCGAGATTTAAGTTTATTAATTGTATCCCTACATATAGTTCTTTTAAAAGTTGAAATAGTTAACCTAACTATGGTTAGAATCACAATTAAATATACATTTTCAAAAATCATATGTGAGTGTCTAGATTGGAGAATCAATTTTTATGTTGAAATACATTAGTACTTGAAGAGAATATATACATGGTAATTCGATTGATTTTCCTCATAGCTCAAATAGAAAGAACCATATAGTATATGCTAAACACAAAATTAGGTTTAGAAGTACACATAGAAAGAACTACTGTATTCTATCTCTATTTATTCAAACTACCTCTAACCAAGTGAGAAGTGTTCTCATATGTACAACAAGACATTTTAAACTTATAGGATTGATCGATCTTTTCTCCATGTATGTTCATATGAATCTGTATAAAATCGATTTGGTGTTTCTAACCATCATAATGAACGAAAACAATTAATTATTAATAAACCAACTTTTTAACACTATATATATACTCTTCTGTGAAATTAACGCACTTCTAATCTTAATAGAAAATTTGTGTCAAAACTTAAAATTACGAGAAATGAAGCTGAATCATAAGTCAAAACATGATCTCACGAGAGCACAATTTCAACAATAACAATTGGTGTAAAATACTGAATTTTGTGAAGTTAGAGGATATCATATTAATTAATAACAGAACTCATTGATGATCATGAAACATTACTTAACTTCTTAACAAAAAAGAAATAAGAAAGTTTCTATAATGACTGAGAGCAGCAAGACTGGATTTCCAAAACTTAACTATACTATGAACACACAAGCACTCATATATAGACACACACAAAAGGATAGAAATGTGTGCTAAATAGCCTGCATTTATGCATGTCAATGATATTTATAGTTACGATCGAATGCTAGTAAAATACTATAACAAAGACAAGTCAAATTAAATAAAATCATGTTTCTAATCATGTTTCTCAACATATACTTATACGATGTGAATCTGTTAATTAGACAATAAAATATAATGAGTACATATACAGTCCTTTATTATTATTGTTACTTTTTGGTTTCAAGTGCGGGACAATATTAGATCATAGACACAATGAAACAAGAAATTAATTAGTGGGATAAATATTGATAACTAGGATTATGACAAAATCGAAATCAATTGAGGAAAATATATTTGTCCCCCTCATTTTTTATAAGCACCAAAAGAAAGGAATTGAGATCAATTTGTCAACGTGATAATGAAAAAGTTGAATGCAATCATGAAAGATTCAACTATGAACTATATAGCTAGAGATAGTTGAATTCTAAGTTTTCTTCTTCTTCTTCTTTTTCCCCTTTTGTTTTCAAAAAAAATAAAAAAAATAAAAAAAAAATAAAAAAATCCTTTAAAATGTGAATCATCCAACAGCTTATCTATGTGCATTGAAGAACTAACATTTAAATTTGTCTTGCTATAACATTTGTTACGATATCAAGATAAAAAAATTTCAAAAAAAAAAAAAAAAAAAAAAAAAAAGGATATCAAGATAAAAAAGAAAAAAAAAAATTCATGAACTTGGTAGTAAATCTAACTATGTGATGACTAGCATCACATCATCACATAAAATGATAGAGATGATCTTTGATAAAACAAGAAATTAAGACTAGGAGGAGGCCAGGAGAAGTAAAATTAGTAAAAGAGAGATTAATTAAGTATATAATTATTAATTACTAAGAATTATAATCTACATAAATTGTTGCTAATCATTATTATTTATTTATTTATTACATTTTGTGCACATGTTTTTTTTTTTTTCTTTCTTTTTTGGGGTTTGTTTGAAGAAAGCACGCATCGATCTTTCTTCCGACAAGCAGATCTTCAAGAACAAGCTTCTTCCACTTTCTAAAATCAATTATATCAAGTTTCAAAACACAAAGATCGATTCATCATACAAAAACACAATCAAACTTATAATATTATAGTTACCATCCAAAAACACAAAAAAAAAAAAAAAAAAAAAAAAAAAAAATCATCAGTAAGAGTGATAGATAGAGAGAAATAGAGATAGAGAGAGCTCACAAATGATCAAGCAACCAAGATCTCAGCTCTTGAGTGATCAACTAGATCTGGGTTGATTGAATCTTCTTCAAAGAATTCCAAACCTTCTCTTCCTCTAAAAAAACAGATTAATCTAGGGTTTCTTAGTAGAGCTCTAAATGATGATCAGACAACAAACAATGAAACAAGACAATAACAAAGTACAAAAAGAAGTACTTATGTATGTAACCCCGGGAATTGAAAACCAACTATTTCGAGAAACGACTGTCACGGACAAATGTCTAGCTGTCGGATTTTTCAGATCCCGAGGAAAATAGAAATTGCACGAAAATGGAAAGGCTGCGAGGAATAGAAGAATGGAGAACAGTCTGAACAGATAGTGTTAAATAAGAATAAGAATAATAATATTTAAAAAAAACCCTAATGATCAGAAATTGTTTTTATGTAGCTTAATCAGAATTTTTGCTAGACATTTCAATCAAAATCACAAGCACTCACTTTCAAGGTTGAGCTAAATTGGTGCAAAAGCCTAGCTAGTCAGGCAGGAAAAAAAGGTGGCGCAAAATTGGGTGACACTAAACAAAAATAAACAAATAGAGAGAATTGGCAAAGCTTGTTATATGCTTCTTCTCTCTTGTGCTCTACCCGCAACTGAAAGAGACCCAAATGAGAGTTGAAGACAGTGTTTATATGAAGATCGATGATAGATAGATAGATAGATAGAGAGAGAGAGAGAAACGGTGAAGTCAGATGAAGTAACGGCACAGACCAATCAGGGAGGCTTTAAAAGTAAAAAGTCTCCTCCAGAAGAACCCAAAAAGTGAGAATTATAATAAATAAAATAAAAAGAATTGGGGGGGTTCTTGTGACGTAATGGAACAGGCAACAGAGAAGCCAAAAAGTTGATGAGAGAAGAGAGAAGAGAGAAGAGAGAAGAGAGAAGAGAGAAAGGTGATCTCTGAAAGTGGAATGGTGGCCCCTCTTCTTGCCCCAACTCCATTCCTAGTCCCTACCATGTCTTTCATTCACTCAAATTTATATTCAATTTCAATATCATTATGTTTCTGTCACACACACACTCTCTCTCTCTCTCTCTCCACATTGAATTCGCTTGTGCTTATTTGTGTAACAAGCTGGTTACTAGCTAGTTACTGTCTACAAAAATCCAATAGTAAGCCGTTCATATGTGACTATAGGGCTCGTATTGATTCATACAATATTATTGATGTATTCATGAAGGGTTTACTGTTAGGAAAATTAGTAGTAACTGCCTACAAAAGTCCAATTGTATAGGACTCACAATAAACCTATAATCTTATTGATATATATGTGAATGGATTAATTACTATTTGGCCATTCTCATGTTTAATTAGTTTTAAAATGAGTTAATTAATTAGCTATTATACATTGCCCATGACTATACATGAGTATTTTGTATTCATTAGATTGCAGTCTAATAGTTCGAATAAATGAGAAGTTCTAAAAGTAAAACAAAAAATGTTAGAGATAGATAATGTCTCCCTTATAATTTTACCCGTGTAGTTACGGAACCTACCAAATATATAAGAAACAAAACTATCAGTTTTTCATATCCCTTCGTAGATTTTCTTTCTTCTCCTTGTCATAGGTTAACTCTAATAGGGATAGAGATGACATAATTATCCATGGGTACGGATATCTATAAAAATTTGTTCCATTTAAAATGGGGACGGATACTATTATTTCGGTAACGGAGCGGAGATTAATGTCATCTTAATATCCATTTTATTTGTAGGGATGGAGATGAATATCGTTTATGGATATCCATTCACATCCGTATCCATTATAGATTTTAATATTTTTAAAATATAAAAAAATTATTATTTAATTATAAATTCTAATTATATAAGTTATTAATTTTTTAAAAACATTATTGGATGTATTTGTTTCTCCCTTTAAATATGATAAAATATATTATTACACGTGTTAATTATATTTTTCTCTTGTAAGCTATAAAATTATTATTATTTTTTCATTGGATATGAATATAGACGGAGCGGGGATGAATATCTCTACCTTAATGAGAGGATTATCCGAATCCACCCCGCTAACTTAGAAATGGGGATGTAGATACATATCTCAAACGAATACAAGGATGGATATTGAGATATCTATCTCCGATCCAATCAATTGTCATCCCTAAATGGGGATGTAGTGCCACTAAGGCACACAAATTGCAACAACAATATGTGAGATTCATGTTCAAATGGGTTTTCAATGTTTTACAAAAAGTTCAACATCACATTTGTTTATTAAATCACAAAGTGTAAAGAAATATCTCACGTATTGTAGGAGTTGTATTTTGAGCCCTAATTATAAATTTTGATCTTGACAAATTTCGAGAGATTACTCAATTGGTGGGTTTGGTTAAATTGTTATTAACATGAATGTTATTGGACAGTTATATAAAAGAAAGTAAGTTTACTTTTATTTTCATTTTTTAAAATTTTTAAATCCTTAATTTTTATACACTCTTAAATTGAAATCTAGGAATTTAACCAGTAACATTGATATTAACATAAATTTAGCCAAACTCGGCCTCCAAATGGTATCAAAATTTTATTTCTATTTTAGAAAAAAAAAAAAAAAAAGTTGATGGAACTGCTGGTGAAGTTATCATGTTCTATTAACTACCATCTACCATGTAACTTTTCATCACCCGAAATTACCCTTCACTTATGACTCTACTATCCTATGAACCTACGACACGTATTAGTCAACGTATCGGTTTTTGCTCGTGACCGATACGTTTCAGCTCCACTACTAACCGCTATGATTATGCGGTTTTTATTTTAAAATCGCGTTTTCTCAGCTCACTCACGTTACGGAGCTGAAGCCCCCGTTGCAACAGCTGACGGTTTTCTTTCCCGTCCCGGTTTCCAAGGGCATTTCCGTAAATAAAAACAACCAAGCAAATGACGCCGCAAAGGTGGCTACGTTTGGTTGGTCCGTGTTCTGTTACTAAGCTTTCACGAGTGGGGGCCTGCGTAAGGTGGGCCCAGATTTAACCGACCCTACTATACGAAAGTGACGGTCCTCCAAATATTGGATTTCAAGAGTAATTTTGAAGCCGGCTCGTTCGGCTGGTTTGAGCCGAGCCGAGCCACCAGAAGGCACGGAACGGAGAGTGTTTGTGGGTGGTGGAAAGTGGGTCCCGCATTTTATGATGGCCCATGTGTCTCTGTACGTGGCGGCTTGTGGTCCGGCGTGGGCTAGCCACTATGATTAGGCTCGCAACTTGGTGTGGTGTTTATTTTGGGGGACTTTGGCTGAGTTGTATGTGTGGGTCCCTCATGCGTCAAGTGGGTCGCACTCTATGGGGTTTCAGGGCGGGTCCCATCTCATCTATTGATAAAGTGGTCCCACTCCCACCCGTTTTTTTTAATCAGAAAAAAACACGAGAAAATTGCTACTGATTCTATAAATCAAGCCACACTGTGATGATACTATCGATTATCCAAAAGCCGTTCGATTATAAAAAGTTTTGTAGCTTTTACCATATCATATATTTTCAATTTTTCCGAATTTATTTATTTATTTATTTAATTATGGAATTATTTAAAACCAAATACATATATATACAGATCTTATGTATTAGTATAACTAAAAACTATAAGTTTTGCAACTAAATAAGATTTATCTAAATATTAAAAATAGTTTATATGACAAGAAGAAGTTGTCACAGTGTTATGATCCTCAAACCTATATTATTGAAGTTGTGTATGTTTGTATCTCTATTTTCAAACCCCGAATTATTTACGATTGTTAATAAAAAATCAAAGAGCTTATATCGACCATACAAATTTTGCCTCAGTCGTATGCCCTCATGCATCACATCTACATCATTGAAGTATTGTCTTCGAGTCGCGTTTTCCTTCACAAATAAATAAATATATATATAGTTTATATTTTCTTTAAAAAAAAAAAAATTCTTCAATTTAATTAGTTCCAGCAGTGTTGATTTTTCATAAACATTGAATTTGGATCAAACAGGTTAATGTATAATAGCATAACATGACTTGCAAATTATAAGTTTGGATATTATACAAGAACTTTAACCGTATATTATAATTATAAGAGAGCTATTATCTATTTTTTAAAATCTAATTGTGGATATTAACCAAACATGTATAATTACATAACCCAAAATGTAAATAGAAAAGATGAGATTTATAGACGAACTTGGTGCTCGAATAAATGACTCTTAAGTCAGTAACTCGAATTCTATCAATAGAAAAAACTCAAAAAAAAAAAACAGTCTTTTTCACGTATATAAGATATATCAATAAGGTTATAGTTTCGAGTCATATCTCTATTCCCTGAACCTAAATTATTGTAATAATTATAAAATTTAAATGTAAATCGATGCAAAATCACCCTTGGTTAAAGAAACAAATTATGATTCGTACTTGAAAAACATTTGTCAAGTAAAGAAGTAAAGCAAAAGTCTTAACACGTTAATCTCACAACACTCACCACCACCTTCCAATTTTACATCAGCTTACGTCTAAAACATTGACTGTACGCACATGGCGAAAATCCATTGGACTAAATACAACCGCGGAGAATCTAATCGGGAGAAAAACTTGTGTGTGGTAATCTTACACTCTTACTCTCTCCAGATGATATGACAAATTGACAATACAGACTATCATATGTTGTTTTTGTATTGAACCAAATACGATCCATTAGACTTCATCATGTCGCAAGTCAAAACCCAAATACAATCCTTTTAATCGGTTAATTCAACAAGTCATATTAATTACATTATAAAACATAATTTCATTAATTCATTTAACTATTTAAAATTTAAAATAACTTATACATTTGTAATTTAATTACATAATTCAATCTGGCACACACGTTTAATAAAAACATTTAAATGTTAAAATTATTATTTATCTTTATATATATATATATTTGTAAAGTACATTTTTATTCTTGATATTTTATCGGGTTAAATGGGTTAGCGGTTTATACTAAATCAATCCAAATACAATTCGTTTACTTGACTAATGTAACGTATTGATCTGTTAGTGACCCAAAATTGATAAGCTGTAATCAAAATCACTAATTGTCACCCCTAATATTGTGCCATATCCAGGCTCGGCCCTAGGGGAAGCCCAGTGAGGCAGACGCCTTGGGCCCCCGATCTTTAAGGGTTCCAAAATTGCAAAAAAAAAAAAAAATTGATTATATATATAATCTATATATGATTTTAAACTAACAAACTCATAAATTAGTTTAAAATAAGTCCATCAAACATATAATTTTTTAAAACTAACAAACTTATAAATAAGTTAAAAATAGACCAACCGAACATATTTTTTGTTTAATAAAGGCCCACAAATTATAAAAACCAATTATTATTCTCAAGTTCTTACACTAAGTCAAACGTGGGTTGAATTCTATTCTTACCACTAATTGTCTTTTATATATCTAAAACGGGAAAACAACATTACAACACTATCCATATCACTTATCAGACAACCAGAAGCTCGAACAAAAATCAAATTAGGGTTCTTCAAAACTTTTTAAAATCTTATTACGAAAATTCATAATTCAGATATAAAATCTCAACTTGGAATCTCAGGGCCCATTAAATTCATTTTTTATAGTTTGTCTCGGGTCTCGAAAATCTCAGGGTTGGCCATGGCTATATCTTGGAATCTACATTGGAAAATAAAATAATATTTTGAAAATTTACAAACTTTATGACACATCATAGATGGGCATTTTATGTTTTTTGTTTGAAATATTAGATTAATTAGGGTTTTTATTTGGAGGGTGGACTCGAACCCACGATCTCATAGTATAGATGTAAAGAGTTTTATCACTCGACCAAATAACTATATAATTAAAATAGTACATGTATAGTAGCCGAACCCCACGGGTCACACGACTCACACACAAGTTTTTCTCTCTAATCAAACCCGCACGCTTGCCCTTATGCAACTAAACTGTTGATTACAAAAGTGCACTTTGTGACGTGGGGGTAGGGGCTGCTGTGGTTTCAAATCAATCAAGTGGGTCCCATGTTTTTTTCAATCATGACGTCTCCGGAGGCATCATGTGTTTCCGTTTGATCTTTTTTCGGGTGGGGAAGAGGAACTCCGTTAGGAGCTGACGTGGTACCGTTTGGGTGGCTGAACTTCACAGCAACCAATAGGGATGCGGCTTCTCTAATACTCCTTGGGCCCCACAACTTGGATGTCAATTTTTAGATATCATCATGTCCATTCCTTGCAGGTTTCCCCTATTCCCCTACAAACGCGGGGTTTTTATTTATTTATTTATATATATTTGTATTATTTGGAAATTGGAATGAGGTTGCTCCCGTGGACAAAAATGCCCTTTATTCTTATTAAAAATGTTTGCAATTACTAAACATAATAACACCTACATTAGTTGTTAGTTAATTTCATGATTAAAGGTGAGTTCTAAACATGTATAAATATCTCCTCCCAGCATAGGCGGTGTGCAACTGCCTTTCCAATTTAGGGATTTGAGGTCACTTCATACGTTTTTTATTTTTTTATTTTATAGACATGAATGCTTAATCTCAGTAGGTATCCGTAAACTCTACACCCATTTAAACAAACTCTACACCCGTTTAAGCTTAGATAATATCAACCTGTTTTAATATCAAATTTTATAAGTAACTTATGATCGTAATTTTCTTATCACAACTTGTTATGTCATTTGTGACATAAATTTATAATAAGTTTTGTAATGTCTAGTATTACTCTTATTTATATATTTAATATCTGAAGATGTCAAATCTTATCATTGTATGTATTTATATATTTTCCAATCACCTCTTAACTAATATAGTAGTTCACCTCCATTCCACGGTGGTGGTAAGAGGTTCGAGTCCCACCATATGTATTTTATAAGTACGTGTCCACTATGTACATTTTACAAACATGTATGGAGAGTTTTATCTCAATTTATAAATTGTCTAATTTTGACATGTCCCGACACTCTTACCGTAATAGTTATAATACTTCAAAAAAGTATGTATTTTATATATTTCATGTTCGAAGACGTCAAATCTTATGTGAATTCTTTGTGCTAGTCTGAAATTTGAGTTGTGAGAAAATTGTTTTTTAGCCATTAAAGTAAATTTGTGCTTGAGAATGTGATACGACTCGAAACTACATTCTTATGATGTATGTGTGAGATCGAGGCTTCATTAAGCCGATTTTCTAAGGTTAATTAATATAAGCATTGATCATATAACATGTAGAGGATGGTATAGCAAATTAAGTCAATAATGGATCACTTGGGGTGGAATAATTCTGAGATAACTAAAGGGTAATATGGGAAACTAATTTTAAAAATATCTCAAAGGTATAATGTACCTGCCAGAAGTATGGAATACTCAAGTTCAGAGAGTATAATACATGTAGGCCATATGTGATAGAGATATATATTTATACATAATCATTTTTGTGTTGACAATTGAGGAAGAGACATTCTACCAGCTTTTTTATATCTAAATTTTATATGTAAAAATGGACAGGAAGAAGAACCCTAGAAATCGACCTCTTTGTGGCAATTAAAGATAAGAATCTGAATTCAATGTAATTATAACTTACTTGGATGGAAATGAAAATGAAAATGGTCCTAGCAATCTTGAACATAGTTGATATAGATATTGTTTGAATTTGAGCTATTATAACCAACTTCATATCATCAATATACAATAGATCTTTCTTCAATATATATAGTAGATCTTATTTTATGAAATTTCGATTTTTTTTTTATAGTATTTTTTTTTCCTATAATTTAGCTTTCATCAATTGATTTATTGTTTGTCTACCATGAATAATTTCTATCCGAACAACCCAACTAATGAACAAAAAAAAAAAATTAATAAAAAAAATCAACCACTTGATGCTTGCCAGATAATTGAAATAATAGTTATATAATTGGTAAATTAAGGGATTGGTCGTCGTGACTAGCTATATAATTTATAACAATAAATTGGATTTTCTCATATATATATAATGAATTTTAAATATTTATTTTAAAATTAGTATGAAAGTATTATAAAAGAAGATTAATTTTCGAAATATATACAAAATTGATCGATAAATTATGTTTCTCGTTTATAACTATTATTGTACATTTATTTTATTATTTTTAGAAGTACATTTCGTGTTTAATGATTTATTATAAACCAAATTCACTTCCTCGATTAGGTTGTTTTTAGGATTAATTGCACAAACATCCTCTGAATTTAGGTATAATTGTATGTATATGGAGTTTTTACCCATAATGACACAAATATCCCCTGTAATTAGTTGACTTCTTTAAATCTAACCATTGACCACAATTTTAACCAAAAATGACTAAAGTGCCCCTAGTTATCTATTTTATAATTAATTATATATATACTTTTTTTTGACAATTTATATATGTACTTAAAAAAATAATTATACATATACTTAAAAAAATAATTATATATATACTTAAAAAAATAATTATATATAATACTTAATTAATTAATTGTAAAAAATGGATTAAAAATGGATTATAAAAATTATTAAATAAATAAATTAAGTATTGTATATAATTATTATTTTAAGCATATATAGAAATTGTCAAAAAAAAATAAAGTATATATATAATTAATAATAAAATAGGTAACTAGGGGCACTTTAGTCATTTTCTGGTTAAAATTGTGGTCAATGGTTAGATTTAACGAAGTTAACTAATTACAGGGGATGTTTGTGTAATTAAAGGTAAAAATTCCATATACATAAAATTATGTCTAAACTTAGGGGATGTTTATGCAATTAGTCCTTGTTTTTAATATGAAACAGTAATACATACAGTATCAAAAATTAGAAAAGTCTCGGTTTGTCATTTGATTGGAATTGACACTGTTTCATAACATTACAAAACTATACGTATTATAACCATATAATTACCTTTAGTTTTGTAACGTTACAACTTTAAAAGATTTATAAAATTAAAAGTATGTTTTTATCGGTTAGGAATTATGATCCTCTCCTATTATTGTTTTTCATAAATTTATTTTCATCATAATCTAGTGATGTTTAAACATAAAAGATATTATATAGTCTATTTTTTTATTCTTTTGCGGACAAATGTTTGATTACTCTTCAAAAATAGACTAGTAAAAAAATATATAAGAGAATCGTAAATCCTAACGGGATATCTTATAACGTTACAAAACTAAATAAACAGGTTTTTTTTTTTTTAATTAGGATTTCGAAGCACCGAAATGAAGGATGACATAAATTGTGTTACGTTACCTAAATGTGACGTTGCAAGAAATTTTCTCATGTTTAAAAACAAATAATTAATGCCTTTCAACGAGACTCACATTGGCACATACCAAACAGAATTTCTAAGAAGTTTGTATGATAAGACTTGCAAGTAAACCAATTAATTACCCATCAACTTCGAATTGATTTTCCACTTTATTATGCACACGCACACACAAATATAATCAAATCGATCCAATGGAATTGACTTAAGTTAAGTGATATGATACCAATAATTGTGATTTTAATTAAATGTCTGATCTTGCATTTGTCTCTTTGTTTTTTTCTTTCAAGAAATGACAAATCTTACCCTACAAGTAAATAATAACATTACAGATGAATTTATGATTGCATTTTGGTTTAAGGGTCACTTTCAATGTAATTACACTAATTATAACTGTGATTATTTGAATAAGAAACCAGAACAAATAAAGGGTAAAATAGTGGAAGATTAAATCATTAGAATTATTAATGTTCTTATTTTTATTTTACTTTGTCAAATTATTTATATGTTAATATGAATTATATCATGCATGATGTAAATAAAAGCTCAATTGTGTAAACAATTGTATTCTGAGATGTGCTTGTCACGACTGATCTCGTCAGGTCCAATATAATTTTGACCTTATTGGTATTGATATATATATATTTAAATAAATTAAATTAAAGCCCAAATTAAGTTAATCCAGCAACTTAATTAGTTCTATAGGCTTTAAACGCCAGCAATTGCACAGGCTCCGTTTAGTACTGTTTTGTAACCGTAAAGATGATTTTGGATTTCAAAATCTTTGTTGATTTATAATATAAGAAAAAGGATGTTTTGTTTGTTTAAGAAAATATAAAATTTGATCAAACACTGATATTGTAAATAATATAATTTCATATTTATCTATTAAATCGCCAAGTGTAAGTAGAACAACTACCCTTAGTGAGAGTTGCATTTCATAGTGCCTAATTTCACCAGGTTTCGACAAAACTCTGACCCATAATGGTATATGCTTTCTGGTTTCCCTCAAAGCAAACCGAATTCTATTTTTATTTATCAAAATGTGCATTAACATTTTCATACTTCTAAGAGAGGCGACATTGTCTCTGCTGGGTCGTCAATTTTAAAACCTTTTTTTCTCTCAAGTCTCATCTGTCATAATGCACATCTGTTCGGCTGGATGATACCAAATATTCAAATACTATCACCAGTTGTTAGAACATTTACAGGTGTGTAAATAACACAGAGGGACTCGTTAGGACCATCTTGACACTATTCATCATTCCACTCTTTTTGACAATACCGATATCGAGTTTGAAGAAGAAGAAAATGTGATAGTTGAGATCCTAGATGATACTGAGACCAAAGAAGAGACCGAGGTCGAAGAAGACGATATTGGAGAAGTTGAGGCTGAAGAAGACTCTACTTCAGATTACTACAGTGACTCCGACTCTAACTCCGAATTATAAGAAGAAGACGATGAAGAGGTTGTTAAGGTTAAGGTTGAGGCTAAAAAAGAGAATGAGGCTGCTGTTGAGGTTGAGATTGAAGATGAGGCCGAGGAAGACATCGCTGGTGGAAAAGACGATGGTGTTGCTGACACTACTGAACTTGACAAAGAAGAGCAGCTTACTAAGAGAAAGAAGTTAATTGATCTAAGAAAAGTGGTTTGTGATTGTATAGTCATCTGGAAACGGGCCAATGACATCATGCTTGGATGCTACTTATGAGACTTCGAATCTGCCTTGGGTTTATGCTGGGTGATTTTAATGAAATTCTCCATGAGTCGAAGAAGTGTGGTGGTCTTCAAAGATCTAGGCTGTTGATTCAGAATTTTAGGTTGGCTTTGGATGATAGTGGCTTGCAAGATTTTGGCTATGTGGGGTTATAGTTTACATGGAGTAATAAAATGGGAGGGGATGACATAGAGAAAACAGACGTTTTGTTTGTTTAAGAAAATATAAAATTTGATCAAACATTGATATCGTAAATAATATAGTTTTATATTTGTCTATTAAATCGTAAAGTGTAAGTAGAACATCTACCCTTAGTGAGAGTTGCATTTCATAGTGTCTAATTTCACCTGGTTTCAACAAACCTCTGACCTATAATGTTGTATGCTTTCTGGTTTCCCTCGAAGCAAACCGAATTCTATTTTTATCCATCAAAATGTGCGTGTAACATTTTCATACTTTTAAGAGAGGCGGCATTGTCTCTTATGAGTCGTCAATTTTAAATCCCTTTTTACTCTCAAGTCTCATCTATCATAATGCACATTTGTTCTGTTGGATGCTACCAAATATTCAAATACTATTACCAGTTGTTAGAACATTTACAGGTGTGTGAAGAGCACATAGGGGCTCGTCAGGACCATCTTGACACTATTCTTCACTCCACTCTTTTTAACGATACCGATAGTGAGTTTGAAGAATAAGAAGATGTGATACTTGAGATCTTAGATGACATTAAGACCGAAGAAGACACCGAAGCCGAAGAAGAGGATGTTGAAGTAGTTGAGGCAATAGAAGACTTTGTTTCCAACTCTGACAGTGACTTCGACTTCGAAGAAGAAGAAGAAGTTGTTGAGATTGAGGCTGAGGTTAAAGATGAAGATGAGGCTGTTGTTGAAGATAAGGCCGAGGAAGACATTGAGTAAAACACCGATGTTGGCAAATACGACAGTGCTGCTAACACTAATGAACCTAACAAAGAAGAGCAGCTTGCCAAGTGAAGAAAGTTAATTGACATAAGAAAAGTGGTTTGGGTTTCTACGACCTCTGGAAGCGGGCTAACGGCATCGTGTTTGGACACTACTTAGGAGACTAAGTGGTCGGGTTTATGCAAGTGATTTTAATGAAATTCTGTATGAGTCGAAGAAGTGTGGTGGTCTTTAAAGATTTAGGTAGTTGATTGAGAATTTCAAGTCGGCTTTAGATGATAGTGGCTTGTAAGATCTTGGCTATGTTGGACCAGAGTTTATATGGTGTAATAAAAGGGAAGGGAATGACATGGAGAAAACAAACGTTTTGTTTGTTTAAGAAAATATAAAATTTGATCAAACATTGATATTATAAATAATATAGTTTCATATTTGTCTATTAAATTGCAAAGTCTAAGTAGAACATCTACCCTTAGTGAGAGTTGCATTTCATAGTGCCTAATTTCATCAGGTTTCGATAGACATCTGACCTATAATGATGTATGCTTTCTGGTTTCCCTCGAAGCAAACCGAATTCTATTTTTATCAATCAAAATGTGCATCTAACATTTTCATACTTCTAAGAGAGGCAATATTGTCTTTTCTTGATCATCAATTTTAAAATCCTTTTTTTCTCTCAAGTCTCATATGTCATAATGCACATCTGTCTGGCTGAATGTTACCAAATATTCAAATACTATCATCAGTTGTTAAAACATTTGCAGGTGTGTAACGAACACATAGGGGCACGTCAGAATCATCTTGACATTATTCTTTACTCTATTCTTTTTGACGATACCGATAGTGAGTTTGAAGAAGAAGATAATGTGATAGCTGAGATCCCAGATGATATTGAGATTGAAGAAGACACTGAGGCCAAAGAAGACGATGTTGAAGAAGTTAAGGCCACAGAAGACTCTGCTTTTGACTCCGACTCTGACTCTGACTTTGAAGAAAAAGAAAAAGAAGAAGATGAAAAGGTTATAAAGGTTGTTTAGGTTGAGGTTAAAGATGAGGAGGTTGATACTGACGACTGTGCTTCTAACACTGCTTAACCCGACAAAAAAAACGCAATTTGCCAAGGGAAGGTTTGAGTTTCTACAGCCATCTAGAAGCGAGCCAACGACATTATGCTTTGACGCTATTTAAGAGACTAAAGGGTCTCTCGAATTTGCCGTGGGTTTGTATAGGTGATTTTAATGAAATTCTCCATGAATCAAAGAAGTGTGGTGGTCTTTAAAGATCTAAGCTGTTGATAAAGAATTTCATGTCAGTTTTGGATGATAGTTGCTTGCAAGATCTTGACTATGTGGGACCAGAGTTTACATGGTGCAATAAAAGGGGAGAGGAAGGGATGACATGGTCCAAGAAAGGCTAGATTAGGTGGTTCATAATTTCAAGTGGAGTGAGATGTTTCCGGGGTCGATGATTTAGCATTTGTAAATGTGGAAGTCTAATCATCGACCCCTGTTACTAGATGTTAAATAGTTCAATGGTTAGTTTTCTAATTTTCTAGGACCCTATCTATATCGCTTTCATTTCAAGGAGTGTTGGGCGAACCAAGAGAAATATGAGAAACTGATTAAGGAATTATGGAGTGGGGCTGGACAACGTGGCTATATGACATTAATTATTGGAATCCGTCGTTGTACTAGAAATCTAGGTAGATTATATGCCAGCAATAAGAAAAGAATGAAAAGGGAGATTAATATTAAATTGAGAGAGCTCTGTAAAGCTATAACTTGTATCCTACCAAAAGATTGGCCAGGTATCTGAAAGATTGAGCATGATTTAGATAATCTGTTAGACACTAGGAGCTCTATTGGAAACAAAAATGGAGGGGAGATTGGTTAAATAGTGGAGATCACAAAAACTCCAAGTACTTTCACTTGAGAGCATCCTCATGAAAGTCCCGAAATACTATCAAAGATATCTTTTATAAGGTAGGGGAGTGGGTCTGTAATCAAAATGGAATTTGTGACATAGTTGAGTAATACTTTAGAGAGATTTTCAATTCTAGTGTCTTTTGTCATGATGATATTGACAGAGTTCTTGGTTGTTTTGAACCTCGACTTTCGACGGGTATGAGTGTTTATCTAGATGCTATTTTTTCTTTCGAAGAGGTCCAGCGAGCAGTGTTTGACATGATTCCTATGAAGGCTCCAGGTCCGGATGACCTTCCAACTTTGTTTTATTAAAAATTCTTGAAGGTGGTAAGTCCTCAGGTCACATAAGCATGCTTAGAGGTTCTTAATGATAGCCCCAGTTTGGAGGAAGTCAATGAGACTTTGATCACCCTTATTCCAAAGGTAAGGAGGGTGGAAAGAATTACATATTTTCACCCTATAAGTCTGTGTAATGTATTATATAAGATAGTGGCATAGGCTCTTGCGAATAGACTCAGATGAGTCTTTAATGATGTTATTTTGGTTATACGGTGCTTTTATTCTTGGTAAACTTATCTAGGATAATGCTATGGTACGTTTCGAGTGTATGTATGCCTTGAAAAGACGTAAGAATGGAAAAAAGTGTGCATTGGCATTGAAACTGAATATGTCAAAAGCTTATAATAGGGTTGAGTGGAGTTTTGTTATGGGAATGATGAAGAAGCTGGGTTTTTCGGAGGCCTAGATTGACCGAATTATGCGTTGTGTATCTTTGATCTCGTTTCCCTTTATGGTTAATGGGGTGCGATGTGGGTCTCTAAAGCCTTTGAAAGGATTTCGGTAAAGGGATCCACTATCCCCTTATCTTTTCTTGATTTGTGCTGAGGTTCTGTCTAGGCTTATTATCTCTATTGCAAAGAAAAAAGATATTGTCGATTTTCAGTGTGGTAGATTGGGCCCGAAGATCTCACATCTTTTTTTTGTAGATAATAGTCTGATGTTCTTTAGTGCTTCTAAAAGGGATTACAGAGCCATTCGTAGTGTTTTAGATTGTTTTACGCAGGCTTCGAGTCAGGTTATGAATTTCCAAAAATCTACTATGTGTGTGAGTAGAAAGGTTTTGAGAAGAAGAGTTGAGGGTTTGGCAAGTATTCTAAGGGTTCAACTGGTTTAGTGCCATGAGAAATATCTTAGTCTTCTAAGCTTTTCGAGTAAGAATAGAATGATGCATTTTGCTAGCATCAAGGATCGTGTGTGGAAGCGGATCAGAGGGTGGCAAAGTAAGCTTTTTAACATATGGGGTAAGGAAGTGCTCTTAAAAGTTGTTATTCAAACTATCCCAACCTATTCGATGTCTCTTTTTCGATTGCCAAAAGGTTTGGTGAATGAGCTACATCGTTTGTGCATTAGGTTTTGGTGGGGCTCAGATGAGGAGAAAAGTCGGGTTCATTGGTGTTCTTGGCAGAATCTTTGTTGCAGCAAATATCGGGGTGGCCTAGGCTTTCGTGATCTTCTCACTTTTAACTAGGCATTGCTCGCAAAACAAGTTTGGAGGATGATCAAGCATCCGAAATCACTAGCAGCACATGTGCTAAAAGGCTGTTATTATCATGATAATCATTTGTTCCAGGCTACATGTAATATAGGTAGCTCTTATCTCTAGCAAAGCCTGATTTAGGGGAGGGATTTATTAAAGTTTAGCTCTAGATGGCGAATTGGGAGTAGTCTATCTTCATCTATCGGGATCGTTGGATTCCAAGACCGACATCTATCAAGATCTTATAGCCTCATGTCTTAGGAGAAAATGCTAGAGCCTCATCTCTAAAGCTTCTGTCTGGTGCTTGGAATGAAACTCTAGTTCGTGGTGCTTTCTTTAAGGATGATAAAGATTTAATCTTGAGTATCCCTTATTATTCTACCAGGTATGTACATTATGATAATTTGGGAAATTATTCAGTTAAAAGTAGGTACCATGTTGGGTGTAATGTTTTATCGAATCCTGGTTCTTTGGGGTTGAACTTAGTTGAATATTGGTGGAAGTTTTTGTAGAGGATGAAGTTGCCAATGAAAGTAAAGCTGTTTATTTGGCGGGCTTGTTGTAAATGGCTGCCAGCGAGAACTAACTTGGTGAAGAGAAAAATTCTTGTGGTAGTTGATTGCCTGGTGTGCTATAGGAGACATGAGACCACAATGCATGCTCTTTGGACTTGTCAAGAGCTGAAAGAGGTGCGTAGTCTTTGAACCTTCATGAAAGGTTTTTGGGGGAATGACAATTCGATTTTTTTGGATTTCATGGTAGTAATCAGCTGTCTAAAGATGAATTGGAGTTGCTTTGTTTGTTTTTGTGGAGGGTTTGGTTTAGCCGAAACAAGCATACTCATGATTCGGCATCACTGCCTTCTGAGGATGTGGTTAATTGGGCCATGGATGTTCAAAATGATTTTCGTTGCACGAATGGTCCTGTGGAAAGGGTTAAAGAAGTTTCCAAAAGTAGTACCGTGCGTTGGAAGCCTCCCATTTTTGGAACCTTTAAAATCAATACAGATTCTGCTACTAGTTTGATTGGTGATCGAATTGGTATTGGAACTATTATCTGGGATTGTGCTGGTAATGTCATGGCTTCTAGTACTCAGGTTGTGAAGGTTTTTTTTTTTCGGTTCCTATTGTAAAGGCTATGGCCATCTTGAGGGGTTTGCTACTGGCTTGTGACTCTAGTTTGTTGCCGTATTCTATCGAGTCTGATGCTCTTGGGATGGTTAACATTATTAAGTCAAAAATTTTACCTTGCTTTGATATTAGCATGATCTTTAATGATATTTGGGTGTGTTTAGATGTGATCCCTAGTGGGAGAATTGAGTTTGCTCCTGGAACTGCTAATATGGCAGCTCATGAGCTTGCTAAGCTTGGCTTGGCTGGTGATGATAACTTGTTCTGGTTGGAGGAATATCCTCCTCCCCCAACTCGGACTGTAATGGGCGATTGCCCTCGTCTTTTGCCTTCGGGCTCATTTTAATGAAATGTCTATTCTCTTAAAAAAAAAAAAAAAAAAAGGCAGCATTTACAAAGTAGCGACAGTTTTAAATAAATTTTTCATGCTATAATACAAGGCAAGATCCTATATATAAAATAACGAGATGAAGTTGATCCGGTGGTATTCCTCTCGCTCCCGTACCATGAGGTAGTGGGTTTGAGTTCTCTTCCTCCAAAAAAAAACCTTAAATTTATGTAATACTTTAAAAAATATCCTATATGTAAAATAAATTTTAAAAATTGTTCAAAACAAAAGGTTGAGTATTACTAAATTACCAAGATCATCAGGTGCGAGATATCGTGCGTAATTTCGTATCATTACAAAACCGATGTCCTGCTTAAGTCCTAGAAGTTAAATTCCGGGCCAGTGAGGGGAAATTCTAACTTGGGCTCTAACTATGAACACAGATTGGGCCTAACCTAGCTTCGATTTGGACCAGAAGGAGAAATCCACCGATTTTGAATCGTTAAACCCTGGCCGGCGCGAAATTCACAATTCACAACCCAACTGAAAAGGGTTTTGGTCATTTTTATTGTCTCGCCACCGAATGAACACAAACCAGAGTGGCAACACTCTTCACCAGAAAACACTCAAAAAGTTTCTATCTTCTTCTTCCTCTATGTTTTTGCTATTTGGGTCTGTTCAATTCTTCGTTTTGTCCACTTGGGTCACTGTCAATTTTTCCTCGCCTTTTCAATTGGGGCAGTGTCAAAGTAGAATGTTGTTTGCTTGTATAACTTACAATCATCATAGCGATTTTTTGATATTCAGAAAACATGATTACAAGAAAGCATAGTAAATTTGTCCTCTTGTTTAAAGCAACAAGAAGAAGTGCAACTACATGTACACTTAAACGAGACCCACCACCACTAAACACAACCTCAGTGTCATCATCGAGCTCCAGCGACCACAAGCTACTTTGCTTCTCTTTAGTAAAGCAGCTGCTTGACCGGGGACTCATGTCATCAGCCCAGAAAGTGTTTCAGCGTATGATTGCTCAATCTACTTCAGTTCCTGATGCAATTTCAGTCGCTGATTTCGCCATTATTCGTGGAATGGACCTTGATTTTGGTGGCTATGGTGCTCTTATAGCGAAACTGGTAGAATTTGATCAACCCCAGATGGTCCTTTCGCTTTATCGTAGTAATATTGCTGCTACAGGTATGGATCGTGACCCGAATATTTTGAATTCTATGATCATTTGTTTTTGTAAATTAGGGAAATTCGATGATGCAAGAACACATTTTGATAAGCTTATGTCGATGGAATATGTTCCGAGTAAATTTGCTCGTTATGCTATTCTTAAAGATTTACATGCGCAAGGAAGGTTTTTGGAGGCTTTTGATTATTTTGCTAGGCTTTCTGATGCCGGTGTAAATATGGGGTTTTGGTTGTGTAACATTTTGATTGATGGGTTGTGTTATAAAGGGTGTCTAAATGAAGCTATGAAAGTGTTTGATATAATGCAAAACAGACTGCAGTTGCAGCCTACACTTCATCTTTATAAGTCTTTGTTTTACGGTCTTTGTAAGAGAGGGTATGTCATAGAGGCGGAGTCATTATTTACAGAAATTGAGTCACAGGGTTTCTTTATAGATAAGATGATGTACACTTCTGTAATGAAGGGGTATTGCAAAGGGAAGAGAATGAAGATGGCAATGCGAGTTTGCTTGAGAATGCTTAAAATGGGTTTTGAACCGGATAATTACACTTGTAATACGTTAATTCACGGGTTTGTCAAGATGGGTTTATATGATAAAGCACGGGTCGTGTACAACCAGATGAATGGGTGGGGATTGCAACCAGATGTGATAACTTATCATATTATGATTAGTAATTATTGCAAGGAAAGGAAATTGGATTGTGCTTTAACACTTTTGAATAACATTAGTAGCAACTTAACTCTTAGTGTGCACAGTTACACTGTTCTGATTGCTTCTCTTTACAAGGAGAATAGGCTAACGGAGGTAGATGAGTTGTACAAACAAATGCTGGACAATGGGGTTGTTCCTGATAATGTGCTGTCCTTTATACTGATGAAGAAGTGCCCTAAAGGGCAGGAGCTTCAGCTTGCTTACATGGTGTTACAGGCAGTTGCCAAGAATGGATGTGGTTTTGATCCTCTGTCTCTTTCAACCTCGGCTACTGAAAATCCTTCTGGGGATTTGAATCAAGCAATTGAGCTTCTGCTTGAGAAAATTGTGAAAAGCAACCCAAATCTAGCCAATGTGGCATTTGGTATCTATATCAGCGCCTTGTGTGAGGCAGGACAAACAGATATTGCCTTTTTGTGCATGGATAAAATGGTTAGTCTGGGATGCAAGCCTTTGCTTTTTACTTTCAACACTTTGGTCAAGTGCCTTTGTTTGGAGGGTTTGTTTGGGGATGCCAAACTCTTAATTGAACTTATGGAAGATAGTGGTATGGTTCCGGATTTGGAAACTTATTTGATTACTGTAACTGAATATTGTAAACGAGGGGATCTAGGTTCAGCTTTTGATGTTTTGGACCAAATAGAAGCAAGAGGAATGATACCTAGTGTTGCTATTTATGACACAATAATAAGGCACCTAAGCAGAGAAAAACGAATACTTGAAGCAGTAGATATGTTCAAGAGGATGTTAGAGTCAGGTGTGGATCCTGATGAGGTTGTCTATATGACAATGATCAATGCCTACTCTGACAATGGACGAACTTTCGAAGCCCGCCAATTGTTTGAGAAAATGATAGAAAATTCTATTCAGCCAGGTCCTCGTTGTTATACTGCCCTGATCAGTGGGTTAGTGAAGATAGGTATGATGGATAAGGGATGCATGTACCTTCATAGGATGCTACGGGATGGTTTCGTGCCAAATGCTGTGCTGTATACCTCTCTCGTGAATTGTTTCTTAAGTAAGGGAGACTTTGAATTTGCCTTTAGACTAGTCGATTTGATGGATAGAAGCCAGATAGAACATGATTTGATTTCATATATTGCTTTGGTCAGTGGTTTTGGTAGACATATGATTTGTAAGAAAAGATGGTATGTTGTAAATAGAGGGTCTGAAAGGGCAAGAGAAATGCTGTTCCAGTTGCTTCATCAGAGAACTCCTGTCCCAAGGGAGAACAATATTAGAGTTTCTGTTGATTCTCTTGATGGAATGAAATGCTTTGCATTGAAGCTCATGCGGAGAGTCAAAGAAATTCAGTTTATGCCAAACTTGTACCTTTATAACTGTATACTTTTTGGATTTTGTGGGGCAGGTAGGTTGCAGGATGCATATGATCATTTTGAAATGATGCAAAGAGAAGATGTACGCCCCAATCAAGTGACTTTCACTATTCTTATTAATGGGCACATCATAAATGGTGACATTGATAATGCAATAAGGTTGTTTAATAAAATGAGTGCAGATGGTTTTCCTCCAGATAGAATTGCGCACAACACTTTGTTGAAAGGTCTTAGCCAGGCTGGTAGATTGTCTGATGCATTGTCCATTTTATACAGAATGAAGAAGAGCGGGTTCTTCCCAAATAAGGTTTCTTATGAACATTTATTGAGATGTCTCTGTGCTAGCTATTCAAGCTATGCTGCCTTCAAAATTTTTGAAGAAATGATTGGCCATAGTTATTTTCCTCGTCTGTATAGTCTTAACTGGTTGATCTGCATCTTATGCGAAGATAAGTATTTGCATGAAGCTTGTTTGGTGCTTGACACAATGCATAAAATAGGGAAGTTTCCTTCCAACTCGACAAAAGAACTTTTGGGGGACAAGTTTTTCAGGCTGACAGAATTTCATGACTCAAGCTTTTCGTGAATGAAGATGATCTCCTTGTGTTCTCTAATTTGTAAGAGAATTCAGTTTTGCTGCAGATCCAGCTGTCTTCCATGATGTCATCACTATAACATCATTGCCTCTCCTTTTGGGTGCTGCTCAACAGGTTCAGTTTTTAGCATTCTATGCACTTACTTTCTCTCGTTAATGCAGTGTTTAATTCTTTGTGTGTTTTCTCTGACTTTTTACAAAGTGATCAAATGATAATTTGGTCATGTTTTTCTCATTTTGTGTATATATATATATATATATATATATATACAAGGAACTATATAGCAAAGCCTAAGTGGTCAGAAGACCAACAAGGAAATATCACTAAAGACCATATTTTCTATATTGATTTTTCTTTGTTTTCCTTTGTTTATATTTTTGAAATTTCTAAATTATGCATTATGTATATGGAGTTGTGCAAAATAATGTGCTATAAGTGTTGTTGTAGATTAGGACTGTAATTGTAGATGATTTTGCAATATAAATATGCGTTTTTCTTCTCCTTCTGAATATTTTAGGGGCTATTGTGATGATTGTACTTGAACCAGTAAAGGGGTAGGGGTCCAAACATGTTTTCAGATGATTATGATCTAATCTGATGAAAAGTAAATCAGATAAGGTGGTTTCAAGAGTTTTGAAACAGCGTAAATGTGATTATCAATGTCTGGAGCATGCATTTTCCATTTTTGTACTCTTTCAAGTCATTTGTAGTAAACGGTTTGTATTTAACTGCATATGATAGTTTTGTTTGATTATTCATTATTTATGAAATGGATAGGGCAAATATTTTAGTGGATTTGATTAACTGCTCTTCCACCACATCCACTGCCTCTGCAATTGACATCGATGGCAGGAAGCGCGATATCGTTGGTCTGGCTGGATCAACCTGGCCTCTCACTGCCTTGAGGAGATCGCTCCTGCTCTGCCGAGTGCGAGATCAACATCGCTGAGGAGTGGTTCGAAAGGCCGTTGCTAAGATGGTACGACAATGAGCCTCTGCTTCTGCGTATATTTATATGAGTTTTTTGTAGATTAATCGTATATATATATATATGTGTGTGTATATACATAATGTACGCTTGTGATTGTGATTGTAATATCGACTTAGATTGTGTGCGCACAGGTTTTGTTGTTGTGGTGGTGTAGATCCAGATCGAATGAGTTAGTGAGTGGGAGTGATTTGGTGGAAAACAACTGGGGAAGTAGAAGAAAGATGAGTGAAGGCCACAGGTTCCAGTTGGTTTCACTTTCGGTTAGTTTTCGTTCTCTTTGAATTGGTTGTTAAATTGACAGTTTTTTTAATCAATGTTGTTGAATTGCAGTTAGATCTACTAAGTTCTAGAATTGAAAAACTTGGTGTAGAATTACACGTGTTGTGTGTTTATGAATATTGTAGTTAGTTCTCCAATTGACGAGAAACTGATTTAATACTCTTTTTTTTTTTTTAACGGCAGATTTTATTGAAACAAAGGCGAAAGGCGCACAAAGGCAAACAAAAGACAAAAACAGAGGCAGCCCCCAAAACAGAGCCTCTACAAAGAGAACGCCAGAGAAACCTGGGAAAGGAAGCACAAACAGCTGGAGAGCAAAAAAACAGCAAACAAAAAGCCAAACTACACGCCTGTTAGTCTCTGCTTTGTCTCGGGCTGTTAGCCCTCCATTTTACCAAAAAAAAAAAACTACACGCCTGCAGTCAACCACTCCCCTTAAGTTCTAGAATTTAAAAACTTGGTGTAGAATTACACATGTTTTGTGCGTTTATGAATATTGTAGTTAGTTTTCCAATAGACGAGAAACTGATCTAATACCTTTTTTTTGTTGGTATTACAACAGTTTTGACCTACCCGATTTGGTTTGATTTGGTTTGTGATCCTAAGAATTGTGGGGAAAAGCTATTTGCTGATTATACGTAGTGGAGGTCATTAAATTTATAATAATACTCGTGTTTAATTGGAAGCATTGTCGTTATTGCTCTATATTTGGTGTTGCTCTATATTTGGTATATTAGATGTTATTTGATTTACTTATGCTGAATATGTGTATGTGTGTACGCATTTGTCAAGGCCCTCGACTCTTATCAAGCTGGAATTAAAGTTCGGCATTGGAAATGTTTTTATGGTGACCGGAGGAGGAAACAGAGGACGTGTTGGAACTTTGAGACCATCCAGGCAAGGGAAATTTTTGTCCATTTTCATACATGGAAGAACATTTTATTTCTTTATCGAAATTAAGGATTTTACAATGAATTCTTTGCGAAACAATCGCTTGGTATTACAAAACACTATTGAATCCTGCAAAATAATGATAGAACCAAACGATAATCACAGAACAAATTAACTAACTGTTTGTCAATTTGGAGACAATCAAAGGCCAGATGTGAATGGCACCCCGGTGGCCGGTAGCCAAGACCTGCCGGCGATGAAGTTGGCAACAGTGAAATTCGATGCTTCGGTTGCACTAGTTATGACCCGGTAGCCTTGCCACTTCACTCTCCCACCGGTCGAAGAAGCTGGGCCAATATTCCTGTACTCTCCATAATACAAAGTATTCAGAGCAAAATTTCCATCCCATTCCAGCCACCCAGCAGGATCAACCAGTGTGTCTAGATAACTTTGCATAAAAACCGTTCGCGAGTATTCTTTCCATGGTCTTCCTAAGAATGTTTTGAACGAACTGAGTACCGGTGTCAGGTCCGGAGCAGCCATAACTCGTGAATTGTGGATCGAAATTCCTGTATTCTGATTAGGGTCAGTCCTGCCTTGGGCAGTAACCGTGTTCTTTTGCTGATCCATTGGCCTCCTGGCGTAAATCATGCAGTTCTGAAGAACTGCTGCAGCATTACCGAAAATGAAATCTACTGTGCCATATATATAGCATTCTCTGTAGAATTGTCGTTGTGAGTGAATGTAGAGAGTGTCTTGGTATCCTTCGAAGCCACAACGGTAGAAAACGGAGAGATCAGAGCCTGATCGGAGGGCCACTGCTTGGTGATTTTGTGGACCTGCTGTGTTACGGAATGTGATGCCGCGAGCAATGAATCCTTCACCAGTCACAGCTGAAATTATGCAATAAATTTTTAACTAGTCAGTAGTGAACTATTTCATTATTGAAATACAAAGGTGACTACAACGAAAAAAATTATGTATTCCATCTTCAGCAGCATCAAATTAATTATTAAAACGTGAAATTATTTGTAAGATAAACATGTTATTTAAGCTCAAATTTCCAATTCATTTTAAATATTTTAATGTTGTATCATTACTTGATTTACGCCTATAAATAGGATGCTTGTAATATTAAATTTGTTTACTTTATACACCTTATTTGACTAGGACATAATTTCTAAGATGTTAACTTCTTCAAAGTCGCCCATCCAAAGAAATAGATATGGCTTTTGGTGAAAATATTGGGGTTTCAAGTTCTTGGAAAATTCAATAAATATATCAAAAATATCTTCAATGTTCTTGAAATATCAAAAATATTCAGATATGTTTTAACATTGATCCCTAAATTTATAAGTATATCAGGACTATTTCGGTTAAAATATTGATATTTACTTTCTGCACCCATCTCATTTCAAAATTTAACTATAGTATTTCATGGTCAAAACAATATTATTCAACATTAGAAGCTGCTAATTAGGAAATACTAATAATAATAAAATGAATGTCTAAGCTGGTTGTTCTCTTTCTAGCACCTAATTAATGAATGTGCTAATTAGCACCTAATTAATGATTAATGTTCCTTAATTAATTAAGTAATAAAAATAAATAAATGGTTAATTAATCTATTAATTCCCTCCATTTTAGCAATTAAAGACCAATTGAATTAATGATTTTTTTTTTTTTTTTTTTTTTAAAGGAGAGAAATAAAATAAAATTTCTTACCAACAGTTGCAGAGTTGAAAGTAGTAGAATTTCCTCCAACACTTCTGTTACCAGTAATAATGGTGAATCTCAATCCATCACCAACCAACGTTATATTTTTCAACTTAATATCAACATTCTCCTCATAAACTCCTCTCTTCACAAGTATCACAAACCTCCTACTCCCACTTCTCTTCGCCGCCGCGTCGATCGCCGCGTTGACAGTCCTAAAGTCGCCAGACCCGTCTTGGGCCACCACCAAATCCGGACTTATCGATAATGTCTGAAGGAGCTTCCTGTCGCCGGGTTTGACCCATCTAGGAAACCCATCTCTGTAATTAGTCTCGGGAACTTTAAAAGACGTCGTCAAAGAAGAAGAAGAAGCATTATTGTTGAGAGCCAAAATGTTGCTGATCATCTTGGAGACATTGTTGTTGGACATGAGTTGAAAAACATAGTCAGACACGCCTAGCTCGACGAACCCGTCTCGACAAGTCTCCATGTTGGTCAAGGCTGTGCTGAGCCAAGTCTGGGCGTCGAAGTCGGTGCATTTGATGGTGGGGTCTAGGGTTTGGTTAAGCTGGACGATGGTGTCTTGATAGAGCTTCAAGCAGTCGGTCCATGCAGCCTTTTCTTTGTTGTTTCGACATTTGGAGCCGAGCCACTTGTTGTGGCTCTGAGCCGTGAGTGCGTGTTCCATAGCCAGCTCAAGAGCCATTTTCTTGAACTCGGTCTTGGACTTTGGCTGCAGGAAGCTTCTACTTTTGTAGTGGTGGTTTTGCTGTTCTAGCATGTATTTGCATGTTTTGGGATTTGGGGTCCGGTTGCACCAATAGTCTATGCCACCGGTGCTGACACTAGTGGAAAAAGCAGGTGAAGAGGAAAAGCAAATGAAGAAGGAGATAAATAGCAGGAAAAACCCAAGTTTCAACTCCATTAATGATCTATGCATGAGAGCTTGAAATCTCTAGATTGTTGTGTTGATTATGGTTTTTGATTTTGGTTTGGTTTGTTTATGTATATATATAGAGGTGATTAAAGTGGTGAGAGCTGACAGGTTGGCTAGGTTTGAACATGAGAAAGTGATGGTGGTAATCATATATAACAAAGATATATATTAACAAATACAAAGATTGTCTCTCTAATGTTGTCTTATTTTTTACACAAAAAAAAATGTTGTCTTATTATTTTATTGAAAATTAATGTCGTCTTATAATAATATTCTTGAATTTGTGTGTAATAGTCGATAGACTATTATATCCTGTTTAGGTCGATCATTTGACTAAAACTTGGGTGCAGCATGATGCACCATGTATCTCCCACTCTCCCACTCTGATGCTGCCTCTATGCATGGTGCATCGGAAGCACCCAAAACTTCTCCAACTATTGAGATAGGATAGATGTAACACAACACAAGTATTATAAACTAATGGAGTCTCTGAAAAACACGTCTGGTTTAATTCGTGTATTGGCAATTTGGAAGGTATGTTTTTCCAAGCAGTTTGCCTTGCCATTCAAGTTTAATTTGCAAGAGAGAACACAGAGATTTTACGGATTCAGATCCTCTATTTTATTTAAAATATATAAATCTCAGCTATTAATCAAAGATATCACCAAATTTGTTGAGTTCACCACATATATTAAGAGGATCTCAATTCATATTTTACTTCTTCAATGGTACGTGGGAGGTCGTGCTTCAATGAATATATTTCATGCAATTAAATTTATCACAGACAAGAGCCTATCCAAAGGATATGTATATATATAGTTGACACTGTTATATTATAATAAAATCCTAATAATCTATGTATGTAACTTGAGAACAAGTAATATTAATCAAATGTACTAATAGGTTGGTGTTAGACTGTTAGCTAGTTAGTTTAATCTGCAATTGTTTTCACAAATATGTGTAAGAAGTCTTAGATTCAAATATATATATATATATATATATATATATATATATGAAAATTTTCTCCTCGGTGCGGAGCATTAGATTCAATTGCTTTGACTCAGTCTGTATGTACTTGTCAGTGCTTACCCATAATCTATGATCCACATGCAATGCACTGATATATTTTATATCAATGCGTAATGAGGTGAACATGACTATATATATAGTAATTTTCCAACGAGGACTTTTTACAACGCACACTTTAAGCACATTTGATGAAATTTAATAGATTGAATCTTGATTTAAATTTTTGTATGGATGATAAAAACATAGAAATACATTTATGGAAAAAAAAAATTAAAAAAAATCGGGTCCAAAAACTAATTTTTCCGACTTTTTTGAAGATAAAACATTTAAAAATAGGGAAATATAATAAAAAATAGTTTTCAAATCTAAAAAATTTCCAAATTTTTATCAAATGTATATTTTAATTGTCTTAGAATGCATAAAAAAATCTCATCGAAAGACATTTGACTACATGTAATTCATCAAATGTGCTTCAAGTGTGCATTTTAAAAAGTTCTTATTGAAAAATTACTCTCTCTCTCTCTCTCTCTCTCTCTCTCTCTCTCTCTCTCTCTCTCTCTCTATATATATATATATATATATATGTATATATATAATCCTTCTCCTATCAATGTGGTCTTGAAATAACAATATCAGGACCACCTCCCACAACCATATGTTTCAAATGGGCCCACACCCAATATGAATATATGTCTGTGGTTGAATGTCCTTAACTTATAATTTCAGGACGTCTTTACTAAAGAACCACTTTATATATATATATATATATATATATATATATATATATAACACTCTTCAAGTCACGGCGATTTGAAAAAAAAGAAGTCATAATATTAAAACAACTATGTTAGGTTTAATGAACACCATTTACCATCAAACTAAATTGGGTGGTGGATATAGAATTCTATTTATTAGACCTATCATTAATATATCTTATAAATATAATTATAAAATTTTCTTAATCATACTATATAATCACGGTTCCTTACTAGAGCAATTCGATAGTTATGCAATAAATCCTTGATAAAATTTATACATTAATTAATATGGTAATTCAGCTTGCTGTTATTGCGACTTTTGACGGTGGAATCACAAAAAGTCATTGCAACTAAAAAAACAAATAAATAAAAAAATCACAAAAATTCATTAATTAGAACCCCAACCCATTACCCTAGCTTGTGATATAATATCATTTAGCCTTTTATTAATATAATTCAATTGTAATGTATATTAATTGCACTTCTCTAATCATGAAAAAAAATATTTGAATCTATTATCAAAGTTGACCGAATAGACCCTAATAATTTATATAAGATGTATATGACAACTTGTATAGATAGCAAAAAAGTTCGAAACCTTGAAATCACACACACCAGTAAATAGTTGTTTCAAAATCTCTCTCCACTTATAACTCACTACATTCAGTCATAACTCAAAGTGATTGTGTACTTTTTTTTTTTTTTTTTTTTTTTCACATTTGTTATTAGAGTTTGAATATCATATTTATCTATACACGTTGTGGGGAGATTCATCTTCAATAGTATGAGTTACTTTATGGATCGTGTTTATAATGTACGGTTGATCTCGTTAAGTCCCACGACAAACTTTTCATACACCAATTGATTACTCATTTAAGTAAATTCTTTATGTATTTAAATGTCAAGGGACATAGTTTCAGGGCCATAGGAAATATATTTATAGGGATCAAGGGTATACCCAGGATTTTTTGTTCGGGTGGACTAAAACAAAACTACAATTTTTTACGAGGAAATTTCATAGTTAAAAAGCAAAGATATATTTATATAGGGAGACAGAAAGAGCCTTACACCTCAAAATGCATATAGTAAACAAAATTACATAAACTTTCGATAAGATAATATTAAAAAATATATATATAATTTTGGACAGAGTTAACCATCAATCGGCTAATCACCGTGTCTAAAAATACAAATTTTGAGTAGGGTTTCATTAGAAGTGATAAAATAAGGACTCAAAATTAAAAATATTAAACTCAAAACCCTAATTTATTAATTAGAAATAAATTAAAAATTAAGGAAATAGTCTGGAGTGTGATAACAAAGTATGCATTTTTTTTTCTTCTTTTGAGTTAGAAGATGGATGATTGTTGTAAATTTGTAATGTTGTTTAATAATTTGAGATTTTAATTTTTAATTAACACAATAACAATATAGCACGGGAAACTATCAAAACCCCCCTAGTTTGGGTTATTAGTTAAAAACTACCCTTTAGTTCCGTTATTAGCTAAAAACCACCTTTCATGTTTTAAAATTTTGTATTTTGATATATATATTTTTTTGTATTCCGGTTGAGATATATATTTTTTATTTGTTTTTGTATTCTAGTGGAGATATATACCTCTGCTGAATAAAAAAAAAATATCAAAATACAAAAATTTAAAGTATGCATGGTGATTTTTAGCTAATAACGGAACTAGATGATGGTTTTGACCAATAACTCAAACTAGATGTGTTTTTTTTTGATAGTTTCTCATATAGCACTTGACATAATGAGAGAAGATGTGACATCCTTCCATGTGTCAGTTTTGTTAAAAAAAAAAAAGAAAAAAAAAGTATGGGATCGTTATTTGAAGCAGAGAGAGGGTTGGTGTGATGAGATGTACTGATGTGATGTGAAACCGGATTGATTTACTAAATTTTAGAGATTTTTTTTTTTTTTTTTCTTTCAAAAAGTTGACCCGGCAGTAGCCCGGGTCAATCCTCTAGTCCGTCCGCCCCTAATAGGGATGGACCGAGTGAGTGTGCGGATCTATCTCACTCAATGAATTTCCATACCATACCACAAGACAAGGTTTTAATGAAATGAACAATCATAGATACCACAAGACAAGGTTTTAATGAAATGAACAATCATAGAGATCCCAACAAAAAAATAAATTGCAGTGTTTGACCCGATTAAGAGTCATCCAACCCAATCAAACAAAGCAAATGTTTGACCAACGTGCCAGCTGCATGTGTTCTGTTTTATGAGTAATTAATTAATTAACAACAGATATTAAAATGCAATGCTAATAGGATATGTTTGACTTTTGTAAATTATAGACCTTGACTTTATAAACAGGCCAGACTAAACCGTGTAAAACAACGTTGATTGGCAATGATGAGTATAACGACACGGCACATACATAATCAAATGGATATGGATTCTTGGTTGTACTGCTCTGTGTGTAGATCTCAGACAATTAAAAGATAATTACGTAACTTGATAGATGTTGTTATGGATGATTTTTGAGGTGAACATAAAGATCAACTCAACGGAGAATTTTAATTAGTTTTGAATGACGAAGGAATTTGATGATGTTTGCTTTGGGGCGGTGATAACTATGAAGTTTTAATTTGTTTATTTCCTTTGTTTAATACTTTAGAAAATTTGAAGATGCTTTTGTTCATTTTTGTGCTGAATAAATAAATCTCAAATTACAAGATCATATATAGATTGATAAAGAAATCTGATCAACTATCAAAATCATTGGCACTTCCATCTCCTTGCAGTACTTGAATGGTAATTAACTTTTAAAAGCTTATTTTAATTTGGATGGCCAGGTCTTATTATTATTATTATTATTATTATTCATCAATGAAATAATTAAGAGATAAAACTACTTTTAAATTATTTTTTTTTAGGTATTTAAAAAATAATAATATTTAAGAAGTAAACGTAGAATACCAATAACCTCTTGTCAATGTGGTTGGACTCCAAGTGAGCCTCTACCACCACGGTTCAACGTTTGGGTATATATATATATATATATATATTACTTGTCCCTCCTTAGCTATCAATTCCCAAGTGTGGGTGCTGTCTCCCTGACTGTGGGAGTAGATATATATATATATATATTACTTGTCCCTCCTTAGCTATCAATTCCCAAGTGTGGGTGCTGTCTCCCTGACTGTGGGAGTAGATATATATATATATATATATATTACTTGTCCCTCATTGGCTATCAATTCCCAAGTGTGAGTGCCGTCTCCTTGACTATGGGAGTAGAATTCTGGACTGAACTAATAGAGCCTTATCTCGCCAAATCCCGACAGTTGTTGTTTGTCAATCATATGGACTGAGCTAACTATGGGTGCTGTCTCCCTGTTGTTAAGTAAACATAGAACCTCTTTCCATTTATTTTTATTTTTTAAAAAACAACCATTTTCTTTTCTTTTCTTTTTTGATTTGAACCATCTGTCAATCATATGAAATAAAACATTACCATGTGCAATTGTATACATCTTCGATAAATTAAATCTTAACAAATGACAGTGACAATAGTGGTAGTTAATTAAATAATTAAAGAAGGAGCTTCTAGATACACATAAAATAATGAGTAATAAACTTTTATTGAATGGATATAAAATACGAGGAATATGCTTCTGATTATGTGTTCCAATGAAGGTTTTTCTATCTCTAATATGGCGCTTAAAATTTTTTGAGAGAAATTCGTCAAATTTAATTCTAACCGGACTGTGGCAAAATTTCGTTTTTAACCAACATTGCTAGTAAAAAGACTATATTGCCCTTAATGAATAACATGTCATATTTTACAAGATGAATTGAAAACATATTACATGACAAACTATTATGTAATGTTTATCATAAACCCAGAAATTGAAGAAATATGTTACATGATGAATTATGAAATATTATAAGGTTGGCTATTGTGCAATGTTCAGCAGAAACCCAAAATTTTGAAAAACTTCAAAATTGATTTTGAAAACCACGACATAATCTAAAATAGTATTGAAACTCATGAAATATACATTAATACAAATAATTGCTAGCTATTTAATGCATTAAAAACTCACATAATGGCGACTAGAAGGAAGAAATAGGGATTTTGGAGAGATAAAGTGAAGAACTAAGAGTGAAGGAAGAAAGAGAAAAAGAAGAAAAAACTCCGAGGGAATTTTCATCACTTTCAAGTTAATTTTGAATAGTGTTGGTTGAATATGATTTTATTTTGAAAATAAGGTTAAAGGTGAATTTTGATTTCAAAAATACGTTAAATTTGTCTATTTAGTCTATTTGTTATTTTGAATTATTACAATTTAGAGTTTTGGCAGAGAGACACATATATGACTTGAATCCATAATCACATTGATATGGATGTACGCAAGGGCGAAGCTAAGATTTTAGCTTTAAGGAGGCTAAGACAAAAATTAATATTAAATGTCATGAAAGACAAATTGTAACCGATTATTGTTTTATATCTCGAAAATCATTTATAACTAAATCTATTAAATTTTCAGTTCGATTTTCGTTTCAATTACATAATGATTTAATTTGTGATAAAATGTTTTTTTTCTTTTTACAAAACCAATGTATAATCTTAACATAGTTGAGAATGGTTTTTTATTTTATTTTATTTTTATTTTCTATTAGTTTCCAACTAATAAAATCTAAATTTTAAGAGCTTTTTTAAAACATTAAAAAAGACTGGTAATAAATATTCAATAATTTAACAAGAGACATAAAATAAATATATTCATCATAATATATTAAAATACCACTGTTATATTAATATATTTACATTATAATTATTTAAATATTTATAATTTAATTTTATAATGTTCATCTCAAATCAAATTAACTTAAAATAAATTTAAATAAATAAAGATTTAAATAAAAACTAATAAGAGATATTTATTTTAAATGTATTTTCGAGAATGAGTGATAATCCAATGGTTAAAACAAAGTCAAGTTTAATATAAAAAAATAATAATAACAAAGTCAAGTTTTATTTTTAAAAAATAAAAAGTAATGTCCAACACTCTAACTACCAAGTCAGAGACACACTTCCCAATATTGTATTTCTTTCTCCTCTCTCACAACTCACAAGCTCTCTATTAGTTCTTACCGTCTCTAACCTCCACTCAACCTCTATTCAAAACTTCTTCTTCTGCAATTTTTTTAATTTAGTTTTTTTTTAAAAAAAAATTTCTTGGAGGGGCCATGGCCCCTGTCGGCCTTCCTCTAGATCCGCCCCTGGATGTGCGAGCGTGAGAGACAACTGGACCAACTTCATCTCCACATGAAATTTATGATTAAGAAAAAACAAATAATTTAGTTAACAAAAACAGAGAATATTCTTTCTTTTCATTTTTTGCACGAATAAAACAATTCATAAACAAACCGGCTTGACAAATAGCCAGGGGTGAATTTATTTTCTAGTTTTTAATGATGGAATGACATGCAAAAAACATCCAACTAGATTTCTTGTTGGGTATAAGTAACAACCAAGTACCATTGTCATAGATCCATTCATGATTAGAGTAGCGTGAGACTAATGGCGGTCACAATTTGGTTTCGGACCGAAACGGCGGTTTCGGTTTGGTGGCCACCCAAAACCGAAACCGAAATTAGAAATTTGGTTTGGTATACGGTTTCATACCGTCGGTTTTACGGTTTTGGTTTTGGTTTTGGACGGTTTCAGTTTCAGTTTCGGTTTCGGTTTTTAACTTCTTTTTTTAAAAAAATTTCTGCCACATGGCATCGTCTGATTTGTCGAATTATTTTTATTTATTTATTTTTTTAAAAAACCGCTGGTTTTGGTTGGTTTTGAGGAATGCCAAATCGAAACCGAAACCGAAACCGAAACCGTGTAGACTGGTTTTCAAATTGACGGTTTCGGTTTTGACCGTATGGTTTCGGTTAAACCGACGGTTCAACCTAAACCGTGGCCACCACTAAGTGAGACCATCAAAGATTTTACCTTTTAAGACTTAAAAGTTAAAATCATTGGTTTCAGAACCATACCTTAGCAAAACACTTAGACTATGTTTGGTAGGAGGGAGGGAGAGTATGAGAGATGGATAAATTAAGAGGGAGTGAGTAAAAAGGATGGAGAGGATAACATCAATCCTCCATATTATTTGGTATTGAAAAGAGGGTTGGACTAATTGATTGGTATTGAATTTATAAAATTACAATATTGCCCTTTAAAAAATTAGAGGGTAGTATAAAAAGGGAGGACACATTTGTCTTTGCCCCCCATCACTGTCCCTCCTTTCTCTCATCCGCAAAAATTGGGGGGATTGAATTTTGTGGACCCAGAGGGAGAAGCTCTCCCTCCTCTCCTCCTCTTTCTTCACTTCTCCCTTCAACCAAACAAGGGATTTGCTCTCCCTCCCTTCTCCTCTCCCTCAAACCCTCTCCCTCCCTCCATCTTTCCCTCATACCAAATAAAAGGTTAGAGCATCTCCAATGGAGAGCACTAAAAAATACATCAAGATAGTGTAAAAAGAGAATATTGTGGGAATATTCTTACATTAAATTTTTTTTCCACTCCAATGCACCCAATACCAATTTAGTGTAAAAGGGTAATTTTACAAGAATATTCTCTCAATAAACCTTTATACAATACTAGTTAATCTGTATTAACTTAAACAAAATTGATTAATTTTTTTTTGACATAAAAAATATTATTCTTAAATAATTGATTGTATAATATATATAAAAAAAAAAAAACAATTTTCATCATAATTTTACCCAAAATTTTTCACCATAATATTATTCAACTTATTTATCCATCATAAATATATATATTAATATTGGTGTTATTTTATAGATCTAAACGAGATCTTTCCAACGATATAATTTTTAAAATAAATATCATTATAAATAAGTGTGGAAGGGTTAAATTAGGAATTGTAATAAAACAATTTAGTATTGATTTGACATTTTAATAAAAAAACAATGAAAAAAAGTAGTGTTGGTGTGAATAGTGGTCCACTAAACTAAGTGAAGCACTATTCACAAGCACATCAAATTCATTTTGGATCTTGTGTTTTAGTGTTGGGTTGTAGATGACCTTAAAATCGTTGATGTCTTACGATAATAGATCTCCTACGATGGTACATGTGTACCACAAATATTTCACATCTAATAGTTATATATATATATATATATATATATATATTTGAAATATTACAATAATTCAAGGTTTTTAGGGAGGGGAAGAGATTCGAACTCATAACTTCGTGGTGTAGGTTTGAGGGGCATAACACCGGATAAACCTTATATGAATTGTCTAGAGAAATGTAGGAGTGACGATATTTACACCCCTCTAAAACTTTATCTATACACCAAAATTATATATTTTCAAAATTCCAACATTGTCCTTGAACTAAATTTTTAATAATTTTTTCTTTTAAAAAAAAATTAATTCTTTAATTAAAAGATATTATCTTGTCAAAAAAAGAAAGATATTATAATATATTTTTTAACCGTTTTCTTTTTCAAAATCTTACTAATTAAATTAAAATAAAAGACAAAAAATAACAAATAAAATTAAAATCCAAGACAGAAATTTGGGTGGAGGGAATTGCATTCGTTCTCCTAAGGTTGAAAAGATGGAGTAACGTTGTAACAACCTCTTCCAATACCTTCCATCAAAAATTAAGGAGAAGGTTGTAGGTGGTCGAACTACGGTTGATGTGGATCGGGCTGGATTGTGTAAGCCCAAGGCAACTTGGTTAAGCTTGTCAAATTTTAGATGTCCTCTCTTCGATAAATCTATAAGAAATGATGGTCTATCGACCAAAAGTTACTGTCTTCTTAATTGAACCTGCAAAAGAATAAGAGAACACAGGCATATAAAGAAAACAATGTAGATAGGGGATTAGATTCTTAGCTTTAGGTATGTTTGGGTTGAGCAATAGCAGTTGACCGTGTCTCTGATCGAGTTCTGGCAGCCGGAATTAATATGTTCAAAATTTTAATACGCTTTATATGAGCTTTTGTTAATGAGAATTTTCAGAGAGACTTCATTGTGAGAGAACCCTGTTATTTATAGGCATATGAGCCATCTCCAACGTTCACATGATCGTGGGTTGATTGTGGGCGTGATTCAATATTTCCTCTCTTTTGAATCAACAGTTATAGCTTCTTGTAACTAAAGATTTGACTTGGTCTTTAAAAACGGCCAAGTCTTGATTGCTGATGGTTTCGGGTTGACCCAATAATGGGCCCAAGTAAGACCCAACACTTAAGAAAGCCAGGGTTTTATCATGTTGGGCCTATGAGCCATTTTTGGCTACTACAGTTTGTCCCCCACTCTCTAGAGATGATATCATCAACTTTGGAGAGAGATTTTTTAGCCGTCGTTTGCATAGTTGACTATGATATCATTTCGAGCGGCACTCAAAATATATTCAGAGGGATTACTCTCATTGAATTGATTGTCATTTCAATAAAGTGTCGAGTGACTTTGATGTCGGTTCAAGAGGTACCAAGAACATCTCTTGAGAATTTGTCGAATAAAGAATCGACCATGGATCTCGTCGAATGATTTTAAGTCGAGTTGCTTACGCAGTTTTGACTAATCGTGATGAATCAACCAAGGGTCGTATGGATCTTAAACGTCGGCTCATGTGACAATCCGTTTGTTTGTTTTTTTCCATATTGTGTAGGCAGAAAGCAAGTCGATGGGACAATTGCGTTTTTAGTGCTCTATGTTGACATCAGATGCATTTAATATGGGTTTAGTTTTCGAAGCGTTTGAAATTCAAACCGCGCGGTTACCTTAGTAAGTTGATAATCGAATAGGCGCTGACACGTGGCAACTAGGGTTAAACATCTACGGTTAAGTTTTTTGTTTTATAAATCAAAAGACTTACCTTCAAACGCTCACTTCTCTTTACGCAATTTTAGTATGCTTTTTGGCAAACGAAAATGAAAAAAACTCTCTTTTCACCAAAGTATCAACAAAGCTTCATCGATCTTTCCAGCATTTCCTTCAAGGTTAGTAAAGAGAAAAACATTTACACATTTTATGTTTGTTTTGCATGAGATTTACCTTTTTCTGAATAGGGAATAGATTGAAGTGTTTGATGCTCATTTTATGCGTTTTTTGCTGTTCTTGAGTTTCTTTGTTGTATTTTGAATATATTTGAAATATCTGATTCATTCGTATGTTGAACCTGTTCGTATGATGTGTTGAAAGTCTCTGGTTTTTTTGAATGTCTCGTAAGTAGGCCCCTAAATTTTAGCAGCCGCTCGACCTGGGATAGGTTAAGATTTATAAGATTTGATCGACTTTATAAAAGACTTTGTTCTTTTGAAGAAAAAAATCTAGTTCTTAATTTTACGCAGGAGACCCTAGGTTTTGATTTTTAAACCTTAGGTTATAATTGCGTTTAGTTTTTACCTGACTTCTGCATTTTTTGCATGTCAGTTTTTGGAGAGATGTCGAGCCACCTAATAGTCCTAGAATCGCGTTTTGATTGGACTGGTAGCGATGAGGGTAAGGATGAAAGAGTCGATAGTAGACTGGCAAGAGACAATCGACTGGTATCAATAGAGGATCCGTTGAAGGTAGTTTCGATAAATACAAAGGATATGTTAGACCAAGGTGTCGTCTGTGCCGTTTCTGGTTTGGTTGATTCTTTAGACTGTGTAGATGTTGCGGAGGCATCTATTTTTGGTCGTGCATTAGGTGTCTTAGGAGATAGTCCGGCAAATATGCTTACGGATAGTATCTTACCAGGTATACTGACGATTTATGGTATTCCGAACTTTGTCGAAGTACGTGCACCGAAGGAGCATGAGAAGGCAGACTGGGATGTTCTTGGATGGACATGTTTCTACTAGTATACCCTTTGTTTGGGGTTCAGATTCCCTGTCCTTCCATTGTCTAGACAATTGTTGCAATATTATGATATTTCCCCTAGCCAGTTGATGCTAAATGGTTGAAGGATATTGTTGAATTTGACTGTTCTATGCGAGAGACGTAAGATAAATTTTGGGCTGGGGTGTCTCTTGCATAACTACTATTTGAAAGAACACGTGAGCGACGGAGGTCGTTATCTATTGATCCCCAAGTCTAAAGAGCATCAGTTGATAACTGATACTACGATAAACAACCGTAATTGGAAGGATACTTTCTTTTTCGCTAAAAGTCCTCTAATCGACGGTCCTTGGGGGGAGTCTCGAGATGTCTATCGACGAATATAGAATCACCATGGTGAGTGTCGACTAATATTTTTCGTTTGAAAATCTTTTTCATTGAGCTTCCCTAAGTATTAACTAGTAATTTCTCTATGTATAAATCAAGGGTATGGATAGCAAACCGTCGTGCGACGAGGCATAAGAGCGTACTGGTGAAATATTAGTCATACCTGCAGATGATAGAAGTTGTAGAGAATTGCTACTGATGGTAAGCTTAGTCCTAGCAGTTTCTGGTGTTGGTCGACATTGAATAGATCATGAGACCCATATCCTTTTGAGAAAGATTTCGTGTCGTATATTTGGGCTAGGAGGAGTTTTGAAATACATGGGTGTGATATGAGATTTCTTTCCTCTATTACTAACATTGAACGTCGTTTCGCAGTGACGTCAATGTCGAACGCCAAGATCAACCTGCCAAGCAAATCTAATGCCTTGAAGCACTATAAGGAAGAGATCGCTAGAAAAAAGGCGGAGAAAAAGAAAGATACGGCCGCCAAGTCAATGGAGATGCGCCTGCAGTTCCAGTTCTTGTTTTTACTTCGTCGCCTGAAGACAGCCTTGTGACGAAGCAGAAAAAGAATGTCGCTACCAATCGTGGGAATGGCATCGAATCTATCCCGAAGTCGACGACAGAGGTGAATATTATGGAGCTGGACTCGTCGATGATGCTTCTTTCTTCAGGCCTCTCGTCGTTCAGGGAGCCGACAGGGTTTCTTGAGAAGTCACATGAATTCCTCCTTTCTGCTAATGAGTTTTATTTGAAGCCTAAGAAAACGGCGGAAGTATTCAATGCAGACATTCAATCGACGTTTCAGGTGAGTTTGTTTACTGAAGCTCTTTTTTTTTTTTTTTTAATTTAATTTAATTTTTTTATCATCATTTTCATGTTTTTTTCATTGATATGACGTTTTCCTTTTTTGCAGGTTTTGCAAGTGCAGTTGCATCTTTATGATAGATACAAGATTGTCAACGACAGGTGCTCAAAATATTGAAAGATGAATGACATTCTTAAGGCCGATAATGCTAAATTTGACAAGGTTTTGAAAGAGTTAGAACAGAAAAACTCAGCTATAGAGGAGGAGTTGAAAAGTTGTAAAAGAAGAAAGGGATCAACACTGTGAGGAGTCGACAAGGGCTAATGCAGCTGTCGCTGAACAAAATAGCCTTGTCAAAGGTTTAGAAGGGCAATTGATATCGATAGCAGCTGAGGCGATGTGGAAAGCTAAGGCGGAGATTTTCAAGGAGTATATGGCTGGTGAGCATGTGAAATGGGACAGGGCGGAAGTGCAAGAGGTGATCGATACATATGAAGAGATGCTTAGGCTTGAGGCCTTTCCGTTTGGAGAAACTGAAGAGATGGTCAATGGAGGAAAGATCAACAAGAGCCAAGCTAATGATGATGACCTCGACAATGTTGGAGATCCGAGTGCTATTGTTGCTGACCAGGCCCAGGATTGATGTTGACTGTTAATTCTTTTTTTTTTTTTTTTAATTTTATTTAAAAAAACTTATTGAACTTTTAGTCTGCAATAGTGGATGATTCGGTCGACGCGACCACTATTTTTATTCGTATCATGATGCCTTTCTGTTTCATATTTCATTTTGAATTGACCTCATGTGTGCTGGTTTTGATTTAATATTTTTTGTGGAAACGATACGTCCATCATATAATGGGATTTGCACAATTTTGGTTTTTAGTCTTAATGAGATATAAGCTTGTAAACTTGTGCTCATAAGTAGTCTGATTGACACGACCTATAATTAATCGCGTGCCTGTTTGTTTAGGTTGGTAAATCCTTTTATAATGAATTGTGTTCAAACATAAAGTTGTCGAATGATAATGTATATTATTTTGAATATCGCATACATGCGTTTCGTTTGGGTCGACAAGACCTTTCTTTACATAGAGATAATCGCGTACATGCGTTTTTTTTTTGTTTTGTCAACACAACCTTTCTTTACATAGAGATAACCTCGTACATGCGTTTCTTGGTCAATATGACCTCTTTTTGTTTTTTACATTGAAATAATCATGTACATGCATTCCGTTTGGGTCGACAAGACCTTTCTTTACATATAGATAATCACATACATGTGTTTTTTGGTCAACCAACATGACCTTTCTTTACATTAAAATAATCTTGTACATGCGTTCTGTTTGGGTCAACAAGACCTTTCTTTACATAGAGATAATCGCGTACATACGATCGTTTATGTGTCAACAAGTTTGTCCCCCAGTGTTACTCCCTGACTCTCAAATATGATGTTGAATGAAATTTTGAGAGTTGGATTTGGCGTTGTCGAAGGATCGATCTGTAGTAGCAAATGTATACCTTGTCGATGTCAACATCTAATTTATAGAAAGATGTTAGTTTTTGATGAGCTCAGTTTACACTTAATTATATTAAGTTTTCATTATTGCTCCTCGAGGGTCAAATTGTTAGTTTATGATAAAAAATAATAAAAAGTATTAAGAAATAGAGAAGTCTAGAAATGGTACTTTTTTAGATGTAGAGCGTTCCAACTGTTGTGTAATTCTCAACCGTCGAGTCCTCACAGCTTGTATGCTCCACGCCCTTTATGTCAGTAATTTGGTAGGAGCCTTCCTATGTCGGACCTAATTTTCCCGCTCCTTCTTCTATTGTATTTTGGAAGATACGTCATAGTAGCCAGTCGTTAAGTTTGAATACCCTGATCCATACTTTCTTATTGTAGTGTCATGCGATTTGTTGCTGGTAGGACTGTATTTAAAGGGCCGCTCGTTCTCGTCGTTCATCTAGGTGAACTACTTCAAAGTTGAGCACTAAACTGTTCTGTTCCTCATTTGGGTTTTTGCTTCATGTGATTGAAAGTCTTGTTTCGATTGAGATTACTGCTTCCGAGCCATATACAAGTGAGAATGGTGTTTCACCGGTCGATCGACGGGGCGTGGTTCTGTACGACCATAGAATTTTAAGGAGTTTTTCTACCAATTTGCTTTTTTCTACCTCTAATCATTTCTTGAGTGTGTTGACAATTGTTTTGTTTGTCGACTCCGCTTGTCTATTGGTTTAGGGATAACGTGGTGTTGAGAAACTTAACTTTATTCCATACTTATCGCAGAAATTCTTGAAGTTGTATGATATAAATTGGGATCCGTTGTCGGTCACTATTTCCCAAGGTACACCGAATCTTCAAATGATATTCTTCCATACGAAATTGCGTACCTCAATGTCGCGGACTTGTTGAAAGGCTCCGATTTCGACTCACTTGGTGAAGTAGTCTGTCAATACTAGCATGTAGACAAAGCCTCTTGATGCTTCGGAGAGTTTGCCTATAATATCTATTCCCCATTTTATAAAAGGCCAAGGGGCTGAAATTGAATTTAACATATCGGTGGGAGGTGTGATACTGGTGCAAATCTTTGACACTTGTCGCATGATTTCTCATGGTTTTGAGAGTCCGTATGCATTGTCAGCTAGTAGTATCCTGCTGTGATGACTCTGTTCGACAAGCTTCGAGCTCCATAATGATTTCTGCATTATTTGAAATGTAGACTCTTGAGGATGTCGTACACTTCTCGTGGAGTCATGCATCTTAGGTAGGGTCCTGTAAACGATCTTTTGTAAAGCTTACCATATATGATGTAGAACTTTATGACTTTTGCTTTGATCTTTCTAGAGTCGGATCTGTCCTCAGGTAGAATGTCGGCTTTGAGATAATCTAGTAAATGATCCATCAAACTTCTTCCATGATCGACTAGTGTCAAAACTTTGACTTCTTGAATAGTTGGCGACATGAGATAAACGACGGGGATAGATTTTGAACCATTGGTCGTTGTCGACCCAAGGCTCGCCAATGCATCCGCTCGAGAATTCTCTAATCTGGGTATCTATTGGATAGTAAATTCATCGAATGTCGACTGAAACTGTTTTGCTTTTGCCATGTATGCTGTCATCCTTTGGTCCCTGGCTTCGTATGAACCATCCATCTGTCGAACAAACAGTTGAGAGTTGCTCAGAACTTGGATCTTTCTAATATTTAAGTTCTTTACGAGGTTCAGCCCGGCGATTAGAGCTTCGTATTTGGCTTCATTGTTTGTCACACAGAACTGATAGTGGATTGATTGTTCCAAGACGTCTCCCAGTGGGGATTTGAGCACTAGACCTAGTCCGTTTCCTTTGTTATTGCTGGAGCCGTCGACCGATAACGTTCATTTTTCGGTTGTACAGTCATACGATCTTCCGCGAGCCCTATTAATTCTTGTTCAGCCTGCACATTCTCACATGGGTAAAATCTACAATAAAATCAATCAATACCTGTGATTTCATTGCTGTCCGTGGAAGGAATTTGACATCGTATTCGCTAAGTTCGATTGTCTATTTCCTCAATCAACCTGAAAGTTCAGGTTTATGAAGAATATTTTTTAGTGGAAACAAAGTTAATACCTTAATGAAGAGGCATTGGAAATATGGTCTTAGTTTGCAAGTTGCTACGATTAAAGCTAATGCCAATTTTTTCAGTCGACTATATCATGTTTCTACGTCGAGCAATGCTTTGCTCACATAATACACTGGGCGTTGTATGTCGTCTTCTTCTTTGACTAGTACTGCACTTACGGATGTGTTAGATACATCCAGATAGACGAATAGTGTTTCATCATCTTTTGGTTCCGACAATAGCGGAGGTGATGTCAGATATGTCTTGATGGCTTGTAGTGCCTTCTCGCATTCGTTATTCCATTTGAACGTCTTGTTTTTTCTTAACGTGTCGAAGAATAGATGACATTGTTCAGATGATTTGGAAATAAATCTGTTCAAGGCTTCTACTCGACTTGTGAGTTTTTGCACATCCTTGACGCATCTGGGCGAATTGATTCCTTGTGTGGATGGAATTTGGTCTGTATTGGCTTCGACACCTCTTTAGGTGATCGAGTAGCCTAACAACTGTCCTGAAGATACGCCAAAAGAACATTTAGTAGGGTTTAGTTTCATACTGTATTTGTCTAGAATGTTGAACGACTGTCTTAGGTGCTCGATGTGTTGTTGAGCCATCAGTGACTTGACTAACATATCGTCGATATACACTTCCATCATCGTCCCAAGCATTTTGGCGAACATTTTGTTGACAAATCATTGGTAGGTTGCACCTGCATTTTTTAAGCCAAAAGACATTACTTTATAGCAAAAAGTACCTCGCTCAGTTACGAATGCAGTTTTCTCTTGGTCGTCTAGATGCATCAAGATTTGATTGTATCCCGAACAAGTGTCCATGAAACTGAGTAATTCGTGCCCTGCCGTCGCGTCGACTAACATATCAATGTGGGGAAGCGGGAATAAGTCTTTAGGGCATGCTTTGTTAAGACCCGTGAATTCGATGCAAACGTGCCATTTTTCATTCTTTTTCTTGACCACCATGACGTTTGCCAGTCAGTTCAAATACTTCACCTCTTTTACTGATTCGATTTTGAACAATTTCTGAATCTCTTCATTGATCACTTTATTTTCCTCTGGAGTAAATTTCCTTCACTTTTGTTTCACAGTCTGATGGTCGGCGTCTACTTACAATTTATGAACTATTACCTTTAAGTCGATTCCAACCATGTCTGAATACGACCAAGCAAAGCTGTTTCGTCGTTCCCTAAAGAAATCGATCGATTGTTCACATATCTCCTTTGGTAGTCTGAATCCAATGAGGACTTTGCGTTCTGGCTATTTGAGGTCTGTCGATACTTTGTCGAGTTCTTCTATTTTTGACGTGTTTAGGGTCGATTCGACGTTGACCTTCTTTAATTGCTATAATTCTTCTTTCTTTTTTTCCTTCATGGTGTTTTGGTAGCACTCCTTGGTTGCCCTCTGTTCGTCTTTTATTTCTCGTACTCCCCATTTCGTTTGGAATTTGATCATTTGATGGTAGGTCGATGGGATCGTGTTTATCTCGTGTATCCAAGGCCTGCCTAGGATTACATTATATAAGGATTGGCAGTCGAGCACTAAGAAATTAATATAAAGGTTGACTCCTTCTGTATAGACTGGTAGTATGACTTCACCTAGAGTACTTTTCTATTCTCCACTAAAGCCTATCAACATTGTTGTTCGACGACTGAGTTTGGATTCGTTGACCTGCATTTCTCTTAGGGCATTAATAAATAGAATATTACATGAATTTCCATTATCTATTAAATTGCGTTTTGTTAAGCAATTTGCAATATGTAAAGATATAACAAGTGCATCATAGTGTGGAGAAAACAAATCTAATTTGTCCGTCATTTTGAAGGTGACAGTTTCATCGATATTTGAAGGATGTCCTAATTAGGTCTGATCTCTGTGTTCGACACTTGTTGCATATGCCTCTTTGCCGTAGAGTAACTAATACCACTAACTTCAGATCCTCTTGTGATATAATTGATCACACGGTCTTGTCGCGGTGGTTTTGGTGGACTGTCGTTTGTGACTGCTTGCCTTTTTTCGTAGCGTCGAGCTAAGGTTTGCTTTCCCTTATTTGTCACGAATTCCTATAGATGTCCTTGCTTGAAAAGCTCTATAACTTCTAGCTTGAGGGCAACGTAGTCTTCTGTTCGATAGCCATGGTCTCTGTGGAACTCGCATCTTAGTCTTACGTCCCGATATTCTAGGGGTGCATTCATCTTTTACGGCTATTTGATTGTTTTGCCCATTTCTTTCATCGCTACTACGAGGTTGACCGGTTCGATGCTTAGATTATATTATGGCACTTCGATGCGTGGTCGACTCGTCATCGGATAATTTCGCCCATATGGTCATTCTCCGTTTGGACCTTCATGTTGCAGTTGTACATTCCGCTTTTGACTTGTCGGGTAAGGTTCTGACCTTCTGTCATTTGACCTTCTATCGATTCGATCATTTCTATGGTTTGTATTGTTGTTGACCTTACTTATGAAATTGGTTTCGTCTTTTTCCCATTTGATTTGGGCCCACGCTTTTGCTAACACATCCTCCATTGTCCTGTATGGATATTTTGTAAGGTCTTTGTATAGGTCGGAATCAAACATGAGGCCTTTCCTAAATGTATAAATGGCAGTCGCCTGGTTGCAATGTGGGATCTGCACTTTTTCCCTATTAAAGCGTCCAGCATAGGTCTTTAAATTCTCACCTTGCCTTTCCGTGATCGTATACAAGTTGTTTGACTACTTTCGAGATTTTGGCTGCTTGCAAATTGATCCACGAACGTATCTGTAAGCTGTGCAAAGGAATTAATCGAATTGTTAGGCAAATTAGTATCCCATTGTAGAGCTGGACCATTGAGACTGGACCCGAAGGCTTTGCACATGCACGCTTCTCGTAGGTCGCCTGGAATTGCTGCAGTAAACATCCTTTACTTGTATTGTGCTATATGGTTGTCTGGTTCAGTCGTGCCTTTATATTGCTTTATGTTTGGGAAGCTAAATTTTCTAGACATCTCGACAAAGGCTATGGAGTCGACGAAAGGTGAATCAGTGAAGCTATCCGCTGCACTTTTCTTTATCGGAGCTGGAACTCATGGAATCCTTTAAATAAGGGCTTCCATCTTTGCGAACCTACGGGGAAATTCCAAACTAGGAGTTAAAGTTAAGTTGGTTCCAGGTTTTCCTAATCCTGGTGTTGATTGGAGTGATTGGGCGTCCTTGGAACGTTTTCGGGTTTCTGGTCCATGGCTGAATCTTGCTCGTTCAACGCTTCATTGAGGTCGATGTCGACCCGAGCCTTTTGTGGCGTATGCTGATTCTGCTGGTTCTGTTGGTTACCAGGATTACCATCTGATTTGGCGGGGTTCCCTGGTGCGATCGGGGCTGTTCGATTGACAACCTACAAACCATTCCTAACTTATGTTGGATCCTCTGATGCTATATTTTCGGGTGACACTCCATTGATCAAAGCTCTTAACTCGCCATTTGTCGCTCGGATCGCAACGTTTTTTGCTTCAAGTGCTCTTAATTTCTCTTCGTTTGCTGTCATCTGAGTGGTCAGCGCTGCGATCTGTTCTTTAACAGTTGGTGCATTTCCACTCCCAGACATGTTGATTAGGGGTTTGATTGAATCGACTAGCTCACTCGTAAAGTTGTGATAGGCCCCATGGTGGGCACTAAACTGTAGGTGGTCGAACTACGGTTGATGTGGGTCGGGTCGGGTTGTGTTAATCCCAAGGCAACTTGATTAAGCCTGTCAAATTTTGGATGTCCTCTCCTCGATAAATCTATAAGAAATGATGGTCTATCGACCAGAAGTTGCTATCTTCTTAATTGAACCTGCAAAAAAAAAAAAAAAAAAAAGAACACAGACATATAAAGAAAACAATGTAGATAAGGGATTAGATTCTTAGCCTTAGGTATGCTTGGGCTGAGCAATGGCAGTCGACCGTGTCTCTGATCGAGTTCTGGCAACCGGAATTAATATGTTCAGAATTTCAATACACTTTATATGAGCTTTTGTTAATGAGAATTTTTAGAGAGACTTCTTTGTGAGAGAACCATGTTATTTATAAGCAGATGAGCCATCTCCAACGTTCACATGATCGTGGGTTGATTGTGGGTTGATTGTGGGCATGATTCAAGGAGGTATTTCCTCTGTTTTGAATCAACGGTTATAACTTCTTGTAACTGAAGATTTGAATTGGTCTTTAGAAACGGCCAAGTCTTGATTGCTGCTGGTTTCGGGTCTACTCAATAATGGGCCCAGGTAAGACCCAACTCTTAAGAAAGCCTGGGTTTTATCATATTGGGCCTATGAGTCATTTTTGGCTACCACAAAGGTCAATTCTCCTCCCGTATTTATTATTTATTATTTATTTTTATTTTATAATTTATTCATTTCTATTATTTTCTGGCTCATACACTTTTTTGGAGCGAAACTGTTTTGTGATACCTATTCTCAGAAGTCACAACTCAAATGGTTGTCTTGCTATGACCTTTAGATGGCTTTTTAATAAGGTTAAATAGGAGGATTTTGAGTTTAATTGTATGCTTTTGCAGAGTTTATTGTATGATAGAAATGCTTTTATTCATAAAGGAAAAAGCATTTCATAATACCCATAAACTATTTGAAGATTCAGTTTGGGCTGGATTCCCTCCTATAATATATATATAATTAGTAGGATGCACATTTGGGGAATGAGGATAGATATAGATCCCCCTGTCTCATTTTTCCATTTGAGGAAAATGGGGATGGAGAATTTTGGGGGGACCTATATCCATCATCATCCTCAATTCCCTATTTTTTCCGTTTTTTCCCATTTCTCATGTTCCTCCATTTTCTCATTTGACTAAAATTTACAAATTAAATTAAAAAAACAAGCATTCCATTACAAATACAAAATAAAATTAATTAGTACATTTTATATAAAATGTGTATATATATACTTAGGGAGTTAAGGTTTTCAAAGAATAAAAAAAATTAAAAAAAAAATATTATAATTATATTTATATATGTTTGGGGAAAATTGGGATGGGTGACCTCCCCCCTTTCAATATAATTGTGGGAAAAATGGAGAAATGAGGATGGGGAGGCCCCCCCCCCCCCCCCCCCCCCCCGAAAAAATGTGCATCTCTAGTAATTAGTAATGATAGGTGTTACAAATTTTTTTTTTCCTAAATGATGTGGTACGTGAGGTGTCAACATTATATCAGTCATCATATAATCAACATTATATCAATCAATCTAATGAATTATAAGATGTTGACATCTCACGTGCCATATCATTTAGGACAAAATTTTGAGACTTTTAGCATTACTCATAATATATATTTACTTCAAAATTAAAAGAAATGACATTTGATAATGTGGGGTGTGTTTACAATATATTATTATTTTAAAAAAAATTAATAGGATGTAAATTGAATATACACAACTTGGCCCAAAGGCTTTCTAATTTAGAATTCATACTCTAATTTGGGCTCTTGGACCATTACACAAGCCCAAAGTTGTCTCATAAAACATTTTGAATAAGAAAAAGGACGGTGTTATTAGCACACCATCAATAACTATTCAAGGAAATAATATACGACTTGAATCACATATTTATGGTGCAGGTGTATAGAATATGCCATTAAGTCAACCTCACTTTTCAATAAGTTTTTTTAATTACATCTCATAAATTGAATAAAAAATTTTAAATAAAAGAGGTGCCGAGATTACATGTTTAGCTAAAAAAGAAAAATTCTCAAATTCACTTTGCAATTGTTTTTTGGGTGATTGCTTATACTAAAAATATAATTAAATTATATAATAGTATACATAGGTTTGAAAATACACAAAAACAAAAATAATAATTAAATGAATATAATGAATACCGCGATATTTATATATATAGCCGTATATAAGAGCCTATTGTTTTTCATACAAATTGTTAAATAAGTCGTACAATTATACATTATATTTTTAATGATTGAAATAAGTCGTAACATGACTAATGTAATCTCAACTACTAAAACTGTAACGATAAAGGTCAATGACTGAATATCTAATTTGTGTAAGGAAAAGAGAGTTCCATGACCCAAACCCTTCGTATATAAGAATGATCACAAACCGGAAGTGAATGGCACACCAGTGGCCGGCAACCACGACTGGCCGGCAATAAGACTACTGACAGTTTAACGCGAAGCCACCATGGGGCTATTTATAACATGAAAACCCCGCCACTTGACCCTCCGGCGAGTGGAAGAACCAGGCCCATAATTCTTGTACTCTCCATAATAAAACGTATCAAGAGCAAAATTAGTCTCCAGCCATGGTGACCACCCAAGTGGACTGACCAAACTGTCAATATAAGTTTTGATAACAATGGTTCTCGAATATTGTTTCTCCGGTCTGCCCAAGTAGGTCTTGAAGGCTCTGACCACCGGCTTGAGGTCCGGCTCTGCCACGACACGTAAGTTTTGGATGGAGATGGCGGTGTTCTGATAAGGGTCGTTGCGGCCTTGTGCGGTGATGACGTTGGCTTGGCTTTTGAGTGGTCTTCTGACTAAGATGATGCAATTCTGGAAGACAACGGCGGCGTTGCCAAAGATGAAGTCGATGGTGCCGTAGATGTAGCATTCTCGGTAGAATTGTCGCTGAGGGTGGACAAAGAGTGTGTCTTGGTAGCCTTGGAGGGCACAGCGGTAGAAGACTGAGAGATCGGAGGCTGAACGGAGCGCCACCGCCTGACCTTTTAGGGGTCCGACTGTGTTACTGAATGTGATGTCTCGAGCCAAGAAGTGAAATCCATCGATGCCTGCAGGTAATGTAATAGGCGATGTTAATTGAATTATTATTATTAGCCAAAATTTCAAATCATCACCTAATTATTTCCATGAGAAAAAAACTTGATTGTGTTCGGGAGTACTTTCTAATCCAATATTATGTGGCATCTTTCAAGTTATTGGTTTTTTCACTTTTTCATATTACATTACCTGATTTGAATGAGACAAGTTCACATTAAATCACATCTCACTTAATTTGGGTGATTATATAAGAAAGAAAAGTGATGTTAGTGTAAAAATGGTTTCAAGTATATATTCACGTTAATGAAATTGTGTGCTCATAAGAGAAAATTTATAGCAATGACATGGTAATAACAACTCAATTTAGGTTGGTTTTTGAACTAATTTTTTAGATCGTTTAGTATTAGTGATAAAAAAAATATTACAAAAAATTTCTAATAAAACACTAATTAAACCTACTTTTTTGAAAAGAGATATCCAAAAAAAATTAAATTGTTCATATAAAAATGCAATTTAATTACTTTTCAAAAGATTGCATTTTATTAGAAAAGTATTTATAAAGTGTGTTTTTTTTAAGGAAAAAAAAAAAAAAAGACTTTTATTGAATTTTTATTAAAAAACACAAAATAAACACACCAAGTCTTGATTATTTAAGAATGATTTTGACAATACTAAAAGCACTCCCATTTAAGTATTTTAAGAATGATTTTGAGTTTTGATAATAATATGATTTGAAAAGCACTCGTTTAGTCCGATAATTTTCCGGTTTGAGTTGCGGCTAGTATGTGGTATATGAGAAAAAGCACTCGTAAAATTAGTAAAATTACCAGCAGTTGCAGAATTATAGGTAGTAAAACCACCTCCAACGCTATTGCCACTTGTGATGATAGTATTTCTAATGCCATCTCCAACCGTCATAATATTATTATTGTTTGATGCAACCTCAATATTCTCTCTATAAACACCTCTCTTCACGCATATGATAAACCTCCCACTACTCACTCTCCTCTTCACAGCAGCATTGATCGCAACTTGCACCGTCTTGTAATGCCCCGAACCATCTTTTGCCACCACTAAATTCGCCTTCAACGATGAAGACTGCAACAATCTCCTATCGTGTCTCGAAAGCCAGCTTGGAAGCCCGTTTTCTTCTTCTTCTTCTTGATCTGTACCGTAGGAAGTGTAGGTCACGTTTTGATATTTCTTCATCAAGACTCCATTGACGGCCAAGCTGTTGCTGATCAATTGGGACAAATTGTTGGACCTGATCTGGGTGATGAATTTATCGGCGGAGACGTTCAATTCTTGAGACCCCAATTGGCATGTTTGGATGTTGGTTAGGGCTGTGCTTAGCCAAGTCTGTGCATCGAAATCGGTACAGCTCCGGTTCAGGTTCGATCCACCGAGGCATTGTAGAGTTCGATTGAGTTGAAGAACGGTGTTGGCATAGAGTTTCAAGCAATCAGACCATGCAGCCTTCCGGTTATTGTTGTCACAGTTTGGTCCGTACCGCAGGACATGTTTTTGTGCATCGATGGCACGGTCCATGGCTAATTGGACCATCATTTTCCGGAACTGGGTCCGGTGTTTCAGAGTGTAACGCTGGCGGCTGTGGCTCATGAAGTACTTGCATGGCTCAGGGTGCGGTGTTTTGCTGCACCACCAGGTTATGTTCGATGGAGGTGATGGTGATGGTGATGATCATTTCGATAGTGCAGGATTGAAAAATGAAGAAAATGATATGGTGAATAACATGATAAGTGATAATAGCTTGATGATATGCATTGCCATTGTTTGTGGGCTATGATCTCTTTTGATGTTTGTTTGATTTGGGGTCGGGGTTTTTTAAGGGTCATATCTTAGTAAGAGATTTGTTTATGTAAGTGAACGAGTCTTTAGATTGTTTAACAGAGACAAGAGCCTATCCAAAGGATATATATATATATATATATATAGTTGACACTGTTATATTCTAATAAAATCCTAATAATCTATGTAGGTAACTTGAGAACAAGTAATATTAATCAAATGTACTACTAGTTTGGTGTTAGCTAGTTAGTTCAATACTTCAATCTGTGTACGAAGTCTTAGATTCAAATATTTGCTGTGGTCCTCTGCTCTGCTTTCTGTTTCCTCTGTTCTGTTTTCTCGGTTTTCTGCTGTTGTTTTGGGTTTTGTTTTGTTTGTGTTTTGGAACCTTTTCTGTTTTGGTCCTTGGCTGTTGTTCCGGCTGTCTTTGTGTTTGGTGTTGCTGGTTGTTGTTCTTTTGTGGCCTTCTGGCCTCTCAATAAAATCTCTATTTCAAATATATATATATATATATATATATACATATACATATAATATATGATAATTAAAAACTATTGGATTTAAATGTTTTGATTTGGCTGTATGTACTTATCAAAGTTTCTTTTAAATTTAATATGGTTTTCATTAAAATGTGATGATAGTAATACAATGAGGGGGTACTACTTGAAAATTATTGTATATATATATATTTAAAATAAAAAAAAGCACTCACAAAGTCGTAACGATTGAAAAAAATTTGTCATAATATTAAAACAACTATATCAGATTTAATGAACACAATTTACTATCAAACTAAATTGGGTGGTAGATATAGAATTCTATCATTAATATATCTTATAAATATATATATATATATATATATATTAAAGAATAAAAATGATATATATCTATATATATATATTTATAAAATATTTCTTAATCATACAATATATATAATCACCGCACCTAGCTGGAGCAATTCGATAGTTAATTAATATGGTAATTCAGCTTGCTGTCATTGCGACTTTTGACGGTGGAATCACAAAAAGTTATTGCAACTAAAAACAAATAAAAAATAAAATCACAAGAAGTCATTAATTAGAACCCCAACCATTACCCTAGCTTGTGATATAATATCATTTTGCCTTTTATTAATATAATTCAATTGTAATGTATATTAGTTGCACTTCTCTAATCATGAAAAAAATAATCGAATCTATTATCAAAGTTGACCGAATAAACTCTAATAAGTTTATATAAGATGTATATGACAACTTGTGTATAGATAGATAGCAAAAAAGTTTGAAACCATGAAATCTCACACACACCGGTAAATAGTTGTTTCAAAATGTCTCTCCACTCCTAACTCACTAAATTCACTCATATCTCAAAAGTGATTGTGTATTTTCTTTTTCACATTTGTTATAAGAGTTTGAATATCATATTTATCTATACACATTATGGGGAGATATATTCATCTCCAATAGTGGGAGTTACTTTATGGATCGTGTTTATAACATACGGTTGATTTCATTAAGTCCCGGACAAACTTTTTATACACCAATTGATTACTCCTTTAAGTAAAATCTTTACACGTTTAAATATCGAGGGATATAGTTATCGGCCCATAGGAAAGATATATGAGAGGGATGGACTGAGTGAGTATGCGAATCTGTCTCACTCAATGAATTTCCTTACCACATGACATGATTTTAATGAAATGAACTCAGTAATCATAGAGATCCCAACAAAATAAATAAATTGCAATGTTTGACCCGATTAAGAGTCATCCAACCCAATTAAACAAGCAAATGTTTGACCCGGCCAGTAGCATGAAAATTGCAAGGCTCACCACGAACATTTCAAAACCAACGTGCCAGCTGCATGTGTTCTGTTTTATGAAAGTAATTAATTAATTAACAACAGAAATTAAAATGCAATGCTAATAAGATATGTTTGACTTTTGTAAATTATAGACCTTGACTTTATAAACAGGCCAGACCAAACCGTGTAAACAACCTGATTGGCAATGATAATTACGACACGGCACATACAAAATCAAATGGATATGGATTCTTGGTTGTACTGCTCTCTGTGTAGATTTCAGACAATTAAAAGATAATTACGTAACTTGATAGATGTTGTTATGGATGATCTATTGAGGTCACTCAACAAAGAATTTTAATTATGAAGTTGATGATGATTGCTTTGGGGGCGATGATAATTATGAAGTTTTAATTTGTTTATTTCCTTTGTTTAATACTTCAGAAAATTTAGATGCTTTATTTGTCCATTTTTGTGCTGAATAAATAAATCTCAAATTACAAGATCATAGATTGATAAAGAAATCTAAACTATCAAAATCAATTGGCACTTCCATCTCCTTGCAGTACTTGAATGGTACTTTTAAAATTAAAGCTTACTTTGATTTGGATGGCCTCATGGCCAGGTCTTATTAGAAAATATTATATATTCTACTAAAGTCTATGTATATTCATCAATGAAATAATTAAGAGATAAAAATATTTTTAAATTATAATTTTTGAGTGGTGCTATTAACACACCCCTACTGATCTATTTATGTCTCACTTATTTAAAATTTGATTTAATTAAATAAAATTAAATATTTTTATTAATTTATTTTATTTATTTCTAAAACTACCATTTTACTTATTTTTAAACTTAATAAACCTCATCTCTAATATCTCTATCCATATCAGATCTTTTTATCTCTGGTCTCGTCTTTTTCTCACCTCCCATAAACGAATTTATTATTTTTTTCTTTTTTTAAATTAAAAATGAATTTCCTTTTATTATAAAAATAACATCTTAAATAACAAATATCTGTACAACTCATAAATAATATATATATTTATAAATCTGCAAAATTCAGCAATCCATCCACTTTGTACAAAATCATTGCCGTCTTGACTGTACTTTTTTTTTTTCCTTTCTTCTGTAAGGAACAATATCTGGGTTGAGTAGGTGAGATGAATCAAAGAAATCAATGGAGGTGGCGTCCATTTCAGGAGAAATACTTGGTTACAACCGATGCACCACGCTAGAATATGATGGTGGTGCATCGGTTGCAATCAGTGATTGATACGTGTCAATATTTAAAGTTAAAAATTTTTAAATTTTTTTTTTCCATTTTCTGTCTTCTTCAGTTCTTCATAGCTTTTCTCTCTCTCCTTGTCCACTCGTCACATCATCGACTTGCCTGACTGAGTGACCGTCATTGGTTCCAGTCATCATTTATATTTGTCACCGTTGGTTCCGGTCATCGTTTTCAATCGTTGCTGTTGGTTCCGTCATCGTTTCCAGTCGTCACCGTCCGGTGAACATTGATATTTGAATTTGTTTTTGTCTAAATTAGTTGAATAATTATGGGAATGAAAGTTTTTTTAAAATCTGTGATGTGAGGAGAGGGAAGATTCCCAGTTCTTGGGTCTCTTTGGAGAACGAAAGTCTATAAAGAAGGTTGAAGGCCGACATACCAATTTTTTTTTCCAGAGGATTTTCTAGATTAAGAGAGGCCAAATCTTAATTTTTTAACTTAAAACTTTAAGTGAGTGAGTGATTTTTATTCACTCAACTCTGTCTTCTCTCCTTTATCAACTCTTTGTTTATTTCTTACCCTTTTTCTAATTTATGGTTTCTTCTCTAACTTTCCTGAGTTTTTTTGATACCCTTCTCTCTCTCTTGTTAAAGTTCAATAAGAACTAGAATGAAAGCAAGATAAAAAAAGAGAATAATTATGTGTAAACATGTGAACTTTTATTTTCGTTTTTCTTGATTGAATCAAGTATTGTACAATGGTCCTTTTATAGAGGTTCACCTAACATATTCTAATCATCCTTATCTTCTAGAAGCTTTCTAGATATTGACGGGAAAGTTTTTCCCAATCTGATTTTGGCGCTCATCACTCTTATCACTTATAACAGAATGAGCTGACTCATCTTTAATCTATTACAGATATTTTGCTGACCCAGCTCATTCTGTTATGGTTGATTATTTGTGTGAGTTGTGGCTTCTAAATGTTGCTTGAACATGATCATTTCCCTTCTTAACACTCCCCTTTAAACTTGACTGAGGTAGCTTTGTAAGTTTAAACTTGGTGCGTGAAAACTGATCATCTGACATAGCAACATCTCTCCTCCTCAAGCTGAGCTGATCCTTGTCAGTGACCAGCTTGGAAGCTAACAACCTGAATCTTGCTATAGATAAAGGTTTGGTAAAGATATTTGCAGTTTGCACATAAGTAGACAGATTTCTGATGTCTAATTTTCCAGCTGCAACAAGATCTCTTAGGAAGTGGAGATCAATCTCAATGTGCTTTGTTCGAAAGTGGAATACGAGATTGTAAGCTAAGGCCTTGGCACTGAGATTGTCACACCATATTATTGGAGCACCTGATAGGGGTAGTTGAAGCTCCTGAAAAAGTGACTGAAACCACATAATGTCAGTCGCAGCAGCAGCAAGTATTCTGCTTCCGTGCTTGACCGAGCTATAACTCGTTGTTTCTTCGCAGACCAATTCACTAGATTACCACCAAGATATAAGCAATAACCACCAGTCGACTTGCGATCATCAACATCCCCAGCCCAGTCAGCATCTGCAAAGCATTTTAGGGACAATTGAGGGGCAGGTCTAAAAACTAGACCCAATTGTAATGTGCCTCTGATATACCTGAGCACTCTCTTGACAACTAGCCAATGAACTTGAGATGGAGAAGCTAGAAATTGGCTGAGTTTGTTTACAATAAATGATATATCTGGACGAGAAAAGGGTCAGATATTTGCCCCGATTGTACTTCTATATAAGGTTGCATCTGAAAATGGCTCACCATCAGAAGAAGACAACTTGTAGCCTGGTGAAATCGGTGTAGGACATGGCTTGCAGTTTGTCATGTTAGTTTTGATAAAAAGATCCCAAGCATACTTGCTTTGTGACAAGATTAGACCAACAGAATTTCTATGTGCTTCATACCCAAGAAAGAAATGAAGTGACCCTAAAGATTAAAGAGCAAAGCTGAGATTCAAGTCTTTGATAACTTTAGAGATTAGTGACTAATCAATACTAGTCAATAGAATGTCGTCGACATACACAAGCAGTAGCAAAAAGGAGTCAGCTCGCCTATAAAAGAATAGTGAAGTATCAGATTGTGAATTGCGGAACCCCCAATGAAGTAAAGCCATTCGAAGCTTGGCATACCACACCTTCGGAGCTTGCTTGAGCCCATAGAGGGATTTGCGTAATTTGTAAACAAACGAAGGATGGGCTAGGTCAACAAATCCATCCGGTTGAGCCATAAAAACTAATTCACGAAGTTCAGCATTGAGGAATGTGTTATTAACGTCCAGTTGCTGAATATCCCAGCCCTTTATGACAGCAAGACTCAACATAACTCTGATGGTAGAACTCTTGACTACGGGACTGAATGTTTCGGAGAAATCTAACCCCGGTGTTTGTGTAAAACCTTTGGCCACTAACCTTGCCTTGTAACACTCAATGGTCTTGTCAGCTTTGTGCTTGATTCTAAAGATCCATTTACACCCCACGATATTCATGTCTGTCGAAGGTGGAATCAAATCCCAAGTTTGATTGCGCTGTAATGCATCAAATTTTGCCTACATTGCATCTTTCCAAGCAGAGAATTGAAGCGCCTCAGCAACAGTTGTAGGTGTAAATGGCTGAGTATCACCACTGTGGACAACCTGGTACACCTTTGGTTTGCTGATCCCATTTTTACCTCTAGTGGTCATCTTGTGGGAATTGATTGGAACTGATATTGGTGAAGAAGCAAGTGGCAGATTACTCGTGAAATTGGGTACCTAAGAGTCAGTAACCTGATGCAAAGTGTTTCTATCAGAAACGTTAGTATTTTCCCTCTGAGAGACTGTTCTAGCCTATATAAACCAAGGAATTTCAGCTTGAGAACTTGGACCCTTGTCTTTAAAAAGAGAATTATAGAGAAACTCCTCCTCATTGAACACAACATCCCTAGAGTTGTAAACTCTCCCACTTGAATGTAGGCACTTGTATCCTTGAGAGGAATCACAATAGCCTATGAACACACACTTGTCAGTTCGAAACTGTAGTTTATGTTGGTTGTAGGCTCTAAGATGAGGAAAACATGAGCAACCAAACGTTTTCAGGTGTGTGTAATCGGGAGACTTGCTGAATAGTTTGAAGTGGGGTGTTGTTTGATGTAAAACTGAGGAATGGAGCTTGTTTATGAGAAACACAACTATATGAAATGATTCCCACCAAAAAGACAGTGGTAGGTTGGCCTGAGCAAGCATGGATAACCTAACCTCAACTATATGTCTATTTTTCCGCTCAACGATACCGTTTTGTTGGGGTGTGTGAGGGTAGGATTTACGATGAGCAATATCATGCTCAAGAAAATAAGATGAAAGAACTACAAACTCTCCACCATTGTCACTTTGTAGGCATTTTAGCTTGGTGGAGAATTGATTTTCAGCAAATCTGTGAAATGCTATAAAGGTTTGTTTAACTTGAGATTTTTGAACCAATGGGAATATCCAAAGATATCTGGAATATGCATCAATAAAGCTAACATAGTAACGATAACCTTGTGTGGACGGAAGGGGCGAAGGACCCAATACATCTACACACAACATTTCCAATGGTTTATGATACACATGAGTGGACTTGACATAAGGGAGACGATGAGATTTGCCTAATCTACATGCATCACAGAATTTGTGTAAATCTGAATTGCAAACTTTCATATTCAAAGATCGTAAAACAATTGACAAAACATTTGAATTAGGATGACCAAGTTTATTGTGCCAAGATTTGACAACAGACTGTCTAGGCAGGGGTGCTAATCCTGTGATAACCACAAATGAGTTACATTGAGGAGTATGACCATCATTTGTAACACATGTTACATTTGTTTTATTCTCAAAACTAGAAATGCTAGACATTAAGCAATTTGATATAGGACTGACATTGATTGAACCATTCCTTGACTGCAGAACCCTCTCAGTGTGTGAAATAACAACTTGATATAAACCTTCCTTGAGAACCCCCTTAAGTACGACTCTTTTTTTGGCCTTGTCCTTTATAAAGCAAAAACTTGAATTAAACTCAACTTCAATGGCATTATCTCTAGTAAGTTGAGAAATACTGAGCAGGTTTTTTTTAATTCCAGGCATAAATAAAATGTTCTTGAGACATATAAGATAATCGGGTATCATATCTGATGCAATACTTAGGTGACCAATGTGAGAAATGGGGAGAGTTTGGCCATTACCTACAGTCAACCTCTCATTACCTCTGTATTCGGAGTTGATTGAAAGATTGTTGAGATCCGGTGTGATGTGGTTGGTGGCTCCACTGTCAATGTACCACTGTGGATCAGCAATAGATGCCACATTGGCTGACACTGCATTCAAGCTATTGTTGTTAACTTGATAAGAGTTGTCATGAGCCTGAGTACATTCAATTGAATGTGCAAGATTTCCTTAAGGTGAGAAGGATTGCCTTGCCTGACTGACACTATAGGTTTGATCAAACCTGTGATAACAAATGTTAGCTGTATGTCCAATTTTGCCACACACCTAGCAAATTGGCCTAGAGTTGTTTGTTCTGCCACCTCCTCTTCCTCTAGCACGGCCTCTAGCTCTTCCTCGATACTGGCCACCACCTCTCTGAAAATTAATTGTGTCACCTCTTTGAGTTCTCATGTGCATATTGGTTGAGACATTTGGTAGCTCCACAGAGGAGGCAAACTCTTCTAGCCTTGCTTCAAAACTCATCAAGAGAAATTGAGTCTGTTGCAAGCTAATTTCATCACTTTTGAACGTGACAGTGACCACAACTAGATCATATTCTTGACCTAGGCCTCCAAGTACATATCCTATCAGATCTTGTTCACTTACTGCTTGTCCTGCACCTATTAGTGCATATGATAAGCTCTTCTTCTTAACATTATATTCATTGATGCTTAACGAGCCTTTTTTCATCACTTGCAATTGATTTTTCAGATGCATTATCCTAGCCATTGAACTCTGTGAGTGTAGCTGAGTAATGCATCTCCAGGTTTCACAAGTTGTTACACATTGTGTGACTTAAGCCAATACTGATTCACTCAAGGTTGAGAAAATCCAGCCAATTAGCAATTGATCTATCTTCTTCCAATTAAGAAAATCATCACTGATAGATCGAGTGGACTTACCAGTTTCTTCATCGCATTCTTCAACATATTTCTATGGACATCTGATCGGTCCTAGCAGAAATTCTTCTAGATCAAATGCTCGCACTATTGACATGATCTGAGCCTTCTAGAATGTAAAGTTGTTCTGATTCAACTTTATTGGTAGACTAAAGTTCAGATTCTTCGCGATCAGACTTGATCTGGCCTCTCTCTGCTTCTTCGAGAGAACAGACTCACCTTGATCATTAAGGATCTGAGTTTTGTGTGGATATGAGCTTGAAGGCGAATCCATGGCCTCTGATCTTCAAAGCTTTGATACCATGTTAAAGTTCAATAAGAACTAGAATGAAAGCAAGATAAAAATAGAGAAGAATTATGTGTAAACATGTGAACTTTTATTTTCATTTTTCTTAATTGAATCAAGTATTGTACAGTGGTCTTTTATAGAGGTTCATCTAACAGATTCTAATCATCCTTATCTTCTAGAAGCTTTCCAGATATTGACAGGAAAGTTTTTCCCAATCTAATTTTGGCGCCCATCACTCTTATCACCTATAACAGAATGAGCTGACTCATCTTTAATCTATTACAGATATTTTGCTGACTCAGCTCATTCTGTTATGGTTGATTATTTGTGTGAGTTGTTGCTTCTAGATGTTGCTTGAACATGATCATTTTCCTTCTTAACATCTCTCCCTCTCTCTCTCTTTCTCTCTTCTTTCTCTCTCTTTTGTTTTCCTTAAATCTCGAGCTGTTCTCTCTCATCCATCTTCGATGAACACGCAACCCCATTATATTAAAAAAAAAGAAAAAGAATATAGGGTTTTATTAGTTTTGATATTTTCTTAAATTGTATGTCTTTTTTTAGTAATTTTAATAAAGAAAAAAAATAATACTAAATAATTTAAAAAGTGGAGCATAAATAGATCAATAGGGGATGTGCCAATAGAACCGCTCTAATTTTTTAGGGATTTAAAAAATAACAATTTTTTAGATAGAACCTCTTTCAAATTTTTATTTTTATTTTTAAACAACCATTTTCTTTTCTTTTTCTTTTCTTTTTTTATTTGAACCATTTGTCAATCATATGAAATAAAACATTACCATGTGTATTTGTATATATATCTTCTATAAATTAAATCTTAACAAATAATAGTGACAGACAATATGAGATTGACTCAGTGATTAAACCCCTCACACCCATACCATAAGGTTATATGTTTGATTTTCTCTCCCACCCCAAAAACCCGAATTATTATAATATTTCAAAAAATAAAAATAAAATAGTTATATGGTGGTAGTTAATTAAATAATTAAAGAAGGAGCTTCTAGATACACATAAAATAATGCACAGTTTGGTATTACTATAACTTTTATAATAATCACTGCTAGCTGTGTTGAAAGAATAATCACATGTGAAGTTAATCAGCATACGTTTGGTTAATTGTATTTTTAAAACTACAGCATAACTCAAAAGCAGTATACATATGTTTGGTAATTTTATTGTCAAAATATTGAGATTAGTTACGATGACTAAAATATATACGAGTTGAGGACCCTATTTCATTTTTTTTTCCATTAATTATATATATTGAATCAATATTTAAGTAGAATATTTAAATTAGAAAAAAAAAATTCCATAAGAACAATAAAAATATTTTATAAATCAAATCTAAATTTAAATAGAATATTTAATTTTGAGATGAAATAAAATATATAAATGATTTTAGCTTGATTTTATAAGGATAATAATAATATTTTAAAAGATTTATTAAATGCTGAAATAGATTATTTCATAATCACTTTCAAAAGTAACCCCTCACCTACTTTTCAAAATCATTGTCAAAACTTACTAGATTATCAATTAATCAATTTTGGAAGGTTTACCAAACATCAATTTATGTTAAAATTATAAAATAATATAATTTTAACATTTCAAAAGTAATACCAAACTAGCCCTAAAATACGAGAAATATGCTTAAATTATGTATTCCCATGAAGGGTTTTCTATCTCAAATATGACGCTTATAATTTTTATTTTGAATCATTACAATTTAGAGTTTTGACAGAGAGATACATATATGACTCGAATCCGTAATCACATTGATTTGGATGTGCGAGTGCGAGGGCAAGTAGAAATGAAATTTATGATTAAGAAAAAGAAAATGATATAGTTTTAAAAATTATAGAATATTCGTTCTTTTATTTCTTGCACGAATAAAACAATTCATACATAAAGCGGCTTGGTAAATACAGTAAAACATCGATAAATGAATGTTCGATAAATTAATAATCTCATTTAAATAATAAAATCTTTCGGTCCCGACTCTCGTTATTGGACTAAGATAATAACTTTGCTAAATGCATACGACAATAATTTTTTTAAAAAAAATCCTTCAAAGCCTAACGGATATATAAATTAATAATCGGTTAATTACATAAAATAAATAACATATAAAAATTCATAATATATATTAATGAACTTTTTCCTTACAACTCATCTTTTCTTAATTCAGCTTATCTCAAAAAATACATCTAAAGTCATTTGCCTTTTCTCTATACCTAAACTGAACTAAACATCATCTTTGATTTTTTGCAATGCATTAACGATATTTGATTAGTTTATTTTTTTCATCTTGTAGCCCGTAGTTATTTAAGATTACTACTACTTGAAAGACTTCTAAAAAAGACTTCTTTTAGAGAAACCATTAGTAAAACACGATGTCATTTAGATCGCATTCATCATCTAATTGACAGTATATGCAATCGAAATACACTTCGTCGTAGGCAATTTCGTCTTATAATTAAATCAAAATTAACATTAGTACTCAACCATGCTTATAAGTTATAATTGAAGTCAGATACTGATGGACTGTTAAGTGTTAACGGGCTTTGAATATACACAACCTGACCCAAAGGCTCTCTAAATAAGAATTCATTCTTTAATTTGGGCAAAGTTGAATCTTGAATAAGAAAGAAGTCGGTGTTATTAGCACCACTTCAATAATAAAGTTTGACTATTTGAGGGAATAATATCTGACTTAATCACAACCTCATGTTAGAAGACCATACTATTGAGTCGACTTCATTTTTCAATCCAATAAATGTTAGGGTGGGTTTTCTTTGCGTTGCTTTTTTGGCTAAACGTTTGCCCTTTAGGTCTCTTATATCCTCGATACGGTTTTTGCCCGCTAGTTTTATAAATCTAACTGTGCAAAAAATAAATAAATAAAAAGGTGCCAAGATTACATGTTTAGCTAAAATATATATATATATATATCAAATTCACATGAAAGTTTTTTTTTTTTCGTCGTTTATAATAAAAAAATAATTAAATTATATCACAGTATAAATATGTTTGACAATACAAAGATATTTAAATATAGGGCCGTATATAAGAGTCTATTGTTTTTCACACAAATTGTGAAATAAGTCGTACAATTATACGTTACAGTTTTAATGATTGAGATTTCACAACGTGTAACATGTCAAATGTAATCTCAACCATTAAAATTGTAACAATAATGGTCGATAACTTATTTTCTAATTTGTGTAAGGAAAGTGAGTTTCATAATTCAAACCCTTCGTATATAAGAATGATCACAAACCGGAAGTGAATGGCACACCGGTGGCCGGCAACCATGACCGGCCGGCAATGAGACTACCAACTGTGAAACGTGAAGCCACCGTGGGGCTATTTATAACATGAAAACCCCGCCACTTGACCCTCCGGCGAGTGGAAGAACCAGGCCCATAATTCTTGTACTCTCCATAATACAACGTATCAAGGGCAAAGTTAGTCTCCAGCCACGGTGACCACCCAAGTGGACTGACCAGACTATCAATATAAGTTTTGATAACAACGGTTCTCGAATATTGCTGCCACGGTCTTCCCAAGTAGGTCTTGAAGGCTCTCACCACCGGCTTGAGGTCCGGCGCTGCCACGATGCGTGAGTTTTGGATGGAGATGGCGGTGTTCTGATAAGGGTCGTTGCGGCCTTGTGCGGTGATGACGTTGGCTTGGCCTTTGAGTGGTCTTCTGACTAACATGATGCAATTCTGGAAGACAACGGCGGCGTTGCCAAAGATGAAGTCGATGGTGCCGTAGATGTAGCATTCTCGGTAGAATTGTCGCTGAGAGTGGACAAAGAGTGTGTCTTGGTAGCCTTGGAAGGCGCAGCGGTAGAAGACTGAGAGATCGGAGGCTGAACGGAGCGCCACCGCCTGGCCTTTTAAGGGCCCGGCTGTGTTGCTGAATGTGATGTCTCGAGCCAAGAAGTGAAATCCATCGATGCCTGCAAGTAATGTAATAGGTGATGTTAATTGAATTATTATTATTAGCCAAAATTTCAAATCATCACCTAATTATTTCCATGAGATAAAAACTTGATTGTGTTCGGGAGCACTTTCTAATCCACTATTATGTGACATCTGGCATGCATCTTTCAAGTTATTGGTTTTTCATATTACATTACCCGATTTGAATGAGTTGGATGTTGTGAATATAAAAGCAAGTTCACATTAAATTCCATCTCACTTAATTTGGGTGATTATATGAGAAAGAAAAATGATGTGAGTGTAAAAATGGTTTCAAGTATATATTCACATTAATGAAATTGTACGTTCATAAGAGAAAATTTATAGCAATGACATGGTAATAACAACTCAATTTAGGTTGGTTTTTGAACTAATTTTTTAGATCGTTTAGTATTAGTGATAAAAAAATATTACAAAAATTTTCTAATAAAACACTAATTGAAACCTATTTTTTTGAAAAGACACATTCAAAAAAATTTAAATTGTTCATATAAAAATGCAATTCAATTACTTTTCAAAAGATTGCATTTTATAAGAAAAGTATTTATAAAGTGTTTTTTTAAAGGAAAAAAAAAAAGACTTTTATTGAATTTTTATTAAAAAACACAAAATAAACACACCAAGTTTTGAATTTTGATTATTTAAGAATGATTTTGGCAATACTAAAAGCACTCCCATTTAAGTATTTTAAGAATGATTTTGATTTTTGATAGTAACATGAATCAAAAAACACTGATTTTGATTTTTGATAGTAACATGAATCAAAAAACACTCATTCAGTCCGATAATTTTCCGGTTCGAGTCGCAGCTAGCATGTGGTATATGAGAAAAAGCACTTGTAAAATTAGCAAAATTACCAGCAGTTGCAGAACTAAAGGTAGTAAAACCACCTCCAACGCTATTGCCACTTGTGATGATAGTATTTCTAATGCCATCTCCTACCATCATAATATTATTATTGTTTGATGCAACCTCAATATTCTCTCTATAAACACCTCTCTTCACGTATATGATAAACCTCCCACTACTCACTCTCCTCTTCGCAGCAGCATTGATCGCACCTTTCACCGTCTTGTAATGCCCAGAACCGTCTTTGGCCACCACTAAATTCGCCTTCAACAACGAAGACTGCAACAATCTCCTATCGTGTCTCGAAAGCCAGCTTGGAAACCCGTTTTCTTCTTCTTCTCCTCGATCTGTACCGTAGGAAGTGTAGGTCACGTTTTGATCTTTCTTCATCAAGACTCCATTGACGGCCAAGCTGTTGCTGATCAATTGGGACAAATTGTTGGACCTGATCTGGGTGATGAATTTATCGGCGGAGACGTTCAATTCTTGAGACCCCAATTGGCATGTTTGGATGTTGGTTAGGGCTGTGCTTAGCCAAGTCTGTGCATCGAAATCGGTACAGCTCCGGTTCAGGTTCGATCCACCGAGGCATTGTAGAGTTCGGTTGAGTTGAAGAACGGTGTTGGCATAGAGTTTCAAGCAATCAGACCATGCAGCCTTCCGTTTATTGTTGTCACAGTTTGGTCCGTACTGCAGGACATGTTTTTGTGCATTGATGGCACGGTCCATGGCTAATTGGACCATCATTTTCCGGAACTGGGTCCGGTGTTTCAGAGTGTAACGCTGGCGGCTGTGGCTCATGAAGTACTTGCATGGCTCAGGGTGCGGTGTTTTGCTACACCACCAGGTTATGTTCGATGGAGGTGATGGTGATGGTGATGATCGTTTGGATAGTGCAGGATTGAAAAACGAAGAAAATGATATGGTGAATAACATGATAAGCGATAATAGCTTGATGATATGCATTGCCATTGTTTGTGGGCTATGATCTCTTTTGATGTTTGATTGATTTGGGGTTGGGGTTTTTTAAGGGTCATATCTTAGTAAGAGATTTGTTTATGTAAGTGAACGAGTCTTTAGATTGTTTGAAAATTGGAGAATGACAAGATATATAAATGCAATTGCAAGGCAACAAAAAGAATATACTCCCCATATCCCATGTTGTCTTTGCTTACAATTGTATCGCTCTTTGTGTGTTTCCTTCTTTACGTAAAAAAAATCCATAATATATATGTATATTGCATTATTGCTAGAGAAAAGGGTTATAAAATATTTTGAACTATCACAGTTAATTATTTGGGATCACAATTTTAACGGTGTTAGTATGAAAGGTATGCTTTTTTTTTTTTAAGGGGAAAAAAAATATAATAAAAGATCATACGCTAAACAATCCCTAAACAATGACACTATATGCTAAGGCCAACTTCATCTTATGGGTTATACAATATTTTAATTTTGGAGAAAATGGCTCATAATTGTTCATTGTGTGAACTTATTGGAAGATTGATTGTAAAATTAAAAGGGAAAGGGTGAGTAATTTTATTGGGTTATAGATTCGTTAATGATCATTTGTTGAATAATCGCCTGTGATTGGTAATGACCATAAATCACAAACTATGATAAATGAACTAATTAGATAAAAAGATATATAATACTTTTCAATTGTATATTGAGGTATGTATCTAGCTGGAAGTAAATATGGTTTGACAATTACAAGTTGTACTTTTTGTCAATTACCCGACAAAGTTCAAGAAAATTATGGATGAATTTTAGATTTTTTTCCATAAATATAAGAAATTCAAGTTCAAAATCTATTAAAAGAAAATTGAAATATGCATTGACACATGATAAAGTTGCTTAAAGTTTTAAACACTTGTACCATATGTCAAAGGATTGTACTTTTTTTTCTTCAAAAACATTCATTCAGTTTTTTTTTATATTTTATATTTTATATTTTTTATTTATTTTTAATTTGTTTAAAAACTACATCTCCTTGTCAAATGCATTGGCTTCTACTGTTAGTTGTTTGTCATTATAATCAAACCAATTAAGAAAATGGTTGAGTGGACTTAGTGTACACGTCATGTTGATCTGTACACATGAAATCCTGAAAGAACAAATATATTTTTATGTATTTGTTGAGTATTCTAGGGGCTCTCCCTTCCGCTGGAAGTAACTGTCCCTTTAAAGTAAGAAACCGTTTTCTTCTCTTCAAACACTCAATCTCCAAACCAAACAACTCCTTCCATGTGCTTTCTAGTTTGTAGAATTGTAGTATATACTAATGATTATATTTAATAATTTTCTCGAGAAAGCTTGTGAGAAAAGATTTGCATTTGTAAGGTATACTTAATTAATCACGGGTAGGTTGACTTCTTTCCTTGGAAATTTTTGGTTTGACAATTATGTTTGAGTCATCTTCAATGTCATTAACTTAAACAATGGAAATTAAAATGTCAAAAGTTTAGTAGTTTACCTATAGCAACAATCAAATTGAATGAAAATAGTAATAAAGAAAGATACATATATTTAATTATTTTTTAATATATGTATATATATAATCTTTCTTCTGTCAGTTCGACCTAATATAAAATACACTAGTGCTTTGAACGTGGGTCATTAAATTTAAATGCTTTGACTTAGTTTGCATTCACTTGTTCAGTGTTTCGCTATAATCTATGGCCAACAGATAATGCACTGATGTATTTTATATCATGTCGAACTGGTAAGAGAAAGACTATGCATATATTAGGCCCGGCCCTAGGGAGAGCCCAATGAGACAAGCACCTAGAGCCCCCGATCTTTAAGGGCTCCTAAATTGTAAATAAAAATAAAATAAAATAAAATAAAAATGATTTCAAATATAACCCATATATGATTTTAAACTAACAAATTCATAAATAAGTTTAAAATAGGTCCATCAAACATTTTTTTTTTTAAAGGGAAAATTGCATAAACATACCCCGACTTCAACATATATATGATGTATAATCCAGTTTTGTCAAAACTACAAGAAAATACCCTTGACCAACCATTGATGATAGTTGACTAACCGTTGACCATACTAAATGATAAAATGACCAAAATACCCTTCTTCAATGTTTTATTAATTTTAATTTTAAAAAAATACTGTAACTATTAAAATAATTAAAACTAATTAATTAATAATATAAAATTTAGAAGTCAAATATTACAAAATGTCTAAATTACCCCTCAATATTATAATATTTTTAATTAGCATAGGTCTCCATAGAGATCAATTGCCATTTATTTTTTGCTTTTAACATTTTATTTGATTTTCATTTCTTTTAAAAAAATATTTAAATTGTTTTGATTGGCTTTTAATATATAACTAACAGTTATCAAAAATTAAAAAATTAAAAATATTATAATATTGAGGGTGATTTGGACATTTTGTAATATTTAACTTATAAATTTTATATTGTTAATTAATTAGTTTTTAATTATTTTAATATTTACAACATTTTTTAAAAATAAAAATTAATAAAACATTGAAGAAGGACATTTTAATCATTTTATCATTTAGTATGATCAATTGTTAGTCAACAGTTAGCCAACTGTTAGTCAACGGTTAATCAAGGGTATTTTCTTGTAATTTTGACAAAACTGGATTATGTCTCATATATGTGTTAAAATCAGGGTATGTTTGTGCAATTTTCCCTTTTTTAAAACCAACAAACTCATAAATGAGTTTAAAATAAGCCCATTGAACATATTTTTTTTCTTAAAAAAGACCCACAAATTATAAAACTCAATTATCATTCTCAAGTTCTTACACCAAGTCAAACGTGGGTTGAATCCTATGCTTAACACCAATTGTCTTTTTATATGTCTAAAATGGGAAAACAACAGTACAACATTACTCATATCACTTATCAGACAACTAGAAGCAGACATCAAATAAAAAACAAAAAATCAATAATCAAATTAGGGTTCTTTCAAACTCTCTTAAATCTTGCTACGAAAATTCATAATTCAGATACAAAATCTCAGCTTGAAATCTCAGGGCCCCGTAAATTCATTTTCTATAGTTAGCTTCAGGCCCCGAAAATCTCAGGGCCGGCCGCCCGGCCCTAATATATATATATATATATTCTCATTAACTTAAGCCATGTAAATATGTCGAAAGGTTAAGTTTAATCTACCTAGCAACCATCAAAATGAATGAAAATAATAATTAAAAATGACAGATACATTTGATTGATGTTTTTTAATTTAAGATATATTTTAATTATTGCATACCCTTTAATTTGTTTTTTTAGATGGATGATCTTCATAAATCTCATTTACAAATTCTAAATAAATTTATTAGCAATTTTAGAGTGATTTCTCATGAATCTTAAAAATACTCCAATCGACTTGTATTTATTTCATAACTTTTAAGGATGAAAAAAATGAAATTTAGTACAAATAATTAAAATAAAAAGGAAAAAAAAAAAACTAAAAAGAAAACTCAAATTATGCACAATAAAAAAAAAAGAGAGTTTTTTATTTTATTTTATTTTTTATATTGATATTGTTAATTATTTCATCATCATCGTTATGGACTTTTTTTTTTTTATAGATAAATCCACATGTTTTGTACAATAATTCAAGCTTTGAGAAATCGGAGAGACTTGAACTAGCGACTTGGTTTTTGGGTGTGATATACGAATCAGGATCCTCTTTTCACCTCACCTCATCTTCAAATTTTCCTCACCTTTTTAAAACATGTGATTAGTTGTTAATAAAATGTCAATCACATTTTAACCATTCATTCATTACAATGCTTATGTGTAATAAGATTAAGTAAGATGAGGATGAGGTGAGATGAGAATAGGATCCTTGTCCGTGAAATACAAACCGTTGAGCCAATCTCGTCTAATCTATAAATCCATATGTTTTAAATTCATTAGAAACATTAAATTTTTTAAATATTTATTAGAAATATATCTATATTAAATTGTCCAGCATAATTTATTGTTTGTCTAATTTGTAAGGTAAAGAGTTAACAAGTGGGTTGGACTAGTATCTCCTTTTGTTCTTGGATCCATTCTCATTTTTGTTGCTTTTCGTAATGTATTGGGCCATCGCTTCTTGGGTTGGGCTGAATGCTAACTTATACATTCACCAATCCTTAATTAATTAATTATTATTATTATTATTTTTAATTCTTTGAAATCTAACCCCGAACCATTTAATGGGTTTACCGAGATCTGTTGGTATCTACTACTACATACACAAACCGGATACGTACCCCACAACTAGCCAACTAGGAGATATTTTAAATAATCATTATTATATATATTATATATAAAATAAAAGGATAATTTATATATTTATTTTTAAATTATTACAATTAATTTAGTTTTAAAAGGGAAAGTAACTTGAACATATAAACTCAATAATATTGATGTGATAGACATACCACTAGAACAATTTGGATAATTTATTTGATTCTTACAAATACAGGATAATATCCATGAAGTTATTGCATTTCCATGACTTAAAAGTTGCATATGTTAATTTTTAGTCACTTTTGGACTTTTATGTTGTTGAACTACACCCACCTAAGTTTGCGAAATGAACAAGTTAGTAATTTACACTACACTTCAGTTGGCTATTTTAAATAATCATTCTTAATAATCATTCTCTTCGGTGATATGGGTTTGAGTCTCATTTTTATCCATTAAACTGTAAATCTTAAAGTGTAGGGTAACCCTCCCTATAGTGGAGTTGCATACCTAACTGGTGTCAAATTAAATGCATAGAAAAGTTATTTTAAAAGAAAATTATAAAGCACAGTTGACGTCAACTATAACTAATTAGGTCAAAGGATTAGATAAAGCTAAGGGTCAAAAAAGAAATATCGAAAAAGTAGTGTTGCATTTGCACGATTGATAAAGGTATGTTATGGATGCCCAACTGCCCAAGTGCTAAGATATTCACTTCACCTAATAAGTTAAGTGCCAAATCCATATCCAATCTGTATGTGCTAATCCTCTGAGTCTGTTGACCCACGCAAAGCTAACTCACTTTGGCCGTTTATATTGGGATCAAATATCTTGGGATTATTATTTATATATTAAAAAAAAAAAAAAAAAACTATTGGAATTATAATTTTATTTTCTTAACTTTAATCACTTTCTGATTGATCTTTTTGTATATTATATATATATATATATATACAAAAATTCTATCAAAAGTTATATCAATTCCTTAAATGTGGATCATTGGATTTAAATACTTTGACTTGGCTATATGCACTAGTCGGTCAAAGTATTTAAATCCAATGATCCACATATAAAAAACTGTTATAACTTTTATCGGTTCGAATTGATAATAGAAAGAATATATATATATATATATATTTTGAAAATTAAACAATAGGAGACAGACCTCTAGGGACATAAAAAATTGGTCCCTCGATAATCGATATGCAAACTTAAAAATCCATTTTACGGGTATGTGAATGGACGATTTGAAGACTTTGTTAATAATGTTCTATTGAAAATTTGAGACAATATTTTTGTCTCGAAGACGTTTTATATCTAGACAAATTTTATTTAGTCTCACCAAGCTGTCTAGACAAATTTTGTTTAATCCTAAAAGGTTTACCCATTTTTTATTAACACCGTTTATTGAAAGTCCAAATTTGATTATTAATTAGAGGGGGAATTGTAAATAATCCTCTGACATTTGATTAAATGTCAAATCAAACCCCTTGATTTGAATAATCAGTAAAAAAAAAACCTCTATTATTAGTTTACAGTTAGTTGATTTTTATTAAATCTAATGAAATATAATTATTTAAGTGGTTTTTTTCTATAATTGAACTAAAAAAATAACGAAAAATATACTAAAAACATGTTAGAAAAAAAAATTATTTTAATGAAAATTAAATATATAAAAATATATTATAACAAAGCAATAAAATTATTATAAAATTTAAACAAAAATTTATTTTAAAATATAAAAAATTATTTTTGTAGGAAATTGATTTTATTATTATTAGTTTATATTTCTATTATATATATTTTTATTCTATTTATAATAAAGGATCTAAATTGTAATATTATATATATATATATATATATATATAAAGTCAACTAACGGTCAACTAATTATTAACTAATAGTAAGTTTTTTTTTTAAAAAAATTATTTTAATGAAAATTAAATATATAAAAATATATTATAACAAAGCAATAAAATTATTATAAAATTTAAACAAAAATTTATTTTAAAATATAAAAAAAAAATTTTGTGGGAAATTGATTTTATTATTATTAGTTTATATTTCTATTATATATATTTTTATTCTATTTATAATAAAGGATCTAAATTGCAATATTTTATATATATATATATAAAGTCAACTAACGATCAACTAATTATTAACTAATAGTAAAATTTTTTTTGTTAATTATTTAAATCAGAGGGTTTAATTTGACATTTTATCAAAAGTTAGGGAGTAATTTAGATTCTCCCTAAATTAAATGACTCGCAGCAGAAGGAATATATCTTTCGTTAGAGGACTTTAAGTTGAAGGAATTACTTGCACGAGTCTTCTTCACAAAGACGAAAACAAAAGACAAATCATCCAAATACACTGAAAACTCCCGGAAGTGCTGCTTGCAAGCAATCTCCATTTCCATTAAACAAATCAAAACTCTAGCTTCTAATCATCACGTAGATAAAAATATATATTTTTTTATATATATATATATATATATTAAAAAAAAGAAAAAAACAAAGCTCGCTTCCGTACAATGTCAATGATCTTTTGCACCTCATTTTGAGTTTTTTTTTTAATAGACATATATCTGTGAGCATACTTAAAGCATATTTATTCACTTTACACAAGCATAACTGTAATCATATTTATAGTATAACATATCTTGAGTTTTTCTCTAGTATACATATAACTGTAATTATATTTATAGTACACTTATACACCTTATCACTTTTTACTAGAAAAAGCAATGCAATTGGGTCAAATAATATTTACATGGCAAAAAATGATGAGATAGATAAATGTACTATAAGTATGCTCACAGTTATATGCCTACTAGAGTATGCTCACAGTTATATGCCTACTAGAGAAAAACTGATATTATTTTAGGACTTTGATTTTAGATCATAAGATACAAGGAGTTATTCTCTGGTAGACATATAACTGTGAATATAGTTATAGCACAATTATCAATTTTATCACTTTTTGCTATGTAAACATTATTTGATTGAATTGTATTATTTTTTTTAATAAAAAATGATAAGGTAGATAGAGAAAAACTCATAATACAAGTAACTTCATTTTTTGAACCCATATATAAGCATACACGATAATATTATGTCTTCCCAATTTTTGAGTAGATACAAGTGGAGAAAAATAAGTGAAATATATTGCTTTGAGAGGGAGAATTTAAGATGAATTTGATACAGAGCTTCTTGGTACTAACAGTAGTATTGGCGATGGTTTTGGAGGTGGCATATTCACATGATTATGGAGATGCATTATCGAAGAGCATTTTGTTCTTTGAAGGTCAGAGGTCTGGAAAATTACCACCCAATCAAAGAATGAATTGGAGGAAAGATTCTGCTCTTCAAGATGGCTTTCAAATTGGTGTAAGATTTTTCGTCTCATTTTCGGAATGCTAGAATTGTAAATTTGTACTAGTACGGTAACTAGAATTTGTTAATTTTGAACAAATTCAAGCAACTAATTAACTTAATATTCCCCTCAGGTTGATTTAACAGGTGGCTACTACGACGCCGGTGACAACATTAAGTTCAACTTTCCGATGGCCTTCTCAACGACAATGCTGGCCTGGAGCGTCCTGGAGTTCGGCAAAACCATGGGATCGGAGCAGCAACACGCGTTGGAAGCCATCCAGTGGGCTACAGATTACTTCCTGAAAGCCACTAGCATTCCAGGCTTTGTTTTTGCTCAGGTTGGCGATCCTTACAGCGACCACAACTGCTGGGAAAGGCCTGAAGACATGGACACAAATAGAACCCCTTATGCTGTTAGCAAACAGTTTCCAGGATCCGAAGTTTCTGCTGAGATTGCCGCTGCACTTGCTGCCTCTTCCATGGCATTCAGACCCTCTGATCCTGTATATTCTGCTATCCTTCTCAAAAGGGCTGCAATGGTAGGTTAAATTTACTTCGAATATCAAGTCTTGTCTGTTGTGTTTGACCTTGATAAGTCTCGACAGAACCCTGACTTTTTTTTATTTTTTTTTTTGGCATGGATAGGTGTTTGAATTTTCAGACAAGTATAGGGGATCTTATAATGATAGTCTTGGACCTTGGACCTGTCCCTTTTATTGTGATTTCGGTGGCTATGAGGTATATATGCTCAATCTTGAAAGTGTAAGCCTGGTAAAATAAATTTATCTTTGTTATCATTTTCAATTCAAAGGTTTAAAGATTGTCAAGTGTCAATATCTTACAGGATGAATTGCTGTGGGGAGCAGCTTGGCTATTCAGAGCAACAAAGGCAACTTATTACTGGAATTATGTAGTGAAGAACATACACAACTTGGAAAACATCATCACCAAAAATATAAATGGAGTCTCATACAATGGTGGTAGCTTTGCCGAATTCGGATGGGATTCCAAACATGCTGGCATTAATGTACTCGTTTCCAGGGTAAAGTACTTGACCTTCGATCTCAAAAGTGCAGATTTTTCGACTGCCTCAGAATTTTCTCAAATTAGATTTTTAGATAGAATAAAGTATTTTTAGACTTCTAAAATTTTTTGTTCCTGTTTTCTTGACAGATTATGAAAAATAGTTCTAGTTCCGATCCCTTTGTCCCGAATGCAGACAATTTTGTGTGTTCTCTGTTGCCGGAATCACCTACGAAATCAGTCTCATACTCTCCAGGTGTTTTTTAATTTCCCTCTTCTTTGTGTTAGATCAGACTTATTTGGAATTTATTTCTTGATCATTTATTTATTTAGGTGGACTTCTGTTCAAACCTGGAGGAAGTAATCTACAACATGCAACAGCTTTATCATTTCTGCTTGTTGTGTACAATCGCTACTTGAAACAAGCTGATAGAGTGATTCACTGCGGTGACGTTGTTGTCAACCGAGCTCGGCTTATACAAGTTGCCCGAGGCCAGGTATATATAGAAATTATCAGGTCTGGGAGCCCACACGTAAATGAGACCCGATAATCCAAGACCCTAAACACAAAACGTGCAGGATCCCGCACCTGAAACTATCTTTATGAATATAATCAATCTTTATCTAGTTAAGACGTTTGACATGTTAATACAAATTTAGATGTTAAATCTCAGTTGTTGGATGTATACTAAGTTTCGAAGAATTGACGGTGCAGGTGGATTACATACTTGGAAGCAATCCTTTGAACATGTCATACATGGTTGGTTATGGAAAAAAGTCCCCTCAGAGAATTCATCACCGCGGCTCGTCGTTACCTTCCATTGATAAACATCCACAGCATATGGATTGTAAGGATGGAAGCTCATACTTCGAAAGCAGCAACCCTAATCAAAATTTGCTAACAGGGGCTGTTGTTGGAGGACCTGATATCAATGATTCGTATGCTGATTCTAGAGCTGATTTTGTGCACTCAGAGCCCACCACTTACATCAATGCTCCTCTTGTTGGTCTCCTTGCTTACTTCAAATCCAATTCATCACCTTAGCCTTAACTCCACAAGGTTCCTTAAAAGGATAAAGCCCTGAAGGGCAAAGCGGACAATAACTCGTCAATGATGGCCTTTATGTATACACAAACGAAATTTGGCCGACAACACTATTAATTTGTATTACATGCAAGGAAATTTAGATATTTACAAGATTTATGATCTTTTGATGTATAACTCAAAAGAGTTAAGGGATCGGATTTGAATCATTTCCTCACATAAATCAATGGTCTTGATTAATTCTATTTTTAGTTCATAGATTTACTAAATTAGACATGTAACAATAGGTTAGAGACATAAGGACAATTAAGGTGAGGAGAGTATCATGAATGATTAGGTGAGTGATATTTTGATTCTACATAAGTGTCGCAATTAAAAGATTTGTTATAATCTCGTGACTAAAAATAAGGATATTAATTAATGATAAGTCTGATGACTCCAAGCTCATGTCCAATAAGTCTGATGGCGTCAATAGACTAAAGAAGTTAGTCAACAGAGATGGTCATTGTTTGTCAACGTCTGGTTAAGTATTAGACAGGTACAGTTAGCTTCTGTTTATAACTAATAACTTCTGTTAGTAACTAACAATGCTGATGTGGACTTGAATTAGTTAGGATCTATTGTAAATCAGAAAACATATATAAAAAGTGCGTGATCACATTCTGTACAACGATCTCTGCAATCTTTATTCATTCAATAAAAATAAGAAATACTCTGTGAAGACTCCATTAATGGAGCTTTGTCAAAACTCTGTTTTCTGTGTTTACAAAACTCATTGAGTACTTTCGTCGAACACGTTTCGACTTTAATAAACACTCTGCTTTGTTAATTAATTCTGTGATGTGACTAAAAATAAGGATATTAATTATGTGATCATAGTTTTCCGTTAAATTATATATATAATTAACATTCAATTTAATTTTACTGTTGCAATGTTCAAATTCTTATATTTTACTTATGATATCACAAAATTAACCTATTCAATTACAGAAACTAATGTGGGGATTCGGCAAGCTTGGCAGATGTGTATTTCTCATATTTCTCTTATGGAATTTCAAGTTTCTCATATCTTAAGGGAATGTAATTAGGTGGAAGGCGCTCTTTCTAAACATACTTTAAATTTGGATGTTGCCATATGGTGGTCTACTAATCCAGCTTTCTGCTCTTCTTTGGTTGGTAATGACTGTATGAACCGAGCCTCTTTTCGTTTTTGTTAAAAAAAATTTTTTTTTTTTTTTTTTTTTTGAGGTATGTGTGCCTCTCTTTTTTGTTGTTGGGTTTGCATACCCTAGGCAATTTTTGCTTAACATTTATTCTTCTTTGTTTTTATTTTATTTTCTTTAATATATATATATATGGATATTGCTAGGAGTTTTTCGGTATATGATCTTTTGTAATGTTTTTTCCCCCTTAAGTTAGTCTAATTTTAGCTATAAAAAAAACATTAATGTGGGGATCCTTTTGTCTACTAAATTTCAAAAGTGTGTAGAGACCCATCCATTAGGATTTGGGGTGAGAGTTACATTTCAGACCGTACCTTATAGAGTTTTATCACATGTTTTGTCAGACCTTTGATACAAATTGGTGTCGACTCAAAAATATATATAATGTGGACCAGTCTCTCCAATGAAATATGAGCAAAAGCTTTAGGTTATCAAAAACTATTACTACCCCACAATGTGGCTTAGAGCATGGTGGTTGGTGAAAAAAAAAAAAGAAGTCTCGTAAAATAAATAGATAGTTTATTAAAAAATGTATTTTCAATGCAGTTGTGCATATTCAACCTCACGCTAATGTGGTAAAAAAAATATTATACATTTTCAACATGACCATCTACTTTTAGATAGTCTGTTGTACATTGTTAAAAAATTAGACACGTCATTAAAAATAAATCTATTTTAAGCAAAAGTATTGAAGACCAAATTTTAAGCATTACACTAATTCAGGGTTTTTATGGGAGGGGGGAGGACTAGAATCCGCAACCTCGTGATGTATGTATGAGGGGTTTACCACCAAACATACCTTATCTCGTTATTTTAGAATATTGTTCTTAAAAGAAAAATAGCAGTTTCAACCATTTGGGAATATATACTAAACAACTCTTATTTGATGGAGTCCAACTAATACATGTATTAACAAAACAGTAATACTACACATCTCATCTAAAATCCCACATTTTTCATCCCACTACATGTGGCATGTGAGGTGTCAAATGATGAGTGGATACATGGGGTAGGTGAGATAAATCATCATTAATGTGTATCCGCTCACAATTTGACACCTCACATGCCACATGTAATGAGATGAAAAATATGGGATTTTAGATGGGATGTTTAACATTATTGTTAATAAAAATAAACTGCAATTAATTAATATAGCCAATTCAAGCAGTTATATATGCATTTTCAATTCTGACATTCTGTGCATGTTAAACCTAGAAATCTCAACCAGCTGTGACTATATTTGAATTTAAGTAATTTTTTGAAACCAATGCTGCTAAGGATTCTTCAGATAATTAACCTAACAGACATGAATCCAAACCGTAAAAAAGAAGAGTAATAGTACACAACCTAACTAAAATTAGTTCAAAAATAAATCCAAATGATATGAAAATAATATGTAATTACCGTATATTTTATTGGGTGATCCGGTGATACAATGAGTGACATGGTATAAGTATAAATGATAACTTGCGCCGAGTTGATTTTTGAACTAAAATTTTGGGTTGTGTTACTTGTGTACCATTGTTGAAAGAAGAGGAGTCGGAATATATTACCAAAACTTTTAGAGATCATATTCTATCATGAATTTACTATAAAAAATTACTAGATTATTAAATATTAATGCTGTTAATTAATTGATTTCTTTCAGTTTTTCTCTCGATTTACTATTCTAGAGTCTGGTGATCTTTGAATATTCCATTGATATATTTAATGATTTATTACTAATTAAAATTTATTGTTTTCATCATATCAAAATGAGGAAATGGTGGAAAATATCATTTTTTCCAACTCACTTGGTGACAAAGTGACCGGTTTAATAACGTAAGTTTAAAAGGCACTAAAGTAAGTGATTTCCCAAAATGCCCTTATTTTACACATTCTCTTTCTTACTTTAAAATTTTCTGAGATTTTTTCTTTTATATTCCTCTATAACAAATCTTCAATGGAGGATGGAGGTTGAATACCATAACATTATCAATTCATCTCCTTTGGATAATTAATTTTGTAGTGCTACGCAAAAGCATTCGGGGGTCTTTTGTAAGTCTTTTTTTCAATTCAAAACCCTAACTGAGTTCCTTTTCATTTGTTATCTGAGTCTTTTGTAAGTCTTTCTCTGGTTATATGAATTTTGAATATAATTGAAAAGTCTCGGAGAAAAAATGAAAAGGCTCGGACAGTTCATTAAAAGTTTCGGAGAAGAAATGAAAAGGCTCGGAGAAGAAATGAAAAGGCTCGGAGAAGTTGAAAAGTCTCGGAGAATAAATGAAAAGGCTCAGAGAAGTAATGAAAAGGCTCGGACAGTTCATTAAAAGGCTCGGAGAAGTAATGAAATTAACAAAAAAAAAATTGTTGAAAAGTCTCGGAGAAGAAATGAAAAGGCTCGGAGAATAAATGAAAAGGCTCGGACAGTTCATTAAAAAGCTTAGAGAAGAAATAAAAAGGCTCGGATATTCAAAATTAAAAAAAAAAATGATTGGCTTAGAGAAGAAATGAAAAGTCTTGGAGAATAAATGAAAAGGCTCGGAAAAGGCTCGGAAAAGTCTCGGAGACTAATTGAAAAGTATCGGAGACTAAATGAAAAGGCTCGAGCCTTTTCATTACTTCTCCGAGCCTTTTCATTACTTCTCCGAGACTTTTCAATAATTTTTTTTTTTGTTAATTTCATTACTTCTCCGAGCCTTTTAATGAACTGTCCGAGCCTTTTCATTACTTCTTCGAGTCTTTTAATGAACTGTCCGAGCCTTTTCATTTCTTCTCCGAGCCTTTTCATTTCTTCTCCGAGACTTTTCAACAATTTTTTTTTTGTTAATTTCATTACTTCTCCGAGCCTTTTAATAAACTATCCGAGCCTTTTCATTACTTCTCCGAGCCTTTTCATTTCTTCTCCGAGACTTTTCAACAATTTTTTTTTTGTTAATTTCATTACTTTTCCGAGCCTTTTAATAAACTATCCGAGCCTTTTCATTACTTCTCCGAGCCTTTTCATTTCTTCTCCGAGACTTTTCAACAATTTTTTTTTTTGTTAATTTTGAATCTCCGAGCCTTTTCATTACTTCTCCAAGTCTTTTCATTTCTTCTCCGAAACTTTTAATGAACTGTTCGAGCCTTTCTAAGCTTTTTCCGAGACTTTTTCAAGCCTTTTTAACAATATTTTTTTTTCTTAAGGTTTACAAAAGAGTGTTTTAAATTGAAAAAAAGAAAAAGAAAAAAGCAACTAACAAGATGGTTTGTATCTTAGATGTAACTAACAAAGGCTGGGACATAAAAAAAAGTAACTATTGTGTTTGGTCGTGGTCCACCGTCGTCCATTGATGGAGGATTTTGAAAGAAAAAAAAAAAACAAAATGGTGAAGAAGGTTACTGGGGGGGCATTTTTGTCCGTTCACCATAATAGGTGCCTTTTAAACTTAAGTTATTAAACCGATGACTTTCTTACAAAGTCAGACCCAAATAGTGACAAAAAAATTTTGAACCCAAATCAAAATTCTCTTGATATTTCTTTCCAAAAAAAGGGGTAAATTGTACAAACATACATACCCTGTATTTTGGCAATAAGGAAAAATATGCTAAGAATGCCCTTAATTACAATCACATCCGTGAAAATACTAAAATACTCTCTTTTTTTTTCTAAAAAAATAAAAAAAAGAAACCTCCACTGGCGGTTGTCTCCATCATCGGTGGTTATTGGATCTCTTCCATAATGATCGAATGGCCTCCATAAAAAAGATCCATGATCTCTGACAAATGAGATCGTCGATCTCTTTTGTGAGAGATCTTCTATCTCTTGGAGGAGATCGTTCGATCCTCTTAAGAAGATCCACGACCTCTGATAGAAGAGATCGTTGATCTCCTCTGAGAGAGATCGTTCAATCTCTTCGAGAGAGATCGATTATCTCCCTTAAAGGAGATCGAATGATCTCCTAGCCCCACCGATGATCACCTCTGGAGAAGATGAGAAGTCAATCTCCTCTATGACGAGAGGAGATCCCCTCATATCGTGGAAGAGATCAAATCTAAACTGGCGGTAGCAACCAATGGCGTTTTTTTTTTTTTTGTTTTTTTGTTTTTATATATTTTTATATTTTTTTATACCTGGGGTTAGGGGTGTGCAAAAAACCGTCAAATAGAACCAAACCGACTAACCCAACCCATAAAATTTGGGTTGGTTCGATTAAAAATATAAAAAATGGGAGGTTCGGGTTGTCTTTTGGACAAATCGATTAAAGGTGGTTCGGTTTGGGTTGGTGAATGAGTGAAATAATTCACCAACCCAAACCAAACCGCATATTTTAGAAAGTAAAACTAAAATATAAAATCCACCTACCGATCGGAACGATTTATACACTTTTTGAGGTCCCTACTTCTTATCGTTTGCTTTCGTTTTCGAGCTTTTTTGTGAATATAATATGTTTTGTGAGCTTTGTGTAGGTTTATTTTGTTTTGGAAAGTCATTGTGTGGAAACGAGGTGTTTTCGGGCCAAAACGCAGTGCGAAAGAACGAAAGAATTTTTATTGAAAATTTCCAGATTTCGTTAGTGTACCTAGAAAGGCAAATATGCGTATCGTGTTTTGTACTGCAAAAGTCAGCAGAGGACACCAAAAAGTGTTTCATCAAACATGACGTTAAAACGTACCTGGAAAGGCAAAAATGCGTACCGCAAGATTCTGCAGAGTTGCGTTTTTCAAGGCATTTTAAGAGGGGTAAACTCGTCTTTTTACCCCTATTTTTGTACCTTAACTTCCCCTACTATAAATATCTCATTTTCTCTCAAAATATCTCATTTTCTCTCATTCTTTTGAGATATACTAAGAATCCCTAACATCTCCCATCATCTCTTTCTCTCTCTTCCGCCCCAAACCTTTCTCTTCTCCATCTTCTTCACCCAATAAAGGAGAGACCCAAGCTCCCATGGAGGTTCTTCCTCCACGGGAGCTCACCATATATCTCCACCACCTCTTTCTCACTTCATTCATCCATCTTATAGCAAATTGCAAGGAATTAGGAGTCAATTTTGAGCTTGGAAAGCTATAGAGCATCTTTGGAGGATTGTCTTCAATAGTTTGCTCTTATGTACTCTTTTCTTTGTAATTTTCATTTCTTTGATATGTAACCCCAATTTGGGGAATATTGTAAACCCTCACATGTGCTATATATATGTATTTTGTTCATAAATTCGTTTGGGTTTTGTTTTGCTCTTTGATTTATGTATATTTAATCTCTTATTGTGAAATTCATGTTTGTGGATGTTAGAAATTGACATGTATGCTTGAATGGGATAAGGAGTAAAGTAATTAATGTAGGAATAGAGTAATTTAGCTTCCCATGATTGTTTGTATGTTAATGAATGATCAAAATACCATTTATTGAATGATTTGAGTGTTAGGGATTTTATCCCCAAAAAGTAGAAAAAGCTAATTTATGCATTTAGTTGCTAAATTGGCTTTGGTTTACATCCTTGTACTTAATGGGTCTTTTTAAGACACATTTTCCCATCCTTGGCCGAAATGGGTAATAAATTGATTTAGGAAAAATTATCAAGTCAAGAGGAGAACTCTTGATTCATTTGAATGTTCTTAATATTTAACAATTGCATTGATACACATTAGTGTTAGGTAAACTTGTTTCCCATTTTTAGCCATCCTAGGGAGATTGATAAAACCGAATCCGTATTTAGAGTAAAGATCAGTGAATTCCTCTTGTGCTTGTGTAGTTATAAGGGTATTTCATTGCTTAATGCTTTCACTCGGTTAGCCACCTTGTGAATGATATTTAAGATGTGTGTTATATATCACGTGGTATCGTATTGACATATTCAACGTGATATCCTCTACATTTTACCAGAAAGATGAGAGATCACTAAGCTGTCGTGTAGAGCTCGTGTGTGTGTCCCACAGTCTTTAATGAATTCAAGTATTTATGCATGAATGTAATCTCTATGTCGCTCAAGAGAGGGTAGATATTAATTAAGAGGACACAAGCATATAACATATGTGTTATATGGGTATCCCGTATTCTTAATGCTTTCACTTAGTTGTCATCCCGTATTTGGCTAGCCTCGTGGATGAATTATTGGTTGTAGTATAGCCCACGTGGTTGCACATTATTTGCCCAACAAAATAACCAATGTATTTGACCAGAAAGTTGAGAGATCACTAGGCTATCATACATGGCTCTTATTTGTGTCACACAGTACTTAATGAATCTATACGTATGTGTGGATGTGATTTCTAAGACTCGAGAGAGAATAGAGATCAATTAAGGGGACACGAGTCTATTATATACTTACACATTGAGGGACTAAGTGAGCCTAACACTTAATTAGGAGGATTGTTACGGTTGAGTCATTTCCTTAGTGTAAACACATTTCATGTCATCTCTTCATTCCATACTATCCTTGTAACTATTATTGTTTACCATTTATTTATTTATATTATTATTTACATTTTCCACATACGCAACACACGAGTTCTCTCGGAGTGTTGTAATAATAGCTAGAACTGGTAACGATCGGCGGATTCCACCTCCCTGCGGAACGATACCCTCACTTGCCGCAGTGCTAGTCCCTTTGACTCGGGCGCTAGCAAGGTTGAACTTAAATGTTCATTTTTTGACCGACACTGCAACGACGTGTCGTCACCTACGTTTTTTATTTAGTCTAGGTTTTATAACCTTTATCGATTACTTAAAGCTTTTATAATTTATTTATTTCTTTTGATACAATTCTTTTGATTGATTGATTTATTAGGGTTTCAAAAGTATAAATGTTGTCAAACATGTCTTTAATCAGAGTATATATACATGTATATATATAATTAATATTTTATGTAATGATTTTTTATTTAAATATTTTTTATAATATAATACCAACAAAAAAAAAAGATTTTCGAGTTCAAATATAAACCGATAAACCAATCCAAACCAACTCGATCTTTGTTGGTTTGATTTGAATCGGTTTGAAAAATCACATTGGTTTTGTTTGGGTTGAAATATAGTCAAACCGATTCATATCAAACCAATATGAATCGGTTTGGTTTGATATTGAGCTTCAGCCCAAACCAAACCAAAAACGCACACCCCTAGCTGGGGTTGTTTTCTAATTACATATATTTATGGGTTCTTTTTATAATTTTTCTTTAGGTAGATTTGTATTTATTAAAAGTTTTGAGATTAGTTTAGAATACTGCTTTTTATTTGATAGGTAAAATGACTATTTTACCTTTGATTTTCAAACTTAACAATTAAGTCAAATTGTGACTGTTATGTTAAAGGGAGGAGATTTGTCTGTAATTAAGAGAATTCCTAACATATTTTGCCTTACTACCAAAACACAAAGTAAGTTTGTGCAATTTACCAAAGAAAAAAATCTATTGATATTCCTTAATGTTTAATCAGAATATATATATACATGTATATATATAATTAATATTTTATGTTATGATTTTTTATTTAAATATTTTTTATAATATAATACCAACAACAAAAAAGGATTTTCGAGTTCAAATATAAACCGATAAACCAATCCAAACCAACCAGATCTTTGTTGGTTTGGTTTGAATCAGTTTGAAAAATCACATTGGTTTGGTTTGAGTTGAAATATAGTCAAACCGATCCATATTTGTTTGGTTTGATATTGAGTTTCAGCCCAAACCAAACCGATAATGCACACCCCTAGCTGGGGTTGTTTTCTAATTACATATATTTATGGGTTCTTTTTATAAATTTTCTTTAGGTAGATTTGTATTTATTAAAAGTTTTGAGATTAGTTTAGAATACTGCTTTTTATTTGATAGGGAAAATTGCTATTTTACCTCTGATTTTCAAACTCAACAATTAAGTCAAATTGTGACTGTTACGTTAAAGGGAGGGGATTTGTCTGTAATTAAGAGCATTCCTAACATATTTTGCCTTACTACCAAAACACAAAGTAAGTTTGTGCAATTTACCAGAAGAAAAAAATCTATTGATATTCCTTAATTTTTTTCTTTTTGTTTATAAAATTTTGCAAGTAATTCTTCCAATTAATGTTATATGGGCATGTATGAAGCATGAGATGGGATGAGATACGACTAATTTTAGTCTCATCTCTCATGTTTGTTGCTAGCATGAGATGAGATTATTTACACTTTGTTTGGTTTTATGGAATAAGAGGGAAAAGAAAGGAAAGAAAATAAGTAGATTTGTTATCCCTTGTTTAGATTGTTAAATTAAAAGGAAAAGAAAAGATAATGAGGGAAATGGAGGGAATATTTTCTTCTTGTTTTATCAAATTTGGTTTTTCTCCAAAATTGGAAGGGAAAAGGAGGGAAAAGAATTAACACTATGTTTGGATTGGTGGAATATGAGAGAAAGGAAAGGTAAATAAGGAAAGGAAAGGAAATGAAAAGAAAATGTTTTTAATGATTGTGGTTTGGATGGTTATAAATATAAAATAAAGGAAAGGAAACCAATCTTATTTGGAGGGGAGAAATAAATGAATTCATTTTATTATATTTATGAAAATACCATTATTTCAACAATATGAATACCTGATATTAATATGGTTAGTTTTGGGATATTGAAAAAATCATTAATTCTGGATTATTTTCCCTTATTTTCCTCCCAAATTTGGGTGGAAACTAAATTGAGTGAAACAAGAAGAAATTATTCACTCATTTTCCTTCAATTTCCTTTCATTTCTCTCTCATTTAACAATTCAAACAAGATATTAGAAATCCATTATATCCTTTCCTTTCATTTCTCTCATATTCCATGAAACCAAATATAGTGTAAAAGTTAATGAATTTTTTCAATATTTCAAAACTAACCTCATTTGTTTCCTTTTCATTCATTTCTGTTCATAAATTTCTGTTCATAACCATCCAAACAGTCATCACTAAACACTATCATTTCCTCTCCTTTCCTCCCTAACTTACTATTTCCTTTCCTTTATTTTCCACCAATCCAAACAGAGTGTTAATCTCATACAAGCAACTTATCCTACATTGGTGGGACTAGTTAGTCCCACCACTTAGTCCCACCACTTTATAATTTTTTTATAATTTTTTTCTCTTTTAAATTTATTTTATTTTTTTTATGTAATTAAAATAAAAATATCACTTAATAATTAATAAAGATATTATTTTAAACATTTAAAAAAAAAAAACAATTTTCAATATTAACAAATAAAAATAAATATTACTTTGCTTAAAATTGGTTTTAAATATTTAAATTATTTTTAAATAAACAATTTTAATTTTTTAATTTTTTTCAAATTTTAATTTAAATATTTATTTAAAAAAATTCTTATTGTTTTATTTTTTTTCATTTAACTATAAAATTTTATATTTATTTTATATTTCTTATTATAATATTTAAAAATATTTTTAAATATTAAATATTAAATATTAATTAAAAATGTTATTTTTCTTTAATATTATTTTTAAATATTTTTATTTATTTAAAAAAAATAATTAAATTAAAAATAATTTAAATTAATTTTATATTAATCAATTTCACATTGCGTTAAATATGTGATAAAAATTATTTAATTTTTTTTATCCAATCTCATACCACAACAAAAAAGAGATGGAACTATTTTAATTCAATCTCATACAACACTAACCACATAACAAAACTAATTTAATCCAATTTAATACTATCAAATCCAATCCAGTTCAATCCCATAGAAATAATCTTATACTATCTTGTGTACCAAGCGAGCTGTCTAATACTAAATACGGTTCACACTGTGAGCATACCATATATTCAACCTCTGAGCTGTGCAATAATGAATAAGAAACTTATAAAGTATATAATTTCTGTCTCCAATATTTTTTTTTAATTAAGACTAAAAACAGAATTCCGACAATAATTATTTCCTTCCCTTAAGGTTACATATAATAAATGTAATAAACCCTTTTCTCCTTTTATAGTGTATCATATATTCCTTTTATATATATCAGATTTATACCCCATATATATGTTTGTATTGTTTTTCCTTTTATAGCATCATGTTCACATACCTTTGATATCATATTCATGCTCCGTTTGGAAAAGCTTTTTCAAATAGATCTTTTAGAAGTAAATCTTTTAATTTAAAAGGCTAGTTTGGTATTGCTTTTGAAAAATTAAAATCAGATTATTTTATCATTTTAATATAGAATGATATTTGGTAAAACTTCCAAAATGGTTAATTGATAATCTGACAAATTTTGATAGTGATTTTGATAAGTAAGTAGGGGGTTACTTTTTTAAAGTGATTATAGAATAACCTATTCCAGTATTTAATGCATGTTTTAAAATATTATTAGTATCCTTATGAAATCAAGTTAAAATCATTTATATACCTTATTTCATCTCAAAATTAAATATTCTATTTAAATATTGATTTGATTTATAAAATCTTTTAAAAATATTTTTATTGTTCTTATGGAATTTTTTTTTCCAATTTAAATATTCTACTTAAATATTGATTTAATATATATTTAATAAAAAAATAAAATAGGATCATAAACTCTTATATATTTTAGTCATCGTAATTAATCTCAGCACTTTTACAATAAACTTACCAAACATTTGTATACAAATTTTGAGCTATACAGTAGTTTTAAAAATACAATTAACTAAACATCTGCTGATTAACTTCACAGCTGATTATTCCTTCAGCACAGCTAACAGTAATTATTATAAAAGTTACAGCAATACCAAACTGGCACAAAGTAGTTCTTCTTAGGGTAGAGCTTTTAATAAGGAGATGTTGGTCGTTTGATGGTCAATTAGAAAAAGATTTTTTAAATGGTAGGATTACCAAAATATTCTAAAACTATTTTAAATGACAGGGTTATACTAGATATTTTAGTGTTATTAAAAAAGCTCAAAAAAATCTACTTGAAAAAACCTAAAATTTGAGCTTTTCCAAATAGACATAAAACAACTTTTTTAATCATCCAAAAGCTCTACTGAGTGACAACCGAATGACGCAAATTTTTTTGAAGAGAGTTTTTTTAATTTAAAAAAAAAAACTCTTTTAGCAAGTAAAGAAACTCTTCGAAACGGACACTTATACTCTTATATAGTTGTGTGAATATCCGTCTCTTCCTTATTGAGATATATGGTATATATACTACTAAACCTGACAGAGAGAGTACTTCAGGGAATTTTTTCAAAGTTGAGAGAAAAAAAAAGGGTGTAGAGAAATTATGGGTGGAAAATATAAGAGTGTGTTAGGGTTTGTGGGGATGATGATGATGTTGAGATCAGTGGCTTCATCATCAATATCACATGATTATGGTGATGCATTGTCTAAGTGTATCTTGTTCTTTGAAGGCCAAAGATCAGGGAAATTGCCTTCTTCACAAAGGATGACTTGGAGGAAGGATTCCGCTCTTCACGACGGCTCTGATATTGGTGTAAGTCTTGCTTTTAATTATCTTTTCACTTTGGAGATGGATAGTGATGAACAGTGGTAGAGATAACATTTATTTATTTATTTATTTATTTATTTTTTTTTTTTAGGAGATCATAACATTAAAATGAAATAACGGGGGATTGAATAGAGAAACTAATAATTTTAAGATAAAAAATATATAAATTTTTTATGATTTCTTAAAAAAATTTATGAGCAAGCAAGCACTGCTTGAAACTTTGAATAAATATAGAAATTGATTAGTAGGGGAAGGGGAGAGATCTTTGTGGCGTCTCTTTGGTTAATCTCATAAGAGCAGTATTTATTATGTAAAAATAAAGGTAAATCATAAATGCCCTTCTTTCGATTTAAAAAATAATAAAAATAAAATCGTAAATTCCCTAAAAATTTATAAGCATAATCACCATAAACAAATTTTCAAAAAATAATCCCAAAACATCTCTCATAGTCAATAATTTTTAATATAATAATAATCTTTTTATAATCAAATTAATACAAAAATCTTCATTTTCATCCTTCTTTTTCTTCAACTTTTTGTTCCACCTCAATTCTTCAGTAGTACCGGAGACAAAAATTAGAGATTTAAAAATAATAGTAACAAGGAAACCACCATTTTCACAACTTAACAACAGCTGTGCTAATCATGAAATACAAAAAGGTTATCAATCAAAAACACTATAACCACTGAAATCATTTGAAGGTAGAAACAACTTAAAAAATAATGGATACACGAACCACCTATAAATCCAAAATTGAGATACCGAAATCATTTTCCTAAGAATTATATATAGTTAAAAAAAAAAAATAATAATAAATAAATAAATAAATAAAATAAAATAAAATTAGCTTACCCCAATATTTCAGTCATTTAGTACTGAAACATCATTGAAAATTAAAAATTCTTATCAAACCTGTTATGCGAAAAACATATGAATAGATCCACATACTTAAATAATAATAATAATAATCATAATAAATATATAAAGATTTTATGAATTAATGTCATTGATATGCACGTTTGACAGGCAAAATACGTTTTGAATTGTTGACAGTTGAATTGTATCTTTCTCATGACTTGCTTGTAAATTGTAATGTCTAACTTAAAGTAAATAATTATCTATAAACAAAAAGGATTTCTACTCTCTTAAGCATCAAAATTAAATTAGATAATAAATTTTTTTCTTACCATGTGTATTGATACATTCATTTTATCATTTACTACACTCTCTTTCAGATAGACCTAGTAGGAGGTTACTACGACGCAGGCGACAACATAAAGTTCAATTTTCCGATGGCATTTACGACCACCATGCTAGCATGGAGCATACTCGAATTCGGTAATCATATGGGCTCCGAATTGCAGCATGCAACAGAGGCAGTGAAATGGGGCACGGACTACTTCCTGAAGGCCACCAGTGTCCCTGGAAAAGTTGTTGCCCAAGTCGGTGAACCGTACGGTGACCATAACTGCTGGGAGAGGCCTGAAGACATGGACACAGCTCGAACCTCCTATGTCGTCAATACAACGAGCCCAGGTTCAGAAGTTTCAGCTGAGATTGCAGCCGCATTAGCAGCCTCTTCCATGGTCTTCAAGAATATTGATAATCGGTACTCGCAAATGCTTCTCAAAAGAGCATCTCAGGTAGTTGGTTCTTCAGGTTTTCTCTTTCCTTATATTTTCTTTCTTGTAAAAAATATTCTAATTTGTTTCAAATTGATAAGATTGTGTTTATTTTTTCTTGGAAACAGGTTTTTCAGTTTGCAGATCAACATCGGGGCTCTTATAATGAGAGTATCGGACCAGCAGTGTGCCCATTTTATTGCGATTTCAGTGGCTTCATGGTACACACTTAAGTTACAAACTTGTTCATTTGTTATGAGAAAGTTTATGTTACATCAAATCCATCGTCTCAACATATTATGATTAAATCTTGATATATAGATTATAGAGTGGGAGATTAAGAAAATTTAAATTTAGTGTCATGAAATCTGATCATTATTTCACTCTTAGTGGTTGAACACTTTCCCTTTACATCTGTGATAAGGGTTCAAGACTGAATACCAATCATCTACGGTGAGAGTTGTATTTCAGGCACTCCCTATATGATTGACATCATATCCTGACACACTTACATGTAGTGGGAGTTGTATTCTAGACATACCCCTACCTGATTGGTTTGGATCTGATTTGATAATATACACGACATCATATCCTGACATCTTATGCAATTCCGTATCTGTTTTCTAGGATGATTTGATATGGGGAGCAGCATGGTTATACAAAGCCACAAATACAAAATATTATTTGAAATATGTTTTGGAAAACATTCACTACTTGCAATATGTCCCTCAATCGAATGATCCTATATATATAGGAGGTAGCTTTGAAGAATTCGGATGGGATTCAAAACATGCCGGCATCAGTGTACTTCTTTCCGGAGTACGTAATTTATATTTTAAATTACTTTGTTTCTTTCTCATTAGACAACCATTAATTATTGGATTGAAATCTAATTAATTTGTTCTTCTTCTGGTTTCTACAGTTGCTGATGAACACTCGAAATTCCAGCAACACTTTTGTTCAATACGCTGACAAATTTGTTTGTTCTGTATTGCCCGAATCACACTCCAAAAACGTTTATTTCTCTCCAGGTATCGTCCTCTAACCACAATTCAACCCACCAACTTAGTCATGGATTCTATTACAATTAATTCCGGGGGTTTTAGGGGAGTGGGACCAACTCGAACCCACAACCTCAATTGTGTAGTGTAAGAGTCAGGGGCGGACCCAGACAATATTTGTTACCCGGGCTAAATTTATATGTATATGGACATAAATAGATTCCTTATTTTGATATAAATGATCTACACATATGAAAATTTATTTTTAAGGACTAGTTTGAATTGTTTAATATAACAATTCAAAAGAAATTGAGTGAATATGAAATGCTTAATCTAACGATTAGAATAAAATCAAATGAATATGGAATGTATAATCAAACAATTAAAACAAAATCAGGGAAATATTTATATAAAATATACATAAAATTACATATTTATAAAAACTACTTAACACATTGCAATGTTTTTATATTGAGTTAGAGTAGGTAATTGACTGAATTTGGTTTTTATTATCGGTAAATTATTAAGCATTCAACACACTAAAACATATAAATTAGAAGTAATTTAAGGCTAAAGTTCTATAAATCACAACCCAAACAAATGAACAAATATCACATGCCAAACCCAAACAAATAAACAAATATCACATGCCGAATACAAAAAATTAAAAATAGAGTATGAAAATAACATTGAATGGAAATAAAAGGCAATGTAATGAATAATTCTATATTTAAGGGAAAGTTTAGTAATTGGTTGAAATTAAATGTAATTTACTAATAATAAAAAGGGTAAAGGTGTTATGAATACATGTTGCTTTCCACCAGATTCTCTTCATATCTTCTTAAACACGTGGAAGCATGGTATGCACTTGCTTTATTTTTAAGCTAAATGTATTGAATATTACATCAATTGCCCCTCTCTTATTTGTCTATATATATGGGTGTGTGAACCTAATTGTTTAGGTTGTTGATTAGCCGATGCTCTCTCTTGAAAATCAATAAACAAAGCTTATATTTTCTCTACTATTATTCTCTATCTCATGTATCTCCTCTCTCATCTCTTTCTTTATTATTTCTTGTTCATCTATTGTTCTTCTATTAATTCACAACAAAAGGGAAATTGTGCAACTATAAGTTTTTTTTTTTTTTTTTTTCATAAGGCTGCCCGGGTTATAGCCCGGGTCAGCCCTCTCAAGGTTCGCCTCTGGTAGGAGTGATAGAGAATATATACCACTGAACCAATCTAATCCGTCTATAGTTTTGTATTTAATGTTATTCAATATATACACTTCTAATAAGTAAGCATTATCTATTGATTAGGTGGGTTATTATTCAAAGATGGAGGAAGCAACACACAGCACACTACGGCTATTTCATTTCTTCTTCTTGTTTACTCACGCTATTTTATAAGTTCCCAAAATAGAGCCATTCAATGTGAAAACAATGTTGTTGTGACTCCATCTAGACTTGTTCAATTCGCAAAAGGCCAGGTAAATATTACGTAGTCGGGGTCCTGAAATTTTTCAGGATCGACCTATATAAGAATTATTTTTACTATTATTATTAAATATGCCTGTGTACCATAATAATCCTGTTATTTTTCTTATTATAATCCAGGTTGATTATTTACTTGGAAGCAATCCAATAAAGATGTCATACATGGTAGGATATGGCAGAAACTTCCCTAGAAAAATTCATCACCGTGGCTCGACCTGTCCTTCTATTGATAAACGTCGGACGCAAATCAAATGTCACGATGGAGACGTGTTTTTCTATAGCAAATATCCGAATATCAACCAACTTACCGGAGCCATTGTTGGAGGACCTGATATCAAGGATCAATACAATGACACAAGAATTGATTTTGTACACTCAGAGCCAACAACATATATAAATGCACCTTTTGTTGGAGTTTTGGCTTTCTTCAAGGAAAAAGGCAGGTGATACATGACGAGAAATTCAAGATAGTGAATCAAATGTCTACGCTGTTGTTGTACTACTAATAAAAATGACTACAGCTCTATTTTAATTTCTATACATTGGAAAACAAATACTCGTATAAATTGAAGGGATAGATATGAGAACTTATAAGAGTTTGTTTTGTCTTTTTTTTCAAAGGACAAATAGAAAACAGAATTTGGTGACGGGGTAAAATTATATAATTACTTCAAATATTTCTATGATCAAAATTATATATATTTTTTTAACAGTAAATTTTATTCAAAGGATCAAAAGCCAAACTACAAGAAAATAACGGGCCAAGACACACCCAAAAGCCCAACAAAACAGCTTACAAACAAAAGTCAAAAATAAGCCACTCAAATAGCAAAAGCACCCCACACAATAACCAACAGCCCATTCCACAAACCAAACGCAAAAAACGAGGCCACCAGACACCTCTACAACAGGCCCAAATACGAAACAAAACCTGCCCAAACAAAAACCGTCCATTGTTTATACGCCATTTTGAGCCTACCACCCGTCAACTTTGAAATCGCTTTTGCGAAGACATTGGCCATTCTCACTTCCTTATTAAACCCAAACCCGATCCTATATCTATAACCTTAGTAATCTTCTTCTCAAAGATCCAAAGAATCTTATACTTGGAGCTCCTGGTCTTCATACCAAGACCCTTTGTAAAGACATATATCAACCATCCTCGCTTCCTTATCATCGAAATCAAAAATATATACTACCGTGAAATACCCACATTTACATTAATAAATCAACTTCACCAATAATTGTAACACAAATACTAATCTTAAGATCAGCATATCCCCTAAAACAACCACAACAATTTTTTTTTTTTTTTTTGAAATATTACATAAATTTAGGATTTTTACTTTATAGGGAGGGGAGGGACGACAATCAAACCTTAATATTCTCAAACAGATTGTTCATCAGATAAATAATAAAATTACGAATAATCTCTAACATCAAATAGGTAAATGATAAATCAATAACCCAATTGTTAAAGCTTAAAAATCCATCTTCTTTTTTATATAGGACAAACGGTTCTTTTTCACCATTTATTTTCTATTTCTCTCTTTAACGAATATAAAATATATATACATAGCAATAGGTTTGTAACTCTAATTCAATTAAACAATAAAACTAATAAATACTCCTTACAACTCCCTCAATTTGGTTTTGTATTGACTTTAATAATATCAAAAACATTTTATTCTCTTTTCTTTTTCCTCTAGGTATTACATTTCTCTCCACCTACAAAAAATTTAGTCCGCAAAATTTACGTGTATCTCAAGCTTCAAAATATTCGTATGATAAAAAAATCATAACCTAATAACTAGAATCAATACCAAATTATAACCTAGTCTCCAAGATCGACATTGCTCTGATACCAATTTGTAACATCCCAAATTCGGGATCCAACGGACTGGGATGTTACGTGATTCAGACCTTGCAAAAATCTTAATTCACAAATCTTCACAATTAGAATCGTCAGCAATATATTCACAAAATACAATACTCAAACCTGATACCATTTATTTCACTAAAATCTTTAAAGCCTAAAGTAATTAAAGCATGAAATAAATTGATTCCTTACAACACATATACACATGAAATTAAATCCTCCGGCAATAAATATCTCTCATATGTTAATGCAAACCTCATCCATTCCAAATCCAAGAACTTAATCTGCAAAATAGTGGTGGTGAGGGGTGAACCGTCAACTCAGTAAGTAAATTCATGCATAACATGTAAAATAAAAAAGTCTTTGTAAAACCTTTGCATTCAAATCCTTGATCATAAACTTTTCCAAAAATCCCAACAATATATTATTTGATAAAACTAGAATTAGCATTTAATATAATTTACGTATTTAAATATCAATAAAACGGATGAAGCAATACTTAAAATCATATCCATTCATATTCTTAAATCATAAACGTTTTATAAAACAGTATAAACAATATGAAATCAAACGATCATTTAATAATTATAATTTAAACTACTGTAATTATATGAAAATAAACAATACAAATAATCACTTTATAAAGCGGTAAACAAATGATTTTTATAGTATAAACGATATTCTTTTTATAAACGGTTGACATATAGCTCATGTCTCGTAGTGTTACAAGTATCTGTGTGATGCGGCAATAACAGTATGTATTCACACAATATCTCAGCTGTGTGCTTGTTCCTGTAGCAATAACAGTAACTAAGGAACAATAAGCCAAAACGATTTTATAAATTCACATATAATTAAATCTATAGCATTTTTATATAACTATAAAAGTATAAATGGTAGCTAAACCATTTTTATATAACTTCCGGTACAATTTAGCAGTAGCATTCTTAGGGGAACCTTATCAATATAAACAACATGAGACAGTAGTAATATTTTAGTAAAACTATGTCAATATATTTGACAATATATAAGCAATGGATCAGTTTCAAAAATACTTCATGTACAATTCTTAAACAACTTGATCAAAACCAGTAACATCTTAGACAAATATAATAAAGTAGAATACAATAAAGAAACAGTAAATTTGATAATTCGAAACGTAACACATCATGAATGAATTCACTTATCTCGGTACGAATCTGCTTTAACTCTAGAAACTCAAGAATCACTCAAACATATACAATTACAAATTGAATTACCATCATAACATCATCATCATAGTAATTTAATCGGCATAAATGACTTATATTGAATTAAACTTAAAAACCATTCTTCCAGCTAATTATCACATTTGACCACCCTCTACTCTAAGATTTTTAATTAATTCTCTATAGCTCAAAATCTCACAATATTTGACATGGATGATCTAGAGTGATATATGAAAATCTACAGTAAAAATTTTAAATTAATCAATGGTCATTAGAATATATAACAATCCTTTATTTTCTTGTTTCCCGAATCTATATATCTAGCCTACAGAAATTAATTCCAACCTTTGTCCACCCCAAAATTTATAAATCACGAAAATTTGTGTAATGACAATAGACATATTAACCTATCTATATGTAAATTTTCATAATTTTCCAACATGAATAATCAACTCAAAACAATTTTCAAATATGGCTGATCTTATAAAAACAGGGGATTCCAACAGCTTCTACAGTGGTTCGAAAATTCAATAAAATAAGATCACCCATATTTAGAAAATTGTTTTGAATTTTCTAAGAAATTTACAAAAAAGAGTCAAATGAAGAAAAAAAAACTTAAAAATTTCATTATTCAATGAAAAATAATAATAATTTTGAAACAAAATGTTTAAATTTTTTTTTTTTGGTTTTCATAATAGTGATTTTGAAGAAAAAAAAAGTTGTGTCAAAAGGATAATTTTGGAAAAAAAAAATTACAGTGACTTTAGAATTTTTTTAAATTTAAGTTTTTAGAATGAAGTTTATTTAGAAATGGAGTGGGAAAAGAAAAAAAAAAAAAAAAAAAAAAACGAATTATAAGAAGAAAATCTGTTTCTAAAGGTGGATGTGGGCTGTCTCAAAAGTTTTTTTTATTTTTCATTAAGACCAAAAATAGAATGCCGACATTACTCTGAAAAGAAAAAAAAAAATTGAATGCCCACATTAATTATTTCCTTGCATTAAGACATATAATAAATGTAATTAACCCTTTTGTCCTTACATTAATTATTTCCTTGCCTTAAGATTACATATAATAAATGTAATTAACCCTTTTGTCCTTTTACTAAAAATGTACAAACATATATTGTTAAATTGCGTTAATTCTACAAATAAATAAACTGTTAGTTTCGTGTAAAATTATTTTGTCTAGTTAAAGTAGTCGACAAGTACAATAGTATTGAATCGAAATAAATTAATAAGTGTTTTCTCATCTTGTATGAGACGAATCAAGAACGTTCATGTTTACTATTTGCTTCTCCAACCCGATCTTTACCATTAGATGAATTTTTTTTTTATAAATAAAATAAACTCTTCGATTTGTTTCAACCTTTTTTTAATTATCTTTTGACTTTGGAGATGGATAGTGATTAACAGTGGTAGAACCAGCATTTTTTTTATTTGGAGAGATCTTAACATTAAAATGAAATAGTGATGAGGGGATTGAATAAAAAAAAAAAACACATAATTTTAAGATAAGAAATAGTATTTGATTAGTAGGGGAAGGTAAGAGATCGCTAAGCGTCCCTCTAATTAAAATCGTAAGAATGAAGGTAAATCACAATAAAAAAAAAATTCAAAAAATAATCACTATTTGTTTTAATATAATAATAATGATAACCACCTTTTATTTTATTTTATTAATAATATTCTCCCTTTATTTTTTATTTTTTATTTTAAAAATAATGATCCAAGCACGAATACAGTGTTATTTTCCAAAAACAAAAAATTTGAATTCTTCTCTTCATTTTCTGATATCTCGAACACACTTGAACCAAGAGAAAGAAGTAACAACTACTACCTCCAACTCCCAAAGTTACTATATCAAAAATTCAAAATCATGTTTTTTTAGCCTTATACATCATTAGAAATTTCGTTAGCTTCCTCTAATATTTCAGTTCTGTAGTCTGAAATTGAGAATTAAAAAAATTCTCGTCAAACTTGTCATACCAGTAAGAAGAATATATCCACATAAATAATAATATATATTTTTTTAATTTATGAATTAATGCCATTGATATGCATTTTATATAGTGCATTTGACAGGCAAAATGCGTTTGAATTGTTGACAGTTGCTTGGTATCTTTCTCGTGACTTACTTGTAATGATTTCTAATCTCTGAAGCATCAAAATTAAATTAGATAATATATTTTTTTTCTTAACATGTGTCTTAAATCTTATTGTAAATTCATTTTATCATTTACTAAACTCCCTTTCAGGTAGGAGGATACTACGACGCTGGCGACAACATAACGTTCAGTTTTCCATTGGCATTTACGACCACCATGATAGCGTTGAGCATACTCGAATTCGGTAATCATACGGGCTCCGAATTGCAGCATGCAACAGAGGCAGTGAAATGGGGCACATACTACTTCCTGAAGGCAACCACTGTCCCTGGAAAAGTTGTTGCCCAAGTCGGTGAACCCTACGGTGACCATAACTGCTGGGAGAGGCCTGAAGACATGGACACAGCTCGAACCTCCTATCTCCTCAATACAACGAACCCGGGATCAGAAGTTTCGGCTGAGATTGCAGCTGCATTAACAGCCTCTTCCATGGTCTTCAAGAATATTGATAACCGGTACTCGCAAGTGCTTTTCAAAAGAGCATCTCAGGTAGAAAGTGGCTAAACCATGGAAACTCCACACTTCACTCACAGTTTTTGGCACTGGCCATTCTCGAATAGCTCGGACCTTCTTCTCATCCACATGAATTCCCTCCGAACTCACCACATAACCCAAAAACAACAAGTTTTGGTCATAAAACTGCACTTCTTGAGGTTAAGAAACAGTTTATTTTCCTGCAAAATTGTTAACACTTCTCGCAACTACTCCACATGTTCTTCCTCAGTCCTACTATAAATAAGAATGTCGTCAAAATAAACAACAACAAATTTCCCCACAAAAGGCCTCAATACCTAATTAATCATTCATATGAAAGTACTGGGTGCATTTGACAGACCGAATGGCATGACCATCCACTCATACAAACCGTCCTTGCTCTTGAACGATGTCTTCCATTCATCCTTAGGTCTGACCCGAATTTGATGATACCCACTGTGCAGATCAATCTTTGAAAACAACTTCGAACCTTCCAGTTGATCCAACATGTCATCTAAGCGGGGAATTGGAAATCAATAATTGACGGTTATTTTGTTAATAGCTCAACTGTCCACACATCATGCGCTAACTCCCATCCTTCTTTGGCGTCAACAGCACAGGAACTGCACACAGACTCATGCTTTCACGTATGAAACCCTTCTACAACAACTCCTCTATCTTCTCCCGCAGAATCTCGTTTTTCTTTGGACTCATCCGGTAATGCGATAGATTCAACAAACTCGCCCTAGGTATAAGGTCTATATGCTGCTGAATGTCTTTCAAGGGGGGTAAGTTGTTTGGCAAATCCTCTGAAGTAATGTCTCTGAATTATTCTATCAACAGTTTTATTTTCTCAGGAACTGCCATTGTTGGTGCCTCTTCGTCCTATACCACAACCACCAAAGCACATACCTCATGTGAACCCTTCACATCTACCACAAACTCTGTGTCACGGTTAGAAAGGATTGCTTCTCCATTTCCATAGGTACTGTCTTACGCTTGGAAGGAACCATAGCAATTTTGTGTGACCCCTAAGTAAACAAATAAGTGTTATCAAGACCCCTATCAGTAATATCAACATCATATTGCCACGGTCGACCCAACAACACATGGCTAGCATCCATATCAATCACATCATAGACAACCTCATCCTTATATATCTTACCAATGGAAATAAGAACACGACAAATCTCAGTTACATTTACTGTTGGTCCTTTCTTAATCCAACCAATAGTGTACGGATTGGGGTGCTTCTCGATCGATAATTTTAGGTGTTCCACCAACCTCCTTGCAACAAAATTCTTATAGCTCCCACTATCCATGATTAGATCATAAACTTTCTGACTGATAGTACAGCAAGACCAGAATATATTCTTACACTGAATTAAGTCCTCTTGTTTTAGCGCATACAGCACCCGTTGCACCACACAATTAACCCAATCTTCATCATCTTTCGCAAATTCTACCCCTTATACAAGTCACCCTCTTCGTCTACATCATGAGAATCTGGATCTTCTTCGCCTTCTTTCACCCAATTCACTGGCTTAGGACGATCAGGACATGCATTTGAATGATGACCAAACTTCCTACATCTATAACAAGTCCCCGGTGTAGGTCTAGCATAGGGATTTGAATTCGGGTTTCTGGGTACGTTCCTATTGGCTGGGGCTGTTGTTTGATTACTACCGCTACCCTCTTCTCCGGCGGCGCCTTTCGGTTGGCTTGATGGACCTGATGACTGAACCCCCTTGTCCCTATTGGGAAACGGTGAGTCAGGATTGTTTCTCTGAAATCCAATATTTCGACCCCTGCGTTCCAGCAACTCAGCCTTTAACGCCATGTTATGAGCCTTATCCAAAGTCCATAACACTTGTAACCTAATCTTATCTCTCAGCGATGGCTTTAACCCGTTAAGATATCTGGCTATGCGCTATCCTTCTGTTTCACTCAGATTATTACGATCCGAGAGTCTTGAAAATTCCGCCATGTAATCAAACACTAACTTGGATCCCTGCGAGCAATTTTGGTATAACTGGAACAAATACTGGTCATAATCTAGTGGTAAAAACCTACCCAATATAAGCTGCTTCATTCTACGCTAGGTTCTCACAAGTGATTTCCATTGTTGCTGTCGGTTCTTCTGTAACTGATCCAACCAAACTACAACCCCTCTTTTCAATCTGAAGGCGACCAATCTCACCATATTTTCTTTCGGTATCTCCATCATCTCAAAGAACCGTTCCACCTCTGTGACTCAATCAAGAAAGTCCTCTATACGCAAATTCTCATTAAAGCTCGAAAGCTCTACCTTCAACTGGTAATCATCATGCTCTCTTTGTCGCCTTACCGGTTGAACTACACCAAACCCCTTATCATCATCATCTTCTGAATCATCCTCGCTGTCAGGTTGAGGTTGACGTTGACAACGAGAAGGATGTCTTCTATTAGCTGGTTGGCCTTAGGCAAATCCTTCGGCATGTACCCTGTCAACTGGTGGTTTGTTGTTAGCGTTGAGGTTCATTCCAGCAAGCATATCATGAATCTGTGTCAACTGTTGTTGTTGTTCCTCCACCGTCGTCCACAAGGCCTCTACCCCACGGTCACCGCCAAAAGGGTTTCCGTCTCCTGCTCCGTTAGTTGCCATCAAGATCGGTAAATCCGTACTTTGATACCAATTGACACATTGGAAAACAAAAAGAATACGACCAACGTTAATATTCTATGATAAAACTGGAATCCACCATAAAGAGAGAAATAAACTCTGAATATTTTTATTGAATGAAAAGATAACTCAGCCTTTTGACTTACAAGCATATTTAAAGCAAAAACCCTAACTCTAATCTTTATTGGACAAGAAACGGGTCTAATTACTAAAAGTTACTAAAAATAGCAAAATGAAGATAACTACAGAAATAAATACTACTAACGACCCTAAGCAAGCCATAATTGACGACAGACGATTCTGACTTGTAAAACTCAATTTATGACCAAAACGAAACTTTCCTAAAATAGCAAAAATGACAATTATTGGACCTAAACGATGGAATTCGTCTAAAAAATGGTATGCCTCATGATAGCAGGTGGTGACTATTGAAGGTCTTGCCGAAATGCATCAACTGTGAAAGTTTCACATCAATCCGACTCTGATGCCCGGACTAGTAGGATTGGAAATTCAATTTCCCTTAAATTTGGGATGGTCTCTCATAGTCATATAGGATCCGCCATTTGTTCTACATCATGCGAGGAGTATACCACTGTACCAATCTCATATCTCAGTAGTTTTGTACTTAATGTTACTCAATATGTATGCTTTTAATAGAAGAATAATGTCTATTGATTAGGTGGGTTATTATTCAAAGAATGAGGAAGCAACACACAACACACTACAGCTGCGTCCTTTCTTCTTCTTGTTTACTCACGCTATTTGACAAGATCCAACAATAGAGCCATTCAATGTGGAAACAATGTTGTTGTCACTCCATCTAGACTTGTTCAATTCGCAAAAGGCCAGGTATATTTCAGGACCGATCTAACTAGAAATTTATTATTATTATTATTATATGGTGTGCTATAATCCTGTGATTTTTCTTATTACAATAGAGACTCCCTTATTTAAAGGTATATGTTATTGTAAGGGATCATTACGGGAGTATGTGCTCCAAGTCTCCATCAATACTCCCTTAAATGGCCCATTCAATAATTTATTATTATTATTTAAATGTTAGATATTGTGTTTAATAAATATTATATATTGTTTGTCAATTATGATAAGTAGAACCCATTTTAAAATAATCTTAAATACGTGGAGCCCACTTTAAGGGGGTTGAAAACACCACTTAATTAAGGGAGTGAACTCCACCAACACACAATTAAGGGAGCCATTTAGGGAGTTGTTGGAGTTGCAAAAATACACACACTCCCTTAATTAAGATAAGAGATGTCATTAATGGAGTCTATTGGAGATGCTCTAAAGTCAAATATGAATTCATTTTATGTCCAATCATAATAAAATAATTATTACACTCTCTCTCTTCTTTTAGTTTATAATTAAATGAGGTTTATCTTAGGGTTCAAAAATTTTTTGTCACTATTTGGAGGGGCTTTTGTGAGAATGTCACCGGTTTACTAATGTAAATTTAAAAGGCACCTATTTAGGTGACCAGACAAAAATACCCTCATTTGTGTCATTTTGCGTCTGAAGAGAAAAAAGTTGAGAGAGAGAACAGTGGAAAGAGAGACCTTGGGTGCAAGAAATCCGGTACTAAATCTCATGGGAAACCTGCCGGCGGTGGCGATACAGTCTTGAAATCGACGAGAAGGTGATATGATTTTCTGACGCGTTTTTGTTGTTGAAACTTTTATGTGCGTTTGATGTTGGATGTTCGTTAGACATGTATATTAGATTTGATTTGATTTGTTGTTGATTAGGTTTGTTTGATTAGGTTAGGGTTTAAATTTATGAAAAAATTCTGTTGAACACGATGAAGTTCTGGGTTTTCGAGCCTTTTCCGAGCTTTTCACATGTAATCCAAGCCTTTTCCGAGCTTTTCACATGTAATCCAAGCCTTTTCCGAGCAATTTGAATATGTTTATGCTATTTGAATCTCCGAGCCTTTTAAAACATTTTCCGAGCCTTTTCTGAGCCTTGTCATATGTAATTCGAGCCTTTTACAAGCAATTTAAATAAGCTTCTGCAATTTGAATCTCCGAGCCTTTCACACTGGCTTCGAGACTTTTAAAATAGGATCCGAGCCTTTTAAAACATGGTCCGAGACTTTTAAATAGTAATCCGAGCCTTTTAAAGAATATGAATAGGTTTCTAGAATTAGAATCTCCGAGCCTTTCATATAGTCTCCGAGCCTTTTCATATAGTTTCCGAGCCTTTTAATATATTGTCCGAGCCTTTTCATATATTTTTCGAGCCTTTTCATATAGTGTCTGAGCCTTTTCATATAGTTTTCGAGCCTTTTCATATATTGTCGGAGCCTTTTCATATAGTGTCCGAGCCTTTTCATATAGTTTCCGAGCCTTTTCATATATTGTCCGAGCCTTTTCATATAGTGTCCGAGCCTTTTCATATAGTGTCCGAGCCTTTTCATATAGTTTCCGAGTCTTTTCATATAGTGTCCGAGCCTTTTCATATAGTGTCCGAGACTTTTCATTTAGTGTCCGAAACCTTTCATTTTTATATTATTTATTTTATTTTATTTAACTAGATATATATTTTTTATGTCAATATGCAGATGAGGAATCAACTAAAAGATTCGCTTAAAACTCCAGAGGAAGAAAGGTATTCGGGGAAAATAACTCGATATGACCATTTTGATGACCTTACAAATATCGACAACGTACTTAACAAGGTACCTAGACATCTTGCGGTCGAAGAACGACATCGGTATACTGAGTCGTGTTTTGGACACCTCCTTCGGATGGATCGTGGGATGAAGTTTTCAGCTGGCATTGTACATCGGTTGCTTATTCGCGAGTTGCATCACGATGGGCCTGAAGATGAGATGAGATTTTTGTTAGGAAGGCATTCGGTCCGGTTCTCGAAGGTTGAGTTTTGTCTAATCATCAGATTGAAGTTCGGAGAACTTCCTGACACGTCGACCTATGATATGGTAGAGAATGGCATACACCAGCGGTACTTTGAGGGTCGAGATGAGGTCGAGTATGCAGAGCTGAAAGCCGTTCTACGGATTGGTGTTTTTTCTAAGCAGTACGATGCGGTTAAGCTTTGATTATTGTATATGCTTAACTGGATACTGATGGGGTTGGACGAGAGAGAAAAAGTTCCAGTATGGCAGTTTCGCCTAGTCGATGACTTGGACGCTTTTGATGCGTTCCCGTGGGGTGCACACGTGTATAGGCGGTCTATATACGGTTTCAAGCATGCGTTGGATGGTCGACGTAGACAGTTTGAACAACGCCAGCGATGAAAGGGCGTTGATGTACACACCACGGAGACATACAACATATATGGGCTAACGCACACCCTGTTGGTGAGAATTTTGTATTTGTTATTTTTTTCATATGACTTATGTATTGTATTGGATTCTTATCGTTCTTAGCTGTTTCGTAGATATTTGCTTTCGAGGTTATCCCCGAGCTTGGCAACAGCGGATGTGGGAAGCGGAGGGAAATCGAGCTCTCCCCCCGAATTCTAAAATGGGAGTTGAGTACGCGACCGAGGGGGGAGAAGTTGAATAGCATTTTCCTTGAAAGTGTAAATATCTATATATATATATATATTTTATGTTCATAACTATTAGTATGTATACAATTACAATGGTCTAACTGCAATTTTAGATGTTTGCGAGGGTGAAATTGGTGCCGACGGCAACTGAGAGGGCTGAACGGTACTTCGAGGGCATTTCTCAGGGAGGCAGTTTGTATGATGCTGATCTCGGTGATATACATGTTCCCGTCTCTGACCCCGAACGATATACAATTGCTGGAACCAGTGACATTGAGGGTCCGTCTTTCGAACCCAGTGATACGGAGGGTTCTGACTCGGACGGTCGTCATATTTGTCTCGCGAGGACTAGACGGGTTCGATTCACGTTGCCTAGAGAGCCTCGAACTAGAGATGACTCTCGAACTGGAGATGACTCACGAGGAGGCGTTGGTGGGCAAGCAGAGGTACGTATAATTCTTTTTACCATATTATTTAATTTCAATCGAGTGAACGGTTTTAGTACTGACAATTTTGAAATCCTTTCAGGACCGTCGGTATACTGAACTAATGGATGCGTTACGAGAGTTACAGGAGGAGGTGCGAAAGAGTAATGAGAAGCGAGATCAACAGCATCAGGAGTTGCTAGATTTGATTTGGGGGCTTCAGGGTTCGACGTCGCATGCCCGTACTCAAGGTACACGGTTCGATGACCCACCCTTCGATGACCCAGACGGACACCGAGACTTCAGTCCCAGAGGGAGGGCAGGTAGTCATCATGGTGATCAGCAAGGGCCTGGTGTGACACCACGAGAGGAGGTTACTCGTGGTACTTGTGGTACTGATACAACACCTATGGAGATAGAGGAAGAACCTCAGCAGGTTTTACCAGACCAACCTGTTCATTCTCAAGAACTGGTACAGAGCACCTCCTTACAGCACACCCCTCCGGTCGATCTTGGTGCAAAGCACCCCTTCATTTATTCCACAGAGACAGAGATCCCCAGTCTCAGTGCACCCAAAGAGCTTACATCTGCAGGCGATCGACGGCGACATAGTTCCAATGTACAACGCATCCCTACAGGCGATACAGGGGGACATAGTCCGTCAACACATCGCACCTCTAGAGGCAATACACGGGGACAGAGTTCTTCCTTATAGCTCAGCCATCCAGTGGATCACATTGAGCTGGACCGGATTACCCCACCCCTTTAACGTCAGGATCGGGTTCGCAGGGCAGGTTGGCAGCAGCGGACCCCATACACTGACCCCTCTCGGCCGAAGAGGCCAAGGATTAGGCCACAACCAGCACATGTATGGGCGCCCCACGCATTGATAGATCCTGACCACCTTGCGGCGTACCAAGCCTATAAGAGGAACTCGACTGGGGAATTGTAAGTATAATCGCAGATATTACAAAAATTATTTTGTATTTTGAAACTGCTAAGTAAAACTACTTTCTTATATAACATCTTCAAAAATTATGCAGGCGTGATGTGGATCTACTCGAGCCAGTTGGTGTCCCTTGGTTCCATCGATTTCAAACCAATATCATGGAGTTGGAAGATACGGTATGGTCCTTACCTGAACATTGTGTATAAGATGTTTCTGAAATAGTAGAATGCTAACAATACAAAATGTTGAAATTGTCAGCATATGGACGCGTACTTGCATATTCTGCGGAAGCATCATAGATATTACTTCACTGTCTACGGTCCGAGGATCAACATACAGGATTCACAGTTCCATGTAAGTGTTTAATTTGTACGGCTTTTGAACATCTATTTATGTGTTTCGTACATCTTTTATCTAACGTTTTATAAATTTTCTTTGTACAGTCATGGTTATTGAATGACTGGGAGAGATTGATGGGAAGTGGGGCCGACAAACCCCGCCGCAGTTGGTCTATGTTCAAGCATCAGTGGTCCGCTGAGGACCTTGCGGTGGTACGTGGATTGGTCCCGGCAGGAACCAAACCATGGAACGAAGTTGACGTGGTCAGTGTTTTATTTACATTGTTTGAATTTGAATTTTAAATAAATTTCCCATTGATAACACTTTGTTGAAACACATACAAGTTTTGATTCCTTGCAACCTTGGACGTACGCATTGGGCACTAGCCAGCGTCGACCTCACAACAGGGAGTATTTACCTGATGGACCCGTTCAGACAGGAGGTACCATTTCGCCATAGGAAAACGCAGCTCGCTTGCTTACGATATTTTTTACCGTCGATGCTGCATGCGGTGGACTTTCACGGTCGCAGACGGAGGGGCGATATGACGTATACATTGCAGAATAAGCCCTTTCCACTCAACATTGTGTCTAGAGACCGTGTGCCCCAACAGGATAGAGGGTATGACTGTTTAAAGATATTATTCTATCCTAATCGGTTTTAATAACATTCAATTCTAACGGTTGTTTATGTGGTGAATTGCAGTGGTAACTGTGGTGCCCATACTTTGAGATTGATAGAGTACCTGGCAGCGAACAGGGATACGTTCGACTGGTCAGAAAACGAAATGGGCACCATCCGAGAGAAGATGGTTGTGGAGGTTTTTTGTAACTCAAAGGATTGGTCTTCCAGTTAGTGATTTAGTTGATGTACATAACATTTGAGTAATGAAATGAAATTATTTTTTAAAAAAATTTAGTTGTTTGCAATTAACACTTGAACACACATTTGATATATTGAAATCCATAAACAATACAGTATGGCATTAAACGAACAACCAATATATATATCATAATAGTTCAACATAAAAAAGCATAATAACCAACGGTCTCATAACACAACTGTATCGAGCATGGTTCCCAACGTCTGGACGATGTTGGAAGACATCAAGCTGGAGACATGTTCCTCTTGTACTGCCTTGTTATGTTTAATCGCCTTCCTCAATGGCTCCATTCATTCCACGGTAGAGTCTTTCTTAGAGCACGTTTGTTTATTGTGTCCAATTGAATGACAGATGCTACACTTGCGACGGTATTGATCGGGAACACTTATGCTGGGACCTTCATTAACCATCGGTGGGTTGGAGCACCCCCTGCTATTATGTCCTGATTGTCCACATCTTCTACACGACTGTGTGGTTGTCCTCTCCGAAGACGAGGCATGTCGACCCTCCATCGGGCGACCTGATTGTCTCTTCGACTTTGGATTTAAAACCACCCGAGATGCGATGTCGGATGGCACTACCCATGAAGAAGGATGGCCAACAGGCATAATAGGAACCAAGTATGCATCAATAAGTGTCTCTCTTTTGTAGTAGTCCGCACACAGAGATGTGAAATCCAAGTTTCGCTCCCTACAACAATGAAAACAATGAGATTCACGAACCCAAATAATATAAATCGTTAACTGTAACATCTCATGTACCTTGCCGCTGCGAGTGCATGAGAACATGGGAAATGGTCCATTTGGAATTTGTTGCATGTGCAAGTCTTCAAGTGTAAGTTAACCGTCCATTGGTTTCCCTTCAATTTGACGGAGAATATGTTCCAGTCAACTGGATTTACGGTCATATAATTGCACTTCTCGACACGTTTTAGGATCACAAGATGTGCTGCGTCGGTCAGTTGATGACGCTGGACCGTGCAGCTGCATGACGATCGTGAAACCACTTTTGTAGCATATTCCTAATGAATTCCGCCAATGTCATCATTGGCAGTTGCCGTGCGAATTTTAGGCATGAGTTTATGCACTCATCAACATTTGTGGTCATCAGCCTGTACCTTCTTTGGGGACAGTGTACGCGAGACCACTTGTGTGGACCGGCAGCAATGACATATTCGAATGCACCCTTGTGCAGCCTATGTAACTCCTCCATGTGCCTGTTATAATTGAATTCACTGTACGTCCTAGCTGCTGAATCTATTATGTCGGCAACATCCTTTCTGTGGAATCGCTTCTTCATATTTTCACCAAAATGCCAGCAACATATAGTATGGGTTGCATAAGGGAACACTTTAGAAATCCTCGCTTCAATGCTTGCATGGCGATCGAAAATGAAAACCAGATCATCTATATGACCAAGGGCACCCCTCAAGCATTCCAAAAACCACTCCCATGAAAGGTTTTTTTCTGAGTCACCGTACCCAAAAGCAATTGGATACACCTATTCGTTTCCATCTTGTGCAGTTGCAACAAACATTGTACCCCCGAATCTTCCCTTCAAATGGGTACCATCAACTGCAATCACAGGACGCATACACCTCCAAAAACCTCTAATTGAGGACCCTAACGACATGAAAAAATACAAAAATGTATCATCATCTGCGCATTGTAAGTCGGTGATTGTGCCATGATTTTGCTGTTCCAGAACGTACGCAAACGATGGTAACAATTTGAAACTTTCTTCATGCGTTCCATAGGTCAAGGACAATGCATATTGCAATGCATCATGTGCCTTACTGTACATGACTTGGATGCCATACATTGTTTTCATATCGGCGATTATGTCCTTCGGACGCATGAGACGACCATCATGTTGTTGAAGTCTAGGTGCAATGACTTCTCCGATTATGACTGCACTAGCTTATCGGTGGCGACGATGAACCTCCTCTAAAGGACAACTGTGTTGGTTGACAAAACTTCTGACTTGGAAGTAAGTCCCTTCATCTCTCCTCACCACTCTTAATTTCCACGTACAGTTGTCAATGATGCAAACTAGATGTAACGTTGTCTTATTAGACCTTCTCACCTTCCATTCAAAGTTCTCCCGCATTGAAAAAAGGCCAACTAGCCTCTTCAAATCATTTTTACTCGGGAAAAATTGACCTTTATAAATCATGCATGTAGGTTCTTGCGTTGCAAAGGTGCTGCTTCTACCAATACCAAACAAGTATGAATCTGCTCCGGGAATAACCCACGTTATCGTATTATCAAAATCAGATACAGTTATATTATGTCGGGCCTCGGAAGTCCCAGGCATATTTGGTACAGTGCAACTAACTCCTTGTACATGTCTTCCTTGTGTTTGAATTTGTGTACGCTTTTCATCCACATTTTCTAGATCATCTACCTGTTCATTATTTGCCTCATTATCCACCTCATGGTTCGGGTAATTGTTCATCTCATTGTACTGCTCAATTCGACAACCAAACACGTCGCCAAATTGAGGTACAACTACTTGGTCAACCGCTACCGGTGGGACACCACACATGTTTTCCCCACTTTCGGCGAAACTCCTTTGGGGATATAGTTGGTTGCTACCGCTAAAGGATCCAAATTGTTGGGTATTTTCAGGAGGAGGAATATCATTCCCTATCACATCTCCAGGTGTCCTCTGAGTTAGACTTACACATACTTGAGGGATCACCCGATCTTCCCCTAGCATAAACTGAACATCATCGTTATTTCTTATAAATGTACGACATGTACTGCCAGGAACGATTGATACTGATGCCAGATCAACATTGAATTTGTTTACATCATACTTCATAATGGTATGCACGATCGCCACCAATTCTTCGTAAGTCATATTCTTTGACACATACATTCCCTTGTTATCGGATCCAACAAACCTCTGACTTCCGTCGGGTAGTTGCTCCCATTGACCGTTGTAAGATATTACTATTCTAACCCGATTCATGATGCTGTCAAATTAATCAAAACTATTAATAAAAACTCAGGAGTATAAAATATTTTCATAAATTACATTTACAAAGGCTCGGGTGAGGATATTTAAAAGGCTCGGAGAACACTAGCAAAGTCTCGAAGAATACATGAAAGTTTCGAAAAAAACATTTTTGGTCTCGAAAAAGTCTTTAAAAGACTCGATTAGTAATTCAATAAAAAGTCTCGGAGAAGACCTAACAAGGCTCAATTAGTGATTATTTGAAAAGTCTCGGAGATGACTTGAAACGTCTCGGAGAAGACTTGAAAAGGCTCGATTAGTGATTTTTGAAAAGTCTCGGAGATGATATGAAAAGGCTCGGAGAAGACATGAAAAGGCTCGGAGAAGACATGAAAAGTCTTGATTAGTGATTTTTGAGAAGACATGAAAAGGCTCGGAGATGACTTAGAAAGGCTCGATTAGCGATTTTTGGAAAGTCTCGGAGAAGACATGAAAAAGCTCGGAGAAGACTTGAAAAGCCTTGGAGAAGACTTGAAAATGCTCGATTAGTGATTTTTGAAAAGTCTCGGAGAAGACTTGAAAATGCTCGAATAGTTATTTTTTAAAAGTCTCGGAGAAGACTTGAAAATGCTCGGACAAGACATGAAAAAGCTCGGAGAAGACTTGAAAAGGCTCGATTAGTGATTTTTGAAAAGTCTCGGAGAAGACATGAAAAAGCTCGGAGAAGACTTGAAAATGCTCGAATAGTTATTTTTTAAAAGTCTTGGAGAAGACTTGAAAATGCTCGGACAAGACATGAAAAAGCTCGGAGAAGACTTGAAAAGGCTCGGAGAAGACTTGAAAAGGCTTGATTAGTGATTTTTGAAAAGTCTCGGAGAAGACTTGAAAATGCAAGAATAGTTATTCTTTAAAAGTCTCGGAGAAGACTTGAAAATGCTCGGACAAGACATGAAAAAGCTCGGAGAAGACTTGAAAAGGCTCGATTAGTGATTTTTGAAAAGTATCGGAGAAGACATGAAAAAGCTCGGAGAAGACTTGAAAATGCTCGAATAGTTATTTTTTAAAAGTCTCGGAGAAGACTTCAAAAGGCTCGGCGAAGACTTGAAAAGGTTCGGACAAGACATGAAAAAGCTCGGAGAAGACTTGAAAAGGCTCGATTAGTGATTTTTGAAAAGTCTCGGAGAAGACATGAAAAAGCTCGGAGAAGACTTGAAAATGCTCGAAGAAGACTTGAAAATGCTCGAATAGTTATTTTTTAAAAGTCTCGGAGAAAACTTCAAAAGGCTCGGAGAAGACTTGAAAAGGCTCGGACAAGACATGAAAAAGCTCGGAGAAGACTTCAAAAGGCTCAATTACTGATTTTTGAAAAGGCTCGGAGCAGACATGAAAAGGCTCGGAGAAGACATGAAAATGCTCGATTAGTGATTTTTAAAAAGGCTCGGAAAAAGGTGACAAAGTCTCGGAGATCCACAATTGTCACAATGAAAATGTGAACAAATGAAAAGAAGTATTTGCACGAAATATTACCTTGTTGTAATGAAGCACGTCCAGTTGTTTGGATCTTGAACTTCTATTTGTATTGAGAGAGAGATAGAGAGAGAGAGAGAGAGAGAGAGAGAGACTAACCCCGTTATCGTTTTTGTTGGAAGTGTGGAGAGAGAACCAGACAAACAGAATAACATAAATGATTATCTAAGGGCAATTTTGGTAGTTCACCATAATAGATGCCTTTTAAACTTAAGTTATTAAACCGGTCATAGAGTCACCAAATGAGTTGGAAAAGGTGATACTTTCCACCATTTCCACTTAATCTTATTGGTGGAAAGAGTTAGAAATCCTAGTCAGCATTTCTAGGAGAGTTTCTATAATTAGAGCATCTCCAATGCTATTATGTATTTGGAGAAAATGAAGTAACACATAGGATAAATATTAAAAAAGTTAGAAAAACTCTTTCCAATGCTATTATCTAAGTTGAATATGGAGATGATGTGGCCAAAAAAAAGTTAGAAAATATGGAGTTGAGTTTCTAATTCTAGAAACTCCCCTAGAAATGCTGACTAGTATTTCTAACTTTTTCCACCAATAAGATTAAAGTTTTCAACTTTTTCCACCAATGAGATTAAACCTCATTTAATTGTAAAATAAAAGAGAAGAGAGAGTGTAATAATTGTTTTATTATGATTGGACATAAAATCGATGCATATTTGACTTTAGATAATTGCATTGGAGATGTGAATATGCATTTCTTTAAATTTTTTTCAAACTGGACTCATAATAAATAGAAATGATGATGTGGCACTACTTAGAAACTCAAAAATGCATATTTGCATTGGAGATGCTCTTAGTATCCAACTCCATATTTTCTAACTTTTTTTTGGCTACATCATCTCCATATTTAACTTAGATAATAGCATTGGAGAGAGATTTTCTAACTTTTTAAATATCTATCCTATGTGGCACTTCATTTTCTCTGAATGCATAATAGCATTGGAGATGCTCTGATATGGATATGAAAAAAACCCGTATATACTCTGCATGTTGTCATCCTTAGTCATAAAAGAGTTTAATGATTTGAGTAGTTATATGTGGAAATTGATCAAGAATTTTTCGTCATTACACTTATTAGCGATTAAAACAAAGAAGATAAAAAAGGAAGTAGTACTTAGGGATGTGCAAGATCCAATCTAATCCATTGGATTGGATCGGATTTTGAATTTCCATTTAGAAATCCACCGGATCTCTTAAATCCGTCTAAAATATTAGATCTAATTTTTATATTAGAAAATTGATTTTATCCCCCTACTTTCTAATGTGATACTCAACTAATAGCCCAATCGAAATATAAATTAACAACTTTCTAATGTTACTATTTTAGATTTCCTCATTTTTTCGGTTTCTTTACACCCAACTGGCCACGAAAGTTGAAAGTTGATTCTCTAGCAACAGAGTCACACCGACTTTAGCTTTAAAAGTTAAAGTTGAAAGTCAAAATTAATTTTTGTTGATTTTATTTGAATTAATTAGTAATGTCTGAACTAATTATTTGATTTTATTAATTTTAGGAACATTATAACTTATATATATGGCTTCATATTAATATGAGTCATTAGATCATATCGGATTAGATTTAAGTATTTTACAATCGGATTAGAACTAATTATAATTGGATCGAATCAGATCCTATTATAAAATTGAATCGGATCGGATTACAATTTTTCGATCTAGTAAAATCGGATTAGATCTTGAATCATGACAAATCCATTAGATCCGATCTGTCCAAAATCCCTCGTACCAAATGCAAAGTGAGGATAAAAATGTCTTTTCAAATCACTATTTGGTTAGTTTCCGGTTACTAATATTTCTTGGTCAAGTCTTGAATCATGATAAATCCATTAGATCCGATCCGTCCAAAATCCCTCTTACCAAATGCAAAGCGAGGATAAAAATGTCTTTTCAAATCACTATTTGGTTATTTTCCGGTTACTTATATTTCTTGGTCAAGTTTTGCGAGCCCTTCTCAAAAGGGGCCATCACTGTAGATCAGTCACTACAAGAGTACAAATTCAGACCCAGAAACGTTTTCGCAAAGAAAGAAAGCAAGCAAAATGCAGCAAAGAAAATTGTCTGCATCAGGGAGACCATCTGGGACGGACGGCTCTGATTTTTCCTATCGTATGGTCGTCGATTCTCGTAAGCTTCATCATCTACTTTGTTTAATATCATATCGATGGTTTCAATATATATTTATCTATATAACATTTTATTTGGCTGATTTTTTTCTTCAAAATTTTGTTATAGGGTATACAAAGGTTGCTAAAGGGAAGTCTCGTCTCTCTGCACTTATAATTACACAGGTACCCAGTTTTGTATAATTTACTTTGAAGATTTGCTAGGATGTTTACGTTTTTTGTATGTTAATATAATTGTTGTGCTTTTCATGCAATTTTTTGGGAAATATTAGTTCAATGCAGCATTTTGTTGACCTGAATTTATGCTAAAATTGATATGTTTAGTTGAAAATGAGGTTGTGTGTATAATTATTGAACCGGCTCACTGAATTACGTTGGGTTCTTTGAACTTCTGATTAGATTTTGTCCAAAGATTCATTTTTTAGGGTTTTCGCTCGATAGATGTTATAACCGTTTGCTACCGGGTTAAGATGGGTTTAAACCAGTGCTAACTGCTAATGCTATCGATATTTAGCGGATGTATGAGCTAAATCAGATTGCAAAATTTTAATTGTTAGCTCTAATATTTTACTGGAAATGGTAGGTCTGGATTCTGGAATTATCATTTATAGGAGGAATCTGAATTTTTTTTAATTTTTTAATTTTTGAAGTTTCTTAAAGAGCATAAATTTCATTCATGATAAATTAAAATCCACATTCTATAATGTTCAATTTGCTATTTTTGTTTTCATTTATTAAGTAGTTTTGATGGGGTTTGCATCTTTGGTTGCAGGCCACCATTCAATTGATAGGAGTTTTGTGCACATATTTATTAACATCGAAGGAGGAGGGTCTCAATACACTTGCTATTTCATCTGCCTCTGCTTGTTTATTTTCGCTTTTTATAGGGGAATTAGGTTGCTGGCTGAACCCTTTGTCTCTTTTTTAAGTTGCTCTGTGATTTTGTGCTCACTTAATAATAGATCATTGTCCTCTGCTGAAGGTCAAAAGCACAGCCGAGTCAATTTCTTGAGAATTTCCATGGTTGCATCATCTATGGCAATACTTATCTCAGTATTCAGTGTTGTCAAGACCAATTCAGCACTAGAGGTTTGTTTACTGTTTTTCCATTCTTTAAAAAATAAAAAATAAAAATTCAAGAAGTTTAACAATATTCATTATTTGTTTCAACAAAATGGTATGCCTCCTTTCAATGCCCTTAAGATTTTAATTTTTCCAAGTTTTGTTTAGACGAGCTGGAGAAAAGAAACGCACTTCTATGGCGACATTTATATTGTTTAATGATACTGTTTCAATGTAGATCGGGTTAGGTTGAGTTGGTTGAAGGGAGGGGGTCTAGTTTCATATTTATTTTGGCCCATGAGAAATTTTACTATTTTGTGGAAGTTGGATAAGGGTGTGAATTGGAAGGGAGGTGTTGAGATTCTTAGTGACCTAGGATCGATAGCCCAAGCTTGGATCTTTGATATTGTTGACCATTAGAAATCGAAGAGTGGTTGGAGAGCCCTTTTTTTTTTTTTTTTTTTTTTTTCTTAGAATAAGATTATATTCTAACATTATTGGAAGGGCACGATATACAAGGGTTAAATGGTTTTATTTTGACTAAAGAAAAAGAACCATTCGAAAATATGAGAATGGGTCTTTTTGTTGATTAAGTTCTTAAGGAGATACCTATAGGGTGGAAAGGGTTATCCGAGCATTTTAGCCATGACTTGTACAAATATATGTGGAATTAAGTACTATGCAACAACTTTCACTAATGTTATAACATGAGACCGAAGGGAAAAGGGGTGTAGGAGACTAATGGGAAGAGTGAAAAACCTAAAATTGTTTGGGTTCATTGCGAGTGGAGGGATGTGATATTATTAGTTTCCCATCTATAATTTTTGATCCCATTTCACATAGTAGTAATGCATCTAATACTTCTTCTTTTATTTTATTTTTATCAGAGTAGTGATGCAACTGATTCATAAGCTCCTTCTTGGGCGTTTTGTTAATATTATGAAGACATAACACTCACAAATTCTTAAATAAAAAATTATCACTGAATGTGGTTGTAGATCTATTATGTTTATTTTCTGATTGGTGAGGTTGCCCTCCTTTTCATCGCATGTTCAACTAGGGTATTGAATTTTGAGATAGAAAATCCTATCATTCGCACCACATGCATGCGTACTTAAGAAAAATAGTGTCTATTACTCCATTTGAACTCTCAACACTTTTGTCCTGGAAGTTCAGTTGTAAAACTTTTGTCTGACTGTTGTAAGGATTTACTGTTTAGGTTATCAAGAACCCAATTGACTGGGAAACAAAGAAGTTTGAACTTCTTGAGATTGCTCACGTTCTGCTTGGTATGTGCTGTGTGCCTTTTAGTTAGCCACTTACTTTTTGTAATGGTATCATAATATTCATGTAAACAAAACGTTGTTGTATTAATGTCTTTATGTTCACAGGGTCGCTGGTACAGATATTTCTGGTGAGCACTATAATCTCCCTCATCGGTAACATGTCTCCCCCCAAGAAAGCTTCTTAACAGTTTCGTACAAACTTCAATTTCTCTTTTTGCCCCACCGTAACTTTGAAATTACTGCCTATATCAATATTAAAAGAGGAATTTTATTTTTCTTCTATTATGATCTGCTTTACCTTTTTCCTACGCGTCATAGAATTCATAAACTAAGATCTTTTGATGACTTTATTGTTTATGTTATCTCAATATCTCTCCACTCGGGATAGAGACGTATTTTTTTCTTCTTTATTGAAATGAACTCAAGTTTGTGTTAGTCTTGAGATAAATCTTGTTCATCTCAATTGCATATTTCAAATATGTACCGATCTAGAGGATAGTGTATATTGAAATCATTACAACTTAAAAAAGAGAGAGAATTGAATTTCTTCATTTTCATTCAAGCTCCATATAACCCCCCAAGAGGGGAAGCTTTGGTAATGTAGGGTTTAGTGGAAACTCTGCCTCTCTTTGGAGAAAAACTTGTGTGGGAGAGGGCTAGAGGTTCTAGGGAAAAAAACTTGTGTATGCACCCGATGCATGGTGCATCTTTCACCGTGATCTTACCATGTGGTAGTTAAAAAACTTTTATGCCACATACAAGGGCGAAGCCAGGTTGTTATGGTAGGGGTGGCTAAACTTTTCCTGTTTGTTGGAATGTGTTTAGTTTTCAAAAGTTGTATTTTGTTTGTGTATGATACTCTATTGTGGTTTACCTTTTTTTGTTTAGTTTTGTTAGTTTGATAAATAAAATTTTAAATTAAGGGTAAAATATAAAACTCCAAGGGAAGTAAATGTAAATATGTAAACTTAAAAAAAAAAATTCAAAAAAGTTAGCTGCCGAGGCTACTTTACTAATACCTCCACCCCTGGCCACATTATAAGATTCGGAATGTTAATGGGTCGGATTCGGAGGGTATTGAATAAACCAAACTCAAACCGGTGAAAGAAAATGACATCCAGACCTACCCATAAAATATAGTTGGTTTAGGTTTAGGTTTCATCTGTGGATTTTAACAACATCTAGACCCACGAACTTCAGAGAATTTATGGTGCTACCGGGTGTAGCACCCATGGGTTACCATGAACCCACAAACATATATCATTTTATCGATGTACGAGTAAAAGTAGAAATAGCTAACTGATGGGACCCGTCCAAACCCGATCCTTTGGTTGCATGGTGGTTTGTTTCGGGTGTCAGGCCCACTCACATTTTAAAAAACATGTGAAATTTGTACCCTTAAATTAGAGGTAAGAGTAGGACCAAATAAATTTTATTGCTTTCTAAGAAAATATCTGATTGCAATTATTGCTTTACAATTTGCAAGCCAGCTTTTTATCACTTGCATCCGGAATTCGAAATGTAAGATGATGAATTGGATTGATTTGCTTTATCAATTTCAGGAAGTCCATAATGAATTTTTTTTCATGAAACGAAGTTGGTTTAAATAGTAAATTATACATATTATTCCACTTACATGCCTATTTTTTTTTTTCCTTTAATTTTTGTTGTCTTTGGATTGGTGTGACATTTGACAAGATCTTGTGTCATCAATAGGTCTAGGACCTTATATTTATCTTAATTTGTCCAAGTTTTCTCTATTCACATGTGACTGTCTGTCCTTGGATCTAATTAGTATGTCTATTTTTTTTTATTTTATTTTTTTCAAATTTGAACAAATTACTGACCAAATCTTCGGTGCTCCCTACAATTAAAAATAGAATAACGCCAAATATGCCCATCTAAAATCTCATTTTTTTCATCTTAACACATGTGATATTTAACCCATTTGACATTTCAAATGTCACGCGTTAGAATAAAAAATATAAGATTTTAGATAGAACGGAATGTTTAGCATTGTTAAAAATATAATGCGGCAAGAAATGTACACGAGACATTTAGTGGTAGGATACACGGGAATATTTTCTCAAAATCATGATCAAATGCGAGAAAAATGGTCAATTATTACACTTTATATGTCCTATTTTCTCATATGCATGTGATATTTGCTTGGAATCATCGGCAAGTTTTTATTGGCTTAAAAGCAAACTGTAGATAGAGATGTCTATGAGTAATATATATTATAGGGTAAATTTGCCCTATATTATATAACGAATCTAGGTTTACGATTTGTTATATAAATAAATTAATAAGAAAGGAAAATGTTAGTATAAATTAAATGTTACGAAATTGAAAGGATAAATAAAAATATTTATTCTTTTGAATCTTAAAAGATTGTACATTTATGAATTGAAAAAATAAATATAATTTATTTTATTTAGTTTTGAATCTTTACGGAGCATGCATTAAGCGGACTCAAAAAGGAAAGTTCTCTTCTTCTTCCAACTTGAACACAAAAGTATAGTTACTTAAAGATTCTATAATAAATTTAACAGATACAAAACAACTTATAATAGAGCAAATCATCAAAATCACTAAACAAGAAATACCCACATTTACATTTGAAACTCAATTTCACTAACAATTCTTACTTGCTCCCCCAACCAGCCATCACATATTCTCTTGCAGTAAAGAAGACAATTCCATACTTTCAACTACATCACAATAAAACAATACTATGAAGAACACCTAAAAAATGGAAGCTAAATATCATCATAGTTTCTAAGCATGAAGTGAAGCATAACTGTTGATCAAAGCCAGAGCATTGCTAGTCAAGTGTGCAATCTTCAAAATCCTTTCTCTCACCACTTTCCCATTCTTCGTCTTCCTGTTGAACCCGTCGCTGCAAGTAGTGTCGTCCGTCAAAGCAGCGCTAACCCAAGTCTGTATATCGCTCATGGTGAGTTGAAAATTCGACGATTTGATCTGACCCATCTCGGCGATTGACCTTCTGAGCTCATCGACTGAATCACTCAGCTCCTCCAAGCAGTCCTGCATGGCTTCTGCCTCTTTCGGCTTCGTGCCAGGGTTTTTCGAGAGATGTAACATTACTACGGACGTTGATTTTGCCGTTGAAAGTGTCACGTTCAGAGCTGCATGGGCAAGGAGCTTAGGGCTTGTTTGGATCAAGGTTGCACGGCTGGCAAGGGAAGCGAAGCAGAGTGTCGGATAAGCTGTGGAGCTGCAAGATGTTTTGATGAAATCTGTACTGGTTTTGGAGGCGATTGGCCTTGTCGCCGAGCTTGAGTTTATGCAGGAATTAATTGCTAATAGAGAGAGAAATAATCTAATTAGAAACTGCTTTGAAATTGAACCTTCCATGTCTCTCTTTCTTTATCTGTATATGAATTGAAGTTAATGGAATTTGATTAATTGAGTGATGAAAATGAAGAGAAAATGGTGTCCATTTTATAGGCCAAAAATATCAAATGCATCCACAAAATGGGGACCCAAAGTCGACTACTGGGGCCCAACATCCTCTAAATGTAAATATAACATAGATCTTTGATTGATGCAAGTGGCCAGTATGAACAAAAATCTGCTATAGTATTTAAATATATCATCGCTTAAATGTAGGTATATCGAAGTTAAAATCACAGTTGTTTGATTTTATACTTTTGATGTCAGTTCACTTCTTTAAAAAAAAAGAAAAAAAAAAGGAGTGGTGTTTTTATCTATGCATTCACATTAACGTAAGTGGTAGGGGTTCAAAACTTACATTGCATATTTACCTATATGTGTGAAGAGTATTCTATCGTTTTATGGGAGAAGATATCTTCCAGAGTTCCAGTCATAGAAGTATATGTTTGGATCTATCGATGATTGATCTTGGTAGGTCCGGATAGACTCCGAACTTGATTTAAAAAAGAAAAAAAGGTTGGGTGTCAGATTTTTTTAGTGAAATATATATAGATTACTTTTTTTTTTCTTCTTAATAACTGACTATTCATTCAATTAAATTCAAATCGAGTTAAGATTATATTGGATTTTATTTATTTTTTTCCTTTAAAAATCTGACACCGAATAGGTCAAGGTCTGTTGGACCCTGCCTACAAACTTGTTCTCATAACATATAAACAATAATAAACTCTTTAACACGTATTTGTAAAATATCCCACCTAACATGAAAGAGGAGGTGCCCTCTCTTGAGTTAAGATGAGATGCATTTAAGCAAGTTGAGAAAACTATGAAAAAGATTAATTATCAGGACCAGGAGGTACAACGACTTGGTCTCGTAGGGTCTTGTATTATCCTACTAGCAATCTAGCATCCAAGTTGGTACAACAACTTGGTAGAGAACTTGATATATATCCATTGAGTCACCCAAATCGCGACCCATTTCAACTAGTGAAGTGGGTCTTTTTTGCCCACTTAAAAGAGAAAAGTAACGTATGATATTATATATTGTTCATGGATTTATCAGCCTTAAAAATTATGGACAATTATCATGGTAGTTACAAGAGTGATATATATAAATATATATATTAATTTTTAAGTTTTTCACCTCTCCTTCGACCTCGAAATATTGTAATAGTTAAAAACAATTTTTTTAAAATAAAAAAAAAACTATACAAACCTATATATTAGCATGACTGATGTGGCATGGCCGGTTTGTAATTTTTTTTTTAATTCAACCAAGCATGTGGCATGGTTTACAATTACATCCCATGGTCTATATGGTACTCGTAAATAATCTTGTTATATTATTTGAAGTGGTGTTTACTCTCCTTCCATATTTGTGGTGTCTTTTAAATCCCGCAATTATTAGAGTTTATATAGTAGTGTGTTAGTTTTATCCGTTAATAGTTAACCACAGTTAGTTAGTGGTTACTATAGTTAGTTATGGTTGGTTAGTTTGTTGTCTGAGTTAGTATTTATAGCTTTGTACAGAACTGGACTTCATAATTTTGAGATAAGAAAGAATGCATTTTCCTTTTTCTCCTCTCTACATTTCTCTGCTTCTTTTAGCTTAATAACCATAGCTTTTACCGGCATATATTGAGAGTTTTCTTACCGATACTGTGGAAATAAATATTCAATTAATTCTCCCCTGTAATGCTTCATGACAGCTCTTATTACTTGATTTTTTTTAATTCTCCCATCTAATCAAAAATCTAATTTGAATGACAAAACATATTTTGAAAAATATTTATTGGATTGCAAAAAATTTCAGGTTTGGTGATAATGTTTTTTTTATTATTTAAATTTCTGTTATTTAATCAAATGATCAATACCTCAAAGTGGTAATCAATTGAGATGATGCTAATCGAAAATGTGATAAAAGTTAATTAATTAACAATTAAGGATAGATTTAGGGTTGCACATTGGGGAAATGAAGATGGATATAGGTCCAACCATACCCATAACACCTGAGGAAAATGGGGATGGGGAATTTTGGGGGGAGGTATCTCCATCCCCAACCCTAGTTCCCCGTTTTCCCCCATTTTACCCTGTTTCTCCGTTTACCCCGTTCCCCCATTTTCCCATTTGACTAAAAATTATAAATTAACAATAAAAAAAACAAACATTCCATATATTAATATATATAACTATATAATAATATAATCATTTATATATAATTATATTAATATATATATATATATATATATGTTCTAGAGAAAATGGAGAAATGGTCCCCCCATCCTCATCCCCATTTCAATATATTTTATTTAATCAAAGTTTTATGTACCAGGTATCTACTACTTATTAGTTTGGTGGTAGTGGATTTATCCATTAACTTTTAATATTTTTTAGCATATATATTTTTTTAATTAATTAATTAATTAATTTTGGTATATATATTTTTAATTTTAATTAACTTTTCCCTACGAATTTTGATTTTTGAGTTTTGTGGGGAAATGTTACCTTTCCCGACAAAACTCATTTTGTGGGGAAAAGTTTTGTACCCTTAGCCGATGAATTATGAGATTTGTGGGGAAATGTAACCTTTCCCGATGAAAATCGTTTTGTGGGGAAAGCTTAGGAAAAATTTTGTACCCTTAGCCGACGAATTTTGATATTTGTTGGAGAAGGTAACCTTTCCCGACGAAAATTGTTTTGTAGGGAAAGGTTGGAAAATTTTTGTACCCTTAACCGACGAATCTTGAGATTTGTGGGGGAATGTAACCTTTCCAAACGAATTTTGAGTTCGGTGAGGAAAAACTTTTCCCAACAAAACTAGTTTTGTGTGGAAAAGTTATCTTTCCAGACAAATCTTGCATTGTCTCCTAAAGTTTTGTCTGGAAAGACTACAGTTCTTGTAGTGTAAGGAAATCAATACTATTTACTATGCAAAAAGATAGAATATATTTCTAAATTCTTTCAATGATTAGGTTATGAAAATTTTCGGTTTGGAAACCAAAAATATGAATTTGATAGATTTGCCCTATCCATTAATTCAAGGAGATAAACAGAACCAGGGAATTAATCCATTGAAAATTTTCATATAAAACGAAATGGACCTAAATAATACATATATATATATATATATACAGTCTTTTTCTCCTCAGTGTGCACTGATATAAAATTCATCGGTGCGTTTGCATGTGAGCCATAGATTATGGAGAAGTTTTGACAAGTACACACACATTGAGTCAAAATATATAAATCTAATGATCCACATCCAACGCACTAATGAAGTTATATCAGTACGCACTTATTTGAAAATTTTCCTATATATATTCTACATTTCTACACCTATTTCCTTTTCAGCAAATGCTATTAATTAATGTTTGGTCAGCTCTTTAATTTGTACCATTTTTCTCAATGCACATGTAGCATTCCCTTGGACTTATATTTGTAAACTCTTTTTCTCCAAATTTATTCAAATGGTTGAAAAAGGTCACTTTTAAAAATCTTTATATGTTTAAAAAAAAAACAAAAAAAAACAAAAAAAAGGTCGTGAGCTGCCGATATCAAATGCTATATGTGTGGTCTAGATATTCAGGTCCACAACTAGGAAATTAATACTCCCACAACACCGGGAAATACACATGGTTGGAGTTAAATCCCACCACTAATGTAGAAAAAGAGCTACACACCCAGGGGCTTAACAAATTTATAAATTTACAATTTAGTACTATTAATTTAACATTTTTGTAAGTTAGCCTTCCCAATTTTATACTCCAAGTTCCGCCCTGTGAACACCACCTAATTAGGCTAAGAGGAGATGTGCGAAACTCCTTTTATGTTTACTTGATTAATTTATTTGTCCTCTATTTCTATATAAGCATGTGTTATTTGCTTAGAATGGAGTTTTCTTACACACAAATACACAATTGCATTTGCAAATACATCAAAATTGCTAAGTATGAAAATATCCACATTTGCATTTACAAATCAACTTTACTAGTAATCAATTCTTACACAAAATATTTTCTCTACTTTGTAGTAAAAAATGACAAATACTCCACACATATTTCAACTTGCACTCAAAACAAAACAATTAATACGAAAATAACTTGAAATGGAAGCTAAAAATCACCATATATAGTTTTTTCTAAGCATGATCAAGAGAAGCATATCTATTGATCAAAGCCAAAGCATTGCTAGTCAAATGTGAAATGTTCAAAATCCTTTCCCTGACCACTTTCCCATTCTTCGTCTTCCCATCGAAATCATCGCTGCAAGTAGTTTCATCTGTCAAAGCAGCACTAACCCAAGTCTGTATATCACTCATGGTGAGTTTATAATTCGACGAGTTTATCTGATCCATCTCGGCTATAGATCTTTTGAGCTCATAGACCGAATCACTCAGCTCCTCCAAGCATTCCTGCATGGCCCCAACCTCTCTCGTCTTCAACCCTGAGCTCTTCGAGAGCTGCACCATCATCGCTGACGTTGTTTTCGCTGTTGAAAGTGTCACATTAAGAGCTGCACGGGCGAGGAGCTTAGAGCTTGTTTGTATCAAGCTTGCCTGGCTTGCGAGGGAAGAAAAGCATAGTGTAGGGTATGTTGTGCAGCTGCAAGATTTTTTGATGAATTCTGTGCTGGTTTTGGAGGCGGCAATTGGCCTCGTCGCTGAGCTCGAGTTTATGACCATGTTAATGGTTAATACAATGAGAAACAATCTAAGAAACTGCTTAGAAATTGAACCTTCCATGTCTCTCTCTAACTCTATGAATTGAAGCTAATGGAATTTGATTGATTGAGTGATGAAAATGAAGAGAAAAGGTTGACCATTTTATAGGCCAAAAAGATAACACAAAATTGGGACCCAAATTAAGCCTGACTATCGGGGCCGACATACCCAAAAGCTAAATATAGATGGATAGATTTTTATTAATGTAAGTGGCCAGTGTGAACAAAATTGAGCTACAGTTTTTTGAACATGAAATTATGGCTTAAATGTAGGTATAACAAAAATTGAAAACCAAGTTATTTTGTTTTATGCTTTCGATATCTTTGAGTTCACAATTGAACTTCCAACCTCATTGGTATGCATGTGACTAATTTCGTTCGATTCAAACCTATATAATATATATATATATATTATTTAAAACATTTTTGTCTTTTCCACTGAGGATATTAGAGACCTCTGACTCGATCTGTATTTGTCTTTTTCCTTAATTCCTTGTAGAATATACTAACAAACAGATCCATATATGAGATAGTGGAGCAATTTTAGGTCGGTTAGCTTGTATTACTCATTTGGGTTGTTTGTAAGAACTCTCTAGAGATTTGAATTCAATTTTCCTCTGGATTTTATCAGCTACGTACTCTAGCTGAGCTCAGAAGATTTATTTCTCAATTTGTATACTTCTAAGTCATATAATATTTGTCACGAATTCATATTGTGTATCGAATTCCCTAAGTTTGTATTTCTAACTTTAAAATCTAAATTTATCAACATATTCTTAACAAATATCTTGCCCCTATTGATAATGACGTACTGGACAGAAACAATAGATCATCCTGCTGTCAATTAAACTCACAAATTGAAGATAAAGCGGAGGAAAATACAAGATTTTTCTAAATGGGAAAGCATGTATGTGCATGCGAGCCGACCATCACCCAAGTTGGTTTCAAAAATGGATATACATTAATCGAGTCACCCAAATTATAAGGGACAAAGATCCTCTCCTCATCTCACCTTACCCTTATATTATCCTTACCTCACTTAATCTTATGACATATAAACATTGTAATTAATGAATGGTTAAGATGTGACTGACACTTTATTAACAACTAATCACATGCTTTAAAAAGGTGAGGAAAATATAAAGATGGGTGAGATGAGGAGAGAATACTGATCCAATTATAAGACCATTCTAGCTTATTTCTAGGCCAAATGTTTTGGTTAATGAAGATAAGCGTGACAGTCGCTACAAGTTGGCTGTCATTAATAAATTGTGTTTGGTTTTAGTGGACTAGTGGTTTGTTATTTTTGTTAACTTTTGAAGTTTGGAAATTATAGATACGGTCCACTAAATTTTGACTGCTTTAAAGATGTACACGTGTGTGTGTTTTTTTTTTTTTTTTATTTAGGAAAACCGATGTACGTGTGTTAGGTAAACGCTAGTTCTCTCTCAACCATGTCATAAATTTGATTGAAAGTTTAACGAAAATGTTAGGGATTTTTGTTTCGATAAATTAGCTAGAGGGGAAATCATTATTATTATTATTATTATTTTCAAGTCTTACGCCTGTCATGTTAGGATTTTGCCGATTGACAAGATCAACTACTATAAACAGTGTCTAAAAACTAACTCTCATATAAGAACAGAGAGGTCTCCTATACGTTTTGAATTTATAGATAAAGGTGGAACTCGAATCTCTATCACAAATATGAAAAGGAAGTAAGGTGCATAACCAATTGAGTAATGAGTTGATATTTTTGGGTGATAAGTTTTCACACATTGGCCTCCCTTTTCTACCAAAATTTTTTGAATAGAGTGGTGCTATTGGCACCCCACTACTGAACTATTTATACCCGATTTTTTAAAATTTTGATTTAATTATATAAAATTAAATGATTTTATTAATTTTTTTGATTTATTTTCAAGATTACCCTTTTATATATTTTTCAAACTTAATACACCCCATATCTTTTTCAAAAAAAAGTAAAAATTAAAATACAATTCTCTCTAATCTTTATATACAATTTTCTCCATTAGCAGAACTTGTTTTTTCTTCTTATTTTGTGGTGAACCCATCCTTATTAGATGGGATTTTTTTTTTTTTTCTGTAGTCGATTGGATTGTTAGTGGTAGATTGTGATTGTGATATTGATCGTCTGTTGATTTTTTTGAGCGATTGAGTTAGGATTTTGGTGTGGTTTCATTTTTTCAGAGATTAGGTTTTCTTGGTTGCGATTCTTTGTGTGATTTCGTTTTTTTTTTTTTTTTTTTTTTTTTTTTTTTGTAAATAACATTAACTAATCAAGAATAAAATCTACAAAAGAATTAATACAAATCATAGAATGCTTGAAAGATTTGAAAGAAAATAAACCAAAAAGGAAAAAAAAATAGAAAACATAGATCTATAATTTAAAAAATAAATAAAAACAAACATGTGAAATAATAAAATCAATAAATACTAAACATGGGAAACATGAAATCGAAATCTGAAAGAAAATAGTAAAGTGATTTGAAATAATCTATGTCATTAGGGCTTTGAAACAAAGAAAGTAAGGTTTTATTAGTTTTACTTCATACATGATTTTTTTTAATAAAAATTGTATATTTCTTTAAGTAATTTTTAATAAAGGAAAAAATATATATATTAAAATATTTAAAAAATGGATTATAAATAGTTTAGCAATGGATGTGTCAATTATAGCACCACCTTTTTAAATAGCATCCAAGTGTAACAAGTGATATACATTATGTAACTTATTAGATTGACGGCATAATTGGTGATTACTTCTCACATTGACTTTTTCCCATAAATGACAGCATTTTAGACTCAAATAGTCAGACCTAATTACCACTATACAGCCGAATTTCCTTAAAAGTTTGCTGGAAATTTAACAGTGGATTCACACAATTCGATTTGATCACAATATATCTTTAATCAACAACAAAGAAGTCGTCATGATCTCTCAGTGGAAATCAGCTGGTTTGGATATGAATGTAAACATGTGTAGTGTGATCATATATTGTGAGAAAGTGTTAAAGAAATTATTGGCCAAACACTGTTGTAGCCTACATAGTATGTTTGTTAAAGAGAACTCAATGTCTTGCAATGCTGAATAAACAAATAAAGCTGTCGACATAAAATGAGAACACTATGAAAAGAAAGTGCTTTTCAAAAAGGGCTTTGGGTTCTAAAAAGCTCAATCATTTAATAATACACATGGAAAGTCATCACGCATTTACTTTACTTTTATTGTAATTCCATTAAAAAACGAATCAGACTAAAGTAATACATAAGCAACTTGAATATTTACTTTTATAAGCAGGAGATATCTAATACTCCATAAAAATACGGAGAAAACTTCCCATATATATACTGATATTATATATGATGAAACTTGAACTCCACCGCACATGTGAAAGAAATGTGCACACAACTTGAGAATTAAGAGGGGATGTGCCTCTCATAATGCCATATATTGGCCCATTGCTCACTATAAATTATTTGTAATATTATGCCCATAAGCAAAATATTGCCTTTTCTGTACAAACAATGCACATCGCTTACACCTTATCCTATAGCTCTCTATACATAAATTCAGTCCAATAATTCAATCGCATATTGTCATGCTCTGAATCAATTCTGAAAAGTTATTTATTTTTTATTTTTTTTATAAATAATATTTTGTTTATTTAAATTTTAGTTATATAAATTTTCGAAATGGCTTTATCAAACATTTTGTCTACAGTGTATGGTAGAGGACCACAAGAGATAAAATCAAATGTGAATTTCTTTTGTCCTATTTTTTTTCTATATATTGTCATTTCCAATATGGATCCATTTTCAATGTATATGGATCACCCCTATCCTATCTCTTTTTTTTTTTTTTCTTTTTTTTTTCTCTAAAATAATGGAGTCTTTGTGTTACCAATCCAATAATTGAAGATATATATTGTGTCCAGTGCCCACGATCCCGAGAAAATCTTCAACATATTATGTCCACTCTACAATAAAAATGTGACATAGGATAAGAAAATACACACATATCACATTGTCAAAGTCACATGTCACATATTTGATGGTTGGGTATACTGTTGAATGGTGCATTCGACCATTAAAGATGTGATATGTAGGTGATACAAATGCATTTTTCTTGTCACAAATTATATCTTTAATGGTTGGATATATCACCCATAAAAAAACCTGGTACACCAAAGATTTTTTCAAAATCTAGGAAAGATTACCCTATAAAAGGGCAAGCTTTCCATTTTTTTTTTCACAACCCATACTATCATCGATTTAGCTATCATCCAATATGGAATCTTTCACATGTTCAAAGCTTGTCTCCTGCCATGGCCTACCCACCATTATCACTCTATTATACTTCTGTACTATCGCAACAACATTGTGCTTGGCAGCTAGACTACCAGAGCAACGAATGATCAAGTCCAACACATCTGATTTTATCAAAACTTCATGTGGGGTGACAAGGTATCCTGATATATGTTACGAGACGCTCTCATCTTATGCTCGCACCATCCAAACAAGCCCTAAGGAATTGGCCAATGCCGCGCTCTCTGTGAGCCTAAAAGAAGCACAGTCTACTTCAGCATCAGTGTTGAAGTTGTCGAAAGGGCATGACTTGAGGCCTAGAGAAGCTGGTGCCGTAAAGGATTGTGTGGAGAACATGAGAGACTCCATTGATGAGCTTCAACAATCTTTAATAGCAATGAAGGATCTACATTATTTAGGCCCGGAGTTTGAGTTGCAAATGAGTAATGTTATGACCTGGGTGAGTGCTGCCTCGACAAATGAAGATACTTGCATGGATAATTTTGAAGGAAATGGATTCAATGGAGAAGTTAAGAGTACTGTTAGAGGATATATTATAAGGGTTTCTCAGTTAACTAGCAATGCTTTGGCACTCATTAACCAACTTAGATAGTCTCGTGTTCTTATACGGAGAAAAGTGTTTTCACATCTTCTTAACCTGAAAACTTATAGAGGAAATATTCTTCCTTTTAGGGTACTACTAGGAATAAATCTGGTGCAAATAGCCTAGACCTTAGAGGATTAGAGCATGGTGTTAGGGGTTCGAATCGCTCCTCGCCCACAACCGGTCCAAAAGTGAAGGACCCTTCCCTCTCTGAGGTTTAATTAAGGCAAAAAGGGTTTATCTATATTATATAATGGGAAAAAAAAAAAAGCAAGTAATTTCTCATTTTTTTAAATCTTAATTAGTAGTGTATTTTGAAATGCTTTTTTTTTTTTTTTTTTTTTTTTTTATAAATTTATTTATTTATCTATAGTTAATTATGTTATCCAGTCTATTATTTTATTTGAACTTTAAGCATTGTCTGACTGTAGACGGCCGGTTTACTGATCGAATACATAAGTTTTATATAAAACTCTACAAACTTACTAATATGTAGAAAAATTCATCCACGGAATCCATCTAATAATTGAAATCTCATCCATTAAATTGTTAATTGTTGAAGTAATTTTTATGTGCAATATTCTTTTTTTTTTTTCTTTCGATAATGTGTATTATTGGTGGTCCACCACTATTGTTTCCATTATATAGCTAACTTGCTGCGAATTGAGGTACCAAAATTAATCTCCTATAATCGTCCAATGTTTTTATTTTTATTTTTTTGGCAAAGAGAGTTCATCCGGTCTGATAATATTCCAGGTTTGAGTTGTTATATCTCCATGTGATATATATAAAAGAAATAAAAATAAAAACATTAATTGATCTCTAATAAAAATTAACACTGATTATGAAATTATGTTATATGTATATGTTTGTACGTAACTCCCTAATAGATGTCTAGATCCCATCATCTTGAATGAAAATCAACTAATTAAATGAATATCGACCTTTGGGTGCGAATATTTCGTGGGTCCAATAATATTTAATCCACTCGATTTTAAAATTGTAATGTAAAATATAATATAAATAAGACCATAACACATATCTATATAATTAGAAAATTTTAAAGTCAGTGTGTCTAATATAACTTTATCAGTGCGTTAAATGTAGACCATTAGATTTATATGCTTTGATTTAAAGTGTATGCACTTTTTAAAGTACAGATAAAACGTTATTTAAAAAAAAAAAAAAAAATCAAGAAATTATATGAACGTCCCTAAACTGTCTGCAAACCTACTTTTATTTATATATACTTTCTGAGTACCTTTTGTCAGCCCATGACAAGATTCACAATTCACACATGATCAAGAAGTTGAAATGAAAATTTTACTAGCATCAAAACAGTAAATCGATTAAGAGAAATGTTAGTAAAAATCCTTTGATTCAGTTATCAAGAACAGTCCTGCACACCAATTTTTGTGTTTATTATAGATCTACAAAATGAAGCTCATGGTTAAAATCCTGATATTATAAATATAATTTTGTATTTTTTTTATTAAATCATAAAACACTATAAGGATACCCATTCTTTCTATAGAGTTATATTTTGAACCGTTATTATAAAACATAATTTCTTCGTGGCTCGGCCTTACATCGGTAGTATAGCTTTAAAAAAAAACGTCCATTCTTAGCATAATCTTCATCGATTAAACTGCAAACTTGTCAGCCAATTAATATTTCCCTATTTAATAAAAATAATAATAAATCAAGCAAGCAATCCTAATCATCTGGAGAGTGACAACCGTGATTCATGAATCATGAACGATTTCAAGTTTCATCCTATAAACACGATAGAGATAGAGATAAAGATGCGTGAATTAAGAAAAGGTTGACTTGAATCTTGATCAATAATTGAATATTATGAATTAATTTATCATTAATTCTACACATTCCACCTACAATCCCACCATTTTTATCCCAATATATGTGAGTGAATACATAGGTAAGAGAGATAAATATCAATTACTGTTTATCCATTCACCAAATGACATCTCGACTGTCATATGTGTTGTGATGAAAATGATGGAATTGTAGATAGGATATTTAACATTATTGTTAATTTATTTATACGTCTACATCTTCAAGTACAAGATATTAATTTCAATATAATCGTCTTTTAGTTCAGGGAACATGTATCTTTCTTTCCACGTTAATGACGTAAAATCGATTACCACGGTATTTATTTTACAAACACGTATGTAGATTTTTTAAATGTTTAGTCCAGAGACAGCGGCTTCTGTTAAGCAGCGTTTCATGTGGATTTTCCGTTAAGAGAGCATGTGATGCCGTTGAAATTATCTTCACGGTGATCGAGAGAAGTTTGACATGTAGGTCTAATCATTGTACACATGTCGCGCCCTTATGGGGCGGGCACATGCACTGCCGCCGTCTCCAACCTTGATTTATTTTCACGTGCCTTGGAGATGCAATCACCTCAAACTCGCACGCAGGTGGTTACTGTTGCATTGTACATCTCGCAAAGTAATTTGTTTATTATCTAATCTTACCATTTAGTTGCTTAAAAAAAAAAAAAAAAAAACAAATATTGCCATTTTATTTTTATTTTTTATTAAATTTTGAAATAGCAACAAATATTTTCTAATTATTAATTATTTTAAATTTAATTCTTAAAATGTAAATATTAGAATAAATAGAACAAAAACGAAGTAATCAATATTATTTTATCCATCATAATTTTTTTTTTCCTTTTTAAACAATAATTGTTTTTTTCTTATTCTAAATTAGTTTGAATAGGTTAATTATAGTTTAAGGTTTTTTGATCCCAGTGTTGTGTGGATAGATTTCTCCTTAAGGAGTTCGGTGTCAGAAGACTCAAACAGGTCTCATCAAACCATGAATTCAGATTTATCTAAAATTTGTTCAATTTAGCTCCAATGTAAATGATTTTGTTTTTCTTAATATTCCTTCTTCAAATTCCACAGGCATGCACATTCATGCTACGCATTTTTTTTTTTTTTCAAGTATTCATGTTACCCAAAAAATTATACGAATCTAAATCAAATCAAATCGCTTATCCTTGTAAATATTATTAGCCAACTGTTGCTTGTGTCACAAGATCTAATCTCCAACCGAGTCATACAATTCATCATGTGCTATCATTCCACTTTCACATAACTTAGATCACAACATTTACTTTTAACTATTAAATGCATTTTGTGTACACAACTTCACAAGGATTTTTTCTCTCCAACCCATCACCTGACTGTTTGCTATAAAATGAAATCTCTCTCCACTCTCTAGATAACTCAACAAAGCTACAAATTTTTCATAAATACATCAAAATGGAAGCCGAAAAGTTCACAATTTCGCGCTCACTCCTACTTTCCCGTAGCGTATTTTTTGCATTACTTTTCCTCTGTTTTGTGCTTTTCATTTCAAATCTTCAAACCACAATGGCCTCAGCCACAACCCTAAAAAGTAGTCCAACCAAAACATACAAAACCTTCATTAAAAATCAATGCAATTCAACAACATATCCAAGTGATTGTTACAAGTCCCTCTCTTCCTATGCCTCAACTATCAAAACTGACCCTCTAAACCTCTGCAACACTTCCTTATATGTAACCCTAAAAGCCGCACGCAGCTATTATGTCTCGATATCAAGCCTAACTAAGCAAAAAGGGCTGAGCCGAATTGACAAGGGCATCGTTAAGGATTGTGTGGATGAATTGGGCGACTGCGTTGATGAGCTGACACAATCTCTGAATGCAATGAAGAATTTGGGAGGTTCTTATGAGGAAATTCAATTTCAAATGTCAAACATAAAAACATGGGTCAGTGCTAGCATTACAGACGAGGATACATGCACAGATGGGTTTGTAGGGAGGAAGGTGAACTCAAATGTGAAGAAACAAATCACAAAATGTATAAAGAGTCTCACTAGGATGACAAGCAATTCTTTGGCTCTTATTAACAGTCTCAACAACTTCTGATCAATTTATATTGGCAAGCCTTTTAATTAGTTCTTGATGGTGTGTTTGATTTTCTTTCTGTTTTGTTTCTTCTTGCCAATATCACAGTTTATAGATTGTTTGATAATATATATCTATATATATATATATATATATATATATATCTTACATGGTTTATTGTAATTAAGAGTTTTTTATTTTTTATTTTTATGTATGTAATTAAGAGTTTTTTTTTTTTTTTTTGAAAGGGTAAAAGATACCGAAAAAAGCAAAGACAAACCGATGGACTAAACTTAAGAGTGTTTTGAAATTAATTATTTACAGTCTCATGGAGATCAGTGTGCACTTATTAAAAAAGAAGTATGTTATTTGATATATTTTTTATATGAAACAATGCAACAACAGTTAGTAAATTTGATTATGAGCCGTGCATAAAACCAATTTGATTATGTTCTCTGATCTCATTTATTATTGCAGTGTAAAATTGTACAATAGTACAATTATATTGTCTTTAACTCTTTTTTTTTTTAAGTTATCATGGACGTTGACAATTATATTGAATTTATTTATTTATATGTCTCTTGAGGAAAAAAAAAAAACAATTTGCACCATCATTATATTTCAGTTCAAAAATATAAATAAATTCTCCGATTATCTCAAGTTTTTATTTATTTATTTATTTTTAAATATTACGGGAATTATTACAATCTGATGTCTGGATATCTACTCCCTTAACGGGATATAACTACTCCCACACATACTTGTAAAATATGTATGTTGGGATTTAAACCCCTCAACACTTATATAAGAGGGGGGTGTACAACAAGCTCTGCTAAGAGGTGATGTGCTGATTATCTCAAGTTTCCATATGATATACTATAATGAATATTGCAATATGAAATTTAGATGTGTCATACATGATATATGTATGTCTCCCCATTAAGTGCGGCACAAATGGTGATGCAAGCCAAAATATGACATGTGAAACTAAGAAATGCGCCAGTATATATATATATTCATTGAAAATGTGAAGCAACAGCAAGCACATGAAAAATCCTCTTATTATTATAGTTGTAAACATATAAAAATAAAAAAGTCCGAAAATAATTGAAAAAAAAAAAAAAAGGTCTGAAACCACACTAATTTGATAATTGTCCCATAATTATAGGCTTATAGTGTAAAAAAATATCATGTATAACATTGAAATCCACGATTTTAATATTATAACAACTTTAACTGTAGTTGAAGTACTGTCATAAAAAAAAAAGCCTCCCTCTTAATTTTCTCTGAAACTAAAGGTGAGAGTTGGGAGTTATTTTCTTGGGCGACTCTAATGAATTCTGGAGATTTAGAAATGATGTGCAGTGCTCTATCCATTAGAGAAAAGGAGAGACCGGCTGGAACTCTTGCTACCAGCCTCAAAGAAAAACGAGAGTGCCTACTGTCTTTATAACTAGTAGGTGAGGTATTAACTAACAACAATGTTGATAAAGAGGCCGTCAATGTTATGACTTCAATCTGGAGGGGTCAGTGAAGGTGTGGAGATTGAGGCTTTAGAAGGCAACGTATTTGCTTTTCATTTCAAAAACTCTGAAGATAAGAAGTATATCCAATCTGGAGGGCCCTGGACCTTTGATAGAGCTATAACAGTATTCGAAGAACCATCTAGTACAGGTGATATAGCTCAAATGAAATTCAATACAGTGGAGTTTTGGGTTCAAATATACAGGTGTATGACAGAAGAAACAGGTACTTTCCTAGGTTCAATGATAGGGGAGGTTAAAGAAGTGGATTTACAATCAGCTAAAAATATTGAGGGTCGTTTTATTCGGGTTCATGTGGTGATTTCCACGGATGAGCCATTAATGAGAAGCTTAAGAGTAGATTTGCTAGGAACAGGCAATGCTTCTAAGGTATGAAAGATTGCAGGATTACTGTTTCAAGTGTAGTAGACTTGGACATCCATTCAAAGACTGCTCTGAACCCAGAGAAGGGAAAGAAACCACCACTGAAGCCATGGCAAGATTGAATGTTTGGCTCAGAACAGTAAGTCCTCCCAAACGATTCAATCATCAAAGCAGGTCGTTTGAGAGGAGAAGTTGGGGTCACTAGGGGGAAAATGCTTACAGCAGATCAGATCAAGGAAACTGGAGACAAGGAATTTATTGGAATGGATTAGCTAAAAAGTTACCAGAGAGTTCATTCGGTGGAAATAGTGGCAGCAGCGGCAAGCAAATTAGTCACATGGATGATGTGCAGCAACTCGAGCCCAACACTAATTTGATGAGAAAGGATTCAGCATTTAATGCATCGAAGGAAAAGCAGATGTCAGGGGATAAGATTTCAGTAGTCAATTTCAAAGCTAGGAAGGGAAATGAGTTACAGTTGCCAAAGTCGGTCACAAGAAAAGGGAAGAAAGACAAGGTATCATGCCTATCGATGGGCCAAATGAAGGTGGACCAGGCAGAGGTATTGGGCCCAGCATTAGAACCACTAGAATCCGCACAGGAAAGTCGTATGAGTGTGGACCAGACAACAGTGTAAGGCCCACCAGAAGAAACAGGTACTTTCCTAGGTTCAATGATAGGGGAGGTTAAAGAAGTGGATTTACAATCAGCTAAAAATATTGAGGGTCGTTTTATTCGGGTTCATGTGGTGATTTCCACGGATGAGCCATTAATGAGAAGCTTAAGAGTAGATTTGCTAGGAACAGGCAATGCTTCTAAGGTATGAAAGATTGCAGGATTACTGTTTCAAGTGTAGTAGACTTGGACATCCATTCAAAGACTGCTCTGAACCCAGAGAAGGGAAAGAAACCACCACTGAAGCCATGGCAAGATTGAATGTTTGGCTCAGAACAGTAAGTCCTCCCAAACGATTCAATCATCAAAGCAGGTCGTTTGAGAGGAGAAGTTGGGGTCACTAGGGGGAAAATGCTTACAGCAGATCAGATCAAGGAAACTGGAGACAAGGAATTTATTGGAATGGATTAGCTAAAAAGTTACCAGAGAGTTCATTCGGTGGAAATAGTGGCAGCAGCGGCAAGCAAATTAGTCACATGGATGATGTGCAGCAACTCGAGCCCAACACTAATTTGATGAGAAAGGATTCAGCATTTAATGCATCGAAGGAAAAGCAGATGTCAGGGGATAAGATTTCAGTAGTCAATTTCAAAGCTAGAAAGGGAAATGAGTTACAGTTGCCAAAGTCGGTCACAAGAAAAGGGAAGAAAGACAAGGTATCATGCCTATCGATGGGCCAAATGAAGGTGGACCAGGCAGAGGTATTGGGCCCAGCATTAGAACCACTAGAATCCGCACAGGAAAGTCGTATGAGTGTGGACCAGACAACAGTGTAAGGCCCACCAGAAGAACCAGACCAACATCTCACTTCTTCCAAGGCCACTAGATGTTATGTGGAAGCCATGGATTCGCCCGAGGTTAGTTTACATTTGAGGTCAGCATTGGTGAATAAAAGGAACCAGAATAAGCCTAAATGGAAAAGAGCTGCTCATTGTAAACAAAACATCTACGATTTGGTTGAAATCCCTAACCTTGGTAAAAGAGGGATTCATGAAGACGTTGAGGAATGCCAATCGGAGGGAAGAAATTCAAGGTTTCAGGTGGTTAAAGGCAGTCCAATTTCGGCATAATAGTTGGTTAAGGGTAGTCCAATTCCAGCACAGTTGAAGTTTCTAAGGAAGAAATCCCTCCATCTCATGAAGAAATCCATCATCAGGTTCCGCAGCTGGGGTCCCTTACCTTCTCTGAGGTTTTGGCTCTGGCTTTTGACTCTCTATCAATCGACCGGTCTCTAACGATCTGTCGAGTTCAATAAGGATCCTCATATAGAACGCTCGGGGTCTGGATAGTGCCCGGGCATTCAATATCCTACTCACTCATAAACAGGACTGAAATCCATGAGCTGGTTACAGAAGAAAAGTATTGGTATCAAAGAGCTAAATAGGATTGGATGTCTAAAGGGGACCGAAATTCTAGGTTTTTTCATGCCAAGGCATCTGGCAGGAGAAACTATAACTGGATAGTGGGCTTGGCTGGTGGAAATGGTGTGTGGCAAGAATCCAATATTGAGTTGGTTAGTACCATTTCTAACTACTTCACTGGTCTATACTCTACAAGTTTTCCTAGCTCTCACAATTTGGAGAAGATTACCAGGAACATCCAGACAAAGCTTCCGAGGTAGAAAAAGCTGTTTTTAATATGTCCCCACATAAGGCACCTGGCCCGGACGGTCTCTCAGCTGGTTTTTACCAGAAATATTTGGGAAAAATTGGCACCTATATTACTCAATGTTGTTTGAAGATTATGAATGATGGGGCTCCAATGGGAGATATAAACAACACCATAATTGCCTTAATTCCTAAGACGCAGTCTCCTAAAACAGTTATGGATTATAGGCCAATTAGTATGTGTAATGTCCTCTACAAAATAATAGCCAAGGCCATTACAAACAGATTCAGACAAGTCCTTAGCAGTGTAATCACAGAAGAGTAGTGCACGTTTATCCTAGGGCATCTCATTTTCGACAATACAATAGTTGGATTTGAGTGCCTTCACAGAATTAAGAGGCGGAAACAAAAGAAAAGCTTCATGGCCCTTAAGCCTGATATGTCAAGCATTTAACAGAGTAGAATGGGATTTCATCGAAAGTATGATGGTTAGTTTAGGGTTTCCAGTTGGTTGGGTTAAATTGATCATTAGATGCATCTCTTCTGTCAAACTCTCCTTCATGCTAAATGGTGAAGTTCAGGGTAATATCACCCCTTCTCGAGGCCTCAGACAAGGAGACCCAATGTCCCCTTACCTCTTTATAATCTGCGCAGAGGGTCTCTCGTGTTTGCTGAAAAAAGCGCAGGCGAAAGGAAAGATGGATGGCTTTAGGTGTAGTAGGTCAGGGCCGGTCATCACCCATTTGTTTTTTTGCCGACGACAGTCTGATTTTTTCGAAAGCAAATAACAAGAACTGTTATGCAATCAGAAAAGTATTAGAGAAGTATGGGAGAGCTTCTGGGCAGGTTATGAACTTCAGTAAGTATGTCATGTGCGTAAGCTCGTCCTTTTCTAGAGCTAAGGGTGAAAGGCTAGCGACAATTATTGGGGTTAATCTCATTTAGTGCTACGAGAAGTATTTGGGGCTGCCGTGCTTTTCAGGTAGAAATAAGAGGATCATTTTTACGGACATAGTGGACAGAGTGTGGCACAGGTTGAAAGGTTGGGATGAAAAATTCTTGTCTATTGGAGGTAAGGATATCATTATCAAATATGTCATTCAGTCTCTTCCAGCTTACACAATGGGAATTTTCAAGCTTCCAAAATGGCTCATCAACGAAATTCAGAGGCTAACTGCTAGGTATTAGTGGGGAAGCACCGCTGGAAAACATAAAATGCACCGGTGCACTTGGAGTAAGCTCTCTGAAGACAAGGATAACGAGGGTTTGGGCTTTCGAAACCTAGATAATTTTAACAGAGCTCTGCTTGCCAGGCAAGGCTGGAGGATAGTAATGCAACAGGATTCGTTAGCTGCAAAGACCTTAAAAGGCTGTTGTTTCAGTAATTTCTCCTTCATGGAAGCCTTAAATTCTTTCTCCTCCAACTAGTTTCAAAGTTATCTCACAACTTGTTTTAGGTATCAACGCCAAAGTGGACACTCTTCTTTCTCCTTCGGGTGCCTAGGACGAGCAAAGTATCAAAAGTAATTTTATTAAGGATGCTGATAACATTTTGAGTATTCCTATGGGAATTGGGGGCTACACAGACACATTGATTTGGCATTACGATATCACTGGTAATTACACTATTAGAAGTGGCTATAGGACTAATCTACCCTTAAAGGATAACCCAAGCTCGTCTCATCCTAGTGCTTCTACCGGTTGGTGGAGGTCTCTATGGAAAACTGACATTCCTCTAAAAATTAAGTTATTCATTTGGAAAGCTTGGCACAATTGGATCCCTTCTAGAGTCAATCTTGCGAGAAGAGGCATCAAGTTAGATGATTTTTGTCAACGCTGTAATTCCGAGCCTGAGACCACTCTCCACGCCCTCTGAAACTGTAGGAAACTGATCCGCTGCAATAAAGAACGGAGGGGGTTGCACTATGGCATTTCAGGTTCATTCACTACCTTTATGGATTTTATTTATGGCAGCTATAGGAAGTTAAGTAAAGGTGATTTTGGTCTCCTTTGCACTATAGTGTGGAGAAACTGGTTCATTAGGAACTCTTTGCTTTTCAATACTAAACCTCCTGAATTTCAATCTACTATTGAGTGGTGCAAAAAAATTTTGGTTGACTTTAGAAGAAGGAATGGCAGCTCTCCCGGACTTGTTAGCTCCGTTGATAGTCTGGAAGTCTCTTGGTCTCCTCCTCTATTGGCTTCCTTTAAAGTCAATTGCATTGCTAGTACTGATTTTGTGAGCAAAACTTCAGGTATTGGCATTGTCATCAGGAACCATATTGGTTGTGTTTTGTCCTCTAACAGCCTTTTTCAGGATTCTGGGTCGGATTTCATGTCTGCTAATGCTATTGCAATTCTCAAGGCCATTCAATTTGGCAAGAATTGTGGTCTTGTTCGTTTTTATGTTGAATCAGATGCTACTAATGTGGTTAATCTGATCAATTTGGATTCCCCTGTGAACTGTTGCTGGGGCAATATTGTTGGTGACATTCACGTTATCATGTCTGAGCAGGGATTGTCCTCCATCACTTTTGATAAGGCTGCTTATATGTTAGATAGGCAAGCCTTAAGGAGTAAGAAGGATATCATTTGGAAGAGGCACTCAATATGAGTTGCTCTGTTTTTTTTGCTTTCTTTCTTGTTTTCCCTGGATTTGGGGTTGTTTTTCTGTTGCTTTGCTCTTACGAGCTGTAATAAAAATAAAATAATAAAAAAATAAAAAAATAAAAATAATAAAAATAATAAAAAAAAAGTACGTCTATCATGTTGTTAGAGAATAGAAAAATGAAATGAAAAGGTTGAAATGTAAGTGAAAAATAAGATTAATTATTGTGAAGTTAACAGTACAACAACTTATTTAATGATCATATAATCTAAATTTATCAAGGGATCAGAAATTTAGTATATTTTTTAGTGCGAAATTTCTATTGATGCCTGTGGATGTCTATTTGGAATATAATACTAAAAAAAACGTTGGAAAACTCATACCTGATTCCTGATTAGTGTTGTCAAATAATCAGTACAATAAATGTGAACTAAACAGCTATGCGACGTGAACTAACCTCCTCCTCGATGATTATGATTGAAATCATCATGTTAATTAAAAGAAAATCAAGTCGTAATTAATTATTCATTTAGATTCGCAGGTAAAGAGAAGTTAGAAAATCTTTTCCTTATCTTGGTTTTGATTATATATTATTATATTATTTGCATGTAATAAGAACAAGAAAATCAAAGTTAGTTATGGGCCGGGTAAGCATATCTTATCTCTAATAATTTCATGATTGGATGGTCTCAGAAAATTTCGTCAACAAAATGCTAATTAGATAGAGAATTGGTTTCAAAATGGTCATTTTTACCGAACATTGTTACACTAATGACTATTCCGTCAAACTTCATTAAGTTTACCGTTAAATATGTGGACATTTTTGTAACTTTCTCTAAAATTATAATAAATGATTAACATTTTTTTAGAAGAAAAATGATTAACATTTGTATTTGCAATCTCATTCATTTCGGGTAAAATTGGAGGTTTAGGGATTTGGATTATTCTGGACTTGCGAATTGCGGCGGTTAGGGATGAAAGATTCTGGCAAAAATGGAGAGGACAACATGCAAAAGATACTTGTGCAGTTTTGAAAATAATATTAATTTTGAAGATCAAAAGAAGTAAAGAACTTCATCAACATTCAACACTGATCGAGCCCAAATCAGATTCATTAAAGAAATATTAGTTTATTTAATAGTGTGCGTTTGGACTCAACAATTCTATTATCTTTTATTCGATCATATCACAATTCACCATTTTTGAATGTGATCTCACAACACTCATCACAAGGATTATGAGTTCACTTCATAAGAGATCCATTATTTTAATTTCAGTAAGGATTTTGATAAAATCACATCCATTTTTATAAATTTTGATATAAATTTTTGTATGGATGATATGTTCAATGAAATCTCTATGAATAAGATATAATAAATTTTCAAGCACTATAACTATTTTTTTTTTTTAATTTTCCTACATTTCGTCCATTTTCTGATATCTTCATATTTAATAAAATTGGGATAAATAGTTGCAGTACTTGAAAAATTCTTAAATTTTATTGATGGGTCGATTTCATTGAACTTATTATCCATAAAAAAAAAATTCAAATTAAAATTCATAAAAATCAATGTGATTTCATCAAAGTCTATACCGAAAATTAAAATAATGGATTCCTTATAAGAAAACCATTATGTATATATATAGAGAGAGAGAGAGACCGGTAGACCCAAGTGACTTAAATAATATAATGTATGCATGATACATGTAATCGATCATATAAAAGACCTATACCACGTAATCTAATATGAATGAACCGAGACGATATATATCTAAACGCGATAAAGCTTTTGTAGTTTTGTATGTTACTTAAAGGCACCGGATTGGACTATTATAATCCTCTTCTGCGTTTGGTGTCACACTTCACTTTAGGATTACAAATCCCTACCACAAAAATAACCCCACAATTTTCGGACTTAATAAACCTACCCCATTCCACACCTTTAGGTGTCTTAGGATTATTTTTAAAGAATGAATTTGTTCACCCACATTTTTTATGGGTAAACATTACCTCCCTCCCCAACACTTGCTATGTGTCCAGGGAGGAGATGCTTTTGTTAACAAACAAAAGTATCTCCTCCCTGGACACATGTCAAATGCTGGGGAATGAGGTAATTTTTACCCATAAAAATGTGGATGAGCAAAAATGCACTCCCATTAAATGCTACTTTTACCCATCCAACCACTTTTCTCCCTCCTCAACATATTTTAATGAATTAATTTATTTCTATTAATTCATTTTATTACAAAATAAATTTATTTATAAATTAATATAAAACTATAATTTTAATAAAGTGAATTTAATTTATTTACCGATATTTTTTATATTTTATATAACTTAATTATTTTTTAGATTATTTTTATTTAATTTTTTATCTCTATTTTGGAAAAATATATTTTTATCAAATTAAGAGTATTATTATGTTTAGTCAAATCTCTTGTTCACCAAATAAAACATATTAATTACATCAAGTCTCATATTTCTCTAAACACTATATAATATTAATCCAGTCAAGTCAGATTCAATCAAATCCTATAAAATAATCTAATCTAATCCCACGCACTAAACGATGCAAATTATTTAAAGAAAAATAATAGGCAGTGTTTAAGGGAAAAAGAAGTCGTGCAGCCCTGCAATTGCAAATGTGAAATGCTTAAATTCAGGTTTTTCGGGCTGGTGTGACCCAGTGTTCATGGCCCCTCCAGCATCACGAATGTTGATTGAAACTAGCCATCAATTTTTGTCTTACACATCTATTTGTCAGTCAAATCTTTGTCTTATCAGCTAATTACAACGTGATTTGCGGGATTAAATGTTCAAGTGGGTGTTTACTTTGATTAGTTGGATTCGGTGTGTTAAACAGCACTTTAAATTAAATTCTTTTAGAAACCTACCTTGATAGCGATCTCCAAGACCCCCTTACATTATATATTCGAGAGAGTCGAGAAACCATACTAAGTTTCATCATCGAGAAATGGTTTATCTTTTCTTTTTAATCTGTTTTGGTCCTCTATCAATCAATATCGATCTACTTTGACTTGTTCTAGAATAACGTGACATCACAATTAAGAATTAGGTATAACAAAAAGTAATGCAGAAATTTATATTAGAAACTATACTAATAAATATGAATTGTATAGTTAGATGACTACTTAAATATATTTTTTTAATATAAATTTTGACTTGCATAAATTACGATCATGTTATGTATTATACATGGTTTGTATTGTTAAAAGAGTGTTATTAGTATCATAGGCCTTTCTTAAGTGTAAATGTTCGAACTTTTATTTTGTTTAAACTAGATTGAGAAATAAGAAATGCAAATTGCATAACCCGTTATTTACATGACCTATAGGTCACGCATCCGAACAAGAAAAGATACAGGTCGTCTGCATCTGAGGATTCTCTGTTACTTCATCAGATGATGATCGATTATATTCAATATTCATATAAAATAATATGAGATCGAATATTTATATACACTACTCAAAATAATGGAAATACAAACTATAACAACGGAAGAAAAAATGAAAGAAGACGAATATATATAATAATTATTTTGAGATATCTCATGCAATATATATATATATATATATATATATATATATTTGGTATCAATGATCCCGGATTTCGTCTAGACACTTATCTATATGTCCTCCTCCAACTACGTGACTTGCCGTGGCCTGTATATTGGTTTCACGGAGTATGACAAATAAGAAACTTTAGCCCACACCTCTAGCCCCACAAGGATGGAAGTAGATAAATCAGAATTTGCCCCTGCCTAGATATGATTCGAATCGTTGACGTTAGCCCCATGTCCATCCTTTCGCAAGAAAAATTAAACGCTTTGAGAGTTGACCATAGTGTAATTATTAGGAGTAGAACAAAAAACTTAAATCCTTAACCCAAAGCCTTGAAACACCAAGACAATCCATTATAGTTATCCCTTATAGTTATCCCATACAATATATTATTGATTGAAAAAGATAGAAGTGGACCAAAGGTGGAGTAGTGTACTAGTCTAGTCTGCTAAGTCTGCCCACTGTCTGCCCACTTGTTAGCAACACCCCGAATAAACCAATTGATGGTTGTTATGTTTCAATTGCATGTGCTTCCAATTCTTTATTTTGGCTTTTTCAACAAATCATAGACAATTGATACGAAAACACACTCACTGTGACTGTGACTCTGTGAGTCCCTACAATTTGCTACAAATGTCCTCTTTTTCTCTTATCCTCCAATATTCGTCCTCTCAATAAACAATGTCCATATAAAAAGGATAAAATTGCACTAAAGTATTAAGATGTTTGGTGTATGTGTATGTTGATAGGGTATGACTACCTTGTTAGGAGATTAAATCCCAATAATATCTATTGGATTTGCTTTCATCAAATCTAATGGTAGTTATATATCCAATAACATTATTGCTTCAGTAGACACATAAGTATGAGCATATTACATTATTTGACCAAATTGTATTTGTTTTTTCTAACAAAAAGTGATGAGGTAGATAAGTGTACTATAATAATGTTCATACCTATGTATCTACAAGAAAAAAACTCAAATAGTATGACCCTGTGTTGATAATACGATTTTGTGTTGATAATACAATTTTTTATTGTTTGAGTAGAAAAGTATCATTGACCTAACGGTTAATAGTTAAACTTGACCGTTGATCTATCAAACATAATAACATGTCTAAATTGTCCATATATTTAATTAAAAATAACTTAGAAAAAATTTTGACGAGATCAAATTAGATTCTTGAATGGATATAGCAAACTAAAAAAAAAAATTACTGAGACCGGATATCCTATGGAGGAGATCGATGATCAAATCAATCTCCTGATCCAATGGAGATCGCACTTATCTCAACCTACTCCACCGGTGGTGGATGGGTGGAAGAGATGAGTTCATGGAGAAGGATGGACATAATAGATGGAGATTGTGGAATGTGTGGAGATTGTGAGATGATCCAGTCTGATTTTATTTTTAGTTTTCTAATTAAAATTAATTATTTAATTTTTTTTAATTAAAATAGGGACAATTTGGGTATTTTTTTGTAGTCAACTGGTCAACTAATTGTGGTCCAAGACTCCAAGGGTACTTTTATGCTAAAATAGTAAAAGTTTGGTCTATAAGCACGTATTGTCATACATAAAACAATAGTGTGCTTTAGTGCAATTTTCCCTAAGGTACAAATGAAATTCAAACAGGTATATCTGATAATCGATACAACAATTATATACTCAAATGAAATACATAAACTATATTAGCTAGGTCGATCGTGAATTTGCTAGAACTTATAGATATCAATCACTATATATATATATATGATTGGGACACAAATAAATGCATAATGTGGAAATTGAATCCCACCGATGACATAAAAGTGATATGTGCCTATTTAGGAGGGTACACATGCATGTGCATGTAACCCTTCATAGAAGTGATATATGCCCATTTTAGGAGGGTACACATGCATGTGCATGTAACCCATACAAGAAGGTTTTAGTCCAAGGTCGGTTGGGGACTTGATCCATTAGTCTTCAATTTGAATTTGAATTAGTTAGAGAGGAATAAATGAGTTAGGAGTCTTATGCCCTATTTGATTTTTCCACTTAACACTAAATGGTATTTAATGTGTTTCATTCAATTATTTTGTTTGATTTTTTAAGTATTAAAATCACTTAATAAACCCCTAAAACCACTTGTTTTGAAAAAGTGAAAAAATTTCACTTTTCACTTAATACAAATCCAGTGGAATTTGATGCAGAGTTTTACTTCCAAAACTATTATCACTGATTTAATCTATTTCTAAAACTAACCACTTGTTCTATAATGTATTTTTTTTTTTTTTTTAACATGAAATCTAAAAATTATATAATTATCCAAGTAATAAATTATACACATTAAGTAGATTGCTAATAGGAACATATTGATGAACCTTATTTTGTCCGTAATATATAGATGAAGTAGCATATTAATTTTATAATGTCACTAATTATTAGATTCTATACAATAATATAAATTTGAAATATTATTAATAACTAAATAAATTTATTTTAGAATTAATTTATATGTTAGAGTTGTCTGTAATATATTAAAATGTAAATATATAACAAATAATAATTAGAAGGGTATAGATATAAAAATATTTATTTTCAGATATTTATAACTTAAAAAAATAAACAATTTACCATTTATATTCAGTTTTCAGTGAAAAAAACAAATATATTTTTTAGTTTTTAGATAAAAAATTAAAAAGGATTTTAGTTAGGAATATATTGATTTAAGTTGTTAAGTAACCGATACTTATCTTAGTTAGGAGTCTTAATTATCTTAGTTAGGAGTCTTAATTACGTGCAATTATATTGTTAACAAACCTATTTATAGGCATGAACCGATTAAGTAAAGATTATCGGATGTTAAAACCAATTTATCTTCTCCCGTTCTTTTTTTCTCCTTCTCTTGATCTTTTCCTAAATTAATTCTTATCAGTATGATGATTTTACCCCATTTTATTGTTACTTTTTATGTGATAAGAAGTATGGATGGAGCGCTCATTCAACACGATGTGCTTTATCGGTAAGTGTGTTTATTACCTTTTGCATGTGATATATAAAATAAAATAAAATAAAATAAAATAAAATAAACCATGGATGGAGACATCACACATTCACACATGTATGGGATCCAAACTCATATATTATATCATTTTCTATTACCCTTCTTCTTCGGCTGATGATATCAATCAGTCCTTCAATCAAGGGATATCCTTTGATAACTAACATTCAAACAAAGACCAAAAACAACAAACAAACAAAAGTAACAAAACATTAACTTTTTACATCAAAATCACCAAGAACAGATACATCAAAAACCCCTCAAACTATATTGATTGAACCCTCACACGTCGTTGGCTACTTGGCTGATCAGTGCTTCTCAGCATACTGGTTCACCAAGCTAAGTGCATTGCTAATATACTGAGCCACACTAACAATCTGAGCTCTAACAGAGGCCTTAACTTTTCCATCAAAGGTCTTTCCAGCGAACCCATCAGAGCAAGTGTTCTCATCAGTGAGAGCTGCACTGACCCAAGTCTCCACATTGCTCATGTGCCACTCAAAGTCAGGTCCCTTTGACTGACCACTCTGCTTGAGCTCCTTGACCGATTTGCTAAGCCTGTCAACAGTGTCACTGACCTCATCCAAGCAGTCTTTGATTGCTTTTCGCTCTCTGGATTTCAAGTTCTTGAATTTTCCAAGCTTCACCACGAACGACTTGCAAGACTCGGCTCTGGTTTGGCTAACAGACAGAGCTGTCAAAGCCAACTGACGTGGACTCTGCTTTATGTTGCTTGCGTAGGCTGAGAGAGATCGGACACAGACTGCTGGGTAAGTGGTGGATGTGCATGAAGTCTTGATGAAACTTGAGTCGCTGGCTGCGGCGGTGGTGGGTTTGTTGGCAGCTGTGACTAGTACTGCTGAAATGTAAAACACAGACACAAGTAACAGAACATAAGAAGAAGCAGTTCTTGATGCCATGTTTGATCTTTATTTTTTAAGACAACCAAAAAACTTAGATGAGAAAATGAGAACAGGTTTGAAAAATGAGAGAGAGGGGGTATGTGTATTTATAGACTAGAGATCAGACCAGCTAAGCTTGATGGAGATTTTTTGTGGGAGTGTTTTTCTAGACCGTGTTTGGAGACGTGTATTTTAAAGTATTTTTTTATATTAAATTGATTAAAAAGTAAATGTAAAAGTAAAACGATGAATCATGTGGGACAAAGTGGGTAACTTTGTCAATGTCAGGAAATTTATAATAATTTAAAGCACATTATTTTGTTATTGTTTTCAAAATTTAATATAGTGAATAATTTCTGGCTTTTTGCCAGGAAATTTATAATAATTTAAGCACATAATTTCTGGCTTTTTGCTACCGACATGAACTGTGACTGAATTTGTACCGACCTCATTTAATTGATTTTTGGACAAATTACAATAAGGTTCCTCTATATTTGACATAAAGACACGAATAATGCTAAATATCTGCCACCGGACGTGGTTCTGTCACCGATGAAGATCCGGCAAGAACCTTGTAAATTTTCACCGGCAACTCGAGATAGTTGATAGATATCTCACGTGTGGATGAGATCTATCAATCTCTTAGCAAATTGGCCTACACCGCCCGTGAGGGTTATATATATACGGTCCGTTCACGTCATTGTGTACTGATGTAAATATATAAGGACATTAAATGTGACTCACTCATTATAAAGAAGTTTTGGCAAGTGCATACACACTAAATCAAAGCATGGAAATTGAGTAGCTCACATTCAATGTCCACATATATTTACATAAGTGCGCACTGACTTGAACATTTATATATATATATATATATATTAGGAAATTTTCCTATGAGGATACCATGATAGAATTATATAAGGACATTGAATATGAGTCACTCGTTTTACATACTTTGACTTGGTATGTATACACTTATCAAATCATTTTTATAAATGAGTGACTAACATTCAATATTCTGATAAAGTTATATAAGGATGCACTTATAGGAACGGGACCGTATATATATAAATATATATATAGTAGTTATCAAGTGGGGTATATCTTATTTTAACTTTAGTAAAGATCTTGATGAAATCACATCTATTTTTTTGAATTTTGATCTGAATTTTTTTTTCGATGATAAGTTTAATGGAATCTACATATGAACAAAATTTGAGAATTTTTCAAGCAATGGAATCATTTTAAAGGCATTGGAAAAATGATATAAATATAGGAAAATTCAAAAACATATTTTAGTACTTGAAAATTTATCAAATTTTATTCATAGGTAAATTTCAATGAACTTATCTTTCACAAAAAAAATTTAGATCAAAATTCATAAAAATATATATGATTTCATCAAAGTCCTTATCGAAATTAAAATAAGGTATACCTCACTTGATAACTACTATATTGTTTTTCTATTATCAATTCGAACTGATATTATCAGTTCTTTGTATGTAGATCATTGGATTTAAATGTTTTGATTTGGTTGCATACACTTGTCAAAGTATCTTTTAACTCTAATAACCCACGTATAAGGAACTACTATATATATATATATAATTGTAAAATTTATTTCAAAATGGAGTGACGGTTAATTTTGATAAAGTCATGGGAAAGTATTTATTTGAATTATTACAAAACTGTGATATTTTTCGTGTCTTTATGCCTAATATCGAATACCTTATTACAATTTGCCTATGATTTTTAGTTATGGGGTTAGAAAAGAAAATTGCCATAAATAGCGGGATTTATCAATAATTAATGGGTCCTGCACTCCTGCTTTCATTTAGTGGAGGTCAGATAATTCATAATTTGCCAAATTTCGATGATGTGACTCCTAAACATTAACATAATTACGGATTATGCGACAAAGTGTTGGGAATAATTGCTTTGTTAATTTTTCAACTTTGGATTTTGTGGACTTTTATTTTTTTTGACTTGTATTGTGACTCTTCATATTTTTTTTTTTTTTTTTTTTCTCGGCTTTCACATTGGTTGTGAACTTTTATGAAATCCAAAGAAGCATCCCCGAGAACAAATAAAAATTAATTTGTTCACATTTCTTTCCACGATCACCCCAATTTGAATTTCATAAAAAGTTGAAAAAAAAAAAAATGTCTATTGCAATATCACATTTCAATTTTGTTTTTCTTTCTACTAATGAGACTGGATCTCGTAACTTAAATAATGTTTTCATAAAGAATTAAAAGAATATAATCACTGGTTTTGCATTTAGATTGTTTGATAGGTTTCTCTCTTTGAATAGGATTTCTTCATATTAATTAGTAAAAACTTTAGCTACTTAATGAAATATTAATTAGCAATTTAAACTGAAATTTGACAATTTCTTTGATATTTAATTATTTACCGGATGATGATGATTTTTCAGGGTATGTATTCATTGGTTATTTGATTTACAAGCATTTGTTTAATTCAGTCTAATAATATGGTACCTCTTTTTTTATGAAGTATTTTTTTTTTTAGAAGCTTTTATTATTAGTAGAATACGAACCGTTGATCTAGGAATCATTTACCCAAACCCTAAACTCGTTCATCTACTAACTGAGTTACACCTCATATTGGCAATATTGTTAATATAAACAACATAGTTTAAAATTTCACACACAAATCTACTTTTTATTTTATATTTTTTTTATCACAATGCATGTGAATATGGCCCCACAAAAAAGTTTCTTGAACTCAGACACTATTGAAATTCCTGGAGGGTAAATTGAGAGAATTCTAGAGACTTTTATTGATTCTCCGAAATGATGACGTACCATAAAATAAATAATTACAGAGCTTTCTTTAGGACCATATTTATACTGAAAAAATATATACAAAACTAACTTATAACAGGCTATGACTCCTTTCTAGAGTGACAGTCTAATGTGTAAAGAACTTCAAAACAGAGAGCTAACAGAAGGTCCTCTGTTTTGATAACAGAATTAAAACCAATTTTGACTTTTCCCATCAGAATTGTTGAGTATGAAACTCTGTTAGATAAGGCGGGAAAGAACACCCATGATTGATCTATGACGACGATGATGATGATGAGATGCCCATCCAATGGTCGAGATTCATCGATGCCCATCCATTGGTCGAGATTCATCCTTCATAATGTGTCTTTTGGCCGATTGGTTACGAACTTACGGTTATATTGGGGTAGATAGTGTTATGACTTTATTTTTATGAATGTGTTTTAATTTTGTGAAAGTTTTGAAACTCACTATTTAAAGAATGCTATTAAATTTTCGAACCCTGTGTTTTATTAGTGTTCATCATAGGTGATGAACCTGAGTAAGTGCACCGAGTGTGCCACCGGCCCGGGCCAATTTTTTTTTCTTAAAAAAAATAAAATAAAGTGGTCCATTTTAAATGTTAGCCGGTGAGGACTAATCTGTTGTTCATAATAGTTTTCATGCAAATAACACTTAAATAGTTTGATTGATTGATCAAGCACGTCATCACATAAAAATTGGGAAAAAATAAAATTCAGAGAATTGAGAATTGAGATGACCAATGTGGGTCTTGATTATTCCGAAAACCCTAGGTCAAATCTAAAAATGGTCATAACTTGGGTTTTTTTTTTTTTTTTATATTTTTTTTTTAAGAAGAAATGAAGAATATATAGGTAATAAGTAATAGGTAATAGGTGATAGGAAAGTATGGAACTTTAAAAAATTGGGTTTTGTGCTATAATAAAACGAATTGGGTCAGGTTCTAATTTATTTTTGGTATTGTATGAACTTTTTTTTTGGATTTTTTACAACTTAACTCATAACAAAAACTCATATAATATATTTGGGATCCCTAGAAATGACGGGCCCAGGACGAGCGCCCCACCCCGACCCACCCCAGGGCTGGCCCTGACCATGACTCATTCATGCTAACAAATAACAACCAACAAACGTAATAAAGTTGATGATTGTCTTCTCTCATAGTCATGCATACAAATATTATTTTTTTAATTTGAATGATTTTATTTTGTTAATGATCTTGGTTTCAGGAACCAGATAATTCATTATCATATACAGCTGTCCATGAGTGTTCAATAAATACACAAAACGTTTATGCATCCTGAGAGTAAACAATTAGTTTGAAATTAAAAGCATCTCCTACTTTGTGCTTTTATTAGTATGACCAATTGTTTAGCCACACAATTAGTAGTGTCTCTGTCATGTTCTTAATGAGTGATATGATTCTTTTGAAAATTTTGTTTTCCTGATCGATTGCTTTTCCTTATTTATTAGTTCTTAATGATCTTAAATAGTTGCAACTGTTTCGCGGTGAGCTCACATCACATTACGTTAGATGATTATCAAAACATAAATATATATATATATAATATGTGATTGTGATACATAATAATGTAACGTGTGTGGAAGGGCGCACCAAAACTTTGACATCTGTATAAGTTCTCCTTTCCGTTTACTTATATCAATTATATGTTGTATCATTGTTCATTGTAGTTAATTCATGCGATTATGCAAATAACACTTATAATTATCTGATGAATTGAGCCAATATTGATTATGAAGCTCAGTTTGATTGATTGATCAGGCACATCAACAAATAAATTTATATATGAGAGAGAAGGTTATGAGATAACTTGAGATCATGATTCATTCATGCTAACAACCCACCAATTAATAGAGTATCTGATTGTCTTTTCTCTTAATCATGTAAGAAAATATATATATTGAAGGATTTTTTGTCAAATTTATAATGTTGGTACTGATGATTTATAGTTATTGACAATCAAAAGGCATATTAATGCATTATTAATATGAGTTCAATGTTGTTGTTGAGACGTTGATTGTCAGGATTTGGATTTTTTTTTTTTTTCTTTAATGATTTAGGTTTAATTTAATAAGGAACCAGATTCATTAATCATATAAAGCAGTTCATGAGGGTTCATTAAATACGACAAACCGTTTATGCATCTTGAGAGATTAATTAGTTTGAAAAACATCTCCAAACAAACCCAACTGGTTGAGGGGCCTTCACAGTATATATTTTACTCAATTAGCAACATCTGCCTGAAAAGAAAATAAACATTAACTACCTTATATGAATAATACTTGTTTTGTATTCTCTTATATATATATACAAGAAAATAAACATTAACTACCGGCTTCACTCACACTCCCTCTTTGAGCTAGTAGAGAGTAAAATAGACAGCTTCATTTCTCGGTAACAAACTTGTTTCTATGAAGTAATAGTAGTATAAAATTCCAATCCCCTGTCTGCCATCATCTTTTCGACCATCTCTACATCCTTGAATCTACATGCCTTGTGATAAATCTATTATTTATTATCATCATCGCATAGATAACTCCATTTTATGTATTATCATCGCATAAGCCTTGTCGATCAATCCTGTTCTTCCATACAAATTCGCCAAACAAGCATAGTGTTCCACTATCGGTCTAATTCCATACTTCTCTCTCATGATTGAAAATAACCTCTCCCCGTCCTTCACTAACTATTTGATATATTTTTTTTAATTATAAAAAATAAAGGGTATTTTAGACCTCTTACACTCTTTTTCATTTATGGTTAGAAGTTAACGGTAGAGATTTAACGGTAGGGGATGTTAGTGCAATATTTCTCAAAGATCAGGCGAAGTTTGTGTTAATAGGTTCAAAACTGCCATATATGTGTAATAATGTCAAAACTAAGGGGAAGTTTGTGCAATTACCTCATTTAAAAAGGAAATTGACAACGATACTATACTCTAGTGAAGACCGTATCTGTCAACATGGAAAATACAAAAAATCTTCCATGAGCATGTCTTACAACCGGTGGGTGGGCCTTTTTAGGTTGGGTTGGAAAAATTCAACCCAACCTAATATTAATTTTCAATGTTCATAGGGTGAGTCATAAAAACCCAAAAATCAATTAGATACGACTTACATCACATGTTAGTGAAAGTATTGTATTTTTGATATTGATTTTAAAACGTTGTTTTTGGAAACGACTTTTTAAAATGAAAATGATCATGTGTTTAAAAATGTATTGTGTTCAGTAGTGTTTTTAAAAGTTGTTTCGAAAATCTGTTTTGAAAACGATAAAAAACAGTAAATTATTATTTTCAACCTTTTAGTTATAAATTAAAAAATACTGTTTTTCAATTTCGAAAACAGGTAAATAAAAAACTTTACAACTGTTTTTTGTTTTGAAAATAAAAACAATTTTAAAAAATGGTTCCAAACATCACCTAAATAATCAAATATCAACAATAACAATATTAATCAATATTAATCTACACATATAATTCAAGTATCTCATATTCTCATATGCATTAACATAAAATAAAAAAATTACAAATGTTTGATTATAAAACACAAATATAAAAGCATGGAAAAGTAACACATAGTTTCCGATTTCTCATTGAACTTGGTCAAAATATTTTTTTCTTGAGCCTCATCTTTATTTTCTCATTAGCGTCAGAACATTGTCAAATACTCAAATGCAACCATATCCTCCACTAAAGTATTCAATATTCTAATCTCTACATAAATGGAATAACAAATATTAGTAAAATAAACATGTGTTCATCCATTTATTAAAATAAACACATTTACTTAACACGTTTCTTGAAAATTAGGAGACTTTGTCTACTCTGATAAAAATAAAATAAAAGATGAATTAGTTGTGCAACCTATGGCTACAATGCTCAGATAACCCATTTTTCACCCTGTAGGCATCTCGATCCTTACGTACTTCATCAACAAATAGACCCATTCTCATGTATCTGCATGGTTCTTTATCAGTTTATCTTAAGTCAAAATAAAACCATATAAGCCCTTTATATCATCCCCTTCCAATAATGCAAGAGTATAATCTTATTCTAAGAAAACAAAAAAGAAATGCACTCTACTATTTCTGGTGGTCAACAATATCAAAGATCCAAGCTTGGGATACTAAATCCTAGGTCACTATATACTTGCTGTGAGAATCTCAATACTTCCCATCCAATTCACACCCTCATCTGACTTCCACAATATAAAAAGTTAAAAAAAGAAAATTAGTAACCTTATCAATTAAATTTTTTGATCGTAAGTTTATAATCTACCTTGTAATTGTGAAAATGGTGAGCACGATAGAAGAAGTAAAATGATTTTGAACTATATTTTCTATATTTTCTTCATTCAATGATCGTATAATATATAGGTAGATTACAAATGAGATTTAAATTTAAAATACACACAAAAGTAGGAAAATAATTAACAAACTCAGTAAATGAAAACTGAAAAATGTTACAGAACTAAAAGAGTGGACTCGGTCTTGATGTCATCCAAGAGTAGACTTGGTCTTGATTTTCTCGTCCAACACCCCCCCTCAAGTTGGAGTTGGGATTGAAATGTCAAGAACACCCAACTTGCGAAGTAGTATGCGATAAGCGTTTCCTCTAAGTGGTTTGGTAAAAATGTCTGCCAATTGGTCGCTCGAACGTAGGTAGGAAGGAGCAATGAGACCTCCTTGAATTTTTTCTCGAACAAAATGACAATCAATCTCAATATATTTGTGCGTTTGTGAAAAACAGAATTTTCGGCAATGTGAATAGCAGCTTGGCTATCACAGTGAACTACAATTGGTTGCGAATGATTGAAACCAAGATCTGAAAGAAGATATTTTAACCATTGCAATTCAGAAGTAAGTGCAGTGAGAGAACGATATTCTGCTTCTGCAGAAGAATGAGAAACAGTTGGTTGTTTCTTGGTTTTCCAAGAAATAGGACTAGAACCCAAATGGTAAAATAACCAGTGGTGGATTGACAAGAAGTAAGACAACCGACCCAGTCAGAGTCAGCATATCCAACGAAAGTAATAGAGCTAGATGCAGAAAGGAATAATCCTTTACCAACAGTACCTTTAAGATAATGAAGAACCATGTTGGCAACATCAAGATGAGTGGAATGAGGAAATTGCATGAATTGACTAAGTGTGTTTACAACATATTAAATATTTGGTCGTGTTACAGTAAGATATAAAAGACGTCCCACCAGTCGACGATAGATTGTCGGATCAGGAAGAGGAGTACCATCCGTCAGTTGTAACCGAAGATGTTGTTCCATAGGGAAATCAGATGGTTGGGAACCAGTCATACCAGAATCAGAAAGGATGTCAAGGGTATATTTTCTTTGACACAGAAAAATTCTTTGTTTAGATCGAGACACTTCAATACCTAAAAAATATGAAAGATTGCCAAGATCTTTTATGGAAAAAGATTGAGCAAGAAATTGTTTGATTTTAGTAATGGCATCATCGTTGTTGCCAGTGATAATAATATCATCAACATATATGAGAACAAAAATAGAAGTCTGATCACGAATATATGTAAAAAGATTATAGTCTGAAATAGATTGTCGAAAACCTTGGCGAATAAGCGTGGTTGAAAATCTAGAGAATCATTGACGAGAAGCTTGTTTGAGACTATATATAGATTTATTTAATTTGTATACTCAAGTCTCCTCTGTACGAGAGAAACCGGGAGGAAGTTTCATATAAACTTCTTCAGTGAGATCTCCTTGGAAAAGACATTGTTGACATCGAGTTGATGTAGAGATCAATTTTTAATGACAGTAATGGAGAGAAAGAGATGAACATTTACTAGTTTGGCCACAAGCGCGAAGTATCATGATAATCGATTCCTTCAACTTGAGTATAACCTTTGGCAACTAACGAGCTTTATATCTCTCAATTAAACCATCAGATCGATATTTAATTTTGTAGACCCATTTACAACCAATGGGTGATTTTCCTTTGGGAAGGGAACATAAAGACCAAGTGTTATTAGATTCAAGAGCTTGAATTTCTTTGGCCATGGCATCACGCCATTCGGCAGATTTCATGGCTTGAGAATAAGAGCGTGGTTCTTGATGGTCAATGATATTTATTAGAAAAGCACGATGAGAATGGCTCAGATAGGACAAAGAAAAATAATTAGCTAGTGGAAAACCAGTTGATTGTGAAACATGATTACAAATATAATCCTTGAGATGACCTGGTGGGCGACGAACTCGTTGAGAATGAATATTAATTATAGAACCAGGTGCCATTGAAAGAGAATTATTAGAGGGAGTATCCTCAGAAATAGTTGGAGAATTGGATGTGTCATCAAGCTAAGAAGACGTTAGAATAGACTCTGGAGAATCATTGGAATAATCAACTAGATTATGAGGAATAGAACCACTAGAAGAAATATCAGTATGGACAATTGGTGGTGCAATGTAGTCAAAAGTTCCATTATCATTAATCAGAATAATAGTAATTGAATTTTTTAATGATGGAGATGGAAGATCGCAATATGGAAAAATTGACTCATGAAATATAACATCACGAGAAACATAGATTTGGTGAGTTTCGAAATCATATATGCGATATCCCTTTTGACCATATGGATAACCAACAAAAATATCGGGTTTGGCTCGCTCATCAAACTTATGTTGAATATTCATATTTTTAGCAAAACATAAACATCCGAAAACTCGAAGAGATGAGTATGTAGGTACAGTTCTAGGTGAAACTTGATGAGGTGATTTATATTTAAGGATCGAAGTTGGAAGTTTGTTAATAAGAAAGCCAGCACTGAGAATACATTGACCCCAAAAGGAAAGAGGCAAGTTTGCTTCAAATCGTAGAGCTCTAGCAACATCAAGTAGATGCCGATGCTTACGTTCTACAACGCCATTTTGTTAGGGGGGGGGGGGTCGCAATGCAACTACGTTGGTGAACAATTCCATTTTCATATATGGAACCATGTTTGAATTTGTTTAGAAAGAAACTCAACACCATTGTCTGAACGAATGGTTTAAAGTTGAGGAAGAAAAATGTCCCTATTACCGGAGTTGATACCATAAATTTTTGTGTTGAATTGACGATTGATTTGATTAAAAAAAAAATGAATTAACATGTTGAAAGTTTCAGATTTATGCTTCATTAAATAAATCCAAGTACACCTTGAATAATCATCAACAATAGTTAAAAAGAAACGTGATCCATTTTTGGAAGGAATAGAAAAAGAACCCCAAATATCAACATGAATTAATTGAAAGTAATGAGAAGAACAAGATGATCTGTGAGGAAAAGAAAGATGCGACTGTTTAGCACGCGGACCTACACCACAAATAAAATCTTTATTTACAATAACACTTGGAAAGTTCTTGACAATGAAATCAAAACGAGACCTAGATGGATGACTAAGATGAGAATGCCATATGTCAAATTTATTACAATGCTTGAAAGAAAAAGCAGAATTAAAAACCAAATCTGCATCTAGGTAAAAAAGACCATTTCGAGCACTACCCCGACCAATCTTCTTCTTCGTTATCGGTCTTGAAATATATATTCAGAAGATGAAAAAAAAAACATCACAATTTGTTGAATTTGTTAATTGTGAAATAGATAACAAATTGAATTTAAAAGATGGAATGTAAAAAACATTCGTGAGAATAAGTGATGGTGAACAATGAACTTTGCCTATGTGTGTCACATGCGCATGAGAACCATCAGGCAATTGAACTGACATACTTTTATGAATAGTAGAATATGAAGAAAAAAAATGAAAGAGATGTACATATATGATTAGAAGCACCTGAATCAATAATCCAACAAGAAGATAAACGAGAGTTGTACCTGCCAAATGGACTGATGATCCACCAAATTTCTCTTTGGATAGAAGTGCAAGAAGCTTGTTGTATTGTTCAAGTGTCAATTGACTAGGAAAAGTAGCGGAAGTGGATGAATGTGGCTCTGATTTCTTCACCTGTTTATCTAGGAAGCCATGAATCTGGTAGCATGTAGCAAGAGTGTGACCATACTTGTTACAATGTTCAGAAAAAGGACGTTGACGCTTTCCCGAAGGCCGAGAAAATGATTTAGATGCCTGAAGCGCTGCCGAATCAATGGTAGGAGTTGTTCAAATATTAATCTCTTGTTGTTTTTCTTTTTGACATACCAAATTGTAGATAGGATGAATTGAAGAGAACGATTCCATCAAGAGTATTTAACTGTAAATAGTCAAAAAGCGATCATGGAGTCCTTGAAGAAACTCCATGGCACGATCTTGATTTTGATGATCAATAATGCTTTTCGCATTACCACAGATACATGGAGTGACACAAATAATGGAATTGAGTTCGTCCCATAAGGATTTGAGTTGTGTAAAATATAATAAAACAGACATACCTTCTTGCTTGAGGGTAGAGATTGATTGTTTCAATTGATAGATCTTAGGAGCATTTGATTGAGAAAAACGATCCTTAAAATCTGTCTAAATTTGTGCTACAGTTTCAGCATACAAGATACTTGGACGAATCTTAGGTGAGACTGAATTAAGAATCCAGCTTCCAACCAAATCATTACATCGTTCCCAGTTGGAAATATCATTTGTCTCCTTCGGTTTTGGAAGTGACCTATCAACAAAACCCAGCTTACTTTTTGCACGAAGCGCCTTTGTCACTGCACGACTCCAAGATCCATAATTGTCTCTTATCAATAGAGGTGTAACAAGAGCAGTAGAAGGGCTATCTGAGTGATGAATGACATAAGGATTTGTTTTCATGTGTGTTGATGACTACAGAGATGATGATTGTGGTGTACTGTTGGTGGCAGGATTTTCATTAGACATGGTGAAGAGACACTAAAAAAAAAAAAAAATTAAAAAAATGATTTTACTGCTCTAGTACCATGTGAAAATGGTGAGCATGATAGGAGAAAAAGTAAAATGATTTTGAACTATATTTTATTCATTTAATGATCGTATAATATGTAGGCAGATTACAAATGAGATTTAAATTTAAATAGGCAGATTACAAAGGAGATTTAAATTTAAAATATACACAAAAGCAGGAAACTAATTAACAAACTCAGTAAATGAAAAATGAAAAATGTTACAGAAATAAAAGAGTGGACTCGATCTTGATGTCATTCAAGAGTAGACTTGGTCTTGATTTTCTCGTCCAACAGTAATTACGTAACCAAAATATAAAAAAGAAGACACAACTACTATAATGACTAGACTCTAAATGCAATACAATTTAATGTTGAATTAAAGGTGATCATAAAATATAAATAGATATCTGACCAATCTATGGTTCTAGAATGCTGATCTTAAATGTTGGTTGCTGCGGCTGATGAGATTCCGTTGGTGGTTTTTGCTCTTGGATAGAGGTTTGTGTGTTTCTTCTAGAGCTCAATATCCTTTTGAAATGCCAAGATAATTGCACGAAAAGGGAAGCCTGATGCTTCTTCATCATTTTGAAATGCCATAATGATTGTAGGAAAAGAGTCGTGTGATTCTTAATTAGTATACTTTTCAAGTCACCGAACATAAGAGCAAAGCCTACAACTTCTATAAGTACTAAAATAGTTTTGGTTGAGATTGAGAGGTCGGTCAGCTTGAAACCAAGCTACAAGTTCTTCTCCAAAGAATTCATCACCAACTTTGAGATGATTAATTACAGTTATGCGACGTGAAGAGCATGCTACAGAGTCGGTATTGACATTCCTGAAGAGGTAGGTACGTAGCTTTCCTTGCACCAAAAAAAAAACATTTCATCAATATTGTCGCTTTCCAAGACAATGTGAGTGTGCTCAATATATGAAATTGGCTTGACACAATCACACAACTCATCCAACATTTCACTCCACCTTTCAAACTCTTTTACATTTATAAGCATTTAAAAATAACAATGAGAATATATCCAACAGACATTTCTATGGTGTAAACCCCGGACATAACTCATGTCCGAAATCATTGATTATCATATGTAATAATCAGTTTTGTAGCCCTACATACTGATTATCACATGATTTCGGACATAAATCATGATTCCAAACATAAATAATTATGTTCGGGCCATGGGTTTGCACCTGAGAATTTATATATATATATATATTCAATATCCCGTAATTGTAAGATGAATTGAAGTTCAGATTGATAAATTAATTGTAAAGAATGGAAGGACTCACTTTGAGAAAAGATCAAGTTTCCATCTTATCGGAATTGTGGAAAGGTATTCGGAAGGAAGAGCAAATGTGACGGCAAAAGTCGAGGGTTAAATGGCTTAGGGAGGGTGACAAGAACACTAAGTTTTTCCATTGTATGGCCAACGGTAGAAGGAGGAGTAATTTTATTGACCAATTGAAAGCGATACCATGAATAGGAATGTCGACCACCTTTGTACGGAGAATGAAGGAATTAAAATTCAACATTGACGCCCTGTTACACCCCCCCCCCCCCCCCCAAAGATAATGTGAGTGTGCCTAGTATATGAAACTGACTTGACACAATTACACAACTCATCCAACATTGCTTCACTCCACCTTTCAAACTCTTTTACATTTATAAGCATTTAAAAATAACAATAAGAATATATCCAATAGACATTTCTATGGTGTAAACCCTGGATATAACTCATGTCCGAAATCATTGATTATCATGTGTGATAATCAGTTTTGTTGCCCTACATACTAATTATCACGTGATCCTAGACATAAATCATGATTTAAGACATAAATAATTATGTCCGGGCAACGGGGTTTGCACCTGAGAATTTATATATATATATATATATTCAATATTCAGTAATTATACGATGGATTGAAGTTCAGATTGATAACTTAATTGTAGAGAATGGAAGGACTCACTTTGAGAAAAGATCAGGTTTCCATCTTATCGAAATTGTGGAAAGGTATTCGATGGAAGAGCAAATGTGGCGGTAAAAGTCGAGAGTCAAATGGCTTAGGGAGGGTGACAAGAACACTAAGGTTTTCCATTGTATGGCCAATGGTAGAAGGAGGAGTAATTTTATTGACCAATTGAAAGTGATACCATGAATGGGAATGTCGACCACCTTTGTACGGAGAATGAAGGAATTAAAATTCAACATTGAGGCCCTGTTACAAACCCCCCCCCCAGATAATGTGAGTGTGCTCAGTATATGAAACTGACTTGACACAATCACACAACTCATCCAACATTGCTTCACTCCACCTTTTAAACTCTTTTACATCTATAAGCATTTAAAAATAACAATGAGAATATATCCAATAGACATTTCTATGGTGTAAACCCCGGACATAACTCATGTCCGAAATCATTGATTATCATATGTGATAATCAGTTTTGTTGCCCTACATACTGATTATCACGTGATCCTGGACATAAATCATGATTTCAGACATAAATAATTATGTCCGGGCAACGGGGTTTGCACCTGAGAATATATATATATATATATATATATATATTCAATATTCAGTAATTATATGATGGATTGAAGTTCAGATTGATAATTGTAGAGAATGGAAGGACTCACTTTGAGAAAAGATCAGGTTTCCATCTTATCGAAATTGTGGAAAGGTATTCGAAAGGAAGAGCAAATGTGGCGGTAAAAGTCGAGAGTCAAATGGCTTAGGGAGGGTGACAAGAACACTAAGGTTTTCCATTGTATGGCCAATGGTAGAAGGAGGAGTAATTTTATTGACCAATTAAAAGTGATACCATGAATGGGAATGTCGACCACCTTTGCATGGAGAATGAAGGAATTGAAATTCAACATTGAGGCCCTGTTACACTGGGGTCCTCCCCCCCCCCCCGCTTTCCTTTCTGTATCACATAGCACCGTGTTAAAGTCTTGTCCAATGCACCGGGCAACCCTTCCTTTCTGTATCACATAGCACCGTGTTAAAGTCTTGTCCAATGCACCGGGCAAAGGAAGCGAAGCTTGATACCTAATAATAAACTCTCATAGCTCCACTCTGTCACTATTTGCATTTGGAGTATAGACATTACAAAACACCACATCTTTAGCAATCTTTACCAACTCTGCAGCAATGATTATACATCGACTATTCTTGATGCAAGCTTTAGCAATGAAGAGCTCATCATTCCATAGAGTGATTAAACCGACATCCGCTCTTCCGACTCCATTCCTATACCTCTACTCAACCACGCACCACCAATAGAGCTGAAGATCTTACTGTCAAAATAGCGCAACTTTGTTTCTTGAATAAGTAAAATCGTGAGTCTGTGTTTGCTCGCCAGATTTCTCACATACCGTCTTTTCTCAACCTTACCCAAACCTCTAACATTCCATGACATAGCTAACATTCAAAGAAAAAAAATATCATTTTAAGAACGTTTCGTGGAGACGTTCTAGGACTAATGGCTTAAGTCTCAAGTAATTTTCGGAGGATGATAGAGCCTCTCTCGAAAGGCACTTTAGTAAAGAGGAGGTTTGAGAAGCTGTTTGTAGTTGCGATGATAGTAAGACTCTGGGCCACGACGGCTTGAACCTAAACTTTGTCAAAGCTAATTGGGCGGTGATAAAAGAGAAATTCATTTATTTCATCCATAGCTTTAACAGAGATAATGCGATTGTTAAAAATTTAAATAAGACCTTTATTGCTTGTATTCCCAAGTGTGGTAAGCCGGTTTCTTTGAAAGATTATAGATTGAGAATAGAGTTGATTATGTTTTAGTTAGCTGGAGCCTTATGGTACTTCTACTCAATAATTAAAGAGGCTACATATGGAAGAAAGCATACAAAATGCTAAGCGGATGCAATGATGATCGGTTTTGCGATGAAAGTTTTAGACATTACGAAGGAAATACAACAAACTGTAATTTCGGAATATCTAATCAACTTATTCAGTACCATATAGTGGAGGTGAAAGATTTTCCATGAAAATTATCATTTTGTCTTCGATAGAGCTTGCAAAGTCTCACGTTCGTATATCTATGCAATACATTTTTCTGGCATATTGACTGTTTGTGATACTTTATAAGGTTAATGTTTATGTCAATAAAATATTTTCAACCATAAGGTAGTTGCTAATTTTGAGATAATTAAGGTTTGATATATACACTTAAATTCAACTTTCTGCAGTTCTTTTGGCCAGAACCTCCAGACAGATGGAGATACCCTTGATAATCTTTTTGTAATTGCAATCTCCATGTACTGCGATTTATTGTTTGTTATCTTAATTGGAGAAATGCAGGCTGAAATATATTTTACTTTCTTTTATATATCATGAAGAAAATGGTGTATACCATTCTGGAATTTTTTTGGATGTTAAAATGTTTCCAACTTTTTGATCAACCTTCAACTAGTAATTTTAATTGAGGTAAGTTACTGTGTAGGATTTGGAATTAGATTTCTTAATAGCTTAAGCTAGCTTTTTAATCTAGCTGTTATTGACACAATGCTTATGGGCTCCTGATGAGTCCCGGTGTCCATAATCTTGCAAGAACTGTTTCTTAATTGGCTACTCCAGTTAAGTATGTCAATGTATATTTGAAGATTGAAAACTACATGGTTGTGTATTTTCGGTTGTTTGCTAGCAAGTTGCACTTGACAAGTAGTTTCGGACTTCGATTACAGAATTTTTACAAAATTTCCAAAGTATCTACACAACTATAGCCACAGCTACAAAACTACTATGCCAAAAGATGTTGAAAACAGTTTTTTATGAGAGTAGTTATGTAAAGAAAATTAATAAAAATTGTAAAATGAGACAAGAAACCATTTTTAAGCTTGTAATGATATCCAATTTAAGTTGGAAGTGAAATTTCGTAAAGTGTGTTTAGGTAGATAACATGTTTGGTTCTGGTTGTTATGCTAGCGCAATCAAGTTGATAAGAGAGTAGAAGGGGATATGGTCCGGCACTTGGTAGATTGTTGAAATTGGTTGTGAATTTTGGTGTTGATTGTATTTTACATTGTAGAACTTTGGTGTTTATTTCACACATCATACATAGCTTCTTTGATTAATTTTAAACCATAACACAAAAGTTCATTACCCTTTCTGGTTTATACTTGTCCGTTTAGTGTGGTCACAAATTTATTTTGCAGGATTATGATGCATTCCTCCCACTCTCTTTGCAAAATTAACTCTGAAGTTCCACAGTTGAACTTCTTCCTTTTTCTTATTGATGATCATGTTTTCTCTCCTTTGCTAACAATTCATGTATGTGGAAGGAAAACTTTAGCCCCGATCTTGCATAAACTAAATGCCATGTCCAGAAATATTTGGATAACTTCACTGCCTTTTTTTCTTGATGTTTTCACTAATAATATGTCACTATTCAATGCTCATTCAATTGAAGAGAATCACAAAAACTTGATCAAATCCTTATCTTGATCGTAAATTAATATCTTGAAATCCTTCACAATCTCACTTGGCTTTATACATTTTCGTTAAGACCTAACTAGCTGCCTAGATAGCATATATCATTTATATTTGCTAATGAATTTTGATTGTCATCAGTTTGTGATTTATGGGTTTTTTTGTTTTTTTGTTTTTCTTTTTTTTTTCAGTTTACTGATTTGGTGCTACTATGAATTGATCTTGATCTTGGGTTTTGTCCCCAAAATTGCTGAGAATTTCAGGGCTTCGTGTACTGGTGAGAATGGTATTGAACCTCACACTTCTGCAACTCTCCATTACAAGGTCCACACTCCACCCACCCCTACCTTTTTTTTTAGATTGGTTGTCTTTGAACCAGTTTTGCACGTTTGGATAGATGAACGGTGAGATGGGTTGTTTTTCTTTGTGAGGAAAGCTCCAGGCTTGTTGTGCTTGTGATGATTATTATGTTTAATGTGTATAGTATTGTAGAAAAGAGTATAATGACATTTGCTTTTTTTTTTTTTTCTTTTTGTATTTTACTGCTTTACAGTCTTTTGATTTTCAACTTTTAAATGATGAACATTTTATAGTTCGAATGCAAATCAATTCTGATTCTTTTAGAGATTTCTAGGTGAGATTTTTAATACTAGGAAGAAAAATAATCCATGAGATAAGAAGTAACCATTTCTTTTTAAGAAATCCACTTAATCTTAAAAAAAAATTAAAAAAAAAAATCAATTAAAAATTTTAAATTGATAAGGAAATTTATTATCAAACCAAAAATAAACGACATCAAATTCAACATAACTTATCATCAAGTATTAGAACCTTACCCAATATCCTTCAACTTGGAGGACTAGCTAATAAACAGTTACTGAAAAACACCTTCTTAATTATATATATATATATATAATAGTTAATTATAAAGCATATAATAATTAATATGCATTAATGTAATTTTAAAAAACTTATTGTAAATTCACATCCACACTTGAACATCAATATGAAAGGAGTAAGACAGTAAATTCACATCCGTCACATCCGACCATAGGAGAGAAAGACCACCACTACGACCCTTATAATTAACAACTAGCTTACCAACAAAACCGAGCTTAACCTGATACCTTTCCAAGAGAACATTATCAACTTTCATTCTAAGAAGAAAAACAATATTCGGACTGTACGTCTGAATAAACTTATGCATAATTTGGAATGCCCGATTACTCCTTAGTCCCTGAGCATTCCAAACGAAGGTTTTCATTGGAACCGACGGGCCGATACAAAGTCATCACAAGTTGTCTTAGGTGAATCCGATTTAGGTCTTTTGGACCCCTCACAGAAACCAGCGTCAACAGTAGAACCAAACCTTTTGCCACGCATGGGATCGCTCGCTGAAGAAGGGAACTCGTTTCCATCTGCCAATACTTGACCCATTCTCGCAGCCCGTTTCCATCTACCAGTCTTAGGCCCATCCACAGTTTTCCCCAGCTGCCCCTTCCTAGTCTCAATCGAGGGCCCAATGCCTTCACCAGATAAAACCACTCTCTGTTTCCCAACACCTCCCATATCCACTGCACCCCCCAAATTGAGGCCCAAGCCCAGAGAGAGCCCCATCTTTGCAAAAGACCCCGAGTTTTTTTTTCCCTCCTTTTTAAATGAGGATATTTTAATAAAAATATCATGAATTTTTTTTTTCAATCAGGAAATGGAACTTAATTCCCAAGTTGGGTGAATCGGAAACTTAATTCCTGAATTATGAATGTGGTCCACGGAATTTAATTCCCTAAGAATTCAGTAAGCAGTGGAATTCAGAAATCAAGAACTTAATTCCCTTACCTTAGCAGGATTTTTGATTATTTAACATGCCAATTATTAGTTTACATATTATTTAAACCACATTAAATTATAAACTTTTAATTACCATTATTATATTGCATTCCTTTTTTAATTTATCTTTGAGAAAGCAAATTTCAGTCTTTAACAGTAAATCCTATATAAAGCCACCTTTAACTAAAATCCAAATTTCGCTTTCAAGAAAAAAAATCCTTACATCCGAATTTCTAATATAAAAACCTTTTCTTTCTTTTGAGATGGGATTATCAAATGCAGGAACAGCAGATGCAGAAATAGCAGCTATAATACTTGTAGTGGTAATAGGTACAATTTTAATTTTAATTCATATTATTTTTTCCATTTAACCCCGTGTGTGTATATATATATATATATATATCAATTTCAACATTTTTCATTTTTCGTATTTAGAAGCTGTCGGGTTGTTGTTATAATTGAGTTTGTGCTCTGATAGAATGATAAACTATAATATTCAATATTTATTATATTAATATAAACCAGCAAAAATTAGGGTATATGTTTCAAAAAATAAAAATAAATTAAAATTAGGTTATAAATTCAAGTTAAATATTATCGTTTATTTTTTAATAAAAAAAACATTTTTCCATGTAAATTTTTGTTCTCTCAAAGGATTTTCAACATGTATTTTCATAGCGATCATTCGCATCATCATTGAACTGTGTCAATATTGCAAGAATCACGAGGGCGAAGAAGAATAACTATCTTCAACAAGGAAGTAATTATATATAAATATTACTCCCTATATTTTTTTTTTTTTTTTTTTTTTGTTGAGATTTTGTGTATGTTTAAGATACTGATATATATATATATATATATATATATAAATTCCTTCAATATTTTGATATTTTAAGGAAATTAATGATATTTATGATATTTTAATTTTATGGATATTTCCATAAATTTGAACCTTCTTTACTTCATTGATCTTGATTCACTTAAACTATTCAACACCCAACATTGGTACATATGTTTATGCCAATATTCTTTTATTGATAAATGATAATGAATCATTTCAAGAAGATTTTTCATTTTGGATTTTGATCTCTTCCCCATCTTTCCATGTCATCACCTAAATTAATGATATTGATTAATTCTATCTTTTGACAGACTAAAAACATGAAAATTAATAAAAAATAATTTAGACCGTTGATTTGTTATATTAGACACGTAACAACATATTACTAAGATGGTGACAATTAAGGTGATGAAAGTATTTAGATGCTCTAGTTTTAGTTTTGATTATTGTTTTTCCTCATTTCCTTATTTAGTTTTGACCTTGGTAAGCTTTCATATTACTCTTCTTACAATGTTAATGAGAAACTTGCGGTTGGCAGTGGAGAACAGTTGAATATAGCTAATATTGGTCACATATCTGTTATATCTCACACACAACCTACCAGAATGCTTCACTTGAATAATGTGTTGCATGTGCCTCACATAGCTAAGGATCTGCTTAGCATATCTAAATTCACACATGATAACAATGCCTTGGCTGAGTTTTGTAGTGCTTATTGTCTTATTAAGGACAAGGTTTCCAAGAATGTCCTAATTATAGGTACTCTTAAAGATGGTCTTTACAAGATCGATCTGAGAGCAAACGTGAAGAATGAGTTTTCAGGAAAAGCCATGGTCAATCTGTCTCAGTTTCCTTTTCTAGCATGTAATAAGTAGTCTGTTGATAAGACTCATCCTGTAAAGTCTTTATCAATTTGCACTAAGTCATCTCCTTGTGTAAATATTATTGCCGCAGACTTTGTGCACAATACTGCTGTAAACAATAAAAGTAGCTTTGCTTTATGGCACTCAAAGCTGGGTCATGTTAGTGGTCAACTAATGAAACAAATTCTAAAGAAATTGAATATATCTTGTGCTAACTCTTCCCTTGAGTGGTGTGACTCTTGTAAGCTTGGCAAGATGCATCAATTTCCGTTTACAAGGTCTGAAATGAAGTCACAAACACCTTTACAGTTAGTGTATTCTGACATTTAGGGTCCATCTCCAATGGTGTCTACCACCGGTCATCGGTACTACATTTCCTTTGTTGATGACTACACAAGGTTCACATGGTTGTTTCTTATAATGTTGAAATCTGAAGCTCTCTCTGTTTTTCTGAGTTTCAAAACACAAAGGGGAGTTGTAGTTTAACTCCAAAATTCGAACATTACAGGCAGATATGGGTATGGAATTTCAGGCATTTTCTTCAAATCTCAAGAAATGTGGCATAACTCACAGGTTCTCTTGTGCCTATACACACCGACAAAATGGCATGCCCGGGCGAAAGCACCGGCATATAGTTGAGACTGGTCTCACCTTGTTAGCACATGCTAAACTCCCTTTGAAATTTTGGTCCGAGGCTTTTACCACTGCTGTGCTTGTTATAAACAATTTACCTACACCTGTGTTAGGCGGTCGGTCACCATTTGAACTTCTACATCATAGACAACCCAATTACTCATATTTTAAGCCTTGGGGTGCGCTTGCTTCCCATATTTGAGACCTACTCGAAGCAAAAATTTGATTTTCATTCATCCAAGTGTGTCTTCATTGGTTATAGTCCTCAACATAAGGGTTATAAATGCTTGAGTTCAACTGGAAAGGTTTATATCTCTCGAAATGTTCTGTTTCATGAATTTGAATTTCCATATTTGGATCTTTTCTCAGCTGCTACAACTGAGACTCAATCTGTTACTGGTCCCTCAATGTCACTAACTTAAAATCATGCCACAGTGCTTCAGTCGTCTGGTGTTTCCCAATCATCTTATGTGCCACATGTGACACCTTTTAGCATTGGTCACGCTCCTATCTTGGTTCCTCCAACTACTTAGCCCTCCAATATTGTTATTGAGCTCAATCCTCTAAACATAGCTGATTTGATATCAGCTCATGCTGGTCCAACTCACAGAATGGTCACACGCTCGAAAACAGGCTCCCTTAGACTAAAAGTCTACTCAGCTGTTTGTCAAGCTCCTTGTACCACTTTAGTACCTAAGCCTACCAATGTTAAAAGTGCTCTTGCAAATCCTAAATGGAGGCAGGCAATGGTTGAGGAGTACACAACCCTGATGAAGAATAACACCTGGTCTTTGGTTCCACTTAAGGCTGGGATCAACATTGTTATTCACAAATGGGTTTTCCGGGTCAAATATAAGCTTGACGGCTCGATGCTCAAGTATAAAGCACGATTGGTAGCGAAAGGATTTCATCAAACACATGGTGTGGATTTCTCCAACACCTTCAGTCCGGTTATTAAACCATCAACAATTCGTGTGATCTTCACACTTGCTGTCAGTTTTAGGTGGCCCATACACCAGGTTGATGTCAACAATGCCTTCTTGAATGGCGATTTACAGGAGGTAGTGTATATGGAGCAGCCATCTGGGTTTATTGATGGGTCTAAATCTCAGTTTGTCTACAGACTTTGTAAGGCATTGTATAGCCTCAAACAAGCACCTCGTGCTTGGTTTCATAAATTGCGTTGGGCTCTTCTTGAATGGGGTTTTTGTTCGTCAGCTTCTGACGTCTCATTGTTTATCAAGAGAGCTGGTACTGATGTGGTTTTCCTTCTTATATACGTTGATGATATTCTAGTTACTGGCAGTAGTAGAACTCTAGTTTGATCGACAATTTCTGCCTTGAACTTTCGATTTGGTCTCAAAGATTTTGGACAGGTCAACTACTTCCTTGGTTTTGAGGCCACACGTAATGCAAACGGGATTTACTTGACACAAATCAAATACATTCAAGATCTTTTTGCTAGAACATCTATGTTGAATTCGAAGCCAAGTTCCACTCCTCTCTGCTCCAGCTTAAAGCTGGCGATCATGTGATGTAGCGGAAGCTCTGTCGAGAAAAACCTGCGTAAAACGATTAGAAACAACCTACTAAAGTTCCGTTGATTTGCGCACAAATACCGGAAAGTTAGGCTTCAATTTGTTGATTCACGATGAATACCGAAATTGGAATAATTAGAGAAAACTCTAAAATTTTATAAATCAAAAGCTGAATGGCCAATTCAGCCTACATCATTATTTAAAGCAAAATAAACCCTAAACCTAATCGAATTCCTTGGAAAGCAAGAAAAACGACTTAAAAACGGAAATTTACCAAAAAGGCAAAAACGAAATTAAAGCAAAAACTAATTCTACTGAGAATCCTAAACACTCCAGAATTGACGGAAGTCGATTCGGAATTGGGAAACTCAAATTATTGCGAAAAAGAAACTTTCCTAAAACGGCAAAAATTGCAACTTCAAGGCCTAAACGACAGAATTTGCCTAAAAAAGGACGTGTTTACACAGCAAAGCTACCTAGTAGTTCCGGAAACGCCGAAACGCATCAGCTGTCAAAATTTCAAATCATTCTGATTCCGCTGCCCGGGTTTAGCCTTACTTGGTTTGTTTCAAATCCCACCCCTCCAAATAATCTAATGCCAGTTGATCCGCCGCATCATCAAGTCAGGTAAACCCTTCTCGGATGCTACCTTGTATAGAAGCACCATTGGTGCACTTCAGTATGTGACCTACACGCGTCTAGATATATCTTTCACCGTTAACAAACATAGTCAATTCTTGGTAGCTCCCACGGATCAGCATCGGCAAACATGTAATAAGGTTCTTCGTTATCTAAAAGGAACTTCTGCTCTTGGTCTTCAATTTCGTCCTACTAAAGACTTGTATATCGAGGCCTTTACTGATGCAGATTGAGCGTCTTGTGTAGATGATCGACGCTCAACAAGTGGATGTTGTGTATTCCTTGGCTCGAATCTGATCACATGGTTTTCTAGAAAGCAAAAAGTGGTTGCAAAATCTAGTGTTAAGGCTGAGTATAGGGCATTATCGTAGGCTGCCTCTGAGGTTTTATGGCTGAAATCCTTGTTTGCTGAACTTGGGTTTGGAATTACAGGAGTTCCAACCATTTGGTGTGATAATACTAGTGCTGCTTCCTTAGCATAGCACAAAATCTTGTTTTTCACTCACAGACAAAACACATTGAGATAGATTTCCATTTTGTCCGTGAAAAGGTCTCATCCGGACTGCTTTCTGTTCACTATGTACCTACTGAGCTTCGAAAGGCTAATGTTCTTACCAAAGCCTTACCTGTTTCCCGATTTGAATTTCTTTGTGGCAAACTAAGCTTGGCTGTTAACCCCAAGCTCATTTTGAGAGGGAATGTGAAACATACATCTCTGTTTGCATCAGTAGCTACAACAAAGCAAGATAATCCCATGCCTCTCAAGAGTCCATCTGCCGGTTTGATCAAAAGATCACAACCGCTCTTCCGCTCAATCACTAGAGTTAAGGATATATCTCTAGCACCAGATTATAGCTCAGTTGAGCACAAACCAACAGCACAAATGTGATAGGTGCCAAAGCAAACTTTCCCACCAAATATAACTACCAGATGATGAGTTGACAAAATGATTGGTTCTCCGCAAATCAAGGAGAAATTAGTTTAGTGTGTTTCTAGAAGCTTTTACACTATATATATATGTGAGGTCTGTAATCATTTATTTAATTAAAAAAAGTTCAATACAATCTGAATTCACCAAACTCTATTCTTGAGCTGGATCTTCAAGTCTCTCTGATGACTTTCAACAAACACATTTGTTTTTTATTCTTTACACACAATATGTGAAAATACTCCTCACACATACATACGGTAAATATGCATGGTGAATTTTGAACCCAACACTTACGTGGATGCAGAGTTACGTACTTTTGTTTTTATTTTTTGAAAAAGTGAACTTGCAGACATCAAAAGTATAAAATTAAACAAGTATGATTTTAACTTTGATATACCTACTTTTAAGCGATGATATATATAAATATTATATAGCTTACACTACCACTCCATATTGATGTTTTATTCTTTAAAAAAAATATCTGGTCCTGACTAATAGATATTGTATATTTAAATACTATAGCAGATATTTGTTTATATTGGCCACTTGCATCAATCAAAGATCTATGTTATATATACATTTAGAGGATGTCGGCCCTCAGTAGTGGACTTTGGGTCCCCATTTTGTGGATGCATCAGTTTTTCTCTGATAGGTATATAACTGTAAGTATATCTAAAACACACTTATCCACCTCATAACTTTTTATCATGTGAGCATTATTTGACCCAATTGCATTGTTTTTTCTAACAAAAAGTGATGATATGGATAAGTGTGTTATAAGTATATTCACAGTTACATGTCTACTAAAGAAAAACTCTATAAAATGGACACCATTTTCTCTTCATTTTCATCACTCAATTAATCAATTCCACTAGCTTCAATTCATATACAGATAAAGAAAGAGAGACATGGAAGGTTCAATTTCAAAGCAGTTTCTAATTAGATTGTTTCTCACTCTATTAGCAATAAAATATTCCTGCATAAACTCAAGCTCGGCCACGAGGCCAATCGCCTCCAAAACCAGTAGAGTTCATCAAAACATCTTGCAGCTTCACAGCTTATCCGACACACTGCTTTGCTTCCCTCGCCAGCCGTGCAACCTTGAACCAAACAAGCCCTAAGCTCCTCGCCCATGCAGCTCTTAACGTGACACTTTCAACGGTGAAATCAACGTCCATAGTAATGTTACATCTCTCGAAAATCCTGGGCATGAAGCCGAGAGAGGCAGAAGCCATGCAGGAGTGCAGGACTGCTTGGAGGAGCTGAGTGATTCGGTTGGTGAGCTCAGAAGGTCTATCGTCGAGATGGGTCAGATCAAATCGTCGAATTTTCAACTCACCATGAGCGATATACAGACTTGGGTTAGCGCTGCTTTGATGGATGAAACTACTTGCAGCGATGGCTTCAACGAGAAGACGAAGAATAGGAAAGTGGTGAGAGAATGGATTTTGAAACACTGCACACTTGCCTAGCAATGCTTTGGCTTTGATCAACAGTTATGCTTCTCTTCATGCTTAGAAACTATGATGATTTCCAGCTTCCATTTTTAGGTGTTCTTCATAATATTGTTTTATTGTGTAGTTGAAAGTATGGAATTGTCTTCTTTACTACAAGAGAATATGTGATGGCTAGTTGTGGGAGCAAGTACAGTTTATGTAAGAAAAGGGTCATCTTCAGACATTTCCAGGCCCTATTTGTTTAATGATATTAACAAAAACCGGGGCCACTAAAGAAAGAATAATGCTATACAACCCTAATAATTAATCCAAATTTCAACCTAGATGATGTGGTAAGTGAGTTGTCATCACCACACACACAATATGTGATAATGTGGTTAATGGCACAAACCACTTGCCACATTATTTTGGTTGAAATTTGGACTAAATTTTTGGATTATCTAGCATTATTGTTAAAAAAAAAATTATTATTGACATAAAAATGGGCCTAAAAAATTGTAGATAGTTTCACACTTTCAATTCAATCTAAAATGGACCCAAAAGATTGTGAATAGTTTCATATTTTCAATTCAATCTGGGCCCAAAAACAAAGAAATGAGAAAGATTAGACCCTAAGCAAAACCATAAAGAAAAAAAAAAAAGATCATTTAAAAAAGAAGAAGGAGATTGGCCAGTTGAGGGCCCAGCAAAATGCTGGGTTTTGCTTTGTTAGTGAAGTTGACTTTTAAATGTAAATGTGCGTATTTCTTGGTCAGTGATTTTGATGATTTGTTCTATTATAAGTTGCTTAGTATATGTTATTCATTTATTATAGAATCTTCAAGTAACTATAGTTTACCTTTTATCCACTTTGTGTTCATGTTGGAAGAGGAAGATAGCTTTCCTTTACGAGTCCACTTAATGTATGCTTTGTAAAACTCAAACCAGCTATTAACTATATTTGTTTTAAATTATATAAACAGAGAAATAAATTATTTTAAACAAATTATATATATATACACACACATTTAAATCAACAAGTCTCCAACAATGAGTTGGAGTAGCTTAGCTGGTTGGAATGTGTGACATTTAACTACAAGGTTAAAGTTTCAATCCCTGATGGAGACGTTTTAAATTTTTAATTAAAAACTTGACAGAAGTAGAGATGACAAAATAACCCGTGGAGACCCGCACTTATGGGGTAAGGATGAGGCAGGGATGTGGATAGATAATAAAACCAGAAATAGGTGTGGGGCGGGTATGAGTTTTATAATCCCCGCCCCGCCCCTCTTAAAATATAATATTTTATTATTTTATTATTTAGTTCAATGTTTATATTTTAAAATGATAGAATTTATTTATTTAGTTTTAAGATTTATATTTATGAGATGATTTGTAATAGTTTTTGGAACTACTTTATATATTATATCATATTCATTGGAATATATATTTATTATTTTAATAAATAAATTTTTTTGACAAGATTTTAATAAATAATTTAGATACATGGGTTAAATGGGGTAAATTGGGTGGAGATGGGGAAAGCATACCCCGTCCCGCCTCGCCCCGCCCTGCTCCATCCATTGAATTGTTTTATGAGATGATGGGTTTTCAAAAAATAAATGAGGCAATGATGGGTTTTCAAAAAATAAATGAGGCAGTGCGAGAGGAGTGCCATCCCGCCCCGAACCCGCACCATTGCCATCCCTAGATAGAAGCGGTAAAATGGCTAATATTTAGGATTTTAGGGGTTGACTGACCATTATTGAAATTAGATGGACCAGTTTATCTAATATGGCAAACCTTAGGGGAGAAATGATAATTTCCCTAAAATAAATATATTTATTTTTTCAATATATGAATGAACAATTTTTTGAGATTCAAAAGAATAAATATTTTGTTTACTCTTTCAATTCATTACATTTATACTAACATTTCCCTTTCTTATTTATTTTTATAACGAATTGAGAACTCTAGATTCGTTGTATATATAGGGCAAATTTACCCTATAATATATATCACTCATAGACATCTCAATCTATAGTTGGCTTTTAAGCCAATAAAACTTGCCAATGACTCTAAAAGTAATGGTCAAACTTGGTCAAACTCTAAAGATAGAGAAAATGAGTGTCAATTGTTGTTTAAAGTTGTTTTTGAGTGTCAATTAGCAAACCCCAGATAGGTTCTCAATAATTACTTCTAAATTAAATAAGCTCAATTTTATTTTTATTTATTATTATTTATCATTATGATCAAGTTAGATTAGATTATTTTGTAATATTTCAATTTAAATTAAGGAGAATTTAGAATTACAATTTCATATTCATTACTCCTTCATGAGTATTTTATTTTTGTTTCATAATGTGTCTGTGTTGGTGTCAATACAGAATATTTTATGTTTGCCATACAACTGTATATATCCAAATTTTTTGCGATCCATTAACAAATATAGCTATCTCATTTGAACTACAATAATATTTTTCTATTTACATTAAAATGGAAGGGAAAAATAATAATAATATTAGTGATATGTGGGGCTTGTAAAGGATGTATTTTAGTTATACTTATTCTCTTGTAAATGATGCAGTTTAGTTATACTTACTTTCCTTGTATTTATCTAATAGCCGTCCTATAACATAGTCCTTAGATTTGGTATTCTATTTAACTTAGGATTTATGAGTTTTCATTGTGCACTATCACGAGACTACACAGGTCTCTACATGTATATATTTGGTTCGGTTCTCTTCAATAAATATACGGAAATATTAAATCTTTATATGGTATCAGAACATTAATAAACTCAAAAGAGTCAACGATCCAACAATGGCTACTTCCGCTTCTTCTTCCTCAACTGCAGTAACAGTAATCTCATCCTCTTCCTCTGCATATGACGTAATCTCGTCCGGAAAAACCATTATCTCTATTAACATAGCTGCTCAAGCACCTTTGAAACTCACGGCGACAAATTATCGCTCCTGGAAACTTCAATTTCACACCCTTCTAATCGGCTTTGATCTTATGGGATTTGTTGACAAAACACGTCCATGTCCTCCTGCAACCATCACACTAGGTGACACCACCACACCAAATTCCGCACATCACATATGGGTTAGACAAGATCAATTGTTACTAAATGCAATACTTGGGTCCATATCCCCGTCCATCATCTCATTCATTGCTTCCGTTAAAACTGTTCATGATGTATGGACCGCTCTTGCTAACATATATGCCAAACCCTCAAGAGGACACATCATGCGCCTTAAAGGTATTCTCACCAATATCTCAAAAGGAACACAATCTATCACCGAATACATGCAACACGCAAAAAGCATCGCCAATGAACTAGCCATGCTTGATGCTCCAGAAAATCCTGAAGATTTGACAGTTAAAATTTTAAATGGCCTGGGTGATGAATTTAAAGACACATCGTCAGCTGTCCGTGCTCGTGACTCTGCAATTTCTTTCGAAGACTACATGAAAAACTCCTCAATTCTGAAGCACTTTTTAAAACAAGAATCAACAAGGAACCAACGCCTCCCCATCACAACAAATTATGTGGCTAAACCGTTCTCAGGTGGACACCAATCCAACAACAATCACCGAAACTACAACAACCGGTCCTCTACACCACAAGTCACGACCAAGCATGGTTCGCAACATACACACACCGACGATCAGAATTTCAGCAGCCAATCTTTTCAAAACTCGGCACAAAGACCAGGTGCTAAGCCATACTGTGGGTTCTGCCAACTCTGCAGTGAACAAAGCCATACAGCCAAAAGGTATACCACATTTAGCATCTCTCCTGTCAACACTCGATCTCAAACAAGTTAGTCTTGTACACAATGGCAACCCCGTGCGTATCACGCGGCACCAATCTCCAATACACTATAATTGCTTCTTGACTTTGGCGCCTCCCATCATGTCACCGCTGACCTGAACAACTTGTCCTTACACTCTCCATATGATGGTATAGATGATATTATGATTGGTGACGACTCAAGTTTACCCATAACACACTCTGGTTCCCTACATCTCCCTACTAACACCTCATCCTTTTTTCTATCTAATGTTTTATGTGTGTCTAATATGAAACAAAATTTGATTTCGGTCTCTAAATTTTGTTTATCTAACAAAGTTTCCATTGAATTTTCACCATTCTCTTTTGTTGTGAAGGATTTTCATTAGGGGGCGGGGCAACTCATGCGACTAAGAACGGTGTTTACGAGTGGCCATCTCATGCTAAGCCTAAATCATCTCCAATAATTGCCTTTTTGAAGTATTAAGGCCTCTCTTCCTGACTGGCACACCGTCTAAGTCATCCGTCATCAAAAATAATTTCAAAATTAGTAGAGTCTCAAGCATTGTCAACTATTTCTTCTAACAAGTCTAGCAATTCATGTAGTGCATGCCTATGTAATAAAACGCATAAACTGCCTTTTTCAGTCTCAACTGTTCTTAGCTCTAAACCTCTCGAAGTTATTTATTCTAATGTGTGGTGTTCCCCTATTTTATCTAAAGATGGTTTCAAAAATTATGTATTATTTGTTGACCATTTTACGAAATACATGGTTGTAACCATTAAAACAAAAATCTGAAGTACATGCAGTCTTTATTCGTTTCAAAACATTGGTCGAAATTTTTTTTAATCACACCATCATCTCACTTTACATTGATAATGGTGGTGAGTACATCGCATTAAGGCACACTCTTGCGACTCATGGTATATCTCACTACACCACTCCTCCTCACACACCGGAACACAATGGTGTTTTCGAGCGTCATCATCGACACATCGTTGAGACGGGCCTATCCCTTCTCACACATGCCTCTTTACCTCTCACCTTCTGGTCATATGCCTTCACTACTACTGTGTGCCTTATCAATATAATGCCTACACCATTATTAGACATGGCTTCTCCCTTTGAAAAAATATTCAACACACGTCCATCATACACCAAACTGCAAGTCCTCAGATGTCTTTGCTACCCATGGATTAGGCCATACAACAGTCACAAACTTTAGTCTAGGTCTAAAGCATGTATTTTCATAAGGTACCCCTTAACACAAAGTGCTTATCATTGCTTGGACATGGAAACTGATCGTATCTTTGTATCCAGATATGTTAATTTCGTTGAGTCAGTTTTTTCGCATAAAACACTTCACAAGAGTCTTCCTAGGTCTAGCACTAACACGAGTCCGACTTGGCTATCTCATGAGACCCAAGTCGCATCGGTTCTGGTCTCACACTCTCACTCTTCATCTGATATGGCTTCACATGAGACCTCTCGTCAGAACCCGTCATCTTCTTCTCGAGCATGGGCTGCACACCCGCAATCTTCACTAACTTCGTCAGCTCCAATGACGGTCGCACCTGTCCAAACCACTCACCAGCCGACCTACAGCTCCATAACAGATCCACCACATCTGATCACCTCAGCCGCTCCACTACATGTTGCACCTGTCACTACCACACCAGCTAACTTGACGACTACCTAATGCACTATATCGCAATCCCACACCAGTCCAACCAGCTGCACCAATTCCATCGCACCTGATCAACTCCATCGCACCACTATGCCTGCCCGCACCAACCTCAAACACATATCTGATCGCAAAAAACCTTGCCACCACACCAATCGCCCACCAGCTGCACCAGCGTACCAACAACCCCTCCTCCTACTATCACCAACTCAGTCACATCTCAGCCGCCACCCATAATCGCCCAAACCAATGACCATCCTATGGTGACCCGATCCAAGAACAATATACACAAGCCTATCACAAAACTATACCTTACCTGTGTCAAGTCATCTCCTCAGGCTGAACCTACGTGTGTATCTCAGGCAATAAAAATTCCGGAATGGAGACAAGCAATATCGGATGAGTTTGATGCACTCATTAAAAATGGAACATGAGTTCTGGTTCCTCCGCACACATCTTATAATGTTGTAGGGTGCAAGTGGGTGTTCCGCATAAAACGGTCACTGGACGGATCCATCTCACGCCACAAAGCTTGCTTGGTAGCTAAAGGATTTCACCAATGCCCTAGGTATTGATTATACAGACACATTTAGTCCGGTGGTTAAAACAACGACAATTCGTGTCTTGTTGAGTGTGACGGTCACAAGAGGGTGGCATCTTCGTCAATTGGATGTGAACAATGCATTCCTTCAGGGACATCTTGCTGAGGATGTATTCATGGCACAACCCCTGAGGTTTGTGGATCTGGCCTTCCCATCACATGTCTGTTGCCTTCAGCGTGCCATCTATGGTCTCAAACAAGCACATCGGGCATGGTACAATGAACTTCGACAATTTCTTGTCCAAAATGGGTTTGTCAATTCTCTCTCTGACACCTCTCTTTTTATCTTTAATGCTAACGGTTGTGTAATGTTCTTGTTTGTGTACGTTGATGACATTATTGTCACCGGTAGTGATGGAAATCTTGTTGACAAATTCATTTCATCGCTTGCTCGGCGATTCTCAATCAAGGATCTTGGTGCTCTATCATATTTCCTTGGAGTTGAAGTTCTACCGTGTTCGGCAGGCCTGTTCCTCACTCAGCAAAAGTATGTAACGGAACTTCTACATCGCACCAAAATGGGTGGCTCAAAACCGGCCTCTACCCCTCTACCAACTGACCATGATCTCAAGCTTCTTGATGGTACGTCCCTCACGGACGCCACTGAATATCGTCAGGTAATTGGTGCCCTTCAGTATCTATCATTCACTCGACCTGACATTGCCTTTGCTGTAAACAAGCTCGCCCAGTTCATGCACCGTCTAACAACTGGCCATTGGTCCCTAACAAAACGCCTCATGTGCTATCTCCAAGGTACAATCGGTCATGGCCTTCTATTGCGTCGTGACTCACCGATTTCACTGTATGCTTTTTCGGATGCGGATTGAGCAAGTAACCAAGATGACCGAACGTCTACCAGTGCCTATGTGGTCTTTCTAGGATCCAATGCTATTTCATGGTGCACTCGTAAATAGCACTCAGTCGCCAGGTCCTCAACTGAGGCTGAGTACATGATGGTTGCTACAACTGCCTCTGAGATGGTTTGGCTCACCTCTCTCCTGTGTGAAATGATGATTCCTGCAGCCGGTCCTCCTACCACCTACTGTGATAACATTAGCGCAACGTATCTCTGCTCTAATCCTATTTTTCACTCAAGGATGAAACATATTGCCATTGGTTTCCATTTTGTTCGAGAAAAAGTCCAAAGCAATCAACTATGCATATCACATGTGTCTTCTGCTGATCAGTTGGCAAATTCTCTCACCAAACCGCTCTCCAGGACAAAGTTCTTTCTCTTACGGTTCAAGATCAGTGTCTCTGAAATGCCCACTGTCTTGCGGGGCCGTGTAAAGGATGTAGTTTAGTTATACTTATTCTCTTGTAAATGATGCAGTTTAGTTATACTTACTTTTCTTGTATTTATCTAATAATTGTCCTATAACTTAGTCCTTAGATTTGGTATTCTATTTAACTTAGGACTTATGAGTTTTCATTGTGCACTATCACGAGACTACACAGGTCTCTACATGTATATATTTGGTTCGGTTCTTTCAATAAATATACGGAAATATTAAATCTTTATAGGGCTTGCTAGTGCCAAGTATCACCATAAAAACATGAGCATGCTATAAAAACAAGTATGGTAGCCAAGCATTTTCCATCTAAATGGTCTTGAATTATTGACGGCTTTTCCTTGATGATCTCCATCAACTTATAACCGACAACTTTACCTTGGCTAAATGCTCTAAGATTTGAAAATGACCGACCAAGAGAAAACTCCTGCAACAAACAATAATCGCATTATAATCAAGAGAAAACTTGAACATCTGCAATGACTAAAAACAGGAAAACAATTTAGGGTTGAGTTAATGGTGATCATAAAATATAAATAGATATCTAACAAATTTATGGTTCTTGAATCTTGATCTCAAACGACAGTTGTTTCGGCTGATGAGACTCTGTTGGTGGTGTTTGCGCCTGGACAGAGGTTCGCATGTTCCTTCTAGAGCGCAATATCCTTCTGAAACGCCAAGATAATTGCACGAAATGGGCAGCCTGATGCTTCTTCATTATTTTGAAACGCCAGAATGATTGTAGGAAAATAGCCGCATGATTCTTAATTAGTATACTTTTCAAGTCAACGGACATAAAAGCAAAGCCTACAACTTCCGTAAGTACTAATATAGTTTTGGTTGAGATAGGGAGGTCGGACGAATAGGGGTCAGCTTGAAACCAAGCTACAAGTTCTTCTCCAAAGAATTCATCACCATCTCTGAGATGATTAAGTATAGTTCTGCGACGTGAAGAGCCTGCTGTATAGCCGGTATTGACATTCCTAACGAGGTAAGTACGTAGCTTTCCTTGCACACAAAAAAGTATTTCATCAATCTTGTCGCCTTCCAAGACAATGTGAGTGTGCTCAGTGTATGAAACTGGCTTGACACAATCACACAACTCATCCAACATTGCTTCACTCCATCTTTCAAACTCCTTTACCTTTATAAACATTTAAAAATAACAATGAGAATATATCCAATAGACATTTCTCAGGTGTAAACCACGAACATAACTCACAGGGCCAGCTATAGGGTGAGGCCCAAGAGGCAACCGCCTAAGGCCCCCAAGTGGCCAATTTTAGTTTTTTATTTTTTATAAAGAAAAATAAATCTATTATGATTTCATGGACAAAAAAAAAAAGCCCACACAATTTTAAACAAAAATAGGCTCATATATGACTTAAAAAAATAAATAAATAATAAAAATTCAATATAAATAAATAAATAAAAGCCCTACCACTTACATATGGTTTTTTTATAAAAAAAAAGGCCCACCTATAAATAAGCATTCTTACACCAACCAACACTAGATCATCTCCCCTCTATCGGACATTATAAGAAAAATTGAAAATCAAATTTAGGTTTTTTCAAATCTCATTTGATACAAAAATTCAAAAACTAAATATTTAAAAATCCAAACAATTATATGTAATCCTTAGTGGTTTTAGCTATGTTATCTATTAAAAAAAATTGTAAAACAAAAAATTTGATTATGTGAATTTAATTAGTACTTTTACTATTAAAAATGCAAGACAAGTAAAGTTTAAGTGATACATTCATGATATTTTGTGATGTTTTTACTTTTTAGGTCAGTTCAATTTTAGGGAAAAAAAAAAAAAAAGATACATTCTTTAATGCAATTATAAAATTTAATTTAGCTAATTTTTTATTTGTTATTTTGTTGTGCTATATTCTTTTGATTTTGAGTTATTATATTAATTTTAAAAGTATTTACTAAAGAAAAAAAAAAAATCAAGTAAATGTTGGGGACCTCATTTTGCTTATTTTGCCTCGGGCCCCTAAAATCTCAGGGCTGACCCTCATAACTCTTGTCTGGAATAATTGATTATCACATGCGATAATCAATTTTATAGCCCTACGTATTGCTTATCATGTGATTCCGGACATAAATCATGATTCCAAACAAAATTAATTATGTCCAGGCCACGGGTTTGCACCTGAGGATTTATATCTATATATATATTCAATATCCAGTAATTGTATAATGGATTGAAATTCAGATTGATAACTTAAATGTAGAGAATGGAATGACTCACTTTCTTGAGAGATCCTAAACAGAGTTCGCGTTTTATCTTCCTTTTCAGGTCCTCGGAAAGATCACTAAGCAAATTCACTGCATCAATACCTTTAACACTAACACCTTTGGTTTCTTTCCATACAGATCCCCTGTATTCCTTTACTTGCTGCTGAAGATTCTCAGAGAGATTTTTGAAGAGCATACAGTTATGTAGTTGTTGAACCTTCAGTTTTCTCCTCTCTACTCTTGCATCCACAGATTGCTTATATCTCTGTTTTACAAGAAACAATGATGATCAAAAGAAATTAAAACTTCATGTTTCAATTTTAAGGAAATATAAAAGTAAATTGATATATAAAAGATAGTAAAATACATATTAACCTGCATTTCTCCAATTAAGATAACAAACAATAAAACGCCAGATATGGAGATTGCAATTACAAAAAGATTGTCACGGGTATTTCCATCTGTCTGGAGGTTCTGGCCAAAAGAACTGCAGAAAGTTGAATTTAAGTGTATAAATCAAACCTTAATTATCTCAAAATTAGCAACTGCTATATGGTTGAAAATATTTTGTTGACACAAACATTAACCTTATTAAGTATCACAAACAGCTAATATGCCCGAAAATATATTGCATGCATATACGAACCTGAGACTTTGCAAGCCCCATCGAAAACAAAATAATAATTTCCGTGGAAAATCTTTCACCTCCACTATATGGTACTGAATAAGCTCATTATATATTCCGAAACTACAATTTGTTGTATTTCCTTGATAGTGTCTTAAACTTTCATCGCAAAACCGATCATCATCGCATCCGGTTAGCATTTTGCATGCTTTCTTCCAGCAGTGAGCCTTTTTAAATATTGAGTAGAAGTACCATAAGGCTCCAACCAACTGAAACATAATCAACTCTATTCTTGATTAGAAAATTTTGCACAGTTGAGAGATAATTATATATACTTATATCACTCTCTCTCTCTCTCTATATATATATATATATATATATACAGTGATAAAAGATTCCCAAGAAGAGAAATCTAAATAAAAGTTATCAGGTCTTCGGGGTGTTACTACCAAATTCTTCACTCTGTTTAAATAACTACTCAAATTCTAAGAATTTTTTTAAAAGTAAAAAGAGAAATTTATTAATAAAACTATAAAAGAAAGAGAAGAAAACAAAAACTAGTAAAAGAAGTTAATAAAAAAAGAAGCACAAACAAAAAAATAGATTGAATGGTCAATAAAACCACGGTAAAGCCATGTAAAATAATTAACAAATATATTATAATTGTTTAACTCACATAAGCAGACCACGAGTATATAAGAACGAACAACCGTATGTCGAAGCCTCCTAAAGGATTTGCCAAGTAATTCAGATGACAAACTATTATAATTATCCGTAGTGGTATTTGGGAATAGATAATTACTGCAACAAAAGACATTCCTGTTTGAGTTTTTTGTCGAATGAAAAGTGAAATCACCGTCCCCTGCACAGTTTAGGATCCAGATCACTGTTCTGAAATTGTATACTTGCAAAATTAAACATATAAACAACTGTGTTATATATGTAAAAGAGTCTAGTTTAATTACCTGTGGGAGTGGAAGGTTGCTTAAGACTAAGAGACAACTCAAAAAGAGAAAATGATTCCTCGAATATTTTTGACGGAAACGAGTCCACTGTGGGATAGTAAGACATATCAGATACAAGAAATCACATATTGTACGGAGAAGTACAACTCCAATCATCGCCAGATTTCTGTCAAATGTAATGCACTTTTTTTCAGTATTGATCACCGGAATGTAGAAGAACAAAGGATCAATCGCCATCATACCCAAACATAATATAGGTAACATCAACTTCTCCATCTCTAAGTTCCCTGGAAAGTTGTCTTGCTATATACCTCCCTCTAAATTCAATTTCCTGAGACCTGATGATAAAAAATGTAATGAAGTTATATATACTTCAAGCTAGTTTTCGAGAATTCGAGAAGTTTCTAGGAAAGTAGATATACACTTCAAGCTATGTTTCAAACTCCAATTTTCAAGAGCAAAATGTAAAAAGTGTACACTATCAAAATAGGAAAGACTTGCAAAATGTAAAAAGTGTTACACTATCAAAATAAGAAAGACGAACATGATTTTAACCAACTTTGAGTTCCACCTATCAAACAGGATTTCCAATTCTTTGTTTTCTTATCAGGTCCAAGTGGTGCAAGGCAAGTGTTTGGTTTATGTTCTAACTTTTATATATTTTGTAAATTATAATATTGAAAGTTTTTTATAAGATTTTTTATACACAATCCGGAGGTTTTTAAATACATTTTAAAACTATAAAGTTTTTTTTTTTAGTGTATGATAAAGGGATTTCCATTTAAATACAAAAATAGAAAATTATCTTTAAAAATAATCACCTGTTTTTCACTTTTCTTCCTTCTTCTTCATCGACTATGTTCTGTATCACTGGTCTTCTTCATCACTGTTCCTCTTCTTCTGCTTCTCTTCTTCTTCTCCGATCTGCTCCTCCGGCCGCCGATCTTCTCCAATCTGCGTCTCCGATCTGATTCGCTGAATCGCTGATCTCTCTTGTTTCAGGCCGGTAGTGGCTGATTCACCAGGATCGAAGTCAAGACTCTTCAAAGCCCCTGCTTAGATCAGTTAGAGGCTCAACTCTGGAAGGAGTGGGGATTTCATGGTGTGGGGAGATTGTTGATTCTCTGCGAGGCTCAGAGTGTGGTTCTGGTGGTTTTGGGTGTGTAGCAGCTGTGTCCTGGTTGTTCCTCTGTTTGTCACTGTTGTGTACGTTGGCTGTCAATTTTTGTTTTTCGGTTGTTGTCTTGTCTTGGTTTGTGCTTCTATTTTGGTTTTCTTGTGGTGTTTGTCTCTTGTTCGGGCTCTTCTTTGGCCTTTGTGCCTTTAATAAACTTGTTGTTCAAAAAAGTTTTACCAGATATTTGAGTGTACTGTTTACTTAGAAATGTCTCTATGAAAAACTGACAAGATCAAGTGTTGTCGACAACTATGATATTATATTATTATGCCAATCAGTGGATGATCTTTTGTTAACTTATCTGATTTTGTTTAGGAAAATATTTAATCAAGTTTATATAATAATGGCAATTTTTGATATTTTATATCAATTTATCGTCAAATTTTAATAAATTAAAAATATTATTTTTATTTTTATTTTTATTTTAAAAAATAACAAATAAAAAACGCATACGGGATATAGGTTGGTCTCTAACTATTACATATGAAGTGTTCAAATCAATTACATTTGTAGAAAAACCTGACAATATTAAGAGATTCAACAGATCATTTATTAAAAGCCGGTGATTTCTACCATCTATTCTTTTTTTGTAGTACTTTGTATATAGGTAATTTATATAGTATATATGTAAAATCAATTGGCTTTATATTTTCTCATATATATAGAGGCTGCAACTCTTTTCTTTTCAATTTATTTCATTTATTTATTCTAATTTAAAATAAAAAGACAATAACTATTCTGGTGTAAACTTTCTCTAAATAATAAGACAATAACTTTCTCAAATAATATAACAAGATTATTGTACAAGTATCATATATTTCATGGGATGTAATTACAAACCATGCCACATGCTTGGTTGAATAAAATGAAATTACAAACCGGCCATGCCACATCAGCCATGCTAATATCTCTGCAACAAAAGTGATCTATGGTGACAAAAAATATACATCACAATAAGTAAAAAATTTGTCACAATATCAATACTGTAATAAAAAAATTGTCACTAACAATTCGCCACTTATGTCTCCGTCACTAAAAATATTTGTGACATTTATTGTGTCATTGTCACTATGGTTAATGACAATTATTTGTAGTTGTCACAAACCATAACTTTCAGTGACAGATTTTTAAAGGACTCTATCAAGTGATAAAATGAAACTTGTGTCACTATAAATAAACATAATGACAATTAACAGTTTGAATATATTGTCACTATAAACAGATTTAGTGACAATTAACTGTTTGAAAATTGTGTCACTGTATGCAAATCTAGTGACAGTTAATTATTTCAAAATTTTGTCACTATCCATAAACTTAGTGACAATATATTGTTTACAAATTCTGTCACTATATGCAAATTTGGTGATGATTAATTTTTACGAAATATTGGTCACTTTATCCAAACTTAATGACAATTAATTCTTTTATAATTATGTCACTTTTTAAGAACCTAGTGACAATTAACTGTTTGAAAATTTTATCACAATACGTACAATTAATGACAATTAACAATATAAAAATGGAATTTCAAAATTGTACGATAAAATTAAAATAATTAAAATAATTATAATATTCATATTCAATTATAATTTTAAATTTAACATGAAACCTAAATTAACATAAGGAAAAAAATAATAATAATGAAAGTCGATAGAGAATCGTCAACCCAATCATATATGTGATGAAATTAACAAATATCGTATGCTATAAAGTCTAAACCTATAAAATGGATTTAAAAACTATTTGTAAACTAAGAAACTTCTGGCGGATCTGAAAATTTTTATTGTTCAACTATCAACATCAATTCATGAAACTGAGATTCATTTCCTCCATAGTTTGAAGTTGGGATTTCATCGAGATCAATTCAATCTCAAGATGTTTATCTTTTCATTTGCTACCTGTCTTTGAATTCTCTCATCCTGTAACATCTTCAATGTCTCAATATGCAAAAAATGTTTACCATTTTTTTTTTTGATTGAGTGATCCCAAGACCAAACGTTAAAGTAGAAACATCGGTTTTTGGACCAATAACTTCAACAATAACTTGATTGAAGATTTCATTTTTAAATGCATCGGGTTCGTTTGTAACAAGCTCATCCATTTGTCTCTAAAAAAAATAATAACAAAAAAAAAAAGGTTACATAATATCCGATTTAAATGCATATATATATATATATATATATATATCACATTAAATTTATATTTGCAACAACAGCAATTAACCAATAAATAAGAAAAAAATTAATTGTCATGAAATCATTTGACTCTTAAACTTTGATAACATTTCATGTCAACTAAAAATGTGCCGTTAGTTTTCAATATGCATTTTACCATTGCATTTGCAACCTTTGGGTCAATAGGCTTGTCATTTTTCCTGGTGTGAGTAGTCTTAAAGATTGTTATCTTGTTACACTCATTTCCTTCGGGGTCTTGTTTTTTCTACAAAATATAATATATTTTGCATTAAAATATGTTTAATATCAATTACTAATTAAAATATACAACATAGAAATATTTACTAGTTCCACCAGTGTGATGCATTTCCAGTTTGCCATAATTTTGTTTATTGTTTTTTGCACGATCTTGTAAAACATTAATGAATTAAAATAAGAGAAACGATAAATTCACTCTCTCAATACACTCTTTGTTCTTGTGTTGATATGTGGATAGTAATAAATGTTTTACATTAAAAATCTAACATTTATAAATAGCCTAGTTTTTCATTTTATTTACAATACAAACCAACAAATAATTTCATATATTTCCCTTCTTTATTCAATAGCAATTTTTTTTATTAAAAAAAATATATTAGGTATGTAGTTTGTGTTGTTACTCAATGAACTCTACAACTTTTTTTTTTTCTACAGTTCCATTAGGTCTGAGTCAACAAAAACATAAATTGGGAAGGAATATGAGAAGCCATCAAAAGACAATGAGAAAATTGCTAAACTCATAACTGATGCGGGGCAAGTTCAATGGGATTGGTCGGTCAAGTTCTAGAATTATGAGAATGGAAAAGTAAGAATTTAATTTGACCGGGTTGTCAATTATATATATATATATATATATATGTATATCACATATTACTTTTTGAATGAGAAAAGTAATAATTTAATTTGATTGGGTTGTCAATTATATATACATCACATATTACATTTTGAATTCAATAATATGACAATTATTTTAAGAGGAATGCCAAATTCACTCTTTCAACCCACTCTCTCAACACACGTTCTATTCACATGTGGACAGTAATAAATGTTTTACATTAAAAATCTAATATTTATAAATAACCTAATTTTTCATTTTATTTACAATACAAACCAACAATTAATTTCCTAGATTGTCATTCTTCATTCAATAGCAATTTTTTTTATTAAAAAATATATATATCAAGTATGTGATTTGTGTTGTTACTCAACGAACTCTACAACTTTTTTTTTTTACAATTCCATTAGCTTTGAGTCAACAAAAACATAAATTGGAGAAGGAATATGAGAAGCTAACAAAAGACAAGGAGAAAATTACTAAACTCATAAATGATGTAGGGCAAGTTCAATGGGATTGGTTGGTCAAGTTCTGGAATTCTGAGAAAGGAAAAGTAAGAATTTAATTTGACTGTGTTATCAATTATATATACATCACCTATTACTTTTTGAATGAGAAAAAGTAAGAATTTAATTTGATTTGGTCGTCAATTATATATACATCATATATTACTTTTTGAATTCTATAATATGACAATTATTTTAAGAGGAACGCTAAATTCACTCTCTCAACACATTTTCTATTCTTGTATTGACATGTGGACAGTAATAAATGTTTTACATTAAAAATCTAACATTTATAAATAACCAGCTTTTTCATTTTATTTACAATACAAACCACTTTCCTAGATTGCCCTTTTTCATTTAATAGCAATTTTTTTTATTAAAAAAAAAATCAGGTATGTGGTTTGTGGTTTGTGTTGTTACTCAATGACTCTACAACTTTATTTTTTCTACTGTTCCATTAACTCAACATTTACAAACAAAAATTGATTTCTCACCGTGTTACAACTCTATATAGGTAATTTTTTTTATTGTTTTTTATTAAATAATTTTATTGTATTGGATTAAATTTTAATATTTAACTTATATCAAAATAAAGAAGTTCAGTTAAAATTTTAAATACAATATAATAAATTTATTTAATAAAAAAACTATTAAAAAATTACTTGAATATAGAGGTAACAATGGTGAGAACACATCTTGTGTTTGAAAAATGGTGAGAGTTGAAGTTTACTACATATACAAGCTATGTAAGAAAAAAATTTCAATATAAAATTTAACCCAATGCAATAAAATTATTTAATATGAAAATGATTTTAAAAAAATTACTGGGATACAGTTGTAACAATGGTGATAAGACAATTTATCTTTGAAAATGGTGAGAACTGCAAAAATATGGAAAAAGAAATTCAAATAAAAGAAGTTAAATATAAAAATTTAATCCAATACAATAAAATGATTTAATAAAATTTTTTTATCTATATAGATCTGTAACAATGGTGAGAAAGCAATTTTTATTTGTAAATGTTGAGAGTTAAAGTTAACTCAAACCTGATGAAACTGTAGAAAAAAAAAGAGTTGTAGAGTTCGTTGAGTAACAACACAAACCCCGTACCTCATATATATATACATATATATATACGGTCTCGTTCCTATCATGACATCCTTATATAACTTTATCAGGATATTGAATGTGAGTCACTCATTTATAAAAGTGATTTGACAAGTGCATACATACCAAGTCAAAGTATGTAAAATGAGTGGCTCATATTCAATGTCCTTATATAATTCTATCAGTGCATCCTCATAGGAAAATTTTTGTATATATATATATTTATAAAAAATATACATATATTAAATGAAGAAGGACAATATAGGAAATTAGTTTCTAGTTTGTATTGTAAATAAAATAAAAAGTAGACTATATATAAAAGTTAGATTTTTAATGTAAAACATTTATTACTGTCCACGTTTTAACACAGGAACAGAAAGTGTGTCGAGAGAGTGGGTCGAGAGAGTGAATTTAGCATTCCTCTTAAAGAGGATAATCGGCATATTATAGAATTCAAAAAGTAATATGTGATATATATATATATATATATATATATAATTGACAACCCAATCAAATTAAATTCTTACTTGACCAACTAATCCATTGAACTTGCCCCACATCATTTATGAGTTTAACAATTTTCTCCTTGTCTTTTGATGGCTTCTCATATTCCTTCTCCAATTTATGTTTTTGTTGATGTCATAGGTGATCAATCTTTTTATTTATTCAATCTTCAGCAAGATCCCAATCAATATTAAATAAATTGGGATAATTAACCTGGTGGCCATCAACTTTTACCACCACTATCAAAATGGCTACCAAATGGAGAACTGGTTTCAAAATGACATTTTTGGCAAACATTGTTACATTAATGGTCATTCCATCCGTTTCTATCTAGTTTCATCCAATGAGTGGCATTTTGGTAAATAAGGTGATGTCATTAATTTATTTTAGATGTTTTTTGGAAATCAGTTTTTTCTTTTGTTTTTTGAAACAAATAATTATATTTAGTGTGTATATACGTATAGCATACCTCAAATATATATATATATATATATTTATGAGATCCCCACAAGAAAAGAAAATTTTCAAGACCATTTCATGTTTCTAACTACTCTTATTGGGATTATGTAGATGCATGAATAAAAATTTTATATGGACAAAACCCAGGTAACTCCTTGTCCTGGCTTATATATTTTGACAAAGTTTTTCCCCTTCATATTCCTTTTTGGTTCTTAGAGTGGTGGGACAAATATAGTCCAACTATTAATCTCCTTCCACCTATTGTTAAAGAGGGATATGTCTATTAGACGATTTATCTTTCAAAACCCAAAGATTGGGATTTCATACCTGATTTGTTACTTTTCTTCACGCATTTTAGCCTGACTTGGATTTTGATGCTTGAATATGCTATCAAGGATAAATTGATTGGATATGTCAACATTCCCTGCTTCAGTAGGCAGACAAAGGTCAAATGGTGGAGTGGCATGAATATTGCTCAACATGGCAAAAACCGGATTGCCACCTGGTTTGAAGAAAATCCTATTTTATGCAATAAATCACCTAACCAACCTCAATCCTTAATGGCCAAAGCTCAATATCAGGCCAGAATTACTGCTGCAAGCACCCCCTGAAGAATTGAGAAAAATAGCTCGTGAGATGGAGAAGACAATGGCAGACATAACTCAAAAAGATTCGGGATCAAAAAATCAAGATAATGATGATGATCTCCTTGAAAATGAAGACGACCCTATAGAAGCAAACAACTATTTTGGACATGACTTATCATCTCAGTAGAGGCTTTAGCCTCCTCGTCAGATTCACCAGACTTATCCTCAGAGAACATGGAATCCACTACTAGTTCTCATGACTCGTTTCACTATCAACTATTGTATCGGTTATTGACAAAATGTTGGTATATGAAGACAAAAAAAAATAAATAATAAATAAATAAATAAGTAAAAAGTAAAAAGTAAATGTGTCGGCAGAAGATGACAATCGAAATTGTGTCAGCAGCATGAAGACATATCAGAGAATACCAGAGAATACCAAAGAATCTATCACAATTCACCTATAGTAATAATGATGTCAGTTACCATGCATGGTCAGTTTTACCATAGTCGATCTTGTAACCCGAGTTAACTATCCTATATAAGGATAGCTTGAGGTAGTCTCAGTTAGGTTCATTTTTCAGATCATTCTCCCTCTTTGTAATCTCCCCTCTCTCGAACTTTCCTCTGTAATCTTTCCCCTCCCTTTTGTAAAAATTCTGAATCTACAATAAAGTTTGTGACTTATTTCCTGTATTTTCATTGTTCATCAATTACTTTCAGACGTATATTAGCATTGTAAGTATTATTATTATTATTGTTACTCATATCTAATATTATTTTAATTATTATTATAATTCAAACACATCCATTTATGTTTCTACTTTTGCCATATATTATTTTGTCTATACTATCTTATTTGTTTGTTCTACGTTTTGGTATCAAAGCCTTGAGACTTTTTAAAGATGAAGGATTAATTTAGATATATATATATATATATATATATATATATATATTGAGACGATTAAAACTATAAAATCTAAAAATTCTAAAAATATATATTTAAGATAAGTTGAAAAGAAATATATATATGTATATATTTATATATTTCTTTTCTTTTTTTTGGTTGAGAAGATTAAGTTACAAAATTTAAAAATTCTAAAAAATATATTTGAGATAAGTTGAAAAGACATATATTTATTTTTTTTTCTATTATCAGTTCATCCTGACAATAAATATATCAAGACGAAGAATGTAGGTATTAGATTTATATACTTTGACTCAAAGTGTATGCACTTGTCAAAACTTCTCCATAATCTGTGGTCCACATTCTTCGTCCTGATACATTTATTGTCAAGACGAACTCACAGTAGAAAGACTGTATATATTTATATATTATTTTTTAAGAAGATTAAGACTACAAAATCTAAAAATTTAAAAATTAAAAAAAAAAATATTTGAGATAAGTTGAAAAGAAATATATATATATATATTTATATGTTTGAGATATGTTATATGCATATACACAAACTAAATATAATTATTTGTTTTAAAAAACAAATGAAAAAATTGATTTCAAAAAAATATCTAAATAAATTTATGTTATCCTCATATTTACCAAAATGTCATTCATTGGATGGAAATCGATGGAATTTAACAGAATGATCATTAGTGTAACAATATTTGCTAAAATGACCATTTTGAAACCAATTCCCCATATGGATGTCATAAATTGATGGTCACTGGGGTAATTATCCCTATTAAATTTCGCCTAACATATATAAATTATCATCATGTCATGACAATATATGAAATCATAAATCAATTACACATATAGCCAAACATCAATTATAAATACTCACAAAACAAAAAAAAAAACAAAAACAAAAAAAAAAAAACAAATAATTAAGTTACGGGTGAAAAATAAATAAATAAAATGACAATTTTTTTTTAAAGTAACAGAGTTTAGAACAATAAAACCTGGAAGGCCGAAATATTGACAGAAAGAAGATATATTAAGAGAGTTTGATTGCAGCTGGTTTGATTTCAATTTGCAGATTGCAATAGAAAGATTTGATTGAATATAGAATATATAAAACACTATATTTTATTAATAATATATAATAAAAAAAACTAACCGTTGAAACTTGAAAGAAAAAAAAAATAACATTAATGATTATTTAATTCCACTTAAATGTGGTTTACTTGAAAATAGGAATATTTTACTTGAAAATAGGAATCAATGATAATTTAGAAGTAAAAAAGATATATTTTTTGAATAATAAATAGAAAGAAAAATATTGGATATTAATTGTTAAGATATATATATATATATATATATTGATAATAAAAATATGTTTCTTGATTTTAGTTGAGGCCTTAGGCAACTACCTTAGTTGCCTATGGCTTCAGCCGGCCCTGGGAATAGCATAAACACATTTTAAATATATTAAAAACAAAACACAACTGGTACCTGGCAACCGGAAAGTATGTGGCAAGCAATTCTAAAGCTAATCAACTGTTATTTAACACCTGGATCAAAATAAAAAGGCTGACATTAGCACAAAGCAATGGCAAAATTTAAAAAGGCCAATTCAAAATTTCAACATAACCAATCTATGTTCAAGATGAAACCAAGACCAAATTCGGTTCAATCAAGCCTCAATCACGAGATACACTTATAAAAAATTCCACCAAAATCCTAAAAATATTTATAAAAAATCCCGCATCCAAAGTAGAAAACGACTCAGGTCACCAATTTGGAAAAACTAATTTCATTGTTTTTTTTTTTTTTTTTTTTGAACAGTAAAGGATTTATTAAAATCAAGAGCACAAAGGCCAGAAGGCACACTACAAATAGGGGCGGCCAGGTATAGGGGCAACCCAAAAAAGCCAAACGGCAACAACAAAACCACAAAACCACAAAACCACTAACCAAGCAGAGCACCGGGCAACACAACAGAAACAAAAGAAAAGAAACAACATAAAGGCAAAGCAGGGCACAATCAAGAACAAAACAAAGAAAATGCAAAACAATCAAAAGATATCCCAGATGACACTATCCCCAGTCATAGAGGATCCTTTTTTGGCTAGCAAGTCAGCAAAAAAGTTGCTAACTCGAGAGTTGAAGATAACATGAGTGATGCCCAAGATGTGGAGGCTGTTAATTTCATTGTGTGGTCTCATTATCTTACTACATTGATTTTTACAAGTATCTAATGTGGTTTGGTAGGAAATTAACATATTTTGTTGAATAAGAAATAAAAACAATGTCATTTTCTTACACATGTTTTTTTTTTTTTTTCAACAACTAGAGTTTATTCATCAGCTACACGACCGGAAGGCAAATAGAACAACCAAGGGAAAACATACATAACAGTCAAACCCAACAAACCAAAAACCACATACAAGCACAACAAAGCCTATAAGCACCAAAACAAAACACCAAAAACCTGGAGCAAATCAAAACGCCAGAAACACAAAAACAACAGCACAAATACTTTCAAACACTACATTAACATAACAGCTGCCCAGAATTAGATTTCATATGTTAAAGATTAGTGTTTGAAACAAGGAATTAGATTCAAGAACATGTTAAGTAACTCTCCAGCACCACCAATGACAGAAAATTAGATCTCTATGGCCCATCAATAGCAAGAGCATGTTTCGAATATTCTAAAAGCAAAATACAACCAATATGTAATTCATAACTTTCTAAGTAAATTGTCAAAAAGCAAATACCTGGTAAGCACCGCAAAAGCTAGCTAATGCAACTGTTATTTAACACCTGAATCCAAATAAAAAGGCTAACATTAGTACACAAAAATAGTTGAATCTAAAAAAGATGTACTCAATATACCAATTGAAACAATCATAGATATAGAACTTGAAGATATATAGACAATGCCAAAAAGGGATTATTGTTAAAAACCCATCAAGATTGTGTATTTGGAAGAAGCCAAAACAGAATATTGTTATTGCCTAACAAAAAAACTGTAATTTTTGTTGGGGCTGCCTTGGCTTTTGGTTGTGCCCATTATTTGTTGTGTTCTCCTTGCCTTTTGGCTTCAATAATATTACCGTTAGAAGAAGAAGAAAAAAAAAAAAAAAAGCGCAATTAATTTTCGAAAATGTTAAAATTATCTTTTTTATTTAACTGCCAAATATAATCTTAAGGTCTGAAAAGGTAAGAGCAAACTACAAACACAAACTTGGACACACAGAAAACAAAGACCCCAACAACACAAACCCCAAACAAACAAGGCAACAAACCCCAAAACAGAGCACACAAACACTACAAAACTAGAAAACCACAACAAAAACCAAGAAACAACAACAACAAAAACGGGACATAATAGCCAAAACGAAAACAGCTCACCCCACCCAACAACCGAGCAAGACAAAGGACCCAGAAAAAAAAAACTAAATAAAACCTCAGAGCAATAATCGACTGAAAAAACACAGGAGATTAGAGAGATTAATTGAAGGAAATCATTACCCACACTATCTCTTGACAAAACAGTGAAATTAGGTTTGTTGGAAGGGAGTCAAGATGTTACCAATTGAAAGATTGCAATTTTTTTTTTTTTTTTCTAAAGGAATCAAGTCAATCGTATAGAAAAGAGTAAAATATGAGATATTTAACTGAAACAAGGATTCCTTCACAAAATAAGGAATAAAAAAGCAGCAACATTGTGCGGGAATTTTTTTTTTTGTTTATTTTAACATTTTATTAAGTCACAAAAATATTGTTTCAAAAAAAAAGGTCACAAATATAAATATTTTTTCATTTTTAATATATAATTTTCTGACTAATTATATAAATTGTCGCAATTTATGGATTTTTTTTTAATTACCTGTGACAAATTAATTTAAAAAGTCTCAATTAACCATAATTTTTGGTAAACAATTTTGGAGGGAGATTTTGTTCCAAAACATAGAGACGAAAAAAAATATTGTCACAAATAATGCATATAGTGATGAATTAAAAATTAGTCACAAAGAAATGTGTCATTATAGATCACTTTAGATCACTTTTTCTAATTATGACAATTAGTTTTTAAAAGTCTCAATTAAACAAAACATAATAACAAATAATAAAATTTGTCAAAAAATAATACCTATTGCGATACATTTGAAATTTATCACAAAAAAAATGTCACTATAGGTCACTTCTTTTTACATTTTTTTTGCAGTGTATATAGGTTTGTATAGGTTTTTGGTTTTTTTTTTTTTAACTATTACAATATTTTGAGATTGAAGGAGAGGTAAAAATCTTGAAAATTAAGGGTAAAATGGAAATTATCCAAAAATTAAGGAGGTTTATTGTTTTTAGCCGGAATTAGTATTTTGATTGTTTTTATCAAAAATCCACTTTTCAGACTTAAATGTCCTTTTTTTTTTCAAAACATCATCTCTCTCTTTTTCTACAGAATATTTCTCTCTCTCCTTTTCTCTCATTCTTTCTCTCCTCCCTTCTCTCTCTTTCTCTTTCTCGGTTTTTTTCTAGATTTAAAAAAAAAAATTCAGATTTTTTTTTAAACAAAATTTTTTCAGATTTTCTTGTGTTTAAATTTGGGTTTTCCGATCGTCGATCGTCCGATCTAGGTTTAAGGGTGGTTATTGTGTTTATGACTGGTATGTTTAATTGTGTGTTTATGATTAAATACACCAGACTAAAACGACTAAACACACTAGGCAAAAGCGACTAAATACATCAGGCAAAATTTATTAAATATATCAGGGCAATAACAATTAAACACACCTGGGTAAAACGAATTAAACACACCAGGCAAAACTCATTAAACACACTAGGGCAAAAAAAATTAAACACACCAGGGCAAAACGAATTAAACACACCAGACAAAATGAATTAAACACACTAGGGCAAAACGAATTAAACATGCTAGGCAAAACGAATTAAACACACCAGACAAAATGAATTAAATACATTAGGGCAAAACAAATTGAACACACTAGGGTAAAACGAATTAAACACAGCAGGCAACCCAATTAAACACACCTGGTGTGTTTAGTCGTTTTTGTTTGGTGTGTTTAATTCATTTTCTCTGGTGGGTTTAAGTCCTTTATGCCTAGTGTATTTAGTCTTTTTTGCCTAGTGTGTTTAGTCGTTTTTGCCTGGTGTGTTTAATTCTTTTTTGCCTAGTGTGTTTTGTCGTTTTTGCCTGATGTGTTTAGTCATTTTTGTCTGGTTTGTTTAAATTTCTTTTTGTCTGATGTGTTTAGTCGTTTTGGCCTGATGTGTTTAGTTCATTTTCCCTAGTGTGTTTAAGTACTTTTTGTCTGGTGTGTTTAGTCATTTTTGTCTGATGTGTTTAATTGAACAAAATCTGGAAAAAAAAAATTCCAACATGATCTGAAATTTTCAAATTCAATATGAAAATCTGGGGAAAAAAAAAAAACAACCTCCACCATTCATAAAAACAACCACAACAGTTGTAAATTTTGAAAAAAAAAAGAACGAAATATGGAAAAATGTCTCTGAAGTTTTTTACAAAAATCTGAAATTTTAAAACAAAACAGGATCTGGAAATTTTTTTACAATCTAGAAAAAAAAATTTAAACATTCAAATCCAACTAACACTCAGATCCAAACATTCACAACCACAACCACTCTTAAAATCAACTACATTCACAACCACAAAAAATAAAATCTGAAAAAATTGAAATTTTTTCAAATTTTAAACAAAAACAAAATCTGAAAAAAAAAATTCAAAATAAAAAAAAAATTCTGAAATTTTTTATAAATATCTGATTTTTTTTTTTTAAACAAAACAAAATCAGAAATTTTTTTAAACAAACAATACTCAAATTCAAACATTTTTAAATCTTGAAATTTTTCAAAAAACAAACTGATTTTTTTTTTTAATCTGGAAATTTTCAAAAAAAAAATTGATTTTCTTTTAAAAAAACGAAATTTTTCGCTCGATCTAGACCAGATCGTGGTCAAATCAGAAAACTCATCGCGCAAAAAACTCATTGGAAACCCATCAGAAATTTTCTTTTAAAAAAAAAACGAAATCTAAAAATTTTTGTTCAAAAAAAATTCTGATTTTTTAAAAAAAACCTGGAGAAAGAGAAGAAGTAGAAGGAGAGAAGAAGAAGACGGAGGAGAGAGGAGAAGAAGAAAGAAGAAGGAGAAGAATTCGTGAGAGAGAAAGGAGAGAGAGAAAGAAATAAAAAAAAACATTATGCAGGAATAATGAGAGAGACAAGGGAGAGAAGAGGTTTTGAAAAATAATGAGGGGTATTTAAGTCTCTTCAGTGGATTGTGTGACAAAAACAATCAATTTATTAATTCTGGTTAAAAAGAATAAAATCCCTTAATTTTTGGTTTAAAACAGGTATTTCCTCGAAAATTTATATATATATATATATATATATATATGTATGTATATATATATTTCACTCTCGTAACTACCATGATAATTGTCCATATTTTATACGACTGATAAATCCATGAACAATATATAACATCATACATTACTTTTCTCTTCAATAAGTGGGCAAAAATGACCCACTTCTCTAGTTGAAATGGGTCGTGATTTGGGCGACTCGATGGATATATATCAAGTTCTCTCTACCAAGTTGTTGTACCTCCTGGTCCTGGTTCGGATAAATCTTTTTCATAGTCCTCTCAACTTGCTTAAATGCATCTCATCTTAGCTCAAGAGGGGGCACCTCCTCTTCCATGTTGGGTGCGATATTTTACAAATATGTGTTAAAGAGTTTATTATTGTTTATATGTTATGAGAGCAGGTATGTAGACAGAGCTCGACAGACCTTAACCCGTTTGGTGTCAGATTTCTAAAGGAAAAACAAAAAAATAATAATCCAACATAATCTTAACTCGATTTGAATTTATTTGAATGAATAGTCAATTATTAAGAAGAAAAAAAAAGAAATAAATATATTTCATGAACAATAAATTTAGGTTCACTCATCAACAATGAAATGAGAGGGAATCAAGTTCTATGAGAAATTGAATTTGAATCCTTAGGTCGGAGGGGGAATTAAGTTCCCTTGATTTCTAATAGAAACTTAATTCTCAATTTTGTGTTTGCGACCTTCATAATTTAATTCTTAACTGATTTTAGTAGACAGTGTATCACAAATCAGGAATTAAGTTTGCTTTCACTAAGATTAGTAAAATCACAAATGTAATCGGATAACAACACTAGATTGAATCAAAATTTACCTGTTTGAATTGAAATTCATTATGAATGAATTGAATTTATTAAGCATTACTGGAATATACTATAAGTGCACTGTGCGCCAAAATTGTACAGAGAAAAAAAAAATCTGACACCCAACCTTTTTTTTTTTCTTTTAAATCAAGTTCGAGATCTATCCGGATCTGCCAAGATCAGTCTCCTACTTATCCAAATTTTTACTCCCATGACTAGAACTCTGAAAGATATCTACTCTCATAATACGATAGAATTCCCTTAACACCTATATGTAAATACGCAATACGAGTTTTGACTTTTGAACCCCCGCCACTTTTGTGAATGCAGAGACAAAAACCCCACTTATGTGAACCTGCAGACATCGAAAGTATAAAATCAAACAACTTTGATTTTAACTTCGATATACCTACATTTATGCGATGATATATTTAAATACTATAGCAGATTTTTGTTCATACTCGCCACTTGCATCAATCAAAGATCTATGTTATATTTACATATAGAGGATGTCGTCCCCCTGTAGTCGGCTTTGGGTCCCCATTTTGTGGATGCATTTGATATTTTTGGCCTATAAAATGGACACCATTTTCACTTCATTTTCATCAATCATCACTCAATTAATCAAATTCCATTAACTTCAATTCATATACAGATAAAGAAAGAGAGACATGGAAGGTTCAATTTCAAAGCAGTTTCTAATTAGATTGTTTCTCTCTCTATTAGCAATTAATTTCTGCATAAACTCAAGCTCGGCGACAAGGCCAATTGCCCCCAAAACCAGTACAGAGTTCATCAAAACATCTACAGCTCCTCAGCTTATCCGACACTCTGCTTCGCTTCCCTCGCCAGCCGTGCAACCTTGATCCAAACAAGCCCTAAGCTCCTTGCCCATGCAGCTCTGAACGTGACACTTTCAACTGCAAAATCAACGTCCATAGCAATGTTACATCTCTCGAAAAACCCTGGCACGAAGCCGAGAGAGGAAGAAGCCATGCAGGACTACTTGGAGGAGCTGAGTGATTCAGTTGATGAGGTTAGAAGGTCTATCGCCGAGATGGGTCAGATCAAATCGTTGAATTTTCAACTCACCGTGAGCGATATACAGACTTGGGTTAGCGCTGCTTTGACGGACGAAACTACTTGCAGCGACGGGTTCGATGGGAAGACGAAGAATGGGAAAGTGGTGAGAGAAAGGATTTTGAACATTGCACACTTGACTAGCAATGCTTTGGCTTTGATCAACAGTTATGCTTCTCTTCATGCTTAGAAACTATGATGATTTTTAGCTTCCGTTTTTAGGTATTCTTCATTGTATTGTTTTATTTTGATGTAGTTGAAAGTATGGAATTGTCTTCTTTATTGCAAGAGAATATGTGATGGCGAGTACAGTTTGTGTTAGTATGTAACAATTGTTAGAGAAGTTGACTTTTAAATGTAATTGTGGGTATTTCAGGTTGATTAGTTGACTTTTATAAGTTTTTTTTATATGTTATTAATTTATTATAGAATGTTTTAAGTAATTATACTTTACATTTTAACCACGTTGTGTTCAAGTTAGAAGAGGAAGAGAGCTTTCCTTTTTGAGTCCACTTAATGCATGATCTGTAAAAACTCAAACTAAATAAAATGTATTATATTTAATTTTTTGAGATTCAAAAGAATAAATATTTTTATTTACCCTTTCAATTCGTAACATTTATACTAACATTTCCCTTTCTTATTAATTTATTTATATAACGAATCCAAAACCAAGATTCGTTATATACTATAGGGCAAATTTACCCTATAATATATATTTAGGCAGACATCTCTCAATCTATAGTTGGCTTTTAAGCCAATAAAAACTTGCCAATGGCTCCAAGCAAATATCACGTTCATATGAGAAAATGGGACCTATAAAGTGTAATAATAGACCATTTTTCTCGCATATAATCATGATTTGGAGAAAACATCCCGTGTATCCGATCATTAAAAATATAAATATGGCTCATACCCATATTTTTTTGTGTCGCCTACTTTTATTGCCACGTTATATTTTTAACAATAATATTACATATCCTAACTAGAATTATATATTTTTCATTCTAATATATATGATACTTAAAATATCAAATGGTTAGTAAATATATATGGTATAAAGCATCGTTAATTGCAGTAGATACACCGAAGATTTTGTCAGTAATTTGTTTAAATTTGAAAAAAATAGACGTACTAATTAGATGAATAGACAGACAGTCACATGTGAATAGTGAAAACCTGGACAAATCAAGGGAAATAAAATATAAGGGCCTAGATCTATTGATACACAAGGTCTTGTCAAATGTCACACCAATCCAAAGACAACAAAAATTAAAGGAAAAAAAATAGGCATGAAAGTGGAATAATATGTATAATGTCCTATTTAAACCAACTTCGGTTCATGAAAAAAATTCATTATGGACTTTCTGGGTTTCTGTTCATCGACTCCTTGAAATTGACAAAGCAAATAAATCCAATTCATCATCTTACATTTCGAATTCCTGATACAAGTACTAAAAAGCTGGCTTACAAATTATAAAGCAATAATTACATCAAGGTTTTTGTCAATATGGTGGGTTATTCCCTAGAAACCCTCACCACCGTGGTTCAAACTCATACGTATATATTTATATATATTTGTCTCGTCTCTCCTTATCCAGTGAGGGTGTCCTCTCCCGTCTATGGGAGCTGTGTTCCAGATCGTGTTTTCAGATATTCATCTTGTCCGGCCCCGATAATTATTGTAATTTTCAAAAAAATAAAAGAAAAAAAAAAATTGTATAGCAATAATTGCAATCAGATATTTTCTTAGAAAGCAATAAAATTTATTTGGTCCTACTCCTACCTCTTATTGACTTATTGTTACCTTACCTAGTACGGTTGAAGGATGTGTCTAACAGTCTCTCCAGACAGAGAAAACCGAGGGTACAAATTTCACATGTTGTTATGTGAGTGGGTCTGACACCCGAAACAAACTATCATGCACCCAATGAATCGGGTGCGGATCCCAACAGTTAGCTATTTCTACTTCTACAGTTTTACTTATACATAGATAAAATGATATATATTTGCGGGTTTGAGGTGACCTGGGGATGCCGCACCCAATATCACCACAAATCCTCCGATGTTTGTGGGTCCGAGGACGGGTTTAGATATTGTTAAAATGTATATGTGAAACCTGAATCTAAAACCGTAATATTTCGTGTATGGATCTGGATGTTATTTTCTTTCACGGGTTTAGGTTTGGTTTTTTCAAAAACCGTCTGAATTCGACCCATTGTCATTCCTAATCTTACCATGTGGCCAGAGGTGGAGGTATTAGTAAAGTAGTCTGGGCTATGGCCCAGGCTAAGGCGAATTTAGTGGTGGCAAAAGACGGTTCGGGGCATTATAAGACGGTGCGATCAATGCTGCTGCGAAGAGGAGAGTGAGTAGTGGGAGGTTTATCATATACGTGAAGAGAGGTTGCATTAAACAATATTAATATTATGATGGTTGGAGATGGCGTTAGAAATACTATCATCACAAGTGGCCATAGCGTTGGAGGTGGTTATACTACCTATAATTCTGCAACTGCTGGTAATTTTGCTAATTTTACCAGTGCTTTTTCTAATATACCACATGCGAGCAGCAACTCCAACCAGGAAATTATCGGACTGAATGAGTGTTTTTCAAATCATGTTATTATAGAAACTCAAAATCATTCTTAAAATACTTAAATGGGAGTGCTTTTAGTATTGTCAAAATCATTCTTAAATAATCAAAACTCGGTGTGTTTATTTTGTGTTTTTTAATAAAAATTCAATAAAAGTCTTTTTTTTCTTCTGTAAAAAAAAAAAAAAACACTTTATAAATACTTTTCTAATAAAATGCAATCTTTTGAAAAGTAACTGAATTGCACTTTTATATGAACAATTTAAATTTTTGTGGATGTGTCTTTAAAAAAAAAAAATAGGTTTTAATAAGTGTTTTATTAGAAAAAAATTTGAAATATATTTTTTTTATCACTAATACTAAACAATCCAAAAGATTAGTTCAAAAACCAATCTAAATATAATTGAGTTGTGATTACAATGTCACTGCTATAAATTTTCTCTTACTCACGTGAGCACACAATTTCATTAATGCGAATATCTGAAACCATTTTTACACTAACATCATTTTTCTTTCTTATATAATCACCCAAATTAAGTGAGATGGGATTTAATGTGAACTTGTTTTTATATTCACGATCTCATCGGAGAACATCCAACTCATTCAAATCCGATAATGTAATATTAAAAACCAATATCTTGAGAGATGCATGCCTGATGCCATATAATAGTGGATTAGAAAGTACTCCAAAACACAATCAAGTTTTTCTCGTGGAAATAATTAGGTGTTGATTTGAAATTTTGGCTAATAATAATAATAATAATAAGTGGAAATGGTGGAAAATGTCACATTTTTAAACTTATGTGGTGACAAAGTCACTCCTTTAATAAGTTAAGTTTAAAAAGCACATATTATGGTAAACTACCAAAATTGCTCTTATTTTACACATTTCTCTTTTTTACTTTAAAGTTTTCAGAGCTTTTTTCTTTCATCTTTCTCTGTAACAAACCTCCAATGGAAGTTAAACACCATAACCTTATCAAATCATCTTCATTGGATAGTTAATTTTATAGCGCTACGCAGACGCATTCGGGGGTCGAGCTCGCGGGGGTGCAGGGGGCAGCGCGCCCAGAGCTTTTTTTTCAATTTAAAACCCTTCATTGAATTCCTTTTCATTTGTTCTCCGTGTCTTTTGTAAACCATAAGTTGGTTGTGTGAATTACTCGAGTAGTGAATGAAAAGGCTCGGGTAATGAATGAAAAGGCTCGGGTAGAATATGAAAAAGCTCGAATAGTGAATGAAAAGGCTCAGGTAGTGTATGAAAAGGCTCGAACATAGTGTCTGAAAAGGCTCGAACATTTTTAAAAGTCTCGGAGAATCAAAATTTATTAATCTATTCATAAATTATTAAAAAGTTTGGATAAATGTTTAAAAGGCTCGAACTGTGTATTAAAAGACTCGAATCTAGTGTAAAAAGGCTCGAAAATGCACGAAAAGGCTCGGATGATCTAGTGTAAAAAGGCTCGGATCTAGTGTAAAAAGGCACGGAAAGGCACAAAAAGACTCGAACCTAGTGTAAAAAGGCACGGAAATACACAAAAAGGCTCGAATGTAGGGTAAAAATGCTCTAACATAGTGTAAAAAGACACGGAAAGGCATAAAAGGCTCGAACCTAGTGTGAAAAGGCACGGAAAGGCATAAAAAGGCTCGAACCTAGTGTTAAAAGGCACGGAAAGGCATAAAAAGGCTCGAACCTAGTGTTAAAAGGCACGAAAAGGCACAAAAAGGCTCGGATCTAGTGTAAAAAGGCTCGGAAAAGCATAAAAATGCTCGAACCTAGTGTTAAAAGGCACGGAAAGGCACAAAAGGCTCGGATCTAGTGTAAAAAGGCTCGAAACTAGTGTAAAAAGGCACGGAAAAGCATAAAAAGGCTCGAACCTAGTGTTAAAAGGCACGGAAAGGCACAAAAAGACTTGAACCTAGTGTAAAAAGGCTCGAACCTAGTGTAAAAAGGTGCGGAAAGGCACAAAAAGGCTTGGATCTAGTGTAAAAAGGCTCGAACCTAGTGTAAAAAGGCTCGAAAAGACACAAAAAGGCACGAAAAGACTCGGATCTAATGTAAAAAAGCTCGAACCTAGTGTAAAAAGACTCGAAAAGACATAAAAAGGCACGAAAAGGCTCGGATCTAATGTAAAAAGACTCAAAACTAGTGTAAAAAGGCTCAAAAAGACACAAAAATGCACGAAAAAGCTCGGATCTAATGTCTAAAGGCTCGAAAAGACACAAAAAGGCACGAAAAGACTCGGATCTAATGTAAAAAAGCTCAAACCTAGTGTAAAAAGGCTCGAAAAGACACAAAAATGCACGAAAAAGCTCGGATTTAATGTAAAAAAGCTCGAACCTAGTGTAAAAAGGCTCGAAAAGGCTCAAATCTAGTGTCAAAAGGCACGAAAAGACTCGGATGTTTTCTCTCAAAGGTTTTCTCTCAAAGGTTTTCTCTCTATGTTTAAAAAAGACATAAACTGACAAAAAAAAAGGTATTTTTGTCTGGTCACCTAAATAGGTGTCTTTTAAACCTAAGTTAGTGATGTGGTGTCTGTTTTACAAAAAGCGCCTCAAATGGTGACAAAAAAATTTTGAACCCTAATAATAATTCAATTAACATCACCTATTACATTACTTGCAGGCATCGATGGATTTCACTTCTTGGCTCGAGACATCACATTCAGCAACACAGCCGGACCCTTAAAAGGCCAGGCGGTGGCGCTTCGTTCAGCCTCCGATTTCTCAGTCTTCTACCGCTGCGCCTTCCAAGGCTACCAAGACACACTCTTTGTCCACTCTCAGCGCCAATTCTACCGAGAATGCTACATCTATGGCACCATCGACTCCATCTTTGGCAACGCCGCCGTTGTCTTCCAGAATTGCATCATCTTAGTCAGAAGACCACTCAAAGGCCAAGCCAACGTCATCACCGCACAAGACCGCAATTCCTAATTGGAATACATAATTTTAAGCATATTCCTTGTATTTTATGGCCAGTTTGGTATTACTTTTAAAATGTTAAAATGATATTATTTTATAATTTTGATATAAAATGGTGTTTGGTAAACTTTCCAAAAGTTATTAATTGATAATCTAATAAGTTTTGATAGTGATTTTGAAAAGTAGGTGGGAGTTACTTTTGAAAATGATTATGGAATAATTTATTTCAGCATTTAATAAATCTTTTAAAATATAATTATTATCTTTATGAAATCAAACTAAAATCATTTATATAATTTATTTCATCTCAAAATTAAACATTCTATTTAAAGTTTTATTTGATCTATAAAATCTTTTAAAAATATTTTTATAGGAATTTTGTTTTTCTAATTTAAATATTCTACTTAAATTTTGATTTAATATATATAATTAATGAAAAAAAAAATGAAATAGGATCTAAACTCATGTATATTTTAGTCATTGTAACTAATCTCAATATTTTTGCAACAAAATTACCAAACATATGTATACTGTTTTTGAGTTACACATTAGTTTTAAAAATATGGTTAACCAAACATATGCTGATTAACTTCATAACTGATTATTCTACCAAACTGCACATTATTTTATGAGTGTATCTAGAAGCTACCTCTTTAATTATTTAACTAACTATCACTATGTCACTATTTTTTTTTTTTTTTTTGAAATATTATAATAATTCAGGTTTTTGGGGTAGGGGAGAAAATCAAACATACAACCTTATGGTGTGGGTGTGAGGGGTTTAATAATTGGGTCAACCTCATCTCTTCTGTCACTATTATTTGTTAAGATTTAATTTATAGAAGATATATATACAACTACACATGGTAATGTTTTATTTCATATAATTGACAAATAGTTCAAATCAAAAAAGAAAAGAAAAAAAAATTGTTGTTTTATAAATAAAAAATAAATAAAGTAAAAAACTTGAAAGAGGTTCTATGTTTACTTCTTAAAAATAATTATTTTTCAAATCTCTAAAAAATTATAATTTAAAAGTATTTTTATCTCTTAATTATTTCATTGATGAATATATATATATATATATAGACTTTAGTAGAATATATAATATTTCCCAATAAAATAAGCTTATTAAAATGGCCATCCAAATTAAAATAAGCTTTTAAAAGTTCCATTCAAGTACTGCGCGCAAGGAGATGGAAGTGCCAATGGTTTTGATAGTTGAGAACTTGAGATTTCTTTATCAATCTATGATCTTGTAATTTGAGATTTATTTATTCAGCACAAAAATGGAAAAAAGCATCTTCAAATTTTGTGAAGTATTAAATAAAGGAAATAAACAAATTAAAACTTCATAATTAATTATCATCGCCCCCAAAGCAAACATCATCAAATTCCTTCGCCATTCGAAACTAATTAAAATTCTCCGTTGAGTTTGATCTTTATGCTCATCTCAACAAATCATCCATAACATTTGTCAAGTGACATAATTATCTTTTAATTATTTGAGATCGACACAGAGAATCCATAACATTTCATATACTTTGTTGAGTACAGCTAACTAGCTAAGAATCCATATCCATATGATTATGTCTGTGCCGTGTCGTTATACTTATCATTGCCAATCAAGCTTGTTTACACGGTTTGGTCTGGTCTATAATTTACAAAAGTCAAACATATCTTATTAGCATTGCATTTTAATATCTGTTGCTAATTAATTAATTACTCTATAAAACAGAACACATGCAGCTGGCACGTTGGTTTTGAAATGTTCGTGGTGAGCCTTGCAATTTTCATGCTACCGGCCGGGTCAAACATTTGCTTGTTTAATTGGGTTGGATGACTCTTAATCGGGTCAAACGACTCAAACATTGCAATTTTTTTTTTTCTTTTGGATCTCTATAATTCCTACCGAGTTCATTTCATTAAAATCATTGCAATTTTTTTTTTCTTTTGGATCTCTATAATTACTACCGAGTTCATTTCATTAAAATCATGTAATGTGGTATGGAAATTCATTGATTAGCACACTCACTCGGTCCATCCCTCTCAAATATCTTTCCTATGGGCCAGTAACTATGTTCCTTGACATTTAAATGCGTAAAGATTTTCCTTAAACGAGTAATCAATTGGTTTATAAAAAGTTTGTCGCGGGAATTAACGAGATCAACCGTCCCCACAACGTGTACAGATAAATATGATATTCAAACTCTTATAACAAATGTGAAAAAGAAATTACATAATCATTTTGAGTTATGAGTGAATGTAGTGAGTTATAAGTAGTGGAGAGAGAGATTTCGAAACAACTATTTACTAGTGTGTATGTGTGTGAGGGAGAGATTTCAAGGTTTCAAACTTTTTTGCTATCTATACAAGTTGTCAAATACATCTTATATAAATTATTAGGGTTTATTCGGTCAACTTTGATAATAGATTCAATTATATATATTTTTTCATGATTAGAGAAATGCAATTAATATACATTACAGTTGAATTATATTAATAAAAGGCTAAATGATGTTATATCACAAGCTAGGGTAATGGGTTGGCCGTGGTTCTAATTAATGACTTTTTGTGATTTTTATTTTTATTTGTTTATAGTTGCAAACTTGCAATGACTTTTTGTGATTCCACCGTCGAAAGTCGCAATGACACAAGCTGAATTACCATATTAATCAACATAAATTTTATCAAGGATTTATTGACATAACTATCGAATTGCTCTAATTAGGAACCGTGATTATATAGTATGATTAAGACAAATTTATAATTAAATTTATAAATATATTAATGATAGGTCTAATAAATAAAATTCTATATCCACCACCCAATTTATTTTGATGGTAAAGGGTGTTCATTAAGCCCGACATAGTTATTTTAATATTTTGACAATTTTTTTTTTCAAATGGCTATGACTTTATGAGTGTTATATATATATATATTTGAATCTAAGGCTTCTTACACAGATTTGTGAAAACAATTGCAGATTGAACTGACGAGCTAACACAAACTTAGTAGTACATTTGATTAATATTACTTGTTCTCAAGTTACATACATAGATTATTAGGATTTTATTAGAATATAACAGTGTCATCTATATATATATATATCCTTTGGATAGGCTCTTGTCTCTGTTAAATTTAATTGCATGAAATATATTCATTGAAGCACGACCTCGTCCCACCATTGAAGAAGTAAAATATGGATTGAGATCCTCTTAATCTATGTGGTGAACTCGACAAATTTGGTGATATCTATGATTAATAGCTGAGATTTATATATTTTAAATAAAACAGAGAATCTAAATCCGTAAAAAATATGTGTTCTCTCTTGCAAACTTGAATGGCAAGGCAAACGGCTTGGAAAAACATACCTTCTAAATTGCCAATACACAAATTAAATCAAAGACGTGTTTTTCAGAGACTCCATTAGTTTATAATACTTGTGTGTTATGTTACATCTATCCTCTCTCAATGGTTGACCTAAATAGGATATCAAAATCTATTGACTCTTACACGCAAATTCAAGAATATTATTATAAGACGACAATCTTTTTATTTGTTAATATATATATTTGTTATATATGATAATTAGTGTCACTTTCTCATGTTCAAACCTTGCCAGCCTGTCAGCTCTCACCACTTAAATCACCTATATATATATACATAAACAAACCAAACCAAAATCACAAACCATAATCAATACGACAATCTAGAGATTTCAAGCTCTAATGCATAGATCATTAATGGAGTTGAAACTAGGGTTTTTCCTGCTATTTATCTCCTTCTTCATTTGCTTGTCCTCTTCACCTGCTTTTTCCACTGGTGTCACCACCGGTGGCATAGACTATTGGTGCAACCAGACCCCAAATCCCAAAACATGCAAATACATGCTAGAACAGCAAAACCACCACTACAAAAGTAGCAGCTTCCTGCTGCCCAAGTCCAAGACCGAGTTCAAGAAAATGGCTCTTGAACTAACCATGGAACGCGCGCTCACTGCTCAGAGCCACAACAAGTGGCTCGGATCCAAATGTCGAAACAACAAAGAAAAGGCTGCATGGACCGACTGCTTGAAGCTCTATCAAGACACCATCGTCCAGCTCAACCAAACTCTAGACCCCACCATCAAATGCACCGACTTCGACGCCCAGACTTGGCTCAGCACAGCCTTGACAAACATCGAGACTTGTCGAGCCGGATTCGTCGAGCTAGGCGTATCTGACTATGTTTTTCAACTCATGTCCAACAACAATGTCTCCAAGCTGATCAGCAACATTTTGGCTCTCAACAATAATGCTTCTTCTTCTTCTTCTTCGACGTCATTTAATGTTCCGGAGACTACTTACAGAGATGGGTTTCCTAGATGGGTCAAACCTGGCGACAGGAATCTCCTTCAGACATTATCGATACGACCGGATTTGGTGGTGGCCCAAGACGGATCTGGCGACTTTAGGACTGTCAACGCGGCAATCAACGCGGCGGCGAAGAGAAGTGGGAGTGGGAGGTTTGTGATACATGTGAAGAGAGGAGTTTATGAGGGTCATGTTGACATTGGAAACAAGTTGAAAAATATAATGTTGGTTGGTGATGGATTGAGATACACCATTATCACTGGTAGCAGAAGTGTTGGAGGAAATTCTACTACTTTCAACTCTGCAACTGTTGGTAAGAAATTTAATTTAATTTCTCTCTTTTTTAAAAAAAATTCATTAATTAAATTGGTCTTTAATTGCTAAAATGAATGGAATTAATAGATGAATTAACCATTTATTTATTTTTATTACTTAATTAATTAAGGAACATTAATCATGAATTAATTGCTAGCTAGAAAGAGAACAACCAGCTTAGACATTCATTTTTTTATTATTAGTATTTCCTAATTAGCAGCTTCTAATGTTGAATAATATTGTTTTGACCATGAAATACTATAGTTAATTTTTTTTTTTATATAAAAAAAAAAAACTATAGTTAAATTTTGAGATGGGTGGAAGTAAATATCGATACTTTAACCGAAATAATCCTGATATATTTATAAATTTAGGGATCAATGTTAAAACATATCTGAATATTTTTGATATTTCAAGTATATTATAGATATTTTTGATATTTTTATCGAATTTTCCAAAAAACTTGAAACCCCGATATTTTCACCAATAGCCATATCTATTTCTTTTGATGGGCGACTTTGAAGAAGTTAACATCTTAGAAATTATGTCCTAGTCAAATAAGGTGTATAAAGTAAGCAAATTTAATATTACAAGCATCTTATTTATAGGCGTAAATCAAGTAATTATAAAACATTAAAAATATTTAAAATGAATTGGAAATTTGAGCTTAAATAACATGTTTATCTTACAAATAATTACACGTTTTAATAATTAATTTGATGCTATTGAAAATGGAATACATAATTTTTTTCGTTGTAGTCACCTTCGTATTTCAATAATGAAATAGTTCACTACTGACTAGTTAAAAATTTATTGCATAATTTCAGTTGTGACTGGTGAAGGATTCATTGCTCGCGGCATCACATTCCGTAACACAGCAGGTCCACAAAATCACCAAGCAGTGGCCCTCCGATCAGGCTCCGATCTCTCCGTTTTCTACCGTTGTGGCTTCGAAGGATACCAAGACACTCTCTACGTTCACTCACAACGACAATTCTACAGAGAATGCTATATATACGGCACGGTAGATTTCATTTTCGGTAATGCTGCAGCAGTTCTTCAGAACTGCATGATTTACGCCAGGAGGCCGATGGATCAGCAAAAGAACACGGTTACTGCCCAAGGCAGGACTGACCCTAATCAGAATACCGGAATTTCGATCCACAATTCACGAGTTATGGCTGCTCCGGACCTGACATCAGTACTCAGTTCGTTCAAAACATTCTTAGGACGACCATGGAAAGAATACTCACGAACGGTTTTTATGCAAAGTTATCTAGACACACTGGTTGACCCTTCTGGGTGGCTGGAATGGGATGGAAATTTTGCTCTGAATACTTTGTATTATGGAGAGTACAAGAATATTGGCCCAGCTTCTTCGACCGGTGGGAGAGTGAAGTGGCAAGGCTACCGGGTTATAACCAGTGCAACCGAAGCATCGAAGTTCACTGTTGCCAACTTCATCGCCGGCAGGTCTTGGCTACCAGCCACAGAGGTGCCATTCACATCTGGCCTTTGATCGTCTCCAAATTGACAAACAGTTAAATAATTTGTTCTGTAATTATTGTTTTGTTCTTTCATTATTTTGCAGGATTAAATACTGTGTTTTGTAATTCCAAGCGATTGTTTCGCAAAGAATTCATTGTAAAAGCCTTAATGTCGATAAAGAAATAAAATGTTCTTCCATGTATGAAAATTGACAATAATTTCCCTTGCCTGGATGGTCTCAAAGTTCCAACACGTTCCTCTGTTCCTCCTCCGGTCACCATCCGTGAAGCCTGCAAGGTAAGTCTTATCTGGAAACATATTGTCGCATCTCTCATCTGCATATCAACAACAAAAACAATGAAAATTTTAAAGAATTGATAGAAAATTTATATATAATTTTCACTTCACTGGAGACAAACATTTCATATTCACAATTTAGGATTGAAGAAAAAGTCTATAATAATTTTTTAGAAAGGATACCGTCCTCAAAGAAGTGCCAGATCTCAGCCAGACAATGTGATCAGACAGCGATATGCTTGTCATCTTTCTCACCCTATGTTCAACAAATTAACGTTTTCCCTAAATCTTTATTCAACATGAAGAACAAAAACTACTTTTATTTCTGCATAATATATACATACCTGATCTATAATAGGCATGATTCATGGGACCTATGGCTTTAGCTCGAAGAAAGCAATCAGGAAGAACCGGTTCCTGTAAATGTTTTTGGATTGTGTTTATGAAGTTAGCCACAAGAAAGGCAGCTACCAACTACCATCACTAGTAGAACAGAATTTTACCTTGTAAAAGCAAACGGAATTGAACATTTTATCAAAAGCCCAATGGATATCCCATTTAATACGCCAAATCCCATAACAGCTATCGGATCAAAAGGCTTGTGCTCAAACAATTTCATCCATAATGTGATATGGAGAGAACAAAACTTGACCAGAAGATGCCAGCTTATCAGAGTTGTGGCTGCATGACAAATGCGTACACACATACACAACAAAACGACAATGCTTCCAATTAAACACGAGTATTATTATAAATTTAATGACCTCCACTACGTATAATCAGCAAATAGCTTTTATACAGCAATTCTTAGGATCACAAACCAAATCAAACAAAATCGGGTAGGTCAAAACTGTTGTAATACCAACAAAAAAAAAAGTATTAGATCAGTTTCTAGTCAATTGGAGAACTAACTACAATATTCATAAACACACAAAACGTTGTGTAATTCTACACCAAGTTTTTAAATTCTAGAACTTAGGAGATCTAACTGCAATTCAACAACATTAATTGAAAAAACTGCCAATTTAACAACCAATTCAAAGAGAACGAAAACTGACCGAAAGTGAAACCAACTGGAACCTCTGGCCTTCACTCATCATTCTTCTACTTCCCCAATTGTTTTCCACCAAATCACTCCCACTCACTCACTCATTCGATCTGGATCTACACCACCACAACAACAACAACAAAACCCACGCACACACAATCTAAGTCAATATTACAATCACAATCACAAGCGTATATCATACATACATTTATACGATTAATATACTTATATACAAAAAACTTGTATAAATATACACAGAAGCATAGGCTCCTTGTCGTACCATCTCAGCGACAGCCTTTCGAACCACTCCTCGGCGATGTTGACCTCGCATTCGGCAGATCAGGAGCGATCTCCTCAAGGCGGTGAGAGGTCGGGTCGATCCAGCCAGACTGACGATGTCACACTTCCTGCCATCAATGTCAATTGCAGAGGCGTGGATGTGGTGGAGGAGCGGTTACAATCAAATCCACTAAAATATTTGCCCTATCCATTTCATAAATAATGAATAATCAAACAAAACTGGATGCAGTAAAATACAAACCATTTACTACAAATTACTTGAAAGAGTACAAAAATGGAAAATGCATGCTCCAGACGTTGATAATCACATTTACGCTGTTTCAAAACTCTTGAAACCACCTTATCTGATTTACTTTTCATCAAATTAGATCAAATGACTTGAAAGAGTACAAAAATGAAAAATGCATGCTCTAGACATTGATAATCACATTTACGCTGTTTCAAAACTCTTGAAACCACCTTATCTGATTTACTTTTCATCAAATTAGATCAAATAATCATCTAAAAACATGTTTGGACCCCTTTACTGGTTCAAGTACAATCATCACATTAGCCCTAAAATATTCAAAAGGAGAAGAAAAATGGATACTTTATATTGCAAAATCATCTACAATTACAGGCTTGGGTCCTAATCTACAACAACACTTATAACACATTATTTTGCACAACTCCATATACATAATGCATAATTTAGAAATTTCAAAAATTAAAAAATCGGAAAACAAAGAAAAATCAATATAGAAAATATGGTCTTCAGTGATATTTCCTTGTTGGTCTTCTGACCACTTAGGCTTTGCTTAAATATATATATATATATATATATATATATAAATGGATATATATAAATATATAAATGGAAACACTGCATTAACGAGAGAAAGTAAGTGCATAGACTGTTAAAAACTGAACCTGTTGAGCAGCACCCAAAAGGAGAGGCAATGATGTTATAGCGATGACATCGTGGAAGACAGCTGGGTCTGCAGCAAAACTGAACTCTCTTACAAATTAGAGAACACAAGGAGATCATGTTCATTCACGAAAAGCTTCAGTCATGAAATTCTGTCGGCCGGAAAAACTTATCGCCCAAAAGTTCTTTTGTCGAGTTGGAAGGAAACTTCCCTATTTTATGCATTGTGTCAAGCACCAAACGAGCTTCATGCAAATACTTATCTTCGCATAAGATGCAGATCAACCAGTTAAGACTATACAGACGAAAAAAATAACTATGACCAATCAGTTCTTCAAAAATTTTGAAGGCAGCATAGCTTGAATAGCTAGCACAGAGACATCTCAATAAATGTTCATAAGAAACCTTATTTGGGAAGAACCCGCTCTTCTTCATTCTGTATAAAATGGACAATGCATCAGGCAATCTACCAACCTGGCTAAGACCTTTCAACAAAGTGTTGTGCGCAATTCTATCCGGAGGAAAACCATCTGCACTCATTTTATTAAACAACCTTATTGCGTTATCAATGTCTTATCAATGTCACCATCTGTGATATGCCCATTAATAAGAATAGTGAAAGTCACTTGATTGGGGCGTACATCTTCTCTTTGCATCATTTCAAAATGATCATATGCATCCTGCAACCTACCTGCCCCACAAAATCCAAAAATTATACAGTTATAAAGGTACAAGTTTGGCATAAACTGAATTTCTTTGACTTTCCGCATGAAATTCAATGCAAAACATTTCATTCCTTCAAGAGAATCAACGGAAACTCTAATATATTTCTCCCTTGGGACAGGAGTTCTCCGATGAAGCAACTGGAACAGCATTTCTCTTGCCCTTTCAGACCCTCTATTTACAACATACCATCTTTTCTTACAAATCATATGTCTACCAAAACCACTGACCAAAGCAATATATGAAATCAAATCATGTTCTATCTGGCATCTATCCATCAAATCGACTAGTCTAAAGGCAAATTCAAAGTCCCCCTTACTTGCCTTCCCATTGTCTGAAATCCAACCCTCGTTCCAACAAATTCAGCAAAGGTTACTACAGTTCTGTGCCAACAGTCATGCAGATTTCCACCACCCTAGACCCTTGTGGAAAAACTAAGACTTCTTTATTAAGCAACCTTTCAAGCTTAATGAAGATGTTAATCTGTTGAGACAGTTAAAAAATCTAAAAGAATTATGGAACGGCGGTCAGGAACGGCGGTCCAGACCGCAGATTGATGGTAGCAGTTTAGTGATGAGAGGCACAATTTAGGCTCCTGAATTATAAGGAAATTGATACTGTTTTGAAAAAGGACTTTACACTATTTCTTTTATTTTTATTTTAGTTATATTGTTTTATTTATGATTTAGACTATTTTCCTATTTTAGAGTAATTCTGTCATAGTCAGGATAGAAGATTAATTCTAGTATAAATAGAACTATATTTTTTAGGGTTGTTATCTTTTGAATGTTTAATCAATAAAATTGACCCAGTTAGGGTTCATCTTGTTTCTTTTGAATTCAGCTTTTCTCAGTTAATTGCTTAGAATAGCTTGGGCTAGGGTTAGGTAAATTCCGTTATCTGATTCTAGAGAATCGATCGCTCAATTCTGTGAGTGGTTTGATTCAAATCTATCTAACTTTGGGTACAAGTTAGGGCTTGTTGTTGGATCCTAATCAAGGTCCTCAACAATTTGGTGCTTTCATTGAGAGATTTCGAAAGCCTACAGGAAACGAAAAAAAAAAAAAGGTCATGGGATCTAGGGAGGATTCTATTATTCAAGGGAGTGGATCGAAGACTAACAAGCAGCGGTTTGAAGCCTTGGAGGAGAATCAAGATCGGATTTTCAAGTCCCTATCAGAACTGACAACATCCGTAGCACATCTGACTAGGTCAAACAATGATGCAATCGAGAGACTTGAACGACAGTTGGCTGAAAACAAGGGAAAGAAAACGATAGGCAGACGGACTCAAGGGGAAGGACAGAGATCACGTAGTTCATGGCGTGAGGTAGAATTCTGGTCAGGTGAGGTAGACGAGCCCAAACCGATCGGAAATCATGAAGGGTTTAAACGAGGAGGACGTGTGGAACGTGGACCATTAATGGTAGAGTGCTGGTTGCATGACAAGGTTTCTGAAGGAGAGATTGACGATGGAACTGAGAAAGATGCGAGATTGGATAGGAGACCTCGAGGTCGAAGGCCAATTCATAGGCAGCGAAGGGAACCGTGGAGAGATGCTGCAGAATATGAATGTGATAGACGAAGAGAAAGGCATCATAGTCGGGGCCCTAGAAAGCTGAAGGTTGATTTTCCACATTTTAATGGTGGAGATCCACATGAGTGGTTGGACAAGGTGGAGCACTACTTTTAGGTATATGAAGTGGCAAGGGCCAATCGGGTTTCTACTGCATGCATCTACCTTGATGGAATGGCTAATAGCTGGTGGAGATGGATCAAAGCTCAATATGAGCAAGATGGTAGACAAATAGGATGGACAGCTTTCGAGCGGGAATTTTTGACTCAATGGGGACCATCACTGATTGTCAATCATCATGGGCAGTTGGCCAAGCTCAAACAGGAAGGAAGGGTTTCAGTATATATTTAGGAGTTTCGCCGATTACAAATTCTGGTCAGGGGATGGTCAAAGAAGTCGTTATTAGGGACATTTATTGAAGGGTTGAAGTTGTGGTTAGCGAGAGAGATGAAACTGAAACAACCTCAAAGATTGACCGAAGCAATGAGGATGGCGGAGATTTTAGAGGATAGTTACTACAGTGACAAGAAGCCGTTTAAGAAGAGTTCTAGGAGTAAAAATTTTAAATCAGAGTCAAACAAAGATTCTTGGAAGGGAAAATGAGCTATTGAGGATAGTTCCAAGAAGGAAAGCAAAGACGTAAAAAAACTGACAAATGAAGAGGTTCAAGAGAGAATCAAAAAGGGTATGTGCTTCAAATGCGGGAAAAAATGGAACAAAGACCATCGGTTCCGAACTGGGAAGGTATTTATGATCATTGACTCAAGTAATTCAGATAATGATGTTATCAGTAATGAGGAAGCCACTAGTGATAAGGGAGAGTTGAGGGTGGCTGAATTAGAAGAAAATAATTGTGAAGCTGAGTTGTCTTTAAATGCCATGTCTGGGGTTTCGAAACCATCCACTATGAGGCTTATGGCATGGGTTGGTAAGTTCGAGGTTTCGATGCTGGTAGATTCTGGTTCCTCTCACAATTTCATCAACGCGAATATCGTAAAGAAGATTGGACTGCGAAGGGCTGCCATAGAACCGTTTGATGTGAAGGTGGCTAATGGGGAAAAACTTAAGTGTGAGGAAGTGGTTCACGAGGTGAAGATGAACGTGCAAGGAGTCAATATTGCTGCTGATTTGCATGTGTTATCGTTAGTAGGAGAAGATGTGGTGTTAGGTAACGTTTGGTTGAAAAGTATCGGTAAGGTGGTTACAGATTTTGATGCCATGACAATGGAATTCAAATTGGGCAAAAGAAAAAGAACATGGGCTGTTTTGTCTCTTAAATAAATTAAACAATGTGAAGCTCAGATGATAGAGAGGTTTTGCAAAGGGGACGCCCAATGCTTTGCAGTAGTGAATGATGGAGATCGTCAGAAGGTAAAGTATTACCAGAGGCGCCCTATGGGGTTGTTACAACCATTATTGATACCGGAGAAAATTTGGGAGGACTTGACCATGGACTTTGTAGAGGGGCTGCCTAGTAGTGGTGGTTACGAGTCAATTCTGGTCGTGGTGGATAGGTTGAGCAAGAGTGCCCATTTTATTCCGCTCAGACATCTTTTCACCGCTAGTAGTGTGGCTAAGGCGTTTGTAGATAATGTGGTGAAATTGCATAGGATTCCGAGGAGTATCGTGACTGATCGAGGGAAATTATTTATGAGTTCTTTTTAGCAGGAATTATTTACTTTGCAGGGTAGCAAGTTGAAAGCAGGTTCCTCCTACCATCCGCAGACTGACGGATAGACAGAGGTGGTAAATCGGACTCTTGAGCAGGACCTAAGGTGCTACTGTCACGAGGAGCAAAAGAGATGGAAAAAGTACATTTCATGGGCTGAGTACTAGTACAACACGTCACATCATGCTTCAATTAACATGAGTCCATTTGAAGTAATATATGAGCAACCGCCACCGATGCTAAGCACTTATGAGAAAGGAATAGCTCGAAACGAAAAAGTCAAGAGAGAGTTGATAGCTAGAGAAGGCTCAGGGGAGAATGAAGAAGTATTATGACCAAGACAGAAGAGATGTATCTTTTGAACTCGGAGATTTCGTGTATCTCAAACTTCAACCGTACCGGCAGAAATCTCTAAAGAAAAAGTTCAATGTGAAATTGTCGCAACGATATTATGGGCCTTTTAAGGTGTTAGAGCGGATAGGTGAGGTGGCTTATAAGTTGGAGTTGCCGTCTACTTCTAGATTGCATCTAGTGTTCCATGTTACCGTGTTGAAAAAGATAGTGGGAAACCCGAGTCTCATTTCAAGTTATTTACCAGCGTTTGATACAGAGAGTAACTTGCTGATACGGCCTATAATAGCTCTCCGATATCGCAATTAGAAGAAGGGACGTGGTATAACAAAGGTGTGGCAGGTTCTGGTTCAATGGCAAGGGGTCCCTATAGAAGAGGCTACTTGGGAAAACTATGACGAGATGGTAGAACGTTTTCCAGATTTTTCCCTTGATGATAAGGGCATTCTTGAAGAGCGGGGGAATGTTGAGACCGTTAGAAAATCTAAAAGAATTATGGAACGGCGGTCCAGACCGCAGATTGATGGTAGCAGTTTAGTGACGAGAGACACAATTTGGGTTCCTAAATTATAAGGAAATTGATACTGTTCGGAAAAGAACTTTAGACTATTTCTTTTATTTTTATTTTAGTTATATTGTTTTATTTATGATTTAGACTATTTTCCTATTTTAGACTAATTATGTCATAGTCAGGATAGAAGATTAACTCTAGTATAAATAGAACTATATTTTTTAGGGTTGTTATCTTTTAAATGTTTAATCAATAAAATTGACCTAGTTAGGGTTTATCTTGTTTCTTTTGAATTCAGCTTTTCTCAGTTAATTGCTTAGAATAGCTTGGGCTATGGTTAGGTAAATTCCGTTATCTAATTCTAGAGAATCGATCGCTCAATTCTGTGAATGGTTTGATTCAAATCTATCTAACTTTGGGTACAAGTTAGGGCTTGTTGTTGGATCCTAATCAAGGTCCTCAACATAATCCTACAAAAGCATCCCACTTAGGCATGTCACCCTCAGATCTCAAATTGGCAAATGAGGAGTGCGATGAACTACTCCGACAAAGATTGATAGAACCCACTTCCTCTCCTTGGGCGTGTCAAGCATTTTATGTTGGAAAAACGCTTAGAGCTAGTTAGAGGAAAGAAAAGATTAGTTATTGACTATAAACCTCTCAACCACTTCCTCAAAGATGATAAGTTTCTAGTTCCTAGAACTAACACATTGTTTTCACAGCTCCCTGGTGCCTCTATCTTTTCAAAGTTTAACCTCAAATGAGTATTTTGGCAAATAGGAATCCATCTAGATGACAGATACAAAACCACATTCTGTTTTCCCAATGCCCAATATCAATGGACTGTCTTACCATTCGGTTTAAAAACCGCCCCTTCATTGTTCCAAAAGGCCATCACCAGAATTTTTCATACTCTCTTACATTCGGTCTTACTCTACATTGATGATATCTTATTATTCTCTCCTGATGAGAATTCTCACAACAAACTCCTTCATCAGTTCCATGAGTTGGTTGATCAATATGGTATCATGCTCTCTGACAAGAAAAGCGTCATAGGACGCACAGATATAGAATTCTTTGGCATGCATATTTCTAACGGTCAATACTGTTCTGGTCCTCACCTAGAACGCCAACTGTTAGATTTTCCTGATTCAAATTTGATTCCAAAGCAAATTCAACAGTTCCTTGGTGTGATCAACTTTATCAGAGATTTTCTACCACAGGTGACCCGCTACACTTCAGTCATTTCCACCGTTTTAAAAACAAAATCCTCCTTCTTGTAACACGTGTCACACAGATGCTGTGGCTAAGCTAAAAGAGATTGCCCAATCTCCTCCGGCCCTCACCATCCCATCCACTAGCGAGCTCATCCTCTAAACTGACGCTAGTGACACCTTTTGGAGAGCCGTGCTGATTGAAGATCAAGATGGAAAAAAGAGATATTGTGGTCAGCAAGTGGCCGATTCAAAGATGCCCAACAGTACTACCACACTATCTACAAAGAGATTCTTGCGGTCAAATATGGAATTCAAAAGTTTGATTTCCAACTCAGGACAAAGAACTTTATCGTTGAAATAGACAACTCATCCTTCCCAAAAATCATCGAGTTTCGTAACAAGATTCCCCCTAATCCTTAATTATTGAGATTGAAATATTGGTTTTCCAAATATAACTTTACTGTTAAGCACGTGAAAGGCCAGCATAATATAATTGCATACATGCCCTCCCGACCACCACCAGTACATCTCATTACCTCCTACGGTCTCATACCACTCATCTACATGGCCACATCAACATCATCCTCCTCACCAGCTCTCCTTGAAAAGTCCTTCCCACCAAAGATTATGGAAATGGTTCCACCTGGCCAACGACCCTTCCTTGCCCGTATCCAAGAATTTGTTCAGTCCCATCTACTGACCTATTTAGCTTAGATCCAGGAACAAGGTATTCGACATAACCTCATCAACCCTACTCGACCTTTCCATGATCCTTTCCTAATGCCACCCTTTTATTATTTCTCACATCAGGTTCTATGGTTTCTTTGGTGTCTATCTATTCTTCACCATCATGTCATTGTTTTCCCTCTCCAGGCTATGTATGTCCATCTCAATGATCCTTCCCAAACGAACTCCCTTTTGTTAACCTTCTTGCAATAGTTCAATTCTCTAACCTATTGGAAATCTAAACTCACCAAGCTTATGGGACAGTATAATTTATGGAAGTTGGATTATGCATCTGCATTGTCCGTCTCCTGCATCTGGGTACTTCACAGGCCTTACCGGTTTAACCCTCATAAAAAACTTCTCTGGTCCCCAAACATCTGTTATGAATGACATACTACTTACGACTATCCAAATTCTTATCCAGAGAATCTCTAGATGTCCTTGCTCAATTTCATTTGCGATGTCAATGGAGTTCCTTCTCATGAACATTTCATCCTCTCAAAGATACCCAGGGACTCCTCACAAAGTTGGCACCCTTTCCAAGAATCAGACCAGATCGGCTCATAAGATACCATAGCTCTTGACACATGGCCCTGCACTATCTGTAGAGCCCATGACTAAGACAACAAAGATCATGCTTACTGCAACTTGAGCAGTTTGTGACCTTATCAACATCATGTGCATTTTATTTATCTACTTTAATAATTGTGTTTGTACTGTGTTCTCTTGACCAGCCACTAGTTATGTCATATCTCCACTTGTGTGTTTAGACTTTTCCTGTCGGCCACATGTTAGGCCCGCTCTTATTTTTGTAATTGTAAAATATTTCTACGAAGAATTGTTATTTGATTGATGAATAAAAGGATTACAATTAGGCATATATATATATATATACACAAATTCCAACTAACTGCTAACCAAACAATTAATGCTACTATTATTAAATCTGCCAACAGCCAACTACTAACCACAATCTACTAACAACCATGTGGGTATGAGATTCCACACTCCCCCTCAAGCTAGTTCGAAAATATTTAGTATTCCCAGCTTGCAAATAAGTTTATCAAATTGTTTCTTATGTAAGCCCTTTGTGAGGATGTCTACCACTTGCTCTCCTGTTGGAATATAAGACATGTATATCACCCTTTCTTCCAACTTCTCTTTAATGAAATGTCGATTGACTTCCACATGCTTGGTTCTATCATGCTGAACAAAACTGTGAGCTATGCTTAGTGCAGCTTTATTGTCACAATAAAGTTTCATTGGCATTGGACTATAGACATTAAGATCCTCCAATAGTTTCTTTAGCCACAACAGTTCACAAATACTGTGAGCTAAGGATTTGAATTCAGCTTCTACGCTGCTCCTTGCTACAACTGTTTGATTTTTACTTCTCCATGTTACCAAGTTTCCCCAAACATAATTACAATAACCTGAGGTAGATCTTCTATCTATTGTACTGCCAGCCCAAACCGCATCGGTGTAGGCTTCAATCCTCAAGTGATCATGATTTTCAAACAACAAACCTCTTCCCGGTGTTCCCTTAAGATATTTCAAGATCCGATAAACTGCCTCAAAGTGTTCTTCACCTGGTGAATGCATAAATTTTCTTATTACACTCACAGCAAAGGCAATATCTGGTCGAGTATGTGAGAGATAAATGAGTCTCCCAACAAGCCTTTGGAATTGTTCACGGTTCACTACTTTCTCTTCACTAGCTAGATGTAACTTTATGTTGGGCTCCATTGGTGTGTCCATCGGTTTGCAACCAAGTAAACCAGTCTCTTTAAGTAAGTCTAACACATACTTTCTTAGAACCTTGCAAATTCCATTCCAAGGAAATATTTTAACGTTCCAAGATCTTTTATCTCAAATTCTTTTGTAAGAAAGAACTTCAAATCTTCCAATTCTTTGAGGTCATCCCCGGTCAAAATCATGTCATCGACATAGACAATAAGTATAGCTATTTTGCCATCACTTGATTGTTTGTGGAACAAAGTGTGATTTGCCATACTTTGACAATATCCATGTCCCTTAATGACTTTAGTAAATCGATCAAACCATGCTCTAAGTGATTGCTTCAGCCCATAGAGTGATTTTTTCAACTTGCAGGCCTTTCCTGCCCAAAAATATTCTTCAAAACAGGGTGGTGGATCCATGAACACCTCATCATCTAGTTCACCATTTAAGAAGGCAATAGCCAATTTAAACTTGCAGTTAGGGATAACAACACCCGTATGGAATTTACCTTTACCACTGGGGCAAATGTTTCCTGATAATCAATTCCATATGTTTGAGTAAAGCCCTTAGCTACAAGTTTTGCCTTGTATCTCTCGATGTTACCATCCGCCTTGTATTTGACTGTGAATATCCATTTGCATCCTATAGTTTTCTTTTCTCTTGGCAATCCAACAATATCCCAAGTGTGATTCTTATTAAGAGCTCCCATCTCTTCCATAACTGCTGCCTTTCACTCTGCATTATTCAAGGCCTCCTGTATATTGCTGGGAATTGAAATACTGGAAAGATTAGTTGTAAAAGCTTTATAGTATGGAGACAACCTATGATAGGACACATATTTTGCAATGAGATGCATGGTGCATGAGTGAGTACCTTTTCTAAGTGCAATAGGAATATCAAGATCATGTGATAAATTTTCTGTATGATTGATTTCTGTATTTGAAGGAGGGAAAATGGTAGGATGACCTTTATCCGAAGAGGCTTCTTGACAGGCAGTAAGTTGATGCTCTTTATTTTGATCATTTTTTCTTCGAGAGTAAACACGAAGCTCAGTTTGAGGTCGTAGTGATTCTCCTCCTGAATTATGATCTATAACATTTAACTCTATAGGTTTAGTCAAGAAGGTGGGTACTGGACTTGGAGGGATATTCGAACTTGGTAATACTATGGTAGGCAACATTTCCAAAAAATGGTCTTCCCTTTCATTCGTCCCCCCCCGGAAGACTATTTTGGGTGAAATATGGTTGGGACTCAAAGAATGTGACATCCATACTTACCAAGATTTTTTTAGAGATAGGGTTATAACATCTATACCCTTTTTGTATAGGGGAGTACCCAATAAACACACATTTTTCAGCTCTAGGATCAAGTTTTGAGCGGTGTGTTTGATAGGTATTGACAAAGACAGTACACCCAAACACTTTAAGAGGAAAAGATGAAGATGCAAAGATCCGAATATGGGGAAAAATTACCAATAAACTCTTTATAGGAGTTTCAAAGTTCAACACTCTGGTTGGTATCCTGTTAATTAAATATGAAGCTGTAAGAACAGCCCCACCCCATAAGTATTTAAAGACCATCATAGTGAACATAATAGCCCTAGCAATCTCAAGTAAATGACGGTTTTTCCTCTCAGCTATACCGTTCTGTTGTGGAGTATTAGTGCAGGTGGATTGATGAAAAATGCCCTTTTGTTTTAGAAAATCACCAAGAATAGAGTTAAAGAATTCCTTGCCATTATCAGTTCGAAAAATTTTAATTTGGGTTTGAAATTGGTTTTCGATCATGGCATAGAAATCTTTAAAAACTTTTTCGGCCTCAGATTTGTTCCGCAAGAGATATACCCAACCCACTCTAGTATCATCATCAATAAAGTTTATGAACTACCTAGTTTCTGTCACATTACTAACCGGATAGGGTCCCCACAAATCACTGTGAATTAAGTAAAATGGTTTAGATGCTTTATAAGAATGAGAAGGATAATGAACACGACGATGTTTGGATAATTGACAATGCTCACATTCAAATAACATAGAATTTAAATTCTTGAATAGGGAAGGAAACAATTGTTTTACGTATGAAAAACTAGGGTGACCTAGTCTTTGATGCCACAACATTATTTGACTCTTAACAAAAACAACACTACGACTCACGGTTTGAGCTTGTCCATTCTCAGAGATCCCATCATCAAAATACTAGAGTTCGTCAACCATCCTAGCTCTGCCAATCATCCTCCCCGAATGTAGGTCCTGAAATTCACAATGAGAATCAAAAAAATTTAGAACACAGTTAGAATCTTTGGTAAGTTTACTAACTGATAAAAAATTGCAGGAGAGATTAGGCACATGAAAAACAGATTTTAAAACAAGGGTTTTAGAGATATCTATTGAACCTTGTCCTGAATTGGAGACAAACTACTATCAGCAATACGAATTTTTAAATGACCAGAACATGGGACGTAAGTGCTGAATAAATGTGACGAGCTAGTCATGTGATCAGATGCACCTGAATCAATGATACAAGGTGCTAAATTAGCACAACTAGTTAAAACACTTAGACCACTACCTTTTTAGGCAAGAGAGCTTGAAGGGACATTTGAAACCCATGTGCTATTCAGTAGCCTGTAAAGATGATCCAGTTGTTCTTTACTGAAGGTGGATGGTTTTTGCCCGGTAGTAGCTTGCATTCCACGCCCAGTCTTGTCTCCAGATCTATCTCCTTTCCAATTTGTTGGTTTCCCATGCAATTTCCAACATGTTTCCTTAGTATGCCTGGGTTGTTTGCAAAAATCACACCAAACTTTGGCCTTTTCTCCAAACTTTAACTGTTGATTTGATGGTATGTGACGAATGGCAGCGGCAGCTGTCTCATTGGATGTTACATTAAGAGCAGAACTCTCGTTTGGTTTGCTTAGTAACTTATTTCCCAACATAACAGTTCTGAGGCTTTCTTCCCTCCTAACTTCTGAGAAAGCTTCTCTAGTGGAGGGCAGAGGATCCTTGCTTAGTATGCATCCTCTCTCATCATCTAACTCTAGATTGAGATCAGCTAGAAATTCAAACACACGGTCTTTTCAACCATTTTCTAGAACTGTACGCTATCTTCAGCAGATTTCCATTCAACCTCATAAAAAAGGTCAAGTTCTTACCATAAACCTTTCAAGGTATTGTAATACTTGGTAACATTCTGATCTCCTTGCCTTGTTTCTCGGATCTTAGTTTTAATTTCATAGCCCTGTGCAGAATTTCCCAGATCTAAGTATGTCTCCCTCACTGCCTCCCATAATTCTTTGGCAGTAGGAAGATACATGTATATCTGGCCTATTTCTGGATCTATAGAGTTTATAAGCCAATACATTATTAAGGAATTCTCAGCATCCCAAATATCGTATGAAGGATCTCCTTCCTTTGGAGCGACTACTGTACTAGTTAAATACCCATTCTTCCCTCTCCCTCTTATGAACAACTTAACAGATTGAGACCATTGTTGAAAATTCTGTCCATTCAGTCGATAAGTGGTAATCTATAGAATTGGGTTATGAGTATTTGAGGAGAGGCCACCAGAATTCTGGAAACTCATTGAACTTTGAGTTTTGAGTTTGTAGAGAGTTGGTCGAGGTTCCTTCTTCACTCATGATGGAACAAGGTGAAATCTTCGGCAAACAAGAGTGTTGTCACAAGAAATAGGTCTCTAATATGAGAAACAGAGGTGTTGTCACAACACTGGTCGGTTTTGCTTAGGATTTCCACTTGTTGTTGACGAATCAGACCAACCAAAGGTAGGTTCTGCTCGCTGGCGTTCCTTGTGAATTCTGGAAGATCCGACTCCCTGTTGATGGCTCGTGGGCACGTGTGCGAAAGCAGTTTGAGAAATAAAAATTAGAAGAGTAAGTCTGCTAATCTTTCTGGAAACAAAGAAGAAGAAAAAAGAAACAATTTATGAAGAGTAAGTCTTCAAACAAAGGATTTCTAGGATTTGTGAAGAGTAAGTCTTCAAACAAAAAATTATGGTATAAGACCAGATAGCTTTGATGCTAGTATAGGACTAGAAATTTGATCTAAGGTATGCTCTTATACCATGTAGAATATTTCTGTGAAGAATTGTTATTTCATTGATGAATAAAAGGATTACAATTAGGCATATATATATATATATATATATTTACACAAATTCCTACTAACTGCTAACCAAACAATTAATGCTACTATTATTAAATCTACCAACAGCCAACTACTAGCCACAATCTACTAACTACCATGTGGGTCTGAGATTTCATAGTAATAATGGTCCTTATCTTGTCTACCACATGTATGGCATGCGTTTGTTTCATATTTTGGTTGTTTTCTCCCATCTCCTTCTTCATAAGGAGAGGCTCTCTCGTTGTAAGAATCAATCAAAAGTTAATAAAAAAATCTAGTGTGTAAAACAACTTTCATGGCTTTCTAAATACTTCCTCCTTCTCTTCAATATTTCTCTATGAGATAGCAAACGGTCTGTAATAATTCAAGTATGCTTTGTGCTTACCTCTAGTTGAGGATCCTGCACATCAGAAATGAGATTGTGATTCTTTGGCATAAAGTCATTGTCTGTCTCTGACGAAGTTGCTTTGTGAGTACCCTGTTTAGGCCGTGGGTAGGCCGCCATTATGGGGAAAACTTTAAAACTAGGTCAGAAATGGTTCAAGGCGTCCCTGCCAACAGCCATGGTATCAGAGCCTCTGACCTCGACTCCAGGTGAAAGAGTTAGACTGTTTTGACTCAAATATAGATAATATTAAATGAAGGAATTCACAACTTATGGCAAATACAAACATGTCCTCCACTCCTACTACCTTAGACCCTGTTAGACTATCTTCTTCTATTTCTCTCCCTTCTTCTATTATACATACTCAATCCTCTAAAATACAAAACCTTGTCGAATACACCTATATTCCAAACTCCGCCCAGATTCATGAAACCTCTTTACCTCTGTTGAACCCCTATACTATCCTCAAAAGAACCAGATCTCTTGCTACAAGGATTTAACACCTTGTTCAGCACAGATCCCCTCCAATTAAAGAATACATCCAGTCTACAGCCCTTGATAACTGCCTAGTTCCAGCCACTGCTGCTGAGCAGTATGTTGACCTTGAAATAGGTCAAGCACTGATTGATCACTGGATCAAAGAAGGATACTCTCACTTACACATTAGTGCTGTCCGAATTATTCTTACTTTACATGGTAGGAAAGGTTTACCTGTTATAGCCCGAGTTGCTCTTCTCAATACCATCTACAAAGATTACGAGCACGCAGTTATTGGCACGTGTTTGTCTACACTCCATGTTGGTAGTATATCACTCACATACCACCTCAACTTCAATATCCCGTTACGGGATGCCAATCTCCACAATTGCCTGAAGATACAGCTTCAAGTTTTAGGAGCACCCATGCTACATGCTATCAAACTCCTATATGGCGACCCTCCACCATCAAATCGCCTACCGGCTTCAAGATCATACTCTTGATCTTCCTATCCCCGGTCACAATGGGGATACAATTTTCATCAAGGCAGAAAGGGAAGATGAGGTTCCTACCATCATCCAGATTCCCAAACAACTACCCAGAGACAAGCTCACTTAGATCATACCTCTTGAATGGATCACCAACAATGAGAAAGCTTTCCATAATACTACTTTTGTGGTTGCTTCTGACACAAAGTATATCAATGAAGATGATGGCTCCATAAAGACGGTATATGAGTCCATCTCAGACACAGGATCTTCCTCACGCTCCAACGCTCCTCTTATCTTTCAAGCTCTCATGATCAGTCTAGTCACCACAGAAGATGACATCCTGATCCATAGCTTTGAAACCAATGGATCTGCGATTTACACTAACAAGATCAACGGCCATTTCATTTGGGATGTTAATCCCAACATATGTGACGCTAATTGCATATGCCATGATTGTATAAAGAAATATCTTATCCCTTACAAACCTTTGCGCAAAGACAGCCCTTGGATAGGTTTACAACTTATAAAAGATAAGCCACTTCCAATCTATGACAGAGCCTTACAGGTCCTCCGATCCGAATGCCTCTTACCCATAGAAAACAGCTCTCATGTCCCTTCTTTACCTCCGCCTATACCTTGCTACATGGCTTCCAATTATGACCAGGATTTCCCTCCTTTGGAACCCGCTTCAAATCCTGAAAGGAACCGATTTTCCAGACCCTTTATGTAGACCATTGAAGTCTTGCCTGATGGCTCTCTAAAATAGCCTACTCTGGCTGAGCAGGTCCTCAATTGACAGTCTCACAACGCCAAAATACAGAATAGAGTTCTCAGCTCTATTGATCAAAAGATTGACTAGGTCACTCATCATGTCTCCCGACATGAAAACCAGCTCCAAAGTCTAGATGTAGTCTTCAGAGACATGTTCTCTAACCTCCAATCCAGGATAGCTAAGCTTGAAGTTGACCTTCACCGATACATCAACCATGGTTACTTCGGACCAGAATTTGACAAGAAAGAAAGAGAAATCAAACGTCTTCAGGAACAAATGGAACAAATGGACAAAGATAACTCATCCTCTATTCCTCCTCAATTTATTCCTAAACCTTATTCTTCTTCCCAGTCATTGTTCTTTCCTACATCTCCTCCATACTCGTCTTCCTCCAGACCTCCGGACACTTCTCAATACTTCAAATCCACTGGTGAACTTTTCCGTAAATACCCTCATCTTTCCTCTCCACCTAAGAAACAATCCAGCAGGTCTTCCTCGTCCAGACGTAAAAATAAGCAACCCGCTTCAGATCATTTCAAACCAGTATTGTATACTTCCAGGCAACCCTCATCGTCCTTGTCCTCAGACACTAACTCAGATTCTACTTCCAATACCTCTTCTCAGTTCTCCTCAGACACTGAGCCACTCATTACCCCTCATCATTCTGTTTCAGATGAGGTTGCTGACCTGACCTAAGTCTTCATGGCTTCTCGAACAGATCCATAGCCGTCCACTCAGACTTATGATTCTCCTACAGAATTCTCAACCGGACCTTCACCTTTCATTGAAGAACCTCCAAAGAATCCTGTTCCAGAATAGTCTCATGGCTCTAGACCAACCAACGGTCCCTAGTTTGATCTTGGAGACTCTACTCCATCCTCCTGGAGAAAGAAAGTTTCTAAGATGAGTGCTTGGCTCGACCTATAGATGGCCAAATCTGAACACGATCAAAAGACAATCCTTAGATGATTCGTTTCCAGATTCACGGGATTTGGATTTTTAAGGCTTTGGTCATTGATACCACCAAGAATGTGATATCTGATAGACATCCGCCTGTAATGGAACTCGATGTCTTTTTTACGGAGTGAACAGCAGCACATTTCGAAGAATTCTTGTCTAGCCTGTTTATAGAACTGGTCATGGTCTCCAAGAAATTCTCTAAAGATAATACCCATAGCTTGGGAGGTCGAAGGTGCTCGGACAAACTGTAATTGTCGGTATTCCCTAAGGGCTTGGTACCAATCACTAAGAGATATCGTGAATCTAGAGACGAATTCTATAGTATATATAATAATATAATATATATATATATAAATAATATGTAATAATATAATATAAATATTATATGTATTTATATATCGATATATATTATAATAATATAATGTATAATAATATATATGATATATATAATAATATAATATATAATACATATATATAATGACAATATATTATTTTTGGAAAGGAGGGTATTTTTGGAATAATTTTTTAGGTTGGAATGGAATGGGCATTCCATTGGTTTTTGGATGGAATGGGCATTCCATTGGTTTTTGGATGGAATGTCCATTCCACTAAAATGGTGGAATCACCATTCCATTGGATTTTAACCAACCACACATTGAGAATCCACTCCATTCTAGTCCATTACAGCCAACCAAATGCCACCTCAACGTGAAAATTAGATTTAGGGAGAGAGAGAGGTAGAGAGTTTTGTGGCTACTGGTGTTAAAATTAGATTTGGGGTTTGTTTTCTATTTATATAATATATAAAATTAGATAATAATCCTTAAAAATAAAATTACATATTCACCCCTATTAATAATTCATGTTTTTTTTTCAGTTTAGGGTTTATATAGATTATAAGAAGAAATTGAGAATTAGGGCATCAGAGGAGGGAAATATGGGTGTAAGCGGGATTTCAAATCGTTTGATTATTTATTTTTTTTTTTTTTGAAAAAACCATCAACGTTTCCTGACAGTTTTAAAACGTCAACATTGAATGACAGTTTCCAATAACACTATGTTTGGTTTGATAGAAAGGAAATGAAATGAAATGAAATGAAATGAAAGGAAATGAGAGGATAGTGGTTTTAATGATTGTTGTTTGTATGGTTATGGGTGGAAAGGAAAGGAAAGTATGGTTGTTTTATTTTATTTACAAAAATACCCTTTTTTTAACAATATGAATACAAACAATAAATAGGGTTATTTTTGAGATTTTGAAAAAATTTATTAATGGTGGATTCCTTTCCTTTCCCTTCCCTCCCTTTCCTCCCAAATTTGGATGAAAACCAAAGTGTTTCAAATAGAAAGAAATTATTCCACTCATTTCCTTTCATTTCCCTCCATTTCTTTTCTTTTCCCTCTTAATTAACTATCCAAACAAGAAATTAGAATCCCCCCAAATCATTTCTTTTCCTTTCTCTCCAATTCCTTCAAACCAAACATAGTGTAAATGTCATTAAGGCTTGACACTTTAAAAAAACCATCAAATTAGTATGATGGTTTTTAAAAATCATCAACAGTTTAAGATGGTTTTTAAAAACCATCATACAGTCTTGACACAAAAAAAAAATATCATAAAACACCATCTTTCTAGTAGTGATAATTATAAGCATATTCCTCGTATTTTAGGGCAAGTTTGGCATTGCGCTTTTGAAATGTTAAAATCATATTATTTTATAATTTTGACATAAAATGATATTTAGTAAACCTTCCAAAACTGATTAATTGATAATCGAGTAAGTTTTATAGTAATTTTGAAAAGTAAATGGGGGGTTACTTTTTTTTTTTTTTAAATTTGACACGATCTGTCCACATATCTAAACCATGTATTTTTTTAAAACTTTTTGCTACTGGTCGAATTTCGCTAACTTAGGAGTCATTTACCCAAGTTTCAAGCTTGTCAATTTATCAGTTTCTGAGCTACGCCCCTGGAAGCGGTGGGGGGTTACTTTTGAAAATGATTATGGAATAATCTATTTTAGAATTTAATGAATCTTTTAAAATATCATTATTATCCTTATGAAATCAAGCTAAAATTATTTATATACCTTATTTCATCTCAAAATTAAATATTCTATTTAAATATTGATTTTATTTATAAAATATTTTTATTATTCTTATGGAATTTTTTTTTTCTAATTTAAATATTCTACTTAAATATTGATTTAATATATATAATTAATGGGAAAAAAAATGAAATAGGGTCCTAAACTCATGTATATTTTAGTCATTGTAACTAATCTAGCATTTTTGCAATAAAATTACCAAACATATGTATACTACTTTGAGTTATAGTAATTTTAAAAATACAATTAACCAAATATATGATGAATAACTTCGCGGTTGATTATTCTTTCAGCATAACTAATAGTGATTTGTTTTTTTTTTTTTGTTTTTTTGGTATCGAGGATCTCAGACTTCGTCCAAGCACCTATCCACCTGTCCTACCCCAACTACGTGACTCGCCGTGGCCTATATGTTGGAAGCAAGCCCCCAACTACGGGACCCGATGTGGCCTGTATGTTGGCTTCGCATAGTATGACAGATAAGAAACCCCGGTCCACACCCTTGGCCCCATAAGGATGCAAGCGAATAAATCAGAACTCGCCCCCGCCTGGATAGGATTTAAACCACTAACGTTAGCCCCATATCCGTCCTTCCACCGGTAGAGCTAAACGCCTTGAGGGCCTAATAGTGATTATTATAAAAGTTATATCAATATCAAACTGCGCATGATTTAATGTGTATCAAAAAGCTCCTTCTTTAATTATTTAATTAACTACCACTATGTCACTTTTTTTTGTTTGTTGAAATATTACAATAATTCGGATTTGTGGGGTAGGGGAGAAAATCGAATATACAACCTTATGGTGTGGGTGTGAGGGGCTTAACCACTACGTTAACCTCATCTTGTCTATCACTATTATTTGTTAAGATTTAATTTATATAAGATATATATATATATAGGGGCGGCGATTCTGGTTTTGGCAGCATTAACCATGCCCAGATTATCTATGAAATTCGGTGCAGCCTTCATAGATTAGTCTTCACTTCAATGGTGTTTTGTCATAGGGTGTATAATTCTCTTGCTGATTCTCTTGTTAAAAATAGTTCTTGGTTTGGTGGTAATGTCTTGACTTGGAGCAATTTATGATTTTTTGTGTTTGTGTGTTTTTTGTTGTTTGTTTTCCTTCGCTGCAGGGTGTGCAGTTCTTGTGGCTCTCTTTTCCGCTTGTTTCTGGATTGTTTCTGTCTACCCTGTTTGCTCTGTGCTTTGTGTGTTTTGGCTTTGGCCTTTGATTAAAGTATGCCTTTCAAAAAAAATATATATACTCATCAGTTTGTGAGTTATGGTTTTTTTTTTTTTTTTTTTTTTAACTGATTTGATGCTACTGTGAATTGATCTTGGGTTTGGTCCCCAAAACTGCTGAGAATTTCAGGGCTTTGTGTACCGGTGAGAAGGGCATTGAACCTCACGCTTTTGCAACTCTCCATTACAAGGTCCACACTCCACCCACCCCTACCTTTTTTTTTTAAGATTGGTCGTCTTTGAACCAGTTTTGCTTGTTTAGATAGATGAATGGAGAGATGGGTTGTTTTTCTTTGTGAGGAAAGCTCCAGTCTTGATGATTATTATGTTTAATTTGTATGGTATTGTAGAGAAGTGTATAATGACATTTTCTGTATTTTTTTTTTATTTTTTTTTTGGTATTTTACTGCTTTACTGATAGGGATAAATGCCTTTATCATAGTCTTTTGATTTTCAAACTTTTAAATGATGAACATTTTATAGTTCAAATGCAAATCAATTCTGATTCTTTTTTAGAGATTTCTAGGTGAGATTTTTAATACTTGGAACAAAAATAATCCATGAGATAAGAAGCAAATTAATTCACAAATAAGTCATAACCATGTCTTTTTAAGAGATCCACTTAATCTTAAAAAATTAAATCAATTAAAAATTTTAAATTGATAAGAACATATATTATCAAACCAAAATGTCATATCAAATTCAACATAACTTATCATCAAGTATTCCTTCAACTTGGAGGACTAGCTAATAAACAGTTACTGAAAATAGTTAATTATAAAACATATAATAATTAATATGCATTAATGTAATTTTAAAACACTTATCATTTGATATATATTATTTTACTACTTCCATATATGATGAAGTTCGGTTTATCAATTATCATACGTAGTATAATCTAACCCAAAACATCCCACAATTGAAATTGTCTTTATTTTAACCTTAACACTAACCAAATTAATTCAACAAATAGAAAATTCAGCCTTCTTTACAAATGACTTCCAGGTCAGCGGTTCGAATCCTACCAATGACGAAAGTTTTTAAAAAAAATATCTGATTCCAAATTAATAAATATTGTAAAAAAATAAAAATAAAAAATAAATAAATAAATAAATAAAAATTGTCTTCCTCTTCTCTTTATCTTCTAATTACCTTTGCTTTCCTTCTCCCTTCAGCTTTTGGAACTAGCAGCCCTTATCCCTATCATGTTTGTTCAAGCTCTATAAATTACACATCCAACGGGGCTTCTACAAGTCAAATTAATGATTCACAACGAAATAGTAATAAATGCAAGCTATTACATTGGATTGGGAGTGGAGAAGTTGTGATAGAAGAAGTTGATGTTATGACTAGTGGAATTTTAATTAGATGAATGTTTATGGGTGAATGTTAGTACTTGATGGGGATTTTTAATTGAAGTTTAAGGATTTTTAAATTTTATTATATATTTATATATATATATATATACGGTCTGGTTCCTATCAGAGCATCCCTATATAACTTTATCAGGATATTAAATGTGAGTCACTCATTTATAAAAGTATTTGACAAGTGCATACATACCAAGTCAAAGTATGTAAAACGAGTGGCTCACATTCAATGTCCTTATATAATTCTATCAGGGCATCCTCATAGGAAAATTTTCATATATATCAGGACATCCTCACATTCACTTGTAAAATATATGTTTTTAATGACATGTCAATTTATTATTAGTCTACTTAAATATACTTTAGAATTGCTGAATAAAATAAAATAAAAAAACAAGTGTGGTTTCTGATTGGGCCAACATGATGGCCATCCAACAGATCGTCTGAAATCAGAAAGTCATGTTGACAGCCTCTAAAAAAAGTTGTCACTTCAGTTTGAAGTTGTACTAGAAAAGTTGCATTGGAGATGGATTTTTTAACAAAATGGATGTCCATCCTACATGGCATCTAATTTTTTTACAACCCACATTAATATTGGAGATGCTCTAAAATAGCACTATTCTCATTCAATGCATGAATGATGCACCAAACGCAATAAAAAAAAGTGGAAATGGTGGAAAATGTCACTTTTTTAAACTCATGTGGTGACAAAGTCACTCCTTTAATAAGTTAAGTTTAAAAGGCACCTATTATGGTGAACTACCAAAATTGCCCTTATTTTACACATTTCTCTTTCTTACTTTAAAGTTTTCAGAGCTTTTTTATTTCACCTTTTTCTATAACAAACCTCCAATGGAAGTTAAACACCATAACCTTATCAAATCATCTTCATTGGATAGTTAATTTTGTGGCGCTACGCAGACGCATTCGGGGTCGAGCTTTTTTTTCAATTTAAAACCCTTCATTGAATTCATTTTTATTTGTTCTTCGTGTCTTTTGTAAACCATAAGTTGGTTGTGTAAATTACTCGAGTAGTGTATGAAAAGGCTCGGGTAGAGAATGAAAAGGCACAGGTAGTGAATGAAAAGCCTCGGGTAGTGTATGAAAAGGCTCGAATAGTGAATGAAAAGGCTCGGGTAGTGAATGAAAAGGCACGGGTAGTGAATGAAAAGGTTCGGGTAGTGTATGAAAAGGCACGGGTAGTGAATGAAAAGGCACGGGTAGTGAATGAAAAGGCTCGGGTAGTGAATGAAAAGGCACGGGTAGTGAATGAAAAGGCTCGGGTAGTGTATGAAAAGACACGGGTAATGAATGAAAAGGCACGGGTAGTGTATGAAAAGACACGGGTAGTGAATGAAAAGGCACGGGTAGTGAATGAAAAGGCACGGATAGTGTATGAAAAGGCTCGGGTAGTGTATGAAAAGGCACGGGTAGTGAATGAAAAGGCTCGGGTAGTGTATGAAAAGGCACGGGTAGTGAATGAAAAGGCACGGGTAGAGAATGAAAAGGCTCGGGTAGTGTATGAAAAGGCACGGGTAGTGAATGAAAAGGCTCGGGTAGTGTATGAAAAGGCACGGGTAGTGAATGAAAAGGCACGGGTAGTGAATGAAAAGGCACGGGTAGTGAATGAAAAGGCTCGGGTAGTGTATGAAAAGGCTCGGGTAGTGAATCGGGTAGTGAATGAAAAGGCACGGGTAGTGAATGAAAAGGCTCGGGTAGTGTATGAAAAGGCTCGGGTAGTGTATGAAAAGGCACGGGTAGTGAATGAAAAGGCACGGGTAGTGAATGAAAAGGCTCGGGTAGTGTATGAAAAGGCTCGAACATAGTGTCTGAAAAGGCTCGAATCAAGTGTAAAAAGGCAAGTGTAAAAAGGCTCGAACCAAAAAAGGCTCGAACCTAGTGTAAAAAGGCACGGAAAGGCATAAAAAGGCTCGAACCTAGTGTAAAAAGGCACGAAAATGCACAAAAAGGCTCGAACCTAGTGTAAAAAGGCACGAAAATGCACAAAAAGGCTCGAACCTAGTGTAAAAAGGCTCGAAAACACATAAAAAGGCACGAAAAGGCTCGGATCTAATGTAAAAAGGCTCGAACCTAGTGTAAAAAGAACCTCGAAAATACTCGAACCTAGTGTAAAAAGACTCGAAAAGGCTCGAATCTAGTGTCAAAAGACACGAAAAGGCTCGGATGTTTTCTCTTAAAGGTTTTCTCTCTATGTTTAAAAAAGACATAAACTGACAAAAAAAAGGGTATTTTTGTCTGGTCACCTAAATAGGTGCCTTTTAAACTTAAGTTAGTAATGTGGTGTCTGTCTTACAAAAAGCGCCTCAAATAGTGACAAAAAAATTTTGAACCCTAAAAAAAAATTAATCTCCTCTGCGGAGGAAATTAGTGCTATTTCTATATCAACTTTGATTGGATTATCAGATTTTCGTTTTGGCAAAAACAAATTATACTCATAATACATACTACAACATCATGGTCGAATATGCCTTGAAAATTTGCGAATATTCCACAGTTAATTATTTATTTATTTATTTCATATCTCTCTTGCCCAAATTCCAAATATATCTAAGTTAGCCTAGAAAGGCTATATTGTTGTGACTTGTACGTGACAGTCCTCCATCGGCAGGCTATATTGTTCTGTGTGAACTTTTATCAAACACTTTCAATATTATTACAGATTGCATTTTTAATATTTTACGGTGGATAGAAATCACCATTTTCAGCTGCTATCACAATTCAAGTATATTACAGATTGATTTCTAGGTTTGTTATGTTCGTGTCCTACAGGTTGTGGATAATGTCTTTGCATACAAAGATTTTCAATTGCAATTAAAACCAACGTGCCAAATACGGTGTCGTTTAACATTATGATTTTATATATCCGCATATGCTTCATTAATTTGTAATTCAGATCGTGAAAGGCGTCCAGTTTCTTGTTACTATTGCAACTATTTATTTTTGTTTTCTATATTTTTTGTTCCTTTGAGTGTGCTGGAAACTATTAAAATTTTATTTTTTAAAATTATAATTATAATTATAAAAAAATATGCTATATTGATATAGATGTAAGCACGTGCGGCCAAGCCGGGAGCTAGGATCAGATTTTACTAGAAGATTTCACCATTACCCAGCAATAGTTTTGAATAACAGAGATTAATGGTGACAATCATGATCCATAAAATATTATATCGAGCAATTTATTCAATATGTGTTGCAGGCTTATAGCAATTGATCAACTATTGTATCTGTTTGCAATGCTACAAAAGATAGATTTAAAAGACATATCTTCAAAAGGGGTTGGTGTTAGATTAATGCTATAAGCAATCCAAAGCTTCTAAAAGTAATTATAGATCCACTATGGACTTTTTTTATAAAAATAAAATAAAATAAAATAAAAAACTTAAGATATTCTTATATTGAATGAGCTCTTTAACACATTGAATGGTGATATTTAATTATATTACTTATTAATAGTATATATTTATTTTAACCATTTATTAATATTGATCAATGTAGTAATATTATTTGTTAACTTTATTAAAATAATATTATGAAATTTTCTATATTTTAATGTAATTTTACAATTTAATAAGTATGTAATAATAAAATTTAATTTCATATATTAATGATATATGAGATGTAAATATTTAATTTATTTAATAAATTCAACAAGCCATTTATACATCTTGAGAGATTAATTAGTTTGAAAAACATCTCCAAATAACTTGTGCATTGACAAACATGATCAACTGTTTAAGCAGTGTCTCTGTCATCTTCTTCATAAAAGATTCTTTTGAATTTAATATTATTTTTTCTGAACAATTGTTTTTCTTATTCATTATCTCTTAATGATCTTTCTTCTGCAATGCATTGCGACCTAAGGCTTTTTTTTTTACAAATATATTTAATATAAATTACACATCACCTCTTAAAAGAGATGGTAGTGCACCTATCTTCCACAATGGTAGTGAGCCAGTGAGAGGTTCGAGTCTCACCATACGAATTTTACAAACATATATAGGGAGTTATATTCCGGTTTATGAAAGTAGTTATCCGGACTTGCACATATATTATCTCTGTCACCACACACATTTTAAAATTAATACACTTTAAAATAAAATAAAAAATACTTATTATTTATTATTTATTTATTTATTTATTTATTATTATTGTTTAAGACAAATTAAATTTATAATGTGATATGAACAGAAGGAACACCGAGTCTTGTCTCTTGTTTTCTTTGGTCCAGAAAATCATTTAATGGACCATCATTGTGAGCCCAAAAAGTTAAGATTTAGCTATGAAGAGCAGGCAAGGCCAAGCTCTATGAGGTACTAGTAGTATACAATTCCAATCCCCTGTCTACCATCATCTTTTCCACCGTCTCTACATCCTTGAACCTACCTGCCTTGCGATAAATCTTTATCATAAGCTCGAAATTATGTTCATAATCTGGCTCCAACTCGAACAGCTTATGAGCAGCAATCTCACCAATTTCTACATTTTCATGAAGGTAGCAAGCATATAGCAATGCACCCCACACAGTTGGACCTGCCACAAACTCCATTTTATCTATTATCATCGCATAAGCCTTGTTGATCAACCCTGCTCTTCCATACAGATTCGCCATACAAGCATAGTGTTCCACTATCGGTCTAATTCCATACTTCTCTCTCATTATGGAAAATAACATCTCCCCGTCGTTTACTAACCCTTGATGAGCGCAGGCTGATAGCAATGACACAAATGTGACACTGTCCGGCAAAACATCATCCCTCTCCATCTGTTCAAAATACTTCAACACTTTTGGGTCATTGCAATGAGCAGAAATTATAGTGTTCCAACACACAACATCTCTTTCAGGCATGTGATTGAACAACCACCGCGCTTGGTCCAACTTACCATTATTGGAGTATACAGTGATCAAAGAATTCGAAACTGACAAATTCCACTCAACTCCATGCCTAACAACCCATCCATGAATTTGAACACCAATCCTTAACAGAGCTTTAGCAAGAACTGCTGATAAAGCCACCGAATCAGGTTGAAGTCCATTTCGAATCATCCCGCGGAAAATATCCAATGCCTCAACTAAAAGCCCATGACGAATATAACCTGTCAACATTGAATTCCAAGAAATTAAGTCCTTACAAGCAATCTTGTCGAAGACCCTTCTAGCCTTGACAATATCACCACATTTTGCATACATGTCAACAAGCGCATTATGCACAAACATATCATAACCGAACCCGAAACGCACAGCATCACGGTGCACAGCCTCACCAACCCGAATTGATCCCATTCTAGCGCAAGCTTTCAACACGCGAGGGTACGTGAACTGGTCCGGTTCAACACCCTCTTCCTCCATTTGAAAGTAAAGCGCTATAGCATCCTCATACTGACCCAATTCAGAGTAACCCGATATAAGCGAGTTCCAAGGAAACGCAAACTTATTTCGTTTAGGCATTTGATCGAACAGTTCGTGAGCGTCATCGACGAGGCCAAACGAAGCATACAATCTCAACAGTTTAGAAGAAACGCCAACGTTTTTGCGTAAAAGGTCTCTGGGTATGAGACGGTGTAGCTTAATTCCCAGATCAATGGCTCTCAATTGGAAGCATGTTTCGAGAAGAGAAGCAAAGATTTCGACTTCGATGGTGATGCCGTTTTGAATAGAGATTTCGAGGTCTTTGATGACTGCGTGTAGAGCTTGGAGTTTGGTTTGAGACAAGGGTTTGTGATGGATGAAGAGTGGGGTTGGGGTTGATTCTGGATAAGATGAGAAGGCTGTCTTTCTGTTTTCAGAAAACAGTTTCTGTTTTCGAAGTTTTTCTCTGTTGCTTCTTCTGTTCTTGGAAGAAGCGCAGTGGAGAGGCAGAGAAGAGCAAAAGGTTGGTGGATGTGGTACGATTGTTATCATTTCAGGGTCTTGTTGATTGGTGGGTGATGGAGGGAACTGATTTAAATATTATTATTGCATGAGACTTTTGAGTACATACACACGACAATGAATTTAAAAAATAAATCTACACCGATACTCTAGTGAAGACCGTATCCGAGCCGTCGTCAAGTCTATATTTATAGAGTCAATTTTCAATGCCTCTCTTGTCTTGCATGAAAATGCATCTCTATTCATTTGAAAGCAGGTTGGGCAATCTGAGCCAGATGACTAAATCTTGGGTGCAGAGATGCACCATACATCCCCCACCCTAATGTTGCCATATCAGCAAAACTGCATCATACATCTTCCACCCAGATGTTGCCACATCAGTAAAATCTTTTAATTTTACTAATATGGCAACATCAGGGTGGGAGATACATGGTGCATCAGATGTATCCAAGTTCTACTCGAGCCAGAGAAGTAGGGATTTATGTTTAAGTCCATCTGACAACTGATATTTTTAATTCAGATTATAAAGTATGCTGCAAGTAGGAAGGTCAAGAATCCATCATTATATATAAACTTGTATTTTCTATTGTAAATATTAACTAGTTTCCATATTGGCAGCATAAAACATCCAAGAATGCAGACGAATACATCTTGTGACTGCATACACCACACCAGGCGAAACAGGGGTTTGAATGAAAAGATTATAATTTGAAATTTGCCCTATTCCTTGGTACAACATTGACTAGAATGGTTCCATAATAAATAAACATTACAATTTAAACTGATGAAACAAGAAGACCTGATAAACATTATAATTTGAAGCCGAAAAACAATTATGAATAACAACTCATGTTTGACATACGTTATAATATCACGGCATCCACAATCTCAATACTAGATTCTCCATAAAAGCTTAATTCTTCAACAATACTGCTTTTGATCCTAAAAACAACGGTCTTGCATACCTGCCATGAAAACCTGTAAGTGATGCCCATTCTATGTATGCAGCAGTGCATGCCAATCTCAAAATGTACAATTTGCAAGTTGAAAACCTGACTGATCCTTCACACCATTCCTCCCCTTGCATTCGTTCCCTGTTCCTCTTGGTTGTTTAGCAACTACCTTGTCAACTGCAATTTGTTTGGCACGGCACTCGGGAGTAAAAAATGCATGCAAGGAACTGCAAGTTTAAGTCCAGCTACGTCAACATTAACTAATTTTCTGCATTGAAAACTTAAGAAACAGGACAATGAAACTTAACTTTCACTAATTTAAGGTGTCAAATTATGTATTCATCACTTGTACTATCAGATGATTTACATGAAAACTGAGGATAGAAGCTAAAAGTTTCAACTAGAACAAAATTGCAAGAAATTATGGACAGAATCGTTGGAACCTCAACAATAATATTTTTCTAACAATGCCAACGCTATAAACGAAAAAAGTTTCCTTAATTAACTTAATTTAATCAAAGTATTAGAATAGAGGGAGTGTGACATAATTTTTTCTGCACAGAAGAATGAGGAGACCAAACAGAAACTCTTACCATTCAGGCACATGGAATTTTAAGTAACCGGAAAATACGAACTTGAGACAAAAATCTAGAATGCTATAATTGTGTCAATTCAGGAAAATAACCCAAGAAAAAAAAAAGATAACAATTAATAAAAGCAAATCTTGATTAGTACTATCATAGCGAATTCTATTAGCAAAGCCAGCAATATATGTAAATACTATAAACAGTTGACATTAATCTTCAAACAAGCATCAACAATTCAACATTAATACATCGATAGCAGAGGGAATATATTCGTTGACGGTGATCAGACAAATACAACCAGGAGAAAACGGACACCAAAACACAATATAAATACGCTATGCATTATTAGATCTTCACTCCACTACAAAAAGCATTACAATTTTTCAGGTTACCTGCAAATACAACCAGGAGAAAACGGACACCAAAACACAATATAAATACGCTATGCATTACTAGATCTTCACTCCACTACAAATAGCATTACAATTTTTCAGATTAACTATCAGGTAACGCATGAAACCTGATGCAGAAACATTGTTACTAACAAAGACCTTAAATTAAATATGATAGTAATAGAAAAAAAAAAATGAAAGAATTATAAAAAATTCGATTCTGTATTACATTATTTTCTCAGCTGTCAAACAGAGTGCCAAAATATATATATAAAAAAAAAAGGTCAAATAAATCCATACCCGTACATAAATACGCAACCTTTTCCGGCAAAAGTAACACTTCTCAAGAAAAAACCCAATCTCTCCAAGATCATGATCATCACCACTCTCCTTCACTGCCTTGAGCCATGGGAATCCACTCGCTTTGCAATAAACCCACAACTGGTGGCACAGCTTCACCAGGGATCTGCTTACAGGCAAACCAATTCAGTAAAAGAATTTTTTTTTTAAAACAGCTAAAAGTAATGGCGGGAGAATATTGAAACGCTTCTTGTGTACAATTTTTTTTGCCACAAACTCACTCCTTGTGTACTTTTTTTTTTTTTTTTTGTGACAATTCTACCGGCTTAGCAGGTTTTCTAAAGTTGAGCCAAATATGCAGCTGGAAGGTGTTGGCAGCAGCTTTGTAAGTAAGTAAAATGATTCCCTTTAGAACTTCTATAGCTTCGTCTCACCGAGTCATTGCATTAAAAGGATATGTTAAGCTCGAAATTTTCATCAAGTCAAGCCAACCCAACTCTTAAAGGTCAATGCTGCTTCTCTCTTTTTGAGTTGGGCTTCTGTCTGAAATTTGGGAGCCTTTCCCTTATATAGTGTTTTATGGTACTTCAAGAAGAGGGTTCGATATTTGTACTTGTCAATGAACATGTTTCCTTTCTCCATCATATGCACTACTTCATTTGCTCGCGGGAAAAATCCACCCCTCACGAATGTATAAAGAACAGAATCCAGGAGTTCCTGATCAAACTTCATTGAGGTGGCAGAAGCAAAAGATTTCATTTCACCCCACAGCTCTGTTACCTCTGTATATTTCCCCCCAATAGCTGCATACCCTGTGACCATGGAATGGAAAGTTTGAGCATTTGGGGAATGCCCCAGACTCCTCATTTTCTTCAAAGCTTTCTCAGCATCTTGCATTAACCTCTTCTTGCTAAAGAAATGGATTACATTGTTCCAGTCATGAACTCCGTTGTCATCTCTTTGCCCTTCCTTGATTTCTTTCAAAAGCTTTGACATCAAACTTGCTTCACGGTTCTCTTCGCATCCCTTCACCAACATCTCAAATTCTTGATGACCGGATCTCGGAATTTTAGCCACTTTCATCTCTTTGAATAGATGAAGAGCTCCCTGGTCGTCTTTCTGGATAACCTTGGATTGGATCAATGCTTCATAACAGCTTGAATCTAGCTGAACTCCAGCACTACGAGCATCCCTTAAAAGTGCTGTGACTTCTCCTGCTCGATTTGCTTTAATATATGCCTTTAAGAGGGAGGCATATACAGAGGAACTGGCTCTGACCCCAGCCAAACGCATCTCATCAAGAAGGTCGTGTGCCTGATCTAGCCACCCAAGTGAGATACATGAATTGATGACATGACCCAAGGCTGAATCATCATTGGAAACCCGTGTGTCTTCTTTCTCTGCCTTGAGAAGAAACTGTACCAAATCCTTGGTCTTGCCAGCTTCCAAGAAAGCCTTAACCAATTTCACATAAATTCTTTCCGTTGGTTGGAGAATACCATGCTCAGTTGTAATCAATTCAACCTGCATCTGCAGCTTAGCTAACAAAGTCTGAAGAACTCTCTTTGCCTCGGCCTCAAGATTCATAAAGTTTCGATCTCTAGCGAACTCTTCATAAGAAATGATATCGTTTTCAATAAATTTATCATTCTTTAAACCATCTAATTTCCTGGGGATTAGATGTTGTCCAGAAATCTGTCCTGAAGGGGACCTATTATCATTTCCAGTAGCATCAAATGCAAACGTAGAAGCAGCAAGAGAATTTCGTGCTTCCTTTGCTTTCTGAATCATTTCCAAGACCATCTTGGAAGCAGAATCAAGATCCCCAAATTTCAAGTGGCAACTTAGCAAGCAATTATAAAACTGCCTAAACTGAATATCACTTAAGTTATAGACTTCATCAATGTGTCTCTGAAGCTTCCTTAGCTCTTCTCTACGCCCATTTCTCTCGTATACATGTGCCATTATAATCAATAAGTTTGCATCAGCTTTTACAGCAATTCGAGGCATCATATCAAGGAGCTGCTCTGCTTTCCTCGTTGTCTCAAACAGGAGACACCCAGCTAAAACAATATTGTAAGAGTTTGTATTAGGCTTCATAGCAATCAAAGGTGCATTACTCTTTTTACGAGGGTCCACCCTGCCATCTTGGAACAAGTAACCTATCTCGAGAATCAACTCAGCTGCAAGGTAAGCTCCAGGAGCTGTTAGAGACATATGGGCCAAGATTGCAGACCAGGCAGTCACTGGAGGATATTGTTCCATGGCTACCAACTTTCTCAAAACAGTGGACACAGGAATTGGTGAACCGCATTTGGCAAGACCAAGAGAAAGATAAATCAGTGTTTCTTTTTCCAGCAAATTATGTTTACTTTCCTCAAAAGCTCGCTCCACCAATCCATAAGCCTTCTCAAGCCACTTAGCCTCAAGGCTCTCAGCAAAGCTCGTTAGAAGCTTGTTGACAATACTTTTTCGAGGAAACCCTTCCATTTGCATGTGTTGCTCAAATAACTTCCATGTATCGTCATATCTACGCTCATCAATTGCATTTTCTATTTCTACACTCAATTTATATGGGTCCCGAGCCTGAACCAAGATTGTTCCAGCCATACTCGAAAAAGATCGAGCTGTGGAGGTAATAACACTCCGGATTAGTAACATACTAGTTTGCATATTTGAGCAGCTCAAAGAGCCAACAGTCTTATAGACTGACCTGTCACTCCGATTATCCTGAATTGGGCATCTAGACATCCGATCAATGTTGTTGCCACTGTCTGTGAGTAAGGTAAACAACACAGAAGGTGGGACCGGCTTAATTCGATATCTCAGTTTGCTCATTGACAACATTTTTGTAAACACCAAATAACATACGCTAATCCTCCACCGAAACAAACTCAAAACCTGCAAGATATAGGTGAAAATGTTATTCCCTCTATTTCTTATCAATCAAAATAAAATGAAGTAGAAGCAAAATAAATAAATAAATAAATAAATTTACAAACTAAATAAGTTGAAATATTCCTGCGCATCCTCATTGAGACAATTTATCAAACAGTTGGGCAACATCACATACTTAGACGCTGGACTATATGATTTTACAAGTACTGGTAAGGCGTGAAAGACAACAAGGATTGTGTAGAGTAAAAACTCACGTCAAGTTAACATTCACACGATAACTGCAGTTGGACCAAGTGAGCAACCGCAAGAGAGAGAGCGAAACTGGTTTGGGATGGTTTTAAGTTGACTCACCAAATCCAGCCAGCGGCGGCCGAGAGCTTGGCGTGTAACGGCGGCCAGGCAGAGAGCGTCGAACGGCGGAAACAGCGAGCGGCGACGCGAGAAATGAACTTGACGCGGCGAGAGAGTGAAAGGTCTAAAATGCACCGCATCTGGACCGAAAGGTCGAGAGCTTCTCATCTCATCCACCTAATTAAAATAAAAAATATATATATTAAAACACTGATTTTTATTTTTATTTTTTATTTTTTATATTATTTATTTTTGTTTAGCTTTTCTTTTCTCAGTATTGTTTTTGTTTTAGTTTATTATTCGTACTTGTTATGATGGTATGAATTTGTTCAACCAAATACTTCCAAAAAAAATATCTGAAAATTCATCATAAAATGTTTTTGGATTTGGGTTGATGGAAATCATTTCCTTTTTGTTTTTTTATGATAAAATGTTTTTTTTTATTGATTTAATTTTGGTATCAAAGGTAATTTAATCTTTTAAAGGTAACAGTTAATCGTATTTGACCTAACGGTAAAGGGTGTGAGTGTCAATGAATGATAAAATTATTTCTGGGTATAAAAGACCAAACATTAGGAAGGTTTAATGCAATTTGCTCTTTGTTACTATTTTTAAAGTGCAAATTGCACCAAACTCCCCCGAGATTTAGCCTTCTACTTTCATAAACAACTTTATCGAAAATTAACACTCACTACCTTTGTTGGTAGGGTTTACACTCTACTGTTAAAAGTAAGGGTTAGCCGTTAAACAATGGTAAAAAATAACTAACTTGGAACAATTTGGTCATTTCGAAATTAGAGTTAGTCAAATGTCAATTCTTTAGGGAAATCTTTGTACAATTAATTATGTCAATGGATTACTTGAAATAAAATTACCTTTGACAAAATGCGACGGGTGGAGCAACAACAACAATGACAAGAGGCAAGATGCGGCAACTGGATGAGAGGAGTTTATTGTTAAGTAGCAGTGAATGAATCGTGCGACCATGAGTCCGTGGTGCGTCCTGTAACCTTTTTTAAAGGTGTTTTTGTTTTTGTTTTTCGAAAATAAAAATGAGAATGAAAATAGTATTTTTGGTTTCAGTTTCGAAATCCAAATACGTATCTGGTAGCATATCCTGGAAGCCAAATTCTGAATATGAAAACGTTAAAAATGCATCTGGTATCATTTTACGGGTCAAAATTAATGAGTTGAATTTTTTATTTTTATTTTTTTATTTTGGTCAATTTTTTTTAAAATATAATTTAAATGAAAAATAATTAAGATAGCAGAAGAAGACAGCAACAGATCAAAGAAGAAGATCCGGCGAGAAGAAGAAGAAAATGTCGAGCAAGAAGAAAAGAAGAAGAAAAAAAAAAAAAAAGAAGAAGAATGTCGACCAAGAAGAAAAGAAGAAGAAAAAAAGAAAAAAAAATAGTTTTTTATTTAGATTGAAAAACATAACGAAAAAAAAAAAATTGTAAAACATCAAAATCTTGTTTTGGAAATTTTTCACTTTTAATACTAATGTTGTTTTTGTTTTGAAAATAAAATGAAAAACAAAATGGAAAACATAAACGAATGCGTATTCGAAATTGGATTTGAAAAACAAAAACAAAAACACCCTTTGAAAATAGTACCGAACGCAGCCTTAGGATTCCAAACGAAGTCGCGCTTTTCAAAATCATTTTTAACGTTTATGCTGATATTGGATCAGTCTATATTAAGATGAATTTAGATCCTCTGCTGATCTAATCTTATCCTTGACCCTACATAATCTCATAACACATAAGCATTGTAATGAATTGATGGTTAAGATGTGATCGGTTTTCGCAACCACTTTATCAACAGTCAATCACATTCTTTAAAAAGGTTAGGAAAAAATTCAGACAAGTAGAGGATGTAAATCCTATTAAGATATCATTAAAAAAGCTTTGGGCTCAACTCATTAAACGATGTCGTTCTTGGGATTTTTTTGAAGGTTTTAGGCAGTCGGTCCCAACATGGGCTCGGGCCGCTCGGCTCATATTAAGATATATTTAATATAGACCTAGGCATGCCAAGAGGCCCAATATCCATTTTATTTATTTTTATTTATTAAACGGACCATTTTAATGTTTAGGCCGGTTGGGCAGCTCTTCGGTTCGGCCCATAATTAATTGCTAAAAATTTCACTTTGTTATCTCATCCATGCCTACTGGTCCCATTTAAATTCAACTTGAAACATATAATTCAGATTTAGTTTATCAAAACAATAAAGCCAAACCATTACTAAAAATTCAACATCTCATCCATGCCTCATGCACCCCCATTCAAATTCAACATGATCCTACACACACATATCAGAGAATTCACAATCACATTTCAAAATTCAATTAAATTAATCAATTTCTCTTTGCTTACAGGTTGGTCATTGTAGCACCAGTTGTGCCCAACTTTTCCAAAAGTTCAACCGGTGGTGATTGGGAAGTAGAAATACTATGACAGACAGTGTATTAAAAAGAAAAAAAAAAAAGTTGAAGTTTCTGTAAGTTAGACAAAACAATTTTTGTTTTGGTATTACGAACACAAACTTGTTTATAACCGTAGCGAAGTGGATGAGATGACAACGGCATAGAGGAGATAACAACGTCGGAGTGGAGAAAGCAAGTAGAAGAGCGGCACCGGCTGACCTTAAGGATGAGAGAGATGGCTGGTCTGAGTGAAATGTGAATGCTGTTTTTATTTTCATTTTATGTCAATAAGATGTCTGATTGGGTTGTCGGGTTAAAAATATAACCCAACTTGATCTGACTTAAGATGAAATCAGGTTACAAAAATATAACCCTATTTCACTCTTTATTTTCAACCAATATGATCCAACTAGACGAAATTATATCGGGTCGGGTCGGGTCTAGTTGGAAGTGGCCATTTATAGGCTATTAAATGCATTATTTGGATTTGCCCATATATTTGGTTTTCTCTAATATCTCAAGAATGTTGCTGTATTTGAATTTGATATGATACTATACTTTGTTATTAAATGCATTACTTTTTTTAGAACTTTTATGTCTAAAAGTGTCATCAATCTTCAACTAGCTTTATTACACATTTTCATTCCTAAAGAATGGAGATATAACACAGAATCCGCATTTATATTTTTCCCAATACAATACAAGTTTTGTGATCAAAATTAGGTTAAATCATACTTAAAAACTGGATAAATCGATATATATATATATATATATATGTATATATATTGTATGATTAAATGAGATTTTAACAGAAAATCATGTAAACAGATCAAGCATTTTGAGTGAATTAACGAGGACGAAACAGTAGATGTAAAGATGGCAAAATAACCTGCGAGGACCCACACTTTTGGGTGGGGATGAGTTTTAATTTAGTGGGGACGAAGTAAGGATGGGGATAGATAATAAAACCCGCAATGAGTATGGGGTGGGATAGGGCAGAGATGGGGATAGATAATAAGACCCGCAATGGGTATAGGGTGAGGATGGGTTTTATAATCCCGCCCTGCCCCGCCCCGTCCCGTCCCGTCCCGTCCCTCTTAAAATATAATTTTTATTTATTTTATTATTTAGTTTAATGTTTATGTTTTAAAATAATTGAATTTATTTGTTTAGTTTTGAGATTTATTTTTGTGAGATGATTTTCAATAGCATTTTAGAATTACTTTATATATTAGATCATATTCATTGGGATATATATTTATTATTTTAATAAATAAATTTTTTTTGACAAGATTTTAATAAATAATTTAGATAAATGAATTAAATGTGGTAAATTGGGTGGGGATGGAGGAAACATACTCTGCCCCGCCCCGCTCCATTTATTGAGGAGCTTTATGAGGGGTTGGGTTTTCAAAAAAATAAATAGGGTGGTGTACGGGAAAAGCCACCCCGCCCCGAACCCGTCTCATTGTCATCCCTAAGTAGATGTCCATGTTAATCAATCAAACAAATCAAAGAGCAACAAAAGTCAGGTTGTTAGATTTGATAATCAACTAGTGAATTTAAACAAGTTTAGGCCTTTTTCTCTCCTAATCATTTTATTAGAGGTAATTGAGAGTATTATTGAAGTCCATATAAGCGGGGATGGCACACTGAAGAATTTAATTTTAAAACTTATTTGTACATGTCAAGTTTAGTTGTACCTATTACCATTAGATAGATAACTTAGACTTGAATATTATTATTATTAATCCAAGTTCATAACCCAAATTTGAAACAGCAACACTGAAACCCGACAATCTTTGAGAAACAAAAAACTATAGTCTTTGGCCATGTAGTAGAGTAATAGGTACCTACGAGTGGATCAAACCCTAAACCTTGTGGGTTTGACCATTCATGAGACTCGGTGAAATATGGACAGTTCAAGAGTTGTATAAACATATTTCAATCAATGACTTTTTTATTGGCTAATTAGAATTTCAAGCCTAAAGATCCATTATCCATAACAAATATATATATATATATATAAAAGAATTAGATGAGATAATGTTGATATGCCGGTATATCAATCACAAATTCACAACTACACTATAAGGTTGATGATTCGATTCATATTTTCCTCGTAAACTTCGAATTTATTGTAAGAAATACTAGCAAGAGGAAAATAAAAACTTCGAATATGATAATTGATTATTCATAGTCATTGGCTAAATTATAAAGTTCAAATCCTTAAAAGTTTTCCTTCTTCTTTTTTTAATTTTCCTTTAGAAGAAGGTTTAGTTACAATTCATTACATAATCAGCTATGTACATAATACCATCAAGTACAAATTACTGTAAACAAGGCTAAAGAATTGCAACTCTCTGGTCTGATAAATTTACCTCTAATAAATCCCAGAATCATCGCCGAGAATTCCAATTTTCTTTCTTTTAAGAAAATCATGCGATCTTCACATAAAGGCATGGCAAGTTCCATGAAATACCAGGATTTTTTTTTTTTTTTTTTTTTTCCATGCTTTGTGCTACTATATGCTTAAGGTTCATATGCTCAAGTGCTCAACTCCTGCAGAATTACACCAACTCTGCTCAGTGACCTTTAAATGCTATTCAAGTAAACAGTGGAAATAATAATATTGCAAGAAAAAAAAAATGAAATCCAGAAGGGGTGGTACTGTGGTAGAGTTTAAATGCTTTAGTAAACAGTGGAAATAATAATATTGCAAGAAAAAAAATGAAATCCAGGAAGGGGTGGTAGAGTGATGTAGTATAATTACTTAACCAACCACAAATATAACACATTTCCTGTCCGTTGATATGATTCAAAAGCGAAGAAAAAAGCTTAATGATCGGCCGAACTAAAAAGTTAAAAATTAATGCCAAGAATAAAAGAGATTATACCTCATGTGCAGCGAAAACAGGGCGAACTTGTTCAAATATTTCATCAGCTGTTCCCACTGCATTAATCTACATGTAAAGTTACAATTAGTCTATTACTACAATGAATATGCAATTCTCAATTTATGTAACCAAGAAATAGCCCTGATTTTTGCAAGGAAAAAGAAAAGATGCCCATGAACTTATGTAGCCTTTTCATTTGTTTGTTAAGGAATTTAATCTACCTAAGTTGTTTTTTATTTATAATAAAAAAAAGACTTAGCTAGATTAAAATTCCTTAATGAACAATGAAAAAGCTGTGAAGTTCAAAAACTAAAACCATAATAAATACCAACCCTGAGTTGCTGATTACTAAATTATTACCGTATAAAGTTTTCCTCTCTTTGAGTAGTAATTGACAACAGGAAGATTCAATGATTCAAAGATCTTGAGACGTTTCCTGATAGTGTCTATATTATCATCAACTCGACCCTGCAATTACAAGACGTCATTCTTCAAATGAAGTTTTAACATGATCTGACTTGGTGGAAAAGTGTACTAGATAATCACCTGATTACGGTTCAACACTCGTTTCACCATCTCTTCTTCAGGGCAATCAAAGAAAAGGACAATATCAGGATCTGCTTCCGTCTGCACTAGGTACATTACTGTTATACTTAATTCATAGTGTAATAAAAAAAAACAATAAAAAATCAGTTGGTCCTATAATTGATTTCTTACTGTTTTGTTTATTTTACTTTTTGTCGTTTTTGAACAAGATTTATTACTCTCTCTCTCTCTCTCTCCTATGAAAAACATTATTTTGCTTTCTTTTACAGGTCAATATTGCTAAGAGGCTCAATGTTCTCAAGCAGTCTAACAAAATTTAATTACCTTACAATCAGACCCAACATAGGTAAGAGTCAAATCTTTATGAGATCACTTAAACAATATCTGAAACAGGAAAGCATAACTTTATGTGAAAGAGGAAAATACAGAGAAAAACTCACTAATCGCTCAAATGCTATACGATTCTCTTCGCTTCGTGGAAAACCATCAATGAGAAATTTGTAGTTATCACTTGACTCCATCTCCTTTCGGATCAGTTTAACGGTAACTTCTGAAGGGACGATTTTTCCTTCTTTAATTGTGTCGAGAATGTTGGCGCTGAAAATTGCAGTTCAATCATTAGAATGTCTTAGTTCTGAAGGGTAGTTACAATTGAACAACTTTCAGTAATTAGAACGAGATATTATTACCCATATTCAGTGTTAGAAATTATTTCTCTTCTTAATAAGTCCCCTGCACTTAGATGCGTGAATCCAAAATTCTCAACAATCTTTTCACACTGAGTACCTTTACCACTACCAGGGCCACCTGGGAGCAAAGGAAACAAGTGTTACAATACATAAGCATTACAAAACACAAAATTGCTTCCCATGATATTGAAAATGCAAAGAATAATCAAAACACAAAACCATTGAATTTATAATCTGCATTGCTACATCCTTGGTCATATACTCATATGCTCTAATAAGTCTCATGGAATGAGAATTTCAAAACTAATTTTGAAAACAAGGTATTTTAAGAAAAGCAGTGTAAGTCTACATGACAGCCTACAAAACACTAACAAAGATTGTTTAATATGTCCGTAAATGATAGAAAGCTATTATTTATACCTAAGACAAATGTTATGAATGGAGTTTTCCCTTTGAAGAACATTCCATCCTTTCCCTGCATCAAAATAAGGAACATAAGAATACAAGCAAGCCCAAAGCTCGAAATCTCTTTATATATACACCCTTGAATACTGGAGCAGGAAAGTGTCAAATTTCAATACATTCCATATCTATGGGTGACGGTCAACCATGGAGTGATAAGCCAATAAACAATACAAAAAATAATATCTTCAAAGTTCAAATGAAGTTCTCAACTTTTACACCGTTTATAAACCTTATCCTTGTTACGGACTTCTTTTAGGAAGCAGAAATATTGAAGTGAAGACAACAAACATGACATGATTGCAAAACTAAAAAACACCAGTAACTGTTCATGATGCCAAAATATTTCTTCCATATGGTCATTGCTCAGCCCCAAGAAAGACATTTATTTCCTCACAACAATTGACCCATTCAAATTATTCACATTGAACTTGCATGTTCATCACCAAACAAGTGTTTTCACTCGCAAAAAGTCCAGACAACATTTTCTCAACCACAACCAGGTTCAGATGACACCCCTAGCATGGAAAATAACTGCTATACCATCAATAATAAAGTTGACCTCACTGAAATCTCCATTAGCCAACCTTCCAGTATAGGCTTGATAGACTATAGTATGAACAAAGGATTTTCCTTTTATTATTCAGATTTAGACAACTTACAATTATTATACGCCTCAGATACATCATTGTTTTGTTATATATATAACAGGAATTTATAAAGAAATACCAAAATAATGGGAACAAAAAATGCATTTTTGTATAAATTCAGTTCAAAAAATCCAGAAGCAGCACACAAGGTCTATTCTACTGGAAAAGTAGTATGTAGAAAACGAAAAAGTATATCCATGAGAACCAATTCCATCCACATCCAGCATTAACTAAAATAAACCTTACCAAACAAATACATAAAACATATAATACCTGAGTGGGTGTTTCTGTGGTAAATGATTCGAAAAACTTGAATGCATAAGCTGCCTGCATTGACTACCATATAAACCAGAAGCAAAGAGCAGGTCATGAGTCTGGATAACAAATAATAATAAAAGTTCATTTATCAGTTAAGACTACTGAAAATAAAGAACAAACAGCAGAATCATAATCAGCTGCTAAAATGTTCTTTACAGACCGAATACGCAGCTATGTTCATATATTCAACTATGTTTGCACCCCCAGCATTGTAAAAATACTTCTCATTATTCTCCTTCCACCAACCAAAATTCATGATGAAGACAACACATGAAACTTAATATCAGCCTATTCTAGATTCCAACCTGAATTTTCAAGCTAAGCATCCAATTCACAACCCTGTTTTTGATTTCTTTTAGTGGGCAATATTTTGTTTTGTTTTAAACATCCAAAATCTACTACTTCTTTAGCAACAACATTTTGACCAATTGAATTTCCCGTTACGTCTGGAAATGCAGATAGATCCTCAATACCCATCTACAAATCCACATAAAAAGCAAATGTAACTAGCTTCAATTGAGAAAACCAGCACTGAAACATAAAGACGAGCTCGGTTTTGTACCTGGTTAAGAGTTGACGATCTTTTGGAAGAGATCAAAGAAGAAAATGAAGCCACGCGCTTCCACATGTTTCTGGGTTCGTCTCTTTTTCTCTTTCTCTCTGTGTATGCCTCTGTCTCCGTCCGCGTTTACTATTTCTGTAATCGATTTCAGTGAGACATTTGGTCGAACAGGTGACGTCTATTCATTGGACTTCAAAATAATTGTGCGAGGCGAGGCACGTAGTGGATATAAAAAACTTGTGATTTCATGCAAGTTGAGTTGATATTTGATAACATGTTCTAGCTTAGTGGACACTTATTTATTGGGCCTAGTGTAATATGGATCTTTTTGGTTCAAACTAGTAGGCCCAACTATATTCTAGTACAAAAAGTTTACCCTCCCGACCCGGAATATCATTCAAAAAAGGTCTTTTCGTATTTTACGATTTAATACGTAAAAGTGAGAATATATTTACGATATCAATACTCATAAGTCAGAACCATAATGATGTAATGCTTGCAAGTCCCAATCAGGGACGAAGCCATTAATCATTATTCGAGGGGCCAATACATTAAAACGACATATGTTAAAAGTTAAAACGAACAAAATTTAGGAGAGACCAAAATCCAACACTGGTCCCTACATACGCCTAACCTAGTAACCTGTGTTTAAAATCAGGTATACTAATCAAGTATACTGGTCAACAATTCATTATCAAAAAAAATAAAAAAAAAATACTAATCAACAATTGAATAAATGGGTCTTTAAAGCAATAGATCGGGTCTGGTGTGTTTAGAATTGCCAACGCTGCAGCTAAGTATGGACCAAAATGATTAAAGCGATAGATCGGGTTTGATGTGTTTAGAATTGCCAACACTGCCGCTAAGTATGGACCAAAATGATCTCAGTTTTTTTTTTTTTTTTTTTTTTTTTTTTTTTTATTTATTTTTATTATTTTTTTTATATTTATTTATTTATTTATTTATTGGATTACAACAACAATTGGGACCTGCAAGGATAAGACTCAACTATAAACACAGTCTAGATAAAAGCTCCCACAAATGGGGAGGCGATACCCACACAAAGGTAGGACACAAGCCATACAAATAGTGGGACAACATCCATCCACTAGTTGACCAAAGAAAATTGCATATATAAATGAACACCATGGCACTCGATCAGTGGTGGTGGAGGACTCCAGCAGAGAGTCCAACCATCTTGACAATAGGCCTCGGCCTAAAATGATCTCAGTTATTAATCCATTGAATAAAAGAAACAAAAAGATGATTTGATCAAATCACCTTTTTTTTTTTTTTTTTCTTTTTTGAAATCCAGTTACTTTGTCTTTGGCTATTATTACAATTTTATTTCTTCTATATATGTACCGCTTTACATCTCAAGTTATTAATGATATTATAGTAATTAAATGATAAAGTGAGGTACAAATTTGATAATTCAATTTAAAAGTAAACAACATTTTTCACCATAAAAATGTTCACGGGTCGAGACGAGAAAAATGACAGTGACAATTGTGATTTTTATAGTAACTACTGACCGTTAGTCGGACGGAGACCCAAAGCCTAGCGTCTAGGCTGATCAGTCGGCGATTAATTGACCGGTGAATTTTTTTTTTCCTATATAAATATTCAATCACAAACAAATTCCAATGATCAAATCCAAACAAAACTCTTTCTAAATCCACAAATGTCAAATTACCAATCAAAATCCAATAACAACCCGGTCCAAATGCAATCAAAAACCAATCCAAATCCAATCATAAAGACACAAATAAATCAAAATGACAAATTCCAAGTTCTAAGTTCTAACAAACATCAACAAGTTAACAACATTCAAAATGTAAATTATAAAACAAGAAATGAAGAAACTATCTAAGTTTCTAAGTCTTTGTCTCCTCTTTCAAGGATATCGGCACGCTCTTCATCAGACTCAAACTGAAATTCAATTGCCTTATCCGTATCACCATCCACTCCTAAACCTAGCTCTACTTCTTCATCACCCTCATCAACAATAAAAGTGTAAAACACTACAACATAAAACGGAAATCAAAATATCAAATAATCAATTTTTGATTTTTCCGATTAATCGGCGATTAGTACCGATAAATCGTTCCCCCTGCCTAATATGGCTGATTATGTCATTTTCACCAAGGCCGTCTCCAGACATTTTGGGGTCTAAGCGATTTTATGACATTAACAAAAATTGGGGCCTTATATAAAATTGTCTAATTGACTCTAATTGTAACTTGTATTTTTAATTACATTAGTGGATAACTGAGAATCTGAGACCACTAAAGCCTAAAATTAGTTGATACTAATACTATTGTAAATTATAATTTACTAATTTGTAAATAAAATAAATAATTAAAAGATGAGTCAAAAACTCAAAATCAATGTAGAAAATAATTAAAAACAGAAATCATACCTTCGATTCAGGGAACAATCAAATGGCAACATCTTCAAGAAGAAAAGAGAGAGGCAGAGAGAAGAAAAGAGAGAGTAAAGTGAAGGTTTTGAATTTTGAATCATAATTTGTTCAGCAGAATAGCAGGTTATATATATATTTTTTTAATTAGTGCATTGATGTCTAAATTCTAATGGTCTTAGAATATTGGGCCTTAAAGTTTTTTTTTTTTTTAATTAATTGAATTAGTTTATTGGACTTAAAATAAAACTAAGTAAATGAAATCATAAAATGTTTGGAATTGAGTCCCCAAGAAGAAGAAGAAGAAGAAGAAGAAGAAGAAGAAGAAGAAGAAGAAGAAGAAGAAGAAGAAGAAGAAGAAGAAGAAGAAGAAAATTGGATCATGAGGCCCCAAAGATGAAGAAGAAAATCGGATCAGTTGGAGGCCCCAGCATTTTGCTGGGTTGGGTCGGCCCTGATTTTCACCATGGCGAAGAATCGTCTAGAGGAATTCAACTGATTAATCAGCTGTCTAGACCGATTTTTCAAACAATGGATTTTTCTTGACAAATTATACTTTTCAATATTTTTTTTACAATAATGCTACACATCCCACCTACAATCCCGCCATTTTCATCCCAACACACGTGGCAGCTAAAGTGTCACTTGGTGAGTGGACAAACATTAATTGGTGAGTGGACAAACATTAATTGGTGAGTGAATACATGTGTAAGAGAGATAAATATCAATTAATGTGTGTCCACTCACCAAGTGACACCTCAGCTGTCACATGTGTTGGGATGGAAATTGTGGAATTGTAGGTGGAATGTTTAGTGTTATTGTATTTTTTAACGCGACTTATACATGCTTAATTCAATTCAATCTCGTTACATCTCATCAACAATCATATTCATAAATACACAATCTTCAAGTCATACTCCAAACCCTAATAAGTCAAAAACAATGAGCTTTCTAATTAATCCATCAATCAAAATTTCCAAACGAATATCCTTTTATCTCAAAGTAGACGACGTTGAAAACTCTTTTATGGGATCTTTACATTGAACCCATAAAGAAATTGTAGATTATATGGAAAATTAGGGGTTGCTGCCTATACACTTAAAAGCTAATTGTGACAATTATGTCTAATACTAAAATTTCTCATCATACCAACCAACATCCTTTTGAAAAAATCAGCTTCTACTTAAATTCAATTAATCAATGATCAGGACATTATTTTGTTGCCTTCAAAGAGGTTTTTTATTTATTAATTTGTAAAACCTAATTTTTCTCATGTTAAGTTCTATGACGATGCTATATCTCAGCCATTACATCATATTATTACGACAATTAATAATATAATGTTATATCTCTACTATTTCTGATGATCTTAATTATATTTTATTATAAAATATAAAGATTCTTAGGTGTGGGATTTTATACATAATTTCGTGCAAGATTTTGATTTTATATCGTGAAACAATAGTATAACAATATAAAATCGGATCCCACACTTGAAAAGCCTCATATTTTATCAAGCTTAAATTTATTTGAATCATGAGCATGATGAATTGGGAGTTGAAATTCAATTGTTTAACCTTTCTACCTAACCAAAAAATTCTCATTTACTCGTGTTAATAGTTAGTTATGTTTTGTTATATTTTAACCAAAGTCTATTAACGATCAAATAACAATAGGTTTTTTTTTATTGATTTTTCAAACCTAATGGTTTGATTTCGTATTTCATCAAAAGCTATAATGCTATTTGCAAATATTCTTCCATAAAATTTTCATTAAGGACTTGTTTACTTACGGGTTGAGAATTATAATAACCAAAAAAATAATTTTTGACATTGAATGAAATTTTTAGCGTTCACTAAACATTTTGAGATTAAATTATATGAATTTCTCGATTCTCATACAAATCAATAATTAAGTTATTAAATTATCTATTTTATCTAAAATAACATAAATTAGTTTATTCCAGTTACCTACTTACCTAGTATTCCCTTTCGAGAACCATTCCAGTAGTCCTGTCAAGAACTATTAAGAATTAAGAATTTTCTATTTTTAATTTTTTTAAATTAGTAAATACTCTTTTTAAAAAATTGCAAATACTACAATAGAATTTTGTAATTTATTCAAATTATTATTCTCCTTTCCTTTAAAACTTAATTCTTTTTCATTTTTATTATTGATTAATTATTGATTAGTAAATGTCCTAAAATATATATTTTCCACTAATCAACTCTAATTGAGTCAAGACTTCGTGATTTTAATTCTATCTGAATCTTGGGGGAGTATTTAATTAGGATTCTTGAGGACATTTAAAGACATTATTTAAGTGATAGATTTTCATATATTTCTACAGATTTTTATAAATTCAAATAGACTTTCATTGATTTGTTTAGACATCTATCTTAGACTTTTATAGATTTATTTAGACATCTATCTCATACTTTTATGGATTTGCTATCTCATACTTTTATTATAGATGGATGAATCGTACAAATAAATGGCTTAATCAATCAGTTGAAAAGAAGTTCTATTTCAAACCTCAATTTTTACAAAAATCTCAACTTTCTTGATAAACCCAAAAAAATAACATATGAATACATAAAACTTCATGTATGAATAAATGTTGCACACCAAAAAAAAAAATTAATAATAATAATAATAACGACAATAATTTCCACTCAATTACTAAAGTCAATTACAAATGAAAGAAAGTAACAGAGTTTATAACAATTCTGAGAGCAAAATTAAAAGGAAAATACTCAACATGCATAATTCATCTTCATTGATTCTCATTGTTATCTTTGTGTCCTGCATCCATCCATATATTCAAAACTATAACATCTCTCCATTCATTAACCTCAGATCTTAGTTGTTCTTGCGTTTAGAAAACTGGTTCAGAATCCACTTCATTATCTTCCTCAAATTATTTAACATCAATATCTTCCCTATCAATTTCTTCTTCGTCAATTTCATCTACCTCCATTCCTTCCCTCTCAATTTCCTCTCCCTTCATTTTGTATTCCTCTAGTTCATTTTCTCCATACATGTTTGATAGAGACATTATATAACGAACAACTAGCCACCTAATAAATTCATTATCAAGTTACAAATACAATTTACAATAAACATGTAAGAAAATTGACCAACCATCTAATAGATATCATCACTGAACTACTTAAAACAAATTAAAATATGAATTTAAATGAACCAAATATCTCATTCTATAAACAAATATATGAACCAAAATGAAGTATATATTTCATTCACACAACACTATAAAGAACCATAAATAATATAAACGATAAATGATTATAAACAAAAAATAATGAACTAATCGAATAATCAAGCAAATAATAATAAAACACATGCATATTCAACTAATCATATAAATAAACAATAATGAACTAATTGAATAACCAAGCAAAGCTATGCATAAAATATTGAAAAAAAAAAATATAAAACATAACCTTAACCCAAACCTTGTCACAACTGACCACCATTTGATCCACGATTTTTAATTAATTCTCTACGTTTCAAATCTTACAAAATTTGACATGGATAATCTAGACATATAGAAAATGCTACAGTAAAATTATCAATTTAATCCATGATTATTTGCATATGAAAACATTTATTCTTTTCTTATTTCCTGAATCTGTCAAACAGAAATCAATATTGACCTTTGTTCACTCCAAAAGTTATAAGAATTTTTTCACTCATTTATAAGAAATCAATAGGTTTTTTTTTATTGATTTTTCAAACCTAATGGTTTGATTTCGTATTTCATCAAAAGCTATAATGCTATTTGCAAATATTCTTCCATAAAATTTTCATTAAGGACTTGTTTACTTACTGGTTGAGAATTATAATAACCAAAAAAATAATTTTTTACATTGAATGAAATTTTTAGCGTTCACTAAACTTTTTGAGATTAAATGATATGAATTTCTCGATTCTCATACAAATCAATAATTAAGTTATTAAATTATCTATTTTATCTAAAATAACATAAATTAGTTTATTCCAGTTACCTACTTACCTAGTATTCCCTTTCGAGAACCATTCCAGTAGTCCTGTCAAGAAACTATTAAGAATTAAGAATTTTCTATTTTTAATTTTTAAAAATTAGTAAATACTCTTTTTAAAAAATTGCAAATACTATAATAGAATTTTGTAATTTATTCAAATTATTATTCTCTTTTCCTTTAAAACTTAATTCCTTTTCATTTTTATTATTGATTAATTATTGATTAGTAAATATGTCCTAAAATATATATTTTCCACTAATCAATTCTAATTGAGTCAAGACGTCGTGATTTTAATTCTATCTGAATCTTGGGGGAGTATTTAATTAGGATTCTTGAGGACATTTAAAGACATTATTTAAGTGATAGATTTTCATAGATTTCTACGGATTTTTATAAATTCAAATAAACTTTCATTGATTTGTTTAGACATCTATTTTAGATATTTTATAGATTTATTTAGACATATATCTCATACTTTCATGGATTTCTTATCTCATACTTTTATTATAGATGGATGAATCGTACAAATAAATTGCCTAATCAATCAGTTGAAGAGAAGCTCTATTTCAAACCTCAATTTTTACAAAATCTCAACTTTCTTGATAAACCTAAAAAAAATAACATATGAATACATAAAACTTCACGTATGAATAAATGTTGCACACAAAAAAATAATAATAATAATAATAATAACGACAATAATTTCCACTCAATTACTAAAGTCAATTACAAATGAAAGAAAGTGACAGAGTTTATAACAATTTTGAGAGCAAAATTAAAAGGAAAATATTCAACATGCATAATTCATCTTCATTGATTCTCATTGTTATCTTTGTGTCCTGCATCCATCCATATATTCAAAGCTATAGCATCTCTCCATTCATTAATCTCAGATCTTAGTTGTTCTTGCGTTTGGAAAACTGGTTCAGAATCCACTTCATTATCTTCCTCAAATTATTTAACATCAATATCTTCCCTATCAATTTCTTCTTCGTCAATTTCATCTACCTCCATTCCTTCCCCCTCAATTTCCTCTCCCTCCATTTTGTACTCCTCTAGTTCATTTTCTCCATACATGCTTGATAGAAACATTATATAACGAACAACTAGCCACCTAATAAATTCATTATCAAGTTACAAATACAATTTACAATAAACATGTAAGAAAATTGACCAATCATCTAATAGATATCATCACTGAACTACTTAAAACAAATTAAAATATGAATTTAAATGAACCAAATATCTCATTCTATAAACAAATATATGAACCAAAATGAAGTAAATCTTTCATTCAAACAACACTATAAAGAACCATAAATAATATAAACGATAAATGATTATAAACAAAAAATAATGAACTAATCGAATAATCAAGCAAATAATAATAAAACACATGCATATTCAACTAATCATATAAACAATCAATAATGAACTAATTGAATAACCAAGCAAAGCTATGCATAAAATATTGAAAAAAAAAAAAAAAAAAAAAAGCATAACCTTAACCCAAACCTTGTCACAAATGACCAACATTTGATCCACGATTTTTAATTAATTCTCTACGTTTCAAATCTTACAAAATTTGACATGGATAATCTAGACATATAGAAAATGATACAGTAAAATTATCAATTTAATCCATGATCATTTGCATATGAAAAAACATTTATTCTTTTCTTATTTCCTGAATTTGTCAAACAGAAATCAATATTGACATTTGTCCACTTCAAAAGTTATAAGAATTTTTTCACTCATATATAAATCACGAAACTTTGCAGAATAATAGTAGACATAACATTCTATCTATTTATAATTTTTTATAATTTTGAGATAGAAGAACCCACCCAAATAAATTTACAAATTCTAGCAATTTGTCAAAATAGAGGGGGTTCCAGTAAGCCTTTATATATTTCGAAAACACATAGAGTCCACCAAAATCCTTGGGGAGAAGGCTAGACTTTTATGGCATTTAATATTAATACCTCTCACTATCAAGTCCACCAAAATCTATGACTTAAAAAAAATCCTTTAAAATCCAGTCATAATTGAATACACCTTGATTTTTGCAGACATTTTTAAAGTCTCGGTTCAATACACCCAGATTTAAAAGGACTCTTTAAAAGTCCATAGAAATCCGAATTGAGTACCACTGGATTAATATAGACTTTTTTAAAGTCTTTAAATGTCCGAATTGAATACACCCGGATTTATAAAGTCTTTAAATGTCCTTGAAAATCCTAATTCAATACACCCCCCTAAATTTTAGTCGTTCATTCTGTATGTTTGTAAAATATATTAATTGATTGGATAATTTATATTTTATAATAATCATTAATTAAAAATATAATATACACTTGAATATAGATTTAAATGAAAAAAAAAAAAAAGAGCATATCCATAATAATAATAATAATAATAATAATAATAATAATCTCACTATATATGTGTATTTATCCGTATGTGCATAGAGTTTTCTCCAATATCGTAGAGTAAATATCCATACAGTAATACATTATATAGAGTGATTAATCTCGATACGTCCGATTAACCTTTAACTCCTTTAATGTCACATTTAAAAATAAATATATATGTCTAGATAATCCAAAATTTTAGTTCAAATTTCAACTCAAATGATGTGGTAAATGTTTTTTTCATTAATCACATTATCACATACTGTGTGTGGTGATGACACATTAACTTTTCTTTCATAAACATACACTTTGAACATATTAATATACATCATCACGCTTTTACCATGTCAGTAACATAACTTTAATCATAATAATATATATAATAAAAGTACAGTGATATATATTAGTATACTCGTGGAAGAAAATTTGGACCACAACACACTTGCCACCTTATTTACTGTGAAATTTGAGTTAATTATTTAGTCGTTTAACATTACTCATAAATGCGCGGCCAGCAGAGGGTGCATAGTGCCCTAGTGGTGGTGATGCAATGCTCGAGTAAGAGTGAGGTCAGGGTGTTTGGACACATGGAAGAAAACAATATTGGAACGTGAAATTTGGAAATGACCAGGTGTAAGCTTTTGATTGGATGAATCATGTTCGCACCATCACTATCGTGGACCCTACACCACTGGAGTGGACCCGAGCACCGGGAACATATCAATTTAGGTCCCAGGCTCCTTTCACAAACTGATTGTGGGCCCTTCTCTATCCTCTCCCTACCATTTTTGCACCTCTTATTGACTTATTCACGTGAACTGCACGCGCATTCCTCTACTCTTGTACTCTTTTTATTTTATTTATTTTTTATTTTTTTATTTTTATCATTAATTTTCCAACATTTTCTTGTCATGATCACGATGAATTAGGCATGATTTCTTACTTGTGCATTCTTTATGTGCCTTGTGGAAATTTCTATTTAAAAAAAAAAAATTAGAATGTGAAATTTTCTATATATACTTCTTTTGTTTGACTTGATACATTTTGCATACTTAAATTGAATTGTATAAATAAAATTATAAGAATTTACAATATGAAATTCTAGAATTATTTTGAACTATAATATCTCTTTGTATAAGATTATATAATAACCATAGTAATTAATAATAAATAATTATATTTTATCCACCACCACAAGTGGTATATCAAAATATATATATATATATATATATATATAATATTATAGCTTTTCTAATTATTTAATCAAATCTAATGGAATCAATTTAAATAATCTTTTTTCTGTAATTTAAAACATTAAATTAGATTCACATATTAAAAAACCCATTAATTAAATTATTTAATCACAAATTTGATTGTTTTTTTGTCGTTTTAAATTGTGACTTTATTACAATAATGTTGATCATCAAATATAAAATTATTGATATCAAATGAGTAAATACTTATAACACACTGTGTTCTTATAAAGAGAAATATACTTTCATACCTCAAAATGGTTGAGGAGAAGAAATGTTTTTTTTTTTTTTTAAATATATATATATATATATACTACAAGTAGTAATAACAATTTGAACATGTGACATCATCGTGTTGAATGAACATTTTTATCACCAAACCACATTGGACTGTAATTGAAATGTTTTATTTTTAAGGTACTTTCGAAAGGATTAGAGTACGGAGCTGTTCGGAATCAAATCTCTCCTCCCAACATAACTATAATAAAGTACAAAAAAATACCACTACTACTAGCAATTTTCATGCCTAGAGTGTGAGTGTGTGACACACGCGAAGGAGACACGCGCGGCACGAGTTATAGTTTTCAAAATAACAAATGATTTCGCCTAAAGAAAAGGGAAACTCACACAAGTCACAAGTCACAAGTCACAAGTCACCAGTAGTATAAATAGGTGGGTGGGATTAGTGTTGTATAATCTTGGCGTTATTTTTCCTTTTTATTTTATCTATTGTCATGGGTAGGCAACCTTGTTGTGACAAATTGGGTGTCAAGAAGGGTCCTTGGACAGCTGAGGAGGACAAGAAATTGGTCACTTTCCTTCTCACCCATGGCCATTGTTGTTGGCGAGCCGTCCCGAAGCTTGCCGGACTCCGGCGCTGTGGAAAGAGCTGCCGTCTCCGCTGGACTAACTATCTCCGTCCTGACTTGAAGCGCGGCCTCCTTAACGAATCCGAAGAACAGCTTGTTATTGATCTCCACGCTCGCCTTGGCAATAGGTTCTTAAATTTTCTTCTTCTCTGTGCATTAATGCTTTTTTTTTTTCTTTCTTTCTTTTCACCTCTCATACATTTTGTTAGATTTTGTGGGAAACTTTTTTTCTTAAAGAGAGGTTGGCAATAAATTTTTTTAGAAAATTCAAGGAATTTTTAATCAATTTTTTAGTGATCATTATTGCTTGTAGATTAATTAGTGCATGAATATATAAAATACTGAAGGTGGTTAATTAGAAATGAATTAATTTAATAATTAATACCAAAAAGTTGCTACCTTTTATAAGTAATAATTAACAATTACATTAATAAGAAAGTTTTTTTTTTATTATTTTAAAAAAAGAGTAAATTAATTAATTTGTTACTAACATAAAGTTAAATACACTTTCATGTGCTTTAGGTGGTCCAAAATTGCAGCAAGATTACCTGGAAGAACAGATAATGAAATCAAGAATCACTGGAACACCCACATCAAGAAAAAGCTTGTTAAAATGGGAATTGATCCAGTCACACATGAACCTCTTCAAAAGCAAGTGATCATCACCAATATTCAAGAACAATCACCTAATTCTGACCATGATAAACATCAGCAGCAGCCACAACCAAGCTCTGATATTGCTGATGATGATCATCATCAGAATGATATTGTGCCAGAAAACATGATGAGTGGCAAAAATTCCTGCTCCAATAATGAAAATTCTAGCTCACAGACCACTGACTTGACCGATGAATCGTCCAGGTCAATATTGCAGGACCACAACCCTAACAGTACTAGTAGTAGAGATGATGATGGTTTGTTGATGAGTTATATGTGGGCTGCAGAGACGTTTTTGGAGGACAATTCGTGGGATTTTCTTGCCAAAACCAACAGGGAACAATATGGAGATCAATTTGGATTGTTATTGTCTTCTAATTCATCTTCTTCTTCTTGTTTTTCTGAGGAAAAGTACCCTTCATGGTTGATGGACTACCAGCAGGTATTTGGAGATGATCATGATCATCAGGACTTGGTGGGGCTTGGTTTTAACTTCAATGAAAAGGAATTTATCAATGGTACTGGTGTAGACATGGAAGCCAAGCTATGACATGCTTGGTTGCTGTTGATGGAGAGAATTGTAAAAAGAACTAGTCCTTTTTACTTTTTATCTGTTTGGAGATCCCAAAAGTGGGAAATGTTCAGGATTTATTTTTCTTTCTTTAAGCAAATAATTCGTTTCAATACTGACATGTACGTCACATTAAAGACTATAGATTTTAATGCTGCGAGTGAGGTTTTGTACAGTATAATTATACAAGTATGTACATCATAAATGCAGACTTGTGTTCTTTTTTTTTTTTTTTTTCCTTGGAAAATATGTAAATTAGAGTTGAAATTTTAAATCTTAGAATTGCAAATTCGTGCAATTCCGTACCAAAACAATACCATAACAATTTTCCATCATTTTCAGTCGGGTTTCTCTCATAAACTTTTAAAGCAATTGGAAATTGTACTTGAATTTGAAAACCCTGAATTACCTCGGTATTTAGCTTTTGAAGGTTAAGATGAGACAGTGTGGTGTCATTTTATTAAAAAAAGTGAAAAGACCGTGATAATTTCATATTTTGTTTTCTACAGATTGATGGACATATCAGTGTTTATATATATATATATACCACTTACAGATTGAAGACTTGAACTATTGTCAAACATAGTTCAGATCGAAGTGTTTTTTAAGTCTTATATGATGGTTAATTGAGTGAAGAAATTGGAAGGGTTTAAAATTTCAAGAAAGAGATTTGCTAGCTAAAGTCACCCCACTAATCCACTATACTCTTTCAGAGTCGAATGGATAATTAGATGAAAAAAAATGTGTATGTAAAGCCATTTTTGTTGTTAATAAAACAAAAAACAAAAAATCTAAAAGCTATTAAAGTGAGACGGAATCATCAATCATGGGATCAGAATATTATGTGCTTTATTTGTTGTTGTATATCTCTTCTCTAACAATGACCTCATTTTATTTTTATTTTTATTTTACCATTTTTCACTCTATAAAATTAAATAAAAAGCAACTGATATTAATGGGATTAATTGGTGACAATCTCCAATTATTATTTATATTTTTTCTTTCTTTTTAAAGTTTAAACTAGTCTGACAAAAGTTGAATGTCTGACAAAAGTTGAACTTTTTTTTTTGTTAAAAAAAATAAAAAAAAAAAATAAAAAAAAAAAAAAAAAGAAAGAAAGAAAGAAAAGAAAAAGAAAGTTGACAATATTTAATTCCCATCTGGTGGGGGCTGCTATTTTGTATTTCAAATTTGAAAACTCTTTGATTTTTGGTTTTTTAAGGATTACACCTTTTATAAAAAGATTATCCGGACTTACTAAGATTAAATAATATATATACGGTTTGGATATCTACTTCCACAAATCGAAAGAAAACTCTCCACATATACTTTTAAAAAAAAGCATGATGAGACTTGAACCCTGACCACCAATGTGGAAGGGAGATGCTCAACCACCGATACTAGAAGGTGATGTGCTGAAAAGTCTTCAATAGAATTATCCATTCGATTTATAACATGCAACACATGTAGGAAATTGAAATTATCGCAACTTGGGTAGACTTAGTATCTAAGTATGATGATGTGATAAGAGCATCCCATTGAAGACGATTTTGAAGGATTCATATAGTATTCCTGAAGAAGAAAAATACTATTTTTTTGTTTGTTTTCTCAAGTTTGTTTGAGTTAATTTATCATGAAAATCACCTGTGAACAAAGATAGGGTAACCAGAATTCTCAATTTTCGATTAGTTCATATTTCTGAAGAAGATTGTGACAGAAATTGAGAACATATGTTTTCCCCAACTTGAAAAGACAATATATATGGAAAAAAAAAATGTGTGATTTCACAAGACAAGATGATTATATTTTCCAAGAAAATGGGTTAATTCTAAATGGGAAACTTGAGATTCGATCTATTCTGTAACATTAGATAATGAAAATTTTGCACCAAAAAAAAACATATCTTATCTTGTACACCTAATAATTTTGCTATATATATATCAAAATAATTTTCAAAGCTGAACATTTCATCAAGCTCCATTCATGACGATCAAATTGGCGATTGTGAAGAAGATTTTACTATTTACAATAATAAAAGGTCTCCAAAAAGAAGAAGAATAATCTAAATATTTTTTTCTAAATATTTAGGATTTTTTTTTTCCTCAAATAAAAACGTTTATGATTTATATTTAAAGAAAATCATGGGTATCCTAAAGAAGCAACACTGACATATGAACTAATCAACATTGGTATGATATATTGATATCATAGATTATTGATAGATATCACTATCTCTATTAGTGAGCAAAATGTTGAATTAATCTTAATTAAAGACTTCAATTTTAGTTTAAAGAATCTTCATTGATAGTTTGATACTCGTATGTACGACAAGAATCTTCCCACTTGGTATTTTGGCCATTTATCGGCCTTATATTTTTGACATTTTGACCTACAGTACATTCTTTTGAATTTATTTATTTATTGTTGTTTTTTTTAGACTTGATTTTAATTTCTTGTTTCTTATTATATTAAAATAATTCAAATTGACAATTAATCCTGTAAATATGAGACTATATGGTGATATTCTTCTAGAAAACTTGAATTTAGAAAAATATTCCTCTTCGAAATTGGCAATTGGCAATTAATTAATGCCCAAAAACCATTAGCTTTTAAGTGTGTGTTTGGTATTGCTTTTAAAAGGATCAAAAATATTTTTTTTATTTCATGTTAGAATCTATTTTGAATTTTTTTTAGAAGGGTATATTCAATTAAGACTTTAAAAGACTTTTAATGACTTTTATAGAATTAAAAAGTTTAGGTGTATTCAATGTTAACTTTTAACGACTCTATAAAAGTCATGGGTATTCAATACATACTTTTTTAGACTTTTAAAAAGTCATGTTGTATTCAATCAAGACTTTTTAATAGTCTATGAAAGTTAGGAATATGAAGTATTCAAAATCTCAATGACTTTTAACGATTTTAAAATATTAATGACTTTTAGTTATAACAAATCTCACAATTTGTCTTCTATTCCTACCAAAGACTTTAAATGACTTAAAAAAAATAGAAATAATCTCACTTTAAAATAAAAACATAAAACTCTTTGAAAAACATCAACCACTAAACATATATTCTATTTTCAAATAAAAGTACGCCCATTCTTAAAAAATTTCATAAATAAAATAAAACAAATAGCTTTAAAATAAATAAACATTATTAAAAAAAAATACAAACATTAACGATCTATAACAAAAAAAAAAAATTTACTAAAAATTAATATAAAACAACTCTTTATCAGCTATGTAATTAAGGACGAAAGATTTCATATTTTTTTACCTATATTTTCAAAGCAATTAAACACATCAAAACAAATCAAATGAACTTCATTCATGTAAAATAAAAATAATAAAAGATAAAAACAACTACTTAACCATGCCTATATATCATAATCAAAGTCGTTTATGAGTATGACTCCATGTAATTATGATCAATATCAAACTACCCACTTTTAGGCGTGGGTCATATTCGACAACTAGGTGCGGTTTTTATGTTTTATCTTTAGTAACTTGAATGACTTTTTGATAGATTTTTTTATAATCATTGTCATACTTTCGTAGAAATATATAAATGTTAATATTATTATCGGTTTACTATATTTATTCTAAAAGAAAATTTATAATATTTTAACTAAGTATAAAAAACAAATAAAATTTTGACTAATTATTAATAAATAAATAAAATGAGCATAATGTCTTTATAATACAAAATACAACAAAAATAAAAATAAAATTTTTAAAATCACATGTATAGACATGAATGTTTTTGCCATGTTTAATTAAAGATTGTTTTTTTTTTATTATTATTATTCATTTGAAAAAAAATATTTTTATTGACATGATAAATATATATAATTTTGCTAAAACAAAGTATACATTATATTTAAAAGTCAATGAAAATCTATAAAAGTCTATAAAAGTCTTTTAAAATGAAAGTCTACGAAAATCTTTTGAAATGAAAGTCTATGAAAGTCTTTTAAATAAAAGTCTATGAAAATCTTTTAAATAAAAGTCTACGAAAATTTTTCATAATTGTAAAGTCTATAAAATCTGTAAAAGTTATCCACTTAAAAAAAGTCTTTAAAAGTCTTTCGAAATCCTAATTGAATACACTCCCCATAGTTATTTGACAAAACTCAAAACAATTTTTTTAATATATGAATTGTCTCAATTACCCTTTATAAAATTCATTTTATGTTTAGTTGGAGAAACCCAAAATTTAGGCTTTTCCTAAAAGCTTTTTAGAGTTTTTTTAAAATATAGGAATTGTCTCAACTACCCTTTATAAATTTTAGATATTCCACCATAACTCCTTCATCATAAATACATTGTCAACACCCTTTTTGTAATCCACTCAACTAAAAACTATTTTTAAAAATACATTATCAACACTTTTTTTTTTTTTTTGTAATTTACACAACTAAAAGTTTTTTTTGTTAGAAGCTCTACTCATTAGAAGCTATACTACAAAAAGATCTACTTTATAAGCTCTAATTGAAAAGTCATACCAAACACACCCTAAATCTTCACTAGTTATCAAGAAGCTCCTTGTTATAAGTATGAAACTCACATTCTCCATATTGATGTGATATTGTTCACTTTAGGCCTAAGCCCGTACGGATTTACTCTTGAATCTCCACCCAAAAAACCTCAAATCAATAGAGATTGTTTCCATACTTATATACCCATAATCATCCACATGTCTAGTCAATGTGGGACTTTGGTCGCACACCCAACAATCCTCTTCTCGAACAAAAGACCATTATTATCTGCATGGTATATGTCTCCCCTCAAACGATCATCTATTCATCATGTTAGGGGACACCACTTCATCGAGGACACTCCTCTCCATCACGTCAGAGCACATGCCTTACGCAAAGCAATGGAGCGTATCACCTACCTCGAGAGCTAACATCAAGAATCCATCGCGAGCTAACTGGGGCCCATCACCTCATTGGTTTGGTTCGGCTACGTCTGGCGAAGTCTATGGCACTGCTCTGATACCACTTATTATAAGTATGGAACCTGCATTCTCCACATTGGTATGATATTGTCCACTTTTCCGCATGAATTTACCCTTGGGTCTTTACCCAGAATGCCTCAAACCAATGGAGGTTGTTTCCATACTTATATATCCATGATCATCTCCATGTCTAGCCAGTGTAGGACTTTAATTGCACACCCAACACTCTCTAGATTATCGCTGGTAGGTCTCCACGAACGAAGGCCAGTGGCCTTCCTACAAAAGATGGAAGACAACACCTCCTCCATTGAAGATGTTTTAAGGAGACGAACACATTTTCCAACGATAAGGAGGCGAGCCTCCTCCTTTGTGGACACCGACATAGGGATGTCGAAATTACCCATTGGTTAAATTCAGGGACCCGTGGGGATCTGTCTTGTTAGGAACGGGTCTAGTGCCTACCATTTATGTTGTGGTATTAGTTTGGTAATTTTTTCAATCATCAATTTAATTTCGGGATGGTTTTGGGATTTTCAATCCGTGACCCAACCCATCATTGTACTTGTTATATATATATATATATATATATATATACAGTCCTTTTCTCCTCAGTGCGTTCTAATATAACTCTATTAGTGCGTTGCATGTGAGCCATAGATAATGGAGAAGTTTTGACAAGTGCTTACACTTTGAGTCAAAGCATGTAAATATAATGGTCCACATCCAACGTATTGATGAAATTATATCAGAACGCACTGACTTGAAAATTTTCATATATATATGTTGATGAACGTCATCTAATATTAAAAAAAAGTACATATATAAAACTACAATTTTCATTATAATTTTGTCTTTCTTTTTAGAGTTTGTCAATGAACTATGTTATGCAATAATTGATTTAGAGTTTGTTAATTGTTACCAGTTTTGTATTATAATTTTTATATTATTCAATAATTTTGATATGATCTCTATTAAAAAAATCATTATAAAAAAAACACATTAATAGGATGAAGATGGTATGGGGAATCCCGTACTCGTACCATTTATTATAAGACGGGTGTTCATCGGGATGATATTTCTCATACAAATTGGGATTGGGGAAGGTAATGAAAATCTCGTCCCCAACCCGTACCCTACACCGACAATGACCTTCATTAATGATGCCGTTGGCAATCACTTTCATAGGAGGCTCCTCCACTGCAAAGGACGAGACACAACTCCTCCGTGAAGAAAAGAAAAGGCACAGCCTCCTTCGTGAAGGAGGCCAACACCTCCTCCTTACCGGTGCTTATTTGGTCAATCTATAGCCTCATAATGTGTGGACATTTAATTTGTTTCACCTTCTTTTTTTTTTTTTTTTTTACATGTTTCACGTTTTAGCAAGACGTGAAGAAAAGAAGAGGCACAACCTCCTTCGTGAAGGAGGCCAACGCCTCCTCCTTACTGGTGCTTATTCGGTCAATCTATAGCCTCAGAATGTGTGGATATTTAATTTGTTTCACCTTTCCTTTCTTTTCTTTTCTTTTCTTTTCTTTTTTCACGTTTCACGTTTTAGCATGACAATAAAACATGTTTCACATTTTTTTTGACAGTGGTGCGATAATCGGGTTTAATAGGATCTGTATGGCAACAATAATAACCACATTTTCCAAAGAGGCACGCCTGTCCCACACATCCCCTCTGTTCAACTTTGATACCAATGTTATCTCTGCCTGCACCTGCAGTTTATTTGTGCCAAAATTAAAATTAAAATAATAATAATTAGAAAAGCAAAGACTTCGTATTATTAATACAGATTTGATGTATAGAAAATATTAGGAGACAGGAGACTTACATTGATGTTGGTGTAGCATACTGAGGAACACAAGACAAGAGAGAGGACAACCAAATCCAACCAACTTGAAATCATGCTATGTCAATTGTATTTTTAATTTGATTATTGGTACTTGTGACTTGTCAATTTGATAGCATATTTATATATATAATTATCTATATATTAATATGCCAACTTTTTCCTCATATTTTACAATAAATATTTTTTTTTTTAATACTTCAATGTTTAACCTTTTTCTCTGTTTATGTTTTTGTTTTTATAGTAATAAATATTTATTTGGATTGGATAGAGTCATGTTCTCCGAATGTGTAGTTTTGATCTTGGATTACTTATATTTAGCAGTAAATAACTGCTTTAGATAAAGTCTTGTTCTCCGGATATGGAGTCTTTGTTTTTGAATTACTTCTATATTTAACTTTTTTTCTATATATGTTTTTTTAGTAGTAAACACCTACTTTGGATAGACTCTTTTCCTCCATATATGGAGTATTTGGCCTTGAATTACTTCTACGTTTTTAACTTTTTTTTGTTAATGTTTTTTTAGTAATAAATATCTACTTTGGATCGAGTCTTTTCCTCCATATATGGAGCCTTTGGTCTTGAATTACTTCTATGTTTTTAACTTTTTTTTTGTTTAAGTTTTTTTAGTAGTAAATATCTACTTTAGATCGAGTCTTTTCCTCTATATATGGAGCCTTTGGTCTTGAATTATTTATATGTTTTTAACTTCTTTTTTTCATGTTTTTTTAATAGTAAATATCTACTTTAGATCGAGTCTTTTCCTCCATATATGGAGTCTTTGGTCTTGAATTACTTATATGATTTTAACTTTTTTGTTTATGTTTTTTTAGTAGCAAATATCTAATTTGGATCAAGTCCTTTCTTCCATATATAGAGTCTGTGGTCTTGAATTACTTCTAATCTTCTATGTTTAACATTTTTCTGTTTATGATTTTTCAGTAGTAAATATCTACTTTGGATAGAGTCTTGTCCTCCATATATATATATATATATATATGGAATCTTTGGTCTTGAATTACTTCTATGTATTTTTTCTGTTCATATCTTTAGTATTTTAATAATAAATATCTGTTTTGGGATAGAGTATTGTCCTCTATATGTAGAGTCTTTGAGTGGTGATAGAGTCACCATCTATATATGTAAATATATATATATATATACACACACGCACACGCACTAAGTCTCTCATGGTGAATCCTTTATTTTAATTTTGGTAAAAACTTTAATGAAATCATATCGATTTTTATGAATTTAAATCTGAATTTTTGTATGGATAATAAGTTTAATAAAAATATACCTATGAATAAATTTTGAAAATTTTAAACATTAAAACTATTTATCCCGGTTTTTTTTTTTATTAAATATAAGGCATCGAAAAAAATGAGTGAAATATATGAAAACTCAAAAAAAAAATAGTTCTAGTGCTTGAAAAATTCTCAAACACTGTCCTCATCTCCATCCCCAATTCCTTGCTTCCCCTATTTCCCCCATTTTTCCCATTTCTCCGTTTCCACATTTCCCTTGTTTTCCCATTTGCCACTGTTTGATTAAAATTTATATATATATATATATATATATATATATAAACAAACAATACTTAATTACCTCAAACAATACAAAGAAATACAAATAAAATTCAATACAAATATAAATGGGGAAATTGGGGAAATAGGGAAAATAGGAAAAATATTATATATATATATATATATATAAGATTTGTGGGGAAATGAGAAAATGGGGATGAGGGACCCCATATCTCCAATCCCATTTCAAAAAAAATTCGGGGAAATGGATCCCCATTTCAATTTGGAGATGAAATTCCTCCCCACCCCGCCCTCCATTTCGCTATTTAGGGATGAGGAAGTGTGGATTTAGGGAAAAATGCTCTTCCTCTAAGGAGGGGGTATGACTTGAACCAACAACATCCACAACATCTTGGTTGTAGATGCGAATGGCTTATCACTTGAGTCAACATCATCTTGTCTCCTTCAGGTACTTATAAAAGATAAAACAATTATCACAATAATCAATTAATCATAATAATCTTTCAAATATAAATTTCAACACTTTAACTTTCAAACTTATATCATACCCATTTTGAGAGAAGGGAATACAACTCAAACCCATGTATAGGTTTGACAGTCGGGGCATACTACTAACTCAATCTCATATTGTCTATCTGATTCTCTTAATCAATGTTTTTCCGCTTGTTAATTAAACTCATGCCGAAATAATTTATTTATATGATAATTTAATTAGTTTATGGGTGGAGTGGTTTCAAAGTTAATTTCCTTACTTTTTTAATTGGATAGTGATTGCCTTTGCCTTTTTTAAATCAGAGAGTATTAAAGCACCATTTGAAATTTATTAACTTTTGTTCTTGGATTCTTATGTTTAATTTTTTTTTTTATCACATAAATTTGACAAGAAGAGAATATACCATTAGTACAGTGGCATATATACAAGTCGAAACGGGTGCAACCATAAATTAAAAAATATGACTATATGTAGCTTCTCGGCTACTGCTAGGTTTCTTTCTCTTCTCGATAAGTTTATGGATTATGGGCACAATTGATAAAATATAAATTAATGGTTTTTTTTTTAATAAAATAATTTACATTATGTTTTATATGATATTTTTCCATCTATGATTTTTCTGTCAAAAGAGAGCCTCTTTGAACATTAAAATAACTGAAAAGGAACCAGAAATAAAAAATGGTCCCTTAAAATCTTAACCTGATCTTTGTGAATTATAAGATATATGAACAACAGAGGGACTCAAAAGATGAAAAAGACCCTAACCATTTTTTTAAGGAAAAAAAAAAAAAACTAAACAAGTTGGTAATGACATGATGATGTTGATACATGAACGACCTTTGCGTCATAGAAAGAATTGATGTTTTACCGCCCTAGTTTTGACACACTATCAATGTATGGTATATTCGGGGCAGGGAGGTAGTTTTTATCACACTTTCTTTTTTAATGAATAAGATGATATTCAATCTTTATTGTAAATACAGAGGAGACAAAGGTGTCCAACCATCCATTCAAAAATGGATGCACCTCACCCTTATTATTTTACTATTTAAATAATTTAATATACTACTAGTGACGTAACCAGAATTGAAGATTATGATAGGCTAGAAATTTTTTTTTACTAAACATCGACATCAATTAATTAGGAGAACATAATGAAACGTCACAATAAAATGTATATTTTAAATAAATACTTTACAAAATTTTATTTTATTTTAAAAAAATCAAATTAAATTATACGAGAAACATGAAACGCAAATGGGACCAATAATTAAATTATACAATACTCTTATATTAGTTTAATTCATTCTAAATATACCAATACAATGTTCTGAGAAATTTAATTAAATTCATTTAACAATATTGTTACTTTGTAAATTTAAAATTGAATTAAATAATAATTGAATTACTCATAAAATCTCATTATCTATATTTAACAATAACCTTAAAATTTCAAAACAAAACAAAATATCTTTTTTTAAGAGTAACAAAATAAAATATTTAAAGTCATAATATTCACTCAAACATGTCTAAATGTTGATGTTGATAAATAGATTGAACCAAGTTTGAAGAATGTGGAAAAATAATTGTTATTACAAAAAAATAAATAAATAAATAAAGGAAAGAAAGATTATATTTTTTATTTTGACTAGGAATTAAAATTAATTATTTAATTAATTTAAAAAATTTCTTTACTAATTTAATTTTTTTAAGGGGGTTAAGGTAGGCTCAAGCCCACACCAACCCCCACACGGTCTGTCCCTGTTAATACTACTGTACTACAAAATACATTTTCAACTCAAATAATTTTGCGTGAAATTTGTAATTTACATGTAAATTATTTGATTATGCGTGAATAATAGTGTTGATTACAAATTATCTATCTCACCATTCAAGATATGTTTTTATAAAATAAAAAACAATTAAATAATATTACTCTTGAAATTTTTTAAAAAGATTTAGATGAATCTTAAAATTAACCCATATCGTAACTACTTTTTTTTAATATATTATTATTGGATTACAACAACCAAAATGGATTACAATAACAACTGAACCCTACGAAGATGAGACTCGACTACAAGCATAATCTAGACAGAAGCTTCCACAAATAGGGAGACGACACCCACAAAAAGGTGGGACACAAACCACACAAACAGTGAGACAATATCCACCCACTAGTGGACCGGACCAAGGAAAATTGTATATATAAATGCACGCCATGACACTTGAACCGTGATGGTAGAGGGCTTCAACAGAAGGTCTAACCATCTTAGCAATAGGCGTTGGCTTATATGGGGGGGGGGGGGGGGGGTGTGTGGTGGGGGAATTTCTATTATAAATTTAATTAAAATATGATCCAATAAAATAGAAAAAAACTATTATACATGGGGGTGGGGGAATTTCTATTATAAATTTAATTAAAATATGATCCAATAAAATAGAAAAAAACTATTATACATAAAATGTATCGTCGTCCTTTTATTAAATTTAATAATATAAATTAACTTATAATTTTTGTTTTCATAATTCTATTGACCATGAAAATAGGAGATAAAATCAATCATTTTAGTATTTTAATTTTCTATTATTACATAATCTAGTGTGTATTATATATGAGTAATGCTAGCTTTTCCAATTTTTTTTCCTAAATTTTTTCCCAGATATATGTAGCACTTGAGGTGTCAATATCTTTTAAATCATGATATTATACGGTGAATGATGTGATATTGACACCTCGCTCTACAAACATTTGGGAAAAAAATTTGGAAGTCTAACATTACTTATTATATGTATAATATATATATATTTTTTTTTTAGATTTCACTAGAAAACTAAGTAAATATTGAACTCTTATAGCGACTACCTTTATTATTTATTTTGTTATGTTAAATATTAATCTGATTTTGATAAATTTTCTTTATTAGTTTATTATTTAAATTTTCTTCAAAATTATTATAAGTTAATTTGGTTTCACATGAATATTATAAAAATAAGTTACAAGTCTGTAAATAATTGTGATTTAAATATATCAATGGTATAATGATATTTTAATTAAGCTATTGAAATTTATATTTTATAAGCCGATAACTATTATTTTATTTTTTTTCAGTTATGCATACCGTTAAGAACAAGCATAATTTTTTCTACAAAATAAAAGATGTTTTCTCATACACTCTTTGATTATGTAATTGAAATGAAAATTAAGAAGAAAATTAAATTAATTTGGTTACAAATAACTTTCTAGATATAAAATAGACATGTTACATTTTAAGTAGTTAATGTTTATTTTATTTATTTATTTGTATAATTACTTTTAACACCAAACGGTATCACATTTTATTGAAAAGTATCAGGTGCGAGATTTCGTACTTTTTCTTGTACAGGATTCCTACTGATATTATTTGAAGATTGCGTGACTTACAATATTAGTTTTTGTCTTGACCCCCTCAAAGCCAAAATCCTAGCTTCGCCCCTACCTACTACTAACAAAAAACTAACACCACAATTTGGACAAATAAGAATTAAACATAATGATATACTTTGATTGATTGGTTAAAGTGATAAGATATTTACGTTTAACTAAAAACTCATAATTAAAAATATCCTTATACGAGTTTCGAGAGAGGACTTCAAATCTTTTTATCGATCTAACATTAGGTCCATCCATTGTTATTAATTATATAATATGTAATTTCATTTACACTTAGTTGAGTTTGATAAAATTTCAAGCTCTCTCTATCATTATTATAATAATCTTTTGATGATGATAACATATCATAAACTTTGGACGGTAGCTACATGTCCATATTCTTCAAATCAAATGTGTCCAAAATTAAGAGGGAATCAAGTGGAATGTCGACTCATCAGAATGGTACTTTATACCACTTGTTATTGAAAAAAAAAAAAATTCTTAAAGAAAACATTAATGATATCAATTTTAAGATACATATATCGAACCACTAAGTAATTGATTTTAATCTAATTTTTATCTAATCAGATTCCAACACTATTGTATATGATGTTATTGGTCTTCTTCTCTTGCGTACTCCTATCAAAATGTAAATTAAATTAATCAAATTATTTTATATAATGTTAAGATGATACATCAGATGTATTCTATAAATTTTTTTTATTTATTGTGTTATCATTGGCTTCTTTACTTTGTTGTATCTAATGCTAACATAATAATATCACTGACTTTCACAAATTATTGTATCTCATACATTTTAGACTTTTTCGTTGTGGTATTATTATCGGTTTCTTTATAATTTGTATATGATGCTAACGGGGTAAACCGATACATCCGATGCATCCTATACTTTCTTCTTGTGGTGTTATATTATTGGTTTCTTTTAACAAACACAAACCAATGGCAGAAGAAAGTGATTCTTAAAAAGCTCTCCTTGCTCTTTCTATTATATATTGGCCACCGCCCACCAATTGATGTCTAAAATGTTCAACATCGAGAGAAGCACTCTTTTTGGTTAATCTACCAACCATATATTTTTTAATGGTTAAAAGTGCTTTGCAAGAAAGAATGATTAGATAGATTAGATATAAAAATGTGGCCATTTATAAAGCTAGAAATAAATTTATATTATAAGATTTGTTGGGGAGAGACATTGATAGATTTCCCTTTAATTACTTACCATTTTGATATTCCACAAACTATAAAGTTACTTTAAATATTATTATTGGACATTTTTTTCTACACTGATTTTTTTTTTTTTTTCAGGATTAATAGTATATCAACATGGTCCTTTTGGATTATGATTAGGACTCCTTAATTGGCCATAAGAAAGAAATTTGCTTGAACATAATTAATTATTAACTTGTAAACAATTTGCAAACCCAAAATAATAATGGTAATAATAAAAATAAAATAACAATATAAAAGCTTTAATGGTGTGTGTGACAGGATCCAAATTCTAAAACCAGTCCTGAACTCTGGCCTGAAGAAATTAATTTTGAATCAATGTAACAATTTAGAATTCAACTTTAGAACAACAATGTTCTTTGTTTTTGAGGCAAAATGATCTATCTCAACTTTAGAAAAACAATTTTGAATTCAACTACTATATTCCCAATTAGTACAACAATCGTATATACAATCACATCATCGGTCTATCCTTCAATGAAATTATGGCATGCACATAATAAAGTGACGAAGCACACTGAGACATGATGGAGTCATGTCCCCACCACCAAAAAAAAAAACATTTAAAAACATGGAGAATTTAGTTTAAAATTTACCTGTATTTGTTTGTTTTATATGTTTTGCCTTAGTTTCAGAAATTTTTCAAAATGACCCCCAATAGGTGAGACTAGGTTTGCCTATGCACATATCTGTAATGAATTTAAAAAGTCACATGATTTTATTCGACATACGTACAAATAAATAATCACAGATGTACAAATGACATGGCTAATAGACGAGATGAGGTTGGTCCGATGATAAATCCTTCACACTTACACCACGAGTTTATGGGTTCGAGTTCTTCCCATCCCAAAAAAACCCTGACATGACTCACACTTCCCTTTGAATCTTTAAATTCACCCTTAACCCATCCATCTAACAATAACTACTCAAAGCATAAATTTCAACATTGAAAGACTGGCAATGGCCAAAAAGAACAAAACAGACACTTAATAGTTAATACATTCTTCTTTTCCCAAGTGAACAAAAATAAAGCTTTAATAACTGCTTATATAGACTGTCAAAAAAAAATTGCTTATATAGTCTTTCTATTAGAAAAATAACTCTTTTTCCTATCCATTCCTCCATTTAACATCTTTCCAAGAAATCTGGATCCTCTGCTGAACTGATTTTTGTCCTGTCATATATAGATCTATTGACATGTGTAATCAATGGCTGTCATTTATTTCTTTTATTTATTTAATTTAAATACAATGTCTTATTTTCAAGTGTTTTAGATCAGGAAAAAGATCATCCAAATTCATTCCGTTTTCAAGAACCCAGAAAAAAAATATGAACAAAAGACACTATACATATGCATATATAAGCAGAGTTCTGTCTATAACCAAAGGGGCCAAGCAATCGTGAGTGACATATTTTCATTGTGTGTATATAGATTATAAAAGGATTTGAACACAAAAAAATAAATAAATAAATAAATAAAATAAAATAAAAATTGATATATGCCCATGGAACAATTAAAATGATAAATTAAAAAAATAAAAAATAAATAAAAAAAAAATAAATTAAGCATGCATATATTTACACAGAAGAAAGAGGTCAAAACATTAGAAGAAAAAAAAAAAGAATAAAACCCATGACCTGTTGTCTTAGCTGCCATTTTCTTTTCTTTTTTGGATAGATATGGTGTGTTATGATGTGGATGGCCAAAACTATGACCAGCTTCAACTTCATTTTTATCATAAGTTGGTCTGCATGGACTGAGAGCTTTACATCATGCACCTATAACATGTGAATATCTTTAATAAGTGAGTATCAGATGCTAAATTAACCATGTAAAATTACGGAACAGATCTGGAGGCTTCTGCTGATTCCTTGGCGGTCTTCACAACCACATCGTAATTGATAGAAGCTAGCTGAGACAAGTTCTGAGAAAATCAAGATGTAAATTTCTAAAATTAGAATGAATTCATGAAGCCTTAAGGAGAAATTTGATGTCGAACACAATTGATAATAAAACACTTGGTTAAAACGCTGTTTCAGTTCTCGAAATTTGCTTTCAAGTGGTGCAATAGTTTGGACTAGATGATAAAGTATGTCCATGTGACCAACATTTAATAGGATGGTCGAGTAATAGTTGATGTGATTCATTATCAGTCGAATAAATGATTCAATATATCAAAACCATGTAAAGAGCAAGCAATGGTTTTAATTCCATATAATAAATTAAGCTTTCTAATGGCAAAAGACAATATCTAGGTGTTACAAGATTTACCTTAAAAGAGAAATTACTAAATGAGTACTGCTCAGCTAGAGATGGAGTGTGAAACTCCGCCAAGCTACCACATTCATCTCCCTGTTTCACAGGAAAATAAAAGTCATGTTAATGAAATATCAATCACATAGGGCTGCCAGCAAATTCTGATCAAATATTCTACTATTTTGGCTTCAATTCCTCATCAGATATTTGAGTTTTAATCATCCTACTTTTTTCTCATGATTCGTTATGGATTGAGCTGTTATTAGCATTTATAAACAATCAATTTAAGAATCCTTATAAAATTATGGTCAGATCCAACTGGCAGCTCTATGTTTATGGAGTTTGATAAGATAGTCAAATGTTCTCACATCTTCATCTTGAAGGTTGCTGAATGAACCACTGCTGCATGATTCAGTCATGTCGTCAAAGTCACTACCTCCAAAAACATTATCATCTTCTGGATTCCATATATAACGGCTCACAAAATAACTCGTGTCAAGTGCTTCTGCTGCTGGTATAAACATAGCCTGCAGCATCCCATAAGGGGGTTACCAACTATTCCAAACATGTCAATTACATTCTTAAAAAATTTAAATAAGTTCAATATAAGAGGACCTTTTGCCTTGCAAGGGTGTCCCAATTGATATCCTTAAAGAAAATGTGTCTCTTCACCTGTCACAAACATCTAGCTTAGTTTCCAAAGTCATGGAATATATGTAAAATAAGTCTATTCCAATGGTTGTTAAAAGGTACCTCTCTGGCTCCTGTTGCTCCTAATCTTTGCACAGGATTTTCAGTCAACAATCTGAAACAAGATGCAATATTAATTATTTGAGCTATATACAGGTAACCCGATTCTCTATTCTTTATAACAAGAGGACCTTAAATTACCAACCACGATAAAATTCCTATTTTGCTACTACTGATTTGGTCAAGTAGCTGCTAGACCAAAAAGGTTTAGTTAAATTTACTTTAGAATTGTCCAATCAACTTCCGATTAAAATTTAATTTGCATATTATAATGAGCAGCCGAAGATAGTCTGCAGCCTAGACATGATGAGATAATCATCTATGAAAGGAGCAACTAGAAGTAGCTGAAGGTGCATATGGAATTATATTAAAGGGAATCTTAAGGAACAATGAGCTAAGTGACAGATAAATGTCCTTACAAATGAAATCAAGAGAATTATAGGGGTTTTAAAGACGGTCAGTCCCAGGTACAGATTTCCACATCACAATCATTTAACTTTAATTAATGTTAGATGATGTGTAAAACACAAATTCTAACCAGACAAAACAAGTGACCAAGAATGGATTTAAAGACTAATTTATATACCAAACATAACAAAAAAGATTTTCTCTGAATCTGGACATATCAAGTTTGTATTAAAGGAAATCACTAGCATAGCTCTGCAAGTTCAATCTACAGTAATTGCACAAATCTTTTTCATAAATCTTACTTTTCAATTAGATCGTATGCATCATAGGACACCTCCTCTGGTATCTTCGGCCAGGGTATATCTCTATTCATTATATTGTCAAAAATTTGCTGCAATCAACAGGGCTAGTGTCATGAAAGCTGTATCGAATGATTATCAAATGGTATAAAACTACAAATTCAACGTTATTCAGGTAATAAGTCAATAAGAATATTCATTCCAAAGAATGTAAATGACAATTTGTTAATAATAATAATAATAAAAAGAAACCATGTTTGGAATTCTCTCTAAAGTTAAAGAGTTGTTGCCTTGAGATGACCTACCTGTGGAGTTTTTGCATTGAATGGTGGTATACCTACAAGCAGTTCATAAAGAATTACACCCACAGACCACCAATCAGCAGTTGCACCTGCAAGGAAGAAAGTGTGGAACATCGGACAATCAGTTGAAAATAAATACCATCATTTCTGGATTTTATGTAGAGTTTTGTAAACATGTGCTCTAAGGACACATGATAAGAATCTTAAAAGTTAAATTACTTGTGCCTTGAAAAAGAAATATAACTTTTTTATTCACTTTTTCAATCTTGATTATGCGCTCTTAACATTTTCGTTTTATATATGCTATTTAATTACAAGAACTTTGCTAACCATGTCCCATGCCAAGAAGTATCTCAGGTGCCAAATAATCAGGAGTACCAGCAACTGAATGCTTTTGGCGCTTCTCTCTCTTTATTGATTCTGCAGGTTTTGGTTCATCATCTCCAAGAAATCCAGCACTGCCAAGTGATGGACCTGATAAGTCATCTGTACTGTGGATAAGACCAACCTTAGAGAGCCCAAAATCTGTCAACTGTAATAGCAGGAGTTAGAGATTTGTGAGAAGTGACAAGTAACATTGTCATGGCAAAAAGAAATTTAAGTGTCCAAATCCACAAAATTAATATGGAAAGACAAAACGAAGCAGTTACAGTTGTCATTATATTCTAAGCAGACATGAATCAACTCAATCACAACATACTGTACAAACAGTAAAACTCGAATTACATGAAAAAAGAATAACTTTACTACTGCATTATATAATAACGTGAAGGAGAACTGCTCCTATCATAGAATGCATTTCTTAGAGACACAGAAAGAAAAATAAAGAGAATGTCAAATCATAGAAGAGTATTGATCTTGTACTCAGATGCAGAGCTCTGTTATACATTCCAATTAGTTAGCAAAATCTTCCCACAAAACAATAAATGAAGAAACAACCGATTGTATTTTAATATATTTTTTTCATATAGATATAAATATGCAAAAAAAATTGAGAAATGTCCCCAAAATATGTTAAAAAAATAATCTGGCCTTGATGAAGCAGTCCTCTTGTTTGGTTGATTTTAGAGCATAATTCAAGTATTTGGAATTTCTTTATTATACTTTAAATTTACCAAACAGCATATAAACCCTAAACATTAAACAATAAATAGTAAACAGATACAAGTGAATAATGCCAAAACTATCTGCAGTTGTCAATGAAACAAAGCTCAAAAATTGCAAAATATCGACCTTGATATGACCATCTCGACCAATCAACAAGTTGTCTGGCTTCAAGTCTCTGTGAATGACATTCATAGAGTGCAAATACTCCAATGCAAGAACCTGAAATATTTTAAACAAACTATTGTACCATTGTGAGAATTTTTTATCATGCTAGCACAAATAGTGAAATCCTCAAAACATGGGAATATGAATGTCCTTACAACTTCTGCAATATATATACGAGCCATATCTTCATCTAAGCAACCTAAGTTTTTCAATAAAGAGTAGAGATCTCCGCCATTTAAATACTCCATGACCAGGTAAAGATTTTCCCTGCATGTGAATGAGTAGAAAAATCGGACCTGTTCATCATCAGGTCCTATACAGATTAGTAAAATCTAAATGCAATGCAAAAATAAAAACGATTATTGTTGTTGAATCTTCTTACCACAAAAGGATTACGGACTGATATTAGAATATTACGCTCAGCCAAAATACTTTCAACTGCATTTTTACGAATCGTATCAGCCTTCTTCAAAACCTGTAGAAACAGTTATATCAAATTAGTCACTTTGAGATGAAGATAGTCTTGGGGGTTACACCAGCAATCAAAATTTATTTTTCTGATAAATACAGAACATTGAACACTTTCAGAAACACAGCTTGTACATTCATGTTAACATACTAAGCAGTAATTAAATCACACTTAAGATTACTGGACTAAAAAAACAAACTACTAATTTTAGTATACATAGAGATATAATTCAATGAACTGAAAAGGCACATAGCACAAACTAATTGGAGTAAATATGCAGAGGCAATTTAAAAGCAGAAAGTCCATAGAATAAGTTAAGCTAATATGGGCAATAATTATCTTATTGGAATTGAGAAATCTATTTAATATACTAACAAGGAGGCAATTTGGTCTGTTTATTGGTCCCTCCCTCTTTAATACCACAGATATATGACCTAACTGGCCTTATAACTGAACCCCATGTGGTGATTGAGTAGTGAAAGATCTTGGTTTCAAGTTTCAACAAAGAGGTTCTGGGTCAATCCCTCTGGTGTCCAACATTAATCCCCAATTTAGAATCTGAAGCAAAATTTTCCTTTTTATTTTTTTATTTATTTTTTTTTTTTTAGGGAAGTACCTACATTTATATCCTTAAGGGTAACATTGATTTCTAATGCCCATGGCAATAAAGAAGAAAGTTTAAACCAACATGATTTAATCCCTAGCTGTTTAAATTGATAATATGATACTTCAGACACCAAATGATACTACAAAGTTCTACCAAACCATATCAGTAATTCATCATTATTTGTAATATTAAAGGCATAGATGCAGACCTTTATAGCAAATAAATCACCGGTTGCTCGTTTTCTGGCAAGAAAAACTCTCCCAAATGCTCCTTGGCTGATTGGTTTCATTATTTCGAAATCTTCAATAGACGTTCGGTCCTTAGAACATTGATTGATAGGGCTCGTTCGCAGACTTCGAATTGTATCATCATCTATTGAACTGTCTTCTTCAGTCATGGCATTTGATGAGTCTGCCTTGTCATCTTCTATCTGCCCACATAGATTTACATATTTTTCCCTATAAATTTCAGAAAATTGCATAGATAGGATCAGAGAAGGTATTATTAATGTAAAAATTATGAACCAATGCAAACAAGAAAATGAAAAAGTAATAAGAGGAGAAACTAACTGTAGATTTTATTGCTAAATATTAAGAAATTTAGTGGGACTTTTATAAATTAGGAAATATATTGATGAACATCACATTTCATACAAATAACCACATAGATGTGACAAGTAAAGTTGGAACATAACATTCACTTACTGCAGTAGTTTCTCTATACGCCTTCCAAAGGTTTCTACAACAAGGGCATCCACTTTCCGGTCCTGTATGACGTATTTCAGATCTTCCAGCCGATCAAGCATATGCTCTAATGAAGTGTAGTCACATTCATTTACACTTGCAACAGAGCGAGCTACATCCCGTAACTTGTTTATCTGTCATTCCATGGTAACATTGGAATATGAAAATAACCAGCTAACTGATCAAATTATCAAAATTTACTATTAAGTATTAATGCTATTATGATCTCCGGGGATAAAACTCAACGCAACAGTATACCTGCTGATCATTTTGTAACTCTGTCATTGTTCTGTGTCCACTTAGCAGCAATTCAATCTGACTAGTACGTGGTGTCAATAATGGTGATCGAGGTGTTAAGCTTCCAGCTGATGAAGTTTTTGTCCCGATATCAGTAGCATTCAGATTTTTGTCACATGATATTTCACGCAAAACATTCAGATCTTCCAAGATAAAAGCATTATCAGTATCAGGAATACGATCAAGCATATCTTCAGAGCCTCTACGAGACAAGTTATTTTGCTTTGGTGACAACTCATTTAAATCGTCATGCATACTTGATGTAGACGCAACTTCAAGACTTCCTCTTGGAGAATCAATGCTTCTTGGTGTGCTTTTCGGTGTCCATGAATCCAGTAACTTTTCAAGAGTTTCAGCAACCCTATCCAGACGTTCGTTTACAGTTAAACCTTTCAAGTCACATCTATCAGCAATTGTGCATATTCGAGAGTGTTCTTCAACATGCACAACTGGTATTTCAACCTCACAAATACGACAAATCATTGAATTCTCATATGATACAGTTTGTTGTTCCCCCCAATAAGCCCAAGAAACTTTTGTCAGTCTTGAGGATGGAGGATGGCAAGATGGAGTATCCGGATTTTCAGTACTGAAATTATCACTACTAGCTTTTTTTTCATTTTTAATTTGCAATGTTTCTGACTTATCCTTTAAGGGTGTATCAACAGAATCAGAGCCCTTTCGATTTTTCCCAGGAGCAGATGGAAGTTTCTTCCAAGATGACATCCTATAGCTGCTTGAATCAGGAGTTTTGGCAGTGCCAACCTCCACATTTAAAGTTTCAATAGTCGAATTCTGATCGACGTGATCTTTTTTCAAAAGCATACTGTCTTGTTCCTGCTCAAGCGATTTTGTCCTCTGCTTCTCATTCATTAACTTCCCACCAACCAATGGACCGCTAAAGTCCTGCTGTGCAATTTCCAGAATCTGTTGTGGATAAACTCCAAGATCACTGAGTTGGTGGAGACCCAAAATATGATCGTCTTCATAACCAGTCTCTTTCTGAAACTGCACAAGCCTAGTGCATCGAGTAAGAACGAAAAGAAGGCGAGTATGGGCTTGTTTGAGAATTCCCATCGGTAACTCTTGACGTCTATCATCTAGACTCTGAACAATAGCTTCACATTTCACCCAAAATTCACTAGGTGTCATTGTGGCACATTGCCGAGCTATCAACAACAGATCCTCCAAATCCTCCCTCCATTCCGGATGAGAATCTGAAGTCTTTTCAAGTGTACCCACCAAATCACCAGCTAATACTCCTAAGTCAGCATTCACTTCTTCCTTTAACCTGTCAAACTTTGCCCTGATTGCCACCATAACCTCCTGTAATTAAGTTTATTAACAAACATTTACAATGTATATAAAACACAATTAGCATTAAAAAATACATATATGACTACTAATTAATGCAATCTAATAAAGAGAATATACCTCCATGTGACCCAATGCCCGAGACTTCCAAACGGGAAAAGGCCGAACTCCTTTGGAATTAAGCTCATGAGAGAAGCTCTTGATTTCTGGAGCTTTTTTCTTCCGGCCACTTGTGACACGCAAAATAGCCTGGAATCTTGGAGATTGAATTTCCTTGGCAAATGCTGCATGAGTAACCTATATAATCCACCAAGTAAATAATGTAACTCAGTTTACTCGAACTCAATTTCATGTGTTGTATACATACATGTATGTATCTAATTAATCAACATCTTTGATTTTTATTTTGTTACCTCCAAATCTGGATTGAGAGGTGATGGAAATCGCAACGATTTAGACTGACACCACGGAACCTTTTTGCCTATCAACAATTACACAATCCTGAATTAAACAATCAATTTTTCCCAACCATTTCATAAGCCTATTCTACAGAACAAAATAATACATCACAATTCAATTAATTTCTCATTCACGCATTAAAAAAAATATTAAAAAAAAACCTGTTTCGGAGGGCGTTTTGCTTTGAGGAACAACGACTTTGGGCTCACACTTGTCTTTTTTAACCAAATTCTTGAGATTAGGAGTTCCAGCTGAAGAAGAGAACCTGAGCGGCGATGGCGACGGAGACGGAATCGGCAACGATCTCGTTTTAATGTGGTTCAAACCAAGAGCAGACGCTTGAAGTATCAACAAATCGTCGTTTTCCGATTGCTCCAGCTGGCTCTGCTGCTCATCATCATCTTCCGAGTTAAAACAATCGTCGTCCGCCGCCACGCTATCCTCCTTCTTCCCGCGACGATGCGGAATCGGAGGAATCTTCCTCAACTTAGCTCGGGCCGACGACGGCGGTGTGGACGTCGACGGTGCCGATGTGGATGGATCTTGATTGTCTACCGAATTCGACATGACATGGATTAATAAAAACTTTGCGTATCTTTTGGTATCACTAATTTCGTCGTTCGTTGCATTGCGGGATAAATTTTCCGAGAAAAGATTAGAAGTTTCGAGAGGGCGAGAAAGAGAGAGAGAGTGTGTGTGAGGTTTTCGCGGGAAGAGAATGTTTGAGGGTGACACGAAGGAAGAAATCAGTTTTGAGAACAATTTGTAGTTTATTATTATTATTATTATTTTATAAGAAGAATTTGTATTTATATTCGATTTCTAAACGTGCATGCATGCCGCGAATGGGTTTACTGTTGGTGGGTTTTTTTTTTAAAAAAACAATGTTGCACTTGCCATGTTGGTGGTTTTCTTTATTCTGTTTTTTTTTATAAAAAATTTTTTAAATGATTTTAAAAATATTCTCTACTTGTTTTAACCAAATATATTAATAATTAAATAATAAATAAATAATTAAACTACTTTTTAAAAAAATAATTAAATAACAAGTATTTTTTTATATATAAAATAACAAGTATTTTCGAGTATTTGAAAAATAAAAAAAATTATAAAATTGAAAATACTTTTAAATGTATATTAGAATTTTAAAAATAAGAAATTAAAATGATCAAATGTTTCTAAATAGATATAAAATGTTTGTTTTTCAAGGGTTGACATTATTGTATCATTTTGATTTTATTTTATTTTATTTTTAAAAGAGTATCGTTTTGATTTTAGGAAATAAGAATATTTTTATTCAAATATGTGAAAATTTTAATAGTTTTAAAGGTTGATTAATTTTCGAGATCGAAATTATGAAATTTTAATTATTCACATCAAAATTGACTATATATATATATATAATCATAAGAAATAATAATTTAAAATGTACATTTTTGAAAGCTTAATTTTTTTTAATCAAGAAAAGCTTATTCTCTTTTTCAAAAAAAAAAAAAAACAAAACAAAACAAACAAGGAAATCTTATTTTCAAAAATCTTAATAAAAGCACTATTTCCTTTATTTTTTTTAAGTTTTATATTTTATAATATAATAATACCAATTATTTCAAATTAATATCAATATTCAAAGTTTTATATATATATATATAATCACTTTTCAAAGTTACCAATATATTTCTTAATGCATATTGTTTTCATTTTGGTCATTTTACATGACCACATCGAAATTTACCATAAGTTTAAAATAAATAAATTAACTAACATATTTTCATTGATTTATTTTTTAAATAAATTATTCTTAAAGTGAGTTTACTGAAACACCCACATGCTTTTCTTTAAAGTATATTTTTTTCTAGTAATAAAAATTCGACACAGAAAGAGTCACGTCTATTGGTACCTACCTAAATTATCTATCTTCATAATCTCTATTACATAAAACAAAAAAAAAAAATGATAATAATAAAAATAATAATAATAACCGGTCTCTTCCACTTTTGGTGGTCGGGGTTCCAATCACACTATGTGCATTTCAGAAGCATGAGTGAGGAGTTTTCTCCTGATTTATAGAAGTAGATATCTAGACTGCATATTATTGTCTGAACCGACAGTTTATTGTAATAGATGTAAGGCTTAAAAAAAAGGGGGGGTTTAAAAAAAATTAAAATAAAAAATAAAAACTCCCCTAACATTTTAACTATTATTTGATGTGTAAAAATGTATGCTTTTATTCAACACTACACCATCCCTTAAAATTTAACACCGTTCGAAATCCGTTAAGTTTGACCAACAACCCGCTACGCCCTTTCAATTTATTTTTTTTACTTATAAAAAAAATAAATTTATAAACAAATTAATAAAAAATATATATAACTTTATAAATTTATATGAAATAACTATAAAAAAAAATGGATAAATCAAAAACAAAACAAAAATTAGAAAAAAAAAATTTTAAATTAAAATGTAATACACTTTACAAAAGTTAAAATTTATTTATAAAAAAAATAATTTTTGCTTAAAAAAAAATCTTATTATTTTATACATTTAAAAAAAATGTATTTTTTATTTTGTTTAAAAGTTATTTTACATAAATTATATAAATAAATAAATAAATAAAGGGTCTAACAATTTTATGGTTGGTCAACCTAACGAGTAACGTTGTTAAGTTGCAGAGGATGATGTTGAATAAAAACGTACTTCTTTACACATACAACAATAATTAAAAGGTCAGAGGTATTTTTATTTTTTCATGATACAGCTTTATAATAGAAAATAAATTATATCATGAAAAATAAAAACAAAAGAAATATTATAAAAAGAAAAACAAAATCTCACAAAGGATTTCAACTTATCAATTATGCCAATAGTAGCATTAGTAGTAGCACCGTTAGCACAGATGGAACTGGTGTGATAGAGAACTATGTAAAACAAAGAAAATAAATTAGGGTGAATCAACGTTAATTGTAATTTCCCAATGAATTAATAAAAATATATTAAAATAATAGCATTAATAAAAATAAAATATAAAATATGTGTACCCCAATGGACGAACGGTAAACATATCGTCTGAAAAATCGCGACCCAAGCCTCTTATATTTTGGTTATATTTAATGGCGTCGTCTATTAGGCAATTGTTCTTAGATATGGAAGATAGACATGTTGGAATGGTTGACAATTATCTGAACCGTGGTAATGGATATGTTATTATGACAACATATTGAAGTTCTTTTGATTTTGGATTTCTTAGTTGGGTTTCATTTAATGTTCTTTTGTTTTTTGTTTTCTTGGTTTGTTAATTATGTTTTCTTCTTTGCATGCCCAAACCTTAAGCGACCACACCTAAAGTCCACTTTTCTTTTCATCTTCAAGGTAATTGATTGTTGCTATGTTTTGTGGTTGGTTATTATAATAAGCAATTTCTTGTTGATTATGGGTTTCATTATTGATCATTGTTCTTAAATGTTAGTTATGGTTGCTTTCTAAATCATTAAGGGCTCATCATGTAGCTATTTTTAAACCCGTTTTTGTTTTTGTTTTCCAAAAACGATTTTGAATTCTGGTTTGTTAATCGTTTTTCATTTTATTTTTAAAAAACAAAAACAAAATGAAAAATAAAACCAATGTTAAAAGTGAAAATTTTGAAAAACATATAAAATATATTTTCTAAATTTGAAAAACAAATTGAGAAACAAAATTTTAAAAAAGTCCTTGACTTTTGATAGACTACTCTCATGTTACTCGACTTTCTACTGCTCTCAACTCTCAACTTTTCCTCCATAGCTAATCTCTGTAGATTCGACTCAGGGTATGTCTTCTTCTTCTTATTCTTCTTCTGCAGATCTTCTTTTTTTTCTTTTTTTTTTTCTTTTTTTTTTTTTCTTTCTTAAACCAAAAATAGTGTGGATCTATGTAGATGTACACTAATTTTTGCTAAATTTATTATATGTAATCCTTAAATATTTTTTTTTGTAGTGATTATTGGGGAAAATATATTGCCAAAGGCTGTTGTGGAAGCTTTGAGCAATCTCTGGTAAATAAAAATTATTGTTTAGAAGTGTGTTGTTGTTGTTGTTGTTGTTGGTTGTCTGATGGCTTTTACGAGTTGGAAGTGTGTGTATTGTTGTTGGTTGTCTGATGATTTTTATATTTGGTTTAGTGCTTGTTTAGTTGAGTTTTCTACTGCCTCAAAAGGTCTACCAACGTCTATTTGAGTTTTTTTTAGAGTTGTTTGGTTGGACTTTTGAGATTGTCTATTTTAAATTGAGTAGATGCTAGTAGGGTTTAAACTAGGGGTAGGCACCAAAATCGGAACCAAACCGAACCAATGCTGAACCGAACCAAAAAGTGCAGTTCAGTTCAGTACATCAATTATTTTTGGTTCAAACTGGTTTAAATTTATAAAACCGAATTAATTTCGATTTTAAACCGGTTTGGGTTTTTGAAAACCAGTTTGATCCGAAAACCGGATATATAAAGGAAAAAAAAAAAAACCTAATCTCTCCGCTTTCCATTTTATCATCTCCCTTTAGACTCTTAGCCGCTTTCCCTATTCTTTCTCCCCTTACAAAGGCTTTCCCTTCCCTTTTACCAACCAGAACCACTCTTTGTCACTAAAAGTCTTCGATCTTCATTGTCTTCTCAACATCTTCTTCTCCATTTCTCTCTTCGACTGCTCTCTCCGACCAGCCCAGATTAGGTTTTTATTTTATTTTATTTTATTTAGTTTGGGTCTTTGTTACTTTGATTTTATTATTCTACAAAAATTAATTAAAAACCCATTTTGAGCAGAATTTGTACTCATAGAAATGCTTTTGTTTACAGAAGTTTTGAATAGAAATTCTAGATAGAGACAGAGAGAACACGTTCAAACATCAAAGACTTGCTTTACTTATGATTGAGGAACAAAAGAAGACATTAATAGCGCTTTATTTCATTTGTGATTGTTTGTATTATACATATATAAAAATAAAAAAATAAAAAATAAAAAAGAACAGAGCTCGTGCTCTTGTTTCTAACTTTATTTTTTATTTTTGATTTTTTCCAGCTCTCTCCACGCTGTATGTTTGTGCGTGTTAAAGAGAAGAAAAAGGTTGTCATTTTTACTTGGAAGCACAACAAATTATCATGAATAATGATTTTCTTCTGTTTAATGTGAAAAAAAAAATTAATAATAAAGTTTTCAATTTTTGGATTTTTTTGACATAATTTTTTTTTTAATGAATATGGAAGTGAATATTAGTTAGGTTTAATTTTGGGCTTTTGGATTGAATTATAAAAATTGATGAAAATCAGTAGTCAAATGCCTAAATAAGCATTCAACATTAAAAAAAAAAAAAAAACAGTTCAGTTCATTCGGTTCACATATCTTAATCGGTTCAAACCGGTTTCATTTTATTAAAACCGAAATATTTTCGATCCAATTTGGTTTTATCCAAAACCGAACCGAACCGAACTTTACCCACCCCTAGTTTAAACCTCTACTAGACAAAAGCTCATGGGGAGGTGCTTCTCCAAATAGACCTTTAAAAAAAAAAAAAAAAATTCTACCAACCAAACAACTATAATTTTTTTTTGTCAAAAACTCTATTTCTAATAGATATACTATAAGTAGATCATTTACTAATATAGGTTTTTCAAAAACTCAACCAAACAAGCTCTTAGAAGTGTGTATTGTAGCCGGTTGTTTGATGACTTTTATGAATAATGGATGATATCTTGAATGATATCGAAAATCAATGATTCTGGATAAAATTAACAAGTTCAGTTTTAAACAAAGTCGATTGGAAAATTATTGACTTGGTTTTTATTTATTTTTTTGATTTTATAGAGATAATACTTCATTGGTTTTTTGTTAGTTTGTTTTGACTTCAAATAAACAAATAAAATTACAAAAATGAGAGTAAATCGGAATGTCTATCTGTAAAGGCATGAGGGTTCATTTTACATTTTATATTTCAAAAGCAGGAGGGTTCATGGTGGGCTTGTTGACCCCATCTGCACATGACCATGGCTCCAGGCAACTGCCTGATTTTTGTTAAGAATGGGCAGCTAGGGCCTGGGCGGTTGTGGATTATGACCACCGTTGTACCACCTCCCATTTTTACAGTTGGCTCTACTGCTACCCCACCTGCATTTATGAGATATTGCCATGTCCTAAAGCACAAAAACCCCATCTGTAAGGATTTGGATGATTTGATGGGGCTAGTTATAATTACAGGTGTATGTATATATAAGAGATTTGATCGAGAATTTTATTGATATTATCTTAGTTATGATTAAATTTTATTGATATGTTAATTGATAGAGAAGGAGAAGGTAGATCAATTCTTAATATAGACTTATCTTCATCAAATATAGCACTAATGAGTAATGTTAGAGCTAAAATAGCAAAAACAATGTGGTGAGATTAACAAGTAATAGGAGGTGATGTCTTGTAATAGGAGGTGATGTCTTCTGCAATTTATTCATGATCTTATGTAATTAAATTATGTCAATGTTTGTTATGAGAATTTTAATGAAATATAATCGTAATCTACGATTACAGAAATTGATAGTTATGTATTTTTTATTATTGCAAACAAATCAGATATCATATAATCCTTTTTATAAATCAATTAAAAATGATCAAATGGTCTGTATGACATGATTAAATTCAAGTTATTATATTATTATGAACAATTGTATAATTATTTCACATATATATATATATATATATATATATATTTATAAATTATAAATTCAAGTGAATGAAATTAAATATCACAACCTTATAAAATATTTTATAGATATGGGAGAGTCAAATTACATATGTAGATGTTCTTCAGTTTTTGATATTTTCAGTTAATCTAATGGACGTGTTTTTATTGTTTTCATTTTCAGAATACAGTTTTCAGTATATGTTATAAGACTCGCGTTCAGAATTCAAAATTGAAACTAAAAATAGTGTTTTCATTTTCATTTTCAAAAAACAGTAAATGAAAAATATTTACAAGACGCGCTCCAACTATTATCGATTTGATTTTTGCTGCTCACAACTTTGTATTCTATTTCTGACTGTTGGTAATTCAACATTTTTCAACAGGATATTAGTGCCGTCATAAATGATGAAATATATATATATATATGTTTTCAACGATATAAGGCAATTACTGAACTGTTTAGACTATAATTACCATGAACTGTCCATAGAAATAGAAAGAGTGACAAATTTAAAATTTAATATCTATTTGTAAAATTATAGCATTGTTAAATTAAATTATTTTTTATTTCATTTGTATGCATTAGAAAATAATACTATCAAGCTTAGGAGTAGAGGCTGCATAGAGCAAGAGGGGGCCATTGTCGTCCCTAAAGTTTTCAAATTTTCCAAATTTGACTCTTTGTCAATTTTTATAAAATTCTTAATTTTTTAGATATTTATGCTTTTACCCCTATTACATTTTTTTTTTTTTGTTTTCTAATGTTATTTATTTATTTTTTGAAACAATTTTCTATATAAAAAATACATTTAGATCTTGTTTTTCAAGTCTGAAGTCTTAATATGTTTCACTCAAATCACATAAAAAATATCTTTGATTCTATACATTGTATTTCTCTCTATGTATCTTAAATATAAATGAAAATCGAATTATAAAATATATATTCTATCCTAATTAATATTATTTTCTCATTTAACTAATTTTGTTCTCTATTGCAATTTTACTTATCTCACCCAAATACCATGTCATATTTTTGATGTGTTATTTATTTTAATATAATTAATATGTGTTAATTTATATATTTAAAATATGTCAAACAAACATATATTGACATATATTCATATTTAGCTATTAACATATTTTACCAAACAAACTTTTACCATTTTTAAAAATTAAACTAGTTTTTGGATGTTATACAAATATTAGGAGTACAATTAAATTTAAATTATTTTAATTTCTAACTCTCAAACTTTATTATTGAATTATGAATTAAGAGCCATAAGGTTTTTCTATATTATTTTTAGAGTAATTTTAGACATTTCGACTCTATATCTCAATTTGTATTCCAAATACTAATGTACCAATTGATAAATGAATACATCTTAACATTATTTTTTATTAATTTTATTCTTTTAAAATACCTTCTAAGATACATGTTAATATAACTCATTAATTTATTATGCATCCGCCGTAAAAAATTTTTGACTCCGTCCCTGGACTCAGGCTTGAAGTCGAATTCCCTACGAACCACAATTTCAGGTGTAATCCCAACACTGTAAGTTACTTTTTTTTTTAATATATATATATACACGCACAAATATATAATAGTATTATATAATTAATCAAATTTGTCACTATTTGAGAGGGGATACTTTGTGAAGGATTGCATAAAGATTCTTGAGAGTTTTGGCAATAAAATGCTCTTCACTCCGGTCAACGAAGACATATATATACAAACAGGATGATTCTCTAGTAATGACGTTGTGAAATTATAAGTTAAAGATATCTAACCACAACTACACATTCATATTAGAAGTGTGTATTTATTAACGTAGGGTTGTGGACCCACTGTGAATATGTGTCTGTGGTTGGACGTCTTGAAATTATAAAGTCATGACAGTTCTGATTAAAGAAGTATTATATACAAAAATGTTCAAGTCAGTGCGCACTAATATAACTTCATCGGTGCACACTGATATAACTTCATCGGTGCACACTGATATAACTTATTCGGTGCACACTGATATAACTTATTCAGTTCACACTAATGAAGTTAGATTTACATACTTTGATTCCAATTGTATATGTATTTGTTAAAACTTCTCCATAATCAATGGTCCATATTCATTGATACTGATATAGTTATATCAGTGCGTTCTGATGTGAATGAGACCGTATATATGATAACTTTAAACAGAGAGATCCCTACATAATTTAAGAATTTTTTTAAGCATTATACCTATCTATCACAATTTTTTAAATATAAAAGCATTAGAAAATTGAGAGAAATATAGGAAATTTTTTTAAAAAATAGTTCTAATACTTGAAAAATTCTCAAATTTTATTCATAAATAGATTTTAATGAACTTATCATAATAAAAAAAAAAAATCAGATCAAAATTTATAAAAATCAATATGATTTCATTAAGGTTCTTACCGATATTAAAATAAGGGGTTTCTCATTTGAAAGTTAATAATAATAATAATAATAATTCTCTAGTCATGACCAGATCTAAAGTTTTATGTGCAGTCCCAAAAATATCACATGTGATAATCCATATGAATTGATGGATCAACATAAAAAGCTTTAGGTCTGAATGTCTGATTTTAACTAGAGTATGATCAAATATATATAGACATAAAATGTTTGCTTTTTGATTGGTTGACATTATCAAACTTGTATCGATTTATTTTAATTTGATTTTATTTTTAAAAGGAGTACCTTTTTTTATTTGAAAGGTATACAAGATTATCATTTTGGTTTTAAAAAATAAGATTACATAAATTCAAGGTTTTTTTAAGGAAGGAGGGACTCAAACCCACAATCTTATGATGTAGATGTAACTTGTGAGGGGTATATGAGCAACCTCAATTTATCATTAAACCGTACATTTATAAAAGTTGGTTTTCAAAAATATTAATAAAAATATTAGAGTAATGATAGACTGTCTAAAAAATATACTCAAATTCATAAGAGCATCCACATTGGTAAGACCCAAAAACAAGACCCATTTGTTGCCACATTATCAAAAATGAGTCTTCTTTTTAAAGAATGGGTCTTCCCATTTGGGTCCTATTTATTTGGGTCTCTTTTTCCACAATGAGGCTAAAATAAAAAAAAGAAAGTAGATCCATTTTTTAAACTTTTTTCCAAACAATTATTACTCTTATTTAAAATATTATATATATAATAAATAAATTATATAATATATTTTAAATATCAACACTATCGATAATTATTTAACTAATTATAATTAATTTAAAATAAAAAATTTATTAATTTAAAATTATCACAACCGAATTACATCAACAACAAAAATAAATATTTAAAACAAAATATGTGTACGATTAGACATGGCGCCGATTTCGGTTCGGTTCCGGTTCCGGTTCTGAACCTTTAAAACCGGTTCCGATACCATTTTTAAAGGTTCGGTTTTGGTTCCGATTCTGGTTTTGAAGGTTTGGTTCCTGTCAGGTTCCGACGGTTTGGGTCTAGCAGTTCCAAAGGTTCGGTTTCAATTCCAATCTGGTTTTCGACGATTCAGTTTCGGTTCCAGTTTCGACAATTTCGTCTGTTCCGATGCTTTAGTTCCGGTTCCTGTTCCGGTTCCGACGATTTTATAATTATAATTAAAATTATTTATATTTTTTTCATTATATATATAGTTATTGAAATTAATAATAATATATTTAAATTTAAATAATTGAAATATATATATATTAAATTTATTTATATTTTTTCATGATATATATAATTATTGAAATTAATAATTATATATTTTAATTTAAATCATATATATATTTATAAGCCCAACTCAAATCCAATGATTGGGAGGTATTGGGAACCCAACCCAATCATTGGACAAGACCCAAATTGGGTTCCAAATTTAGAACTCAATTTGGCTCTTGTTGAGTGGAGCCCACAAATGAATCCTTTTTTTAGATCCATTTTCTCACCATTGTGGTAAGTATTGGATCCAAAAAAAGTGGATCTTTTAAAAGTGAGTCTCTTTTGATCACCAATGTAGATGCTCTAACAAATATATACCATCAGAGCAACCTCAATTTATCATTAAACCGTACATTTATAAAAACTGGTTTTCAAAAAATGTACTCAAATTCATAACAAATAGCATTGAGTTTGAATTTGGGTAAATTTTTTTGGACAGATCAACCTTACTCAAATTATTATTTACTTATTTTTCTATAACTTTTATATTTTATAATTGCATAATACCAATTAAAAAATGGGCCTGATAACGCGAATCCAGTCCAAACTTTAAAAGGTCTCATCACAGTATCACACACGTTCACGTTTCACACACAGACCAGCGCCACTCACAGACAGTGTCTGCGGCACTGCCGAAAAAATGTTGACCATAATCCGCAGAACCGCCCCGATTCTCCGTCTCAAATCATGCTATTCGGATCTTTTCTCGAACCGCCTTCTCCACAGTCGGAGCGTAGGTCGACGAAACGGAGCTCCAACCGGTCTCTACGGCTTCGAACACTTGAAAGCCGCCAAAGGCTTTCAACGGTTCGTCGACGATGCCATTGAAAGGTAAAATGAATTCATTTTTTAAAAAGAGAAAGTAACAGAAATATATTCGTTTGTTGTCATGGAAAAAAAGTTCAGGTTTTGAAGTAGCTAAATTTTATATTTTCATTCAGCGAAGCAAATGAGAACATAAAATTTTGATTTTTGATTTTTTTTATTCTTATGTGCTGTTTGGGAGATGAGAAAATAATTAAGTTAAATTCCATCTGGAAACATGATATTTATTCTTCGAAGTGTTGTTTGGTTGCTGAGAATGTAAAGTGCAAGAAAAGGAAAAAAAAAAATGGAGACTTTGACGGTTTGATTGCTACACCGTTTTTCTTTGATGAGTTATTATTATTATTATTTATTTTTAAATTCTTAATCATCAAAAAGAACAAAATAATAATTATAATAAATAAGGTTGATACTTCATTTAGTTAGCATTTCCAAGGAATTTTCAGCTAGCTGGTTCATGTTTACTGTTGTTTCTAAGTTCTAATTTTTGTTATTAATATTTTCAATTCAATTAGGTCGGCGGAACTTGTTAATTTTATATCTGGGAAGCCTTCATCTGCTGAAGTTATCCGAGCAATGGATGAAATTTCAGATACAGTAGGTTCTTTTCCTTTTTTTATTTTATATTTTATATTTTATTTTATTTTATTTTATTTATTTATTTATTTATTGTGTTGGTATTATTAATTCATTTTTAGAGTTTAGAGAGTGTTGTAATTGCAGTCTTATTTTTCAGGTCTGTTGCGTTGTTGATTCTGCAGAACTTTGTAGACAAACTCATCCTGAAAGGTTACTTTCTCCATGTTTTGTGGTTTTTTTTTTTACCTCCTTATAAGTGTGATAAAAATTTTAGAACCAATATGCATTATTCTTGTTGGTATGTAGTATAATTTCTGTTTCTTTTTCATTTTTACTGCTATCAGAGAATTCGTTGAGGAGGCTAACCAGGCGTCAATGAGAATTAATGAATATCTACATGTGAGGTGACCAATAATCCATTTGGCAAACTTTCTTGCCCAGTGCATGCTTTTGATCTTCCTATTTGTAGTGAAATTGTGATATAGCTATTATTGTTTTAATAGCTATGAGCACAAGTTAACTATTTAATAAGTTCTATTACTGAAACGCCTATACTACTATTTCAGCCACCTTATTTGACAATGAGCTTAAACGCCCTCTTCAGTCTTCAGTACTTAAAGGATTGAACCCAACGCTTTTACATGTCTTAAATAATATGATATCGGTCTCGTTGACACCTGTCTGAAATAGCAGAGTTCTTCTAGTATAAATTGATGAGCCATTGCTATTAATCTCATAACTGTGTTTTTTGTTGTTGTTGTGCAGTATCTCAACACAAATCATACCTTGTATGATGCGGTGAAAAAAGCGGAACAAGATAGTCATTTGCTTTCCAAGGAAGCTCGTAGGGCTGCCAATCACCTGCGCATTGACTTTGAGAAGGGTGGCATTCATCTTTTTCCTCGTATGTATAGTATCATAATTAATTTTCGGTCTGTCATTGCACAATTCTCCACTTTTAGAAAATAAAAATCACACTTTGTTTTGCAGAGAAACTAGATCGAGTAAATCAGCTAAATATAGATATTTTTCATCTGGGCAGGGAGTAAGTAATATCCTTTCCCGTGATACCCTGCTTCTGTATCCAGTGGTATATTTAATTGATAAATCATGTTTGATAAGTTATTCAAATGATTCATAGTGTATGAATTGGATATGAATCAGGTTTAGTCAAAATATTATCACTGACCCAGGTCATGTGGATATATTTCCGGTATCACGCATCCCAAAACATGTACACCATCTCCTTAAGCCTATTTATCGAATAACATCTAGAACATCAAATGAGTCATTGAGGTCATGGGATAACAGAAAAGAAAAAGGATTCCGGATAACAACTGAGCCACGCACTCTACATTCTATTCTGCAATGGACGTCAGATGATGAGGTATCATTTGTATTTTGTTTGCATATATCTGGGTTTTTTCACTTTTTGTTGCATTCTAGTGAATTTAAGACTGTACGGTAACATGGAAAAAATTGAGCAAAATGTTGATCCTGCCTGCTAGAGGTGAACTCTAGCTTGATAATTTTGAAATTTCTTTTATTGATATTCTCAAAAGAGGTAGTTAACTCACTTAAGATTCTGTTTAGAAAAAGAGCTGACACATTTTAATTGCCCCCATTTAAATTTATTTTTCTGGCAGTCATCTAAACTTCACTGTGCTTTTTTCTTTCTCCCTTCTTTTTTCTCCCTTTTCTTTCAGATTAGGAAGATGGCATATGTGAAAGGAAATGCTGTTCCACATGCAAACCACGAAGTTCTTGATAAGTTAATAGCAGCCCGCCATGAGCTTTCTCAGGTTGTTTATTATCGTATGCAGAGTGGAAATATATATAATGTTATGAGTCACTTCAACAAATAATCTGTTGATCTGATAATCAGTGAATATGTTTATATACTTACCATTTTGAATGTGTATCTCTTAACCTCTAGATTGAAGGCTTTTAATTTATGACATTGGAGAAGTCTCTTTAATGTTACTGCAAAGTTTTTTTGCTATGTATGAACACTTGCAGGCGTCATTTTATCAGTAACCATAAATTGACCTTCGCCATTAGCTGTCAGCTATATGAGATTTAATGCGTAATGATTTTTATAGGAGGAGAGATTTGTAGCCAAGCTAGAAATGGGGTAGGAAATTTTTTTTTAGTGGCTGTCAGATGATAATTATTAAATTCCATCATTGTATGGGTTTGTGATGTGAATGTGTTTGGTAATAATTATCTTAATGAATATATTTCATACATTATTAGCCTGATTTATGCTTGAGAAGTATCGTTTCAGGTGTCAATTCTCCTATTTACCAGAATGTTTGTGTACTTGTGTACGTCGTTGGCATTTCTGATCGCAGTTTTAGCAGCTGATCTATTATTAGCCAGCCTTTTGTGTTCCAATGATGATAATTTGTTTTGCACATTTGTTTTAACAAATACATGAGTGGAAGTTTTGGGAATTTAAATGACTATCAAATTTGAAATCATATGAGAGAAGCTGATCTGTGGATATCAATGATGGTTTTGTCAATGAATTTCCTATTCAGTTTTATGAACAAATTAACCTCGGATTAGTAATATATAAGACTATATCTTTTAAGGGCTTAGGAACTTAATCGAAATGATTCATGTTTGTTTTAGTTTGGCAGAAAATTATTGCAGACATATTTAAGCAATTAGCCACTTGAGCAAAAAGGACAATTGGTTCATATGCTACTATAAAATTTTATGCCTCATTAGTTACAGCTTTTATTGTAAATCTTATGTATTTGGGTAGCAACTGAAGCTTTTTATTATATGTTACAAATATATGACACTCATTTTTTTTTTCTTTTACTGACGACTGCAGATAATGGGGTGTAGATCTTATTCTGATTTTATGGTGAAGCCAAATATGGCTTCATCACCGGATGTTGTGATGTCCTTTTTGCTTGAGATGAGTAAGATGATTAAGCCAAAGGCTGATGAGGTATTATATTTTTTTTCAAGCATATTTGTGAGGTGTGAGGTGTTTCTACTTTCTCATTTTCAGTTAAGATTATATAGTAGTTTTTGTAATTGGTGGGTTACTTTTCTTTTAGGAGTTTAAGGCAATTCAGGACTTCAAGAGGGAAAAAAGTGGTCAAAGAGGTGTAGATTTAGAGCCATGGGATGAGGCATACTACACAGCAATGATGAGGTCTTCTGCATATAATTTGGACTCTTCGGTAAGTTATGATTTTGCTCATTCTGAATGTTGAATGTAACCAGCAGAGTTCTATTTAGTTGCTGTTCTCATGAGTCATGACAGATGGTGACTTGATTTTGTTCCTGTTTCTCTGCAATCATGTTATGGAGTACGGTTTATTGTCCTTGATGAGATGTGCAATTATTTCTTTTGCAGGTTGTGGCATCATATTTTGCTTTACCGCAATGTATTGAGGGTTTGAAAATGCTGGTGGAGTCTTTATTTGGTGCAACATTTCATAGTGTCCCCATGGCCCCGGGCGAATCATGGCACCCAGATGTGCTTAAAATGTCTCTTCATCATCCTGAAGAGGTACATGCATAGATGATTGAAACAAATCTTATCATTTGGAGCGAGTATACCGTACACAATGTTGTCTATGTATCCCGAATTTTGATGTAGAGTAGAATTTTATAAGTTTGTTGTACCTTTGTTTCACTAAAATTCGATATAATCATAGACTTGTTCAATGACTTGGATCAACCATGGAGGAGTGGCATGGATTTTGTTTATCTTAGGTTCAATCTTACCAGTCAGAAAATGATAGGAACACACACACACACACACACACATACCCTTGTTTAAATTTTACACATTGTTTCCTCCCCTTCTCAATTCAAAACCTTCAGAATCCTACTTTTACTGCTATTATCAAAGGTTGAAAGAATTTTGTTTTACTGTTCACTGTTTTGCTTGTCCAATTATATTTTGACTTTATTTTGCTGTTCTTTCATGTCTGCTCCAACCTCTATTGAAGCATTATATATTTGTTTCAGGGTGACATGGGGTATCTGTACCTTGATTTGTACTCAAGGGCAGGCAAGTATCCAGGTTGTGCTAATTTTGCGATTAAAGGGGGGCGTCGGATATCTGAATCAGAATACCAGCTTCCCGTATGTTCATAGATTCTAGAAATATTCTCAGTTTTCTGTTTATAGGTGTTTCAACTAGCATACAAGGTGGTACTTGATTAGTTTAACTATTTCCTTTCGGAATTTAAAGATTTCTCCTAATCAAATTCTATACGTTGAGCTAACTATCTTCTGCTAGCATTAGAGTCCTTTAGATTATTAGTAGAATGCCTAACTGTTAATTAGTCCAAGCGTTTTTTTTTTCAGTTCCTTTGAGGGCATTTGCTGGATAACCTTGCATAATTTCGAGTTTCCAAACTCCCAAGCTAGACTTGATAAATATGCAGTTCACAGTATAAGTACTGTACAGCATATATATTTGTAGTTTTTGGTACTTTATTTGGTCATGCGGCATTTTTATTAAAATGATAAATTTTTATTTAACTATTTAATGAAGTTGTGCTGCTGATTTGTTTGTTTGGTAGAAAAGCATGAAATGGGACTATATTGTTTTTATTGTTTATTTCTGGAACATTTTTCATGACAGGCAAGATCATTTTGTTTATATTTTTATAGTTTTTCGGGGATGAATAAAAAAGGCCATTAACCTTTAGTTTTCCACCAAAACAAGGTTGAGGAGCCTCACCTGAATATGGCTCCAACATAAGTATTTGTTTCACATTTGATAGTCATAAGTCGGGGACTTGAACTTCTGTTACATAGCCCAAGTTCTGTGCCCTTTTCCCCAAGCAATTTATGAGTCCAATATGTGCTTTTTGAAAATTCATTTAGAATAAATACCAATGCATTGATAATCCTGAAAGTTGCCTATGGGCTATTAAATTTAGTTTTTGTTGACATAGGTAATCCTGAATGTTTTTATGGGCTATAAAATTTAGTTCTGGCTTGCCTTTGTTTTGGTAATACTGCAGGTTGTGGCCCTCGTTTGCAACTTTGCTGGTTCACATAATTCATCAGCTGCAAAGCTTAATCATGGTGAAGTAGAAACTCTGTTTCATGAGTTTGGACATGCTCTCCATTCCTTGCTCTCAAGAACGGTATTCTATTTATATCTCAATCCCATCGCCCCCCGCCCCCCCGTTACATGGCCTTAGTCCTTTATAATAATTTATGTGTTTACTATTTTGTAGGATTACCAACACTTTTCAGGCACCAGGGTGGCTCTTGATTTTGCTGAGATGCCTTCAAACCTCTTTGAGTGAGTATATTTGTTGCAATTTTGAAAGTATTATCTTTCTTTTTAAACTATTACAAGTTGGGGTTTGGGGGAGGGGGACATGACTCAAAGAACCCACAACCTCATTGACGTAGGTGTAAGGGGTAAACCATTTGACCAATCTCATCTCGTCGAAAGTATTTTCTTTCATGAAACCCCTTTCTTGGATTAATTAGTTTTCCCAATATGTGACGTTACATGAGGTCAGACTTGATCTTGTGTAATGTCACCTTGATGCCATCAAGTATATTACATTCAAAAACTCTTCATCAAATCACAAAATGCTATTTCCCTTCCCAGTTGTTTCTTCTTGTCTTTGAATCTCCCATGTCAAATGCCATAATATATCTCGAATAAAAACAGTGGTTTGCAGATTTCATCTGTGTTGCACTCATGGTACCCAATTCTTGATGACCTTGCACATCTTACGAACAAGTGTCATGGGTGAAGGATTTCAGGGTGCAGTCAACTGGACATATTATGCTACTCTACTAAAGAGACGCCTTGTAGACCTAGCTTCGCTGCTAGAAAATGAAAATAGTCAAAAACTTTGTTGGATAAGCCCAGCTAACTAGAAAACTGTGGGAAGTGAAGGAAGATTAATTCCACAGTTAAATTCTCACCACGTTGATGAGTAATAATCTTTAGGTCAAATAGATTCAACCTTTCCATTATCATGAAATCATTAATAACTTCCTTTCATTAGCTTCATCATACAGTACCTCTTTAATGATGGTATCATCTTCATAGAACAAGCAGAGGTACATGAATGTGCTAATTTTAGTTAACAAAATTTTTATAAACAACTAATTTAATAGACTAAATTTTTAATTTTACCTACAAAAAATGAGTACAACTTTTAAGATTTATGATTGATACCCAATTTCTTCTTAATGTATGTTTTTCTGAATAAGAAGTGAAGATGAATTCTGTGCTTTAATGTCATCTTGATTCTTGACACTGATTGGTGATATCCCTAGGTACTATGCATGGGATTATCGAGTCTTGAGGAGATTTGCTAAACACTATTCAACTGGTGAAGTAATACCTGAAAAGTTGGTAGAGTCATTGCAAGGTGCCAGAGATATGTTTGCTGCAACTGAATTGCAACGTCAGGTTTATTGTTGAAGGCCAAAATTTAATTAACAAATGACTACTACATTTTCTATATGAGGTAGAAGTATTTACCAATGTTTGTGTGTTTGTTTGGCTTTCATCAGATTTTTTATGCTTTGGTTGACCAAACACTCTTTGGGGAACAGCCACACCCACCCAGAGATACAAGCTCTATCGTTGCAGATATGAAAAGGCAATATACCAGCTGGAAGCATGTCGAGGGTACACATTGGCAGATCCGATTTAGTCATCTCATCAACTATGGTGCAGGTATGTGCTTAAATTTCTGATGGACAACGCCATTTGGGGTTTAATGGCTTCAGTCTAGGATGATAAATAATTATATTCCATTGTTGTGATTGTTCCTTAATTTGTGTAGGCTATTATAGCTACTTGTACGCCAAATGTTTTGCTGCAACCATATGGCAGAAGCTATGCCAGGAGGATCCACTATCATTAACCACTGGAACCGCTCTTAGAACAAAATTATTGCAGCATGGTGGAGCCAAAGATCCGGCTGATATGTTGAATGATCTAGTAGGAGACGGGATTCTTAGACATTCCAGCGCTGGGATAGTTCCCGACATAACAAGTTTTTCAGATGAAATGAAGCTAGTCGAAGACCAGCAGAAACAGCTTGCTCTGTAACTGAATCAGAAAAACAAAAATACCAAATCAAAGGCAAAAAGGGGGAAGAGAAATTTAAGAAGTGAAAGCGGATAGGTTCCATGACATTCCTTGTAAACAGATGGCTTCCGAAAAAATTGCTGGGAGTTGTGACGGTGATATGAACTTCTATAAGATCGTAAAAAAATGGAAGATTAGATTAAACTTAAATTTTGGGGAGTTCAACATGCTCAAAACATATTTCTTTTATCTTTTTCATTTTCTTTTAACTTGTGCTACAAGGCAATAAAATAACCAACTACAGAAAGCTCTCAGCTAGTAATTTACTTTCAACTGTTGCTATCCATTTTTGGATGATAGAATTCACTTCTTCCGGCCGCTTGTCGTGAGGGCAATGTCCTGAAATAAAAGAAATAGTGAACAAATTAGAACTGCAATTTTGATTTTTTGGGGTAAAAGGCAGGCAACAACTTCTGAGAATATATTAGTAGAATGAATTACCAGCATCCAATTCCTTGATTACAACCCCAGAACAATACTCCTTAAGCATAGCCAGTTTCGATTTGGAGTCGGATATAATAAAAACATTTAATTTTATTTTATTAAGTCAAAATTTTAAAAAGTGGGGCATAAATAGATTGGTAGGGAATGTGCCAATAGCACCACTCATCGATAGATTGAAGCTGAAAATACTTTCAAGCACCACTAGCACACCGGGATCATGAGACTAAACATTTATTTCTTATTTATTTATATAACGAATTGAAAACTCTAGATTCGTTATATAATATATGGCAAATTTACCCTATAATATATATATATATATATATATATCTCATAGATATCTCAATCTATAGTTGGCTTTTAAGCCAATAAAAACTTGCCAATAACTCTAAGGGTAATGGTCAAACTCTAAAGGCAGGGAAATTGAGTGACAATTATTGATAAAGTTGTTTTTTAGTGTCAATTAGAAAACTCCAAGTAAGTTCTCAGTAATTACTTCTAAATTAAATCAAGCTCAATATTATTTTTATTTATTAAATCAGGTTAGATTAGATTATTTTGTAATATTTCAATTTAAATTAAAGAGAAGTTAGAATTACAATTTCATATTCATTACTCCTTCATTAGTATTCTATTTTTGTTTCATAATGTGTCTATGTTGATGTCAATACAGAATATATATATCGGAATTTTTTGCCATCCATTAACAAACAAGATTTGAAAATGGCTGACCCAAACTCCTGCAACAAACAATAATCGCATTATAATCAAGAGAAAACTTGAACTTCTGCAATGACTAAAAACAGGAAAACAATTTAGGGTTGAATTAAAGTTGATCATAAAATATAAATAGATATCTGACCAATCTATGGTTCTTGAATGCTGATCTCAAACGCCAGTTGCTGCGGCTGATGAGACTCTGTTGGCGGTGTTTGCTTTTGGGCAGCCTGATGCTTCTTCATCGTTTTGAATCGCCAGAATGACTGTAGGAAAAGAGCCGCATGATTCTTAATTATTATACTTTTCAAGTCAGCGGACATAAGAGCAAAGCCTACAACTTCTGTGAGTACCAAAACAGTCTTGGTTGAGATAGGGAGGTCGGACGAATGTCAGCTTGAAGCCAAGCTACAAGTCTTCAAGTTCTCCTCCAAAGAGTTCATCACCATCTCCACCATCCAAACTCTTTCACCTTTATAAACATTTAAAAATAACAAGGAGAATATATCCGATAGACATTCTCGGGTGTAAACCCCCGGGCATAACTCATGTCCGGAATCATTGATTATCATAATCAGTTTTGTAGCCCTACATACTGATTATCACGTGATTCCGGACATAAATCGTGATTCCAGACAAAAGTAATTATGTCCGGGCCATGGGTTTGCACCTGAGGATTTATATCTATATATATTCAATATATAGTAATTGTAAGATGAATTGAAGTTCAGATTGATATCTTAATTATAGAGAATTGAAAGACTCACTTTCTTGAGTGATTCTAAACAGAATTCGCGTTTTATCTTCCTTTTTAGGTACTCGGAAAGATTACAAAGCAAATCCACTGCATCAATACCTTTAGCACTATCACCTTTGGTTTCTTTCCATATGGATTCCTTATATTCCTTGACTTGCTGTTGAAGAATCTCAGAGAGATTTCTGAAGAGCATACAGTTATATTGTTGGACCATAAGTTTTCTCCTCTCTAGTCTCTACTCTTGCAGCAACAGATTGCTTATATCTCTGTTTTACAAGAAGCAATGATGATCAAAAGAAATTAAAACTTCATGTTTCAAGTAGTCGATCGTGGAGATTGCAATTACAAAAACATTGTCAAGGGTACCTCCATCTGTCCGGAGGTTCTGGCCAAAAGAACTGCAGAAAGTTGAATTTAAGTATATATATATATATATCAAACCTTAATTATCTCAAAATTAGCAAATGCTATTAACCTTATAAAGTATCACAAAACAGTTAATATGTCAGAAAATTGTATTGCATGCATATACGAACCTGAGACTTTGCAAGCCCCATCGAACACAAAATGATAATTTCCGTAGAAAATCTTTCACTCTCGTTATATTGTAATGAATAATTTCATCAGATATTCCGAAATTACAGTTTGATGTGTTGCCTTCATAGTGTCTTAAACTTTCATCACAAAACCGAATATGGCATCCAGTTAGCTTTTTGCATGCTTTATTCCAGCATATATCCTCTTTAAGTATCGAGCCCAAGTACCTAAAACATAATCAACTCTATTCTTGATTAGAAAATTTTGCACAGTTCAGAAATAATTAATATATATATTTCTCTCAAGACTTTCATCGAACACCTTGTTGTTACCAAATTTTTCGCTCTGTTTAAATAACTACTCAAATACTAAGAATTTTTTTTAAAGTAAAAAGGAGAAATTTATTAATAAAAGAAAGTGAAGAAAACAAAAAGTAGTAAAAGTAATTAATAAAAAAAGAAGCACAAACAAAAATAGATTTTAATTATTAATAAAACCACAGTGAAGCCATGTAAAATAATTAACAAATATATTTTAATTATTTAACTCACATAACCAGTCCACGAGTAAAAAAGAGCGAACAATCGTCCGTCGAAGCTTCCAAAAAAAAATTAAGAATTTTTTTTGATTGTTCGATTTTTTCAATATATATATATATATATATAATAAAGATCTCAACCATCTATCTGTAAGATGGACAAAAACATCTATTGTCGAAGTCATTAATTTTTATATATAGATTTGAAAATTAAAAAAATAAAATAAAACAAAAGTAAGTCTCTCACATAACTTCCCAAATAGTCTAAGGATGACAACATACCATTTTAATTTCCATATACGTACGTGCGTGAAGCCTTAAAATTATATGGTAAAGCTAAAAAAAAAAAAATTAATCATCCAAAAGAGTAAATAATATATTGTTATTTCAAAAATAAATGATAGGTACATCCATATACAATCTGACATAGCTAAAAACATATTTCTTTTATCTTTTTCATTTTCTTTTAACTTGTGCTACAAGGCAATAAAATAACCAACTACAGCAAGCTCTCAGCTAGTAATTTACTTTCAACTGTTGCTATCCATTTTTGGATGATAGAATTCACTTCTTCCGGCCGCTCATCGTGAGGGCAATGTCCTGAAATAAAAGAAACAGTGAACAAATTAGAACTGCAATTTTGATGTTTTGGGGTAAAAGGCAGGCAACAACTTCTGAGAATATATTAGTAGAATGAATTACCAGCATCCAGTTCCTTGATTACAACCCCAGAACAATACTCTTTAAGCATAGCCAGTTTCGATTTGGAGTCAGATATTGGATCTTTCATTCCCTGATAGCAATTACTACATCAATGAGTATTGTAACTTATAACAGGAAATCGTAGCTATCAGTAACACGAGCATGCACGTCATAGAGGGGATTGTGGTCTTGATTTTTCATACCTGTATAATTAGAATCTTTTCTTCGAATCCTTCTAATAGATAGTTGAGAGGAATCGATAGATTGAAGCTGAAAATACTTTCGAGCACAACTAGCACACCGGGATCATGGGACTAAATATATGTTAAGGTGATGTTTGTCTTAAGCTAAGTTGCTAGAACTGATGCAAAACATAGTATAAATGTTGATTATGAGGATACAGCTCTAAGCATTTCACTGATAAGCCAATCATCAGCTCGTTCGATTCTCTGCAAAACAAAAGGGAGCAGAATTGGTAAAACTACAATTTCCGGATACAAAACAAAAAAAACCGCAAGCAGCAACAAAAGAACACTTACAGTTGGGTAGCATTGTTTCACTGTGTTTTTAAGATTCGATCTCAGGAAGAACAAAAGTAGTCGAGCACCTAGCCATGCAGCTCTTGAAGTCCGTCTCTCCTGAAATATTGTAAAACCCTTGAAATAATGAATTCTGGAGACTTCACACAGGAAATTCCCCCCAACATTCATATAGGGAAATGGAGATTTGAGACCCCAAATCTTTGGGGAGAAACATTCTCAATAATGGGCCAATTATGCACATCCCTACATTTTATATTTGCATACCACTATACAAGACTCATGCAGTAACATTTACATTAATCTGATATTGTCCATCATAATACGAAGCCTGATTATCAAATAAGAAACTAACACGAAATTAAAAAAATATATTCTTTGATTCTTTTAGAATCCCTACACAATGCCAGAATGGCCACACAACACAGACGATCAAATTGTAAAGTGTAATTCTGAATCATGTGCAATTCTTTGTTCACAATAATTTCAGGGCAAGCCTGAACAACTTTCCAAAATTTAAATCTTGGATTGCAATCATAAACGATGTCTGAAAGTAACAATGCACGACTTACCAGTAAAATATAGTGGACCAGCTTGGTCGTTTCTGGACAGAAACAAACAGATATATGCAGATGGGCTTGACACGACATAAAATTAAGAAATTTACAAAGAATTAATTCAAACTTACATTAGAGAATGGAACAAAAGATTTTTCAGGAATAACATTGCCAGCACTGTTGATGAGCACAAGTGACTTGACCAATGCAGGCCAAAGGCTAGTGACAATAGCAACAAAATAGCCTGGAGATAGGAAACGGTAACAATTAGGGAAGTAAAGCAAACAAGTTCTAGCAACTTACATATGCAGTTGGGAACTTATAACTATACATACCACCAATTGAATTCCCAGCAAGATGCACCGGTTCGCCCACAACTTCAACAATGAAATCTCTCAGCAGCTGAGCCCACATTAGTTCAGTGTACACAATATTTGGCTTTTCTGATTTGCCAAATCCCAAAACACTGATGGCCCAAACACGGTTTCCACTGTTGGCTATGTTGGATATGTTGTCCCGGTAGTGCTCGAAGAATGCACCAAAACCATGCACAAGCAGAATGGCAGGTCCTTCATGACCAACAACTGTATACTGCAAAAGAAATATGTAGAAAAATGAAGAAATCAATTTAACCTTGTTTGAATATGTCTCTGAAGTAGAAGCTAACATATCTCCAGCACATATAATTGTTAAATGTCTGAACAAGTTTTCAACTGTAAACCTGAATTAGATAGCCATTCCATCTCCATATCCGGGTTGAATACTTTCGTTCGTTGCTTGTTAAACTTCTCAGTGCCATTAGCCAGTACCACTGCCATGAAAAGAAACCAAAATGTCTCAAAATGAGAGAGAGATACAACTTAGAAGCACCCTCTCAAAGTTAGAAGGATTATGCCTATAGAGCATAATCACTGGGTACCGCTACATGTGCCACAGATATAAAATTAACATTTGTAAAAACTACAATACCTCCATTGAGCATACAGCATCAGCTGCTGCAGCAACGGTGGTAGCTGAATATCCAAAGGGTGATAAAAATCCAGCATTTCGCTCTTTCTCATACTTGATAGCTTCATAATGCACTCTCCTTCTAGATATGATTCCAAGACAAACGGCTGGGCCAAAGAGTGCAAAAAATGAAGCTCCATCTCGACTTTCAGCATTACGTAGTCTTTCATGTACCCTGCAACAAATTATGCCAAAAGACTCTTCTTATAACATAGAATTAATTAAATGCAAACATAACTTACCACTGAAATCTCATTTTAAATCCCAGGAAACGAAATAGAACCCCGTGATCAAACACCAAAGCATGCTAGCAAAGTTCCAAATTATAATGCTTCAGTGAATGAGAAGTGAAAGTGAATCATCGTTATGAAGTATAAATACTAGTGCCCTAACCAATACACAACCTCTACCGCCAGGAAAATATAAGGGAACAAATCTTCTGCATTTCGAAAGATTGTTTAGCATGTCAAGAAAAAGAAATAGGCTTTTAAAAAAAAAAAAAAAGAGAAGAAGAAGAAGAAATAAATAGGGAAATTACACTAAGAAAGAATCATATTTATTTTAAGCACTTTAGCTTTACGCATAGTGTATCACCAAGGTTAGAGAGAAAAGCGAAACAAGAAAAAGGGCCCAATTTAAAAGTTTTCAACATACAAAACCATCAAGTTATCCATCTCAACTCAGCCTTCTATGCCCTTATGTTGTACACCACCCAATTCATTAGTGATAAGAATAATAGCATAGCCATCAGCGATTCAGCAATATGAGATTAACATAAATTAGTTTCTTCGATTAAGGTGACAACGAACTTATGCACAACCCAAAGTAACAACTGCAGAAAGATTTTGACCAAAAATCTTAAATATCCTATAGCATAATCAAAGTAAATCAGCATAAGAATTCACTACATACTCTTGCCAGTCGCTTCGAGCTGTACCCTCTAAATATCTCAAATATGCTGCTAATGCATTCAATACAGAATTTGTGCCACCTCCCACAATATTTCCTTTTCGAGTGAAAAAAACAGATTTATCAGCCCTCTTCTCTGGAGCATGTACAATATCCAAGTTTTTTTTTATTCTTTTCCCCAACTCTGATAACTTTTCTAGCAATATTCTTTCAGCTGACATCTTCTTGATCACAGTCCAGCTCTCTTTTGATTTCCATGGATTCTTATTCATAAACTCTTTCAACTCGTCAAAAGTGGGCATATCACCTGATTCATAGTTCAATCATCATTCCACCTAGCGTTAATAACAAAAAAGGCATATCAAAAGCTTTTCACATACTAAAATCTCTAAGGTTAAATTCTCGAAATGAAAACTAGAATTTTCATCAAACTAGAAACTTACCCCAATTGAGTTCTATTCTTGCACGAGGTAGCATTGGTGACACAATAGGTGAAGTTGGTGGTAGTTGAAGTTTCGTAAAGTCGTTGTATGATGCAGGCAGGTCATTCAAATTCTATGTGACATGAATATGCATGATCAGTTACACATCCAAGGTTAAGAGCATGCAGTTACACATCAAGCATTCATACAGGCAAAGAAGAACCACCTTTATATCATAAAAAGGAGTACGCCACTGAAAAATCTCGAGCTTCCCATCTAGAGAAGGCATCGTTGCCAAGGATTCATCCACAATACTGATCATCTTGCAAAGGTGATACTCAACCTCCTCTTCAGCAAATATACTAGTAGCTCTCACCTGTTGCAATCCTTCACGATAAATTTAACAGAATGAGTGGATGAGAGCTTCAAGTTGCCCTCCGAAATATCATTTAACAAAGCAAATATAGCATATAACAACCTCTTTTACAAGCTCCCGTATGACATTTTCTACCCTCCCAAACCTAATCATCAGATCAGACCCCTGTTCCTTCAACGACTTTCTCAAGTCTTCCAAAGCAAAAAGAACCAGTTCTAGCATTTCATCAGAATATCCTGCAAAAATCATTGCGTGCATCAGCACAGCTTAAAAAGCCCAACACCTTCTCCACGCTATATCAGATGTTCACCTATGTTCAGTTTCATCTATTAACAACTATAATCTATCTTGAACCATGTACTCGCAGCGTTGCCACTCTAGAGTAATAGAACAATTCATTTGTTCAATTGTTTTCTACTACTGAGGCATTTAACATTCAGATTCCTGATTTTTCCCAAGATATTAAACATCAAATTAAATTTCATAAAGAAAATAGCAAATGCCTTAACATTTTTACATTACAAAAACAAAAAAACAATTAAACATTTGGGAACTTAGACTGTATTTGATGCTTGAAATTATAGAATTTTGAAGTGAACCCAAATTCCATAGAATTCAATAATCCATTTAACATGTTCAATTTTCACATAATAAATTCCTAATAAAAGCCACTCACGTGAAAGAATCCGATGATCAAAGACATAAAGAGGAACAAGAGATTGGTACTTGGAAGCTGCAACAAGACCAAAGTGATCATCCACGCGAAGATCTTGTTTGAACCAGAGAATCGCCGACCCACTTCTTGCACAGCAAATGCAGTTGTTTCTTCTTCCTCCTCCTCGCAAAGTCTGACGATTTGGTGCAGAAGGGAGAGAAAGAGAGCCCGGAAAACCGACAACAGCCATGAAAGGAAGTGGGGTTGGTCAGTAAAACACAAGTATATTCCATGAAGAAGGGTTTCTGGGTTATGTAGAGATGGAAACTACATATGGCAATGCACCCAAAAAAATACCCAAGTAGTGGTTTGTGGAGGAGAAAATTAGGAGAATTTTTTGTTTTGTTATTGTTGAGGAGGGAAATGCACCACGACTGAGAACTAGTGAAGTGAAGTCTTTTTTGTTCGTTCGAGTGGTAACTACTAACTAGAATGGAATTAGAAGTGTCAAACGGGCTGATTTCGGGCCGCCCGGCCCATCTTAAAATTATCCATGAAGGTTTGCAGGCTGGGCTTTAACCCGACCTTTAACGAGTCTTGTCCAGCCCAAGACACAAGCTCATTTGAGTGGGTATGGGCCTTGTTGGCCGGCCCGTCAAAAAATATATATTTTAAGTCACAAAAATAAGCTCTATATGAAACATGTATAATAAACTTATAAATTGAAAAGCCAAAGGAATAAATCACTCATCAAAATAATAAATAGCATATACTCTAATTACTTATTTACTTCAATTAAATATTTTTTTTTTCTTTTACATACATTTTATTATTCTCCAGTGGTGAACACCCAAGAATAACAATGTCACACCATTCTATGATGTTACCATTTTTTTTTAATTGAATAATAATGTCCTCATTTAGTTTATAAATATTTAGTAATAAGTAATTTTTTTTTTTTTTTTAAATGGGTATAGGGAATTTTTTGGGTGGCAATACTCATCTTATCCGACGGGCTTGACAAGCTTTAGACTATAAGCTCAATCCGACCCTCACTCTTGACCCTCAGAGCCGAAGGTCTAAAATATATGTCCAAACCCACCCTCTTATACGGGCTCAAGCCCTCAATATGTCGGGTCGGACCGGGTGAACTTTTACGAAAATGGGTAAAGCTTGTAGCGGGTACGAGCCAACCCTGCCCTTTTGACACCAGGTGATGTTCAATTTCAATCCCCATTATTAGATTATTAGATGTGGCAAAATGATTCATGGATATGGATGTTAAAAAGAGTGATGGATCAAGAGAGCGCGTAAACTTTTTTTTTTTTGGGTCAATCAAGGAGATTAGTCATTACAAGCACATCAAGGATACAGTTTAAGAGAAGGTCTCCCCACTAGGGATGAACATTTATTCTCGGGAACCCAAATCCCACATCCCCATCCCCATTTAGGAGAGAATTTTTGGGGAAATGAGTTGTATCCCCATATTAAAATAGGGTTCCCCATTTTCCCCACAAATTTATGGAAATGGGGATGGGGATGGGGATGGGGGGAGGTGCCCCTATCCCTGTTTCCCCAATTCCCCCAAATATTCTTCTATTTTACTAAATATATATACATCTTTTTAACATAAAAAACTTAACCCTAAATCATAAAACTTGTTCGATAGACTTTATTTGTAATGAATTAAAACGTTTTCATTTGAAATTATAATTGATTGTTTTTTGTATTTAAATTTATTATGGATTTTATGTTTTTCTAGTATGAAATTTTTAGTTAAAAGGGGAACTTGGGAAGATGGGAAAATGGGTACACGGGAAAACAGGAAAAAACGATAAAAAAAAAAAAAAAAAAATAGGAAAATGAAGATGGTGATAAGGGGATCTCCTCCCAAAACTCCACCATCCCCATTTTCTTCAAATGGAGAAATTGGGGTTTGGAGATAGTGATAAGGGGACCTCCTCCCAAAACTCGACTATCCCCATTTTCCCCAAACAGAGAAATTGGAAAGGGGATGGTAGAGAGTTTCGAAAGTGGGGATGAGGATTGGGGCCTATATCTACCTCATTCCCCAAATGTTCATCCCTACTCCCACACTTTTATTAGGCAATCCTCCGTGGGCAACAGTAATTCTACCTTATCTCTCCAAACCACCCCAATATCAGACAAAGGTAAAGTGATATCAAACACATTTTAAACTGAAACTATGATTTTGATTTTTGAGTTAAAAACACAGAGCGTGAAGAGATAAACAGACTTTTGACCGAAATAGCACACAACAGTAACCAACTAAACTGAAAATGGCGCTACAAATCCACTTTCCATCTTCTTTCACCACCAACAAACCCTATCATCTTCTCCTCTCCACACCCAAATATAAATTCACAACACTCCTCATCAGATCCCAGAACACCCCTAACACCGAACCCGCCCAGGAATCCGGACCCTCCAACAAGCCCAAACCCGCTGCACCTGGGTTGGGATTTGGCTCATCATCATCATCTTCTTCTTCTTCTTCTTCTTCTTCAACAACTTCTGGGGAAGCTAATGTGAGCAAGAAAAAGAAATTGAAGAGCAAAAGAGAGAGAGGGTCTGTTATTAGAAGGACACCCTTTGAGAAACCCAGTTTGATAAGTCAAGAAGATGAAGCTAAAGCCAAGGATATGATGAAGAATGAGAAAGCTTTTCTTCTTGCTTGGTTGGGGATTGGTGGGGTCATTTTTGTTCAAGGAATTGCTCTTTCTGTTTCAGGTATCATCAAATTCTTCAACTTTTTGTCAACAGTTTATGGAAATTTATCGAGACCCTTTTGAGATAGTAGTTGGAAAATTTGGATTTAGAGTTGTTTGTGTTTGATCATTAGTAACAATAGTTGGAATTCAAGCTGAGTTAATTTGGTCAATTAGTTGAAATTATATTAAAATTTGGCTGGATGAGACCTTTATTGAACATTTATCCAGACCCTTGTGGAAATGAAAATTTGGGGATAAATTGAGACTTGCATTCAATGGTCACGTTTGATTGTTCAAAGGCATAGAATGAACAAATTTAAACATAACAACATTCGAAACATGCAAATTGTTTCCATGTTTTCGAACTTTAAGCTGTTAATAATAGGTTTCACATTACCTATACTGCTTTCTTTGTGTATCGAAGTTTTCGCACATTCAATAACAACTAGTTGCATTGAGTGGCTTTATCCAGGACCCAAGTTTAACACACATGGCGGTATAATCATATCATTATCAGGAATTCTAGATGCATATGAAACACTGAGATGTTTATCAATGTACATGTATGTGTTCTGATAAGTGAGAGCTTTCGAGAATTCTAGTTTGCTACTTTGGTTGGCTCCATAACTACAAATTTTTTGACCCAACAGCAGCGTTTAAACTGCATAAGTGAACTGTTATCTTTTGAAAATATGTGTTCCCTACCCCCCTTAAGATGCACTGAGGATTAGATTCGGTGACAATAATTTGGGGGTTTGAAGCAGAGGAACATCCAAACATGACTAGTTTACTACCCTCCCATATAACAAATTAGACTTGATAATCTAAAGCAGGATCGATATGATTTGAATTTAGGATTTTGAAAACCATGATTTGTGTTGCTTCCAATTTGCACAACTTGTTTGCTGTTTCACATGTACAGGCTTCCTACCGGAAGATGTGGATAAATTCTTCGTGAAGTATCTGTACCCAACTTTCACTCCAACAGTCGCCTTTTTTGTCGCTGGAACAGTTGCATATGGAGTGCTTAAGTACCTGCAAAATGAGAAACTCAACGAGCAAAAATAATGTCACTAACGAAGCTGATCGGTTCCAGTTCCAGCGGTGACAAATGACAACTGGTAAATTGTGATGAAAATGACATGCTTCTTATTCCGGTACTTTGTAGTAAGAGAGGCAGTCGATGAAGTAAAGTGTACTCTGGTTGATTCTTCTGCTAGACTAAGCTTTTGATTGTGCAGCAATATGATGGATGTTTATGGCAACATTATTTCTTATAGCCATACTATTCGTATATGTTGTAATCGTTGGCCAAATCCGGTGACCGGAACCTTGTTTATATGGATATCCGTTTTTATATAAGATTGTCATTGAAACAAAAAATCTCTAGTCAGGATATAAAAAAAATTCCAGAAACATAGTTTTAAAACGTTACAGAAAATTCCAGGACTTTCCTTTTATAACGTAATTCAGTTGTGTTTGTTTTGCTTTGTATCATTACAAAAGGACGGTCCTGATTGATCCGAGAAGGACCGTATCATTGAATATGCATTTCTCATTCAGTTCAGTTTTTATGAAACTGGACATCTTGCCACAACGTGGACAGTAGTCTGGCCATGTCTTTCACACAAACGCACAGGTACATAACTCGAGCCTACTATTACTAAATCAATCTCATCTCGTCATTTGATCTCTGAATGCATCTATTTTGCAATATCTTGGAATTTTAGAAGTATCATTTATTGTGAAAGGTAAAAATATCTCGTGTCCCTCCAATATCTTTTGTGTCCCACCCTCCAGGAGAAGTCATTCTTCAGGACCACAAGATAATGAGATTGCAGAATCCCAATTGGTTTTGAGTATTCCAAAATTGTATGTAAGTTGTCTGAGAATTAGATCATCATCTAACTTGTTCTTTAAAAGGCCCCATCTTCCTCTTTTACAGCTAATCCATTTTTCACCTATACTCTTTTTTAAGGTCTTAACTGCTTTTCAATTTTCATCCGTCATAATTTATTATTTTGCCCAAAATAGCAATTCTCCAGGGGAGAAGTTTTCATCTAACTTTGAAAGTATCTTGTTTAAAAATTAAAATTAAAAGGGAAAAAAAAAAAAAAAACCTTTGAAAATCCCAATAGGATTGTGATCTAGATTTACGCGTTCCGAATAACTACTCTCATAAGGATAACTGGAAAATATAATGAATCAGATTTCTACTAAAATCTGTCGAGATTAAACAATACATACACTTCCAGTTCCGAAGTGTACGTATTATGATTACAACTCGTTAAAACTTTCAAAACTCCAATCTAGAATTCTTGTTTATATCTTCTATCACGGATCCCGAAAGTCAAAAAATATATATATTCAAACCCTAACATTTGCATAGATTATAAAAAATATTTGTTGGTTCTTGCATGCTTTGGAAACCAAATCATGGGGCTCCTAAATTGATGGGGACCCAATGAATAAGAAATAATATTAATAGGGAAGACAAAAGCATATATAGACCATATGTCATATGATATGATTTTCTTTTTTTTTTTTGTATATATTATTAATTAAAAAAAAATTAAGAAATTTATTATTGTTGTTTATATCGCATAAAAGCTCTTCTAAGTCAAGGTGCTTCAGGCGCCGCTACTGCTTTTTCCACCGCTGTAATCACTATTTTCAATTCAAGTATTCAATTATCATGAATAATGATGAAAAGCTATTTATTTTTTATTCAAAATATATATAGTATGAATAAAAATAAATAGCTTTTCAGGAATAATCGAATACTTGAATATATATATATATATATAGTAATACTGTAATAGTATTATAGTAATTCTAATTTGTACTTGAGGTGGATACTACTCGCTCTCAAAAGTGATTTTCACATTCAACTTGGTTCATATATTTTAATTATTTAATGCCTCGTTTTTTTTTTTTTTTTTAAATAAAAGTAATTTATAATAAGAAAATTTTCAATAAAATTTTCAATACAATAGGAAATATGTTGAAATTATATATATTTATATATATATATATATAAAATAAGGGATTAAATGGAAAAATAATATGAATTAAAATTAAAAATTAAAAATTTACCTATTGCCACTAGAAGTATTATAGCTACTTTTACTGTATCTGATAATGCCATCTCAAAAGAAAGAAAAGGTTTTTATAATGGAAATTCGGATGCTAGGTTTTTTTTTAAAGAGAAATTGGGATTTAGTTGAAGATGAATAGGTGATGGAGGCTTATATAGGATTTACTTAAAAGACTAAATTTGCTCTCTCTAAAACAAATTAAAAAAGTAATGCAAAATAATAATGGTAATTATAAACTTTTAATTACCATTATTATTTTACATTCCTTTTTTAATTTGTTTTAGAGAAAGCAAATTTCAGTCTTTAACAGTAAAATCCTATATAAAACCTCCTTCACCTATTCACCTTCAACTAAAATCCCATCTTTGGTTTAAAAATAAAATGATGTTTGTTAGTTGAATTTATATAAATTAAATATTACAATTTAAATCATTTATTATAAACTGAATAAAAAAATTTAAATATAATAAAAATATATACTTATACTAATAAAATCAATTTTTAACAAAAATATTTTTTTATATTTTAAAATATATTTGTTCTTTAAATTTCTTACTGATTTTATTTCTTTGTTATAATATAATTTTATATATTTAATTTTTCATTAAAAGAATTTATATTTTTTATTTTCTAACATATTTTTAGTATATTCTTTTTCATTATTTTTTTAGTTCAATTATAGAAAAAATCACTTAAATAATTACATTTCATTAGATTTAATTACTATAAAATAAAATTGAATCAAATAACCATAAATTATGGATAGTTAAGAAGTTAACAATAACAAGGAAAAAATAAAAAAATTGTTTTATTGTTGAAGAATAAAATTGGAAAAAGAAATTGAAAAAGAGTCTAAAATAAAAAAGACATTAAATATATATATATATATATATATATATATACTATTAAAATTTCAAAGAGGTAATTATTTTCCAAATTTACAATAGTTAGTATAAAAATCTTCCCTTGATTTGAAAATGATCTCATATTCTCATGCAATAATAGTAATATATTGATCGTGCATTTTTTTTTTTAAGTCAGTATTGATCATGCATTAACGGTAATAATCACGCACATTACCTTAAGCAAAATAGCTGTATATTTCCACTGATTTTTATGATAGATTATGGGTCCATTAAGATCGTAAAATGTAGGGAGACCCTTTCCTAATCGTTTCGACTTGAAAAGAAAATAATAATATTAAATAAAGAAAATATTCAACTAACTGAATTGGCATCAAACAAGGCGGGAAACACCATCTATATTGTATACAAAAACAGTATACAGAGATAAAATTATTACATATAAAATATAATTAACAAACTTAAAACTAACTTAACTAATTATGCATCAATACAAGCTTCACAAATGATCATCAGCTATTCATATCTCAAAAAAAAAAAACCAATAAAAGAAAAATTAAAATTCAAAATTACTGATCAAGTGCATTAGGCCCAGTACAGTAACTGAGAATATGGTTCCAAACCCACTGGACCAAGAACCTCCGTCTGATTCCATTCATGTTGTAAGTGGCACCATCGTGACCGTCCATAAGTTGCCCTGTGTACGACCCACCTCCTCCAGTTCCATAAATGCCCTCACACAAGTCAGCAATTTCCACCGGAGCCACCGGGTCGGGTCCAGCATACCAAGCGTTAACCAACGGGTTTGTTGCCAGCTCAGCAACCTCGTGAGCAATCACGCTTATCATCCCATCCACTCCAACGTCGCCGTTAGGTGACTTTAACGGCTTCAGTCCTGGGATATAATTCGGTACAGCGAACGGGTAAGCGCACACACCTGGACAGAGCTTCGCGGAGTTTCCGATCCACGCGTACGGCAGTGTATAGCCCACGATGGACGGGAATGTGAAGTAGTGGAACCCACAAACCTGTCCGCAGAAATCCTGGACGTACACGTCATCAGATGTGAGCAGAAGGTAGAGCCCACTCTTCGGGTTTATCGGCAACGGCTTCGACTTAGCGGTGACGTGGCTTTTGATAACGGACTGGACAGACAGGCGCGTGAGTTTCTTGCCGTGAGAGTAAAAACGATCGTTTTTCTCTTCACCTAAACGCACCGTACGGGAGATATTTGCTCCGGTTTGGTCAGTGTACAGCTGTACAGTCTTCCACCAGCCGGAGACGGAGGGGCGTTTCGAGTTGACGGCGGAGATCGAGTTGATGAACTCACGGATTATCTTCTTCTGGCTCTTCTGCCACCGTCCATACCAGATTGTGTGGACGGTGATGTTGGCGGTAAGAACCGGACCCATGTGGTACTTCAAGTGAACTAGCTCCGATGAGCCCTCGAATTTCTTGGAGTTCTCGTAGAGGTAATCAGAACCGTTTGTTTTCAGGTGGGGCCATGGTCGCCAAGCAATGGACGGAGAGATGGTGAGGAGTATGGTAACTACGGTGAGGGCCAGGACCACCGTAACCGGTGGCATTTTTTTTTTTTAGTGAGTAGAGCTTTGCAAAGGAAATGTCTAGCGTTTTGAATTGCTTATGAGCTTATATATATACAGAGTGAGAGAGCCCAAATATAATTTAATTTTTTGAATTGTTTTTTCGAAAATGTTTTTATTTTATTTTATTTTATTTTTTATTTTTTATAATTCTTTCAGAGGGCATTGATTTACGGGTAATGGAGGACAGATAGATTCTTAAAGTGAAGATGGGAGTGGGGCCTACTAGTCAGAGTAAGTCAGGGGCGGCATCATCATCATGGCCATTGTCGTCATCTGATCTGATTTTTATCAAACAAAAACAATGTTTTTTTTTTTTTAATTTTATTTTGTTTCTACAAGCGCGGGAAAATGACGAGAGGGGCATTTTGGGGATTTACCCTTTCGTTCCCGTCTCTTGGGTATTTATTCGGTGTGCTGCGAGCTAATGAACAACTGTGGGTTATACCATTAAATGTATTAATTGGATTTAAATGTTATTGATTGGCTTATAATGTGATGACAATAATAACAAAGGTGATTATTAATTTAGTCCATATGTATATTATTTTCGATTTATAAGGTTTTTTTTTTTAATTTTTTTTAATTTTTTTAATTTTTTTTATATATATAAATGTTTGGAACCTATAGTCCCTAAAGCTTTGAAAATACATCAAATATAGTTTATATATATATATATATATATAAGATGAAAAGAGAAAAATATTGTTAGCTATAAAAATGAGATGTATTAGTGATTAGTTAATAAACTTCAAGAGTTGGTCCTCGAAGGATGCATCTTGAGTCCCCTCTCCTTCAGAGGATGGTCCTCTAAGGGCACTTGCAACCCACACCCATTTTTGGAGCAATTCAACAAATTGGAGAAAAAAAAAGCTCTCCAACCATGCGTTTACAAGTTGCGGTAATTAAACAGTGTTACGGCAACCCTAGTGTAACACTGTTCATTTGCCGTAGCAATTACTCTATTTTTTTTATCCTTAAAATTTTACTTAATCATAGTTTAATTCATATTTAATAAAATACATTTTAATTGTATCCCTTATTTAAAAGTTTTGTTTAATCATAATTTTACATTTAATCAATCAAATTTATTTAAAATATATTCTTTTTATAAAATTTAATAATAAATGCAAAATTTTAGAAATAGCATGTTTAATCACTCGGTTAGGAACATGTCGGTGGCACGTATTCTTTAGATTTGGTTATGACTAATAGTTTATATTGTCAACAAATATCATTTCGACTGTAAACTTCGATTAAGTTTTATTAATGGTTGATAAAGTTAATGTCAGTTCTTGATATAATTAATTATGCCTACCAAAATGTTTACTCAAGAGTTTCGGTGTTATTTGGTCCGACAATAATACAACAATTTTTACATGTACTTGGAGTTGTTGAAAATTGATTTAATTCTTACCAGTTCTCATTTATTTTGTTAATGATTCTTGCGAGTTACTCCTCTTCAAAATCATTTAAAATTTTCAGACTTGTTGTCTCTTCTCATAAATTTTTTTCATGTGATCATAATAAAAATGTTCAACTACTAAAGGTTTTATAAAGTTCCGGTTTAATAATAAAGATATATATTGTTAGGGAAATTGATTGTCTTTTGGGCATAATTCAACAATATATTCCATCGTAAGCTTTGAATATTTGTTGGAGTATAATTTAATAGGTGACTTTATATAAACATATATAACACTTTATTAGTATTAATGTTTTATTCGAGTTTTTATATTTATATTAGAAAAATGTTAACGGTGAAAATGATCCAATATGTCATTTTTTTTTTTAACTTATTTTCCATCCGAGTGAATACTTTAATAAGTTATGTTTAAAATGCACATATTATGGTGAACTATCAAGGTTGCCTTTAGATAATCATTTTTTTTATACTGTTTGTACTTCCGTCTCCACACTTCCAATACTCAACTCAGTAACTCTCTCTCTCCTTACAATAAACTTGTCTGGAAATTAAAATCCTCATAATAAAAAGTTCAAGGTTGCTTTCCCTTTCTTCTTCAACTTAAAAAAAAAATGGACATTCTTCAGTACAACAAGGTAATATATCTCTAACATTACTCACAAAGACTTGGGCATAAAAAAAGTTTAATGTTCATAAAAAAGGGTCAGACAGTTCATGAAAAAGCTCAGGAACTTATTAAAAAGGTTCGGAAACTATTTACAAAGGCTCGGAGATTCAAATTTAGCAAACCTAATATTCATAAAAAAAAAAAAGCTTGGACCACAAATTAAAAGATTCAGACAGTGTTTTAAAAGGCTCGGCCACAGTGCTAAAAGACTCGGAAACCCAGATCTTCATCATCTTCTACACAAATTTTTCAAAAATTAAAACCTTAACCTAACCCAGAACCATACTCAGATCGACAAATCAAACCTAATCTATAAGTCTAAACAACACCCAACATCACACAGACACATAAACTTATCAAGAACAAAAACAAAAACAAAAACAAAATATAACTCTAATTACCACTATCAATTGCATATGTTCGTCGGAACTGTCGACTTCAAGACTGTAGTGCCACTGCCGGTTACTTTGCCGCCAGATTTTCAAGCCTATGTTTTTGTAGCCGATGCTTTCTCTCTCTACTGTTTTCTCACTCTAGTTTGTCTCTCTATGTTTGAAAATGAAAGAAAGTGACTTGGAAGAGATATTTTTGTCTGATCACCTAAATTGCCGCATTTTAAACATGAATTCTAATGTGGTGACTTTCTTATAAAAACCATGTCCAAATAGTGACATTTCATTTTTGAGCCCGACGTTAACATGTGCTTTTCAGTTATGTAGCATGGACACTCCTCCATAAGCACGTAGCCCGTGTCGAACATGTGTCCTTGTCTATCCGACACGTCAAAAAAGTGTGCATGTTGACTTTTTCGAAAATCAACGAAGGAAACACGTGGAGGACACGGCTGGGAAACGTGAAGGATACGGCTAGGACACACGAACGACACATGGAGGATACGGCGAGGAAGTTTTGCAATTATTTTTTTTAATTGGGGTCAAAATATGAATAAAAAAAAATATAAGATTTAAAAATGTTATATGTGACGATGTTTATGTTTGTTTTTAATGTTATTGAATTCTAAAAACGTGTTGTTGGTGTTTTATTGAATTATCTTTTTATATATTATTTTTAAAAATATAAAAATATATAATTTTAATTATCGTATTCTGCTGTATCAATATAATAGTTTCTGAAAATTTAACGTACCTTCGTATCTTACCATATTGTGTCACCGTGTCCATATCTATATCCGTACACATAGCTTTTCGGTGCATCTAAAGTATCGGCTCATACTGAGGCAGACTCGGATTGGATAGGCTATTCCATCCCTTTTGAAAGCTCTAACTACAAGTCTACAAGATTGAAAAAACAAATAAAACAAATAATATTTATTCTTTTTCACACACATGAAGTAACACATAAATACTATAATATATAGGAATAAACCAGATCCCAAATGATATTTTATATCATTATTTATGAGTGACCACACTCCACAACATTGTTATTATAACTTTAATATAGATATTTAATTACGAGGATCAAAAGCTGTTTCCTTCATTAATTATAATATTTGCTTATAAAAAAAATAATAATAATAATTGAAAATTGGAAGGGTCCTTCTTGCAGCAGAGGAGTCCAACTCTTCACATTGGGACCATAGTCTCCATACAAGGAAGATAGCATTTTGGTTATTTTTGACGATAATAACCTTTATATTTTGGCCGTACAAATGGGGCCCAGTTGTTGTCTTCACGCAGCAGAACAATCCATGAAACGGGGGGCATTGTTGATTTTTCACATCTTTAACTTGATTTTTATGTTTACTAGCTCTGTTTAGTTTTTGAAAAGGCAAAAAAATCTTAGTAGTAGTGGATATGGTGGTTTTACTACAGTGCTGTCACGTCCATGACGGCTTCATGCGCTGCATTCTAACCCAAGATTTCGATTGGTGACCTCTCACTCTAATAGTCTAATCAGAAAAACTCGTGTGGGATAAGCTTTGCCACGTCAGCTGTCAAATCATCCAATATAATTGTATTTTGTCAGAATATTGGTCATTCTCTTCTATGGTATTTTCTTCAAAAACCAATTTTTATGCTATAAATTAACCTATGATAGGGCATAGGTTAACATAGAAATAAATTCACATATATATTTATTATCTTATTGTAATAAATATATTAACTAATTTTTATTTATAGTAATAAATTGATTGTTAATTTAAAACATAGGTTAACATTATCCAAACTAAAATTATCGATTCCTTAAGAGTTATTAAATTATATATATATATATATATATATGTATATATATCTATATAAAAAGTTATTAAAAGTAAAGGGTTTAAATAAAAACCTAATTAACAAGTAAATTTTTAAACTTTAAAAAATTTATGGTCCCAAGTAAAATTTACTTTAGTTAGAAAAACTCGTGTGGGATAAGCTTTGCTGTGTCAATGGTCAAATCATCTAAGAGCATCTCCAATGCTATTATGCATTTAGAGAAAATAGAGTGTCACATAAGATAGGTATTAAAAAAGTTAGAGAAACTCTCTCCGATGCTATTATTTAAGTTGAATATGGAGATGATGTGGACAAAAAAAAGTTAGAGAATATGGAGTTGAGTTTCTAATTCTAGAAACTCTCCTAGAAATACTGACTAGGATTTCTAACTTTTTCCACCAATAAGATTAAAGCTTTCAACTCTTTCCACCAATAAGATTAAATCTCGTTTAATTGTAAAATAAAAGATGAGAGAGAGTGTAATAATTGTTTTATTATGATTGGAGATAAAATGAATGTATATTTGACTTTAGATAATTGCATTGGAGATGTGAATATGTATTTCTCTAATTTTTTTTCAAAAGTGGGTCCATAATTAATAGAAATACTGATATGACACTATTTAGAAACTCAAAAATGCCTATTTGCATTGAATATACTCTAATATAATTGTGTATAATTTATAAGAAAATCTGTAATTTGACGGTACCATGGCCATTTAGTAAAACTGTCCCAATGAGATTACGTCATTTATCTCGAAAACATAAATATATATTATTAAATTATAATTTGGTACAATTTCAGTGGACTGACGGTCTCACAAAATGGCAATGAGACTATCCCATTAAAGATTTTCTTTTACATGTCATTGACTCATTGGTATTTGTTTATGTTAAAATATTGGTTATTCTCTTCAATGGTATTTTCATCGAAAACCAATTTATATATATGTATATAAAAAATAAAAAAAAGTTTTGAAAGGAAAAGGGTTTAAAGAAAACCTAATTTACAGTAGGAAAGTAAAAGTAGATTTTTAAACTTTTTAAAAAAATTTATGGTCCCGAGTAAATACATTGAGTGGTCTCACTGTTTGTATGGTGGGAATACGAGATTGTCCTACACAAGTTTCTTGACCGTAAGGAGTAAGACTTTTATTTATTTATTATTATAATGACTACATTTAATTGATTATTTAGAAATTTACATGTATAATCTTAATCAATTTTATTTATTTGTTCCGTGAAGCTGTTAAGAAAGGACGTTCAATATGAACTATGTGTGAACTTTGTGCATTATCCGATCAATCCTACTTAACGAATCCGAATTCGAAATTAGGGTTTAACCAAACTCTATGACATTTGAAAAACTAAAAATCTATCTTTCGCATATACATATGCAAGTCTGAAATAGATACCCATAACGGAATTCGAACTCCAAATGTCGTGGAGAGACAAGTGGGTAGGGCACCAGCCGAAGAGATGAGAGGGTATGGGTTGTGACGTTGTGTGCTTCTGTGTCTCCTAATCACGGAGTAAATTGCGCTGATGGATCGATTTCTCAGGCCGTCTTAAACCAATAGCAATCCTACAGCTGTCTCATTGATGCTGACTCTTAGCTGGGCCGTCCTCGGGTGGGACCCTACTCATCACCCTCTTCATCAATCACAATTTCAAAGGCAACGAAACAAAACTGTGAAGACTAAAATAGGTTTCATATTGTCCCACCCACACCCCCACCACCACGTTTGATCTTACTGAAATGTGAAGTTGCCTTTTCTCCTTTTATTTATTTTTCATGTCTATACAGGATTAAAGGTGACCACAGGCATCTTCACATACGCAGTTATGATATCTATCATTATAATCTAAAAAATATATACTCTTATAATATTGAAGAGAAAACTAAATATATATGGACGGACTTGAAACCCATACCATGCACTGTACACATAGGACAAGGGCGAAACTATTTATGGGTATGCGGGGGCTGTGAGTCTGTGAACCCTCAATCTTTTAGAAAATTCATTTTTAGTGCTTATAATTAATTGAATTTTTTTTTTTTTTTGGGCATGGATATATATTGATACCTATAAACCTAATTAATACATTAATTTTTATAAGTAAACCCATTTTTAAAATTTAAAAAATAAATATTATTATAAACACTCATTCTAATGCCAATAGTACCTTTATTTAAATTGATATATTCATTTTAATACATTTTATTTATAAATCCTCTTAAATTATTAACAAACTTAATTTATAAATAATAATAATAATAATAATAATAATAATGGAATCAAATCTTTTTGTAATTATGGTCAAATTTACTTTTGAAAATTTATTGAATGTAAAAACCTTAGGAAAGGGAATATGTAGAATTAATCGTATATAAGGTCAAAAGGTTTTTAATCTGAAATTTTCTTATATACAACTATCTATAAATAAATAAATAAATAAAAACATCATTGATATCGACGGCCATCTTTAAGAAAAACATTATTTTGTTTATCAATAGAATTCATAACTAGATATAAAAGAAAGATTAAAAAAAAAACAAAAAAAGTAAAATAATACCTATCTCTGTATAATCAGAGTCCTCTAAAAATTCTTTTTCAAATACTTTGTTATATGATAATTATATGATGATGATAAAGTTTGATACTTGAAATAAAATTATAATTTAATTATGGTTTATTGTACGTTATAGAAGATATGAATGTAATTAATGAGTATATATAGTATTTGGTTTATTTTAATTATAGTAATTTGTTCTTATTGATAAATTTTTATTGAAGTATTTTTATAATTAACCTTTTTAATAAAATGTTGATGTACTAATTAGTTTTATGGGTGATAATATCGATATATTTTTTTAATTTTGTTTCTCTAAAATGAAAATTATAAAGTTAGCACCTAAACTTGCGAAATTTAAAATTCTAGCTTCGCAACCAACGGAGGGGATGTTCTCGTAAGTCGTAACTCGAAACACACACTGACATGTGCTGTGTGGTGTCTCTCTCACGCGCATATCTAGTGTGTGTTGCCGAGACAGACAGGGCCGCGCAAACTTTGGGGTGTTTGCGGGTTAATGGGGATACATGCTTTGGATTCATGAAAATCACACTTTCGGCTTAGGCGCGTATTGGCCACGTTTCATTACAATCATTGAATTATAGGTGAAACGCGGGACCTATGCCCTCACACTTAATCAGAATGTTATTTTATTTTATTTTATTTATTTTTAAATTTTATTAGATTTCCATGATTTAAATGAATGGATTACAGTATTACCATATCATTTGTGTACCAAATTCAGACACAAAATTTAATCAAAATAACGTTACTCTTATTTTTTATTCTTCTTCAATGTTGCACCGATTTATTGATTACTACTTACTACTTTAACGATTTTAATCAATTACTATAGCTACAAATGTAATTTAAAAACCGTTTGAAATCAAACATTACAAATATAATTTAGAAAACTAGACTCACATTAGCAGAGAGATCTCTTTGGAATTATCATTTTTACCTTAATATACAAATTCTTAACACTTGTATTTCATTGATTTGTTTAAATTTTTTTAATATTATATATATATATATATGTGTAACTTACAAAATTTATCAAGTCCGTGATATTATAGAACGTATTACATACTATTGCGCTGTAGAATCAATTCCGGAATATAAAAAGGAGAATGTTATCTACCTTTCTCATTTGCTTTTCTCATTTACCTTTCACACTCATTGCTTGATATGTATACACATTTTCATTTAATAAAAAACCCTCATTTTTTACTGCAAAGTTTGTTTACATCTTTACCTCTGATGACTGTTTCTATCATTTCATTAATAGATGGTAAAGATGTAAACAAACTTTGTAATAAAAAGTGAAAGCTTTTTATTAAATGAAAATATGTATACGTGTCAAACAATAAGTGGGAAAAGCAAATGAACATTTCCCATAAATACATAAAAAATGTCTGTTTTTTTAAAATAAAATAAAAAAAAAACTAAAATACATGTCTTATCAACTCTTATCTATAGATACCTTTAATTATGATAAAAACAACATTATTTTTTGTTAAAATCAAGACACCGAAATAGATAAAGATTGTAGATAATTAAGAACCATGTTTGTAAACAAAAGTGGAACCAAGAATAATTGTTAGTTATTAATGTATCTAATGATTGAGATCCGTTTTACTTTAATTAAAACGAGTAAATTAAATATAAAAAAAAATTAAAAATAAATAAATAAATTGTAATAATCGAGACACCGTGTGAAAATGATTTTGTGAAGTAATTGCACCACAACAATTTTTTTCACGTCCTATTAATTCATTCTCAAATCACAATGATTTCGTGCATCTAACTCATCTCCACCGAATTCAAAAACATAAATTGGAATTAAAATTATTTGAGGCTATTGATTGTCAAAAGCTCTCACATTATACACAAAATGCAGAGAGAGAGAGAGAGAGAGAGAGAGAGAGAGAGAGAGAGAGAGAGAGAGAGAGAGAAGTCCAAAGTATTAGGTGAATTTTTATTTTAAAAAATCAATCTATAAAGATTGTTTTGAGAGGGACCTGACAAGATATTTTTATAACTGTTGAGTGTTGACTGCTTTGAAATGGTACAAATCTGTTGCTTTCATTTCATATGCATAATTAGAACATGAAATTGGAGTAATAATTGATAGGTTTGGATTGAATTTGATCGTGTTTGGATCGAATTTATATCAACTATATACAAACGTATTCGAGTTGAATCTTAATTGATCCGAATTGGTAAAATAATTGATCATAATTTCTATGGAGTGGCTTTTACTTAACGACGAAGCCAGAAAGTTTAGTTTGGAGGTTATTATAGTAAAACAAAAATATATATGGGGCCAAAGTGAATACATTTTAAAATTTAATGGTAAAACAACCAATCATAACTTACATGGAGTGGCTTTTACTTTGCGACAAAGTCAGAAAGTTTAGTTTGGAGGTTATTATAGTAAAACAAAAATATATATGGGGGCCAAAGTGAATACATTTTAAAATTTAATGGTAATTCTTTGACTTTTTAAAAGATTATATATAATGACATTTTACACTGTTATCTTTTATTATTTACATTTTTCTGTTATAGTGTTATCAAAGTTTCAAAATGCTCTCTCCCTTGACCTTCTAAATTTGATAAAGCTGGCTTTGCCCCCGCCAACATGTATAGGGTTTTTTTTTCTATATTGTGAGAGCAGATGTCTCCGAATCGTTGATAATTTCAATAGGTCATTCGATATACATATATTTTTTATTAAAAAAAAAAAATTGTTAATTGTTTTCCCTTTTATCAATAGCTTTATTGGGTACAGTACTCTGTAAAAAATAAAAAAAATAAAAAAAATTTAAGACAACTGTAGGTACAGTAGTACTATTATGTTGCATGTCGAGTGAAAATTGTTGTCGATAAAAGTCTAAAGTTGCAACTGCTAGGAATCCATTGCAAGGACCAATTAAAAGAACAAATTAACTCTGCAAAAGTAGCTTTGGTCCCCTGCCTACCTCTAGCTATCTCCTCATGTCAATGATTTAGTAAATATGGTTTCTGAGGTCCAAGTTTTTAGAAATTTCGGTAGAAATATCCCAATATCTTCAAAATATTGGGATATTTTTTATATCGATACTCTCATTTATTTAAAGTATTGAAATTTAATTCCTTAAACACAACACATACTGAAATCTTGTTTAAATCGATTAGTATTGAAATATATTTTTGATATATACTTACATTTGCTTCTATATTAAATTATCCTGATATTAATAAAATTTGGAGTATAAACTTAGAATATAGTTGAGTGGTAATAGAGGTAATTAAATACATCAAATGGGTTGGATTTATAGTTGATCCGCTAATAACGTACACATTCCTTTAAAATCGTTAACTGTTAATCAAGTACTAAAGTGCCCATGTTTTTTTTTTTTTTTTCCAAAATATAATTACTCAAAAAAAATCTATTTTTTCTTGATATTTTTTAATAATTTTTATGTTAGTAAATTTGTAATTATGAAAATAATTGTAGTAGTTCCAAAATTTCCTTTTGTTTTACTTATTTGGTGTGGACATATGGTGTCAAAAATCAACTATTATAGTAAAATTTCATGTATATACAGATAAAGTTAGTACAAATATTCAACAATTAAAATCTGTTTTTTTATCAACATTCGGATGTCCTAACTACACTAGGGGGGGCACCTCTAATCAATTAAATTTGATTGGTATATGATATTAAATCACCCACCTAGCTGAATCAAATCTTGTCGTAAGTAATCCAATTTATCAAACTTTCTTGAAAAAAAAAAATCAGACTTTCTAGGAAATATAAAACTTGATGTTGACCTTTTTGGCTAAATTGATATATATAAAACTTGAGCAAACATTCATGAAAGGTTATAGGAAATGTTATCGATATTTTTTATCTATCGGAAATATTTAAAGATATTTTTTATACTATCATTTTAAAATATAAAAAATATTAAAGGTATTTCGGTTAAATTATCAATATTTTTATTTTTATGATCACCCTGTTGTGGTTCAACACAATTTAATATAAGTGAACATTTTTTTAAAACCGATTCTTTCAATTTTCATTTTACTGATATCATTATCTGATACAGACTTTCGAATATTTTTCTCATTTTATTTTACCTTTAATTAGATATATCAACTAATCGAGGATTCTAAGTGGGTTATTCATATTTAAACATTATAATATTACAATAGATGGATATATAATTGAAATGAAAAAAAAAAAAAAAAAAAAAAAAAAAAAAGTAAACCCAATCTATAGGGCAGAGAATAAATGTATGGTGGTTGAATTTTCTTATTATAAACAATGGATTGTGAAGGTGCACATTGAATATTATTAATTATGTAGTCTGTGAAGATAAATGCAGCTAGCTAGTCTGCCACCTAGTAGAAGAAAATAAAAGAAGCTAGAGTGTGACTAAATTTTATGGTTTTGGAAGTAAATTTCAATATTGGCAATAGGACCACATAAAGTAATTATTGGGTGATTTTCTATTTTGTTATTATTATTATTATTATTTTTATTTTTAACTCTGACGTCAATTGAGTTAGAAATACTAGGACCCGGTGAGCTCAATTGTTAAAAGTAGGGTCCTAAATATACAATTTTCTACCGCTACAAATACAATTTGAATCATATAACTTTCTCTATAAGAGAGAGGTCTCCCAGCATTTTATAATTTAGTGGGTAACAGTAGAGTTTTAACACAAATTTTTTAGAAATAACCCATGGTTAATTCAAGGTTAATTTTGAGAACAACTTTCATATTTGGAAACCACTCTAACGTTGCAGTTAACGATAGAGTTATTCCCAAAAAGATGTTAGTATTATACCAACACTTTTTTGTGAGTACCGTGGCCGGTCCTCCTCGTTATAATTATTGTTTGAACAACATTTAGATATTTTTATAGGGAATCACATTGAGAAAAAGATAAAATTGTGGTCCTATGATTGAACAAAAGCATACCCACAAAATGATTTATGTCTTTAGGCATGAAAGATTGAAGAGACCAGGTCCTTATGAAATAAAATAAAAAAATAAAAAAATAAAGAACCGAAAGAATCCATTAATCAATAAAGCTAATTAGCAGTTTAATAATATCTTGTTTACATGAATCATTGCAAAGATCCCAAGAAAAATCAACAATTTGTGAAAATTATATTTGATGGTATGTGCATGAAAATAAAGTTTTCATGAATCCACTTTTTTTTGCTTAATTGATATGATAGTCTAATTTACTTTTTGTCGAATTAATTTTTTAATATGTACACAAAGTAATCAGTCATGAGTGATATAAACGCACCAAATTTAACTTTTTTTTTTTTGTTGTTGTTGTGTGTGATCATATTTGTGAATTGATCAATTTTGAGGATGATTTTATGGTTTGCTTCACATTCACTCTTTATCATTGAATTCTTTATCTAAATTAACTTTATTGTGTTTCTATAAAAAAGAAGAAAAAAAAGAGGAGAGAATCCAATATTATTATTGTTAAAATCAAAATTTAGCGTTATGACATTTTAACGAAAGATTATAACAAATAGGTCAAAGGCCCATTGTTTTGGTAGCCGAGGATTTTACAATCTCCCCATGTCATCGGTAAGAATGTTTAATTATATTATGTCATGTATAGTTTATAAATTTTCAAAATCTAATTTTACTTTCTTAGTATAAATTATGTCGAGTGGTATAATATAATTGAACGATTTCACCGGTGACGTATTAAGAATATCCCACACAAGATTTTCTTAATACAAAGGACAATCTCACCACTTATGAGGTAAAAGCCTACCACACAACATTTTATTAATTAGGTATGAAAAACAAAAAAAAAAAAAAAAAACAAAAAAAAGAATTAAGTTTCATTAGAAATGAAATATGGGGAAGAAAACTTTAAATTCATTGGACCAAGGAATTGAGTTTCATTCTCTCGTTAGGATTCCCTTATCTGTAATTAAAGTTTACTATTCATCTCACAATCACTCTTTATCGTTGAATTATCTTTTGATTTTATTTTATGAAAAACTAAAAGATTTTGAAAAAGTTTAGCAGTATGTTGTTTTGATGATTTGTGACTATTAAATTATAAATGATGAATGTTAGGCAGCTACTTTGTCTTAAATGTTTTTGTGTCACTGGGTCACGAGCAATAAAAATTGTCTAACTTTTATCTAAATGTCAGTCGATCAAAATATTTATTCAAATTTATACGTAATTACCGGTTGATATGACATTTGAGTTAATATTATTCTAGTAAATATCACTCACCGGTCGCCACGTATTTTTATGATTTATATTGTATTGATAATTCATATATTATATCATTTTATCATGAATTTAGATAAATATTTTAAATATACTATTTATCTTTGGATTAATAATCCGAAAGTTACATTTATTAAACAGAATTTTAGCTTGGATGAAAGGATTAGTATTTTTTTTTCTTCCCAAATATAGTAGAACACAATAACACAAACTTTTGTGAATACTATCATTTTTAACATGTTTTGTCAAGGTTTAATTTATTCTTTTAGGTTTGATAGTTTTCTCTAATTGTCATATATCAAAACAAACCATTTTTTCCTACTTTTTTTTTTTTTTTTTTTCCTTGAATTCATTGACAAATAATTATTGGCTGTATTTGTAGAGGCCGTACTCACTCATTGATTTACTTATTAATAATTCCATGTGAATTATTAATATTATATGTTTGGCCAAAATTGGATTATTGAGACTGATTGATCATCTAATTTTAATTAATTGCATTCAAATCAGGTCCACTGCACACAACTCACCCATTTGTAATAATTTAAGTTTTAATACAATTTAATAACTATACTGTTTAAAATCTAACCTAAAGTATTGTAATCTAAAAATATAATGTTAAAAAAGGATTTGATTATTTTGATCTCAAGAAATGTTAGTATATATTCGGATCACATATGTAATGTTTGATATCAACATATATCGACAAAATCTTAACCATTGAGTATCATAATTTAAAATTATAATATTAAAAAAACAAAATTTGACTCCTATACAGAATCTGTATAAATACAGGGGTTGTTGTGAAAGTGATATGTTTTCTTTTAATTTTTACTTTTCTTTCAAACTTTTGATTTTTGTGTACTCTTTGGATTATAATCTAATGATTAGTAATCATCCATATAATTATATAGAATTTACAAAACGAGGTTGCCTTAGTGATATACCCTTTACTCCCACACCATAAGGTTGTGGGTTCGAATCTCTCCCACTCTTTAAACCCCGAACTATTGTAAAAAAAAATTTTAAAAAAAAAATCCTATGAGTGACAATATTTGTATCCCTCTAAAACCGTATGTAAACCAAAAATTATATATTTTCAAACTTACAACATTGTCCTTAAATTAAATAATTAATACTTTAAGTAAAAGATATTATAATATATTTTTTTAGCTCTTTTACTTTGAAACTCTGGCTCATACACTTTTTTTAGAGCAAAACTGCTTTCTACTTTTCTAGTACCTATTCTCAGACTTCAAATGGTTGTCTTGCTATAGTATGACAAGAATATTTTTAGTTCAATTGTATGCTTTTTGTGGAGTTTATGGTTTGATAGGAAAGCTATTGTTCATAAAGGAAAGACTAGGTTGGTGGGAGGATATGTTGGAAGGGATAACAAACTATTCATAAGAGTAATGCTATACAATCCAAATAATTAATCTAAATTTTAACCCTAATAATATGATTAATGAAAAAACCACATGCCGTATCATTTATGTTGAAATTTTGACTAAATTTATGGGTTGTCTAGCATTAGTGATTTCATAACATTTTAGATTCAATTTGAGATCCCCCTCCTCATGTATATACATATATTTCAAAATTGAAAAAAATGACATAATTGGCAATGTGTGGGATGTGTTTACAAGATATAATTATTTAAAACTTTTTAAAGGGGTGTATATATAATTTTTTGAGGGTATAAATATCGTCATTCAAATCCTATATGAACTTGAATAACGACATGGCCTATTAAATATAAGTCCGTGTTATTTATTTAATAGCAGGCTAAGCTGGGCCGTGTATATATGTATATATATATATTTTTTATACCAATCAGGCTTGAGAGCCAGGCATTGTCTAGGCTTAAAATTACATTTGAGCCCAAATCCAATTAAATATTGTATGAGTAACGATGTTTTTATCCCTTAAAATTCATGAGTACACTCGTTTCTTTATATTTCATAAATTTTATTTTAAAAGTCATAGTTTGTAAACATATGCCACATATCATCCCTATATAATTTCTTTTAAATTTTGATTAATTACTATAAATTAACAAAATAAGCACAACCACATATGACCAATTTAAAAATACTGTATGCTTTTGATATTGTTTTTTTATAAAAATAAATTTAATAGTTTTAATTAAAATTTTTTTTTAAATGATACCTGTTTAACATTTTTAATAATTAAAATTTAAGCTTTTAATTAAGAAAATCGTTAATATTTTGATAATAATATTTTATATGTTTGTTAAAAATGCTCAAAATATTAAAGTACTTTGGACTTTGACTTTGAAGTACTACAATAAATTATGGTAATGAGAGATTTTTACTCTTACAAAACCGTGGAAAAAACTCTCTATACATATTTGTAAAATACGTAAGTTGAAACTCGAACCTCCCACTACTAATATGAAAGGGGAGATGCACTATCACACATACTGAAAGGAGACAGTGAATTGCATTACTACATGTGCTAAGAGGAGATGTGCAATGTATAAATACTTTTTAAATTATCCATAAATATGTAAGATAATCTTCTATGGAAGCCGAGCAATAATCTATAGACTATATTTAAACGAGACATTTGTGTCTTTCAATGATTTAATTGAAAAATTACTCGAAAAGTAATAAAAGGTTATTTTCAAGGAAGGGATGTCGTTGGAATTTATTTATTTATTTTCAAATATACAATTCTTTTATTGGAATTGAGTCTGATGCAAAAGCTGTTAGTTAATACAGGTGTGGCTCCTAAGGCTGATGTTGGTGTGATAAAGAGCAAATTTATTAATTACATTACTACCATCAAGATTCGCTAACACTTTTATTTTATTTTTTGATATATAACATAGTCAATCCACTCAACTCTTGTGTGTGAAGACTCTTTTAACAATCATATTAACAAGAATTATTTAATCCTATAGAATTTCAATGTATGACTATTGAATTATTCAGGGAAATTTTTGTAAAAAAGAATATGTCTTCAATAATTCAATATAATATTTATTTATTTTCAACAATTCACAGGTGGGGATTACTGACTTTAGAATGAAAAATCTTACCAAAGTAATTATAGGCATACAACAATTATTGACGGATGAAAAAAAAAAAAAAAAAAGCAGCTTAAAGAAATTACTACAAAAAGATGATTGGAATAGCCCTCTTAGAAAGCAAGAATGGAGAACCACATTTTAGGCCTTTTTAAAATTTAAATAAATTAGGCCTTTTTAAAATTCTGTTACGCTTTTTTAAATTATAATTCAGTTGGGCTTTTTTCAAAATTTAAATAAATTGAGCCTTTTAAAAATTCAGTTAAGCTTTTTTAAATTAGAATTCAATTGGGCCTTTTTTAAATTTAAATAAATTGAATGTCTTAGATTGGACATTTTTTAAATTTAAATAAATTGGATATTGAGGCCCTCGATTTTACAAAATATGAAGAGGTAAATTGAGTCAATTGGGAGCCCAAACGAACTGCTGGGTTTACTGGCCTTATGGGCTGGCCCTGGCCTACATATAATAATAATGTTTCATTAGCGTTACATGGCGCCGTGAGAGAAGTTTGATATTAATATATGATTAATATATAATACATTAATAACAAAGCAAGAATTGCTTTTTTATTTATTTATTTATTTATTTATGAATTGTTACCGTTTCAATGCATTGATCCCTCATCCCTTTATAATTATTATAAGTTTTTAATAACCAGTTATATTCCTCTACTCATCTCCTTATTAATGAGTTTTTATTGTCTTTATATTTTAAAAATATTATTACTGTTTATTTATCTTTTGGAATTCTTTCAATTAAACCTATTTAATAAATGATTAAATATATTTAAGAATATTATTAATAAATATTTATCTTTTGGTATTCTTCCTATTAAATCAATTGAATATATAATTAAATATATTTTTATTAAATATTTAAAATTCTTTTACATTCCTCCAAAAAATTTACCAACTCTACATCTATATATATACATGTAAGTATGTAACCTTGGATCCAATCTCTAAAACCATATCACTATAAATACTCTTTCTGTTGTTTTGTGTGGTCTATTTCTCTAAAAAATTTCCATGTTTAAACATCTCCAATACAACCTTTTTTTTTTTCTTTTTAATCTTTTATGTTCATAATCTAGATTTTTTATAATTGTAAATTGTTCGTGTTTATTTTAAATGATTATTTCTTTCATTCAATCATGAATTTCAAGTGTTCATACATCTTTTTATATATGTACCACTAATTTTGTTTTAATTCTCCCTATGTTTTTTTAGGAGATTTCTATGGTTTTTACTACGACCATTGTTATCACTTAAAATATACAACATTGGAACCTTAATCATGATTGTAAATTTCTCTCGCTATATATATATATATATATATAATATTTTAGAATTCATTCATATATTTTTAATCAATTTTTTTTTTTATCCGCTACTAATTTAGTTAAATTCCTAATTCTTAGGGTGTGTTGTTAAAGTTTTCTTACTTTTTTGTCTCTAGCCGTTATTATTATTATTTTTTGTGAATTGTCTCCATCCGTTTATAACCCGTATTTTATCTTCTATGTATCTAATATATTATTTAAAATTAGAAAGTTTAAACAAATTTGGAATAAAAAATATAATCAAAAAATTAAAACAATCTGTGTAAAAAAAAAAAAAAAGTTTTCAGATTTTTTTTATAAAAACAAATCTGAAAAATTAAAAAAAAAAATTTTAAAAATCAAAACAATATGAGTAAACAAATAATTATAACAATATGGATTAAAAAGAAAAAGGCTAATTTCACTTTGTCCTTTACAACAACAATAATAAATTAAATCAAGTGAATAATGTTATCAGAAAATTAAAAAAACGTGGAATAAAAGTAATAAAATAATATTAAAAAACAATCTGCCAAAAACACTATCAGAAAATTTAAAAAGTTAATGAGTTACGATATTTGTAATTATATTCTTATTAATTACTAATTTATGTATTTTTTTTTTTCATGGCTAAATAGATAGAGAGCCACGACCTTTATAAATATGTTAAACATAACTACCAAAAACATTTTGGAAAATTTAAAAAATTAAAGAATCACACTATTTGTAATTATATTCTTATTCATTACTAATTAATAAGAACATAATTAAAAAGACATAGAGACTAATAATATTAATAATGATTATTATGTTCTTATCATTATATTTGTTTTAAATATTAGTAAACCACTATCCATATTATGAATTTTAATTTAAATAATATCATTTAAATGATTGATTCGAATTTAATATTTGAACTTTGGGTTCCATTCTGTATTTGACTTTTACCTTTCTCAATTGACATGTGAATCTTATTAAATAAAATCATAAATATCGAAGACTTTTACATTTTTTAAGAGTTTATAGACTCTAAATTTTTTTATTTCACTATAAAACAAACTCTTGCATATAAAGATCCTAAATTTTTCTTGGGAGAAATTTGTTGGGTTGCAATTGAGCCTAATTATGTTGCTTTACTGCGTTATTCAATAATCAATATACTTGACACATTAATTTAGTCTAAATAGCTAAATTATATTATAAAATGAGAAATTAAGATATAAAATAAGAAAAGTAAAAGCAAAATTTAAATATATTTTTTAATAAAGCTCGTACATCGCACGGGTTGACAGACTAGTATATATAATTCTTCTAAAGCATAGGATGTTAAAAAGTGAGGGTAGTAGACATTATGTTTGTAGAACTAACGAAGCGGATAATTTGGATTTGTATTTTTAGATTATATGGTATTACTTGTAATAAAAGTTAAGATCCATTTAAAATTATCTGAGATGGGCCAAATGCCCGAGCCCAAGATCTGCCCATAGGCCTACGTGATCTTGAAATGTACGAAGCAGCAGCGTTAACTATTAAGGATTTTTAATTTGATATAAATTATTGGGCTGAGCCCATTAGCCCAAACAATTTTGAATGGGTGGTAGTGGCTACATTCAAATTTAGGGCTGGGCATGGTCGAGTTTGATCCAGTTTCAATTAGGATTGGACCAAACCAATAATTTCGATCTTTCGAAAAATTAGACTAATTTGGACCAATCACTTTTTCAGATCGGACCAAACAAAATTATATTGGTTCGGATTGCCCAGCTCTATTCAAAATATATGAAATTTACCCAAAGAAGAGAGTAGGCTTGCTTGAGTATCTAAGTTGAAGAAACTCATGTATTTAGATTTTATAATATGTTTTCACATGTTAATTATCAATGGGAGATCTTAATACGGTCCCACATGGTAGATATCATCCTTAAAAACCGACTTGTAAGGAGAGGGTGTCCAATGAGTTATATACCATAATCTATGGTATATAACTCATTGGACACCCTCTCCTTACAAGTCGGTTTTTAAGGACGAATTCTACCCAATGGGTTCGTATCAAGATTTACTCTTGAATTTTGATGCAGTTTTACAAGCTTTTGTATACTAGACATTTCTTTTCTCTCTTTTTCCTTTTCCAATGGATAATTGGATATTAACATTTTGGGGGGATTGATATTAAAAAAATCCATGAATATCTCCGTTATTTCAAGAATACTGGCGATATCTCCATGGTTTGAACTAAAGTAATTTCTAGACAAATTCTGACGTGGATGTTGAACCTATTTATCCAAGTAATTTCCTTGTATATCATAAGTCTTTGAAAATAATTTTTTGATGCGGATGTTACACTTTATTTTCATTACTTAAATCCCATTAGTGGATAGAGCAAGTTGGAGACTTTCTCTGGCATTTCTTGCTCACAGACGACCACTAGCTCTCACTCTCTTCTCTGTATTACCTTAGATTAATTGCTTAAGATTAAGATTAATCTGCAATAAACTAATGGCAAGTTGGTGGCAAAATCAAGAATAATAACAGTTCTGCAAATACCCAGAAATATGAAAAAAAAAAAAAAGTATGGTCGTGGGAACAAAAAACAAAGAAACTCATCGGTCACAGTCATAGATATATTAAGCACCCCCATGTCAGGATCTGTTTCTCTCAAAAATGGCTCAAATGTCACATGGGTGGCGGTGGATTTTATTTTAGATCCATGCATGAAATAGTACACTAAACAAGAAAGGATTTTGGATCTCGTTGATCTAATTTTTTTTTCTGACCTTTTTAAAGTATGTGATTGATTATTGATAAAGTGGTTGTGGAAACCATCATATCTTAACTACACATTCATTGTAATATTTATGTGTCATAAGATCAAATGAGGTTAGAAAAAAGATCGAATTCAAATTCAACAAGAAAACCCATTACTAATAGAGGAAATTGCATCCAACCTACGTGCATTTTGACTATTCACATGCTGAAACAAAATTTTTAAAAAATTGATCTCCCTGGTATTAGTCAAACTCAGTTAAAGAAGGGTATTTTCGTTATTTCATCCAAGTTTTAAATATATATATATATATATTTTACAGAATTACAATATTACATAAATTTAGGGTTTTTTTAAGAAGGGGAAGGACTCGAACCCATAATCTCGTAGTATAGGTGTGTGAGGTTTTACAACCGGACTAACCTTATCTCATTAAATTCATTTAAATCATTTAAATCATACTCTAAATTTGGTGCCTAAATGTCAATAAGAAAATGTCAATAAGACGGTGGAGATCAAAGTAATAAAAAACAGATGATTAAAAATAAATTACAAAAACAAAATAAATAAAGAAGGGCGGTGGTGATTAAAAAAAACTTGTAAAACGAATAACAAATCAAAAATTGAAAAATAAAATAAATTTTTTAAAAGGTGGTCGGTCAAAATCTTAGGTGGAGTAGGATACACCCATCCCCACTGTAATTTTGCCATGTCAGCAAAGTTGCCTACATTACAACATCACAATGGGGATGCATCACCATCATGCATCGGATACACTAAAATCTTCTCCGGTGGTCCAGTTATTTGATAATTTGTTCAGGTCCGTGAACTAAGAAAAGAGAGACCATGGTAAGTAGAGTGAACATGGCCTCATAATATAAAAACCCTTAATATATTTTGTAAACAGTGTTTGACTCGCTTTAAACTGTTGTCATTACTGGGTTTCCTTCCACCAAATCCGATATTAAAAACAAACATTAGCAAAAATTTATTAAAGAGAAGAAAAAAAATCCCAAAAAAAAAAAAAGCACACACAAAACAAACATCATCGGAGATAAGTATGAAACCCACACTGACGTTGTAATCTCTCTCTATCGTCACAAGTTTCCAAAATTCAAACCCTAAATTCAAATTCCTTAAAAAAGAAAACAAAATAAAAAAATAAATAAATAAAATGGGCAAGTAAACTCATCAAAACCAATTCAACGACGACGAAGACAACAACAAGGTACGACATGGACAAACCCCCCTACATTCAACGATTCCGGTACCATTTCTCCATCACCAAACTCATTTTCTGGGCTCTGATTTTCATCTTCTTTATCTACTTCTTCTTCTTTCACGCCCCCACTACTTCGCCGTCGAGGACTTCGACTTCTCGCCGCGTCTTGTGGGGCGGACCCGACTGGGAGAGTCGCGTTCTGAAATCGGCGCGGCGGCGGTCGGGGGCAGGCGGTCACGTGGTACTCGTAACGGGCGCGGCGGGGTTCGTTGGGACCCACGTGACGGCGGCGCTGCGGAGGCGCGGCGATGGCGTGGTGGGAATCGATAACTTCAATGACTACTACGACCGGTCGCTGAAGCGCAGCCGCGAGTTGCTGCTCGAGCGAGCCGGTGTCTTCGTCGTGGAGGGCGATATTAATGATGCTAAGTTGTTGAAGAAGCTTTTCGAGCTGGTGAAATTCAGTCACGTAATGCACTTGGCGGCGCAGGCAGGCGTGCGTTACGCGATGAAGAATCCGGGGTCTTATGTGAATTCAAACATTGCTGGGTTTGTCAATTTGCTTGAAGTTTGCAAGTCTGCAAATCCACAGCCTGCCATTATATGGGCTTCTTCGAGTTCGGTCTATGGACTCAATACGAAGATACCCTTTTCGGAGAAAGACAGGACTGATCAGCCTTCGAGTCTGTATGCTGCTACTAAAAAGGCTGGTGAGGAAATCGCACATACTTATAATCACATATATGGATTATCAATCACTGGTTTGAGGTTTTTCACTGTTTACGGTCCGTGGGGTAGGCCTGATATGGCGTATTTCTTTTTCACTAAGGATATATTGAAGAGGAAGACGATAAAGATATTCGAGGGCCCTAATCATAGTACTGTGGCTAGGGATTTTACCTACATTGATGATATTGTTAAAGGTTGCTTGGCTGCATTAGATACTGCTAAGAAGAGTACAGGGAGTGGTGGGAAGAAGAAGGGCGCGGCGCAATTGAGGGTTTTTAATCTTGGGAATACTTCGCCGGTGCCTGTTAGTAAGCTTGTGAGCATATTGGAGAAATTGTTGAAAGTGAAGGCTAAGAAGGTTGTGTTGCCAATGCCGGCTAATGGGGACGTGTTGTTTACTCATGCTAATGTGAGCTTGGCGCAGAGGGAGCTGGGGTATAATCCCACAACGGATTTGCAGACGGGGTTGAAGAAGTTTGTGCGGTGGTACCTTGATTACTATTCACCATCAGGGAAGAAGAGTGCTGTATAAAAAATGTGTTCTTTTTGTGGTATCTGGTAGGATCATATGAATCTTTATTTGATTTGATTCTTATGATTTCTCATTTTATTGTTCGTGTACCATTGGGGGTTAATTCTTGAGCGGCTATAGAGAGATTTCATGGTTGATGCACATCCTTTGCTGGGCTTACCTGAATTGTATTTGAGAAACCAGAATTTGTTCTGTACTCTGTAGTTTGTGCTGATCTGTGAATTTCTATTATAGTCTCTCTGGAGTTTTAATAACAGAGTTGGGTTTTCTTTTGATGTTTTACCATTTAGTTACTGTCGTCAATATTTTTCTGTGAGGAGAGGATGCTATAATTTTGAGGACTGGTTCAATGGTTAATATTAATATGTTTTAATTAGTTCTTAAACCTTACTATGCATACTTGGTTTGGTAATTATTGATATACAATCATTGTTGGAATAATGGTATCACTTTCTGTCAGCACTTGCAATATTTTTACTAGTTTTTTTTTTTTTTTTTTTTTTTTGGTGTCAATTTTTAAGCCTTGTTGTCTTGATATTGTCGAAGAGGAAATTTCGTAGTTGTGGTCATATATTTTTCTTTGAGAAGAATAAGTAGAATGGGAATTCACTTGAAAGGATCTTTTCTACATCTTTGTTGGAATAATCTGAACATTTTATGTAGGCCGGACAAACTTGGATAATGTTAAGAGAAAAGGAGCAGTGACATCTGTGGAAACTTTTGATTGTGAGTATAAACTATAAACAAGTGAGAGTAGGAGTATTTTATTTCAAGTGAAAGAATATTTGATATTTAAGTTTTCATACGGTACCATAGTTCTGCTTTCCTCTGGAATTCACTGCAACTACATGCATTTACATCAAGTTCTGGAAAATGGGTTCTTAGGAACTTGTAATATAAAGAATAAATAGATTTAGAGCAAGAACGCACTGTTTAGCCTACTAGCAGCTTATTTGATCAGAAGATTTGCAGGAATAAGTGATAATCATTTGCATTTGTTAAGATTATGTTAAAAGTTCAGGAAAAGTCATTTATAGACCATTTTTATATATTGTTATACAAACCGTGTGCTTCTTTGCCGGAAAGAAAGTAGTTCGATGTTCATTTCTTCAATGCAGACGGAAGTGGTTGAAGAACTCTCTGTTCTTCTTTTCCTTATTAGTTAAAAAAACATTAATGTGATTAACAGGTATACTCAGCATAAGTTTTATTAGAGTGATGGCAAACTGAAATATGATTATTCTGAAGAATTGAAATGTACCGAACAAAAAAAAAAGAAAGTTAGTTGTTGTGTCCTCCCAGAGTTGAGGTTACTCGTCCTATTTATTTGGGAGCTCAATCTACCAGCTTTGGAAGTGATTTAGGGGGTGGACACTGGATAAATAATAATTTGGCTGGTCGCTCGCCCCTTTTCGTTGAGGTTTTCTTTTCCACTTTACATGCCAATCATCCTGGATTTACTCCTCACATATCTACTTATTATGCTTGCCAAATTTTGGTTTGAGGATTCGCTACCATGCTTACTTGCTCTGTGGTTATAGCCATCTGGAAACTAATCTTTGTTGCTTATGTGTTTGTATATTTTCTTTTCTTGTAAAACAAATATGATAGAAATAAGTGCTTCTTGTTATGCTGCATTTGTAATCCTTTGCCCTTCCAATTTTGCTGTTATGGAATTATGGTCCTACCAGCTTTTGGAGAGTTGTATATAATGTCATTTTCACCTTTGCATGGTTTTATTCTTTTTTTTAAGCTTGGGTGAGAATTGCTCTCACTTCATTTCATTGTCATCAATCTTCATCTTGGTTCTTCAAGTCTTGGATCTTAGATCTTGACCACAAAAAGATATGCCATTTCACATTCCTGATATTATTGCAGTAGAGCTTTCCATGCCATTTCACATTCCTGATACACACACACACATACACACAACAGAAGACTGTTACCACACATTATGTTTTTGGCTGTATTACAAATGTCAATAGAAAAGAATACAAAAAACAAAAAGGGAGAGAAAGAGAAGAAGATTTTTTTTCCCCTCAATGAGTTCCTTCTTTCTCTTGATCTTTATCTGATATATTCTTTTTGGGCACTCTGATGATGATGTTTGTTTAGTTCTTTTAACTAGAATTTACTTTGAGTTTATTAGTTCATGCAAGCTTCATTTTCCAATAACAATGGTTTTTAATTTATCCAGCAAGTTGTTTGGCTTAGTTTTTGAAGGTTGGTCATGGCGGTGGGATGATAGAATCACTGAGGATAACACTATCAGAATGGTAACTACTTTTCTGGCTGCAATGCTTGCCTTTTCTTGGTGTGCATTGTTGATCAAGAAATCAAGAACTCCACCATTGCTACCAGGCCCTCCAGGACTACCAGTACTTGGAAACCTTCTGTTTATTGAACCCGATTTTCACTGCTACTTTGCCAAACTGTCTCAAATCTATGGATCGATTGTCAAGCTCAAACTGGGAAGCAAGATTTGCATCGTGATAAGCTCACCTTCAATAGCCAAGCAAGTTCTCAACGACCAAGATGCAGTTTTTGCCAATCGTCACCCCCCTGCATCTGCGTTGATTACATCATATGGTAAGCATGACATAGTATGGATGTCTAATGGCCCTGAGTGGTGCCAGTTACGGAAGATTTTTGTTCGTGAACTGATGAGCAGCTCCAGTCTTAATGTTTGTATTGGACTTCGTCGACAAGAGGTCAGAGAAATGGTCAGGGAGGTGTATAAACAGGTTGGTTTACCTATCAATATTGGTGAACAGATTTTCTTAACTATACTTAATGTGGTTATGAACATGTTATGGGGTGGTTCACTGCATGGAGAAGACAGGAAATATGTGGGGGTTGAGTTTAGGCAAGTGGTGGGGGAGATTGTTGAAATGTTCGAGAAACCTAACATTTCTGATCATTTTCCTGTCCTTGCTCGGTTTGATTTACAAGGAATCAAATCGAACACGAAGAAACTTGTATCATGGTTTGATAGGATTTTCGATTCAGTGATAGCTCATCGGATGGACGTTGATGTAGCTAATAAATCAGAGAACAAAGAAAGTAATAAGGACTTTCTGCAGTTCTTGTTGGAGCTCAAGAACCAAGGAGACAGCAAAACCTCATTGTCCATGACTCAAATCAAGGGCTTGCTACTGGTATATATATTTTCATTTTCATATCAAGTCCTTTTGTTATATTTTTTGTGTTCAAATGGTCAGCTAAAAATTTGACTTAAAATTTTGTTAACAGGACACTGTACTTGGTGGATCAGATACTACATCAACTACATTGGAGTGGGCAATGGCAGAAATACTGAAAAATCCTGAAATCATAAGGAAAGTTCAAGAAGAATTGGATGAAGTGGTAGGAGATGACAGCATTGTAGAAGAGTCTCATATTCCAAAACTGCATTATATAATACAGTGCTAAAAGAAACCTTAAGATTGCATCCAGCCCTCCCTCTCCTAGTACCACACTGCCCTTGCCAATGTTGTACAGTGGCCGGATACACCATCCCCGAGGGGTCGAGAATATTCGTAAACGTGTGGGTGATGCAGAGGGATCCTGAAGCCTGGGAAAACCTGCTGGAGTTTCAACCTGAGAGAGTCCTGAAAGAGCCTGGAAAGTGTGATTACCATAGAAATAATTTTCAGTATCTTCCTTTTGGGTCTGGGAGGAGGGTTTGTGCAGGCATTTCTCTGGCAAAAAAATTGGTAGCTTATGTGTTGGCCACATTATTGCATTCTTTTGATTGGAAATTGCCTAAAGGAGTGAAGCTTGATTTATCTGATAAATTTGGGATCATTTTAAAGAAATCAGAACTACTTGTTGCCATCCCAACTGCAAGATTATCTACTCTACAGCTTTACAATTGATCTACTTGTTCCGTTACAATTTGGCATTGCTTCCTGAGGTGCTTTTTAGAGAAGTTACAAAATGTAGCTTCTCATTTTGGCTTTTGAGAGAAGCAAAAAATGACCAAAAGCACTACCTTGGAATTTTATTAAACACCCTAGTCATTTTTGGTCATTTGGCTTCTCCCAAAAGCCAATATGAGAAGCTACATTTTGTAGTTTCTCCAAAAAGCATCTTAGGAACCAATACCAAAATTCTATGTGTGAGAGAAAGAGATTCCGACACATTTTTCATACGAGATTGTAACTCTAGAACTTTATATAGTGACACAATTACTTTTAGGAGTGTCTGGTCAGTAACGTTAGGGACCTTATCAAAAAAAAAAAAAAAAAAAAAAGTGTGTGAATTCAACACCATAATATGCATGTATGTTTAAATAATAAATTGAGTACTTTAATTTGGGAATAATTTTTTATTGGTTCTGATAAATGCTTAATTCTCCGGTCTTTTTCAAAAATAAATAAATAAGAAATAATCACATACTATATAAGGTGCAAGCTAACTAGATGATTATATTTATATATAAATATATATATATAATGATGGTCATTATTCAATAATTGAAATTGCTATTAACTCTTAAAAAAAAATTTAAAATTTTTTTTGATGGAATTTTTATAAAAACACAACAATTCAATTCATCATTTACCATACTTTGTCCTATAATATTTGCTTATTTATTTGATTTTTCACAAATTATTTTTGATATACAATTTACTGTGCGTTGCGGTGACTCGAACTAGGATATTACTAGATTGAATAAACGCTCCTTACCATGAAGTCATATTGTACGGTGATATATCTTTTTTTATTTTTTATTTTTTATTTTTATAAAGTTAAAGGAAATTTGTTAAAATTATTCAAACACATAAAGATTTATAGAGACATTCTTATTTTCCTTATCTTACCAAAGCTTTCCAAGAATATTTTGAGAGAAAACATCCGATTTTTTTTTTTGACATAAATACGTTTACTAATAAAAGCATGAAAATAAAATGAAATCAAGTTACATTTATGTAGAAACTCAAATTATATATACACATCATAACCTAAGGCTAGATATCAAAATTTTTGTCCAAATTGATACCCAAAATGACGTGGAATATGATTTGTTAGTTACAAATTATCCACTGCATTTTCTCATAATTAGCCGATTACAATTCACTTAATATATAATTTAAACGGTAAATTTAAACATTAAAAATTACTCTTAAAATAATATGCAAAAAGAAAAACAGATATGGGCCAGGCCCAAAATCACCAAATCCACAAGTCTCGAAAACGGGCCGACCCAGTCAGTAGTACCAAGACAAGACTGCGAGATCGAACCAAAAACCCTAACCCTAGTAATAATAGCACATATATAACACTCGCAATATTTTCATGGAATCGGCCATTGTTTTTGATAGAAGAGGCAGCAGAAGCAGCAGAAGCTCCAATTCTCCCTCTCTCAGTCCCTCCAGGTATCTCTCTCTATTCCTCACTCACTTACGCTCTCTATTTGTGTTTTGGCTTTGTCCCGGATCCTTCGATTTTGTTTTCTTATCTTATATGACCTGTTAATTATCTGCTTTTGTGAAGAACATTTGATTTGGTATTAGTAAGAAAATGAAGTTGTAGTGACTGGAGCTCATTTGTAGTGTGTTATTGTTTTTTTTCATTGAAATTGTTTTGGTCAGGAAGCGTAAAAGCAAGAAACAATGGCAGCTTACGTAGCGATGAAGGGAAAACCAGGTTTGGAGGAGCCCCAAGAGCAGATTCACAAGATCAGGATCACTCTATCCTCCAAGAATGTCAAGAATCTAGAGAAAGGTCTCTCCTTTCCTCTATTTTTCATCACCTAATTATATACCCATCTCAGAATTATTTGATATAGCATTGTGTTATTTAATTATCGTTTATTATGATAGGTTTAATTAGCTTAGGATTTTGTTTTTGTGAAGCCGCTATGTCGAAAATCATGAAATTATGACATGTTTTTATTTGTTATTATACAAAGGCGAATGTTGATGCCTTGAGGCTTTATGATTGAGAAATATATTGAGTTTGTACCGTGATTCCTCGAATGATATCTATTTCGTTTTTGTTACTGTTAGAGCGTTGCCTACCTGGGCATTGCTTTATCATTTTGTTGTACTGATGGTCTTGTTTATGTTTAATTAGTCTGTGCGGATTTGGTTCGCGGTGCCAAGGATAAGAGACTTCGTGTCAAGGGACCCGTGAGAATGCCAACCAAGGTTCTTCACATTACCACTAGGAAGTCTCCTTGTGGAGAAGGTACTATTCTAAAGGCTGATTATACTCGAATATTGGTTTCAATAAATGTGCTAGATTATTACTTATAAGATAATTCTATATAAACAGCTATGTCTAGATTACCTCTTTAGTTTTCATTCGTGTTACCCCCCTTTATTGTGCGGTCTTGCTACCACTGTTTAAGTTTATCCTACCTGTTACAATTACTGCAGATTCTTTGCTGTTTACTCGTGCTTCATTTTGTTTTTGATTAAAGACATCTTAAACCTGAAAGATGGTGATAGGTTCAATGTTTCCCTGTCAGTAATTGCCTTTTGGACACAGAAGTATCGAATGGATCTTTATCATGAATTCTTTGTTGCTTATTTATGGCATTTAGGCTGTTATACTCGTAACCCATCCCCTATAAGTAACCCAAGCCTGATAGCCTATCATGTGTTAGAAACCACCCAACACTTGGCCCATCAATTTTTTAAAACAAAAGATAAAGTGCCTAGCAATTTTCTCTGTCGTAAGCCATGGTCAAGTGGCAAGCTAGATGTTTACTTCACCTGGCTTGCTGGCACATGGAGAAGTCAAGTGTTGGTTTGAGTTTTAACACTTAATCATCTTAATGGGCTGTTGGGCTTAGTTTACAATTTGGGGAAGGTATTCACTGGTGTTATGTTATTTGATTCTATGTTGTCCAAATTTATGCGGGAATGCAGTTCAATGAGTTGTCTAGCAAATGACATCCATATTTGGGTAGTTGAAATTTGAAAGTATAGAGTGGTGAACTGCCTTCATTTTCCATGCACCTTAAATGTTATTAAAGGATCTCTATGCTTTATTGCAAAAGACAATTTATTCATGCAAAATATTTATTGGTTTGCAGGTACCAACACTTGGGATAGATTTGAGCTCCGTGTTCACAAGAGAGTTATCGACCTCTTCAGCTCCCCTGATGTGGTGAAGCAGATCACTTCGATTACAATTGAACCTGGTGTTGAGGTGGAAGTAACCATTGCTGACTCTTAAATGCGTTGGACATCGTTTTTGGCTCTATTAGTGTTTATTAGTTATTCAGAAGTAACCAAGCTCTCTTTGTCACACTGTTTGCTTAAGAAATATGTGTTTTTAAGATTTAAGGTTGAATGAATGCTTGTTGTGTAGGGTCAACATTAGTTTTTGTTATCCCATACTTTTCTTGAATTTAAGAATTATGTTATTTGTTATGTGGAGAGTGATTTTGTTTACTGTCCATTTTTTCTTCATTAAGGGAACGATTTGATGTTGATTTTGAATCAATTATTTGATATTTAAATATCATGATATATGTTTTCCTGCAAGAATGCTTCATGATAAGAAAATTCATGAAAACATGCAACTGCAGTTGGGTTGGCAACTCTGTTTTTGCAGAGTCAAAGTTCCTTTTGTTATCGCTGTGCTCTGTATTTTTTGTTTATGTCAAGTTCTAGTTATAGAACTAATGTTATGCCAATATTGGTATAGATTTTAATCATTTTGCAACTTTTTTTCATCTTTTAAAATGCAATTCCACTGCTTTTTTGTATGCTTATTTTTTTAATTTTTTTTTTTTTTTTTTTAATTGTAACTCCATTTGAGAATTGTGTATACAAACCCAATATTTACATTATGGCAAGATTTTTTTGTATGTTTTTGGTTTACTTTATTTCTTAGTTCCTGGTTTTGCTTGTGCTTGGAATAAGCTTATGTATATGGTTCTTAATCCTCTTTAGAAAAACTTCAAATACATTGTATATAGTTGAATAAAAGCCCGCATATTGTGAATGTTGCCGAGGTAGAAAAATAATTGAACATATAGTAATTACTCCAATAATAGCATAGAATTACTGACACCATTTAATCATAGAACTAGTGATTCCCCAATAACAACAGTAACCCTTTTCATTTGTCCAACAAAAACAATATTTTTCCTTAAAAAAGAAAAAAAGGAAAAAAGAAAAAAAAAGGGGCAATAGCGCCGATGCTCCTTGAACTTATAGCACGGTTGTATAGTGCTTCCCTAAACTTTTCATTTATTAACAAAAGCTGACAGAAGAGGGACGGAAGTAAAAAAAAATTACAATTACATACCCTGATTATATGTATAATTGCATTAAAACCAAAAAAATATAATAACACAAAAACACCCTTTAACAACAAAATATTAAATCAATAATACATTTCACTTCATCATCATTGTCATTATTCATCATCACCTTCTTTAAATTTAATGAGGAGATCAAATTCAATGGACTAATTTCTTCAATTAAACTAAAAAAAAAAAAAAACCCTCATCATCATCCATATTCATCTTCATCAAACCCAAAATTTAAATTTATTTAAAAAATTACTTAAATTTTTTAAGAATACAAAATTTTCTATAATTTTCTCACCTAATCTCCAAATTCTTTTTAATTAAAATTGATTAAATTTAAAAATAAAACTAATTAAAATTATAATTAGTGAACTGAATCTCACTAATGAATCAACACTAGTGAAACACCACCACCATAATTATAAAGTAATATTAAAGTAATCAGGGTGTGTAAATGTAATTTTCCTTTGATGTCCGTCCCTCTTCTGTCAGCTTTGGTTTAGTGCCAAGAAAAAAAGTTTAGGAGGGCACTAAGCAATCAGAGGGAATTTGTGCTATTGACCAAAAAAACAAAAAAACAAAAAAAAAAAAAAAATTGATTGCCAATTTTGAGTTCACTCAAAATGGTGAAGGAGGTGTATGCAAAGGTTGGTTCAAGCATCAATATTTCAATAAAAAAAATAACAAACTATTAATCTAAAAACTTAAAATACATTGTATATAGTTGAATCAAAGCCCGCATATTGTGAATGTTGTCTAGCTAGAAAAATAATTCAACATGTTATGATGTCTTCCAATAATTGCATAGCATTATTGACACCATTTAATCATAGAACTAGTGATGCCCCAACAACCGACATATTTGTCCAACAGGAGAAAATCTTGCATGCAACAGGAGAAAATCTTGCAGGACAATAATTGATTGCCAGTTTTGAGTTCTGTTAAGTAGAGATGGTTTTTTCAACAAGCTTTGAGTTCCACCTATCAAACATGATTTTCAATTTTTTGAGTGATTTAGATCGGTTAATTTTTGTTTTCTGGTCATGGTGGTGTGATGGACTCACCAGCAGAGTCATACCAACCCTTGTGGCTGCAACACTCCTTGCCATTTCTTTGTATGCTTGGTTGATCAAGAAACCATTTACTAGTGTTCCACCGTTGCCACCAGGTCCACCAGGCTTGCCTTTGCTTGGAAACCTTCCTTTTCTCGAACCCAATCTTCATCGTTACTCTGCAAGACTATCTGAAATTTATGGACCGATCATGAAACTTCAACTGGGTAGTAAACTTTGTGTTGTGATAAGCTCACCTTCATTAGCAAAACAGGTCCTCAAAGACAATGATGCAATTTTCGCCAACCGTGACCCTACAGTTGCTGCAAAAGCCGGCACATATGGCGAAATTGACATACTGTGGAGCCCTAGTCATGACCCTAAGTGGCGCAAGTTGCGTATGATTTTGTTGGAAAAATTTGGTTTAAATTGCTATATAAATAAATAAACAGGAAATAATATTAAAAATACAGTGAAGAAGTTGATAGAAAAACCTTCACAATTTGCAGTAGTTTTGTCAGTAATTCTTTTGAAGTCGAGGCTAGTGTTTGACACTATGTCCTTAAGACGATTTACGCCCGCCCACTGATGCTATAGGTCAATCAGCGCTCGTCTACTAGGATACAACGACTACTCTATCTTGTGGTAGTAGCACTTCAAAACCACAAGCGCTCAGTGAATTAAATATGCAGACTTCTCTCTCAACAACAGAAGACTCAATGCTTTTATGCAGTAATTTATGTAATATGAAAATTTTCTGGATTGATATTGAATGAATGACTTCTAATATTTATAGATGAAAAGTGTCTATAAGAAAGGTAATGATTTAAATGAAAAGTTGCATCTGTTCAAGATCATGTCTTTTTCATTTCAAAAGACATTTCTCCTTGAAACTTTGTGTCTGTACAAATATACACATATCTTTTCATTACATATTACACCTTTCAAATTCATTCTATATTCATGTGGTTTTAATTGCTGGTAACAAATTTTCATTCATACAAAATATGATTTTTCAAGCAAATAAATATTTTCAAATTAAATATTCATTGCTTTTAAAACCATATTTCTAACAATCCCTCACATGAATGAAAATCGGCACAACACTATGTATATGACAATGTAGACACTTGAGAGAGTATCTTAAAGAAAAGCTATTACATCAAGATAGGTAGCTTTTGGCCTTGAACCTTCCCTAGTGAAGTAATATCGGATTTACTTGGCTAATAAGTGAACGCGATGTCTTGAACTGTTCAGCCGTTGGTGTAAAACAAGACAATATTACTCACACAATAACCTTCCAAACATATTATGATTCATACAATTGCGTTCATTTCGGTCTTGAACAAATCCTAGTATTCATGAGTGCTTTAGAGAATTCAGCCTTACGTAAAATTCTCATAGAAACAGCCACATTTCAAACTCATATAGGTGACTGCCTGTAAAGAGTATCCTACCATACCCAACTTGAATAAATCAAATTATGGGATCATTAAAAGCATAGCTTAGCGTAAATCTATTGTAGGTAGCATTGCTTCGTATTACAAAAAGGGGAAGGAGATTTTATCTCCGCAGTGCTTGGTCATAGTATACCATAATTTTGTTGTCCTTTTTGAACCTGGATCTTGGGATCTCCAGTCAACCAGGTTAGGTTTCCATTATGGCTCCTCTTTTACAAGGGCTTTAATCCCATTCCTTTTGTTAATCGATAAACTTGCTCTCTACCCAAACCTTTGGTAAACGGATCCGTTAAATTATCTTTTGACTTCACATAGTCAATGGTAATAATATCACTAGAGAGCAGTTGTTTCACGGTGTTGTGTGTTCGACGTATGTGTCTAAACTTACCATAATACATATTACTGTGCGCCCTTCCAATTGTGGATTGGTTATCACAGTGTATACATACAGCGGGCACAGGCTTAGGCCAACATGGAATATCTTCTAAAAAATTTCGAAGCCACTCAACTTCTTCTCCAGCCTTATCTAAGGCTATAAATTCAGATTTCATAGTGGATCTAGCAATACATGTTTGTTTAGTAGATCTTCAAGATACCGCTGCGCCGCCAATTGTAAAGACATATCCACTGGTGGATTTCGAGTCTTTAGTATCAGATATCCAATTAGAATCACTATAGCCCTCAGGTACGGCATGATATCTTGTGTAATGTAGTCCAAAATTCTTTGTGTATCTCAAATACTTAAGTACTCTAATTATAGCCTTCCAATGATCCTTTCCAGGATTACTTGTGTATCTACTCAATTTGTTAACTGAGTATGCTATATCAGGTCTCGTACAATTCATGAGATACATTAGACTACCAATGATTCTAGCATATTCTACTTGTGAAATGCCTTGTCCATTATTTTTTCTAAGATGAAGATTTGGATTATAAGGTGTTTTTACTGGACTAGTATCATATTCACTAAACTTATTCAGTATTTTCTCAATATAATGTGATTGAGATAAGACTAACCCATCAGATGTTCTAGAGATTTTATTTCCCAGTATCACATCAGCAACACCTAAATCTTTCATGTCAAAATTATTGGTCCACATCTTTTTGGTTGATTTTATCATACCAATATTGCTGCCCATAATCAACATGTCATCTACATAAAGGCAAACAATGACATATCCATCTTGAGTGCTCTTAGTGTATACACATTTATCACACTCATTAATCTTGAACCCATTTGAAATCATAGCTTTGTCAAATTTCAAATGCCATTGTTTCGGTGCTTGCTTTAAGCTGTATAGAGACTTAACTAGCTTACACACTTTGTGTTTTTGACCAGGAACTACAAACTCTTCAGGTTGTTCCATATAGATTTTCTTATCTAAATCACCATTTAGAAATGCGGTTTTAACATCCATTTGATGTATTTCTAGATTGTGCAATGCCGCTATTGCAATCAACATTCTAATGGATGTTATTCTCATAACCGGTGAATATGTGTCAAAGTAATCTAAGCCTTCCTTTTGCTTATATCTTTTGACAACCAATCTTGCTTTATACTTATCAATCGTTCCATCAGCCTTCATCTTTCTTTTGAAAATCCATTTATAGCCTAAAGACTTATTTCCAGGAGGAAGATCCACTAGTTCCCATGTATGATTCTGCATGATGGAATCAATTTCAGCATTAATAGTCTCTTTCCAAAATAATGCTTCAAGAGAAGACATTGCTTCCTTGAACGTGAGAGGCTCATTTTCTAACAAATATGTTAGAAAATCAAGACCAAAAGACTTAGATGTTTTAGACCTCTTACTTCATCTTGGTTCAATGTTGTGTTTTTGTCCACCAGATTCTTGGTTAGTACTTTCTTAATGATTGTCTTGGTTATTACTAACAACATCATAAGTTCTTTTAAGAGAACGTCTTTCTTGTGCCTCCTTAAAAGGAAATACATTTTCAAAGAAAGATGCATTCCTTGATTCAATAATCGTGTTCACATGTACATCAGAAATATTAGATTTATGTACAAGGAATCGATATGCACTGCTCTTAATTACATAACCAATAAATATACAGTCAATGGTTTTGGGTCCTATTTTAACTGTTTTAGAGTCAGGGACCGCTACCTTTGCCAAACATCTCCATACTTTGAAATATTTTTATAAAGGTTGATGACCTTTCCATAATTCATATAAGGTTTTGTCTAACTTTTTATTAGGCAACTTGTTGAGAATATAATTTGTAGAGAGCAATGCTTCCCCCCACAAATTCTGGGGTGCCCCAGAACTTATCAACATAGCATTCATCATCTCTTTTAAAGTACAGTTTTTACGCTCAGCAATACCATTTTGTTGAGGTGTATAGAGTGCTGTAGTTTGGTGAATAATCCCATGTCCGACACAAAACTCACCAAAAGGGGATACATATTCACAACCCCTATCACTTCTTATCACTTTAATTTTCCTGCTAAGTTGATTCTCAACTTCTTTTTTGTAAAATTTAAACATTTCAATTGCCCCATCCTTGCTTCTCAGCAAGTACACATGACAATATCTTGTACAATCATCAATGAAGGTAATAAAATATTTTTTCCCTCCTCTAGTCTCTATAAACTTTAAGTCATAGATATCACTATGAATTAAGTCTAGAGGTTCTGTACTTCTCTTAATAGAATGAAATGATGTTCTTGTTAGTTTTGCTTCAACACACGTTTCACATTTAACATTGGGATCGATGTGAAATTTAGGAATTAATTCCATGTTAATTAATTTTCATATAGAATCTTAATTAACATGACCTAATATACCATGCCATATATCAGATGACTCAAGCATATAAGCATAACTGATTTTATTATTATAAATAATTTTTGGTACAATGGTCATTACATTCATCTTGAACAAACCATCACTTAGGTACCCCTTTCCCACATACATACCATTCTTAATAAGTACAAACTTGTCTGACTCAAACACTAATTTAAAACCATTCCTGCTCAAGAGAGATCCAGAAACCAAATTCTTTCGGATGTCAGGAACATGGAGCACATTGTTGAGGGTGAGTTCCTTGCCAGACGTCATCTTCAGAACAACCTTCCCTTGACCTTCAACCTTGAAGGTAGAAGAATTCCCCATGAACAATTGTTCTCCATCCAATTCTTGATAAGTAACAAACATTTTTCGATCAACACAAACATGATGATTAGCCCTAGTATCCACCCATCATTCTTTGGTATTTCCAACCAAATTTATCTCAAAGACAACTGCAGACAGATTTATATCAAATAAATCATTTGAAAACATGTCTTCCTCTGTCATGTTTGCCTCATTTGCCTTTCCTTTCCTTTTTGAGTTGCTTATTTGTTTTGTCTTTGGAGATCCATTTGAAGTTTTACTTGGTAGCAGTGGCGGATCTAGAAATTTTAACGAGATGGGGCACTTGAACAAAATAACAATCATTAAAAAAAAAAATACTTAAAGTTTAAGATCATAATAAAATGATTTTTTATTTTATTTTATTTTATTTATTTTTTATTTTTTTTTAATTGACAGTATAGTGAATTTTAGATAAAATAAAACAAACACTTTTATTCAAGATAAACTAAATAATCTAACATTAAAAAAGAAATAAAAATAAGAATTACAATATTGAAAAATAAGAGAAACAAGATAAACAATGGAAAATTATAATATTTATTCTTAAAAATATAAATTACAATCTAATTTTATAATAAGAAATTTTGTTTTGTATTTATAGTGAATTCACTTTAAATTTATATAAAAATAATTGATTAATATAAATATTACTAGACATGTTTTTGAATTTTTTTTTATCCTTCTAATTATTGGTAAATTATTGATTTACTGATTCTAAATAAATTAAAATTATAAAGTAAAGAAAAATACTAAGGATAAAATAAAATGAATTATAATAATAGATTGACTGTTTTAATACAATATATTAAAATTTGATATTTTAGAGTTTATTGATTGGATGTGTTAGATATATCAAACTAAAACTATTAGAAATAAGAAAAATTAAAAAAAAAAAATAGATAATTTACTCTAAATAAAATTGAATCAAGTAACCACAAATTATGGGTAGTTAAGAAGTTGACAATGACAGGAAAAAAAAAAGTAAATTGATTTGTTGTTAAAAAAGAAAATTTGAGAAAGGAATTGGAAAAAAGTGTAAAATAGAAAAAGACATTAAAAAATATTTGTTTTGCTTGAAAAATGCTAGTACTAGGAATTGAACCAAAAACCGTCAATGTGGAATGGTATTGTAATACAAGCTATGCTAAGAGATTTGTATTGTACAAAATGTTATTTCATATGTATATATTTATATAAGAACATAATATCAATTTTTTTAAAAAATATTGAGGTGGGGCACGAGCCCCACCTAGTCCAAAAGTGGGTCCACCCCTGTTTGGTAGTGTTTTATTTTATTGTATTTGTAATTCTCTATGATATATTATAAATAAAGAGAGTTAAAAATATAATTAAATATTAAATATTTATAAATTAATATATTTTTTGGGTTGATGGGTGTGACCTGCGAACCCGTAGGTAAAACCCGAACACGAACCCGTTTATTTTCACGGATTCACGGGCTAGCGGGCGTGGGTGAGGAAATTTTTTCGCGGGTGCAGGTTTGGATTTTACAAAAGCCGCCTGAACCTGACTCGTTGCCATCTCTAAATTAGATGTTTAAACTTATACTGTATTGCAATTTTAAAAGTAATTATTGTTTCTGTTGGACAATGATAAGGAGGATCATAGAAAATAAGCTGCAATCAGTCCCTCGAGACACTCTATTTTCTTATTTTATAGCATCTCCAATAATCCCCCATTGGTTTTAATTAAGGGAGGAGCTGCATTTTTGCAACTCCAAGAAATCCCTTAAAAGCTCCCTTAAATGAGTTTTGGTGAGCTCACTTCCTTAATTAAGGGGTGACTTCAGCTCCCTTAAATGAGCTTCATATATTTAAGTTTAGGGTGACGATATTGACACCTATAAAACTTATTAGTACACCCATATTTTATTAAAAAATTTAATTATAAAAATATCCTAATAGAAACCAATAAGGACAAATTACTTTTATTAAAAATAAATCAAATACTATATATACTCATTAATTACACCCATATCTTCAACTATATTTCTTTATTAAAAAAAACTTACCTTTAAAAAAAAAAAATTATGATAAACCCTAATTTTTATGATAAACCCTAATTAAACTCTAATTTTATTTGAAGTATCAAAATTTCTCATTATCACATGATTATCATATTATTTTTGTCTTTCTTTAATGTATTGTTATGAACTCTATAAATATATATTTTTTTAATGATAGCTGTAGATATCAACAATTTTTTTTTTAATTGTATAAATAAAAAAATTCCAAATTGAAAATCTCTTAACTCCATATTCCATTTTATAAGGCTCTTACATTCGAGATATTAAAAGTAAATTGGATTATCATTAAAAGAAGATTTGATTCCAAAAATAATGTGATTTTTTTATTTTATAAATTGGGTGTGATAATAATTTAAGAGTGTTTATAAATAATATGTATTAAAATGAATATATTTATTTCAATGAGCGTACTATTGACATTAGAATGGGTGCTTATAGTGATATTTATTTTTTAAATTTTAGACATGGGTGTACTAATAAGTTTTATGCGTGTCAATATATGTACCTCTAAGTTTATTTTATTTTTAAAAAAGCACCATATATTTATAATAATTATAAAGTAAAACATTAAATTTTTTTTATTTATTTATTAAACATTGAAATACATACCCCCTTAATGGCCCATTTTACAACAACAACATCCACCCTTAATCAAGGGGTCTCCAAGGGAGACTCTTGGAGATGCTCTTACACGTAAATTTGGAATCTTCAAAAATGTTGCTAAGGTACGAGAGACTTCTAAACCTATGTTTCAGATGTGGAATGGTTTGTCATAAAACCAATGAGTGAACTTCTGATGAACCATTTTCGACAGCTGACGGGGTGGAAAAACATCTTTATGGAGTATGGATGAAGGTGTCAGTGCCTTTCCGGAAAAATAACCATCATAATGTAAAATCGATGTCTCTAGCAGTTACCAATAATGGAAGGAAAGATGACGGGGAATGGAAGAGGAATCAGGTGATCGGACCAGTCATGTTTACCGGCTGGAAGGATAAGGAAAAAGCAGTAGAAGAGGAAAAGATGTCAATTATTAATGACAAAAAGGTGGCATGGAGTGTTTTGAGCGATGTTCCAATGTCTGAGGCTTACAAGCCAATAGGTGGAGAACATATTGGCAAGGTGGCAGACAAAAAGACTTTGGTGAGTTTTTTAAAGGCGGAGAATGATACTACCTTAAATGAGGAAGCTGGATTGCTTCCAGGTTCTGATGATGGGAAATGGAATGGCTAGCAACCCACAAGTTGAGTTGAGCATTGGGCCTGACCCATTAGTATCTCGAAGTCCAACGTTGTTACCGGAAGAACATACCAAGGAAAGTTTGTTAATGAAACACATTGAAGGTGCTCGTTCTCAAATGTTGAATACTAATCTAGTTAGGCCTAGGGCCTCTGATGGTTTTCCAGAAGACATCAATGTGGACCTCCACCAGATAAGCCCACAAATAATCCACATATATCTCTTAGTGAGGTCGTTGGAAACCAAATCGGGCTGGATGAAGAAGGTAAAAAGAAACGGGGAATTATATCATGAAAGATGAAAGCAAGATTTGGTCAAAAAGGGAATTCAGGTGAGATTAGGGATTCAACTAAAGTCATTGAAATAAAACACGAAGGCTCCAAGGTGAGAGAAGCAAAGATTTCAGGTAAGAAGAAAACAAAGAATGGTTTCGATGGGAATGAGGATGAAAAGGTGGAGACTCTGGCTGTTGTAGAAATTGAAATTATGGAAAAGTCTTAGGGAATTCTGGCGAAGGTTCAAAAGTTGGATGATGAGGTATTTAAGGAAAACTTGTTGTTATCGGAGAGCTTTAAGATGGTTACCCAGATTGGGGTATCGTCTAAGGCTAGAGCTGTTTCAAACTCTGTTTTATCGACCGACCGGTCTTCACTGATCCGCTGCCAACAATGAAAATCTTTGTTTGGAACGCCTAAGGGTTGGGTAGCTTTAGGGCGTTCAACACCCTATTGTACCATAAACAGGAAACTAAGTTAGAGATGGTGTTTTTAATGGAGACCCGATGTCAACATGAAAAGCTTGAGAAATGGCGCACCAAATTGGGTTTCTTGAGGAAATTAGTGGTTAATAGCAGGGGAAATTCTGGTGGATTATGTTTGTTCTGGGGAAAGGATGAGGATGAGGATGTGGAGGTGGACCTTCCGTCATACTTACAGGCACATATCGATGTGATTATTAAACAGAGCAAAAATAAATGGTGGAGGTTTACCGGTTCTTACGAACATCCGGTAAGACTCAGCATGTCCATTCTTGGAACCTTCTGAGGCGCCTTGCTAGTTTTTCAAGTCTGCCTTGGGTCTACATTGGTGATTTCAATGAAGTCTAATGTGATTCTGAAAAATTTGGGGGTTTGAATAAACAGTGGAGTTATATTGTTAATTTTCGTGAAGCGATTAAGGACTGCGAATTGGAAGACATGGGGTTCAGAGGGCCTAAGTTCACTTGGAGTAACAAGAGAGACGGATGCTCTTTGATCATGGAGAGGCTTGATAAGGGCCTATGCACAGGACGGTGGAGAAATTTATTCCCAAACTTCGGGGTTCGTCACTTGGACTTCTAGGGATCCGACCACAGGCCCTTGGTGTTAGATTTTTCGGACAGGCAGTTTGTTGGTGGTGGCACAAATACTGGTGGTAAAAGGTTTTATTTTGAAGAATGCTGGATTGAGAACAAGGAGTTTTAGGACATTTTGAAGTCAGTGTGGGACGGCGGCGGAAATATAAATAATATGGATTCGGTTCTTAGTAAAGTGAGGGATTGTGGTAGAAAATTAGATACCTGGACCATCAAAATGAGAGTTGGCCTTCGCCAGGACATTGGAAACAAAAGGGAGGCCCTGAGGAAAATCTATAACTCTGAGAAAATCGAGAATTGGAGGAAAGTTAAGAGCCTTGAAGATCAGCTAGACTCTACCTTACTTAATGAGGAGAGATACTGGCACCAAAGAGCTAGAGTTGAGTTGCTCAGGAGCGACGACCGAAACTCACATTTCTTTCATTCTAAGGCGTCAGCTAGAAGAGCCCAAAACAGAATGAAAGATCTTCTTGATGATGATGGAAATTGGGTTGAGCCAGAAGCAGGTATGGAATCTGTTATTTCACAGTATTTTGTCAATCTTTTCACTACTAGTAATCTAACCCAGGAAGCTATTGAGAATGTGCTTGATGTTGTTCAATCAAAAGTTTCTCCTCATATGATGCGGTTTGGATGCTAAATTTTCCAGTGAGGAAGTTAGAAAAGCAATTTTTGATATAAATCCAACCAAGGCTCCCGAGAAAGATGGTTTACCAGGCCTTTTCTATTAGAAATTCTGGGACAAGGTTGGCCCTAGTGTTGTGGAGGCTTGTTTGGGCGTCTTGAATAATGGGATCCTATTGACTGTATTAATGGCACGATCATTACATTGATTCCGAAAACTTAGTCACCTAAGTCTGTTACTCAATATCGGCCCATCAGCCTGTGTAATGTTCTATACAAAATTATTGCTAAAACTATCACTAGTAGATTTAGGAAAGCCTTGGATGGTGTGATCTCCGAAAACCAGTCTGCTTTCATTCTCGGGCGCCTTATCTCTGATAACACAGTGGTTGGTTTGGTTTTGAATGTCTTCACAGGCTCAAAAGAAGAAAAAGGAAGAAAAGTTCCATGGCTATCAAACTTGACATGTCCAAGGCATACGATAGAGTTGAATGGATCTTCATTGAGAAAATGATGCTGAAAATGAGTTTTTCGACTCATTGGGTCAACCTGATCATAAGGTGCATAACCTCGGTTTAAAAATGAGATTATTCAGGAATAAACATTGAATGCTAAGATTACGCATTGAATTTCTGGTAGTAGATCCATAATCAAAAGAGTGTTTGTGATTGTTCCAAAAGAAATGAAACAAAAGATACGGTAGAGCTAGGACAGTTATTGTATGAGGTCTACAAAATGCTAGATGCAGAGGCGCATAATAGATCGATATGAACATCATGAGCTGTCCCTCAATAAAACCAGTTGTTGCCGATACCTTCTTCTCGGTTCCTTCTTCCATAACCCGAGCTCGGAGAAGTAAGAGATAAGAGGGCCCTATGGAGAATGTGGTCAGAAATCCATAATAGAGTTCGACCACAACGACCGAATTGATTATCTTCATGCATAAGGATACTAGATTACCTAGTATAAAAGATTGAAAAATCATCACAAACCTCATTTTTTTCTTTTCTATTTCAATTTCTGGATTATTATATGATGATTTTTGAACTTTCCATATCTAGAAATAGAAACAGATAGACTAGAAACGACATCTCTTATATCAATTCTTATGTCAATGACACCAAAGGGATATTAAATGAATGGAATTGGGATATGGAAGGAATATAATGAAATAGAGCCACTTTGTGGTTCCTTATGAAACGGGGCATGAGACGGAGCCACTACGAAGAAGTTCGGGGAGTTACGAAGGAAATTTCGAGTTCATATTGGTCATGGGTTGAGAACGGGAATTGAATTCTATGAGATAGAATCTCCCGCTGTTCCTTAGTAGCTCAGTGGTAGAGCGGTCGACTGTTAACTGACTGGTTGTAGGTTCGAATCCTACTTGGGGAGATTTGATTCATTCCGAATTAAAGAATTCAGAATGTCAGAATGAAAGGGTTAACTTTGACGTTAAAAGTAATACTATTTTTACGGAAAATACCCTTTATGGGTATTTCAATCGAGATACCTGAATGGGGCATTAGTTCTTTCTCTTGTTCTTGAATGGATTGGAACGGAATGAGAAATTGATTTCTTCGCCTTTTTGCCAATAAATTAGAATTCTTGTGGAGAATTGCAGGATGTATGAGATTACAACGACCAATACCTATGATTCGATTAATTTATTTAATAAGATAAAAGAATCATTATAGTTGACCGTGATAGTATAGTGGTTCTATCTTTCCAACCCAACAGAAAAAGAAAAGTGTTAATTAATTACTAGTTAACAAAATCAAACCTAATTTTTTTTTGTCAAAAAAAAATTGAAAATGTTGCGGAGACGGGATTTGAACCCATGACCTCAAGGTTAATTATGCCTTCATGTTGAATGGTAAGGTGTGCGGCAACATTACCCCTTCTAGAGGTCTTAGACAAGGAGACCCACTTTCCCTGTATAACTTTCTAATTTGCGCAGAGGGTTTATCGTGTTTGATTCGTAAGGCTCAAATGGAAGGTGAATGATCAGGGTTTAAGTGCAGTAGAGGGGGACCAAACGTCTCACATCTTTTTTTCATGGACGATAGCCTACTGTTTTCTAAGGCAAATAAGGCGAACTGTGAGGTGGTGAGGAAAGTTTTAGATGATTACTGAAAGGCTACTGGGCAAGTGATCAATTTCAACAAGTCTGTAATGTGTGTTAGCCCGTTCATGTTGGCTTATGAAGGGATGAGACTGGCTGCTATAGTAGGGGTTAACTTGGTGGATTGTCATGAAAAATATCTAGGCCTCCCTTGTTTTACTAGAAGAAGCAAAAGGAAACTTTTTTCTGAAATTGCTGATTGTGTTTGGGACAAGATTAAAGGTTGGGTGAGAAGTTGTTCTCAATTGGTGGAAAAGAGATCCTAATTAAGACGGCAATCCAGTCGATTTTGGCTTATGCTATGAGCCTTTTTAGACTGCCAAAGGTTTTAATTCTTAAGATTGAGAGGCTATGTGCTAGATTTTGGTGGGGGAGTAACGACAAGAAGAGAAAAATCCATTGGTGCACTTGGAAGCAGCTTTGGAAACCAAAAATGGAAGGAGGTTTAGGGTTCCGAAAGCGTGAGACTTTCAATAGGGCTCTGTTAGCTAACCAGTGCTGGAGGATCATTAAAAATCCCAACTCCCTTGCTGCTAGGATTCTAATGGGCTGTTATTTCAAGGATGGAAAGTTTATGGAAGCCCCTAAAAAACCTAATGGATCCTTTATCTGGAACAGTTTGGTGTGGGGCAGGGGTATTTTGGAGTCAGGTATGAGACGGAGAGTGGGAAACGGATCATCCATCTAGATTTATAAAAACAAATGGATTCCGAGGTCGTCAACTTTCAGAATCCTCTCCCCTCTAACTCTAGGTGAAGATGCCACTATTGACAGCCTGTTGTCTCCCTATAATGGGTAGAATGTGCAGTTTATTAGACAAAACTTTGTGAAGGTTGATGTGGATTGCATCCTTCAAATCCATATTAGCAATAGTCATGTGGATGATTCTGATACTTGGCACTACGATGAAAGAGGTGGTTATACGGTTAAGAGTGGGTACTGGCTTGGGCAGGTTTTGGAGTGTAATCCTAATTCCTCAAACAATGATCGGCTCGTGAAATGGTGGAAGCATCTGTGGAGATTGCTAATTCCTTTAAAGATCAAGATTTTTATATGGAAAATTTGCTATGACTGGATTCCTACCATGTCTAACTTAGTTCGAAGGGGTTGTTAAGGTTTAATTTGAGGAACAAATATAAGGAGAAAGAAGGAGAGAATAGAGTGAGAAGATATTTCAAAAGATAGAAGATGAGATAATTGGGTTTAATATTCATTGATTCCTCATTCATTCATTCAAGACCATATTTATAGTCTGATACAAATGACAAATTAGCAACCATAGATAATGACAAATTAAATGGAGATAATTCCTAAGAAAGAGGAACCCACTAATGCTGAATATCAACTCCCTATCGGTTCCACTTACATAACATAAACTAACAACTAAACAAATCAAGACTAAGTCTTGGTGTGACCATTTCTTAACATGCAACACATGCACCAGCTCTTGCCTTAAATGCATGCCATGCATTACTCAACACTACACAATTCGTATCATGAAGGTGGAGGATAGATGTGTGAGATGCAGAAGAACTGTAGAATCAACCCTTCATGCGCTCTGGGACTGTCCAAAGCTTAAGTTAGCTAGGACTGAGTGGGTTCCTACTACAACAACGGTCAGAGGTATTCATACTGATTTCTTTGACCATATTCTTGATTATTCCACTTATATGACTGATGAGGAGCTGGGCTTATTTTGCACTATTGTTTGGAAAGTTTGGTTACTCCAAAATTCTCTCCTTCACAACTTCCTAAATAAAAACATCCTTAATATGGTTGATTGAAGTAGGAATTATCTTGATGAGTTTCAAAGTACTGTTGATAAGAAGAAGCTGATGCGTGACTATGTTAGGGGTCTGGAGACGGAGTGGAAACAGCCGGAGGTTGGAGGCTTCTGTAAATAAAATTTGATTAAAATTAATCAACATGCATAGGCACATAATCAATCCGAATCTTAACCTAAACATGTTTCTATATCATGATTAATCAAACCCTAAATACATATTAATAACCCATATCAATTCAAGAGAAAAGGAAGATAATAGAAAGCGGAAGCGTACCTGAATCTATTACCGGAGTTGGTGGACGGATTGTGATCTTCCAAATTATCACGATCTTTATAAACCCTAAATTTGTTCTCTGTTTCTCTGTTGATGGGGATACAGACAAACTGAAAAGGATCGTGTAATTTGGGGACCATAACCCTAATATATAATAATTAGGTTATTATAGGTTTTGCTATTTCTAATTTGGTCCCTCATCAAATTAGATATAGCACTCTGATTTCTACACATACCCTTAAGCCTTAACACTTTAAATCTTAATTAGATCACTTTATATTTAGGCTTAACCAAAGATAGCATAACACATTTAATATTTACATGTGTGGCCCCACATGATGGAATTTTCCAACAATCTCCCACTGGGCCACATATGTTTATACAAATGAGTATGACTTTATGAGCTCCAAAATTTTGCTATCACAATTTTAGGGTATATCCGAACAATCTCGTCAATTGATTATGTTGTTATAGGATCAAAGCGGTTTTCGTCACATTTAGCGTGACTAAACCTATCAATGGTCACGTACATCAACACAACCAAATGACATAGATCAATCATGGATGCGTAGCATGGAAATTACATGCAATGTGATCTATACATGTCTATTTCCAACTGGTCATACTTTATTCTTTAGTGAGATCAATACTTAACATAATGTAACAGAGTGAAATGAACCGAATACTTTATTTCTGATCAGAAAAATATCAAAATACATAAATGCATAAGTATGTCTAAAAAATCAAACGTAAAGCAATAAAATGCAAAATGATACAAACTCCTACTATAATGTGATATCCTCACACAAAATAACACCCATATGAACAGTGTGCTCATGAAAGACCTTGGGTGGTAATCCCTTTGTAAGTGGATCCGCTATCATGGAGTTTGTCCCAATGTGCTCTATGGATATCTGTCCACTCTGCACTCTCTCCTTTACAACTAGGAACTTAATGTCAATATGTTTTGACCTAGATGAGCTCCTGTTGTTGTTGGAATATAGCAATGCTAACTTATTGTCACAATATAGTTTGAGTGGTCTTTCAATACCCTCCAGAATGCGCAGCCCAGTGACAAAATTCCGCAGCCATATCCCATGGTTGGATGCCTCATAGCATGCTACAAATTCTGCTGCCATGGTGGAAGAAGCTATGAGTGTCTGTTTGGCACTTCTCCAAGAAATAGCTCCACTAGCCAACATGTATATGTAGCCTGATGTGGATCTCCTACTGTCTTGGCATCCAGCATAATCGGAGTTGGAATACCCTATGATCTCCAATTGATCCGATCTCCTATATGTGAGCATGTGATCTTTTGTTCTCTGCAAATACCTCATAACCCGTTTGGCTGCTTTCCAATGATCCATCCCAGGGTTACTTAAATATCTGCCTAACATACCAATAATGTACGCAATATCCGGATGTGTACACACTTGAACATACATTAGACTACCTACAACTGATGCATATGAAATCTTCTGCATTTCCTTAACTTCAAGGTTATTTTTAGGGCACTGATTGAGACTGAACTTGTCTCCCTTAGCGACAGGGGTGTCACCTGGTTTACTGTCCTGCATGCCAAACATTTTGAGCACTTTATCGATATAGCTCCTTTGTGATAATCCAAGAATACCCCGAGATCGATCTCGTTGTATCTGGATCCCTAATACAAAAGAGGCGTCACCAAGATCTTTCATCTCATCGACATATAAAACCAGGAATATGTGCTTATTCCCACTGAATTTGTGATACACACAATTATCAACAACATTTATCTCAAAACCAAACGAGATAATCACTTGATGAAACTTGTGGTACCATTGACGAGAAGCTTGCTTGAGTCCATAAATAGATTTTGTTAATTTGCAGACCATATTCTTTGGGTCTCCCGACTCAAAGTTTTCTGGTTGCACCATATAAATTGTTTCGTCAATGTCACCATTGAGAAACGCCGTCTTGACATCCATCTGATGAAGCTCAAGGTCAAAATGTGCAACAAGTGCCATGATTGTCCTAAAAGAGTCTTTCGTTGAAACCGGAGAGAAAGTCTCTTTAAAATCAATCCCTTCCTTTTGGGTAAAGCCTTTAGCTACACGACGAGCCTTATACTTCTCCACATTACCTTTTGAATCCCTTTTGGTTTTAAAAATCCATTTACAACCAATGAGTTTCACACCTTTTGCTAATTGGACAAGTTCCCAAACCTTATTGTCTTGCATAGACTTATACTCCTCATTCATGGCATCAATCCACTTTTGAGAGTTGGAACCTTGCATGGCTTGATGGAGGTTGATTGGATCATCTTCCATCATTCCAATGTCTTCCTCATGTTCCTGGAGAAATACGATAAAATCGTCCAGAATAGCATTTCTCCTTTCTCTAGTGGATCGCCTTAATGACACTGGTTCTTGAGGTTGTTGAGTTTGTTCCTTAGGAACAATTACCTCATTTTGAATAGGGGATTGATCAACATTGTCTGGTTGAGGATCCAGATTCGCTTCTTGATCAATGACAGGTATAGAAAACTGCACATTATCAAAAGCGATAGTGGGAATTGAAATCGATTCCTCCTCAAAGACAATGTCTCTAACCTTATTTCTCCCCCCAAACTCAGCATCCTAAAAAAATATGGCAGTTCCCATCTCAAAAATTGACCTAAGTGTGAGATCATAAAACTTATAGCCCCTAGATCGCTCAGAGTAGCCAATAAAGTAGCTGCTCACAGTTTTGGAGTCCAATTTCTTTTCATGTGGCCTATAAGGTCTTGCCTCAGTTGGACATCCCCAAATGTGAAAATGCTTTAGACTAGGCTTTCTGCCTGTTCAAAGCTCATAAGGTGTTTTTACAGCTGCTTTAGTTGGCACTCGGTTCAGAATATAAGCTTCTGTTTTGAGTGCTTCTCCCTAGAATGACTCTGGTAAGGAGGAATAACTAATCATACTCCTTACCATATCTTTAAGAGTCCGGTTTCGCCTTTCAGCTACACCATTCATGCTAGGTGATCCTGGCATGGTGTACTGTGGGACGATTCCACATTCCTCTAGGAATTTAGCAAATGGTCCTGGACGTTGTTCACCTGAACCGTCATATCTGCCATAGTATTCACCACCACGGTCAGACCTGACACTCTTTATTCTTTTGTTGAGTTGGTTCTCAACTTCAGCTTTAAATGCTTTGAACACGTCCAAAGACTGTGATTTCTCATGAATAAGAAATAGGTACCCATATCATGAGTAATTGTTTATGAATGATATGAAATACTGTTGGCCATTCCAAGAAGTCGTAGGGAATGGTCCACAGATATCTGTGTATATCAATTCTAAGACGTCTATAGTTTTGTTAGCACCTAATTTCTTTATTTTGGTTTGTTTTCCCTTGATGCAATGAATATAAACATCAAAGTCTGTAAAGTCAAGGGAATCTAAAATCCCATCAGACACAAGCCGCTCAACTCTAGTTTTAGAGATGTGACCTAAGCGTTTGTGCCATAATGTGGCCAAATTTTCTTTACTTAGGTTGCGTTTAGTACCTCGTGATTCCACATGCAAGGTTTCATTATAAGAAATAATTGTATCAAGCAAATATAAGTTGTCATGTACACATAAAGAACCGGTTCCACAACATTTGAATTTATAGATAAACTGAATTGATTATTTCCAAATGAACAAAAATAACCAGACTTGTCCAATAAAGAAACTGAAACCAAATTCCGTCTAAAAGATGGTATAACAAAAGTATCTGATAAATCCAAATAATAACCAGTTCCTAATAACAACCTAAAATGCCCTATCGCCTTTACTTCTACCGACTTGCCATGGCCCACGAAGATGTGTCTTTCAGCATCACTTGGCTTTCGGTAGCTCAGACAACCCTGTATAGAAACACTGATGTGAGTAGTAGCACCAGAATCTAACCACCACGTGTTTCTAGGTACTGAAGCTAAATTTACCTCAGAACAGACCAAAGTAAGAAATGTACCTTTCTTTGCACGCCAAGCATGATACTTGGTACAGTCCTTCTTCACATGTCCAGGCTTATTGCAAAAGAAACAACTCTCCTTGTCCTGCTGTTGTTTCTTTTGAGCTGGACCCTTAGCAGCTTCAATATTCTTTCTCTTTTTGCCCTTATCCTTAGAGGTGCTAGCCAAATGAGCACTTTCGGTTCTGTCTTGCTTCAATCTCTCTTCCTCTTGCACACAGTAAGAAATGAGCTCATTAAGAGTCCATTTCTCCTTTTGACAGTTGTAACTGACCTTAAATTGACCATATTGTGCAGGAAGTGATATTAATACCAAATGCACGAGCAAGTCATCAGACAGCTCGAGCTTTAGTGCCTTAAGCTTAGAAGCAATATGAGACATTTCCATAATGTACTCCCTTATGTTTCCCTTGCCTTTGTACTTCATAGAAACCAAGCTTTGCAAAAGCGTGCTTGTTTCTGCCTTATCGTTTTTCACAAAACGCTTTTCAATTTCGGCTAGGAACTCTTTGGCTTTGGTTATCTCTTCAGATACCGCACCCCTAAATGCCTTCGGAGTGCCGCGCTTGATGATCATAAGACTCATGCGATTTGAGCAATCCCATTTCTCAAAGTTCTTCTTGTAATCAGGAGAACTTGCATTCGTAAGAGAAGCGGGCTGCTCAATCCGAAGTGCAAGGTCTAGATCCATGCAGCCGAGAACAATTTCTATGTTCGCTTTCCAATCCTTAAAGTTGGTCCCATTAAGCATGGGAATAGAGTTGATATTAGCAGATATAGTAGAAACACTAGCTGTAAAGAGAACAAAACAAACAAACAAACATGCTCACATTAATAACCAAATACAATAATCAACAAATTCAAATAATGGTAAGTCCCATCTCAAGATACCTAACACAACATTAATATCAAGTCTTTGGACAGTAATATTAATTGTAAATGGTACTCTTGTTGTAGTGATCAAACATTAACAATAATTCATGTCAAATAATAAATCTATCTTTGGATCGACTTATTATTCACATGTAAAACCTTATAATCGTCACATGTTTATCACCGTAGGTGTGTGTGCAATTCGGCCAAGTATTAACCTTCCTTTGGGCCGGCCAATTCCTGCATGAATTTACACACACACAAACATCCAAGATCCCTCATGAACAATCTACACAAGAGAGGTCACTTTGGCGACATCTTGTTTCAATTAGACCATTTAGAATGATAAACTACTTTATTTAACCATAAAAGGTATACCAAAATATTTGAATTTGAGTTGAAATTTTTTATTTTTATTTTCTTATAATAATAGATTACAAAACGGCCCCTGATTATGTAAAATTATAGAAAGATCCCTTAATTTTAAAATTACAAATCGACTCCTGAGTCTATAAAATTATAAAAAAGCCCCTCAAATTTAAATAATTACAAACCGACCCCATTATTTTATCAAAATTGCATAATAACCCAAAATAATTACAAAATAGCCCTCTCAAAAATTTTAAATTTTCAAGAGAGGGGCCTGAGAAAAAAATCAACACTGTCAATTTCAGAATTTTTTTTTTAATTAAAAAAAACGCTTTTCAAAGTACATACTATTATTCTTATAATCATATATATATATATATATATATATATATATATATAACCTGCTTGATGTGCATGTCAGTGTGCCACCAACAAAATTCTTTTTTTTTTTTTTTTTAATTTTAATTTTTTTTATATTATTTTTTTTCTCTTCTTAATACTCAAGCACCGGACAATTCTACACTTTTATTGCTTAAGCATCGTTCAACATAATATTTATCATGTAGAAATGAAGTCATGCATCTGGTGCGGAAATTGAAAAATAATATGCACCTTTAGATTGTACAATAACGAAAATCAAAACACCAAAACACCAAAACTCAAGCAAATTTTACAAAAGAATATTATTTCATCAGATTGAAAACACACCCAATATATATATATATATATATATATATATATATAGACAACACATAATAATATGATTCCATCGGATCGTGAAATCCACCACCAAACAATACAAAATATTGCTTTATTCTCTACCAATATATCAACAACATATATTAAACAATATTTCTGTATCCAAAGCACCGATTTTTTTAAACATGTATCAAACATATATTATTTCATATATCTGATACCAAGCACGATTTATTAAACTAACATATATCACAAACTAGTGTTCAAACAAATACAATATATATCAGATCAGTGATTTAACAACACAACAAATCTCCAAAAATTCCTTGAATTCTCAAGAATCGATCATGGGTGGCTTTGATACCACTTGTAAATAAAATTTGATTAAAACTAATCAACATGCATAGACACATAATCAATCAGAATCTTAACCTAAACATGTTTCTATATCATAATTAATCAAACCCTAAATACATATTAATAACCCATATTAATTCAAGAGAAAATGGAGATAATAGAAAGCAGAAGCGTACCTGAATCCATTACCGGAGTTGGTGGACGGATTGTGATCTTCCATTACGATATTTATGAACCATAAATTTGTTCTCTGTTTCTCTGTTGATGGGGATATATACAAACTGAAAAGGATCGTGTAATTTGGGGACCATAACCCTAATATATAATAATTAGGTTATTATAGGTTTTGCTATTTCTAATTTGGCCCTTCATCAAATTAGATATAGCACTCTGGTATCTACACATTAATTCTATTACAATTATACCCTTAAGCCTTAACACTTTAAATCTTAATTAGATCACTTTATATTTAGGTTTAACCAAATATAGCATAACACATTTAATATTTACATGTGTGGCCCCACATGATGAAATTTTCCAATAGCTTCAAGATGAACTGCAAAGCTATGGTGAATATGGGGGACAGTAGAATTGGTTTTGGCATTGCCATTCGTGACTCGTCGGGTTTTCTTTTGGCTTCTTGTTCCCAAACTGTGGAGGCTACTTACGGTGCCCAGGTTGCTGAAGCAGTTACTATCCTGAGGGGACTTATTTTTGGTAAGGATTGTGGCCTGTTACCGGATACTTTAGAATCAGAAGCAGCTGTAGTTGTCAAATGGATAAATGAGGGTAGCCCTTTGGACTCTAATTGCGGAAGCATCCTTGCTGACATTGCTACTGTGACGAATGGTTGTAAGAGAATCATGATCAGACATGTTCATAAATCCGCTAATCAAGTGGCTATGGGTCTGGCTAGGAATGCGTTGCTGATGGTTGATGACGTTGTTTGGCCGGAGGAAGTCCCTCACTGTGTCAAGACCGTTGCGGAGGCCGAAATGGCCAATTAGTTTTATGTTTTGCTCTTTGCTCTCTGTTTCTGCTTTGTCAAAAAAAGGAAAAAAAAGAAAAGAAAAAAAGAATCTTCCAAAATGTAAGCAAATATATTTTAGGCTCATTATGAGTCATGACCTTGTAATTGTGCAACTTGCTCAAGCATAGGTATACGTAATTAATAATTTTTGAATATTTTTAAACATATAAAATTATAAATAAAAAATTGATTGAAAAATATATACCGAATGAGGACTATAGACCAGTTGTGGTGGATTAAGAAATATTTTCAACCATGGGAGGCAATAAGATAGGATTCTGCAATGAGATTTGAGCCTCTTGCGGAATATGTAATATTCAAAGTTAAGGTGATGTTTGGATTCGTTTTTAAAAACATTTTTTTGGTTTAAAAATAACAGTTGTAATTTTTTTTTTGACTGTTTTTAAAAATGAAAACAGTGTTTTTAAATTTTATAACTAAAAAATTGAAAATAATATTTTCCATCATTTTTAAAATAGGTTTTCAAAAAAACTACAATTTTCCCTCCAAACAAGTATTTTACTTATTTTAAAATACAATATTAAATACATTTACATCATTTTCAGTTTTTGAAAACTACTTTTAACAAACGTTACCAAACATATTACGGTTTTAAAAACACTGTTTTTAAAACGTAATTTTCATTTAAAATTCAATTATTTTTTTAATTTTTAAAATGACACCAAAAGCATCTTAAAGAACTTATAAATATGATCTCACAGATAAAATGATATATAAAAAGGATAATTACCCCGGTGATTATCAATTTGGATCCCACTATCAAAATGACAATTAAATGAGAAAAATTGGTTTCAAAATAGTCATTTTTGGCAAACACTGTTACATTAATACTTAATGGCCATTCCGTTAAACTCCATTAAGTTTACCGTTAAATAGGTGGGCATTTTGGTAACTTTCTCTAAAATTACATAATTGATTAACATGTTCTATTTATAGAACTTAGAACTCCATTTGAAAATTGTGTATACAAACCCAATATTTACATTATGGCAAGAATTTTTTGTATGTTTTTGGTTTACTTTATTTATTTGTTCCTGGTTTTGCTTGTGCTTGTGCTTGGAAGAAGCTTATGTATATGGTTCTTAATCCTTTTTAGGATAATATGTTTGATATTTGCGATGTCGAATTCCAATTTTTCTTTTTAATTTTAGTTTTTGTATTAATAATAATAATAAAAAAACCATGATTTCTGTTTTCCATCTTATCTTTCTGTGTTGGCTCCTCCACTAACCTCTACTATTGTAGTTAGTTCTTATTTGATTATTTGCCGACCACTTTGCAGTTTTAAAATTTTCTAAACAAAGTTTTGTAGTTATTTACTTATTTCTTTAATTTACAAAACTTTATTTTTAGTTGCGAATAAAAACAAACTTGAATAGGACGCCCATTATTTCGGTGTAATTAAATTCAATTACATGATGCTTAATTTTTAAAAATATATATTTTTTCTTTCATTTTTAATCACGTATAAAGTTGTCATATTATGCGTTTTGATTGGATTTCTTATAGACAGGGGACGGAGGAATGTGAGGATGAGAGGGGGCCACTGCACCCCTTAAGTTTTACAAATTTTTAAATTTATCCTCTAATTTTTTAGATTTTTATGTTTTTAATTACCCTTATTTCATATTCATTGAAGTTTTATAGTTTTATAAATTAATCCACTAAACTTTTAGATTTTTATGTTTTTACTCTTATTTGATATTTAGACTTTCTAATTCTTTTATAAATTAAGTGTTGATAATTTTCTCTTAATCATATAGAAAATATATTTGATTCTAAACATATTATTATTGTTTCTTTATATCCCAAGTATAAATCAAATCGTAACATATATATTTTGTTATGTCAATTGTAATTTTTTCTTATCAAAATTACACTTACTCAATTCTATATTAATTAATTTTATTATATCCTTAAAATATTTTCTCTCTCCAAATCTTACTTATCCCACCCTAGTACTATAGTACAATGTCATACTTTTGATAAGTTATTTATATAGATTTTTGTTTTTTTTTGTTTTTTTTTTTTTGTTGATTTATATAATTAAAACATGTCAAGTAAACATAGTTGTATATTTATGTTTAATCATTAAGAAATTTTATCGAGCAAACTTTTATAATTTTTAACAATTAAAATAGTTTTTAGATATTAGAAAAATACTAGGATAATTTTTAACAATGAAATTTCATCATCTTATTTTTCATAAATGCACAAATTAAGATAATTTATCTCAATAAAATATTATTATTCATTTAAAATAATTAATCAAAAAAGTAATGTTTTAAAATATAAACAACATTTTTTTAATTAACCTTTAAAATATATGTCGATTGAACTCATTATTTTACGGCGGCCCCCCCCCCCCCCCAAAAAAAAAAAACATAATCTTGGATACGTCCCTGTTTATAGATGACATGTGGTGAAACCGTTACATGAAAGATTTTCTTAGACTTTTTAATGTAAAATTGTTAATTTCTCATTAATTTCTTTCAATTTAATTGAGCTGGGTGATGTCCAACAACCATCATTTTCACTATTTGAAAATCATAAGCAAGTAGAAGATATATTTGAAAACCATAACATCATTTTCACTATTTGAAAACCATAAGCAAGTAGATGATCAAATATTGAACACGAGAATACGAGATAAGGTTGGTCTGGTGGTAAAACTCTCATACCTACACCACAAGGTTACGGGTTCGAGTCTCCTCCTTTCCAAAAATACTTAAAAAAATAAAGAAAAAAAAGATAATGAACTATTAGACAAGATGAGGTTGAATTGAAGCCCACATATTGTGAATGCTGCCTAGAAAAATAATTCAACATGTAATTATGATGTCCTAGTCACATGTAGTAAGTACTCACATAATTATATGATTATATTTTTTATATATAGAACATTTACGGTACTGTCAAAAAAAATAAAAATAAATAACATTTACGCTGGTAGTTACCGGAGACATTACCCGAATGAATAATAGCTCTTACGCTATTAATCGGCTTAGAAGCTCCTTTTGTACTAAGTATTCGGTTTGAGTTTTAAAATAACCTAATAAAAAGCAACTCATTTAACATGCTAACTCCAATTTTCTCGGGCAAAATGTAAAGAGAGTACTCTCTGACCTCCGTGACAGACTGTTGCTAGTGTCCACTGAGGTGATGTATATGCATTTGTTAATTGTTATCCACATAACATTATTGACACCATTTATTAAGCTAAAGCGAGAGAGTGTTTGGGAGAGAAAAACACTTTTCTCATTTTGTTTAAGAATCATATCGTATCTGATGACATAAATAGCAACAAACTAGAATTATTTATAAAGCTAGCTAAGCAATAACTAGACTGATGACAGCTAATGAACCACTAAGATAACTAACACTAATCTAATTATTTATATAGCATAATACCATTTAGTCATAGAACTAGATATGCCCCAACAACCACAGCAACAGAAACAATAATTGAATAAATTGATTGCCAATTTTGGGTTCTGTTAAGTAGAGATGGCTTCAACAAGCTTTGAGTTCCACCAATCAAACATGATTTCCAATTTTTTGAGTGAGTTAGCTCAGTTGATCTTTGTTTTCTGGTCATGGTGGTGTGATGGACTTGTCGAAAACCCCACCAGCAGGGTCATACCAACCCTTGTGGCTGCAACACTCCTGGCCATTTCTTTGTATGCATGGTTGATCAAGAAACCATTTACAAGTGTTCCGCCATTGCCACCAGGTCCACCAGGCTTGCCTTTGCTTGGAAACCTGCCTTTTCTCGAACCCGATCTCCATCGTTACTTTGCAAAACTCTCTGAAATTTATGGACCGATCATGAAACTTCAACTGGGTAGAAAACTTTGTGTTGTGATATGCTCACCTTCAACAGCAAAACAGGTCCTCAAAGACTACGATGCAATTTTTTCCAACCGTGATCCTACAGTTGCTGCAAAAGCCAGCACATATGGCGGAGACATCGCGTGGAGTCCTAATGGTCCTGAGTGGCGTAAGTTGCGTAAGATTTTAATTCAGGAAATGATGAGCAAGACAAGCCTTGATGCTTGTCACACGTTTCGTAGACAAGAAGTCCGAAAAATGGTGAAGGAAGTGTATGCAAAGGCTGGATCACCTATCAATATTGGGGAGCAAATGTTCCTAACTGTACTCAATGTGATAATGCGCATGACATGGGGTGCTTCATTGAATGAGGAGGATAGTATTAGAGTTGGGATTCAGTTTAGGCAAGTGGTGGATGGATTTGTTTACTTGTGGGGAGCACCAAATGTTTCTGATCTTTTCCCTGTCCTTGCTCGGTTTGATTTACAAGGAGTTGAATCGAAAGTGAAGAAGCTTTCATCGTGGTTCGATAAGATGTTTGAGTCCTTGATTGATAGTCGAACAAAAGATCATCAAGCTGGAGGAGAGAACAAGAAGGAGAAAGGAAGCAATAAGGACTTTCTTGACATCTTGTTGGATGATAAAACATCACTATCCATGAACCAAGTCAAGGCTTTGCTTCTGGTACATATCCCTCTTTTTTATTTTCTTTTATTGAGATTGAATTCAGACTCAAAAAGGTTCTAAAATGAATTTATTAGTTTCTTTTCCCCATTAAATTTTGATTTATATATATCAACATGCAGGACACTTTTCTGGGGGGTACACATACAACTTCAACAACAATAGAGTGGCTAATGGCAGAATTGCTACAACATCCAGAGATAATGCGAAAAGCCGGCAAAGAACTAGAGGAAGTAGTCGGCAAAGACAAAATTGTGGAAGAATTTCATATCTCAAAACTACATTACTTGGATGCAATACTAAAAGAGACACTTCGATTGCACCCAGCATTGCCACTATTAGTCCCAAGAAGTCCATGTACAACACAATCTATCTCCGAATACACCATCCCGAAAGGTTCGAGAGTTTTGTTCAATGTCTGGGCGATGCAAAGGGACCCTGAGGCATGGGAAAATCCACTGGAGTTCCAACCTGAGAGATTCATGAGAGATGCTGGAAAAGGTGAGTATAAAGGAAACAACTACAATTTTCTTCCATTTGGTTCAGGGAGGAGGATTTGTCCTGGAATTTCTCTTGCAGAGAAAATGATTCTTTATGTTGTGTCTACCTTGTTGCATTCTTTTGAATGGAATATACCACATGGAACAACACTTGATTTATCTGAGAAGTTTGGACTTGTTACGAAGATGCAAGAACCACTTATTGCCATACCAATTTCAAAGTACTCTTCATCCGACCACTATCTATGACAGTGACTGTGGTTCAGGATTTAGTTTTGGTCTTTCTCGGTGAACAATGCTTGTGTGAAGCAAATGATCCAAAGCAAATCCTTGAGAGTGAGGACAACTGTATGAAATCCAAATTGGACGGTATCACTGTACGGTGGGTGGGCCTTAATAGTTAGTGAAGCCATGCATCTGCAATAATCTATCTTCTATGTTGTATTGTACTTTAATCAGTTAGTGAAGTCTCATCACTCGATCTCATGCTACTGAAATAATCTATCTTCTTTGTTGTATTATCACCATCTACCCTACTTTATCGTTCTTCTGGTGTTGTGAAGTAATAAAAGTGTCGTTGTGTGTATTTCCATTTGCTAAATGAAAGACTATAAGATAGAAAGTGATGTCTGTATGCTGGACCCCAATTCTGTCACCGACGCTGTTGTCGATACTATCCAGCAATCTGGAATTTGTTAGGGTTTTTTTTTACTGATCGTTCAAACAACAGGATTTGATTTAACATTTGATCAAAACTTTTGAGGATTTGCTAACACATGTAAACTAAAGTAATGGACGGTCTTGATTTATATCCATTGTTACTGTTTTCCTTTTTCATATCTAAACGGTTAATATACCTCACAATTTTGCTAGCCAGAGACCTCACACACTCCAAGCTCAAGTGAGAAAAAGAAAACTCATCAATTCAAATGTAAATTCCACTCAAAGCGAAACCCACCTATGATGGGTGTCAAATCTTCTTTTCTAGCTCTAAAAATCACCACCCATTTTCATTATTCAATTCTTAAACCAAATAGTCATGTGCTTAAAATATGACTTCTTTTCCGATATAGATGAATTAAAAAAGTGATCTGCCAGACTAACAAAGAAAAATAAAACACCCTCTATCTAAAGCAAAAGGTTTAGGCTTTTAGCAAGTGCTGAATTTTTTTTTTCTTTGCCGGTTGTTGGGCTTCATGTTTTGAAGATATTTTTTTTGTGTGAAGATTATGAGGTCTAATGCTTTTTTTTTTTTTTTTAATAGAGAAAATAGTACTAGACACTATTAATTGGTGGGTGGAGTCCCAAAAAGGTAATTTACTGTTTAAATTGTTCCAAAATCACTATTTTGACAAAATATTGTTCATTGACAGCTGTTATATTAAAATCTAATAGAAAGCGACCGTTATCTGTGACATGACACCCATAAAGAATTTTATATACAATATTTTATGTATTTTGATTATTTGATCATATATACAAATTAATGATTTGATTAATTTATTATTTTTTATAGGTAATATTTCCGGTTTATGGGTGACATCAAACTTATTATTATTCCTTAATTAATTTCTTGATTAATTTGGGGTGACATCAAACTTATTTCATGATTAATTTATTATTAAATGAAATACGTTTGAACTAGGTATCTTAAAGAAGTGGACAATGAAAACTTATCTAGGACCGAGTGAACCAAACTTAATGGTTGGCGTGTTCACTAAATAAGTCATATTTAGAGTAACTTTTTGGAAAGAGCAATTCTATATACCACCGGGGTTGCGGCACCGCCGCGGCCCCGTAGTGGAAAAATAAATGAAAACACTTAGGACCCATGTAATAAATACATGGAGTCCACGTGTTTTTTCTCTGGTTTTCCACTACGGGGCCGCGGTGGTGCCACGACCCCAGTGTTACAAATCTTTTCTCTTTTGGAAATTGATTTTTGTGTAAGATTTGAACCCTATCGAATCCATTTATCAAGCCATATAATCGAATACATTAATAAGTGGGCATATTTCGAATTATATATAATTACATTTAATATATATATACCTTATACTGATTAACATTTTGAATGGATTTTTTAAGATTCCTGGTTCAAGTACCGAAAATGTAAATAGGTAAATATAATATGGTTTTGAAAAGCTGTTCAGATTTAATCAAAGTTTCAAGTATCAGAAACTTTAAGCATCGTTGTATATTCAGGAGATCAACGGTGGTATGAGGATGTGAAATCTGTTGTAATAGATATCAATAATTTGACAGAGTTGAGTTCTCATTGTTTTTATTTCCCTAAAGCAGAGCTTTTTAAAATTTAAGAATTTAAGAATTCTCCAGATTATGTTTTCGAGCATGTAGAATTTAAGTATTTATCATTTATGAAATTGGGTGTGTTAATAATTTAAGAGGGTTTATCAATAAATTGTATTAAAATAAAAACATTCATTTAAATATGGGTACTATTGACATTAAGATGAGTTTAAATTTTAGTCATTAATGTACTTATAAATATAGGTGTATTTATCATATTTATGAGTGTCAATATCCGCACCCATTTAGAAACCAGCATGGGTCTATCTAAAAAAAAAAAAATTGGAATTTTTTTTAAGCGTTTGTTAAAAAAAAAAAGGAAAAATACAAAATGAAGACAATTACAATTGCTATTGCTTGATATTTTATAAAAATAGACCAGTTAGAGTGATATGCTCAATATTTTATTGACACTCAAAAAAATTGAAGTTTATTTTGCTTGCCTATTTTTTTTCAATATTTCCTAGTTGAATCATTTTAAATGTTTGTAGGGGCAAAAATCATTATGTTTTTATTCTCTAGATACGTAATTATTTATTTATTTATTTATTATTTTTTTGCACATCATCTCTTAGCAGAGATGGTTGTGCACATTCCTTCCACATTGGTGGTTAGAGGTTTGAGTCCCACCATGCGCATTTTAAAAAGCATGTGTGGGGAGTTTTCTTCCGGTTTGTGGGGAATATCATCATTTCCTGAGCGAAAATCTTAAGCGACTTGCGCCACTCAGGTCAGGGCCATTAGGGCTCCACGCTATGTCAACTCCTCTATGCTAGGAAGCACGGATACTCCATTTGGCGGAGGTAATTCGTATCGAACTCGTATCCGGTTCAGATACTCCATGGATACTTCAGGATACGTATCCGATACACCAAATGGCTTATCCGTTGATTTTTTCATAAGTTTGACCAGCGGATACTTGACGGATACTTGGGGGATACATTAAGGATACTTTTGGGGCAATATTATAATTAATTTAGTATAAAATGTGGTCAAATTATAATTTCAAAAATTTAGATGTCAAAATGAAATTGTAAAGAAATTTTGGCTTTGATTCCATTGACATGGAGAATAATGAGATACATGATATTGAAAACCTTTCTCTTGATAAACAAGAGTTAGATGCCGAATTATCTAGATCCTTTAACAATGTGAATAATGATAGTGAAGTTAAATAGGAATTTAGAATATGTTTTACGAGTGTTTTTTATTTTATTTTATATTTTTTTATGTATTATTTAGATTTTATAATGTGTTATGACTTATGTGACGTATGTTTTATTTGGATTTTGTAATATATTACAACTTATGTGACATGTTTTATTTATATCCTGTAATATGTTACATTGTTATGACTTATATAGATATGTGACATGTTTTATTTGGATTTTGAATATGTTTTGATTTTGAATGAATTATCAAATATGTTTTTATATATTATTATTTTTTAAAAAATATAAATAAGAATTATCAAATATATTTTCATATATTATTACTTTTAAAAAAATATAAATATATATATTATCCGAATCCTCTGCCGAGCTCCGGTCCTTATAATTAAAGTAATGGATGATGGTCTAGATTTATATCCGCGGTTATTGTTTTCCTTTATATACCTAAACGGCAATGTATTAATAAACCTCGCAATTTTAACAAGAAAACTCAGCAATTAAAAAGTAAGTTCCACCCAAAGCAAAACCCACATGTAAAGCGTGTGATCAAATCTACTTTCCAACCTCAAAAAATCACCACCACAATTTCATCCAAATCTTGAAGACTTGAACCCAGTAGTCATGTGCTTAAAGTATGGTGCAGTAGATGAAATAATATATAAATGAGATCCCGTAGATTAACAAAGAAAAATAATATATAAAATGCTATTTTGTGGACATGGATATCTATTTTTAGAGGCTTTATTAAACAGCTATTTTGTAACTTTACTCGGCATCGAAAATAAATATTAAAGTTAAACAATTTGTTTGGTTAGAAATAAAATTAAAAATAATAAAATATATAGATAAATAATTAATAAGTTGTATTTTCAACAGAAGCATTGGAGAAATATTTTTCAATTGGTTGTTTATAAAGTATATTTTTATACCACATAAGAAGCAAATCACTTGACATTATATATTGACATGTCAATATTTATTATGATGCAAGCCATATTTTTACATCGGAGATACTCCTAGTATCCCCATTTAGTTCAATACCTGATTCTGACTTCTTTGTACGGCATTTTAATCAAAAAGGAATTTCTCGGTACTTGAGAGTGTCTACAAACCGGCTCTATGTCAGCAGAACTTGGGACTCTTGCCTATAGTTCCAATGGCCTCTAAGATTATGATTTTTCGTAGGAAGAGCATTCCTCCAACTAAAGATGTGTTCCATACTTCCATAAGAGACGTAACTGGATCAAATATTTGTTCTTTCTGTGTTAGTAAACTTGAAACTATTGATCCTGCAATTTGGGGTTGCATGTTTAATTTGTTCAACCTCTGAAAGACTAGGGATTTTATAAAAGTCTTAATCAAATTAATTAGCTTATTGGACAGTAATTATTGTTATTCTCTATGTTGTGTCTAGCTGTCTGCTATAAATTTATATTACAAGAAACTCAAATAAAGTGCAACAAAAAAACTAGCAGATTGTAAAGATTAAATAGTTGAGCATTGGGATACTCACAATTTTCTTAAGACAATTTTGCTCCTTCTACGAATGGTACTTAAGGTTGTGAACAATTGTCTCTCAAGATAGAACGAATTTCGTTTTTCAAGTATAGCAGCACTTCAAACTTAAAGAATTGTCGAACGCAATTCAATGTTTTGTATTCGAAAAATTTAAACATTATTTATTTTATGCAGAGAGAATAAGAAAGCAAAAAATTGATTTCAAATGGCTAGAGGACATTCATATTATAGATATCCTCATACCCATTTGAAAGAACATGTACACTTTTCTAATAGACATATACTTTAAAGAAAAGACATGTCTATAATACAGTCTTTATGAAATGACACTATTGTTGTGATTTGTGAATAGTCACAATGCTTAACCAATAATCTTCTCGTTCAATAAGAAATAGATTTTACAAAATTAATTTAAATATTAATAATAATAAACCATTTCCAACAATTATATCTGCTGCTTAAAATTTATATGGTAATCACTATTGATACTAATCTAGATTCATCATAGTTATCTGATTATATCTTATATATATATATATATATTTAATTATGTAATTGTCTGTAATTATCTATCCAGTAGTTAGAGGTGGTATTACTATCAAATTATTAATTGTCAGTTTTTAATTAGGATTAGGATTAGTTGTCAGTTATTAACTAAAATACAAACTGTTAGTCTTGTATATATATTTCAAGTATTCTATGAGAAATAATAAGAAGAATTTACGAGTCTTGATCCACCATGACCGCCCCTAACGCTTCTTCTTCCTCACAATCAATAACTGGTTCTTCCTCAAACAACATTGTTTCCATAAACGTTGCTGCTCAAGCCCCACTAAAACTCACATCAACCAATTATCGCTCATGAAAACTTCAATTTCATACCCTACTTGTTGGGTTTGATCTTATGGGCTTCATTAATGGTTAAAAACCATGCCCTCCGGCAACCGTCATAGTGAACGACATCGCAGTACCTAATCCCGCTCACAACATCTGGACTAGACAAGACCAACTGCTCCTGAATGCAATCCTTGGTTCAATATCTCCATCAATTATTCAATTTATTGCTTTCGCTCAAACCGCCTGTGATGCATGGTCTGCACTTGCCAACACATATGCAAAGCCTTCCAGAGGCCATATCATGCATCTCAAGGGTGTCCTTACCAATGTCATCTTCCTTGGAACAAATGCTATTTCATGGTGTTCTCGCAAACAACAGTCAGGTTTAGTTTACTACGATCCAAGATTCGTGGCCTTGACCTGCCCACCATCTTGCGGGGGTGTATTGATACTAATCCAGATTCATCATAGTTATCTGATTATATTTTATATATATATATATATATATATATTTAATTATGTAATTGTCTTGTAATTATCTATTCAGTAGTTAGAGGTGGTATTACCATCAAACTATTAGTTGTCAGTTCTTAACTAGGATTAGTTGTCAGTTCTTAACTAGGATTATGATTAGTTGTCAATTATTAACTAGGATACAAACTGTTAGTCTTGTATCAAGTATTCTATGAGAAATAATAAGAATAATTATTCTCTACAATCACGACTCAATAGTTTAAGAAAATTTAGTATTATTCATTAAAAAAACGTGATTTTCATTTTCAGTATTTTATTTTTAGGAAATCGACAACCGTAATCAACGCAAAGGCGCCAATATATAGGACGAAGAAGTTACTAATTATAAAAACTTAGTGGATTGCATGGCCCCTCCATTATATTTTAGTTAACTGATTATTTTCCAACCACTTTAATATTTTAATAAAAGTTTTGCGATTGAGATTTTGCCATCTTTTCTAATGATCTAAAACTTTAACTTTACTGTCAAAAAAAATAATTAGGACGCAGAAATTTTTATTTATGAAAACTTAGTGAATTGCATGGCCCCTAAATATAGTAGTTAATTGATTATTTTCCAACCACTTTGTTATTTTAAAAGTTTTGATTCATATTTTGCTATCTTTTCAAATGATCTAGTATTACATTATTATTGTTATTATATAAATTCATGGTTTTTTAGGGAGGAGGAAGACTCGTAATGTATGTTTGATGAGTTTACAACCGAACTAACCTCATCTTGTTAAAAAATGAAAAGGTTGATGAGTTTTCTAATGATCTAAAACTTTAAACAACAATTATGTGATGTTCTTTTATATATAATATATATATGTATATATATTTTTCATTTATTTGTTAGGGTGAATTCATAAAGAGTCAAAAAATTTATAGATTTATTGTTTGTAGCCGCTTGGAAAGATTTTATTATATTTATTGCTTTTTACCAATTTTGGACAAGGTTATGTTGAATTTTTTTTATAAAAAAAACTAAAAATTTTATTATTTTTAATTAATAAAAAGGTTGATTAAAATTTTCTTTTTCTACGAACCAATCACTAACACCATTGTTCATCAATCTCTTATTTTTCAAACTTTAATCAAGAAAAAGAAAAAAATATAATCAATATTCAATCAAACACCATCAATAACTCCATTTAATAACCCCATTTTTCATGAATCTGGAAAAAAAAATTGAAAACCTAGACATGCAACATAGTTGGTCAGAGGCTTGAAGTCGATGGAATCGAGGCGGGGCTTGGTGGACAGTTAAGAGGAATGGGGCCGCTCGTGCCGCCAAGGAGATAAATCGGATGGAGTGAGAGATGGAGATGGAGATCTCCATCAGATGGTTGCAGAAGATCTCTCTCCTCATCTTTTTCTTCTAAGAATTAAATTGTTCTTTTTAACTATGGTACCATCAACACCGCCATCCATCAGATATGGAGATGGAGATTTCATCTGCTAGAAGCTTGAAGAGATCTGAAAAGATTTCCACAAAAGCTTTTTAACTTTTTTTTTTGAAGAGATCTTGAAATCTATGCAGATCTTTAAAGTTTTTTAAAATGTTATTTTATTTTATTTTTTCTATCTTTCTTCGAATCTTGTTTTAGCTCGTCCTTTGTCTCAAACATCATTTTCAGGCCAGACATGCCAGCTTTAACTCTTTAACAAAAGCATCAACTTGTTAACTAAAGACAAATGGGAGGGCAATTTTGTCAACTCACTCTTAAATGCGATAAGTATAGTAAAAATACTTGAATGTGACTAAAAATAAGAAACCCATAATTTTTTTTTTTGTTCATTTCGTACAATTTTCTACAATTTTTTCCTCTTATTTATATCCAATCTTCTACCCTATGACTAGGGATGTACGTTTTCGGTTTGGTTTAGGCTGAAGCTCAATATCAAACCCATCAAACCAAACCAATATGGATCAGTTTGTTTATATTTCAACCCAAACCAAACCAATGTGATTTTTCAAACCGATTCAAACCAAACCAACAAAGATTGGGTTGGTTTGGATTGGTTTATCGGTTTAGATTTGAACACAAAAATCTTTTTTTTTTGTTACTGATATTATATTATAAAAAATATTTAAATAAAAAATCATAACATAAAATATTAATTATATATATATATACATGTATATATACTCTGATCAAAGACATGTTTGACAACATTTATGCTTTTGAAATCCTAATAAATCAATCAATCAAAAGAATTGTATCAAAACAAATAAATAAACTATAAAAGCTTAAAGTAATCGGTAAAGGTTATAGAACCTGGACCGAATAAAAAACGTAGGTGGATTTTATATTTTAGTTTTACTTTCTAAAATATGTGGTTTGGTTTGGATTGGTGAATTATTTCACTCAACCCAAACCAAACAACCTTTAATCGGTTTGTCCAAAAGACAACCCGAACCATTAATTTTTTATATTTGTAATCGAACCAACTCAAACTTTATGGGTTGGATTGATCGGTTTGGTTCGGTTTGACGGTTTTTTACACACCCCTACCCATGACATTGAATGGTCGTACAAATGACGTGTGTGGTGAAACTGTTACATGTATAAAAGTAAAAAAAATATAAAACGTGATATGTAGAAGAAAAAAAATAGGTGTTCTGAGGGACTGATTGTAGTTTCCCTCTGTAACCGTTTTCAGTTTTTTTTTGTTTTTTTTTTTTGTTTTAATTTTTTTAATTTTTTATATACCACTTACAGTGGCTGGGCGGTGGTCTTTTCAATTTTCATTGTCCAACATAAACAATAATTATTTTTTATTACAATGAAACATATGCTAAACATTTTATTAATCTCAAGAGATAATAATTAACTGCCCAAGTAGATAATAATATCTCCTTACTTCTACAAGTAGATGGCTTCAACAAGCTTTGAGTTCCACCACAGATCAAACCATGATTTCCAATTTTCTAAGTGAGTTATCTCGATTGGTCATTGTTTTCTGGTCATGGTGGTGTGATGGACTCACCCAAAACTCCACCACCAGTGTCATACCAACCCTTGTGGCTGCAACACTCCTTGCCATTTCTTTGTATGCTTGGTTGATCAAGAAACCATTTACTAGTGTTCCACCATTTCCACCAGGTCCACCAGGCTTGCCTTTGCTTGGAAACCTTCCTTTTCTCGAACCCAATCTTCATCGTTACTTTGCAAAACTCTCTGAAATTTATGGACCGATCATGAAACTTCAACTGGGTAGAAAACTTTGTGTTGTGATAAGCTCACCTTCAGTAGCAAAACAGGTCCTCAAAGACCATGATGCAATTTTCGCCAACCGTGACCCTACAGTAGCTGTAATAGCCAGCACATATGGCGGAATGGATATACTGTGGAGCCCTAGTCATGACCCTGAGTGGCGCAAGATGCGTAAGATTTTCGTTCAGGAAATGATAAGCAAACCAAGCCTTGATGCTTGTTATGCACTTCGTCGACAAGAAGTACGGAAAATGGTGACGGATGTGTATTCAAAGGTTGGTTCCAGCATCAATATTGGGGAGCAAATGTTTATAACAATACTCAATGTGATAATGAGCATGTCTTGGGGCAGTTCATGGAATGGAGAGGATAGAAGCAGAGTTGGGATTCAGTTTAGGCAAGTGGTGGATGAATTTATTGAATTGTGGGGAGCACCCAACATTTCTGATTTTTTCCCTGTCCTTGCTCGGTTTGATTTACAAGGAATTGAATTGAAAATGAAGAAGCTTTCATCGTGGTTCGATAAGATTCTTGAGTCCTTGATTGATAGTCGAACAAAAGATCATCAAGCCGGTGGAGAGAATAAAGACTTTCTTGAGATCTTGTTGGACCTGATGCAGCAAGGGGATGATAAAACATCACTATCCATGAACCAAGTCAAGGCTTTGCTTCTGGTACATATATCGATCCCTCTTTTTCTTTCTTCTGGTACATATATCAATCCCTCTTCTTCTTTCTTTTATTCCATCTCAATAGGGTGTTGGATACTTGGGAACACTTAACTATTGAGTTCTTAAATAAAGGATGACATGTAATTAAAAAAAAAAAAACAACTGGTGACTAGAGAATCGATATTAAACCTTTTATTTCATACATCTATAGTTCAAAGGGTGATCGCAGCCCACGATTATAAGGCCAACAATAGGTTCTAAATGAATTTATTAGTTTCCTTTCCCCTGTAAATAAAATTGGTAAATTTTGATTTATTTATCAACAGGACCTTTTTCTTGGGGGAACACTTTCATCATCAACAACAATGGAGTGGATGATGGCAGAATTGCTACAACATCCAGAAACAATGGAAAAAGCCTGCAAAGAACTGGATGAAGTAGTCGGCAAAGACAACATTGTGGAAGAATTTCATATCTCAAAACTACATTACTTGGATGCAATACTAAAAGAGACATTAAGATTGCACCCAGCAACGCCACTATTAATCCCAAGAAGTCCTTGTATAACACAGACTATCTCTGAATACACCATCCCGAAGGGGTCGAGAGTTTTCTTAAATGTTTGGGCGATGCAAAGGGACCCTGAGGCATGGGAAAATCCATTGGAGTTCCAACCTGAGAGATTCCTGAGAGATGCTGAAAAAGGTGACTATCAAGGAAACAATTACAATTTTCTTCCATTTGGTTCAGGGAGGAAGATTTGTCCTGGAATTCCTCTGGCAGAGAAAATGCTCCTTTATGTTGTGTCTACCTTCTTGCATTCTTTTGAATGGAATTTACCACATGGAACAACACTTGATTTATCTGAGAAGTTTGGACTTGTTATGAAGATGCAAGAACCACTTATTGCCATACCAATTGCAAAGTACTCTTCTCCCGAGCACTATCTGTGACATTCAGGATTAAGTTTCGGTCCTCTTAACTCAGCAGTTGTTTTGTATGAAGCCGTTAAGCCAATGAACCAAAGTAAATATATGAGAATAAAGACATGTATAAAGTCCAAAGTAGACAATATTCACTTGGTGAGCCTTAATAAGTGAATTCTCATAACTCTCATCCATCCGAAGAAATCTATATTTTTTATTGTATTGGATTCTAATAGTTGGTAAGTATCAGTCACCCTCATGCGTCTGGAATAACCTATGTTCTTTGTTGTATTATCATCATCCACCCTACTTTATGGTTCGTCTTGTGTTGTAATATGATTAACGTCCGGTTGTGTGTATTTCCAAAGTGTTAAAATATTACTGTTGAGTTATTTTCTATCAAGTTAAACTTTTTAGTCGATTAGTTAATTACTAACATGGTATCGGAGTTTGGTTTGACCATAGAATTTGGACTTGAGCCTTGAGACAAGTAGAGATGTACATGTGTGGAGGCTAAGAGCATCTCCAATGCTATGCTATTTTAGTGTGTTAATGCTATAATTTAATAGAAAGTAAAAAAAAAGCTCCAATGCAATGCAAGTGTTATGCCAAATTTGACATATGCTATTCTTTGGGCTGGATTTGGCACATCAATAAATGCTGTTTTTTTAATTACAAAAATACCATTTTATAATTGTATTGAATGCATCAATCGTTACTTTTATAATTTTAAATAATAAAAAATATTATATAAATTGAAAATATTAATTATATTTGATGATTTTTATAATTTGAAATAATAAAAAATAAAAATAGCATTTCAAATAGAATTATGTATTGGAATACAATGTTAAAATGATGTGTCAAATATAGTTTTTTACTATTTTTTGTGTCAAATTTAACATTGACATTGGTATATGCATTTGAGATGGTCTACGGTGGGCTTCAGTGCCGGCCTTGAGGCTGTCAACTAGGGGTGCTCGACCAGGGGTCAGAAAAAAAAAAGGGCCAAAAAAGGGTTCATTTTTATTTTTATTTTTTGTGTTTCATGCTCACATTTTTGGACTTTGATAAATAAAGAGTCCAAAAGGGTCCAAATTTATTGTAATTTTCAAACTTCAAATAATTATATCAAATTTGGGCCCCAAATAAGAACAAAGATATGGAAATCAACTTCTTATATAAAGATTGTGTTTAATATAGATTTTTATCATAATTATTAAAAGCAAATGAGTAGCTCTATTTGCACCCCTGTAAATTTGTATATATATTGATCGAAACGATTTATACACTTTTTAAGATCCCTATTTCCTATCGTTTGTTCTCATATTCGAGCGTTTTTATGAATATAATGTGTTTTGTAAGCCTTGTGTAGGTTCATTTTGTTTTGGGAAGTCATAGTGTGGAAACGAGGTGTTTCCGGGCCAAAACATAGCATGAAAAGACGAAAGAATTTTAGTGGAAAATTTTCAGATTTCGTCGTAGTGTATCGCGAAAGGTAAAATGATATACTACGTCGAACTGCGCTCTAGAAATCAACATAGCAACACTGCCAACTTTCGCGGTTGGATGTCGAAGTGTATCACGTCAGACTAAAATGCGTACCGCGAGTTTCGGCAGTGTGACGAGTTAAAACCCACCGCCAGCTTTTCACCTTTTTGGACCCACTTTGACCTACCTTGCTTTACCCACATTGACCTACCTATATAAAGCACTTTACCAAATATTTTAAAGGGGTGCTTCATAAAAATAAAAATCCCTAGAATCCCAAATCACTCTCCACCTCTTTCTCTTCTCCTATTTCACGCCCCACACCAAACCTTCTTCCATCTTCTTTTATTTTCTTCATCTTCTACCCAATAAGTTGAGAGACCTATGATCCCATGGAGGTTCTTCCTCCATGGGAGCCCACCAAACATCTCCACTACCCCCATTTTCACTTCCTCAATCCATTTTAGACGAAATTTTAAGGAATTAGGAGCAATTTCAAGCTAGGAAAGATATGGAGCATCTTTGGAGGCTTGTCTTCAAGGGTTTGCTTTTATTTACTCATTTCTTTGTAATTTTCGTTTCTTTGATGTGTAACCCCGATTTGAGGAATTTTGTAAACCTACACTTGTGTTATATATGTTGTTTGTGCTCAAATTCATATGGGTTTTGTTTTACTCTTTGTAAATTTCATGAATTAAGCTTTAATTGCAATATCCATGTGTGTATAGGTCCAAATTGACATGTATGCTTGAATGGGATTAGGAGTAGAGTAAATTAAAGTAGGAATAATGTAATTTAACTTCCCATGATTGTTTGTATGTTAGTGGATGATCAAAATACCATTTATTGAGTGATTTGAGTGTTAGGGATTTTATGCAAAAAAAGTAGAAAATGCTAGTTTATGCATTTAGTTACTATATTGGTTTTGGTTCACATCCTTGTACTTAATGAGTCTTATTTAAGGCACAATTATCCATCCTTGGCCGGATTGGGTTATAAATTGATTTAGGGAAATTTCCCAAGTTAAGAGGAGAACCCTTAATTCATTTGAATGTTCTTAATGTTTAACAATTGCATTGATGCACATTAGTGTTAAGTAAACTTGTTTCCCATTTTTTGCCATCCTAGGGAGATTAATAAAACCGAATCCGTATCTAGAGTAAAGACCATTGAATTCCTTATGTGCTACTGTAGTTATATGGGTATTTCATTGCTTAATGCTTTCACTCGGTTAGCCACCTTGTGAATGATATTTAGGTTGTGTGTTTTATATTACGTGGCGTTGCATTGGCATGTTCAACGTAATATCCTCTACATTTGACCAGAAAGATGAGAGATCACTAGGCTGACGTGTAGAGCTCGTGTGTGTGTCCAACAGTCCTTAATGAATCCAAGCATTTATGCATGAATGTAATCTCTATGTCGCTCAAGAGAGGGTAGAGATTAATTAAGGGGACACGAGCATATAACATTCATGTTATATGGGTATCTCGTATTCTTTATGCTTTCACTTGGTTGCCATCCCGTATTTGGTTAGCCTCGTGGATGAATTATTAGCTCTAGTATGGCCCATGTAGTTGTGCATTACATGCCCAACGAAATAACCAATATATTTGACCGGAAAGTTGAGAGATCACTAGGCCGACATATGACGACACGTCGTTGCGATGTCGGTCAAAAGATGAACATTTAAGTTCGACCTCGCAAGTGCGCGAGTCATAGAGACTAGCACAACGGCAAGTGAGGCTATCGTTCCACAGGGAGGTGGGATCCGCCGACCGTCACCGGTTCTAGCTATTATTACAACACGCCAAGAGAACTCGTGTGTTGCGGGTGCGGAAAAGTGTAGATAATAATATAAATAAATAAATTACATAACATAATATTTACATGGATAGAAATGGAGAGATGGCATGCAATGTGATTACAATAAGGAAACGATTCAACCGTAACAATCCTTCTAATTAAGTGCTAGACTCACTTAGTCCCTCAATGTGCAGGTATATTATAGGCTTGTATCCCCTTAATTGATCTCTATCTAATCTCTCTCGAATCTTAGGAATCATATCCACACAATTCATGAATTCATTAAGAATTGTGGAACACACATATGAACCCTATATGCTAGCCTAGTGCATCTCTCACTTTCTAGTCATATATAATGGTTATTTCGTTGGGCATGTAATGCGCAACCGCGTGGGCCATACTACAACCAATAGCTCATTTACAATGGCTAACCAAATATGGGATGACAACCAAGTAAAAGCATTAAGAATACGAGATACCCATACAACACGTATGTTATATGCTCGTGTCCCCTTACTTAATCTCTAATCTCTTTCGATGTCTTAGAGATTACATCCATGCATAAATGCTTGGATTCATTAAGGACTGTGGGACACACACACGAGCTCTACAAGCTAGCCTAGTGATCTCTCAACTTATTGGTCAAATGTAGAGGATATCACGCTGAGCATATTAATGTGAACCACATAATATATAACACACAACCTAAATTTCATCCATAAGGTGGCTAACCGAGTGAAAGCATTAAGTAATGAAATACCCATATAACTAAACGAGCACAAGAGGAATTCAGTTTGTCTTTACTCTAGATAAGGATTCGGTTTTATCAATCTCCCTAGGATGGCTAGACATGGGAAACAAGCTTACAAAACAACAATGTGCAAATAAGTTGGTTGTTATTCATTAAGAACATTCATTCTAGGTTAATGGTTCATCCTCTTGATTTGGGAATTATCCCTAAATCAATTTATTACCCAATCCTGCCAAGGATGGATAATTATATCTTAAAAAGACCCATTACGCACAAGGATTTGAACCAAGACCAATTTAACAACTAAATACCTGAACTGAAACCTTTTTCATTCTTTGGAGCTAAATCTCTAACACTCCAATTACTTTAAACATGGCATTTTGGTCGTCCATCAATCAATCAACAATCATGGGATGTTAAATTACACTACTCCTACATTAAATTACTCTACTCCTAATCCTAATCATGGACACATATCAATTTCGGACCTCTACACACATGGATATTGCAATTAGAGCTTAATATATGTGATTAGCAAAGAGTAAAACAAAACCCACATGAATTTAAGAGCAAACAACATATATAACACAAGTGTAGGGTTTACAATATTCCCCAAATCGGGGTTACACATCAAAGATGTAGAAAATACAAAGAAATGAGTAAAAATGAGACAACCTTTGAAGACAAACCCTCCAAAGAAGCTTCTAGCCTTCCTAGCTTGTTTTTGGTCCAAAAACTACTCTTATTTCCTTGAAATCTATCCTAAGATGGATGAATGAGGTGTGAAAATGGTGGTGTAGGTGTGTGGTTATCTCCCATGGAGGAAGAACCTCTATGGCAGCTTGGTACTCTCACTTATTTGGTGGAGAATGTGAAGAAGATGAAGAAAATGGAAGAAATGTGGTGTGGGGCGGAAGAGAGAAAGAAGAGAAGTTAGTGATTCTGTCAAAACTGAAGAGAAAAGGGGATATTTATAGTAGGGAGAAGGCTTAGGGCATAAATAAGGGTGAAAGGACGAGAATGCCCTTCATAAGTGGCTGATTTTGGGGGCCTCACGGATGAGTTTCCAACAGCTCGCACCATTACGGAAACTGACATAAATTTGTCCTCAAACATTGGAATTGTGTTATTGCAAAACCGTTGGAAAGAAGACTTCTAGAAATTTCCAACCATAGGTAGCATAAAACCTAGTTCGGTCGGACGAGAGAGATATGGCCCTCGAAAGTTGAGCATTCTGCTTGAAGTTTTCGATTTTAGCTCCGCTGAATTATGCGCCCTATTATGCGGCCATAGGCCGCATAATTGTAAGAAAATGAAGCTCTGCCAAGAATTCAGCGGCTCCTAACCGCAGAATAGGGGCGCCGAATCCAAGTTTCAAAAATTGCACTTTTGGCCCAAAAATTCCATATTTTTACACTTTAGCCTCTCTTCTGGAAAAAAACCTGAAACACTTATTTAAACATATTAAATACCTGGTTTTACCCGGAAAACAAGCATAAAAGATGAAAGTAAGGGGCTACACAACGTGTAGAAATAAGAGTTATCAACATACATTGCTCTTATTTGTGTTCCACGGTACTTAATGAATCCATGTATTGTATGGATGTGATTTCTAAGACTCGAGAGAGATTAGAGATCAATTAAGAGGACATGAGTCTATTATATACTTGCACATTGAGGGACTAAGTGAGTCTAGTCCGTAATTAGAAGAATTGCTATGGTTGAGTCATTTCCTTAGTGTAACCACATTGCATGCCATCTCTCTATTCCATCATATCCATGTAAATATTATAGTAGTTAATTAATTAATTTATATTATTATTTACTTTTCCACAAACGCAACACACGAGTTCTCTCGGAGTGTTGTAATAATAGCTAGAACCGGTAACAGTCGGCGGATTCCACCTCCCTACGGAACGATACACTCACTTGCCGCTGTGCTAGTCTCTATGACTTGCACACTAGCTAGATTGAATTTAATTGTTCATCTTTTGATCGACATTGCAATGACGTGTCGTCATATATCTATCCCTTTTTGCATGTACACCTCATTGAGAGTTTTTTAAAAATTATATTTTGTAAGCACCCAAACATTACCAAATATACCCTTTTTTTTAAAAAAAAATTCTAAAAAATTAAAATAAAAAAATAAAAAATGAGGAGGTCTCCTACCTTTTCATTTTCTAAGCAAGTTTGCTTCTCTTTATTTACATATGTTATTTCTTTGAATGAAAACTGTTATGCATATCTATTTGTTCGTAACCTTTTTTTTTTCAGTTTTTTTTTTTTTCAATGTCTGGCGATATAAGCTTGATGAAAATTACTTTGATTAAACTTTTCTAAATTTTCTCAAAAATTAATATATATTATTATTATTATTATTATTATTATTATTATTATTATTAAGTATGAGATTTCACAATATTTAGATGTGTGATTGAATAAAAGGGCCCCATTTTAAATATTCGCCATAGGGCTTCCAAAACCTCAGGACTAGCACCGGTGGACTTGAGCCCACCCTAGCCCCCTTTAATTTTTTTTTTAATGGTATAAAAAAATTAATTAAAAAAAATTAAAGAGAAATTAATTAAAGAATTAATGTTATTTTCTATTTAAAGTAGAATAAATAATTTTTTTTTTCTTTTTCTTCTTTTTATAATAACAATTCTTTTGTCATAATTCTTCAAATTTGCTCAAATTTGACTCAATCTTTTTATCAACATAACAACTAATCTTCAAATTATATATGTTTGGATGAATATTATAGCTTTAAAATTTTTAGAGTAACTATAATTTTTAGTTAATGAGATTTTAGGAGTAATCCAATAGAATTTTTGTTTTAAAACATATTATTGAGCATATTGTTTTTTTTGTTTTTTTTTTGGTAATCTAATAGAATTTTGTCAGTTTTCCCAAATTTTGAAATGAAAATATTTTCAAAAAGCAATGCCAATTACAGGCCACCATTATAAGGAAAAATTACTGTACAAGCAAGCATGGCATACTTGCTTTCTTAGTAGCATCAATTCACTGTCCACAAAGAGAGTTTGGCTACAGGGAATAATGGAGATGGAGCTAGAGAGCACTATATATATATATATATATTGATGTCTACTTTGAAGGTTGAAGATGGTGATGGATCGTCTGATTTTGATGTGGAGACCATGTGAAGATATATGTACTCGAATAATCATATCTTTAAATTGATTGGGATTGTGATGTAGCGGAAGCTCTGTCGAGAAAAACCTACAAGAAAACAATTAGAAACAACGATTTGGATCCGTTGATTCGCGCACGAATACCGGAAACAAACCCTACTAACGCTCCGTTGATTCGCGCACGAATACCGGATTATTAGGCTTCAAATACGATAATCGACTTCGCACACGAAGGATAATGTAATTGGATAGTTGAGAAACATCTCTGAATTTTATTTAATCAAAAGCTAATTCTCAAACCCTAATACAAGCTACTTAAATAATAAAAGAAACTCAAATCTCTTAGGATTCTATATCTCCTAAAATTCCTAAACAAGAAAAGAATTATAAAACTTCTAAACCAAATCGGGAAAAGAATCCTAAATGGAAAAGAAATCAAATCTCCTAAAAATCAAAAGAATCATAAAACCTATCTAAAAAGGAAATTGGATTTGATTTAATAAAATCAAATCATAAAATAATTAATAACCTAATTACATATAAACTAAAAGGAAATAAAATATTGGTATCGAATCATGACGATAATTGGAAATAATAATTAAAGCAACAGTTGTCTTGCCGCGCACGAAACTTAACGGCCAAATTCGGACATGATGTAGCCCATTATTGAAGATGAAGTCTTCATAACATTTGTAGGTCTCGTCTTGGGCTTTCCGGAAATATATTATAATGGACGATCCGACCTCAAATGCTCTCTGTAGAGGTCCACGAAGTTCAGCCCGGATCATCTCGTCCAGCTCATGGCGATCAGCTCTCGTCCAGCTCATGTCTTCGCGCAACAAACTTGATGGCCAAAATTGGTTATGCTGCAGCCCGTTATAGAAGACGGAGTCTTCATAACATTTATAGGGATCGTCTTGGGCTTTCCGGAAACATATTATATTGTCTATTTTGAGTTCGTATGCCCTCTGAAAAGGCCCCCGAAATTCCTCCATTCTGACAGTTTCGACCATTCCGAGTCTTTGCTTCCTTCTTTCCGCACCCTTCGTCTTTGAGTCGATTCCTCCGCTCCATGAAATCCAAACCTTTGTTTGCTGTACCGTATTTGACGGCTGCATCAGATTGTATTGAATAATTATTTATAATCTTGGACGTTTAATTCTTTTATTGGAATGGTTTCTCTTTATTTCATGTAAACCTTTTGTCAATGCAGTTCTTCGCTCTCTGGTCCTTCATGAATTTATTCTACTGGTTTCACCCATGGGCTTCCCTAGTGCATTCTATTCTCAGGGTTAAAATTTACGTGTCAATTGATGGATCTCGAACTTGTTAAGTCCTTTCTAGGTGCAATAAAAATGAAGGCTGTTGGCTGATAGATGCATCCTTGTTCCTTATTGACCCTTTTGGTGAATGTCTGTAATTCTGATATAAATGAAGTTCTGGAGGCATTTACTTTAAAGAATTGTTCAAACCGGCTGCAAAATAATATGCACTTGCATGCTTATGTGTGTGAGTCAGAGAGACATTGATACAAGTGTGGAGTGTGGAGAAAGCTTGTATATTATTTTCAGTAATTAACTCATATTATTATGTTCTTTAGGGAGCTGCTTCATACAAAAGCGAGACAGGAGGAAACTATTCTTCTTTTGGACGATGTATTAGGGAAGGCCATGATAAGTCTTTTTTTTTTTTTTTTTGAACTGCGAATATTATTAAAGCCGAAAGGCAAAGGGGACAAAACACAAGGAGGGGAGGACCCCCAGCAAAGGAAGACAGAGCAAGCAACGAACAAACACCCAAAACAACCCAGCTAAAAACAAAAGGGGGGCAAACAGAAAACGAGCCCCCAGCAAAAGAAAAGAAAATCACACAGGCTCCCAAGACAGAATATCCCCCTCCCGAGCAGACCCTTTCTTTGCCAGATTATCAGCGAAAGAATTGCTAGCTCTGGAATTGTAGATGACACGTGTATTGCCTAGGTAATTGAGGAGAGCTCGAGCATCATAGAGGATATTGATGTGCTTTAAGCTACCCAAACCTTTCGAATTAACCCATGAGATCGCAACTTTTGAATCACTAACGATGTCAATCTCCTTGCCAAACATCATGGGAGACTCTGCACATAAGGACACAGCCCTGTGAATAGCTAGGACCTCTGCTGTGTTTGAATCATTAAGCCCCACATAAGCTGAGCAAATGCCCAAAACTTTGCCAGAATTGTCTCTAAGGACACCTCCAATCTCGGCATCACCAGGACTTCCCCTTGCCGATCCGTCAACATTGAACTTAAGGCCAAAACCAGAGGGAGGGGACCAAATCTGCTTAGCCCCCACTTTTCTTATGAGAGAAATCTAAACAACTCTCCTTGAGGTTCAAAAGCATGGTTGACATAGGAAGCTTTGAACCTTTGCCATGGTACTTAAACCACCAGGCAATTCTGAATTTTACTAAATCCGAAACTTGAGCAACCGAACTCACCTCACCATCAAAAATCAGCTTGTTTCTAGCCTCCCAAATGGACCACAACACCGCAGCAAACAGCGTGTCCCAAGCACGTTTGGATCTATTTGAAGGGCAAAAACCTGACCAGCCATGGAATCAATCCTTCTGAGAGTTATTGGCGCATCCCGCCACCCCCCACCAATCCATACAAAGCGACTAAAGTTTCCAAGACCAAGGGAAAATAAGAAAGAGATGGTCGATCGTTTCAGCATTGCTGTTGAACAGCGGGCAGTCCAAGGATGGCATCTGATCCATACCAAAATTAAATAACACATGACGAACCATAACACGACCTCTCAAAGCCTGACATAGGAAAATTTCAACCTTTGAAGGACAGCAGCCTTGCCACGCCACATTCTGAACCGGAGAGTTATTGGAGAAGTTGTCTTCTAAACAAGCCCAGAAGGACCCTACTGTGAATCTGCCATTAGCACAAAAAGACCATGCTAAAGTGTCCGGGATTGATCTTTTTAGAGAAATGTTATCCAAAAAACTCTTAAAAGCATTGCCTTGTTCCTTTTCCCAGTCAAAAAGACGACGTCGAAAATCCACCTGCCAAACCCACTTTGAATTTCGCCACTCTCCGAAGTCTTGCACCACATCTGCCTTCTTGATTGCTAAAGCAAAAATTCTGGGATAAGCATCTTTAAGTTTGATCGGCTCTCCATTAGTTATGTCCCAAAACTTTGCTTTGCTGCCATCACCAATAATAATATTCAGACCTTCCTTAAAACACTTATTGGTGACCGAATCTTCCACAAATAAACTGGCCACTGATTTAATGAAGGTAGAGACAGAGTTATTGCAATTCCAATCCCACAACAAATTAGATTCAGGAATCCCATACCTTGCAGCAATCACTCTTCTCTAAAGGGCTTTGGTTTCGGTCCCAAATCTCCACACCCACTTCGCCAAGAGGCTCTCGTTTTTAATCCACATTCTACCAATACCCAGTCCTCCAAATTTCTTGCTTTTGCATAAGGTATTCCAATCTACAGCATGGAGTTTGTTGGGTTTTGTGAAGCCTGAAACCAACCTGAAGATCGCGTCTCTATCTTGCGCCGGACGTACCGCTGGGTAGGCAAGGTGCCCAGCAAGCGGCACAAGCAGCGGCCAACATCAGAGGATGCACGTTGTGCATACCGCCGGCCAGACATGTGCATGGGGGGCGGTAGGCGAAGCGGCACAACAAGCGGTAAAGAGCAAAGGCTGCACGTTGTGCAGACCGCTGGCCAGGCATGGTGCCCAGGGAGCGGCACAAGCGACGGCCAACTTCAGTGGTGTTACGTTGCATAGACCGCCGGGCATGCACATGCACAGGGGGCGGTATGGGCAGCGGTAAAGACGTATTTTGCGTGAATTAGGAAGTCTGCACAGAAAGGAAATTAATCTTTTAGGGTCTTAGCTTAACCTAGTGTTTCCTATAAATACTATCATTATGTAAAACCCTAAGTGTGTTGAAAAATGAGTGGTAGAGAGATTGAGAGCAAATTGTAGAGAGACTAGAGAGAGAGACAGAGAGATTGTAATCAACTCTGAAACTAGTGGATTGAGTACGGTGTGCTCCGTGGATGTAGGCAAATTGCTGAACCACGTAAAATCTTTGGTGTCGTTCTTTCTTCTCCTTTATTGCTTTCTTATTATCTGTGTTGTGTGTTCTGCTTAAGATTTATGTGATACCCATTCTTATTTTTCGACAACAGAGTTTCCTCTTGGTCATGTCATCTCCCCAAAAAAACGACCTTTGTAGCTTCTCAATATCATTAGCCACCCTAATAGGAACTTTGAACACAGACATGAAGTATGAAGGGATACTAGCTAACACAGCCTTGATAAGAATAAGCCTTCCTCCTTTGTTCAAGAATTTTCTTTCCCATGGAGCTAATCTTTTCTCAAGCTTCTGAAGAATGGGATTCCAAAGGGCCTTAGAGTTCGATCTTGCACCTAATGGGAAGCCAAGATAGGCAATTGGCAGAGAGGCACTCTTGCATTTAAACACTTCAGCCCAAACATCCTCCCTGCAGTCACTTTTTCCAACTTTGACAACGCAAGATTTGTGAAAGTTGATTTTCAATCCAGCTGCCGGTTCAAAGCATCTTAGAATTCTCCTAGCATTATGGGAAGGCCTTGATAAGTTGTGAGATTGAATTAGCTGGCCTGGACGTTACCGCATGCTCCCAAGGTTCTTCATTTCTTCTTTCTGCAATTACGGAAGATATGTTCAGTTTGGAGCAGCCTGCCGGACATCTTATTGGTTTTCGTGCTTGTTCACCCGTGACCATCACAGTGGACAACTCCCTTAGCCCTTCGCACACACTTATTCAAATCCTTTGCCAGGATCACAAGGGTCTCATTTATGATATCATGAGAACCGTAAAAGATTGCAATATCCAAGTAGTTGTTTCAAGGTTTTTGCTTTTTGACTCACTCAGATTCATCATTTTTTTATTTTTTATTTTTTATTTTTTATCGATTTCAATGCTGAATCCTGGAAAAATTTATGTTTCTGCCAGGTTTCTTATGGACGATTTTTTTCAAATCCAAAAGGCAATTGTGAGGTGGACTTGTTCATAATGCAAGCAGATGGGAAGAAAATAGTTGACCCAACAAACAAGATGCGTTGTGCTCTCGACTAAGAATGGAGCTACTGCATTCTCTTAGAGTAGCTGTGGTAAGCTGATGCCCTGACACTGAGCTGCTCGTAGCAAATCCTGTTGAATTGTCTGGAAGGGGCTGGCCTCTTGTTTTCCATGATATTACACTTGCTCACAGGATTCTCAACATCTCAATCTTTTCGGTAAAATCCCAAATCCAGGTAATGCTATATCGTTGTGCTTCGATTATCTCAGGTGGAGATAGGAAGACACATGATTAATGACCGGGAATGGGAAGTATACAGAATCTTACATGACGAAACAGATGAAGATCTCGTGCCAAGGAACAAGATACAAGACCTTGTTAGAAAAATATTGATGGGTTGGGAGTAGAATTAAACTATACCGATCTCTGTTTAAGGTTAGTAATCTCTGCACAGTGATTGTACAGCGTGTATCTTCTTTAGCCTCTTGAGTCAGTCTACCCTACAGTTTACAGTTTACAGATTACAGATTACAATCTACAGCTAGGACTAACTACTTGCAAATTTGCAATGCAATGATGTAAATGATGTAATGCCTTGTGAGAAATGATATGTTTTTCCTTTCCTTTTTCTTCCCCCCAACTGTAATCTACATATATTGCAAATTTGGCTTTAATACAGCAAGATCCACCCTGAATTCATCATAATTTGATTGAACCGGGCTTTTACACTGGATTTTCGACCCAATTTTTGTGGCTGGTTCCACAGGTTAGCCCAGGCCCGTTAGGCTGCCAATTGCATTCTACTCATTTTAAGTACACCTACTTTTAGCCTCACAACGATTGAAAACTTCCTGCAACTGCAAAGCCTAAGCTATTGTGAAAGGCGTTGTCAATGTTGTCTAGCACTACAAACGTTGTCAATGGACGTCTGATTTTGATGTGGAGACCATGTGAAGGATAAGAGACTTCGTGTCAGGGGACACGTGAGAATGCCAACCAAGGTTCTTCACATTACCACTAGGAAGTCTGTTTGTGGAGAAGGTGCTATTCTAAAGGCTGATTATAGGGTTTCAATACATGTGCTAGATTATTACTTATAAGATAATTCTATATAAACAGCTATGTCTAGATTACCTCTTTAGTTGTTATTCGTGTTACCTTTATTGTGCGGTCTTGCTACCATTGTTTAAAAAACAAAGATTTAAGGTTGAATGAATGCTTGTTGTGTAGGGTCAACATTAGTTTTTGTTATCCATACTTTTCTTGAATTTAAGAATTATGTTATTTGTTATGTGGAGAGTGATTTTGTTTACTGTCCATTTTTTCTTCATTAAGGAAACGTTTGGATGTTGATGATTTTGAATCAATTATTTGATATTTAAATATCATGATATATGTTTTCCTGCAAAAATGCTTCATGATAAAGAAAATTGATGAACTGCAGCTCGGCTGGCAACTCTGTTTTTGCAGAGTCAAAGTTCCTTTTGTTATTGCTGTGATCTGTATTTTTGGTTTTCCTTCTGATCGTTCAACCTCCACTATTGTAGTTATTTCTTATTTGATTATTTGCCCACCACTTCGCTGTTTTAAAAGTTTTGATTGACATTTTCCTATCTTTTACAATGATCCAAAGACCAAAACTTTGTTTTTAGTTGCGAATAAAAACTTGTATGTGACACCCATTATTTCGGTGTAATTAAATTTAGGGTTGGCAATTTGAGGGCCCAAGCCATCAAAGAGCCCTCATAATTTCAAAGGACTTAAACCCAGCCCATATAACAATTTTATGCATGCGAGTAAGGTTAGAACTCGGCCCACAAAAACAGGGCTTTACCTAAGCCCGTCCTTTGACCAGCATTATTACCCATATTATGACCCGAATTTGGATCCTAATTTAAACCCGAATTTTGACCCATATTTTGACCCGGATTTGGATCCGGATTTTGACCTGAATTTTGACCTATATTTTTAACATTTATTTTTTGAACCATATTTTTAACATATATTTTTTGAACAATTCAAAAAATATATGAACCGTATTTTTTGGCTACAATACATGGTGAAACTACTAAAATTTTTATATACTACTATATTTTTTGAAAATATATGAACAATCCAAAACACAACCATAAATCAAGATGGTGCTACCGGCTCTTCGCCACCTACTCCTTCAGTAACATATACTTCTTCTTCTGAGATGCGACCTAATAATAAAAAAAATAAGGTTCAGTGAAATCTAGAGCCACTGATTTGGTGAGATGGTCTCTAAATGACTATTAATTTTTCAAAATGGCTTAAATTAGCCATTTTATAGAAAGAAAGTATCAATTATTGCCACTTTACCCATTAATTGTTTGAAGTGCATTTGCTTATGTCATAACCTGTTAGAATCGAGGTTCAAATAGTAAAACAATAAAGGGCAATATTTTAAAATCATCAAGTCACCACTTAGGGCACAATTTGACAAAGATGGACAATGTGGCAGAATTCCAATGAAATTCTGTCATGTTGAGCATGGCCATGTCAGTTTCTTTTTCTTTAATAAGGTGGAGCTTCTTGTTCTACCTTGACCTTTTGCTCATGGAGTGTTAAGACTGTTGCACTATACAAGAGCTGAATTGCAGGAGACTTGTAACAGAGCAGAAGCATCCGAGTAGGGCCGTCTCCAGACATTTTGGAGCCCAAGCGATTTTATGACATTAACAAAAATCAGGGTTCTATATAAAATTATTATCATTAACATAAAAAAAAAATTAAATAAAGAATTCTTCATTTATCAAATACAATGTAATCCACATAAATTAAAACAAAAAAGATTTATCGTATCTAAAAACATAAAAACAAAACATTATTTACATTTTTATTTACATTAATTAACATATTATATATTGTCTAATTGACTCTATTTGTAACTTGTATTTTTAATTATATTAGTGGATAACTGAGAATCTGAGACCACTAAAGCCACCAAAGCCTAAAATTAGTGGATACTGATACAATTGTAAATTGTAATTTACTAATTTGTAAATAAAATAAATAATTAAAAGATGAGTCAAAAACTCAAAAACTCAAAATCAACATGTAGAAATTAATTAAAAACAAAAATCATACTTTCGATTCAAGAAACAATCAAATGGCAACAACTTCAAGAAGAAAAGAGAGTTGTAGAGAGAAGAAAAGAGAGAGCAAATTGAAGGTTTTGAATTTTAATTCGTAATTTGTTCAGTAGAATAGCAGGTTATATATATATATATATATATATATATATATTTTAAGTAGTGTATTGATGTCTAAATTCTAATGGTCTTATAATAGTGGGCTTTAAAGTTAAAAAAAAAAAATAAAAATAAAATTAAATTAGTTTATTGGACCTAAAATGAAACTAAATAAATGAAATCAGAAAATGTTTGGAATTGGGCCCAAAGAAGAAGAAGAAGAAGAAGAAAATTGGATCATGAGGCCCTAAAAATGAAGAAGAAAATTGGATCAGCTGGGGACCCAGCATTTTGCTGGGTTTTCTAGCCCATTGGGCCGGCCCTGCATCCGAGGATGGTACTTGTCATCCCTTTAAATTTATGCACATTGATGGCACTGCATGGGCCTCAACTGATATCTGCACCTATCTGCATCGCTATTTTGATAACTTATAAATGAGAGTAAAATTTCTTCTCTTCAAAAAAAAAAAAAAAAAAATTATAATTTCGTAAAAAAAAAAATTATATATATATATATATATATATTTTGTTGTATTGATGTCTGCTTTATTTATAATATATCGATAAAAAGGAAAGTGGAGTTCATTACTCAAATTTATTACTTGTATGATTGCAAAACAATAATAATACATAATGATTCAATGAACTGAAAAGACCAACAAAAAACTAATATTGGAGAATAGTTTGCAGAGATGGAAATAATGACCTTTTTGGGGCTTCACTCATCAATTAATGGTTTCTAGTGCTATTTTATTCTTTAGGAGTGCCATGTCATAGATAATGGTAGCTTTCTGTTAGATTTTGATATAATGTCTACCAATGAACAATGTTTTGTTAAAATGGTGATTTTGGAACAATTTAAATAATGAATGACCTTTTTGGAACTTCATCTATCAATTAATGGTATCTAGTGCTATTTTCTCTAAAAATAAAAATATAGAGCAAAAAAGTATAATCAACGTCAATGGTAACTAATATTATATAAAAGTATAACATAATTTGAAAATTTTCATAACTTGAAGAGGAGCCCATATCCAATTTTGTGCACACATCAATGCCTCTAATGTGTCTGGATGCAATCTTCTACGATGTGGACTCAAAAATCTACCGCTAGCACTAAAAACAAACTTGGAAGCCACCGTGGAGACATGAATAGCCAAGATGTATTTGACAATCTTAGCAAAAATCGGATACTTACATGATGTTTATTTTAAAAATAATATTTTTTTCTTTGACTTAATCATGTATATGCTTTTATCATATGATGACATATAATAGATCAATTATTGAACAAGATAATAAACTATTAGAGAAGAATACGAAGATGACGTTGACCAAGTGATTTGCCATCATACATACATTATGAGGTTGTGGGTTTGAGTTTGTTCACCTTTTCAAATTCCGAATTAATATAATATTTCAATAAAAATAAAAATAAAAAACTATTAATCAAAGTTGTAAAAACTTCAAATACATTGTATATAGTTGAATCAAAGCCTGCATATTGTGAATGTTGCCTAGCTAGAAAAATAATTTCAACATGTTATGATGTCCCATTCACATATAGTTAGTACAATAATCGCATAGCATTATTGACACCATTTAATCATAGAACTAGTGCTGACCCAACAACCACTATGACCCTTTTCATTTGTCCAACAAAAACAATAATTGATTGCCAATTTTGAGTTCTGTTAAGTAGAGATGGTTTCAACAAGCTTTGAGTTCTATCTATCAAGCATGATTTTCAATTTTTTGAGTGATTTAGCTCGGTTGATCTTTGTTTTCTGGTCATGATGGTCTGATGGACTCGCCGAAAACCCCACCAGCAGAGTCATACCAACCCTTGTGGCTGCAACACTCCTTGCCATTTCTTTGTATGCTTGGTTGATCAAGAAACCATTTACTAGTGTTCCACCGTTGACACCAGGTCCACCAGGCTTGCCTTTGCTTGGAAGCCTTCCTTTTCTGGAACCCAATCTTCATCGTTGCTCTGCAAGACTCTCTGAAATTTATGGACCGATCATGAAACTTCAACTGGGTAGAAAACTTTGTGTTGTGATAAGCTCACCTTCATTAGCAAAACAGGTCTTCAAAGACCATGATGCAATTTTTGCCAACCGTGACCCTACAGTAGCTGCAATAGCCGGCACATATGGTGGAATTGACATACTGTGGAGCCCTAGTCATGACACTGAGTGGCGCAAGTTGCGTAAGATTTTCGTTCAGGAAATGATAAGCAAACCAAGCCTTGATGCTTGTTATGCACTTCGTCGACAAAAAGTACGGAAAATGGTGAAGGATGTGTATTCAAAGGTTGGTTCCAGCATCAATATTGGGGAGCAAATGTTCATAACAATACTCAATGTGATAATCAGCATGTCTTGGGGCAGTTCATTGAATGAAGAGGATAGAAGCACAGTTGGGATTCAGTTTAGGCAAGTGGTGGATCAATATGTTGAATTGTGGGGAGCACCAAACATGTCTGATCTTTTCCCTGTCCTTGCTCGGTTTGATTTACAAGGAATTGAATCAAAAATGAAGAAGCTTTCATCGTGGTTCGATAGGATTTTTAAGTCCGTGATTGATAGTAGAACGAAAAATGATCAAGCCGGAAGCAATAGGGACTTTCTTGAGATCTTGTTGGAGCTGAGCATAAGGAGATGATAAAACATCACTATCCATGAACCAAGTCAAGGCTTTGCTTTTGGTACATATATCAATCCCTCTTTTTCTTTCTTCTATTCTGATTGAATTCAGACTCAATAGGTGTTGGATCGACTCTTGTATAACTTCCCAGGAGGTCACCCATATTTAGATTTCTATAACTTAAGCACGCTTAACTGTTGCCATGTATGAAAACCTAGAAAGCACGGATACTTCATTTGGTGGAGGTAACTCGTATCGAACTCGTATCCAGTTCAAATACTCTCCGGATACATCAGGATACGTATCCGATACGTCAAATGGTGCATCCGTTGACTTTTTAATAAGTTTGACTAGAGGATACTTGGAGGATATTTGAAGGATATTTGAAGGATACTTGAGGGATACATTAAGGATACTTTTGGGGCAATATTATAATTATTTTAGTATAAAACGTGGTCAAATTATAATTTCAAAGATTTAGGTGTCAAAATGAAATTGTAAGGAAATTTTGGTTTTGATTCCATTGACATGGAGAATAACGAGATACATGATATTGAAAACCTTTCTCTTGATAAACCAGAGTTAGATGCCGAATTATCTAGATCCTTTAACAATTTAAATGATGATAGTGAAGTTAATTAGGAATTTAGAATATGTTTTATGAGTTTTTATTTATTTTTATTTTTTTATTTTTTTATTTTTTTATTTTTTTTATGTATTATTTAGATTTTATAATGTGTTATGGCTTATGTGACGTATGTTTTATTTGGATTTTATAATATGTTACAACTTATGTGACATATTTTATTTAGATCCTGTAATATGTTACATTGTTATGACTTATGTAGATATATGACATGTTTTATTTGGATACTGAATATGTTTTGATTTTGAATGAATTATCAAATATGTTTTAATATATTATTATTATTTTTAAATATAAATATATATTATTTTAATCGACGTATCGTGCCGTATCCGTATCCTAGTTTTTGAAGATTTACCGTATCCCTGTATCGTGCCGTATCCGTATCCGTATCCATATCCGTATCTTATATCCGTATCCGTATCCGTATCCGTGCTATATAGATGAAAACCAATTGGTGACCATAAAATGAATATTAAACCTTTTATTTCATACATTCATATAGTTCAGAGGGTGAAATTTAGCCCCCGATAAAACCAAAAATAGGTTCTAAAATGAATTTATTAGTTTCCTTTCCCCTGTAAATTTTGATTTAATGCAGGACACTTTTCTGGGGGGGGACATATACAACTTCAACAACAATAGAGTGGCTGATGGCAGAATTGCTACAACACCCAGAGATAACGCGAAAGGCCTGCAAAGAACTGGACGAAGTAGTCGGCAAAGACAACACTGTGGAAGAATTTCATATCTCAAAACTGCATTACTTGGACGCAATACTAAAAGAGACATTAAGATTGCACCCATTAGGGCCACTATTAGTGCCGAGAAGTCCTTGTACAACTCAGACTATCTCCGAATACACCATCCCGAAGGGTTCGAGAGTTTTGTTCAACGTTTGGGCAATGCAGAGGGACCCCGAGGCATGGGAAAATCCAATGGAGTTCCAACCTGAGAGATTCCTGAGAGATGCTGGAAAAGGTGACTTCCAAGAAAACAGTTACAATTTTCTTCCATTTGGTTCTGGGAGGAGGGTTTGTCCTGGAATTCCTCTGGCAGAGAAAATGATCCTTTATGTTGTGTCTACCTTGTTGCTTTCTTTTGAATGGAATTTACCACAAGGAACAACACTTGATTTATCTGAGAAGTTTGGACTTGTTTCGAAGATGCAACAACCACTTATTGCCATACCAATTGCAAAGTACTCTTCTCTTGAGCACTATCTATGACATTCTGCATGGCTAGTCGGTTTTTGGGTCAATTGGTGAAGGACTCTTACGTGAAGCCTGTGATCCAAAGCAAATCTGTAAGGGTGATGACACATATGTGAAGTCCAAAACAGACAATATCTACTTGACGGGTTTTAATAGTTTGTGAAGTCTGAAAAAATCTATCTTCTTTGTTGTATTGGGCTTTAATAGTTACTCGATGGCATGCACTTAGAATATTCTATTGTCTTTGTTGTATTATTATCATGGACCCTACTTTATTGAGGCCTCAGAAAAAAAAAAAAAGTATTATCTTCTTTGTTGTATTATCATTATCGACCCTACTTTATCGTTTGTCTTGTGTTGTAATGTGATAGTGTCGTGTGTATTTCTATTTGCTAAATGTAAGACTATATATAACCAAATAAAAATAAATTTCCAATTCATTTCCATTTGCTCATCATTTCCTGAATGAAAATCTCACGCTACTTGTACCACTCAGGGCCATTAGGGCTCCATGCTATGTCAACTCCGCTCTATGTGCTGGCTATCTACTACTGCTATTAGAGGGTCACTGTCACGGTCTTTAAGAGTCTGTTTTGCTAATGAACACGAGCTTATTATAACACAATCTTTTCTACTTAGTTGAAGTTCCATGATTGGTCCATAAATTTCAGAGAGTTTTGCAAAGTAACAATGAAGATCAAGAGCCGGTTTGAGAAAAGGAAGGTTGCCGAGAGCAAGGGCAGCAATCCAGGTGGACCTGGTGGCAGTGTTGGAACACTTGTAAATGGTTTCAGTTTTGTAGGTGGAACTCAAAGCTTATTGATCAAGCCATGTACTTATAGAAGTGATAAGGAAATATCAGGCAATCCATTGTTATATCTTGAGGTTTCTAATTAGATGTTTAAGCATATACTGTATTGCAATTTTAAAAGTAATTATTGTTTCTGTTGGACAATGAAAAGGAGGATCATAGAAAATGAGATGCATTCAGTCCCTCAAGACACTTTATTTTCTTATTTAAGAGTATCTCTAAGAGTCTCCTTTAGTTTTAAACTTTTAATTAAGGGAAGAGCTGCATTTTTGCAGTTCCAAGATCCCTTAAAGGTTTTCTTAAATGAGTTTTGGTGGAGCCCACTCCCTTAATTAAGGGGTGACTTCAACAACATCCACTCTTATTTAAGAGAGTTTCCAAAGGAGACCGTTAGAGATAGCTCTTAAATGGTTCATTTAATAATTTATTATTATTATTTTAATGTTTTACTTTATAATTATTATAAATATATGGTGCTTTTTTAAAAATAAAATAAACTTAAATTTGTGAAACCCACTTAATAAGGGAATTCTTGAAACACATACCCCCTTAATGACCCCTTTTACAACAACGTCCACCCTTAATTAAGGGGGTCTCCAAGGGAGACTCTTGGAAATGCTCTTACACGTAAATTTGGAATCTTAAAAAATGGAAGCATATATATTTTAGGCTCATTATGAGTTATGACCTTGTAATTGTGCTAAGAGTGTGTTTGGTATGTCTTTTGAATTTGAGCTTTTAGAGTAGATCTTTTTGTAGTAGTGCTTCTAATAAAAAGACTTTTGGTTGTGTAAATTTAAAAAAAAAGGTGTTGATAATGTAATTTTAGAAATAACTTTTGGTTGAGTGAATTACAAAAAATGTGTTGACAATGTATTTATAATGAAAGAGTCATGGTGGAATATTTAAAATTTATAAAGGGTAGTTGAGACAATTCATATGTTTTAAAAAAACTCAAAAAAAGTTTCTTGGAGAAGCCTAAGAAACCTAAATTTTAGCTTCTTTAATTTGGGTTTCTCCAAGTAGACATAAAATGACTCTTTTTTTAAACGGTAATTGAGACAATTAATATATTAAAAAACCTGATTTAAGTTTTGCCAACAACTAAAAAAAAACTTCAAAATAACTTATAATATTAAAAAAACTCTTTTAATCCTTTCAAAAGCCATATCAAACGTACACTAATTGCTAAAGCATAAGTAATTAATAATTTTTGAATATTTTTAAACATATAAAATTATAAATAAAAAATTGATTGAAAAATATATACCGAATGAGGACTATAGACCAGTTGTGGTGGATTAAGAAATATTTTCAACCATGGGAGGCAATAATATAGGATTCTGCAATGAGATTTGAGCCTTTGCACAATATGTAATATTCAAAGTTAAGGTGATGTTTGGATTCGTTTTTAAAAATATTTTTTTGGTTTAAAAAAAACGGCTGTAAAGATTTTTTTTTACTGTTTTCAAAAATGAAAACAGTGTTTTTAAATTTTATAACTAAAAAATTGAAAACAATATTTTCCATCATTTTAAAAATAGGTTTTCTAAAAAACTACAATTTTCCTTCAAAACAAGTATTTTACATATTTTAAAATACAATATCAAATACATTTACATCATTTTCGGTTTTTAAAAACTACTTTAACAAACGTTACCAAACATATTACTTTTTTTAAAACACTATTTTTAAAACATAATTTTCATTTTAAAAATTAATTTTCATTTTTTTTTTAAAATGACGCCAAATGCGTCTTAAAGAACTTATAAATATGATCTCACAAAAAAAAAATGATATATAAAAGGGATAATTACCCCGGTGGTCATCAATTTGAATCACCACTATCAAAATAACCATTAATGGGAAATTGGTTTTAAAATGATCATTTTTGGCCAACACTGTTACACTAATACCTAATGGTCATTCCATCAAACTCTGTTAAGTTTACCGTTAAATAGGTGGGCATTTCGGTAACTTTCTCTAAAATTACATAATTGATTAACATTTGTTTTTTTTTTTTTTTGAAAAGCAAATATATTCAACAGGTCAAAGGACCACCCTAGAAACAGGGGAAACCAGTGCATAAACCCACAACATCAAAAAGCAGCGACAGAGGCACAACAAACCCCTGTCGCTGAGTTTTGACAGGCAACGCAAAAAGGCAATAAAGCAATAAACAACCCCACCACACAAAACTGAATACAAAACAACGAAAAAACAAAAACCCTCCCACATCACAACATACAAACGCACCCAGAAACCACAAGGCTCTAATAACAAAAAGGAGCACCAAATCAATTCAGGTTCCATTCTAGCAGGTCCCCATCTCCTGCAGCTCCTTTCCTAGCCAGCAAATCTGCAAAGGCATTGGTTTCTCTTGGACTGAATTCAACTTGAGCCTGAGCCATAACCCCTAGCAGATTCCGGATGCCCATAATTTCATGGAGAAGCTTCCAGTTACCCACTCCTGCGCTATTAATCCACGACACCCCAACCTTAGAGTCGCTCACTATCACAATATTTTTGCCTCTTAAGTCCTTTCTAGAGACACATAGCTGACATGCTCTGGCTATGGCGAGAATCTCCACATAAGTGATATCTTGATCATCCACTTTTTCAGAAAAAATACACTTCACATCTCCCCTGCTATCCCGAAGCACCCCTCCTATACCAGCTTGACCCATAAAACCCCTAACTGAACCATCCACATTAAATTTCAGAGAATCTGGCCCCGGTTGAATCAACTCCTTAGCACTCGGAATCTTCACTTTTTTACTGTCAATACACCTTTCAACGACATTCAGCAATAGTAAAGTAATAGAATCCTTAGAACCTTTTCCTAAATGCTTAAACCACCACACCACTCGAAACTTCACCATATCCATAGCTTGCTCCTTAGATATCACAACATTCTTAAACACCTTATCATTCCTTGATTCCCAAATTGTCCAAGTCGTTGCAAATAACAAAGAATACCAAGCTCTTTCCGCATTTTTCATAGAGCATAGACCAGCGCAGCCATTCAACCAAGCCAACAAAGACTCTGTCCCGCAGCTACTTACATTCCACCAATCCATACAACTACTCCAAAGCTTCCAGGCCCAATTACAATGGAGGAAAGATGGTCAATATACTCGTCACACTCCCCACACTCACCATTACTATCACCGAGCAGCCCAAAACGTTTCAAAACCTCCCTCACCAACACTCTTCCTTGAAGGAGATGCCACACAAAAACTTCTATTCTAGGAGGACAAAAGCTTCTCCAAATGCTCTTAAAAGCCTCAGACTCCCCATTCGATCTCTCCTTTAAGGATTTCTAGACAGACTTGACAGAAAAATTTCCATCCATACACAAAGACCAACCTAAAGAATCAGTGACATACTGCTGAATATTACAACTGTCTAAGCACACCTGAAAAGCCTCCCACTGCTCAACCTCCCAAGCAAAACATGGTCTCCTGAGATCGACAGACCACCACCATTTACTGTCAACCAAATTCCCATAATCCCCCACGCAGCCATTTTTATTAATAGCAAGAGAATATATCCTAGGGAAAGCCTCTCTCATTTTAACACCCTCAAATCTCAAATCATCCCAAAGCCTAATTCTGTCACCGTGGAAATGGTGAAAAATATCACCTTTTCCAACTCACTTGGTGACAAAGTGACCGGTTTAATAACGTAAGTTTAAAAGGCACTAAAGTAAGTGATTTCCCAAAATGCCCTTATTTTACACATTCTCTTTCTTACTTTAAAGTTTTCTGAGATTTTTTTTTTTCATATTCCTCTGTCAAACCTTCAATGGAGGATGAAGGTTGAACACCATAACATTATCAGTTAATCTCTTTTGGATAATTAATTTTATAGTGCTACGCAGACGCATTCGGGGGTCGAGCTCCTTTTCATTTGTTATCTGAGTCTTTTGTAAGTCTTTCTCTGGTTATATGAATTTTGAATCTAATTGAAAAGTCTCGGACAGTTCATTAAAAGGCTCGGAGAAGAAATGAAAAGGCTCGGACAATTCATTAAAAGGCTCGGATAATTCATTAAAAGGCTCGAAGAAGTAATGAAAAGGCTCGAAGAATTTCATTATTACTTCTCCGAGCCTTTTAATGAACTGTCCGAGCCTTTTCATTTCTTCTCCGAGCCTTTTCATTTCTTCTCCGAGACTTTTCAACAATTTTTTTTTGTTAATTTCATTACTTCTCCGAGCCTTTTAATGAACTGTCCGAGCCTTTTCATTACTTCTCCGAGCCTTTTCATGAATTGTCCGAGCCTTTTCATTTCTTCTCCAAGACTTTTCAACAATTTTTTTTTTTGTTAATTTCATTACTTCTCCGAGCCTTTTAATGAACTGTCCGAGCCTTTTCATTACTTCTCCGAGCCTTTTCATTTCTTATCCGAGCCTTTTCATTTCTTCTCCGAGACTTTTCAACAATTTTTTTTTTGTTAATTTCATTACTTCTCCGAGCCTTTTAATGAACTGTTCGAGCTTTTTCATTACTTCTCCGAGCCTTTTAATGAACTGTCCGAGCCTTTTCATTACTTCTCCGAGCTTTTTCATTTCTTCTCCGAGCCTTTTCAACAATTTTTTTTTTTTTGTTAATTTCATTACTTCTTCGAGCCTTTTAATGAACTATCCGAGTCTTTTCATTACTTCTCCGAGCCTTTTCATTTCTTATCCGAGCCTTTTAATGAACTATCCGAGCTTTTTCATTACTTCTCCAAGCCTTTTCATTTCTTCTCCGAAACTTTTAATGAACTGTCCGAGCCTTTCTAAGCTTTTTCCGAGACTTTTTCGAGCCTTTTTAATAATTTATTTTTTCTTTGTACAATCTGTTTAAGGTTTACAAAAGAGTGTTTTAAATTGAAAAAAAGAAAAAGAAAAAAGCAACTAACAAGACGGTTTGTATCTCAGATGTAACTAACAAAGGCTGGGACATAAAAAAAGTCGCTATTGTGTTTGGTCGTGGTCCACCGTCGTCCATTGATGGAGGATTTTGAAAGGAAAAAAAAAACAAAATGGTGAAGAAGGTTACTGTGGGGGTATTTTTGTCCGTTCACCATAATAGGTGCCTTTTAAACTTAAGTTATTAAACCGGTGACTTTCTTACAAAGTCAGGCCCAAATAGTGACAAAAAAATTTTGAACCCTTCTGTCACCTCTCCCAACAACAACCTGAAAACCATCCGCCAAAACCTTCCCATTTCCTTTCCTTGCTCAAGGATACCATTAACAGCCTTTATGAAATGGCAGCTTGAGGCTCCTCCATTCCAATCCCAACGTAGAGCTTTCAAAGGAATTTTGTATTTGACACAAATCACTCTTTTCCGAAGGGACTTTTTTTCCTTCCCAAATCTCCACACCCATTTAGCAAAGAGGCCTTTATTTTTATCCAAAATCGATCCTATTCCAAGCCCCCCTTTTTCCTTACTTTTACACAATTCCTCCCATTTTACCATGTGCATTTTCCTCCTATTGATCCCATCCCCCCAAAAGAAGCTTCGTTGTAATCTCTCGATTCTTTGTGCTATACTAACCGGCACCTTAAACACCAACATATAGTATATGGGGATGCTAACCATTATGGCTTTAATTAGCACGAATCTTCCTCCTTTGTTGAGGAACAAATTCTTCCATGGAGCCATCCGATTTTCTAACCTACGCATTAAGTCTCCCTAAAACAACTTTGAGCAAGGCCTTCCCCCAAGAGGAAGACCTAAATACGAAATTGGAAGCGTGCCTTTAGCACACTTGAAAAAGCCTGCCCAATTAACCTCTCTATTGCCGCCAACACCAACTTGCACAACACAAGACTTGCTAAAATTAATTCTAAGCCCTGAAGCTACCTCATAACACCTCAATATTCCTCTTGCATTTACCAAATATTCCTCTTTTGGTTGGAGAAATAACATTGTGTCATCCCCAAATTGAAGGTGTGACACATGAACATCCCTATCCCCGAACATAACACCCTTTAACAGCCCCAATTCCTCCACTTTCTTGAAGAGAGCACTCAAACCCTCCATCGCCATGTTAAATAAAAACGGAAACAGGGGATCCCCTTGCCTGAGACCCCTTTCTAGCCTGAATTCCTTAGTAGGGCTATCATTTACCAAAACGGAAAGCCTAGGGGAGGAAATACAATTTCTAATCCACTGTCTCCATCTTCGTCCGAAGCTCATATCACTTAAGATGTTATCCAAAAAGGAATGATCTAAACTATCGTACGCCTTTTCAAAATCTAACTTAACCATAAGCCCCCCTTCTTTACTCTTTTTCCAAAGATGAATAATTTCTTCCGCTATGAGAAAACCATCTAAAATCTGGCGATTCCTCACAAATGCCATTTGGCACTCTCCCACCACTGACTCGATAACTCTTCTCATCCGATTAGCCAGGACCTTAGCTAGAATTTTGTAAAGAGAACTTACCAAGCTAATAGGTCTGAAATCCTTCATCGTCACCGGTTTAACAATTTTGGGTATCAGAGCGATAAAAGACCTATTTAAATCCTTCACTATCTCCCCATTACCATGGAACTCATCCATGAATTTCATAAAATCACCTCTAATAGCAGCCCAATTTTCCTTAATAAAACTTAAATTAAAACCGTCTGGCCTAGACGCTTTATTCTCATCACAACTCTTTAAAGCCTCCCACACCTCTTCAGAACTAAACTTCTCTTCCAGAGCCTTACTATCACCCGGCAATAATTTCTTTAGTGGTAACCCATTGACTCTAGGTCGCTTCCGTGTAACATTTTTGAATTGCTTCGGAAAAAAGTCCACCACCCCATTTCTCACCTCCGCAGCCTTTGTTTTAACCACACCTTCAAAAGAAACGTTGTCAATGAGATTTTTGTGGCAACGACCACTTGCCAAACAGTGAAAGAAACGGGTGTTTCGGTCTCCATCTAAGAGCCACTTCACACGCGAAGTTTGATGCCAATGTCGTTCCTCACGTCTCAGGGACATCCAAAGAGTATTTACCAAGGTGATTTTAACACAAATGCAAATTGAAATGTTTTTTTATATTTTTTTATCAAGAGTGGTTTTAACACAAATACACTTGAACGGGAAACCTAGCTAGAGTGCTTACGTTAAAGCAGGATCTGCACTACTAGCCTACATGGGAGCTGATATTTGATCCAGATACTACAATGTGGCGACAGATGATCAAGGCATTAGATGGCCCTAAAGAAATTGTTCTGATGTCACTGAAAATTTCTCCTTGGGAAGCAACACTGTGGAAATTAATATATATGTACTCAATTCGTTCAAATGAAGCAGCAAATCGGTGCTCTCGTGTAAGTCTACTTGTTTTGAGAATATCAAGAGGGTATACAAGGCATTTACGAGCAACTCAGAGATCAGGTAGCTGTGTTTACAAATTGTATCACTTGATTATATTTTTAGGCACACAACATATTAGAATCATATGAGAAATTTACTTGATATGAATGAATGATTATAAGTTGTTATTTATTTATTTATTTTCTTGTTTAGCTCTTTTCATGCTGTGCACATAATGAAGTTTTAGTTGGTTAAATTTTGCCTGTTAGTGCTGCATTGTTTAATCAATATTTCTTTTACTCCTTGTTTAATATTAGATAGAACATAAAAAAAAAAAAAATATATGATTAACATTGGTATTGCATATACAAATGTTAATCTATTTTTGTAATTTTAGAGAAAGTTACTAAAATATCCGCCTATTTAACGGTAAACTTAACGGAGTTTGACAGGATGGACATTAGTGTAACAATATTCGTTAAAAATGACCAATTTGAAACTAATTCCCCATCTAATGACCATTTTGATAGTGATGACCCAAATTGATGGCCACCGGGATAATTCCCCATCTAATTGCTGGGTTGGCAACTCTGTTTTTTCAGAGATAGTTTTTTTTTTTTTTTGTTGTTATTGTTGTGCTATGTATTTTTGGTTTATGTCAGGTTCTAGTTATAGAACTTGGAACTCCATTTGAAAATTGTATATACAAACCCAATATTTACATTATGGCAAGAATTTTTTTGTATGTTTTTGGTTTATTTATTTGTTCCTGGTTTTGCTTGTGCTTGTGCTTGGAATAAGCTTATGTATATGGTTCTTAATCGTTTTTAGGTCAATAAAGGATAATATGTTTGATATTTGTGATCGAATTCCAATTTTTCTTTTTAATTTTAGGTTTTGTATTAATAATAATAATAATAATAAACCATGATTTCAGTTTTCCATCTTATCTTTCTGTGTTGGCTCCTCCACTAACCTCAACTACTATTGTAGTTATTTCTTATTTGATTATTTGCCGACCACTGTGCTGTTTTAAAATTTTCTAAACAAAGTTTTATAGTTATTTACTTATTTCTTTAATTTACAAAACTTTATTTTTAGTTGCGAATAAAAACAAACTTGTATGGGACGCCCATTATTTCGGTGTAATTAAATTCAATTACATGATGTTTATTTTTTTAAAATATATTTTTTTCTTTCATTTTTAATTACGTATAAACTTTTGTCATATTATGCGTTTTGATTGGATGTCTTATAGGCAGGGACGAGGCATGTGAGGACGAGAGGGGGCCACTTCCACCCTAAAGTTTTACAAAATTTTAAATTTTTCCCCTAAATTTTTAGATTTGTATGTTTTTACCCTTATTTCATATTCTTTGAAGTTTTATAGTTTTATAAATTAATCCACTAAATTTTTAGAATTTTATGTTCTTACTCTTATTTGATATTTAGACTTTTTAATTCTTTTACAAATTAAGTGTTAATAATTTTCTCGTAATCACGTAAAAAAATATATTTGATTCTAAACATATTATTATTATTTCTTTATATCTCAAATATAAATCAAATCACAACTATATATTTTGTTATGACAATTGTAATTTTTTCTTATCAAAATTACACTTACTCAATTCTATCTTAACTAATTCTATTATATCCTTAAAATATTTTCTCTCTCTAAATCTTACTTATCTCACCTAGTACTATAGTACAATGTCATACTTTTGATAAGTTATTTATATAGATTTTGCTTCTTTTTTTTTTTTTTTTTTTATATATTATATATATATATATATTATTGATTTATATAATTAAAACATGTCAAATAAACATAGTCGTATATTTATGTTTAATTATTAAGGAATTTTATCGAGCAAACATTTATAATTTTTAACAATTAAAATAGTTTTTAGATATTAGAAAAATACTAGGATAATTTTTAACAATGAAATTTCATCATCTTATTTTTCATAAATGCACAAATTAAGATAATTTATCTCAATAAAATATTATTATTCATTTAAAATAATTAATGTTTTAAAATATAAACAACATTTTTTTTAATTAACCTTTAAAATATATGTCGATTTATATTTAACTCATTATTTTACGCCCCCCCCCCCCCCAAAAAAAAAAACATAGTCCTGCATCCGTCCTTGCTTATAGATGACATGCGATGAAACCGTTACATGAAAGATTTTCTTAGACTTTTTAATGTAAAATTGTTAATTTCTCATTAATTTCTTTCAATTTAATTGAGCTGGGTGATGTCCAACAAACATCATTTTCACTATTTGAAAATCATAAGCAAGTAGATGATATATTTGAAAACCATAATGTCATTTTCACTATTTGAAAACCATAAGCAACACTACAAGAAAATAATGCATTTCTTGACAGTTAAAAACTATCAAGAAAGGTATTCTTGACAGTTTTTCTAACTGTCAAGAATGCTACTGTAATGCATTTCTTGATAGTTTTTAACTGCCGCCCATCTCCGTTCCGGTCACTGCTCTGGCCCCCCACCACCGTTGCCCCTAATGCCGCCACCGACGGCGACCCACTTCTGATGATTAGGAATCAAAGTTGTAAGCCTTTACCACTTGACTACAAGGTTTGATGTGTTAATAATTGAACAATATTTATATATAACCTATATGAGTTGTTAGAAATAAAAAAATTAAAAAAACTTATTAGATAAATTTAAATTTATTCAACTAATCAAAACTCTAATTTCTACGACAAACATATATTAAAAAATATTTATTGAAACTTTTAATAAAATTATATTTTTAAAAACATATACAGTCGAGTTATTGGTCTATACTCTATGATCACGTTTGGTTACATGGTGGAATGATAATTGGAATTGTTATGGGAATGAGAATATGGAATAGAAAGGAAAGGAAAACTGAGTTTTTTGTTTGGTTGAAACTTTAGAATTAGTCTCTGAATCAGTATTATTTTGTTTGGTTAACAACGAAATGGAATCAAGTTAATTGTATTTTGACCAAAATACCCCTAATTATAAAACATTCATAATATATAATATAAAATACATATATATAATATAAAATACACACATATATATATATATATATATTATATATAATACATATATAATATATATATTATATAAAATCATATAAATATGAATATAAATATAAATATATATAATATATATATTATACAATATATATAATAATATATTTATATAATATAAATATATAATATATATTATTTAATAAATATATAATCTATATTATTTAATATAATAATATATATAATATATATTATATTATATTATATTAGATTATATATATATTACATATATTATATATAATTTATGTAATTATGTATAATATATATAATAATATAATATATATAATAATATAATATATAGATATATTATTTTATATATTTTTATATATCGTTATATATATATTGTAATAATATAATATATACTAATAATATATATAATATATATAATAATATAATATATAGTACATATATAATATATATTTATATATCATTAATATAATATATAATAATAATATATTATTTTTGGAAAGGAGGGTATTTTTGGAATGGAGTTGGGGCATATGAGGGTATTTATGGAATATAAATTTTAGTTTGGAATGAAATAGGCATTCCATTGGTTTTTGGATGGAATGCCTATTCCACCAAAATGGTGAAATCCCCATTCCAATAGAATCACCATTCCAATGGAATCACATTCCATTGCATTTTAACAAACCAAACAAATGAAATGATCTTCTTTCCATTCCATCCAACCGAATATGGCCTATAGGAGACTTGTGATATCAATTGTAATAATCATGATTTGGAATACAACTCTCACTACAGAGGAGATATTTCTCAACATGCATCTTGAAATTTAATGAACAAATGTAAAACTCAGATTACTGTTAGTATAAGTAATTAAATTATTAACGTGTCTCTTTGTATAAAACAAGAGGGTGCAAAATAAATAAACAATTTTTTTAAAATTATCTTTTTGAATTTTATAAAAGTAAATGATTTAAAAGTAAATTTATTAAATTTAAAATTTTAATTATCCAATATCGGTTTGCCCAAAAATTAATATCTTATTGTAAAATAAATCCATATCTGGATTTTGTTTTGTGTTGAAAATAGGAAGTAAAAGTTTAAAAAAATTATTAAAGATAAATAAAAAATTTGAAAAACTGTCAAGAAAAACTGTCTTTGTTGACAGTTCTAAAAAACTGTCAAGAATTGCAAGTTCTTGACAGTTTTTGAGAATTATCAAGAAAAAACTGTCAACAAAAACTGTTTTTCTTATAGTGAAAGTAGATGATCAATTATTGAACATGAGAAATCAAGAATACGAGATCGGGTTGGTTCGGTGGTAAAACCCTCACACATGTACCATGAGGTTGCGGGTTCAAGTCTTCTCCTTTCTAAAAAACCCTGAATTTATGTAATACTTCAAAAAAAGAAAGAAAAGATAATGAACTATTAGATAAGATGAGGTTGAATTGAAGCCCACATATAGTGAATGCTGCCTAGAAAAATAATTCAACAATGTTATGATGTGCCAGTTACATATAGTAAGTACTCACATAATTATATGATTTTATTTTTTATATATAACATTTACGGTACTGTCAAAAAAAAAAAAAACATTTACGGTGACGCATTTACTAATCATTAATCAAACTAAGGAAAGGGAATTAAGTTACTGATTTATGAATTCTAGTATTTATTAAATATTTAGGGAATTAAGTTACATGGACTCTACTCTTCTTAAATCAGTAATTAAGTTATTGATGGAAAGAGAATTTGATTCCTCCCACCTACTCTAGAAATCAGGTTCCATTTCTTGATTGAAAAAGGGAATTCTTATATTTTTACTAAAATATCATCACTTATAATAATGAAAAAAAAAAAAAAAGAGTGGTACTATTGGCACATCCCCTACTGATCTATTTATGCCCCACTTCTTGACAATTCTATAAAGTAAATCTAATAAAACCACACATTCCTTTTTTTTTTTTTTATTATAAAAAAAAAACCCAAAGTTCTTTTAATCAACACTAAAAATTCTACAAATTAAACAATTAAAAAAAATATAAATTATACTTTTATATTCTACAAATATCATAATATAGATATTTGCTCAGCAATAAACAAAATACAAATACATAAATCCAAAAATTCTAGAGCTTCATGAGCTCGGTTTCTATGTACATATCCTGTCAAAATCGAATTCCATGAAGATGGATTCGGTTTTGGCATAATGGATAAAATCTCAATAGCTTCTTACTTATTGCCAAATTGAGCAATACCATTTATCAATTCATTGTACGAGATTGTATCAGGATCAGGCAACTAATGGAAGAAACGAAACGCTTGTTCAAGATCATGATTTCTAGTAGCTATTACAGAATTCCAAGAAATAATATCCTTATCAACCATCTTGTTGAAAACAGAGATTGCATCTTCAAGTAAGCTACATTTACAATACATGTCAATCAAGCAGTTTGCAACAACACCACCACATTCCAGGCCATATTCAACAATCTTGGAGTGAATTGACTTGCCTAGCTGCAACAAACCCAGTTGGCCATAAGCAGCTAAAGCTGCAGTGAACGGGGTACGCGTCAGCGTAAACTTCACTTCTCTCAAGTTCAAGAAAACAACCTTAAAGCCTCATGATATTTCCTAGATTGCACATTCCTAAAAATAAGTGAATTTCAAGAAGCCACACTTGGTTGAGGAATTTCAGCAAACAACTTGTTAGCTTCACTCAAAGACTCAATTTTTCTATAGAAACCAATCAAAGCAGTGGACATCTGAGCTTTTTGGCCTTCTTTGCTATTATGTTTTTCTTAGGCAATCTTTGCTTTTCTTAGGTGGTTCATTTTGGATGCTTGCTCGCCTTTTGGTGTAGTGTTTTTACTGTCATTTTCTTTTGCTCTGTTTTTTCATTAGCTGCTGTTTGTTTTTCTTTGCACATTGATTTTTGCTTTCTTGTTACTTGTTTGTGTGCTTGTAGGCTTCTTGCCTTTCTTCTATAAGAATAAAGTTTGCTGTTTTCAAAAAAAAAAAAAAAATGTTGGTGTTGTGTGTGTTATGGCAGAGAGAGATATATAGCAGTAGAGAAAAAATAAATTCGTTCATGGAGGTGAGAGAAAGATGAGACCAGTAAATAAAGAGATGTGGTGTATTAAGTTTAAAAAATAAGTAAAAATGGTAGTTTTGGAAATAAATAAAATAAATTAATAAAACCATTTAACTTTATATAATTAAATCAAAATTTAAAAAAGTGAGACATAAATAGATCAATAGGGGGTGTGCCAATAGCATCACTCAAAAAAAAAAAAAATGTCTTTCCATTGGTTCTGTTTTAGGGATTGTTCTCCATCATTCTCTTTTGTTCATCAATTTTTCTTCGAATCTTGCTACAAGTATGATTTTTTTTTTAATCGTAGATTTTATAAATATACATAAAAATCATGTTCATGATTATTATTGACTTGTTGCAATTATTCTATATTTATATATATCGAATCCAGTAAAAAATCATGATGTGTATATATTCATATATATATATATATACACGTAAATAAAAAATAAAAAGAACTGTGTTGATGATTAATGTTGAAGAAAGCTTTGACTTATTGGTTTGCAATTATACATGTTGTTTTCTTTCTCTTTTTTTTTTTGGCAAGGCTAGGCGGCAATTTTGTTTAAGTTTTTTTTTTTTTTTTTTTTCCTTTTTCTTTTTACAGAACCAACAAGTCAAAGCTTTCATAGCTGTGAATTCAATTTTTTATGTTACGGATCTCTTTGAGCATAGGCTGTAATTGTTTATATCATTGTATTTTTTGTTATCTTTTTATTTAGTTTTAAGGTATGGATATTGACATTTGTAAATATGATAAGTATACTTATGTCTAAAATTTAAAATTAAAACATTACTATAAACACCTATCTTAATATCAATAGTACCCTTATTTAAATGAATGTTTTCATTTTAATATAATTTATTTATAAATGCTCATAAGTTATTAGAACACCCAATTTTACAAATTATAAATTTTTAAGTTCTCTAGACTCGAAAACATAGTCTTGGGAATTCTTAAATTCTTAAATTCTTAAATTTTGAGAATCTCTACTTCAAGCCAATTTCCTTCTATGGAGATTGTCCAAGAGGGACACATAATTATCTCTCCCAAGGAAATACAAGCTTACAAGTTGGAGTTGCGGCCAAATGAGTAAACATGGAGAAGTGATTTAGGTACTTCGTTCTCACTGATACTTGATCGGATGGGTTTACAAGAAGAGAAGAGTGATTTTCGAATCCCGCAGTGTCGATCCATAGTGGGATACTGAGGTATATTTTTCGTAACATCAGGCAAACACTTCCTCCTTGTGCTTTCCAATCTAAACTCAGGGGGTAGATCATACATATAAACCTTAAGAATCGCTTTATTTTTGGTATTGCATTTCTTTTGGGTTAATTCTGCCTCTTCTTCTTCTTCTTCTTCTACACTATCATTAAGTATTGCGAGGTTTCTAATCCCGGCTTCAGAATTACCATTGTTAACTACATGCAGGGGATTGTTATTGGTATTGGTAAACAAACTACTATCAATGGAAGTGGACCGCAATACAAAGAACCACGACAAAAAGAAGAGAATTGATGCAATTGTGAGCAAGGAAACCAAAGACTTACGAGTAATGATCCCAAGAGATGATTTACTCCTCTCACCCATAGCAGCAACACTAATCCAAGAAAACCAGCAATGCTTTCTCTATATAGGAGCCAAACACCATTAATACTGTTATATAAACTTAAACTGCTAACGCAATCAGCAATGCTGTGCTAGGATATCCAATACCCAGAAACCAGCTCATAGAGAGAATGACAACAAACCCAGATCACAAACCCACCAAAAAAAAACTGCTAAACCCTTCAATGATTTGAAAAACCGAAATTGGGAAATATGATTAGGTGGAGAGTGATTAATGGGAAACCATTTAATTAGGGTTTACTAATTTTTTTTTTTATTTTTAATAAAGTGATATAGTTAAAGATATGAGTGTAATTAATGGATGTAAATAGTATTTTGTTTATTTTTAATTAAACTAATTTGTCCATATTAGTAAATTCCTATTGAGATATTTTTGTAATTCAAATTTTTATTAAAATATTGGTGTGCTTATCATATTTATGGGTGTCAATATCTGCTCCCTTAGTTTTATTGGCAATGTTTTAATGTTTAAAAACATTTCAATGTACATTTTAATACATTTTTATATTTTTGATATTTTAGACTTGTTTTTTGGTTGACAATCTTTCTAGACATGGCTTATAATATATATATATATATATATATATTTGTTTTCTTTTATACGGTTAATAATGAATCAAGTACTATGTGAGCTAATGATTGTATATGTTGGGTTATTTTGTGTTTTAATTTTTGCATTCGATAGTAAGGAAAAAAACACCTAAATGTAAGAAATTAATTCGACATCAAATTAATTATGTTTTCAAATCTGAATTGCTCCTCAATTTTTAATTTTTATTGACAAATTAGTTCAAAGTTTACAATATAAAGATGTTAATTATTATAGTTACAGTGTTATGAGCAATATAATAAGTATTTTTTTTCATAATAATAATTTTTTTTTCAACATGTTATATATACAATGGTACTTTTGTTATCAACTATATATCATTCCGATTCTTTAGTTTAGTAAATACTAGAAAGAGAATAATTTGATTCTATTTCTGATTCCTAAATTGTTAGTAAACACTGGAATGGAATTTAGTAACTTAATTCCGATTTTCCTCCATTCATTTTCTAGTGAAACTTGATTCCGATTACACTTATTTCCGATTAGTAAACGCACCCTTACACTATTAATCGGCTTATAAGAAGCTCCTTTTGTACTAAATATTTGGTTTGAGTTTTAAAATAACCTAATAAAAAGCAACTCATTTAATATGCTAACTCCAATTTTCTCGTGCAAATGTAAAGAGAGAACTCTCTGACCTCCGTGACATACTGTTGCTAGTGTCCACTGAGATGATGTATATGCATTTGTTAATTGTTATCCACATAACATTATTGACACCATTTATTAAGCTAAAGCAAGAGAGTGTTTGGGAGAGAAAAACACTTTTCTCATTTTGTTTAAGAATCATATCGTATCTGATGACATAAATAGCAGCAAACTAGAATTATTTGTAAAGCTAGCTAAGCAATAACTAGACTGATGACAGCTAATTGTTAGACATCAAGCTCATTTACATCAGCTTGATAATGATGATCAATCAGCTCTGCATCAGTGCAATCGAATAGAGTACAAGAAGCTGTGATTCAGAGCTGTACAAGGAGCAACTCCCAGCTTGACCTATAACTGACTTTGCCACCTCAGCTGTCTGTTAACAGTCTTCACATGGTCTTCACGTGGCTGCATCAATTAGAGCCAATGAAAGTGCCATATCAGAGTTTGTTACAGAGTCGGTTACTCTGTACTCTCTATATGTATTTCATAGTATATAAACAGGATACCAATTGATGTAATCATTAAGTTCAATAATAGAAAACTACTAGAAAAGTTCTCTGAAACTTTTCTCTGTATCCAAACACTATTTTTCTCTTAGTTCTTTTTACAAACACCTTGTGTTCCTTCTTAAACATCTATCTAGCTTAGATTAACACTAATGAACCACTAAGATAACAGAATCAAATCAGCTGTCAAATTTTGGTAAAATGTATACACATGTCCCAATTTGGTTGGTTGGACACAAATTGGGATACCAAAATTTGATAGCTGATTTGAGTCATAAGATAACTAACATTAATCTAATTATTTATATAGCATAATACCATTTAGTCATAGAACTAGATATGCCCCAACAACCATAGCAAAACAGAAACAATAATTGAATAAATTGATTGCCAATTTTGGGTTCTGTTAAGTAGAGATGGCTTCAACAAGCTTTGAGTTCCACCTATCAAACATGATTTCCAATTTTTTGAGTGAGTTAGCTCAGTTGATCTTTGTTTTCTGGTCATGGTAGTGTGATGGACTTGTCGAAAACCCCACCAGCAGAGTCATACCAACCCTTGTGGCTGCAACACTCCTGGCCATTTCTTTGTATGCATGGTTGATCAAGAAACCATTTACAAGTGTTCCGCCATTGCCACCAGGTCCACCAGGCTTGCCTTTGCTTGGAAACCTGCCTTTTCTCGAACCCGATCTACATCGTTACTTAGCAAAACTCTCTGAAATTTATGGACCGATCATGAAACTTCAACTGGGTAGAAAACTTTGTGTTGTGATATGCTCACCTTCAACAGCAAAACAGGTCCTCAAAGACTACGATGCAATTTTTTCCAACCGTGATCCTACAGTTGCTGCAAAAGCCAGCACATATGGCGGAGACATCGCGTGGAGTCCTAATGGTCCTGAGTGGCGTAAGTTGCGTAAGATTTTAATTCAGGAAATGATGAGCAAGACAAGCCTTGATGCTTGTCACACGTTTCGTAGACAAGAAGTCCGAAAAATGGTGAAGGAAGTGTATGCAAAGGCTGGATCACCTATCAATATTAGGGAGCAAATGTTCCTAACTGTACTCAATGTGATAATGCGCATGACATGGGGTGCTTCATTGAATGAGGAGGATAGTATTAGAGTTGGGATTCAGTTTAGGCAAGTGGTGGATGGATTTGTTTACTTGTGGGGAGCACCAAATGTTTCTGATCTTTTCCCTGTCCTTGCTCGGTTTGATTTACAAGGAGTTGAATCGAAAGTGAAGAAGCTTTCATCGTGGTTCGATAAGATGTTTGAGTCCTTGATTGATAGTCGAACAAAAGATCATCAAGCTGGAGGAGAGAACAAGAAGGAGAAAGGAAGCAATAAGGACTTTCTTGACATCTTGTTGGATGATAAAACATCACTATCCATGAACCAAGTCAAGGCTTTGCTTCTGGTACATATCCCTCTTTTTTATTTTCTTTTATTGAGATTGAATTCAGACTCAAAAAGGTTCTAAAATGAATTTATTAGTTTCTTTTCCCCATTAAATTTTGATTTATATATATCAACATGCAGGACACTTTTCTGGGGGGTACACATACAACTTCAACAACAATAGAGTGGCTAATGGCAGAATTGCTACAACATCCAGAGATATTGCGAAAAGCCGGCAAAGAACTAGAGGAAGTAGTCGGCAAAGACAAAATTGTGGAAGAATTTCATATCTCAAAACTACATTACTTGGATGCAATACTAAAAGAGACACTTCGATTGCACCCAGCATTGCCACTATTAGTCCCAAGAAGTCCATGTACAACACAAGCTATCTCCGAATACACCATCCCGAAAGGTTCGAGAGTTTTGTTCAATGTCTGGGCGATGCAAAGGGACCCTGAGGCATGGGAAAATCCACTGGAGTTCCAACCTGAGGAGAGATGCTGGAAAAGGTGAGTATAAAGGAAACAACTACAATTTTCTTCCATTTGGTTCAGGGAGGAGGATTTGTCCTGGAATTTCTCTTGCAGAGAAAATGATTCTTTATGTTGTGTCTACCTTGTTGCATTCTTTTGAATGGAATATACCACATGGAACAACACTTGATTTATCTGAGAAGTTTGGACTTGTTACGAAGATGCAAGAACCACTTATTGCCATACCAATTTCAAAGTACTCTTCATCCGACCACTATCTATGACAGTGACTGTGGTTCAGGATTTAGTTTTGGTCTTTCTCGGTGAACAATGCTTGTGTGAAGCAAATGATCCAAAGCAAATCCTTGAGAGTGAGGACAACTGTATGAAATCCAAATTGGACGGTATCACTGTACGGTGGGTGGGCCTTAATAGTTAGTGAAGCCATGCATCTGCAATAATCTATCTTCTATGTTGTATTGTACTTTAATCAGTTAGTGAAGTCTCATCACTCGATCTCATGCTACTGAAATAATCTATCTTCTTTGTTGTATTATCACCATCTACCCTACTTTATCGTTCTTCTGGTGTTGTGAAGTAATAAAAGTGTCGTTGTGTGTATTTCCATTTGCTAAATGAAAGACTATAAGATAGAAAGTGATGTCTGTATGCTGGACCCCAATTCTGTCACCGACGCTGTTGTCGATACTATCCAGCAATCTGGAATTTGTTAGGGTTTTTTTTTACTGATCGTTCAAACCACAGGATTTGATTTAACATTTGATCAAAACTTTTGAGGATTTGCTAACACATGTAAACTAAAGTAATGGACGGTCTTGATTTATATCCATTGTTACTGTTTTCCTTTTTCATATCTAAACGGTTAATATACCTCACAATTTTGCTAGCCAGAGACCTCACACACTCCAAGCTCAAGTGAGAAAAAGAAAACTCATCAATTCAAATGTAAATTCCACTCAAAGCGAAACCCACCTATGATGGGTGTCAAATCTTCTTTTCTAGCTCTAAAAATCACCACCCATTTTCATTATTCAATTCTTAAACCAAATAGTCATGTGCTTAAAATATGACTTCTTTTCCGATATAGATGAATTAAAAAAGTGATCTGCCAGACTAACAAAGAAAAATAAAACACCCTCTATCTAAAGCAAAAGGTTTAGGCTTTTAGCAAGTGCTGAATTTTTTTTTTCTTTGCCGGTTGTTGGGCTTCATGTTTTGAAGATATTTTTTTTGTGTGAAGATTATGAGGTCTAATGCTTTTTTTTTTTTTTTTTTTTTTTAATAGAGAAAATAGTACTAGACACTATTAATTGGTGGGTGGAGTCCCAAAAAGGTAATTTACTGTTTAAATTGTTCCAAAATCACTATTTTGACAAAATATTGTTCATTGACAGCTGTTATATTAAAATCTAATAGAAAGCGACCGTTATCTGTGACATGACACCCATAAAGAATTTTATATACAATATTTTATGTATTTTGATTATTTGATCATATATACAAATTAATGATTTGATTAATTTATTATTTTTTATAGGTAATATTTCCGGTTTATGGGTGACATCAAACTTATTATTATTCCTTAATTAATTTCTTGATTAATTTGGGGTGACATCAAACTTATTTCATGATTAATTTATTATTAAATGAAATAAGTTTGAACCAGGTATCTTAAAGAAGTGGACAATGAAAACTTATCTAGGACCGAGTGAACCAAACTTAATGGTTGGCGTGTTCACTAAATAAGTCATATTTAGAGTAACTTTTTGGAAAGAGCAATTCTATATACCACCGGGGTTGCGGCACCGCCGCGGCCCCGTAGTGGAAAAATAAATGAAAACACTTAGGACCCATGTAATAAATACATGGAGTCCACGTGTTTTTTCTCTGGTTTTCCACTACGGGGCCGCGGTGGTGCCACGACCCCAGTGTTACAAATCTTTTCTCTTTTGGAAATTGATTTTTGTGTAAGATTTGAACCCTATCGAATCCATTTATCAAGCCATATAATTGAATACATTAATAAGTGGGCATATTTCGAATTATATATAATTACATTTAATATATATATACCTTATACTGATTAACATTTTGAATGGATTTTTTAAGATTCCTGGTTCAAGTACCGAAAATGTAAATAGGTAAATATAATATGGTTTTGAAAAGCTGTTCAGATTTAATCAAAGTTTCAAGTATCAGAAACTTTAAGCATCGTTGTATATTCAGGAGATCAACGGTGGTATGAGGATGTGAAATCTGTTGTAATAGATATCAATAATTTGACAGAGTTGAGTTCTCATTGTTTTTATTTCCCTAAAGCAGAGCTTTTTAAAATTTAAGAATTTAAGAATTCTCCAGATTATGTTTTCGAGCCTGTAGAATTTAAGTATTTATCATTTATGAAATTGGGTGTGTTAATAATTTAAGAGGGTTTATCAATAAATTGTATTAAAATAAAAACATTCATTTAAATATGGGTACTATTGACATTAAGATGAGTTTAAATTTTAGTCATTAATGTACTTATAAATATAGGTGTATTTATCATATTTATGAGTGTCAATATCCGCACCCATTTAGAAACCAGCATGGGTCTATCTAAAAAAAAAAAAAAATTGGAATTTTTTTTAAGCGTTTGTTAAAAAAAAAAGGAAAAATACAAAATGAAGACAATTACAATTGCTATTGCTTGATATTTTATAAAAATAGACCAGTTAGAGTGATATGCTCAATATTTTATTGACACTCAAAAACATTGAAGTTTATTTTGCTTGCCTATTTTTTTTTTAATATTTCCTAGTTGAATCATTTTAAATGTTTGTAGGGGCAAAAATCATTATGTTTTTATTCTCTAGATACGTATTTATTTATTTATTTATTTATTTATTATTATTTTTTTGCACATCATCTCTTAGCAGAGATGGTTGTGCACATTCCTTCCACATTGGTGGTTAGAGGTTTGAGTCCCACCATGCGCATTTTAAAAAGCATGTGTGGGGAGTTTTCTTCCGGTTTGTGGGGAATATCATCATTTCCTGAACGAAAATCTTAAGCGACTTGCGCCACTCAGGTCAGGGCCATTAGGGCTCCACGCTATGTCAACTCCTCCATGCTAGGAAGCACGGATACTCCATTTGGCGGAGGTAATTCGTATCGAACTCGTATCCGGTTCAGATACTCCACGGATACTTCAGGATACGTATCCGATACACCAAATGGCTTATCCGTTGATTTTTTCATAAGTTTGACCAGCGGATACTTGACGGATACTTGGGGGATACATTAAGGATACTTTTGGGGCAATATTATAATTAATTTAGTATAAAATGTGGTCAAATTATAATTTCAAAAATTTAGATGTCAAAATGAAATTGTAAAGAAATTTTGGCTTTGATTCCATTGACATGGAGAATAATGAGATACATGATATTGAAAACCTTTCTCTTGATAAACAAGAGTTAGATGCCGAATTATCTAGATCCAAATGTGAATGATGATAGTGAAGTTAAATAGGAATTTAGAATATGTTTTACGAGTGTTTTTTATTTTATTTTATTTTATTTTATATTTTTTTATGTATTATTTAGATTTTATAATGTGTTATGACTTATGTGACGTATGTTTTATTTGGATTTTGTAATATATTACAACTTATGTGACATGTTTTATTTATATCCTGTAATATGTTACATTGTTATGACTTATATAGATATGTGATATGTTTTATTTGGATTTTGAATATATTTTGATTTTGAATGAATTATCAAATATGTTTTTATATATTATTATTTTTTAAAAAATATAAATATGAATTATCAAATATGTTTTCATATATTATTACTTTTAAAAAAATATAAATATATATATTATCCGAATCCTCTGCCGAGCTCCGGTCCTTATAATTAAAGTAATGGATGATGGTCTAGATTTATATCCGCGGTTATTGTTTTCCTTTATATACCTAAACGGCAATGTATTAATAAACCTCGCAATTTTAACAAGAAAACTCAGCAATTAAAAAGTAAGTTCCACCCAAAGCAAAACCCACATGTAAAGCGTGTGATCAAATCTACTTTCCAACCTCAAAAAATCACCACCACAATTTCATCCAAATCTTGAAGACTTGAACCCAGTAGTCATGTGCTTAAAGTATGGTGCAGTAGATGAAATAATATATAAATGAGATCCCGTAGATTAACAAAGAAAAATAATATATAAAATGCTATTTTGTGGACATGGATATCTATTTTTAGAGGCTTTATTAAACAGCTATTTTGTAACTTTACTCGGCATCGAAAATAAATATTAAAGTTAAACAATTTGTTTGGTTAGAAATAAAATTAAAAATAATAAAATATATAGATAAATAATTAATAAGTTGTATTTTCAACAGAAGCATTGGAGAAATATTTTTCAATTGGTTGTTTATAAAGTATATTTTTATACCACATAAGAAGCAAATCACTTGACATTATATATTGACATGTCAATATTTATTATGATGCAAGCCATATTTTTACATCGGAGATACTCCTAGTATCCCCATTTAGTTCAATACCTGATTCTGACTTCTTTGTACGGCATTTTAATCAAAAAGGAATTTCTCGGTACTTGAGAGTGTCTACAAACCGGCTCTATGTCAGCAGAACTTGGGACTCTTGCCTATAGTTCCAATGGCCTCTAAGATTATGATTTTTCGTAGGAAGAGCATTCCTCCAACTAAAGATGTGTTCCATACTTCCATAAGAGACGTAACTGGATCAAATATTTGTTCTTTCTGTGTTAGTAAACTTGAAACTATTGATCCTGCAATTTGGGGTTGCATGTTTAATTTGTTCAACCTCTGAAAGACTAGGGATTTTATAAAAGTCTTAATCAAATTAATTAGCTTATTGGACAGCAATTATTGTTATTCTCTATGTTGTGTCTAGCTGTCTGCTATAAATTTATATTACAAGAAACTCAAATAAAGTGCAACAAAAAAACTAGCAGATTGTAAAGATTAAATAGTTGAGTCTTGTGATACTCACAATTTTCTTAAGACAATTTTGCTCCTTCTACGAATGGTACTTAAGGTTGTGAACAATTGTCTCTCAAGATAGAACGAATTTCGTTTTTCAAGTATAGCAGCACTTCAAACTTAAAGAATTGTCGAACGCAATTCAATGTTTTGTATTCGAAAAATTTAAACATTATTTATTTTATGCAGAGAGAATAAGAAAGCAAAAAATTGATTTCAAATGGCTAGAGGACATTCATATTTATAGATATCCTCATACCCATTTGAAAGAACATGTACACTTTTCTAATAGACATATATTTTAAAGAAAAGACATGTCTATAATACAGTCTTTATGAAATGACACTATTGTTGTGATTTGTGAATAGTCACAATGCTTAACCAATAATCTTCTCGTTCAATAAGAAATAGATTTTACAAAATTAATTTAAATATTAATAATAATAAACCATTTCCAACAATTATATCTGCTGCTTAAAATTTATATGGTAATCACTATTGATACTAATCTAGATTCATCATAGTTATCTGATTATATCTTATATATATATATATTTAATTATGTAATTGTCTGTAATTATCTATCCAGTAGTTAGAGGTGGTATTACCATCAAACTATTAATTGTCAGTTTTTAATTAGGATTAGGATTAGTTGTCAGTTATTAACTAAAATACAAACCGTTAGTCTTGTATATATATTTCAAGTATTCTATGAGAAATAATAAGAAGAATTTATTCTCTACATAGTATCAAAACATCATTAACTCAAACGAGTCTTGATCCACCATGACCGCCCCTAACGCTTCTTCTTCCTCACAATCAATAACTGGTTCTTCCTCAAACAACATTGTTTCCATAAACGTTGCTGCTCAAGCCCCACTAAAACTCACATCAACCAATTATCGCTCATGAAAACTTCAATTTCATAGCCTACTTGTTGGGTTTGATCTTATGGGCTTCATTAATGGTTAAAAACCATGCCCGCCGGCAACCGTCATAGTGAACGACATCGCAGTACCTAATACCGCTCACAACATTTGGACTAGACAAGACCAACTGCTCCTGAATGCAATCCTTGGTTCAATATCTCCATCAATTATTCAATTTATTGCTTTCGCTCAAACCGCCTGTGATGCATGGTCTGCACTTGCCAACACATATGCAAAGCCTTCCAGAGGCCATATCATGCATCTCAAGGGTGTCCTTACCAATGTCATCTTCCTTGGAACAAATGCTATTTCATGGTGTTCTCGCAAACAACAGTCAGGTTTAGTTTACTACGATCCAAGATTCGTGGCCTTGACCTGCCCACCTTCTTGCGAGGGTGTATTGATACTAATCCAGATTCATCATAGTTATCTGATTATATTATATATAAATATATATATATATATATTTAATTATGTAATTGTCTTGTAATTATCTATTCAGTAGTTAGAGGTGGTATTACCATCAAACTATTAGTTGTCAGTTCTTAACTAGGATTAGTTGTCAGTTCTTAACTAGGATTATGATTAGTTGTCAATTATTAACTAGGATACAAACTGTTAGTCTTGTATCAAGTATTCTATGAGAAATAATAAGAATAATTATTCTCTACAATCACGACTCAATAGTTTAAGAAAATTTAGTATTATTCATTAAAAAAACGTGATTTTCATTTTCAGTATTTTATTTTTAGGAAATCGACAACCGTAATCAACGCAAAGGCGCCAATATATAGGACGAAGAAGTTACTAATTATAAAAACTTAGTGGATTGCATGGCCCCTCCATTATATTTTAGTTAACTGATTATTTTCCAACCACTTTAATATTTTAATAAAAGTTTTGCGATTGAGATTTTGCCATCTTTTCTAATGATCTAAAACTTTAACTTTACTGTCAAAAAAAATAATTAGGACGCAGAAATTTTTATTTATGAAAACTTAGTGAATTGCATGGCCCCTAAATATAGTAGTTAATTGATTATTTTCCAACCACTTTGTTATTTTAAAAGTTTTGATTCATATTTTGCTATCTTTTCAAATGATCTAGTATTACATTATTATTGTTATTATATAAATTCATGGTTTTTTAGGGAGGAGGAAGACTCGTAATGTATGTTTGATGAGTTTACAACCGAACTAACCTCATCTTGTTAAAAAATGAAAAGGTTGATGAGTTTTCTAATGATCTAAAACTTTAAACAACAATTATGTGATGTTCTTTTATATATAATATATATATGTATATATATTTTTCATTTATTTGTTAGGGTAAATTCATAAAGAGTCAAAAAATTTATAGATTTATTGTTTGTAGCCGCTTGGAAAGATTTTATTATATTTATTGCTTTTTACCAATTTTGGACAAGGTTATGTTGAATTTTTTTTATAAAAAAAACTAAAAATTTTATTATTTTTAATTAATAAAAAGGTTGATTAAAATTTTCTTTTTCTACGAACCAATCACTAACACCATTGTTCATCAATCTCTTATTTTTCAAACTTTAATCAAGAAAAAGAAAAAAATATAATCAATATTCAATCAAACACCATCAATAACTCCATTTAATAACCCCATTTTTCATGAATCTGGAAAAAAAAATTGAAAACCCAGACATGCAACATAGTTGGTCAGAGGCTTGAAGTCGATGGAATCGAGGCGGGGCTTGGTGGACAGTTAAGAGGAATGGGGCCGCTCGTGCCGCCAAGGAGATAAATCGGATGGAGTGAGAGATGGAGATGGAGATCTCCATCAGATGGTTGCAGAAGATCTCTCTCCTCATCTTTTTCTTCTAAGAATTAAATTGTTCTTTTTAACTATGGTACCATCAACACCGCCATCCATCAGATATGGAGATGGAGATTTCATCTGCTAGAAGCTTGAAGAGATCTGAAAAGATTTCCACAAAAGCTTTTTAACTTTTTTTTTTGAAGAGATCTTGAAATCTATGCAGATCTTTAAAGTTTTTTAAAATGTTATTTTATTTTATTTTTTCTATCTTTCTTCGAATCTTGTTTTAGCTCGTCCTTTGTCTCAAACATCATTTTCAGGCCAGACATGCCAGCTTTAACTCTTTAACAAAAGCATCAACTTGTTAACTAAAGACAAATGGGAGGGCAATTTTGTCAACTCACTCTTAAATGCGATAAGTATAGTAAAAATACTTGAATGTTACTAAAAATAAGAAACCCATAATTTTTTTTTTGTTCATTTCGTACAATTTTCTACAATTTTTTCCTCTTATTTATATCCAATCTTCTACCCTATGACTAGGGATGTACGTTTTCGGTTTGGTTTAGGCTGAAGCTCAATATCAAACCCATCAAACCAAACCAATATGGATCAGTTTGTTTATATTTCAACCCAAACCAAACCAATGTGATTTTTCAAACCGATTCAAACCAAACCAACAAAGATTGGGTTGGTTTGGATTGGTTTATCGGTTTAGATTTGAACACAAAAATCTTTTTTTTTTGTTACTGATATTATATTATAAAAAATATTTAAATAAAAAATCATAACATAAAATATTAATTATATATATATACATGTATATATACTCTGATCAAAGACATGTTTGACAACATTTATGCTTTTGAAATCCTAATAAATCAATCAATCAAAAGAATTGTATCAAAACAAATAAATAAACTATAAAAGCTTAAAGTAATCGGTAAAGGTTATAGAACCTGAACCGAATAAAAAACGTAGGTGGATTTTATATTTTAGTTTTACTTTCTAAAATATGTGGTTTGGTTTGGATTGGTGAATTATTTCACTCAACCCAAACCAAACAACCTTTAATCGGTTTGTCCAAAAGACAACCCGAACCATTAATTTTTTATATTTGTAATCGAACCAACTCAAACTTTATGGGTTGGATTGATCGGTTTGGTTCGGTTTGACGGTTTTTTACACACCCCTACCCATGACATTGAATGGTCGTACAAATGACGTGTGTGGTGAAACTGTTACATGTATAAAAGTAAAAAAAATATAAAACGTGATATGTAGAAGAAAAAAAATAGGTGTTCTGAGGGACTGATTGTAGTTTCCCTCTGTAACCGTTTTCAGTTTTTTTTTGTTTTTTTTTTTTGTTTTAATTTTTTTAATTTTTTATATACCACTTACAGTGGCTGGGCGGTGGTCTTTTCAATTTTCATTGTCCAACATAAACAATAATTATTTTTTATTACAATGAAACATATGCTAAACATTTTATTAATCTCAAGAGATAATAATTAACTGCCCAAGTAGATAATAATATCTCCTTACTTCTACAAGTAGATGGCTTCAACAAGCTTTGAGTTCCACCACAGATCAAACCATGATTTCCAATTTTCTAAGTGAGTTATCTCGATTGGTCATTGTTTTCTGGTCATGGTGGTGTGATGGACTCACCCAAAACTCCACCACCAGTGTCATACCAACCCTTGTGGCTGCAACACTCCTTGCCATTTCTTTGTATGCTTGGTTGATCAAGAAACCATTTACTAGTGTTCCACCATTTCCACCAGGTCCACCAGGCTTGCCTTTGCTTGGAAACCTTCCTTTTCTCGAACCCAATCTTCATCGTTACTTTGCAAAACTCTCTGAAATTTATGGACCGATCATGAAACTTCAACTGGGTAGAAAACTTTGTGTTGTGATAAGCTCACCTTCAGTAGCAAAACAGGTCCTCAAAGACCATGATGCAATTTTCGCCAACCGTGACCCTACAGTAGCTGTAATAGCCAGCACATATGGCGGAATGGATATACTGTGGAGCCCTAGTCATGACCCTGAGTGGCGCAAGATGCGTAAGATTTTCGTTCAGGAAATGATAAGCAAACCAAGCCTTGATGCTTGTTATGCACTTCGTCGACAAGAAGTACGGAAAATGGTGACGGATGTGTATTCAAAGGTTGGTTCCAGCATCAATATTGGGGAGCAAATGTTTATAACAATACTCAATGTGATAATGAGCATGTCTTGGGGCAGTTCATGGAATGGAGAGGATAGAAGCAGAGTTGGGATTCAGTTTAGGCAAGTGGTGGATGAATTTATTGAATTGTGGGGAGCACCCAACATTTCTGATTTTTTCCCTGTCCTTGCTCGGTTTGATTTACAAGGAATTGAATTGAAAATGAAGAAGCTTTCATCGTGGTTCGATAAGATTCTTGAGTCCTTGATTGATAGTCGAACAAAAGATCATCAAGCCGGTGGAGAGAATAAAGACTTTCTTGAGATCTTGTTGGACCTGATGCAGCAAGGGGATGATAAAACATCACTATCCATGAACCAAGTCAAGGCTTTGCTTCTGGTACATATATCGATCCCTCTTTTTCTTTCTTCTGGTACATATATCAATCCCTCTTCTTCTTTCTTTTATTCCATCTCAATAGGGTGTTGGATACTTGGGAACACTTAACTATTGAGTTCTTAAATAAAGGATGACATGTAATTAAAAAAAAAAAAACAACTGGTGACTAGAGAATCGATATTAAACCTTTTATTTCATACATCTATAGTTCAAAGGGTGATCGCAGCCCACGATTATAAGGCCAACAATAGGTTCTAAATGAATTTATTAGTTTCCTTTCCCCTGTAAATAAAATTGGTAAATTTTGATTTATTTATCAACAGGACCTTTTTCTTGGGGGAACACTTTCATCATCAACAACAATGGAGTGGATGATGGCAGAATTGCTACAACATCCAGAAACAATGGAAAAAGCCTGCAAAGAACTGGATGAAGTAGTCGGCAAAGACAACATTGTGGAAGAATTTCATATCTCAAAACTACATTACTTGGATGCAATACTAAAAGAGACATTAAGATTGCACCCAGCAACGCCACTATTAATCCCAAGAAGTCCTTGTATAACACAGACTATCTCTGAATACACCATCCCGAAGGGGTCGAGAGTTTTCTTAAATGTTTGGGCGATGCAAAGGGACCCTGAGGCATGGGAAAATCCATTGGAGTTCCAACCTGAGAGATTCCTGAGAGATGCTGAAAAAGGTGACTATCAAGGAAACAATTACAATTTTCTTCCATTTGGTTCAGGGAGGAAGATTTGTCCTGGAATTCCTCTGGCAGAGAAAATGCTCCTTTATGTTGTGTCTACCTTCTTGCATTCTTTTGAATGGAATTTACCACATGGAACAACACTTGATTTATCTGAGAAGTTTGGACTTGTTATGAAGATGCAAGAACCACTTATTGCCATACCAATTGCAAAGTACTCTTCTCCCGAGCACTATCTGTGACATTCAGGATTAAGTTTCGGTCCTCTTAACTCAGCAGTTGTTTTGTATGAAGCCGTTAAGCCAATGAACCAAAGTAAATATATGAGAATAAAGACATGTATAAAGTCCAAAGTAGACAATATTCACTTGGTGAGCCTTAATAAGTGAATTCTCATAACTCTCATCCATCCGAAGAAATCTATATTTTTTATTGTATTGGATTCTAATAGTTGGTAAGTATCAGTCACCCTCATGCGTCTGGAATAACCTATGTTCTTTGTTGTATTATCATCATCCACCCTACTTTATGGTTCGTCTTGTGTTGTAATATGATTAACGTCCGGTTGTGTGTATTTCCAAAGTGTTAAAATATTACTGTTGAGTTATTTTCTATCAAGTTAAACTTTTTAGTCGATTAGTTAATTACTAACATGGTATCGGAGTTTGGTTTGACCATAGAATTTGGACTTGAGCCTTGAGACAAGTAGAGATGTACATGTGTGGAGGCTAAGAGCATCTCCAATGCTATGCTATTTTAGTGTGTTAATGCTATAATTTAATAGAAAGTAAAAAAAAGCTCCAATGCAATGCAAGTGTTATGCCAAATTTGACATATGCTATTCTTTGGGCTGGATTTGGCACATCAATAAATGCTGTTTTTTTAATTACAAAAATACCATTTTATAATTGTATTGAATGCATCAATCGTTACTTTTATAATTTTAAATAATAAAAAATATTATATAAATTGAAAATATTAATTATATTTGATGATTTTTATAATTTGAAATAATAAAAAATAAAAATAGCATTTCAAATAGAATTATGTATTGGAATACAATGTTAAAATGATGTGTCAAATATAGTTTTTTACTATTTTTTGTGTCAAATTTAACATTGACATTGGTATATGCATTTGAGATGGTCTACGGTGGGCTTCAGTGCCGGCCTTGAGGCTGTCAACTAGGGGTGCTCGACCAGGGGTCAGAAAAAAAAAAGGGCCAAAAAAGGGTTCATTTTTATTTTTATTTTTTGTGTTTCATGCTCACATTTTTGGACTTTGATAAATAAAGAGTCCAAAAGGGTCCAAATTTATTGTAATTTTCAAACTTCAAATAATTATATCAAATTTGGGCCCCAAATAAGAACAAAGATATGGAAATCAACTTCTTATATAAAGATTGTGTTTAATATAGATTTTTATCATAATTATTAAAAGCAAATGAGTAGCTCTATTTGCACCCCTGTAAATTTGTATATATATTGATCGAAACGATTTATACACTTTTTAAGATCCCTATTTCCTATCGTTTGTTCTCATATTCGAGCGTTTTTATGAATATAATGTGTTTTGTAAGCCTTGTGTAGGTTCATTTTGTTTTGGGAAGTCATAGTGTGGAAACGAGGTGTTTCCGGGCCAAAACATAGCATGAAAAGACGAAAGAATTTTAGTGGAAAATTTTCAGATTTCGTCGTAGTGTATCGCGAAAGGTAAAATGATATACTACGTCGAACTGCGCTCTAGAAATCAACATAGCAACACTGCCAACTTTCGCGGTTGGATGTCGAAGTGTATCACGTCAGACTAAAATGCGTACCGCGAGTTTCGGCAGTGTGACGAGTTAAAACCCACCGCCAGCTTTTCACCTTTTTGGACCCACTTTGACCTACCTTTCTTTACCCACATTGACCTACCTATATAAAGCACTTTACCAAATATTTTAAAGGGGTGCTTCATAAAAATAAAAATCCCTAGAATCCCAAATCACTCTCCACCTCTTTCTCTTCTCCTATTTCACGCCCCACACCAAACCTTCTTCCATCTTCTTTTATTTTCTTCATCTTCTACCCAATAAGTTGAGAGACCTATGATCCCATGGAGGTTCTTCCTCCATGGGAGCCCACCAAACATCTCCACTACCCCCATTTTCACTTCCTCAATCCATTTTAGACGAAATTTTAAGGAATTAGGAGCAATTTCAAGCTAGGAAAGATATGGAGCATCTTTGGAGGCTTGTCTTCAAGGGTTTGCTTTTATTTACTCATTTCTTTGTAATTTTCGTTTCTTTGATGTGTAACCCCGATTTGAGGAATTTTGTAAACCTACACTTGTGTTATATATGTTGTTTGTGCTCAAATTCATATGGGTTTTGTTTTACTCTTTGTAAATTTCATGAATTAAGCTTTAATTGCAATATCCATGTGTGTATAGGTCCAAATTGACATGTATGCTTGAATGGGATTAGGAGTAGAGTAAATTAAAGTAGGAATAATGTAATTTAACTTCCCATGATTGTTTGTATGTTAGTGGATGATCAAAATACCATTTATTGAGTGATTTGAGTGTTAGGGATTTTATGCAAAAAAAGTAGAAAATGCTAGTTTATGCATTTAGTTACTATATTGGTTTTGGTTCACATCCTTGTACTTAATGAGTCTTATTTAAGGCACAATTATCCATCCTTGGCCGGATTGGGTTATAAATTGATTTAGGGAAATTTCCCAAGTTAAGAGGAGAACCCTTAATTCATTTGAATGTTCTTAATGTTTAACAATTGCATTGATGCACATTAGTGTTAAGTAAACTTGTTTCCCATTTTTTGCCATCCTAGGGAGATTAATAAAACCGAATCCGTATCTAGAGTAAAGACCATTGAATTCCTTATGTGCTACTGTAGTTATATGGGTATTTCATTGCTTAATGCTTTCACTCGGTTAGCCACCTTGTGAATGATATTTAGGTTGTGTGTTTTATATTACGTGGCGTTGCATTGGCATGTTCAACGTAATATCCTCTACATTTGACCAGAAAGATGAGAGATCACTAGGCTGACGTGTAGAGCTCGTGTGTGTGTCCAACAGTCCTTAATGAATCCAAGCATTTATGCATGAATGTAATCTCTATGTCGCTCAAGAGAGGGTAGAGATTAATTAAGGGGACACGAGCATATAACATTCATGTTATATGGGTATCTCGTATTCTTTATGCTTTCACTTGGTTGCCATCCCGTATTTGGTTAGCCTCGTGGATGAATTATTAGCTCTAGTATGGCCCATGTAGTTGTGCATTACATGCCCAACGAAATAACCAATATATTTGACCGGAAAGTTGAGAGATCACTAGGCCGACATATGACGACACGTCATTGCGATGTCGGTCAAAAGATGAACATTTAAGTTCGACCTCGCAAGTGCGCGAGTCATAGAGACTAGCACAACGGCAAGTGAGGCTATCGTTCCACAGGGAGGTGGGATCCGCCGACCGTCACCGGTTCTAGCTATTATTACAACACGCCAAGAGAACTCGTGTGTTGCGGGTGCGGAAAAGTGTAGATAATAATATAAATAAATAAATTACATAACATAATATTTACATGGATAGAAATGGAGAGATGGCATGCAATGTGATTACAATAAGGAAACGATTCAACCGTAACAATCCTTCTAATTAAGTGCTAGACTCACTTAGTCCCTCAATGTGCAGGTATATTATAGGCTTGTATCCCCTTAATTGATCTCTATCTAATCTCTCTCGAATCTTAGGAATCATATCCACACAATTCATGAATTCATTAAGAATTGTGGAACACACATATGAACCCTATATGCTAGCCTAGTGCATCTCTCACTTTCTAGTCATATATAATGGTTATTTCGTTGGGCATGTAATGCGCAACCGCGTGGGCCATACTACAACCAATAGCTCATTTACAATGGCTAACCAAATATGGGATGACAACCAAGTAAAAGCATTAAGAATACGAGATACCCATACAACACGTATGTTATATGCTCTTGTCCCCTTAATTAATCTCTAATCTCTTTCGATGTCTTAGAGATTACATCCATGCATAAATGCTTGGATTCATTAAGGACTGTGGGACACACACACGAGCTCTACAAGCTAGCCTAGTGATCTCTCAACTTATTGGTCAAATGTAGAGGATATCACGCTGAGCATATTAATGTGAACCACATAATATATAACACACAACCTAAATTTCATCCATAAGGTGGCTAACCGAGTGAAAGCATTAAGTAATGAAATACCCATATAACTAAACGAGCACAAGAGGAATTCAGTTTGTCTTTACTCTAGATAAGGATTCGGTTTTATCAATCTCCCTAGGATGGCTAGACATGGGAAACAAGCTTACAAAACAACAATGTGCAAATAAGTTGGTTGTTATTCATTAAGAACATTCATTCTAGGTTAATGGTTCATCCTCTTGATTTGAGAATTATCCCTAAATCAATTTATTACCCAATCTTGCCAAGGATGGATAATTATATCTTAAAAAGACACATTACGCACAAGGATTTGAACCAAGACCAATTTAACAACTAAATACCTGAACTGAAACCTTTTTCATTCTTTGGAGCTAAATCTCTAACACTCCAATTACTTTAAACATGGCATTTTGGTCGTCCATCAATCAATCAACAATCATGGGATGTTAAATTACACTACTCCTACATTAAATTACTCTACTCCTAATCCTAATCATGGACACATATCAATTTCGGACCTCTACACACATGGATATTGCAATTAGAGCTTAATACATGTGATTAGCAAAGAGTAAAACAAAACCCACATGAATTTAAGAACAAACAACATATATAACACAAGTGTAGGGTTTACAATATTCCCCAAATCGGGGTTACACATCAAAGATGTAGAAAATACAAAGAAATGAGTAAAAATGAGACAACTTTTGAAGACAAACCCTCCAAAGAAGCTTCTAGCCTTCCTAGCTTGTTTTTGGTCTAAAAACCACTCTTATTTCCTTGAAATCTATCCTAAGATGGATGAATGAGGTGTGAAAATGGTGGTGTAGGTGTGTGGTTATCTCCCATGGAGGAAGAACCTCTATGGCAGCTTGGTACTCTCACTTATTTGGTGGAGAATGTGAAGAAGATGAAGAAAATGGAAGAAATGTGGTGTGGGGCGGAAGAGAGAAAGAAGAGAAGTTAGTGATTCTGTCAAAACTGAAGAGAAAAAGGGATATTTATAGTAGGGAGAAGGCTTAGGGCATAAATAAGGGTGAAAGGACGAGAATGCCCTTCATAAGTGGCTGATTTTGGGGGCCTCACGGATGAGTTTCCAACAGCTCGCACCATTACGGAAACTGACATAAATTTGTCCTCAAACATTGGAATTGTGTTATTCCAAAACCGTTGGAAAGAAGACTTCTAGAAATTTCCAACCATAGGTAGCACAAAACCTAGTTCGGTCGGACGAGAGAGATATGGCCCTCGAAAGTTGAGCATTTTGTTTGAAGTTTTCGATTTTAGCTCCGCTGAATTATGCGCCCTATTATGCGGCCATAGGCCGCATAATTGTAAGAAAATGAAGCTCTGCCAAGAATTCGGCGACTCCTAACCGCAGAATAGGGGCGCCGAATCCAAGTTTCAAAAATTGCACTTTTGGCCCAAAAATTCCATATTTTTACACTTTAGCCTCTCTTCTGGAAAAAAACCTGAAACACTTATTTAAACATATTAAATACCTGGTTTTACCCGGAAAACAAGCATAAAAGATGAAAGTAAGGGGCTACACAACGTGTAGAAATAAGAGTTATGAACATACATTGCTCTTATTTGTGTTCCACGGTACTTAATGAATCCATGTATTGTATGGATGTGATTTCTAAGACTCGAGAGAGATTAGAGATCAATTAAGAGGACATGAGTCTATTATATACTTGCACATTGAGGGAATAAGTGAGTCTAGTCCGTAATTAGAAGAATTGCTATGGTTGAGTCATTTCCTTAGTGTAACCACATTGCATGCCATCTCTCTATTCCATCATATCCATGTAAATATTATAGTAGTTAATTTATTTATTTATATTATTATTTACTTTTCCACAAACGCAACACACGAGTTCTCTCAGAGTGTTGTAATAATATCTAGAACCGGTAACGGTCGGCGGATTCCACCTCCCTACGGAACGATACACTCACTTGCCGCTGTGCTAGTCTCTATGACTTGCACACTAGCTAGATTGAATTTAATTGTTCATCTTTTGATCGACATTGCAATGACGTGTCGTCATATATCTATCGCTTTTTGCATGTACACCTCATTGAGAGTTTTTTAAAAATTATATTTTGTAAGCACCCAAACATTACCAAATATACCCTTTTTTTAAAAAAAAAATTCTAAAAAATTAAAAAAAAAAAAAAATGAGGAGGTCTCCTCCCTTTTCATTTTCTAAGCAAGTTTGCTTCTCTTTATTTACATATGTTATTTCTTTGAATGAAAACTGTTATGCATATCTATTTGTTCGTAACCTTTTTTTTTTCAGAGTTTTTTTTTTTCAATGTCTGGCGATATAAGCTTGATGAAAATTACTTTGGTTAAACTTTTCTAAATTTTCTCAAAAATTAATATATATATATATATATATATATATATTATTATTATTATTAAGTATGAGATTTCACAATATTTAGATGTGTGATTGAATAAAAGGGCCCCATTTTAAATATTCGCCATAGGGCTTCCAAAACCTCAGGACTAGCACCGGTGGACTTGAGCCCACCCTAGCCCCCTTTAATTTTTTTTTTAATGGTATAAAAAAATTAATTAAAAAAAATTAAAGAGAAATTAATTAAAGAATTAATGTTATTTTCTATTTAAAGTAGAATAAATAATTTTTTTTTTCTTTTTCTTCTTTTTATAATAACAATTCTTTTGTCATAATTCTTCAAATTTGCTCAAATTTGACTCAATCTTTTTATCAACATAACAACTAATCTTCAAATTATATATGTTTGGATGAATATTATAGCTTTAAAATTTTTAGAGTAACTATAATTTTTAGTTAATGAGATTTTAGGAGTAATCCAATAGAATTTTTGTTTTAAAACATATTATTGAGCATATTGTTTTTTTTGTTTTTTTTTTGGTAATCTAATAGAATTTTGTCAGTTTTCCCAAATTTTGAAATGAAAATATTTTCAAAAAGCAATGCCAATTACAGGCCACCATTATAAGGAAAAATTACTGTACAAGCAAGCATGGCATACTTGCTTTCTTAGTAGCATCAATTCACTGTCCACAAAGAGAGTTTGGCTACAGGGAATAATGGAGATGGAGCTAGAGAGCACTATATATATATATATATATATTGATGTCTACTTTGAAGGTTGAAGATGGTGATGGATCGTCTGATTTTGATGTGGAGACCATGTGAAGATATATATACTCGAATAATCATATCTTTAAATTGATTGGGATTGTATTGAATAATTATTTATAATCTTGGACGTTTAATTCTTTTATTGGAATGGTTTCTCTTTATTTCATGTAAACCTTTTGTCAATGCAGTTCTTCGCTCTCTGGTCCTTCATGAATTTATTCTACTGGTTTCACCCATGGGCTTCCCTAGTGCATTCTATTCTCAGGGTTAAAATTTACGTGTCAATTGATGGATCTCGAACTTGTTAAGTCCTTTCTAGGTGCAATAAAAATGAAGGCTGTTGGCTGATAGATGCATCCTTGTTCCTTATTGACCCTTTTGGTAAATGTCTGTAATTCTGATATAAATGAAGTTCTGGAGGCATTTACTTTAAAGAATTGTTCAAACCGGCTGCAAAATAATATGCACTTGCATGCTTATGTGTGTGAGTCAGAGAGACATTGATACAAGTGTGGAGTGTGGAGAAAGCTTGTATATTATTTTCAGTAATTAACTCATATTATTATGTTCTTTAGGGAGCTGCTTCATACAAAAGCGAGACAGGAGGAAACTATTCTTCTTTTGGACGATGTATTAGGGAAGGCCATGATAAGTCTTTTTTTTTTTTTTTTGAACTGCGAATATTATTAAAGCCGAAAGGCAAAGGGGACAAAACACAAGGAGGGGAGGACCCCCAGCAAAGGAAGACAGAGCAAGCAACGAACAAACACCCAAAACAACCCAGCTAAAAACAAAAGGGGGGCAAACAGAAAACGAGCCCCCAGCAAAAGAAAAGAAAATCACACAGGCTCCCAAGACAGAATATCCCCCTCCCGAGCAGACCCTTTCTTTGCCAGATTATCAGCGAAAGAATTGCTAGCTCTGGAATTGTAGATGACACGTGTATTGCCTAGGTAATTGAGGAGAGCTCGAGTATCATAGAGGATATTGATGTGCTTTAAGCTGCCCAAACCTTTCGAATTAACCCATGAGATCTCAACTTTTGAATCACTAACGATGTCAATCTCCTTGCCAAACATCATGGGAGACTCTGCACATAAGGACACAGCCCTGTGAATAGCTAGGACCTCTGCTGTGTTTGAATCATTAAGCCCCACATAAGCTGAGCAAATGCCCAAAACTTTGCCAGAATTGTCTCTAAGGACACCTCCAATCTCGGCATCACCAGGACTTCCCCTTGCCGATCCGTCAACATTGAACTTAAGGCCAAAACCAGAGGGAGGGGACCAAATCTGCTTAGCCCCCACTTTTCTTATGAGAAAAATCTAAACAACTCTCCTTGAGGTTCAAAAGCATGGTTGACATAGGAAGCTTTGAACCTTTGCCATGGTACTTAAACCACCAGGCAATTCTGAATTTTACTAAATCCGAAACTTGAGCAACCGAACTCACCTCACCATCAAAAATCAGCTTGTTTCTAGCCTCCCAAATGGACCACAACACCGCAGCAAACAGCGTGTCCCAAGCACGTTTGGATCTATTTGAAGGGCAAAAACCTGACCAGCCATGGAATCAATCCTTCTGAGAGTTATTGGCGCATCCCGCCACCCCCCACCAATCCATACAAAGCGACTTAAGTTTCCAAGACCAAGGGCAAATAAGAAAGAGATGGTCGATCGTTTCAGCATTGCTGTTGAACAGCGGGCAGTCCAAGGATGGCATCTGATCCATACCAAAATTAAATAACACATGACGAACCATAACACGACCTCTCAAAGCCTGACATAGGAAAATTTCAACCTTTGAAGGACAGCAGCCTTGCCACGCCACATTCTGAACCGGAGAGTTATTGGAGAAGTTGTCTTCTAAACAAGCCCAGAAGGACCCTACTGTGAATCTGCCATTAGCACAAAAAGACCATGCTAAAGTGTCCGGGATTGATCTTTTTAGAGAAATGTTATCCAAAAAACTCTTAAAAGCATTGCCTTGTTCCTTTTCCCAGTCAAAAAGACGACGTCGAAAATCCACCTGCCAAACCCACTTTGAATTTCGCCACTCTCCGAAGTCTTGCACCACATCTGCCTTCTTGATTGCTAAAGCAAAAATTCTGGGATAAGCATCTTTAAGTTTGATCGACTCTCCATTAGTTATGTCCCAAAACTTTGCTTTGCTGCCATCACCAATAATAATATTCAGACCTTCCTTAAAACACTTATTGGTGACCGAATCTTCCACAAATAAACTGGCCACTGCTTTAATGAAGGTAGAGGCAGAGTTATTGCAATTCCAATCCCACAACAAATTAGATTCAGGAATCCCATACCTTGCAGCAATCACTCTTCTCTAAAGGGCTTTGGTTTCGGTCCCAAATCTCCACACCCACTTCGCCAAGAGGCTCTCGTTTTTAATCCACATTCTACCAATACCCAGTCCTCCAAATTTCTTGCTTTTGCATAAGGTATTCCAATCTACAGCATGGAGTTTGTTGGGTTTTGTGAAGCCTGAAACCAACCTGAAGATCGCGTCTCTATCTTGCGCCGGACGTACCGCTGGGTAGGCAAGGTGCCCAGCAAGCGGCACGAGCAGCGGCCAACATCAGAGGATGCACGTTGTGCATACCGCCGGCCAGACATGTGCATGGGGGGCGGTAGGCGAAGCGGCACAACAAGCGGTAAAGAGCAAAGGCTGCACGTTGTGCAGACCGCTGGCCAGGCATGGTGCCCAGGGAGCGGCACAAGCGACGGCCAACTTCAGTGGTGTTACGTTGCACAGACCGCCGGGCATGCACATGCACAGGGGGCGGTCTGGGCAGCGGTAAAGACGTATTTTGCGTGAATTAGGAAGTCTGCACAGAAAGGAAATTAATCTTTTAGGGTCTTAGCTTAACCTAGTGTTTCCTATAAATACTATCATTATGTAAAACCCTAAGTGTGTTGAAAAATGAGTGGTAGAGAGATTGAGAGCAAATTGTAGAGAGACTAGAGAGAGAGACAGAGAGATTGTAATCAACTCTGAAAGTAGTGGATTGAGTACGGTGTGCTCCTTGGATGTAGGCAAATTGCTGAACCACGTAAAATCTTTGGTGTCGTTCTTTCTTCTCCTTTATTGCTTTCTTATTATCTGTGTTGTGTGTTCTGCTTAAGATTTATGTGATACCCATTCTTATTTTTCGACAACAGAGTTTCCTCTTGGTCATGTCATCTCCCCAAAAAAACGACCTTTGTAGCTTCTCAATATCATTAGCCACCCTAATAGGAACTTTGAACACAGACATGAAGTATGAAGGGATACTAGCTAACACAGCCTTGATAAGAATAAGCCTTCCTCCTTTGTTCAAGAATTTTCTTTCCCATGGAGCTAATCTTTTCTCAAGCTTCTGAAGAATGGGATTCCAAAGGGCCTTAGAGTTCGATCTTGCACCTAATGGGAAGCCAAGATAGGCAATTGGCAGAGAGGCACTCTTGCATTTAAACACTTCAGCGCAAACATCCTCCCTGCAGTCACTTTTTCCAACTTTGACAACGCAAGATTTGTGAAAGTTGATTTTCAATCCAGCTGCCGGTTCAAAGCATCTTAGAATTCTCCTAGCATTATGGGAAGGCCTTGATAAGTTTTGAGATTGAATTAGCTGGCCTGGACGTTACCGCATGCTCCCAAGGTTCTTCATTTCTTCTTTCTGCAATTACGGAAGATATGTTCAGTTTGGAGCAGCCTGCCGGACATCTTATTGGTTTTCGTGCTTGTTCACCCGTGACCATCACACTCGACAACTCCCTTAGCCCTACGCACACACTTATTCAAATCCTTTGCCAGGATCACAAGGGTCTCATTTATGATATCATGAGAACCGTAAAAGATTGCAATATCCAAGTAGTTGTTTCAAGGTTTTTGCTTTTTGACTCACTCAGATTCATCATTTTTTTATTTTTTATTTTTTATTTTTTATCGATTTCAATGCTGAATCCTGGAAAAATTTATGTTTCTGCCAGGTTTCTTATGGACGATTTTTTTCAAATCCAAAAGGCAATTGTGAGGTGGACTTGTTCATAATGCAAGCAGATGGGAAGAAAATAGTTGACCCCAACAAACAAGATGCGTTGTGCTCTCGACTAAGAATGGAGCTACTGCATTCTCTTAGAGTAGCTGTGGTAAGCTGATGCCCTGACACTGAGCTGCTCGTAGCAAATCCTGTTGAATTGTCTGGAAGGGGCTGGCCTCTTGTTTTCCATGATATTACACTTGCTCACAGGATTCTCAACATCTCAATCTTTTCGGTAAAATCCCAAATCCAGGTAATGCTATATCGTTGTGCTTCGATTATCTCAGGTGGAGATAGGAAGACACATGATTAATGACCGGGAATGGGAAGTATACAGAATCTTACATGACGAAACAGATGAAGATCTCGTGCCAAGGAACAAGATACAAGACCTTGTTAGAAAAATATTGATGGGTTGGGAGTAGAATTAAACTATACCGATCTCTGTTTAAGGTTAGTAATCTCTGCACAGTGATTGTACAGCGTGTATCTTCTTTAGCCTCTTGAGTCAGTCTACCCTACAGTTTACAGTTTACAGATTACAGATTACAATCTACAGCTAGGACTAACTACTTGCAAATTTGCAATGCAATGATGTAAATGATGTAATGCCTTGTGAGAAATGATATGTTTTTCCTTTCCTTTTTCTTCCCCCCAACTGTAATCTACATATATTGCAAATTTGGCTTTAATACAGCAAGATCCGCCCTGAATTCATCATAATTTGATTGAACCGGGCTTTTACACTGGATTTTCGACCCAATTTTTGTGGCTGGTTCCACAGGTTAGCCCAGGCCCGTTAGGCTGCCAAACGCATTCTACTCATTTTAAGTACACCTAATTTTAGTCTCACAACGATTGAAAACTTCCTGCAACCGCAAAGCCTAAGCTATTGTGAAAGGCGTTGTCAATGTTGTCTAGCACTACAAACGTTGTCAATGGACGTCTGATTTTGATGTGGAGACCATGTGAAGGATAAGAGACTTCGTGTCAGGGGACACGTGAGAATGCCAACCAAGGTTCTTCACATTACCACTAGGAAGTCTGTTTGTGGAGAAGGTGCTATTCTAAAGGCTGATTATAGGGTTTCAATACATGTGCTAGATTATTACTTATAAGATAATTCTATATAAACAGCTATGTCTAGATTACCTCTTTAGTTGTCATTCGTGTTACCTTTATTGTGCGGTCTTGCTACCATTGTTTAAAAAACAAAGATTTAAGGTTGAATGAATGCTTGTTGTGTAGGGTCAACATTAGTTTTTGTTATCCATACTTTTCTTGAATTTAAGAATTATGTTATTTGTTATGTGGAGAGTGATTTTGTTTACTGTCCATTTTTTCTTCATTAAGGAAACGTTTGGATGTTGATGATTTTGAATCAATTATTTGATATTTAAATATCATGATATATGTTTTCCTGCAAAAATGCTTCATGATAAAGAAAATTGATGAACTGCAGCTCGGCTGGCAACTCTGTTTTTGCAGAGTCAAAGTTCCTTTTGTTATTGCTGTGATCTGTATTTTTGGTTTTCCTTCTGATCGTTCAACCTCCACTATTGTAGTTATTTCTTATTTGATTATTTGCCCACCACTTCGCTGTTTTAAAAGTTTTGATTGACATTTTCCTATCTTTTACAATGATCCAAAGACCAAAACTTTGTTTTTAGTTGCGAATAAAAACTTGTATGTGACACCCATTATTTCGGTGTAATTAAATTTAGGGTTGGCAATTTGAGGGCCCAAGCCATCAAAGAGCCCTCATAATTTCAAAGGACTTAAACCCAGCCCATATAACAATTTTATGCATGCGAGTAAGGTTAGAACTTGGCCCACAAAAACAGGGCTTTACCTAAGCCCGTCCTTTGACCAGCATTATTACCCATATTATGACCCGAATTTGGATCCTAATTTAAACCCGAATTTTGACCCATATTTTGACCCGGATTTGGATCTGGATTTTGACCTGAATTTTGACCCATATTTTTAACATTTATTTTTTGACCCATATTTTTAACATATATTTTTTGAACAATTCAAAAAATATATGAACCGTATTTTTTGGCTACAATAAATGGTGAAACTACTAAAATTTTTATATACTACTATATTTTTTGAAAATATATGAACAATCCAAAACACAACCATAAATCAAGATGGTGCTACCGGCTCTTCGCCACCTACTCCTTCAGTAACATATACTTCTTCTGAGATGCGACCTAATAATAAAAAAAATAAGGTTCAGTGAAATCTAGAGCCACTGATTTGGTGAGATGGTCTCTAAATGACTATTAATTTTTCAAAATGGCTTAAATTAGCCATTTTATAGAAAGAAAGTATCAATTATTGCCACTTTACCCATTAATTGTTTGAAGTGCGTTTGCTTATGTCATAACCTGTTAGAATCGAGGTTTAAATAGTAAAACAATAAAGGGCAATATTTTAAAATCATCAAGTCACCACTTAGGGCACAATTTGACAAAGATGGACAATGTGGCAGAATTCCAATGAAGTTCTGTCATGTTGACCATGGCCATGTCAGTTTCTTTTTCTTTAATATGGTGGAGCTTCTTGTTCTACCTTGACCTTTTGCTCATGGAGTGTTAAGACTGTTGCACTATACAAGAGCTGAATTGCAGGAGACTTGTAACAGAGCAGAAGCATCCGAGCAGGGCCGTCTCCAGACATTTTGGAGCCCAAACGATTTTATGACATTAACAAAAATCAGGGTTGTATATAAAATTATTATCATTAACATAAAAAAAAAATTAAATAAAGAATTCTTCATTTATCAAATACAATGTAATCCACATAAATTAAAACAAAAAAGATTTATCGTATCTAAAAACATAAAAACAAAACATTATTTACATTTTTATTTACATTAATTAACAGATTATATATTGTCTAATTGACTCTATTTGTAACTTGTATTTTTAATTATATTAGTGGATAACTGAGAATCTGAGACCACTAAAGCCACCAAAGCCTAAAATTAGTGGATACTGATACAATTGTAAATTGTAATTTACTAATTTGTAAATAAAATAAATAATTAAAAGATGAGTCAAAAACTCAAAAACTCAAAATCAACATGTAGAAATTAATTAAAAACAAAAATTATACTTTCGATTCAAGAAACAATCAAATGGCAACAACTTCAAGAAGAAAAGAAAGTTGTAGAGAGAAGAAAAGAGAGAGCAAATTGAAGCTTTTGAATTTTAATTCGTAATTTGTTCAGTAGAATAGCAGGTTATATATATATATATATATATATATATATATATATATTTTAAGTAGTGTATTGATGTCTAAATTCTAATGGTCTTATAATATTGGGCTTTAAAGTTAAAAAAAAATAAAAAATAAAATTAAATTAGTTTATTGGACCTAAAATGAAACTAAATAAATGAAATCAGAAAATGTTTGGAATTGGGCCCAAAGAAGAAGAAGAAGAAGAAGAAGAAGAAGAAGAAAATTGGATCATGAGGCCCTAAAAATGAAGAAGAAAATTGGATCAGCTGGAGACCCAGCATTTTGCTGGGTTTTCTGGCCCACCGAGGATGGTACTTGTCATCCCTTTAAATTTATGCACATTGATGGCACTGCATGGGCCTCAACTGATATCTGCACCTATCTGCATCGCTATTTTGATAACTTATAAATGAGAGTAAAATTTCTTCTCTTCAAAAAAAAAAAAAAAAAAAATTATAATTTCGTAAAAAAAAAAATTATATATATATATATATATTGTTGTATTGATGTCTGCTTTATTTATAAGATATCGATAAAAAGGAAAGTGGAGTTCATTACTCAAATTTATTACTTGTATGATTGCAAAACAATAATAATACATAATGATTCAATGAACTGAAAAGACCAACAAAAAACTAATATTGGAGAATAGTTTGCAGAGATGGAAATAATGACCTTTTTGGGGCTTCACTCATCAATTAATGGTTTCTAGTGCTATTTTATTCTTTAGGAGTGCCATGTCATAGATAATGGTAGCTTTCTGTTAAATTTTGACATAATGTCTACCAATGAACAATGTTTTGTTAAAATGGTGATTTTGGAACAATTTAAATAATGAATGACCTTTTTGGAACTTCATCTATCAATTAATGGTATCTAGTGCTATTTTCTCTAAAAATAAAAATATAAAGCAAAAAAGTATAATCAACCTCAATGGTAACTAATATTATATAAAAGTATAACATAATTTGAAAATTTTCATAACTTGAAGAGGAGCCCATATCCAATTTTGTGCACACATCAATGCCTCTAATGTGTCTGGATGCAATCTTTTACGATGTGGACTCAAAAATCTACCGCTAGCACTAAAAACAAACTTGGAAGCCACCGTGGAGACATGAATAGCCAAGATGTATTTGACAATCTTAGCAAAAATCGGATACTTACATGATGTTTATTTTAAAAAAAATATTTTTTTCTTTGACTTAATCATGTATATTCTTTTATCATATGATGATATATAATAGATCAATTATTGAACAAGATAATAAACTATTAGAGAAGAATACGAAGATGACGTTGACCAAGTGATTTGCCATCATACATACATTATGAGGTTGTGGGTTTGAGTTTGTTCACCTTTTCAAATTCCGAATTAATATAATATTTCAATAAAAATAAAAATAAAAAACTATTAATCAAAGTTGTAAAAACTTCAAATACATTGTATATAGTTGAATCAAAGCCTGCATATTGTGAATGTTGCCTAGCTAGAAAAATAATTTCAACATGTTATGATGTCCCAGTCACATATAGTTAGTACAATAATCGCATAGCATTATTGACACCATTTAATCATAGAACTAGTGCTGACCCAACAACCACTATGACCCTTTTCATTTGTCCAACAAAAACAATAATTGATTGCCAATTTTGAGTTCTGTTAAGTAGAGATGGTTTCAACAAGCTTTGAGTTCTATCTATCAAGCATGATTTTCAATTTTTTGAGTGATTTAGCTCGGTTGATCTTTGTTTTCTGGTCATGATGGTCTGATGGACTCGCCGAAAACCCCACCAGCAGAGTCATACCAACCCTTGTGGCTGCAACACTCCTTGGCATTTCTTTGTATGCTTGGTTGATCAAGAAACCATTTACTAGTGTTCCACCGTTGACACCAGGTCCACCAGGCTTGCCTTTGCTTGGAAGCCTTCCTTTTCTGGAACCCAATCTTCATCGTTGCTCTGCAAGACTCTCTGAAATTTATGGACCGATCATGAAACTTCAACTGGGTAGAAAACTTTGTGTTGTGATAAGCTCACCTTCATTAGCAAAACAGGTCTTCAAAGACCATGATGCAATTTTTGCCAACCGTGACCCTACAGTAGCTGCAATAGCCGGCACATATGGTGGAATTGACATACTGTGGAGCCCTAGTCATGACACTGAGTGGCGCAAGTTGCGTAAGATTTTCGTTCAGGAAATGATGAGCAAACCAAGCCTTGATGCTTGTTATGCACTTCGTCGACAAAAAGTACGGAAAATGGTGAAGGATGTGTATTCAAAGGTTGGTTCCAGCATCAATATTGGGGAGCAAATGTTCATAACAATACTCAATGTGATAATCAGCATGTCTTGGGGCAGTTCATTGAATGGAGAGGATAGAAGCACAGTTGGGATTCAGTTTAGGCAAGTGGTGGATCAATATGTTGAATTGTGGGGAGCACCAAACATGTCTGATCTTTTCCCTATCCTTGCTCGGTTTGATTTACAAGGAATTGAATCAAAAATGAAGAAGCTTTCATCGTGGTTCGATAGGATTTTTAAGTCCGTGATTGATAGTAGAACGAAAAATGATCAAGCCGGAAGCAATAGGGACTTTCTTGAGATCTTGTTGGAGCTGAAGCATAAGGAGATGATAAAACATCACTATCCATGAACCAAGTCACGGCTTTGCTTCTGGTACATATATCAATCCCTCTTTTTCTTTCTTCTATTCTGATTGAATTCAGACTCAATAGGTGTTGGATCGACTCTTGTATAACTTCCCAGGAGGTCACCCATATTTAGATTTCTATAACTTAAGCACGCTTAACTGTTGCCATGTATGAAAACCTAGAAAGCACGGATACTTCATTTGGTGGAGGTAACTCGTATCGAACTCGTATCCAGTTCAAATACTCTCCGGATACATCAGGATACGTATCCGATACGTCAAATGGTTCATCCGTTGACTTTTTAATAAGTTTGACTAGAGGATACTTGGAGGATATTTGAAGGATATTTGAAGGATACTTGGGGGATACATTAAGGATACTTTTGGGGCAATATTATAATTATTTTAGTATAAAACGTGGTCAAATTATAATTTCAAAGATTTAGGTGTCAAAATGAAATTGTAAGGAAATTTTGGTTTTGATTCCATTGACATGGAGAATAACGAGATACATGATATTGAAAACCTTTCTCTTGATAAACCAGAGTTAGATGCCGAATTATCTAGATCCTTTAACAATTTAAATGATGATAGTGAAGTTAATTAGGAATTTAGAATATGTTTTATGAGTTTTTATTTATTTTTATTTATTTTATTTATTTTATTTTTTTATGTATTATTTAGATTTTATAATGTGTTATGGCTTATGTGACGTATGTTTTATTTGGATTTTATAATATGTTACAACTTATGTGACATATTTTATTTAGATCCTGTAATATGTTACATTGTTATGACTTATGTAGATACATGACATGTTTTATTTGGATACTGAATATGTTTTGATTTTGAATGAATTATCAAATATGTTTTAATATATTATTATTATTTTTAAATATAAATATATATTATTTTAATCGACGTATCGTGCCGTATCCGTATCCTAGTTTTTGAAGATTTACCGTATCCCTGTATCGTGCCGTATCCGTATCCGTATCCATATCCGTATCTTATATCCGTATCCGTATCCGTATCTGTATCCGTGCTATATAGATGAAAACCAATTGGTGACCATAAAATGAATATTAAACCTTTTATTTCATACATTCATATAGTTCAGAGGGTGAAATTTAGCCCCCGATAAAACCAAAAATAGGTTCTAAAATGAATTTATTAGTTTCCTTTCCCCTGTAAATTTTGATTTAATGCAGGACACTTTTCTGGGGGGGGACATATACAACTTCAACAACAATAGAGTGGCTGATGGCAGAATTGCTACAACACCCAGAGATAACGCGAAAGGCCTGCAAAGAACTGGACGAAGTAGTCGGCAAAGACAACACTGTGGAAGAATTTCATATCTCAAAACTGCATTACTTGGACGCAATACTAAAAGAGACATTAAGATTGCACCCATTAGGGCCACTATTAGTGCCGAGAAGTCCTTGTACAACTCAGACTATCTCCGAATACACCATCCCGAAGGGTTCGAGAGTTTTGTTCAACGTTTGGGCAATGCAGAGGGACCCCGAGGCATGGGAAAATCCAATGGAGTTCCAACCTGAGAGATTCCTGAGAGATGCTGGAAAAGGTGACTTCCAAGAAAACAGTTACAATTTTCTTCCATTTGGTTCTGGGAGGAGGGTTTGTCCTGGAATTCCTCTGGCTGAGAAAATGATCCTTTATGTTGTGTCTACCTTGTTGCTTTCTTTTGAATGGAATTTACCACAAGGAACAACACTTGATTTATCTGAGAAGTTTGGACTTGTTTCGAAGATGCAACAACCACTTATTGCCATACCAATTGCAAAGTACTCTTCTCTTGAGCACTATCTATGACATTCTGCATGGCTAGACGGTTTTTGGGTCAATTGGTGAAGGACTCTTACGTGAAGCCTGTGATCCAAAGCAAATCTGTAAGGGTGATGACACATATGTGAAGTCCAAAACAGACAATATCTACTTGACGGGTTTTAATAGTTTGTGAAGTCTGAAAAAATCTATCTTCTTTGTTGTATTGGGCTTTAATAGTTACTCGATGGCATGCACTTAGAATATTCTATTGTCTTTGTTGTATTATTATCATGGACCCTACTTTATTGAGGCCTCAAAAAAAAAAAAAAATGTATTATCTTCTTTGTTGTATTATCATTATCGACCCTACTTTATCGTTTGTCTTGTGTTGTAATGTGATAGTGTCGTGTGTATTTCTATTTGCTAAATGTAAGACTTTATATAACCAAATAAAAATAAATTTCCAATTCATTTCCGTTTGCTCATCATTTCCTGAATGAAAATCTCACGCTACTTGTACCACTCAGGGCCATTAGGGCTCCACGCTATGTCAACTCCGCTCTATGTGCTGGCTATCTACTACTGCTATTAGAGGGTCACGGTCACGGTCTTTAAGAGCCTGTTTTGCTAATGAACACGAGCTTATTATAACACAATCTTTTCTACTTAGTTGAAGTTCCATGATTGGTCCATAAATTTCAGAGAGTTTTGCAAAGTAACAATGAAGATCAAGAGCCGGTTTGAGAAAAGGAAGGTTGCCGAGAGCAAGGGCAGCAATCCAGGTGGACCTGGTGGCAGTGTTGGAACACTTGTAAATGGTTTCAGTTTTGTAGGTGGAACTCAAAGCTTATTGATCAAGCCATGTACTTATAGAAGTGATAAGGAAATATCAGGCAATCCATTGTTATATCTTGAGGTTTCTAATTAGATGTTTAAGCATATACTGTATTGCAATTTTAAAAGTAATTATTGTTTCTGTTGGACAATGAAAAGGAGGATCATAGAAAATGAGATGCATTCAGTCCCTCAAGACACTTTATTTTCTTATTTAAGAGTATCTCTAAGAGTCTCCTTTAGTTTTAAACTTTTAATTAAGGGAAGAGCTGCATTTTTGCAGTTCCAAGATCCCTTAAAGGTTTTCTTAAATGAGTTTTGGTGGAGCCTACTCCCTTAATTAAGGGGTGACTTCAACAACATCCACTCTTATTTAAGAGAGTTTCCAAAGGAGACTGTTAGAGATGCTCTTAAATGGTTCATTTAATAATTTATTATTATTATTTTAATGTTTTACTTTATGTGCTTTTTTAAAAATAAAATAAACTTAAATTTGTGAAACCCACTTAATAAGGGAATTCTTGAAACACATACCCCCTTAATAACCCCTTTTACAACAACGTCCACCCTTAATTAAGGGGGTCTCCAAGGGAGACTCTTGGAAATGCTCTTACACGTAAATTTGGAATCTTCAAAAATGGAAGCATATATATTTTAGGCTCATTATGAGTTATGACCTTGTAATTGTGCTAAGAGTGTGTTTGGTATGTCTTTTCAATTTGAGCTTTTAGAGTAGATCTTTTTGTAGTAGTGCTTCTAATAAAAAGACTTTTGGTTGTGTAAATTTAAAAAAAAAGGTGTTGATAATGTAATTTTAGAAATAACTTTTGGTTGAGTGAATTACAAAAAAGGTGTTGACAATGTATTTATAATGAAAGAGTCATGGTGGAATATTTAAAATTTATAAAGGGTAGTTGAGACAATTCATATGTTTTAAAAAAACTCAAAAAAAGTTTCTTGGAGAAGCCTAAGAAACCTAAATTTTAGCTTCTTTAATTTGGGTTTCTCCAAGTAGACATAAAATGACTCTTTTTTTAAACGGTAATTGAGACAATTAATATATTAAAAAACCTGATTTAAGTTTTGCCAACAACTAAAAAAAAACTTCAAAATAACTTATAGTATTAAAAAAACTCTTTTAATCCTTTCAAAAGCCATATCAAACGTACACTAATTGCTAAAGCATAAGTAATTAATAATTTTTGAATATTTTTAAACATATAAAATTATAAATAAAAAATTGATTGAAAAATATATACCGAATGAGGACTATAGACCAGTTGTGGTGGATTAAGAAATATTTTCAACCATGGGAGGCAATAATATAGGATTCTGCAATGAGATTTGAGCCTTTGCACAATATGTAATATTCAAAGTTAAGGTGATGTTTGGATTCGTTTTTAAAAATATTTTTTTGGTTTAAAAAAAACGGCTGTAAAGATTTTTTTTTACTGTTTTCAAAAATGAAAACAGTGTTTTTAAATTTTATAACTAAAAAATTGAAAACAATATTTTCCATCATTTTAAAAATAGGTTTTCTAAAAAACTACAATTTTCCTTCAAAACAAGTATTTTACATATTTTAAAATACAATATCAAATACATTTACATCATTTTCGGTTTTTAAAAACTACTTTAACAAACGTTACCAAACATATTACTTTTTTTAAAACACTATTTTTAAAACATAATTTTCATTTTAAAAATTAATTTTCATTTTTTTTTTAAAATGACGCCAAATGCGTCTTAAAGAACTTATAAATATGATCTCACAAAAAAAAAATGATATATAAAAGGGATAATTACCCCGGTGGTCATCAATTTGAATCACCACTATCAAAATAACCATTAATGGGAAATTGGTTTTAAAATGATCATTTTTGGCCAACACTGTTACACTAATACCTAATGGTCATTCCATCAAACTCTGTTAAGTTTACCGTTAAATAGGTGGGCATTTCGGTAACTTTCTCTAAAATTACATAATTGATTAACATTTGTTTTTTTTTTTTTTTTTTGAAAAGCAAATATATTCAACAGGTCAAAGGACCACCCTAGAAACAGGGGAAACCAGTGCATAAACCCACAACATCAAAAAGCAGCGACAGAGGCACAACAAACCCCTGTCGCTGAGTTTTGACACGCAACGCAAAAAGGCAATAAAGCAATAAACAACCCCACCACACAAAACTGAATACAAAACAACGAAAAAACAAAAACCCTCCCACATCACAACATACAAACGCACCCAGAAACCACAAGGCTCTAATAACAAAAAGGAGCACCAAATCAATTCAGGTTCCATTCTAGCAGGTCCCCATCTCCTGCAGCTCCTTTCCTAGCCAGCAAATCTGCAAAGGCATTGGTTTCTCTTGGACTGAATTCAACTTGAGCCTGAGCCATAACCCCTAGCAGATTCCGGATGCCCATAATTTCATGGAGAAGCTTCCAGTTACCCACTCCTGCGCTATTAATCCACGACACCCCAACCTTAGAGTCGCTCACTATCACAATATTTTTGCCTCTTAAGTCCTTTCTAGAGACACATAGCTGACATGCTCTGGCTATGGCGAGAATCTCCACATAAGTGATATTTTGATCATCCACTTTTTCAGAAAAAATACACTTCACATCTCCACTGCTATCCCGAAGCACCCCTCCTATACCAGCTTGACCCATAAAACCCCTAACTGAACCATCCACATTAAATTTCAGAGAATCTGGCCCTGGTTGAATCAACTCCTTAGCACTCGGAATCTTCACTTTTTTACTGTCAATACACCTTTCAACGACATTCAGCAATAGAATCCTTAGAACCTTTTCCTAAATGCTTAAACCACCACACCACTCGAAACTTCACCATATCCATAGCTTGCTCCTTAGATATCACAACATTCTTAAACACCTTATCATTCCTTGATTCCCAAATTGTCCAAGTCGTTGCAAATAACAAAGAATACCAAGCTCTTTCCGCATTTTTCATAGAGCATAGACCAGCGCAACCATTCAACCAAGCCAACAAAGACTCTGTCCCGCAGCTACTTACATTCCACCAATCCATACAACTACTCCAAAGCTTCCAGGCCCAATTACAATGGAGGAAAGATGGTCAATATACTCGTCACACTCCCCACACTCACCATTACTATCACCGAGCAGCCCAAAACGTTTCAAAACCTCCCTCACCAACACTCTTCCTTGAAGGAGATGCCACACAAAAACTTCTATTTTAGGAGGACAAAAGCTTCTCCAAATGCTCTTAAAAGCCTCAGACTCCCCATTCGATCTCTCCTTTAAGGATTTCTAGACAGACTTGACAGAAAAATTTCCATCCATACACAAAGACCAACCTAAAGAATCAGTGACATACTGCTGAATATTACAACTGTCTAAGCACACCTGAAAAGCCTCCCACTGCTCAACCTCCCAAGCAAAACATGGTCTCCTGAGATCGACAGACCACCACCATTTACTGTCAACCAAATTCCCATAATCCCCCACGCAGCCATTTTTATTAATAGCAAGAGAATATATCCTAGGGAAAGCCTCTCTCATTTTAACACCCTCAAATCTCAAATCATCCCAAAGCCTAATTCTGTCACCTCTCCCAACAACAACCTGAAAACCATCCGCCAAAACCTTCCCATTTCCTTTCCTTGCTCAAGGATACCATTAACAGCCTTTATGAAATGGCAGCTTGAGGCTCCTCCATTCCAATCCCAACGTAGAGCTTTCAAAGGAATTTTGTATTTGACACAAATCACTCTTTTCCGAAGGGACGTTTTTTCCTTCCCAAATCTCCACACCCATTTAGCAAAGAGGCCTTTATTTTTATCCAAAATCGATCCTATTCCAAGCCCCCCTTTTTCCTTACTTTTACACAATTCCTCCCATTTTACCATGTGCATTTTCCTCCTATTGATCCCATCCCCCCAAAAGAAGCTTCGTTGTAATCTCTCGATTCTTTGTGCTATACTAACCGGCACCTTAAACACCAACATATAGTATATGGGGATGCTAACCATAATGGCTTTAATTAGCACGAATCTTCCTCCTTTGTTGAGGAACAAATTCTTCCATGGAGCCATCCGATTTTCTAACCTACGCATTAAGTCTCCCTAAAACAACTTTGAGCAAGGCCTTCCCCCAAGAGGAAGACCTAAATACGAAATTGGAAGCGTGCCTTTAGCACACTTGAAAAAGCCTGCCCAATTAACCTCTCTATTGCCGCCAACACCAACTTGCACAACACAAGACTTGCTAAAATTAATTCTAAGCCCTGAAGCTACCTCATAACACCTCAATATTCCTCTTGCATTTACCAAATATTCCTCTTTTGGTTGGAGAAATAACATTGTGTCATCCCCAAATTGAAGGTGTGACACATGAACATCCCTATCCCCGAAAATAACACCCTTTAACAGCCCCAATTCCTCCACTTTCTTGAAGAGAGCACTCAAACCCTCCATCGCCATGTTAAATAAAAACGGAAACAGGGGATCCCCTTGCCTGAGACCCCTTTCTAGCCTGAATTCCTTAGTAGGGCTATCATTTACCAAAACGGAAAAGCTAGGGGAGGAAATACAATTTCTAATCCACTGTCTCCATCTTCGTCCGAAGCTCATATCACTTAAGATGTTATCCAAAAAGGAATGATCTAAACTATCGTACGCCTTTTCAAAATCTAACTTAACCATAAGCTCCCCTTCTTTACTCTTTTTCCAAAGATGAATAATTTCTTCCGCTATGATAAAACCATCTAAAATCTGGCGATTCCTCACAAATGCCATTTGGCACTCTCCCACCACTGACTCGATAACTCTTCTCATCCGATTAGCCAGGACCTTAGCTAGAATTTTGTAAAGAGAACTTACCAAGCTAATAGGTCTGAAATCCTTCATCGTCACCGGTTTAACAATTTTGGGTATCAGAGCGATAAAAGACCTATTTAAATCCTTCACTATCTCCCCATTACCATGGAACTCATCCATGAATTTCATAAAATCACCTCTAATAGCAGCCCAATTTTCCTTAATAAAACTTAAATTAAAACCGTCTGGCCTAGGCGCTTTATTCTCATCACAACTCTTTAAAGCCTCCCACACCTCTTCAGAACTAAACTTCTCTTCCAGAGCCTTACTATCACCCGGCAATAATTTCTTTAGTGGTAACCCATTGACTCTAGGTCGCTTCCGTGTAACATTTTTGAATTGCTTCGGAAAAAAGTCCACCACCCCATTTCTCACCTCCGCAGCCTTTGTTTTAACCACACCTTCAAAAGAAACATTGTCAATGAGATTTTTGTGGCAACGACCACTTGCCACACAGTGAAAGAAACGGGTGTTTCGGTCTCCATCTAAGAGCCACTTCACACGCGAAGTTTGATGCCAATGTCGTTCCTCACGTCTCAGGGACATCCAAAGAGTTTTTACCAAGGTGATTTTAACACAAATGCAAATTGAAATGTTTTTTTATATTTTTTTATCAAGAGTGGTTTTAACACAAATACACTTGAACGGGAAACCTAGCTAGAGTGCTTACGTTAAAGCAGGATCTGCACTACTAGCCTACATGGGAGCTGATATTTGATCCAGATACTACAATGTGGCGACAGATGATCAAGGCATTAGATGGCCCTAAAGAAATTGTTCTGATGTCACTGAAAATTTCTCCTTGGGAAGCAACACTGTGGAAATTAATATATATGTACTCAATTCGTTCAAATGAAGCAGCAAATCGGTGCTCTCGTGTAAGTCTACTTGTTTTGAGAATATCAAGAGGGTATACAAGGCATTTACGAGCAACTCAGAGATCAGGTAGCTGTGTTTACAAATTGTATCACTTGATTATATTTTTAGGCACACAACATATTAGAATCATATGAGAAATTTACTTGATATGAATGAATGATTATAAGTTGTTATTTATTTATTTATTTATTTTCTTGTTTAGCTCTTTTCATGCTGTGCACATAATGAAGTTTTAGTTGGTTAAATTTTGCCTGTTAGTGCTGCATTGTTTAATCAATATTTCTTTTACTCCTTGTTTAATATTAGATAAAACATAAAAAAAAAAAAAATATGATTAACATTGGTATTGCATATACAAATGTTAATCTATTTTTGTAATTTTAGAGAAAGTTACTAAAATATCCGCCTATTTAACGGTAAACTTAACGGAGTTTGACAGAATGGACATTAGTGTAACAATATTCGTTAAAAATGACCAATTTGAAACTAATTCCCCATCTAATGACCATTTTGATAGTGATGACCCAAATTGATGGCCACCGGGATAATTCCCCATTTAATTGCTGGGTTGGCAACTCTGTTTTTTCAGAGATAGTTTTTTTTTTTTTTTTTTTTTTTTGTTATTGTTGTGCTATGTATTTTTGGTTTATGTCAGGTTCTAGTTATAGAACTTGGAACTCCATTTGAAAATTGTATATACAAACCCAATATTTACATTATGGCAAGAATTTTTTTGTATGTTTTTGGTTTATTTATTTGTTCCTGGTTTTGCTTGTGCTTGTGCTTGGAATAAGCTTATGTATATGGTTCTTAATCGTTTTTAGGTCAATAAAGGATAATATGTTTGATATTTGTGATCGAATTCCAATTTTTCTTTTTAATTTTAGGTTTTGTATTAATAATAATAATAATAATAAACCATGATTTCAGTTTTCCATCTTATCTTTCTGTGTTGGCTCCTCCACTAACCTCAACTACTATTGTAGTTATTTCTTATTTGATTATTTGCCGACCACTGTGCTGTTTTAAAATTTTCTAAACAAAGTTTTATAGTTATTTACTTATTTCTTTAATTTACAAAACTTTATTTTTAGTTGCGAATAAAAACAAACTTGTATGGGACGCCCATTATTTCGGTGTAATTAAATTCAATTACATGATGTTTATTTTTTTAAAATATATTTTTTTCTTTCATTTTTAATTACGTATAAACTTTTGTCATATTATGCGTTTTGATTGGATGTCTTATAGGCAGGGACGAGGCATGTGAGGACGACAGGGGGCCACTTCCACCCTAAAGTTTTACAAAAATTTAAATTTTTCCCCTAAATTTTTAGATTTGTATGTTTTTACCCTTATTTCATATTCTTTGAAGTTTTATAGTTTTATAAATTAATCCACTAAATTTTTAGAATTTTATGTTCTTACTCTTATTTGATATTTAGACTTTTTAATTCTTTTACAAATTAAATGTTAATAATTTTCTCGTAATCACGTAAAAAAATATATTTGATTCTAAATATATTATTATTATTTCTTTATATCTCAAATATAAATCAAATCACAACTATATATTTTGTTATGACAATTGTAATTTTTTCTTATCAAAATTACACTTACTCAATTCTATTATATCCTTAAAATATTTTCTCTCTCTAAATCTTACTTATCTCACCTAGTACTATAGTACAATGTCATACTTTTGATAAGTTATTTATATAGATTTTGCTTCTTTTATATATATATATATATATTATTGATTTATATAATTAAAATATGTCAAATAAACATAGTCGTATATTTATGTTTAATAATTAAAGAATTTTAACGAGCAAACATTTATAATTTTTAACAATTAAAATAGTTTTTAGATATTAGAAAAATACTAGGATAATTTTTAACAATGAAATTTCATCATCTTATTTTTCATAAATGCACAAATTAAGATAATTTATCTTAATAAAATATTATTATTCATTTAAAATAATTAATGTTTTAAAATATAAACAACATTTTTTTTAATTAACCTTTAAAATATATGTCGATTTATATTTAACTCATTATTTTACGCCCCCCCCCCCCCCAAAAAAAAAAACATAGTCCTGAATCCGTCCTTGCTTATAGATGACATGCGATGAAACCGTTACGTGAAAGATTTTCTTAGACTTTTTAATGTAAAATTGTTAATTTCTCATTAATTTCTTTCAATTTAATTGAGCTGGGTGATGTCCAACAAACATCATTTTCACTATTTGAAAATCATAAGCAAGTAGATGATATATTTGAAAACCATAATGTCATTTTCACTATTTGAAAACCATAAGCAACACTACAAGAAAATAATGCATTTCTTGACAGTTAAAAACTATCAAGAAAGGTATTCTTGACAGTTTTTCTAACTGTCAAGAATGCTACTGTAATGCATTTCTTGATAGTTTTTAACTGCCGCCCATCTCCGTTCCGGTCACTGCTCTGGCCCCCCACCACCGTTGCCCCTAATGCCGCCACCGACGGCGACCCACTTCTGATGATTAGGAATCAAAGTTGTAAGCCTTTACCACTTGACTACAAGGTTTGATGTGTTAATAATTGAACAATATTTATATATAACCTATATGAGTTGTTAGAAATAAAAAAATTAAAAAAACTTATTAGATAAATTTAAATTTATTCAACTAATCAAAACTCTAATTTCTACGACAAACATATATTAAAAAATATTTATTGAAACTTTTAATAAAATTATATTTTTAAAAACATATACAGTCGAGTTATTGGTCTATACTCTATGATCACGTTTGGTTACATGGTGGAATGATAATTGGAATTGTTATGGGAATGAGAATATGGAATAGAAAGGAAAGGAAAACTGAGTTTTTTGTTTGGTTGAAACTTTAGAATTAATCTCTGAATAAGTATTATTTTGTTTGGTTAACAACGAAATGGAATCAAGTTAATTGTATTTTGACCAAAATACCCCTAATTATAAAACATTCATAATATATAATATAAAATACATATATATAATATAAAATACACATATATTTATATATTATATATAATACATATATAATATATATATTATATAAAATCATATAAATATGAATATAAATATAAATATATATAATATATATATTATACAATATATATAATAATATATTTATATAATATAAATATATAATATATATTATTTAATAAATATATAATCTATATTATTTAATATAATAATATATATAATATATATTATATTATATTATATTAGATTATATATATATTACATATATTATATATAATTTATGTAATTATATATAATATATATATAATAATATAATATATATAATAATATAATATATAAATATATTATTTTATATATTTTTATATATCGTTATATATATATTGTAATAATATAATATATACTAATAATATATATAATATATATAATAATATAATATATAGTACATATATAATATATATTTATATATCATTAATATAATATATAATAATATATTATTTTTGGAAAGGAGGGTATTTTTGGAATGGAGTTGGGGCATATGAGGGTATTTATGGAATATAAATTTTAGTTTGGAATGGAATAGGCATTCCATTGGTTTTTGGATGGAATGCCCATTCCACCAAAATGGTGAAATCCCCATTCCAATAGAATCACCATTCCAATGGAATCACATTCCATTGCATTTTAACAAACCAAACAAATGAAATGACTTTCTTTCCATTCCATCCAACCGAATATGGCCTATAGGAGACTTGTGATATCAATTGTAATAATCATGATTTGGAATACAACTCTCACTACAGGGGAGATATTTCTCAACATGCATCTTGAAATTTAATGAACAAATGTAAAACTCAGATTACTGTTAGTATAAGTAATTGAATTATTAACGTGTCTCTTTGTATAAAACAAGAGGGTGCAAAATAAATAAACATTTTTTTTTAAAATTATCTTTTTGAATTTTATAAAAGTAAATGATTTAAAAGTAAATTTATTAAATTTAAAATTTTACTTATCCAATATCGGTTTGCCCAAAAATTAATATCTTATTGTAAAATAAATCCATATCTGGATTTTGTTTTGTGTTGAAAATAGGAAGTAAAAGTTTAAAAAAATTATTAAAGATAAATAAAAAATTTGAAAAAACTGTCAAGAAAAACTGTCTTTGTTGACAGTTCTAAAAAACTGTCAAGAATTGCAAGTTCTTGACAGTTTTTGAGAATTATCAAGAAAAAACTGTCAACAAAAACTGTTTTTCTTGTAGTGAAAGTAGATGATCAATTATTGAACATGAGAAATCAAGAATACGAGATCGGGTTGGTTCGGTGGTAAAACCCTCACACATGTACCATGAGGTTGCGGGTTCAAGTCTTCTCCTTTCTAAAAAACCCCGAATTTATGTAATACTTCAAAAAAAAAAAAAAAAAAAGATAATGAACTATTAGATAAGATGAGGTTGAATTGAAGCCCACATATTGTGAATGCTGCCTAGAAAAATAATTCAACAATGTTATGATGTGCCAGTTACATATAGTAAGTACTCACATAATTATATGATTTTATTTTTTATATATAACATTTACGGTACTGTCAAAAAAAAAAAAACATTTACGGTGACGCATTTACTAATCATTAATCAAACTCAGGAAAGGGAATTAAGTTACTGATTTATGAATTCTAGTATTTATTAAATATTTAGGGAATTAAGTTACATGACTCTACTCTTCTTAAATCAGTAATTAAGTTATTGATGGAAAGAGAATTTGATTCCTCCCACCTACTCTAGAAATCAGGTTCCATTTCTTGATTGAAAAAGGGAATTCTTATATTTTTACTAAAATATCATCACTTATAATAATGAAAAAAAAAAAAGAGTGGTACTATTGGCACATCCCCTACTGATCTATTTATGCCCCACTTCTTGACAATTCTATAAAGTAAATCTAATAAAACCACACATTCCTTTTTTTTTTTTTTTTTAAAAAAAAAAAACCCAAAGTTCTTTTAATCAACACTAAAAATTCTACAAATTAAACAATTAAAAAAAATATAAATTATACTTTTATATTATACAAATATCATAATATAGATATTTGCTCAGCAATAAACAAAATACAAATACATAAATTCAAAAATTCTAGAGCTTCATGAGCTCGGTTTCTATGTACATATCCTGTCAAAATCGAATTCCATGAAGATGGATTCGGTTTTCGCATAATGGATAAAATCTCAATAGCTTCTTACTTATTGTCAAATTGAGCAATACCATTTATCAATTCATTGTACGAGATTGTATCAGGATCAGGCAACTAATGGAAGAAACGAAACGCTTGTTCAAGATCATGATTTCTAGTAGCTATTACAGAATTCCAAGAAATAATATCCTTATCAACCATCTTGTTGAAAACAGAGATTGCATCTTCAAGTAAGCTACATTTACAATACATGTCAATCAAGCAGTTTGCAACAACACCACCACATTCCAGGCCATATTCAACAATCTTGGAGTGAATTGACTTGCCTAGCTGCAACAAACCCAGTTGGCCATAAGTAGCTAAAGCTGCAGTGAACGGGGTACGCGTCAGCGTAAACTTCACTTCTCTCAAGTTCAAGAAAACAACCTTAAAGCCTCATGATATTTCCCAGATTGCACATTCCTAGAAATAAGTGAATTTCAAGAAGCCACACTTGGTTGAGGAATTTCAGCAAACAACTTGTTAGCTTCACTCAAAGACTCAATTTTTCTATAGAAACCAATCAAAGCAGTGGACATCTGAGCTTTTTGGCCTTCTTTGCTATTATGTTTTTCTTAGGCAATCTTTGCTTTTCTTAGGTGGTTCATTTTGGGTGCTTGCTCGCCTTTTGGTGTAGTGTTTTTACTGTCTTTTTCTTTTGCTCTGTTTTTTCATTTAGCTGCTGTTTGTTTTTCTTTGCACATTGATTTTTGCTTTCTTGTTACTTGTTTGTGTGCTTGTAGGCTTCTTGCCTTTCTTCTATAAGAATAAAGTTTGCTGTTTTCAAAAAAAAAAAAATGTTGGTGTTGTGTGTGTTATGGCAGAGAGAGAGATATACAGCAGTAGAGAAAAAATAAATTCGTTCATGGCGGTGAGAGAAAGATGAGACCAGTAAATAAAGAGATGTGGTGTATTAAGTTTAAAAAATAAGTAAAAATGGTAGTTTTGGAAATAAATAAAATAAATTAATAAAACCATTTAACTTTATATAATTAAATCAAAATTTAAAAAAGTGAGACATAAATATATCAATAGGGGGTGTGCCAATAGCATCACTCAAAAAAAAAAAAAATGTCTTTCCATTCGTTCTGTTTTAGGGATTGTTCTCCATCATTCTCTTTTGTTCATCAATTTTTCTTCGAATCTTGCTACAAGTATGATTTTTTTTTTAACCGTAGATTTTATAAATATACATAAAAATCATGTTCATGATTATTATTGACTTGTTGCAATTATTCTATATTTATATATATCGAATCCAGTAAAAAATCATGATGTGTATATATTCATATATATATATATATACGTAAATAAAAAATAAAAAGAACTGTGTTGATGATTAATGTTGAAGAAAGCTTTGACTTATTGGTTTACAATTATACATGTTGTTTTCTTTCTCTCTTTTTTTTTTTTTGGCAAGGCTATGCGGCAATTTTGTTTAAGTTTTTTTTTTTTTTTTTTTTCCTTCTTCTTTTTACAGAACCAACAAGTCAAAGCTTTCATAGCTGTGAATTCAATTTTTTATGTTACGGATCTCTTTGAGCATAGGCTGTAATTGTTTATATCATTGTATTTTTTGTTATCTTTTTATTTAGTTTTAAGGTATGGATATTGACATTTGTAAATATGATAAGTATACTTATGTCTAAAATTTAAAATTAAAACATTACTATAAACACCTATCTTAATATCAATAGTACCCTTATTTAAATGAATGTTTTCATTTTAATATAATTTATTTATAAATGCTCATAAGTTATTAGAACACCCAATTTTACAAATTATAAATTTTTAAGTTCTCTAGACTCGAAAACATAGTCTTGGGAATTCTTAAATTCTTAAATTCTTAAATTTTGAGAATCTCTACTTCAAGCCAATTTCCTTCTATGGAGATTGTCCAAGAGGGACACATAATTATCTCTCCCAAGGAAATACAAGCTTACAAGTTGGAGTTGCGGCCAAATGAGTAAACATGGAGAAGTGATTTAGGTACTTTGTTCTCACTGATACTTGATCGGATGGGTTTACAAGAAGAGAAGAGTGATTTTCGAATCCCGCAGTGTCGATCCATAGTGGTATACTGAGGTATATTTTTCGTAACATCAGGCAAACACTTCCTCCTTGTGCTTTCCAATCTAAACTCAGGGGGTAGATCATACATATAAACCTTAAGAATCGCTTTATTTTTGGTATTGCATTTCTTTTGGGTTAATTCTGCCTCTTCTTCTTCTTCTTCTTCTACACTATCATTAAGTATTGCGAGGTTTCTAATCCCGGCTTCAGAATTACCATTGTTAACTACATGCAGGGGATTGTTATTGGTATTGGTAAACAAACTACTATCAATGGAAGTGGACCGCAATACAAAGAACCACGGCAAAAAGAAGAGAATTGATGCAATTGTGAGCAAGGAAACCAAAGACTTACGAGTAATGATCCCAAGAGATGATTTACTCCTCTCACCCATAGCAGCAACACTAATCCAAGAAAACCAGCAATGCTTTCTCTATATAGGAGCCAAACACCATTAATATTGTTATATAAACTTAAACTGCTAACGCAATCAGCAATGCTGTGCTAGGATATCCAATACCCAGAAACCAGCTCATAGAGAGAATGACAACAAACCCAGATCACAAACCCACCAAAAAAAAACTGCTAAACCCTTCAATGATTTGACAAACCGAAATTGGGAAATATGATTAGGTGGAGAGTGATTAATGGGAAACCATTTAATTAGGGTTTACTAATTTTTTTTTTTTTTTAATAAAGTGATATAGTTAAAGATATGGGTGTAATTAATGGATGTAAATAGTATTTTGTTTATTTTTAATTAAACTAATTTGTCCATATTAGTAAATTCCTATTGAGATATTTTTGTAATTCAAATTTTTATTAAAATATTGGTGTGCTTATCATATTTATGGGTGTCAATATCTGCTCCCTTAGTTTTATTGGCAATGTTTTAATGTTTAAAAACATTTCAATGTACATTTTAATACATTTTTATATTTTTGATATTTTAGACTTGTTTTTTGGTTGACAATCTTTCTAGACATGACTAATAATATATATATATATATATATTTGTTTTCTTTTATACAGTTAATAATGAATCAAGTACTATGTGAGCTAATGATTGTATATGTTGGGTTATTTTGTGTTTTAATTTTTGCATTCGATAGTAAGGAAAAAAAACACCTAAATGTAAGAAATTAATTCGACATCAAATTAATTATGTTTTCAAATCTGAATTGCTCCTCAATTTTTAATTTTTATTGACAAATTAGTTCAAAGTTTACAATATAAAGATGTTAATTATTATAGTTACAGTGTTATGAGCAATATAATAAGTATTTTTTTTCATAATAATAATTTTTTTTTCAACATGTTATATATACAATGGTACTTTTGTTATCAACTATATATCATTCCGATTCTTTAGTTTAAGTAAATACTAGAAAGAGAATAATTTGATTATATTTCTGAATCCTAAATTGTTAGTAAACACTGGAATGGAATTTAGTAACTTAATTCCGATTTCCCTCCATTCATTTTCTAGTGAAACTTGATTCCGATTACACTTATTTCCGATTAGTAAACGCACCCTTACACTATTAATCGGCTTATAAGAAGCTCCTTTTGTACTAAATATTTGGTTTGAGTTTTAAAATAACCTAATAAAAAGCAACTCATTTAATATGCTAACTCCAATTTTCTCGTGCAAATGTAAAGAGAGAACTCTCTGACCTCCGTGACATACTGTTGCTAGTGTCCACTGAGATGATGTATATGCATTTGATAATTGTTATCCACATAACATTATTGACACCATTTATTAAGCTAAAGCAAGAGAGTGTTTGGGAGAGAAAAACACTTTTCTCATTTTGTTTAAGAATCATATCGTATCTGATGACATAAATAGCAGCAAACTAGAATTATTTGTAAAGCTAGCTAAGCAATAACTAGACTGATGACAGCTAATTGTTAGACATCAAGCTCATTTACATCAGCTTGATAATGATGATCAATCAGCTCTGCATCAGTGCAATCGAATAGAGTACAAGGAGCTGTGATTCAGAGCTGTACAAGGAGCAACTCCCAGCTTGACCTATAACTGACTTTGCCACCTCAGCTGTCTGTTAACAGTCTTCACATGGTCTTCACGTGGCTGCATCAATTAGAGCCAATGAAAGTGCCATATCAGAGTTTGTTACAGAGTCGGTTACTCTGTACTCTCTATATGTATTTCATAGTATATAAACAGGATACCAATTGATGTAATCATTAAGTTCAATAATAGAAAACTACTAGAAAAGTTCTCTGAAACTTTTCTCTGTATCCAAACACTATTTTTCTCTTAGTTCTTTTTACAAACACCTTGTGTTCCTTCTTAAACATCTATCTAGCTTAGATTAACACTAATGAACCACTAAGATAACAGAATCAAATCAGCTGTCAAATTTTGGTAAAATGTATACACATGTCCCAATTTGGTTGGTTGGACACAAATTGGGATACCAAAATTTGATAGCTGATTTGAGTCATAAGATAACTAACATTAATCTAATTATTTATATAGCATAATACCATTTTGTCATAGAACTAGATATGCCCCAACAACCATAGCAAAACAGAAACAATAATTGAATAAATTGATTGCCAATTTTGGGTTCTGTTAAGTAGAGATGGCTTCAACAAGCTTTGAGTTCCACCTATCAAACATGATTTCCAATTTTTTGAGTGAGTTAGCTCAGTTGATCTTTGTTTTCTGGTCATGGTAGTGTGATGGACTTGTCGAAAACCCCACCAGCAGAGTCATACCAACCCTTGTGGCTGCAACACTCCTGGCCATTTCTTTGTATGCATGGTTGATCAAGAAACCATTTACAAGTGTTCCGCCATTGCCACCAGGTCCACCAGGCTTGCCTTTGCTTGGAAACCTGCCTTTTCTCGAACCCGATCTACATCGTTACTTTGCAAAACTCTCTGAAATTTATGGACCGATCATGAAACTTCAACTGGGTAGAAAACTTTGTGTTGTGATATGCTCACCTTCAACAGCAAAACAGGTCCTCAAAGACTACGATGCAATTTTTTCCAACCGTGATCCTACAGTTGCTGCAAAAGCCAGCACATATGGCGGAGACATCGCGTGGAGTCCTAATGGTCCTGAGTGGCGTAAGTTGCGTAAGATTTTAATTCAGGAAATGATGAGCAAGACAAGCCTTGATGCTTGTCACACGTTTCGTAGACAAGAAGTCCGAAAAATGGTGAAGGAAGTGTATGCAAAGGCTGGATCACCTATCAATATTAGGGAGCAAATGTTCCTAACTGTACTCAATGTGATAATGCGCATGACATGGGGTGCTTCATTGAATGAGGAGGATAGTATTAGAGTTGGGATTCAGTTTAGGCAAGTGGTGGATGGATTTGTTTACTTGTGGGGAGCACCAAATGTTTCTGATCTTTTCCCTGTCCTTGCTCGGTTTGATTTACAAGGAGTTGAATCGAAAGTGAAGAAGCTTTCATCGTGGTTCGATAAGATGTTTGAGTCCTTGATTGATAGTCGAACAAAAGATCATCAAGCTGGAGGAGAGAACAAGAAGGAGAAAGGAAGCAATAAGGACTTTCTTGACATCTTGTTGGATGATAAAACATCACTATCCATGAACCAAGTCAAGGCTTTGCTTCTGGTACATATCCCTCTTTTTTATTTTCTTTTATTGAGATTGAATTCAGACTCAAAAAGGTTCTAAAATGAATTTATTAGTTTCTTTTCCCCATTAAATTTTGATTTATATATATCAACATGCAGGACACTTTTCTGGGGGGTACACATACAACTTCAACAACAATAGAGTGGCTAATGGCAGAATTGCTACAACATCCAGAGATATTGCGAAAAGCCGGCAAAGAACTAGAGGAAGTAGTCGGCAAAGACAAAATTGTGGAAGAATTTCATATCTCAAAACTACATTACTTGGATGCAATACTAAAAGAGACACTTCGATTGCACCCAGCATTGCCACTATTAGTCCCAAGAAGTCCATGTATAACACAAGCTATCTCCGAATACACCATCCCGAAAGGTTCGAGAGTTTTGTTCAATGCAAAGGGACCCTGAGGCATGGGAAAATCCACTGGAGTTCCAACCTGAGGAGAGATGCTGGAAAAGGTGAGTATAAAGGAAACAACTACAATTTTCTTCCATTTGGTTCAGGGAGGAGGATTTGTCCTGGAATTTCTCTTGCAGAGAAAATGATTCTTTATGTTGTGTCTACCTTGTTGCATTCATTTGAATGGAATATACCACATGGAACAACACTTGATTTATCTGAGAAGTTTGGACTTGTTACGAAGATGCAAGAACCACTTATTGCCATACCAATTTCAAAGTACTCTTCATCCGACCACTATCTATGACAGTGACTGTGGTTCAGGATTTAGTTTTGGTCTTTCTCGGTGAACAATGCTTGTGTGAAGCAAATGATCCAAAGCAAATCCTTGAGAGTGAGGACAACTGTATGAAATCCAAATTGGACGGTATCACTGTACGGTGGGTGGGCCTTAATAGTTAGTGAAGCCATGCATCTGCAATAATCTATCTTCTATGTTGTATTGTACTTTAATCAGTTAGTGAAGTCTCATCACTCGATCTCATGCTACTGAAATAATCTATCTTCTTTGTTGTATTATCACCATCTACCCTACTTTATCGTTCTTCTGGTGTTGTGAAGTAATAAAAGTGTCGTTGTGTGTATTTCCATTTGCTAAATGAAAGACTATAAGATAGAAAGTGATGTCTGTATGCTGGACCCCAATTCTGTCACCGACGCTGTTGTCGATACTATCCAGCAATCTGGAATTTGTTAGGGTTTTTTTTACTGATCGTTCAAACCACAGGATTTGATTTAACATTTGATCAAAACTTTTGAGGATCTGCTAACACATGTAAACTAAAGTAATGGACGGTCTAGATTTATATCCATTGTTACTGTTTTCCTTTTTCATATCTAAACGGTTAATAAACCTCACAATTTTGCTAGCCAGAGACCTCACACACTCCAAGCTCAAGTGAGAAAAAGAAAACTCATCAATTCAAAAGTAAATTCCCTGAAAGCAAAACCCGCCTATATAATGGGTGTCAAATCTTCTTTTCTACCTCTAAAAATCACCACCGCATTTTCATTATTCAATTCTTAAACCAAATAATCATGTGTTTAAAATATGATTTCTTTTCCGATGTAGATGAATTAAAAATGTGATCTGACAGACTAACAAAGAAAAATAAAACACCCTCTATCTAAAGCAAAAGGTTTAGGCTTTTAGCAAGTGCTGAATTTTGTTTTCTTCGCCGGTTGTTGGGCTTCATGTTTTGAAGATATATTTTTTTGAGTGAAGATTATGAGATCTAATGCATATTTTATTTTATTTTTTTATATATATATATAGGGATTATATGCATTTGTTTTGCTGTGCAATGAAATTTTCATATAATTTGTGAGTAGTTTAAAATATCCACAATTTTTCCGTAATATAAATCTTGATATTTCCATAATTTAAGAGTACCGATATTGATATGCATACTATAATATATTTTCCGTAAAATATCTATGAAATATCCGTACATCTTTACGGTATTTTTGTAAAATATTCATATCGATGAACTTGTAGTGCAACAAATTGATGATATTCTTTAATATTTTATCTATTTTTTTTTGTTGTTGTTAATTTGATGTAATATTGTTGAATCAAGATGGTAGCCACACTCATGGGCGGAGATATTTAGAAAGGGTACCGATATTAACACCCATAAATATGATAAGCACACCCATATTTTAATAAAAATTTTAATTGTAAAAATATCCCAATAGGAATTTACCAATAAAGACAAATTAGTTTAATTTAAAATAAATCAAATACTATGTACACCCATTAATTACATCCATAACTTCAACTATATCACTTTATTAAAAAAAAAAAAAAAAAAAAACCTAAACTCTAATTAAAAGTTAGATCTGTCTTTAATCTTTATATTGAAACGAATAATCTTTAAGTTAGCCGAATAAGCATGTCTAATTGATTTAAGTTTGAACAAGGTATCTTAAAAAAGTGGACATTGAAAACTTATCCAGGACTGAGTGAACCAAACTTAATGGCGAGCGTGTTCACTAAATAAGTCATATTTAGAATAACTTTTTGGAAATTGGTTTATGTGTAAGATTTGAACCATATCAAATCCATTTATCAAGTCATATAATCGAATACATTACTAAGTGGGCATATTTCGAACATTCAAGTAAATAAGATGAGAGAGAAAATATGAGAGAGAGGCTCCGGTGGTGGTGTAGGCGAGAAGAGGGTGGACTATAGGAATGGCTTGGTTTCAATCTTTGTGGATAATCTGAATTCTCAAGTAGATTATTTGGGTTTGTGGGGCATCTTCAAGCCTTTTGGAAAGGTGATAGATGTATTCTTGTCTGCTATGAGGAACGGAAGAGGAAATCGCTATGCTTTTATCAGGTTTGTATCCATAACCGAAGCTTCAAAGGTGGCCAAAGCAACAGATGACATGCATGTGTATGGTTGGCCCATTCGAGTCAAGATGGCTTCGTTTGGTTGGAAAGACAGATAATCAACCGGTGTTGAAGGACATGGCAGGACAAAAATAGATAGATGTCAGAGAGATGGTAGTGGTGGTAGAAATAGCCGTCGAGGTGTGCGTGATGACAGACGGAAGATAGATATAAAAGCGTCTCGTTCCTACGCTGAAGCCCTTTTTGCAAACCAAAAAGAAGATATTGGAAAGGGGAATCTAGGAGCCAAGGATCCAGTGGTCATGAACTGGGATGGAATGCAAAACAGAGAAGGATGGCTATCTAAATGTGCTTTTGGAATCCTAAAATAGTTCTCAGATCTTTCTAGTGCTAACTACTGCCTTGCCGGTAGGAGTTTTGTATTTTCATCATACTATTTGGGGGATAAAATAACTATTTGGCATTTTGATTCAGAAACTGATGTAGCGGAAGCTCTGTCGAGAAAAACCTGCGTAAAACGATTAGAAACAACCTACTAAAGTTCCGTTGATTTGCGCACAAATACCGGAAAGTTAGGCTTCAGTTCGTTGATTCACGATGAATACCGAAATTGGACTAATTAGAGAAAACTCTAAAATTTTATAAATCAAAAGCTGAATGGCCAATTCGGCCTACATCATTATTTAAAGCAAAATAAATCCTAAACCTAATCGAATTCCTTGGAAAGCAAGAAAAACGACTTAAAAACGGAAATTTACCAAAAAGGGCAAAAACAAAATTAACGCAAAAACTAATTCTACTGAGAATCCTAAACACTCCAGAATTGACGGAAGTCGATTCGGAATTGGGAAACTCAAATTATTGCGAAAAAGAAACTTTCCTAAAACGGCAAAAATTGCAACTTCGAGGCCTAAACGACGGAATTTGCCTAAAAAAGGACGTGCTTACGCAGCAAAGCTACGTAGTAGTTCCGGAAACGCCGAAACGCATCAGCTGTCAAAATTTCAAATCATTTTGATTCCGCCGCCCGGGTTTAGCCTTACTTGGTTTGTTTCAAATCCCACCCCTCCAAATAATCTAATGCCAGTTGATCCGCCGCATCATTCTCCCCAGGTTGGAGAAAATTCGTCCTCAAATTTATCGCGGTGTCATCATCAGAGGAGTCGCCATGGAAAGGAATCAAATGCTTGACATTGAAGACATTATGAGTTCTAATATGGCTGGGTAGTTTCAGGCGATACGCATTTGGATTAATTTTTTCCACAATTTCCAGCGGGCCTATCTTCTTAGCAGCAAGTTTGTTATACTCCCCCACAGCAAACCTGTCCTTTGTGAGGACTGCCCACACAAAATCGCCCACCTCAAACTCCAAATGACGCCTTTTCTTGTCCGCGGCCAGCTTGTATTTCTCTACCGATTGCAACAAATTTTCTTGCACCTGCTTATGAACCTCATGTAACCCTTGAACGAAATCTTCAACTTTCCCATGAACTCTAGTCTTGCTAGGTAGTGGAATCAGGTCTATAGGGCTTCGAGGAACCAGTGAGTACACGACCTGAAAAGGACTGAAGCCGGTACTCCTATTGACAGCATGGTTGTGGGCAAATTCGGCTTGGCTCAACTTCAGATCCCATGACCGAACATTTTCTCCTACCAGACATCTCAGTAAATCTCCGAGCGCTCGGTTCACCACCTCCGTCTGCCCATCAGTTTGCGGGTGATATGCATTGCTAAAATCCAACCTTGTATTGACCATCTTCCAAAGGCTCCGCCAAAAGTGACTGAGGAATCGAGTGTCCCGGTCAGAAACAATTGACGAAGGTAAACCATGAAGGCGATAAATCTCTCGGAAGAACAATTGGGCGACCTTGACAGCATCAGTAGTTTTTTTACACGGGATAAAATGAACCATCTTGGAAAATCGGTCAACCACTACATAGATGGAATCACATCCACGTTGGGTTCTTGGCAGTCCCACAACAAAATCCATGCTCAAGTCCGTCCATGGTTGAGTAGGAATCGGTAATGGCCTGTACAAACCAGCATTAGTCGCTTTCCCTTTAGACATTTGACAAATCCGATAACGTTCCACATATCTCTCTACTTCCTTCCGAATTGTTGGACAAAAGTACGATGCCTTAACTAACTGAAGCGTGCGATCTCTGCCCACGTGACCCTCCCCATGTATTTCCGTAATAATTTGCAGACGCAAACTACACTCGGGAATACAAAGTTGATTTCCCCGAAACAAGAACCCATCTACCAATACAAATTCTGAATTTTTTTTCTCTCGAACAGCAACCATTATCTCTGAAAAGTGTGGATCTGAATCATATAATTCACGAAAAGAGTTAAAACCTGGAACCTGGACAACCATTGTTGATAACAGATTGACTCTTCGACTCAGGGCATCAGCCACCCGGTTCGTAACACCTGCTTTGTGCTTCAGGACGAATGTAAATTGTTGAAGGTAAGCTGACCATGAAGCATGCCGGGAAGAAATTTTTTCTTGACTGTGGAGATGTCTCAATGAATCATGATCGGTGTATAGAATGAATTCTCGGTGGAATAAGTAATGCCGCCAATGTTTCACCGCTTGGACCACAGCATAGAATTCTATGTCATATGTGCTATAACGTACTCGAGATCCCGACAGTTTCTCACTGAAATATGCCACCGGTTTCCCACCTTGACTCAAAACAGCTCCGATGCCCACCTTGGAAGCATCGCTATGCAGCTCGAACGGTTGAGAAAAATCTGGTAGAACGAGTATAGGGGCTGTTGTCAATTTCTCTTTGATTTGCTGAAAACCTTCTTCAGCTTCGGTCGTCCACTGAAACTTGACTCCTTTCATACACTCAGTGACAGGTGCCATAATGCTACTAAAGTGCGGGATGAACCGGCGGTAGAATGATGCCAATCCATGGAAACTCCGTACCTCAGTAATTGTTTTCGGTTGCGGCCATTGCCTCACTGCCTCTATTTTGGACTCATCCACCTGTAGACCCTCTCCAGAAATAACATATCCCAAAAATAACACCTTTGGTGTCATAAAAACGCACTTCTTGGCTGCAGCAACAAATTTCTCTCTACGCAACACACATAACACTTCCCGAATGTGCTGAAGATGCAGCTCGGGGTTTGCACTGTAAATTAAGATATCATCGAAGTAAACAACAACAAACTTACCGATAAATGGTCGAAGGGCTTGGTTCATCACTCTCATGAAGGTGCTAGGCGCGTTTGACAACCCAAATGGCATGACTAGCCATTCATATAACCCCTCTCGCGTCTTGAACGCTGTCTTCCATTCATCCCCAGGTCGAATACGAATCTGATGATACCCACTCTTCAGGTCCAATTTGGTGAACTCATGTGCCCCGCTCAATTGATCTAACAAATCATCTAGTCTCGGAATTGGAAAGCGATACCTTATTGTGATCTTATTAATTGCGCGACTGTCGACACACATCCTCCATGTTCCATCTTTCTTGGGAATTAACAAGGCGGGAACAGCGCATGGACTTAGACTCTCACGGATATGCCCCTTTGACTGAAGCTCCTCAACCTGCCTTCGTAACTCTTCGTGCTCAGTGGGACTCATTCTGTAATGTGGTTTGTTTGGCAACATAGCTCCTGGCTCTAGGTCGATATGATGTTGAATGTCACGTAGAGGTGGTAGTCCTTCAGGTAATTCTTCCGGAAACACATCAGCAAACTCCGAAATCAGAGGAGCTGCCGCACTAGGAACCTCCATATCAGCCTGTGTTTCTTTTCCCATTAACACATACACCGTTTCTACTTCCTTTATCTCCAACTCGAATTTTGCATATGATAACAGGTTAGTAGTATCGATATGCGCCTTAATCTTCTCAGATGGTTTGCTCGGTAATAGCACAATTTTTTTTTCAAGGAAAACGAAAGAATATGTATTCTTAAACCCATCATGATACACTTTTCTGTCATATTGCCACGGCCTCCCTAGCAGTAAGTGACATGCATCCATGTCCACCACATCACACCACATCTGATCCTTGTAGTTGGTTCCCATCGAAAACGAAATTAGCGCCCGCTGTGATACAGTCACCTCGCCCCCCTTTTGCAGCCAAGCTAGTCTATATGGTTTTGGATGTTTTTCTGTCGTCACCCCTAACTTTCGTACCGCTTCGACTGACACAATATTCTCACAACTCCCCCCGTCTATGACAAATCGACACACCTTACCAAGGATGGTACAAGTAGACTGAAATATGTTATTTCGCAGCCACTCTCCTTCTCCAGTTCTCGGTGCCAAGCAGGTACGTCGCACCATCAACATCGTTCCGGTGTCACCATCTACCAGTTCTTCACTCACTTCCTCCGCTCCTGATTGTGGTTCTTCAATTATTTCCGCATCTTCCTCATTAAATTCTGCCGGGTCAATAAATAATACCCTTTTTGCTGGTCTTGGACACTCAGACAGCCTGTGACCCGTTTCTCCACATCCAAAACACCGAAATCCGCCAGTGGTTGCCCTGGGAGTTTGAACGTTGTTTGTCGGGTTCCGTGGACCAGTATATGAACCACTGCTAGCACTAACACCTGGTCGACTTCCAGTATTTTCACTGGAACTACTTGCTCTGTTTCGACTGCTCATTCCTCCTCCGAAATTCAGCGTCTGTCCACTATTAGATTTTCGCGACAATGTCTTCTCCAATTGTAAAGCCCTCTGATGCGCCTCAGTTACTGTCACGGGATCGAAAAGATTAACCATATCAAGGATTTGTGTACGCAACCCACCACAGTAGCGCGACACCAACTGATCTTGTGTCTCCTCTATATCGTTTCGCACCAACAACTCATAGAACTCGGTTGTATATTCATCAACAGACCTCATACCTTGACGCAGATTCTGCAACCTCTGGTACATCAATCTCGTAAAATTGTGAGGTAGAAACTCTTTACGCAACTTTTGTTTCATCTTCTCCCAGTCAGAAAGTTTGGGTTTTCCAGCGCGATTCCTAGCGAGTTTAAATTGTTGCCACCAAGCCGCGGCTCTACCCCGAAACCTCGTGGCCACCAATGCCACCCTCTCATTCGCAGGAACTCTTTTGAATTCCAGAATCTCGTCAGCGATTCCAATCCATTCCAGAAACTCTTCTGGCTGCATGCTTCCACGAAATTCCGGAACCTCAGTCCGCATCCCTGACTCCCATCGCCTGACATCTTCAGTTCTGTCATCAACCCTGTCATCAGTCACAGGCGCTCTCTGTCGACGTCATGGTTGCAGATCCCCTTCCACTTCGTCACTACTTGTCTCAGGATGTAAGGCCTGAAACGGGTTTTGGTTGGCTCTTGACGCCGCAAGTTGCGCCGTTAATTGCTCCACCTGTCGCTCCAACTGTATCACACGGTCACGTTCGATGGCTAGGTCTACAGGAATCTGGTCTGGTCGTCTTCTCGGCGGCATGATGATGTCGTCCCGAACGAACACGGCTTTGATACCAACTGATGTAGCGGAAGCTCTGTCGAGAAAAACCTGCGTAAAACGATTAGAAACAACCTACTAAAGTTCCGTTGATTTGCGCACAAATACCGGAAAGTTAGGCTTCAGTTCGTTGATTCACGATGAATACCGAAATTGGACTAATTAGAGAAAACTCTAAAATTTTATAAATCAAAAGCTGAATGGCCAATTCGGCCTACATCATTATTTAAAGCAAAATAAATCCTAAACCTAATCGAATTCCTTGGAAAGCAAGAAAAACGACTTAAAAACGGAAATTTACTAAAAAGGACAAAAACAAAATTAAAGCAAAAACTAATTCTACTGAGAATCCTAAACACTCCAGAATTGACGGAAGTCGATTCGGAATTGGGATACTCAAATTATTGCGAAAAAGAAACTTTCCTAAAACGGCAAAAATTGCAACTTCGAGGCCTAAACGACGGAATTTGCCTAAAAAAGGACGTGCTTACGCAGCAAAGCTTCGTAGTAGTTCCGGAAACGCCGAAACGCATCAGCTGTCAAAATTTCAAATCATTCTGATTCCGCCGCCCGGGTTTAGCCTTACTTGGTTTGTTTCAAATCCCACCCCTCCAAATAATCTAATGCCAGTTGATCCGCCGCATCAGAAACTGATTCTCTTGGTTTTGTTAAGAACTGATTTTTTTGGGATGACTACTTCTTATCCATGGAAGTGTGCAAGAATGATGTGGCTCCAAAATCTAGACCTGTATGGATATAGGTTTACGGAATACCATTAAGTTGCCGGCAAGAGTCTTTTTTTCCTTAAAGTTAGCCGTCCTCTGGTTTTAGAGGAAGATACTTTGAAGAAAAAGAGACTTGACAGGGGAAGGTTATTGGTGTTACACCCTTTCGAGTTCATATGTTCGGAGAAGATTAAGGTAAATGAACATTCTCGCTCGTTTGAACTGTCGATCGTGAAAGAATCTTTTACGATGGATTACCGATGGATTACCGATGGATTACAAGGCATTTAGGGTTGACGACGGGAGACTCTAATCCAAATTCAAATTCTTTGCCAGTTTTGGTTAAAGGATAGATGAAGGCTCCTCTGCATATGGTTCAGATGGGATCTGATTAGTTTGATGAAGGTCCTAGGTTTTGGTCTAGGTCTCAAGAGGATAGAAACCGTAGACATGAGGTTGGTGAGAATTTTCACAATAATAGTAATGTCAGGGAAGAGAAATTCAAAAGGGATGTCAACTCTTTCCTCAGTAAGAATGAAGTTGATAAGGGTTACACAGCCAAGGTTGTGGTAGAAAAGGGTAAGAAAGTTCTCCAAAGAAAGTTCAAAGTCAGGCCTTTGGTTCCATTTGGTATGCAATGCTACTTTGAACTTGGATAAAAGGAGGGTGGTGGTCTCGAGTGAAAGGAGGACAACTCTTCAAGTTCTGGGTTTGCTGAATGGAGTAGATATTCGGTAGGGGAGTGTTCTAAGGTGGCTCCATACCGTTTAGTTAAAGGGTCATCTAACTTTGGGCTTTCAAAAGGGCCCAACAAGGATAGTTGGCAATCTAAGTTGGGGTATGAAGATGATTGTGGGCCAAAAATAGAGGAGCTTGGGCTGAGTTACAATATTCCTATGGTAGATGTATCAGAGGTTGTGGCCTCGTCGAATGGGCTTAGTGAGTCAGTCCCAGATACCATGGATCCCCTTAATGTGTCACCAACTCAACAAGGCATTCAGCATAAAATAGAAGGACCAGTTTTAGAGCTCAAGGAAGGACAAAGTTGGGCTCCACCATCTTCAAAATGTGATACAATTCAGTTGGAGGTGGACCTAGGACATATCCTGGATAGAACTAAGCAAAAATCGAAAGAGATAGAGGCTTTATGTTCTATGGATTCGAAAAAGAGGAAGGGGTCAAAGGGAGGTGGAATGGTCAACAGGCATGCTATGAAAACAAGGAACAAGAAAGTGGTTGAAGAGGGGAGCTAGAATTTAGAGGTTGAAATGGCAAGGTTATTGAGCGACGTTTTGCTACTGTGAAGGTGACACATGTTTCTTTACTTTTGATGTTAGTAATGTCTTGGAATATCAGAGGTTTGAGGAGGCTAGAGAAAATGAGAGCTGTGAATAATTTGGTTGTTAAGTATAAGCCTGCTTTGTTTTTTCTTCAAGAAACAAAGCTGAAGCATATTGACAACAGAGTGATTAGAGCTTTAGGTGGGAGTGTGCTAACGAAAGCTATGTCTGTGGCTTCGGATAGAGCAGCAGGGGGCTTAATTTCCTTGTGGAATGAGGAATGTTTTGAGGTGAAGGTTTGCATCTCAAATCAGAGGTGTATCATTTTAGCTGGGATTATAGTTAAGTTAAATAAGAGATGGTGTTTTACAACGTATATGCTCCAATTAGGGACGGCGAAAAGCGTGATTTATGGGAGTTTATAGTGGAGGCTTAAAAATCGTTGATTATGCCATGGTGCATCGGAGGTAATTTCAATTCCGTGTTAGATCACTTGGAAAGAAAAGGAATTATGAACAACATTGCTGCTATGAAAAGTTTCAACGCTTTTCTCCGACACTAAGATGGTGGATTTGCCCCTCCTTGGTATGGCCTTCACGTATTCGAATCAGAGGGCTTGGACTAGACTAGACAGGTCTGTTCTATCTCCGGAGATCCTCACGTGGTGGCCGAAGTTGTATCAAGTTGGTCTCTCTAGAAGCCTTTCGGACCACAACGTCATAGCTTTGAGTTGTTGACAAATTTGGCTCAACTTTCACCTTTTATCTACCACCTGCATTGTTGACAATGGAGAAAACCAAACCACCGTCCACATTCATGACAACAACCAACAAGTTGAAAATGGGGGAGGTTTGTCTCTGTTTTTCCCCTATAAATAGGACCCTCGGTAAGGCAAAGATCAGCAGCAAGAGGAGGTAATAAGCAATTCTATATTCTGTGCTTCCAGAGAGAGTTCCAGAGAGTTGTGAGAATTTGAGAGAAATTTTGTATTTTGTATAATTTCTCAAATAATATCAGTTTGTTGCCTCCTGTGGATGTAGGCAATTGCTGAACCACGTAAATATCTGTGTTTGTGTGTTGTGTGCATTTTTCTGTCGAATTTCTGGCCATTTCCTCAAAAAATTGTTATCAGAGCTTTGGTTTCGGTTTTGGTTTTGGTCAAGTCCAGAATTTTGAAGTGCTCGAATCTCTGTTTGGAGGATACCGTTGTGTTCCTCTCGGAAATACGATTCCAACACACCTAACTGCGTCTCAATCAGAGCTTTAACGAACTCTCTAGCTTCGGTCAAAGTTTGGTCAAACCTGAAAAAAATTTCAAAAATTTTCTGTAAATTTCTCAACGAAGAAGACGACCACGTCATCGTCCAATCAGTGCCACGTCATCGACACGTCAGCGCTAAGTCAATAACCAGTCATCGACACGTCAGCACCATGTTGTCGTACAGTCATCATTACGTCAGCGCCACGTTAGTAATCTGTCAGCGTCATGTTAGCGACTAGTCAGCACTACTACTATTCCACAGTCAGAGAATATTCCATCAGTAGAGAATATTCCATCAGAGCATATTCTATTATCCTAACGGAATATTCCCGAGTCAACTCGGTCTAGAAGTGTTTTTTGTCAAAATTGGTGAAATTTTCACCCGTTTTCGACCGAGTCGGACTTGTTTCTAGCTATTTCGACTGTTCCGGACGCAACCGTGCCATCCGTTTAAGATAATTCCTCTTGTAAGTACTATTTTTACTTATTCAAGCACGATGGAAGATCCAAAAGCTGGAGAAATCTTGGAACAGTCAACTGAACCTCAGACCTTGGCATCAACCAGTAGTACCCCAGCATCAACTAGCAGTTCTTGGCAAAGAAGCTCATTGTCAAATGCAAAGTTTGATATTGAGAAGTTTGACGGTACCAACAACTTCGGCATGTGGCAATGTGAAGTTCTGGATCTGTTATTCCGGGAAGGATCAGATATTGCCTTGAGTTCCAAACCCAAGGATATTTCCGATGAAGATTGGAACTATGTAAATCGTCAAGCCTGCGGCACAATTTGGTTATGTTTAGCCAAGGACCAGAAGTACTTTGTCATGAAGGAGACTATGGCATCAAGTCTTTGGAAAAAGCTAGAGGATAAGTACATGACGAAAAACATATAGAACCGTCTCTACCTGAAGAAGAAGCTCTTTCGTTTCCAGTACAAGAAAGGTATTTCTATGATTGAGCATTTGGATAATTACAATAACATTCTCGCTGATTTACAAAATTTAGATGTTGAAATTAGCGATGAAGATAAGGCATTGCTGTTGTTAAATTCCTTGCCTGATACCTATGAACATTTAACCACAACTCTGTTATATGGAAAGGATGAGGTTAAATTCATAGATGTTTCTAATGCTTTGGTGAATAGTGAGTATCGGAAGAAGGATCAGCTTGATCACAGAGACTCAGCATTAGAAGCGTTGACTGTTGCCCGAGGAAGGACAAACAACAGAAGATTTGAAGTGCCCAGTGAGCGTGGTAAATCTCGCTCAAAATCAAGAGGAGCATCTCGCTCAAAGCCAAAAGGAGAATCATCATTCAGATGTCCTGCGAAGGACGAGTGTGCCTATTGTCACCAGAAAGGGCACTGGAAGAAAGATTGTCCAAACAAGGAAAAATCTAATGTGAATGTTGTAAGTAAAGCTGATAATGAAGAGGATTTAGCTTTTACAGTTTCATCATCAGAAAGCCATTCTAATAGATGGATTCTAGATTCCGGCTGTTCCTATCATATGTGTCCTAACAGGCAGTGGTTCACAAGCTACCAGGAGCTTGACGGAGGAGTTGTACTTATGGGCAATGACAACACCTGTCAGACGAAAGGGATAGGAACTGTTCGCCTGAAGATGCACGATGGTACAATCAGACGATTGACAGACGTCAGGTATGTCCCTGATCTGAAAAAGAACCTTATTTCACTGAGGGTCCTATACTCTAGCGGTTACAAGGTGACCATAGAAGGTGGAGTTCTGAAGGTTGTACAAGGTGCATTCTTGGCAATGAAAGGTATTCGACAGAGAAATTTATATTTCCTGGACGGGTACACAGTCACAGGGAGAGCAGCCGTTTCTAGCAGTTCTAACGATGAGGCATCTGATACTTCCCGACTCTGGCGCATGCGCTTAGGGCATGTCGGGGAGAAGGCTTTGCAAGGTTTGGTGAAGCAAGGTCTTCTGAAAGGTGTGAAGACTGGTAAACTTGATTTTTGCGAACATTGTGTCATGGGCAAGCAGACGAGAGTCAAGTTCGGCACCACCATTCATCGTACAAAAGCAACACTGGATTACGTTCATACTGATGTTTGGGGGCCTTCCAAAAATGCTTCATTGAGAGGTAAACATTATTTTGTGACATTTATTGATGATTTCTCTAGGTATGTCTGGGTATACACCATGAAGCATAAAGATGAAGATCTGGATATCTTTCTTCAATGGAAGAAGATGATTGAAACTTAGACATGTAGAAAGATTAAAAGGCTCAGATCAGACAATGGCGGGGAATACATATCAGATCCTTTCATGAAGTATTGTCAGGATGAAGGGATAATCAGAAATTTTACAGTTCCTGGCACGCCACAGCAGAACGGTGTAGCAGAATGGATGAACCGTACTTTGGTGGAGAAAGTTCGGTGTATGCTTTCTCAATCTGGCCTAAGGAAGGCATTCTGGGTAGAGGCTCTGATATATGCCTCTCATATAGTCAACAGACTACCTGCATTTGCACTTGATGGGAAAACTCCCAAAGAGGTATGGTCTGGACAACCTGTTTCTGATTATGACCGATTGCATATATTCAGATGTCCAACATACTTTCATGTTACTGAATCCAAACTGGATCCTAGAGCCAAGAAAGCTGTTTTCGTGGGCTTTAGTGAAGGAGTCAAGGGATTCAGACTATGGAATTCTAAGTTAAAGAAGATCATTTTAAGTCGAGATGTTACCTTTGACGAATCCGCGATGCTGGAACAGACGCTTCGAGACTCAAAAAATGAGAATCCAAACTCTCTGCAATATGTGGAGTTTGAGGTTCCCAAGAAGTCAGAGAAAGCTTCTCCAACAGTTGATGGTCCTGATGATCAGGATGAGATATTAGTTGAGGTTGAGAATTCAGCACCATTATCTGAGATCAGACAACAGCTAGAGTCTATTGCCACCAGCAGACCGAAAAGAGACATTTGAAAACATGCCCGTTACACAGACATGGTGGCATACACTCTTCCAGTGACTGATGGTGATATCCCGTACACCTACAGAGAAGCTATGGACAGTACGGATAATGTCAAGTGGAAGATGGCGATGGATGAGGAGATGCAATCACTTCACCAAAATGAAACTTGGAAGTTGACACAACTTCCAAAGGGAAAGAGAGCTATAGGGTGCAAATGGGTCTATGCCAAGAAGGAAGGTGCTCTTGACAAAGACAACATCAGATACAAAGCCAGATTGGTAGCAAAAGGCTACGCACAGAAGGAAGGAGTAGACTAAAATGAGGTATTCTCACCTGTTGTCAAGCATTCATCTATTCGGATCCTATTGGCTTTGGTTGCACAATTTGATCTCGAGTTAGCTCAACTCGACATGAATACCGCATTCCTCCATGGTACTTTTGTTAGGATTATGCTCAATAGCAAGAGTGTAATGTTGTAATTGACAATCTTTTTCATATTAATAAAGTGATTTCTGGTTTAACAAATCGTATAGCATTTATAGTTTAATATTATAATTGTCAAAGTAAATAATCATAAGGTCTAAAGACTATGGGAAAAGAAGAATTGTTCGTACATCTGGATATGTATGTGGTAGACACAATTCTTTAGTTAGTCTTGAATAATGTTCACAACTTAAGTTAAAGGTTGGGCACCTTTATCTTGTTAAAGTTGTAGAATTCTTTTGCTAGCATTTGAGTGGGATCAAATGAGATATGATGAGTCTAAAATCATCGGAGTGTCTTCGAGCAAAAGGATCTAGTGCACTGGGTGCATTGAACTGGATCACAATGAAAAGCTTTATCTAGAACCGTCAATAGATAATAGTCTTTTCATTATCAGGACAATCGGAGAGTCTATCTTAATCCTGAGATAAATGATGGACTTATGGTTGCAAGTGATATCATTTGAGTTATCAATGAGTACGATTATATCGCATAGTCTATCATCGATAGTTTGGTGATATTCATTTGTTAATCGATAGAGGACTTCATTTATAGATATGGACATCGTGGCTCCATTTAATTAAATGAGAGTATAATATCATCATATGGATGTTTTGAGGTAATTGGATATTAAATCTCAACGTTGAGTTTTCGATAGTGTCTATTGAAAACATGGCTTCTGGACAAGTCAAAATATCCAAGTTCAAAACGTGGTCATATGAGTAAATATGGTAACTTGGAGAGTTATAGGCGGTCTATGAACTCTTGGCGATTACTGATATTAATCACGAGGATACACTATCTCCAATATGATTGTCTAGGGTATGAATGAGGAGCATCTTCCTTTTCTATCTTTATTTAAGAGTTCAGTTTTAGCTCTTTAGTGGAATGAGTTAAAATTAATGGATCGGACCTAAGTGAATCATTTGTTGATTGTGATTAGGTTATGTCTATTGAAGCTTTAATTTAGATGGCCCGCCAAGATCCCCAATCCACACGGACTTGCATGGATCACTTGATATATTCTACCGGACCAATTTAAGGGTCCATCTAGAATTGCATGTAATATATTAAGAATATAATTTACACATTATTTTAGTAATGGGCTGCTCAATTATATTAATATATTAATGAAAGACATGTGGACTTGTTTCTTTCAGTAAGAATGGGTCTGGTTCACATGTGAGCATTTTATTTAAAGTCCAATGGATTAAATGAAATAAGAAAATAATATTTTGGCCCATTTACTCTAAGTGGGGTGGCAAGGGTTAGTTTAATCTAATATATTATTTTGTTTCATTGTTTTAATTAAATAAGAATTAATTAATTTATTAATTAATTGTTTAATTTAAGAAACAAATCTTTTCTAATCAGGAAATATATTTCCTAAAAGTAAAATTAAAAAACTTGTTTGATAAGGAAATAAATAATTAGTTTTATTTATTTAATCAAATAAGAAGTCTTTTTTATTTAGTCAAAATAAAAGAATAAAAGATCTATGAGTTGGATTAGAGTTTGATGTCTTAAAAACTAGATGGAAATTAGGGTGCAACATAAGCCTATGGTGGGCATGTGATTTCGGCAACCCTAGTTATTTCTAGGTTAGGATTTCGGCAACCCTAATAATAAAAGAAAAGAAGAAGCAAACTTAGGCCACCTATATATTGACAAGTATAGAATTCGGCCACCATGATATGGGTTCATGATACAAATTTCTTCTTCTTCTCAATTCATAGAAAGCTTTTTATTCTACTAAAACAAAAAGGAGTGTTAGATTATTCTTTGATAGTATACTATTTGCTTATTCATCAATAAGCTTGTGTATACGATATCGATCTAGGTTCACGCGAGTTTCGATCATTAGATTGAGAACTCAAAAGTGACCGGAATAATCTTAGTCATTCTTTTGATTGTTTTTGTGACTAACAAAGAAAAGAAAAGTTTGTTTTGTCCATTCACAGGTTTGCAATTCAAAGAAAAGGGAGACCACGCTCCTAGGTGATCCACGTTCGTGCTAGGATTGAAGATCTTGCGGATTACCATCGACGTAAGTCAATCGAATCACGCGACAAAAGATATTCTACTTTTTGTTATTGTATATGTATGTTTAATTAATTAAAGGGTTTAAGGTTCATAAAGGAAAATTTTTTAAAAAGTCACTAAATCTAATTTTTAGTATCGCTTCCGCTGCGTGTACTTCTTTTGTGTTTTTCCTAACAACTTTGAACGAAGAAATTTATATGTCTCAGCCAGAAGGGTTCAAAGTTCCAGGACATGAGAATTGGGCTTGCAAGCTGAACAAGTCCCTATATGGTTTGAAGCAGTCACCGAGACAGTGGTATAAGCGGTTTGACAGCTTCATGATGACTCAACAGTACACACACAGTCATTTTGATCACTGTGTATACTTTCGCAAACTCCAATATGGTACATTTGTCTATTTGCTTTTATATGTGGATGATATGCTGATAGCATCTAAGAGTAATGTGGAGATCGACAGGCTGAAGGCTCAATTGAGCTCAGGGTTCAACATGAAGGATCTTGGAGAGGCCAAAAAGATTCTTGGTATGGAGATCAAAAGGGACAGACTGAAAGGTACCATCTGTTTGACACAGACTCAGTACTTGAAGACTGTACTTCAGAGGTTTGGCATTGATAGCAAGTCTAAACCTGTAAGTACACCGTTGGCTCTACATTTCAAACTGAGTGCACTAATGTCACCAACTACTGATGATGCAAAGAGGCAAATGGATCATGTTCCATATGCAAATGATGTTGGTGCCTTGATGTATGCGATGGTGTGTACTAGACCTAACATTTCACACGCCGTAAGTATGGTGAACCGTTACATGCACAATCCTGGTAAAGGCCACTGGCAAGCAGTGAAATAAATTCTACGGTACATTCAGGGTATTGTAGATGTTGGTTTGAAGTTTGAGAGAGATCAGACGGTTGACAAACATATCGTAGGATATGTTGATTCTGATTATGTTGGTGATCTTGACAAGCGTCGATCTACTACTGGTTATGTATTCACTATGGCAGGAGGACCAGTAAGTTGGAGATCGATTTTACAGTCAACAGTGGCTTTGTCTACTACTGAGGCGGAGTATATGGCTATAACAGAAGCTTTCAAAGAAGCCATTTGGTTTCGTGGTTTGATCAGGGACTTGGGCATTGTTCAGGAAAGCGTGGAGATTTTCTGCGACAGCCAGAGTGCCATTTGTTTGGCAAAGAACCAGGTCCATCATGCTCGCACCAAGCAGATACATGTCCGTTACCACTTTGTTTGGGAAATAGTAGATGAAGGGAATATTCTACTCCAGAAGATCGGAACTGCAAACAATCCTACAGATATGTTAACAAAGGTGGTAATATGGATCAAGTTCCAACATTGTTTGAACTTGATCAATATCTCTCGAGCCCGTAGTGCCTAAAGGCGAAATGGAGGTAACATTGATTGGTGGATTCTCGCCAAGGTGGAGATTGTTGACAAATTTGGCTCAACTTCCACCTTCCAGCTACCACCTGCATTGTTGACAATGGAGAAAACCAAACCACCAGCCACATGTTGAAAATGGGGGAGGTTTGTCTCTATTTTTCCCTTATAAATAGGACCCTCGGTAAGGCAAAGATCAGCAGAAAGAGAAGGCAAGAAGCAATTCTATATTCTGTGCTTCCAAAGAGAGTTCCAGAGAGTTGTGAGAATCTGAGAGAAGTTTTGTATTTTGTATAATTTCTCAAATAATATCAGTTTGCTGCCTCTCATGGACGTAGGCAATTGCCGAACCACGTAAATATCTATGTTTGTGTGTTGTGTGCATTTTTCTGTCTAATTTCTGGCCATTTCCGTAACATGAGTGTCCGTGAAGTGAAGTGGGGGCCTAAGCCGTTTCGATTCATGAATGAATGGCTTGAGGATGGTGAGTTGATGGGGAAGGTTGCAAGTGGTTGGAGAGATAACAAGGTGAAAGGTTGGGGGGGTTTGTGTTGTTGTCTAAACTTAAGCCGGCCAAATACGTTATTAAGAGAAGCTTAGAATAAAAAACAAAGGTGACTGTGAACAGCCAGGTCTTGGAAGACAATTTAGCAAAAATCGATAAGAAAGTGTTATATGATGGTTTGACGGACGAGTTAAAGAATGATCGTCTTCGAACTGTTGTCGAGTTGTGGAAAGAAATTAGAAGAGATGAGCAACAATGGAAACAAAAATCGAGGGTCAAACGGTTGAAGGAGGGGGATAGGAATTCCAAGTTTTTCCATTGGGTGGCCAATGGAAGGAGATGTTCCAATTATATTGGCGAGATTTTTTTGGATGGGGTTAAGATGTCAGATTCGGATATTATTAAAAGTGGGATATTTTGGCATTTCAAGGAACATTTCCAAAATGTGTCACGGAAGAGGCCTAAGATAAGAGACTTGTTAGTTAATAAAATCTCGTTGGAGCAGAAGGAGCGGTTAGAGAGAAGCTTCAGCTATGAAAAGGTTTGGTTGTCTTTATGTTCTTGTGATGGCAATAAGGCACCTGGACTGGACTGATTCAATCTTAACTTTGTGAGAGCAAATTGGGATGTGATCAAAGATGATTTCATGAAATTTATCAATGAGTCTCATAAAGATGACACTATTGTTAAAGAGTTTAACAACACTTTTATCGCCTTAATCCTAAAATGAAAAGCTCCATCCTCACTGAATGACTTTAGACCAATAAGTTTGGTCGGCTCCTTATACAAAGTCCTTGCCAACGTCCTCGCTTTGCGTTTAAAAGGTGTGATGGAAGCGGTGATATGTGAGTTGCAAATGTCTTTTGTAAATAATAGACAAATTTTGGATAGTTTTGTTGCGGCGGAAGAAATATTTCACAAATGGATGAGGGACAAGGAAGGGGGGCTCCTAATCAAGTTAGATTTCGAAAAGGCTTACGATAGCATGGATCATAAGTTTTGGATTTTATGTTAGATGCAATGGGGTTTTGTGTGAGGTGGAAGGGATGGATGAGAAGTTGCATATCGACGCCTTTGATGTCGGTGTTGGTGAATGGTAGTCCAACTCCTCTTTTTGGTATTGATAGAGGCCTTCGTCAAGGGGATCCGTTATCACCTTTTCTCTTCAACATTGCTATTGAAGGGTTAAATTTTTTATTTAAGAAGGCTTATGAGGAGAACTTGATGGAAGGTGTGAGTTTTGGGGATAATGGGTTACATGTTTCTCATCTCCAATTTGCGGACGATACAATTATCTTTCTCAAACTAAAGATTGAATATCTCCGTAATGTTAGACATATATTGAGATGTTTTGAATTTGCTTCGGGTCTTAGGATTAATTTCCACAAGTCCTGTGTGTCGAATGTGGGGTCTAAAGGTTTGGAGAAGGTAGATTGGGGGGCTGCCTTCAAATGTAAGTTGGTCTCACGCCTAAGTTCTTTGATTTTTTGGAAGGGTTTGTTATCTCGTACTGAAAATCGCTTGACTCCATGGAAGAGAAGATTTTTAAGCAAAAGAGGAAGGTTGGTTTTGATCAAGGCCGTTGATCTGACGATTTATATACCTATTTGAGGTCCCCATTTCCTATTGTTTGTTCTCGTTTTCGAGCATGTTTTTGTATATAATGGGTGTTGAGAGCCATGTGTAGGTACATATTCCCTACAATTGGTGTTTTGAGCTTGAAGTCAAGTTTGGGAAGCCAAAATGAGCAAAAAGATCAAGTAAAGAATGAAAGCCATACAGAGTTGTCGCGGCCTCGCCGTTGACCCAAACCGTAGCGTGATTCATGGTCAACCATGGCAAGCAATATCATTTTTCAGTGGTGGATCCACCGTTGAGCTAGAACGCGACATTGAGACCGCGGCACTGGTCAACTCTATTTTCCAAAGGTTAATGGGCTGACATTGCAAATGCCCATACAGAACACATAGATTTCGGGGTCTATTTCTCCCTCCTTATACTGAACTGAGTTTCCTATCATATATTTTTGGAAAGCCTCGGAAGTCTACTTTCTAGCAGTTTTTACAGATCACAATTCTGAGCTTTCTAGAGGGAGTTATGCCTGTTTTCGTAATGGTGCGCGAGGCTGGAAACACTACCGCGGCAGAGACCTGTGCAGAAAACCCAACTTTTGGCTTATCTCCCTCCTCAGATCGAACCACGTTGAGATCCACACATATTCAGAAAGCCCCGAACGTTTAGTTTCCATAACATTTTACGGATTGCGATTCCAAGCTTTCTGTAGAGAGTTATGCTTGTTTTAGTAATTGGTGCACGAAGTTGAAAAAAATTCCAGTGAAGTTCACCCCTATGGTGGTCGCCCCCACCAACAGCGAACTTGGGGGCGACCTCCTCAGCATCAAAAGGGCAGTGAAGTTCGCCCCTTTGCTGGTCGCCCCCTCCGACAGCAAACTTAGGCGCGACCTTCCGTTGCCACCACAGCGAATAGTCTGTTTTCAAGCCATTTTTTAGGAGCAAATGTGTCCTTTCGCACCACAATTCATCCCCAAACTTTCCCTAACTATATAAACACCTCTTTGCCTCTTCTTTAAAGAATACACAAATTCTTCACCTCTCAACAGCAGCCATCTTCATCTTCTTCCCCAAATCAAGAGAGAGAGAGGCCTTTCAAGCTCTCATGGAGGTTCTCCTCCATGGGAAGCTCTCCACCACCCATTTCTACCCATCATCCACCACTTTTGGGAGTTGATTGCAATGAGATTGGAGTGGTCTATGACCAATTTCGAGCTAGGGATTCATGGAGCTCTTGGAGGGATTTCTTCAAGGGTTGTCTCCTTAAAACTCATTCTCTTTGTATTTCATGTTTTCTTAATTGTGTAATCCTCACTTGGGAAATATTATAAACCTTATTTGTGCTCAATATATGTTGGTTGTTTTTATATTCATTTGGGTTTTGATTTATTCTTGTTATTATTGCACAATCTCTTATCTTGATATGCATGTGTGTGGAGATTGGAAATTGATATGTGTTCATGGATGGGATTAGGAGTAGATTAACTTAAATGTAGGAGTAGTTGTAATCAAATATCCTATTTGTGTGTGTATGTTGATGGAAGGTCCAAATGCCTTGTTTTGGCGGGTTTGAGTGTATGTGGGTTAGGATTGTACCTCCATGGATGACCTTCCGGGTATAGTCTTAACCACTTAGCTCTAAAGAATGTATGAAACTTGTTTTATGCATGACCGTGCTAGAATAGGTTTTGGCTTATGTTCATATGCTTAATAGTAGGGACTTGAGGCACAATTGTTCTAGTCATGACCTTTGGGGAGTGATTCGTGTCTCGAATCCCTTAGTTGAGATTACAAGCACAATTGCTCTAGCCATGACCTTTAGGGAGTGATTTTTGTTTGTGAATCTCTTAATTGAGAGAATAAACTCGTAACTTGAATTGGATGTCCTTAAAATCTAACAACCACTATTTATGCACTTATGTATGGTAAACATATTGAACCTTGTATGATCATTATCATGCATCTCTCCAAGCCACCCTTTTTTTATTCGTCTCTTTCACACCATTCTCACCTCTCCATATTCTCTTTGTTTTTATTTGCATTCTTTTCTCTACATTTCCACACACAACATTCTCACCACACCCGCATTCCTATTTACATTGCTTTAAACAAACACTAGAACTCGATACGGTTGACGGATGACACCTCCCTGTGGACGATACCCTTGCTTGTTGCTATACTAGTCTCTAGTCACTTGCACTAACAAGGTGAACTTTAAATATTAATTTTTTTGACATGCAAAACGACACTTGTCATCCATTCTTAATAGTTTACCTACATACTATATGTCAGTTTTTAAGGTACCAGTGGGGGTGGCTCAGAAAATTGAGAAGTTTCAACGAAGTTTCTTTTGGGGTGATGGGAATGTTAAATGAAAATTCACTCGGTAGATTGGGAAACAACTTGCAAAAGTAGTAGGAAGGGTGGCTTAGGTATCGGTAGAATTTAGATAAGAATAAAGCCTTGTTAGCCAAATGGATTTGGCGTTTCGGCAAGGAAGATAACTCGTTGTGGAAAAGGGTTCTCTGCGCCAAGTATGGGTTAGCGGATTGTGGCCTTCGGTGGAAGTGGAATTGTTCTTCATCGGAATCTTTTTTCATTAAGACGGTGGGTAGTCTTTTTTAGGAGAATTCCAACTTGGTTAAGGTGCTGAACGATGGTCTTAAGGTCATCATAGGGAGCGGTAATAAAGCTCATTTTTGGGATGATGATTGGTGGGATGCGGCTCCTCTTAAACAAGCTTTTCCTAGGATTTATTCTTTGAGTAAAGATAAAGTGGGAGTGATTCAAAATTTCAGTAGTTGGGTTGGAACGATTTGGGTGTGGTATGTGGCGTTGTGGAGACCGGTCTTTGATTGGGAGAAAGATCAATGGAGGAGTTTTCAATTTTTTTCTGGACAGTATGGTTATTCGAAAGACAATCTCGGATGACAATCTCGGATGACATTACATGTTCCTTATGTCCCAAAGGCTCGATTTCGGTAGGTTCTTTCAGAAGGCAGCTGGAAGAATATAATGAGGTATATACTATGGCTACTCCAGTGGATTGTTTGCAGTCTTGGAAGGGGGTTTGTCCCCCTAAAATTGAGGTTTTCTTATGGCAACTCCTGCGGGGCAGAGTTCTTGTAAAGGAGGTGCTGAACCGTTTTGGATGTAAGCCATCAACATGAATTGAGTGTCCGATGTGTAATGAGGAGGTGGAGACAATCGACCACCTTTTCCTCCATTGTTCTTAGTCATGGAAGGTTTGGTCTAATTGCTTGGGCTGGTGGGATGTGCTTGGTTTTGCACCTAAGTCTTTTCAGTATATTGGGTTTCTTGTTGGGAGGGCATGTGTACAACGGTTAGTCAGCGAAGGGCGTGGAGATTGGGGTTCCTAGCTACGGTTTGGACAATTTGGGAATCAAGGAATCAAGGTTCTCTTTAATGGCTCGAAGGTAGAGATGGAGACAACGGCTGATTTGATCAAGTTTCGGATCGTTTGGTGGTTTAAACACCACAGCAACGGCTCCTCGGACCCAATTACGTCTATTCTTCTCAATATAAAGGATTGTTGCAAGGATTCTAAGCCTGTTAAAAGTTTAAAAGCAGGAACCATGGATTCCTCTTGACATCGATTTGTTGAAATTCAACGTGGACGGCTTGGCTAGGGGATCGCCAGGCCAAGTGGGTATCTGAGGGGTTTTGAGAGATTCAAATGGGAAGTAAAATGCATTTTATCCTCTTTGGTGGGGTTTCAATCTTCCATTACAGCAGAAGTATTAGCCATTCAAAGAGCTTGCCACTTGTGCGCTTCAAGTGCAGCTTTGTCTGTCAAAAATGTTTACATATAAATACAACATAAATACAATCTTTGATATAAGAGAGATTTTGAGTTCGCTAGGCAATGTTTCGTCCATTTTCAACTCAAGATCTTCGAATTCCTTTGCTGATAGTTTAGCTAAAAAGGCTTGCGAGTCTAATGTTGATATCCTTGAATGGAGCCTTGACTGATTTGGGTCTGTGAGGCGCTCTGTTTTTGGATGGCTGTTTTCTTTTGATCTGCTTTGGGTGGTTTTGTTGTTTTTCTCATTTGTGTGCTTTTTCTTGTTGGTTTGGCTCGATAGGCCCAAGTGTGGGTCTGTCATGGTTCGTCTTGTAGCTTCCTTTGCCTTTGTAGCTTTGTTGAATATATGACATATTTAAAAAAAAAAAAAAAAAAAAAAAAAAGTGGGCATATTTCAAATTACATATAATTACATTTAATATATATACCTTGTACTGATAAACTTTTTGCCAAAATGGATTTTTTAAGATACCTGGTTCAAGTACTGAAAATGTAAATAGGTCAATATAATATGGTTTTAAAAAGCTGCTCGGATTTAATCAAGGTTGCACGTATCAGAAACTTTAAGCATCGCTATATATTCAGGAGATCAACGGTGATATGAGGATGTGAAATCTGTTGTAATAGATATCAACATTTTGCCACTTAAAAAAAAAACTTGACAGAGTTGAGTTCTCATTGTTTTCATTTCCCTAAAGCAGAGCTTCTCAAAATTCAAGAATTTAAGAATTCTCCAGACTGTTTTTTCAAGCCTGCAGAACTTAAAAATTTATCATTTGTGAAATTAGATGTGTTAATAACTTATGAGGGTTTATCAATAAATTGTATTAAAATAAAAATATTTATTTAAATATGGGTCCTATTAACATTAAGATGAGCGTTTATATTAATGTTTTGATTTTAAATTTTAGTTATTTGTGTACTTATAAATATAGGTGTGCTTATTATATTTATAAGTGTCAATATCCGCACCCATTTAGAAATTGGGCTTGCTTTTTCTATATAAAAAAAAATTGGAATTTTTTTTTCCAGTGTTTGTTAAAAAAAAAGAAGAAAGTAAAAATACAAAATGAAGACAATTACAATTGCTATTGCTTGATAATTTATAAAAATAAACCGGTTAGAGTGATATGCTAAATATTTTATTGACACTAAAAACATGAAAGTTTATTTTGCTTGCTATTTTTTTCAATATTTCCTAGTTGAATCATTTTAAATGTTTGCAGGGGCAAAAATCATTATGTTTTTATTATCTAGATAAGTATTTTATTTTATTTTATTTTATTATTATTATTTTTTTGCACACCACCTCTTAGCAGAGATGGTTGTGCACCTTCCTTCCACATTGGTGGTTAGGGGTTCGAGTCCTACCATATGCATTTTAAAAAGCATATGTGAAGAGTTTTCTTCTAGTTTGTGGGGATTATCATCATTTCCTGAACGAAAATCTTAAGCGACTTACGCCACTCAGGTCGGGGCCATTAGGGCTCCACGCTATGTCAACTTTTCCATATGTCATATGTGCGGGTTAATATTGCAGCTACGACATAGGGTCATGGTTGGCGAAAATTGCATCCCAGATTCGCGGTTGCTAATATCACAACATACGCAACGTATTAATAAACCTCGCAATTTTAACAAGAAAACTCAGCAATTAAAAAGTAAGTTCCACCCAAAGCAAAACCCACATGTAAAGCGTGTGATCAAATCTACTTTCCAACCTCAAAAAATCACCACCACAATTTCATCCAAACCTTGAAGACTTGAACCCAGTAATCGAGGCTTTATTGAACAACTATTTTGTAAATTGTAACTTTACTCGGCATCGAATAAATATTAAAAAAGTTAAACAATTTGTTTGGTTAGAAATAAAATGTATAGATAAATCATAAATAAGTTGTATTTTCAGCAGAAGCATTGGGACATGTTTTTCAATTGGTTGTCCATCAAGTATATTTTTATACCATAAAAGAAGCAAATCACTTGACATTATATATTGACATGTCAATATTTATTATGATGCAAGCCATATTTTTACATCGGAGATACTCCCCATAACCCATTTAGTTCAATACCTGATTCTGACTTCTTTGTACGGCATTTTGATCAAACAGGAATTTTTCAGTACTTGAGACTTTGAGAGTGTATACAAACCGGCTCTATGTCAGCAGAACTTGGACTTTTGCCTCTAGTTCCAATGGCCTCTAAGATTATGATTTTTTGTAGGAAGAGCATTCCTCCAACTAAAGATGTGTTCCATACTTCCATAAGAGGCGTAACTTGATCAGATATTTGTTCTTTCTGTGTTAGTAAACTTGAAACTATTGATCATGCAATTTGAGGTTGCATGTTTAATTTGTTCAACCTCTGAAAAACTAGGGATTTTATAAAAGTCTTAATCAAATTAATTAGCTTATTGGACAGCAATTATTGTTATTCTCTATGTTGTGTCTGTTATAAATTTATATTACATGAAACTCAAATACAGTGCAACCAAAAAATCTAGCAGATCGTAAAGATTCAATATTCGAACCTTGTGATTCTTACAATTTCCTTAAGACAATTTTACTTCCTCTATGAACGGCGCTTAAGGTTGTGAACAATTGTTTCCCAGAATAGAATGGATTTCGTTCTTCAAGTATAGTAACACTTTAAACTTAAAGAACCGTCGAACGCAATTCAGTGTTTTGTATTCAAAAAATTTAAACATTATTTATTTTATACAAAGAGAACAAGAAAGCAAAAAATTGATTTCAAATGGCTAGAGGGCATCCAGATTTATAGATATCTTCATACCCATTCGAAAGGACATATACTCTTTTCTAATAGACATATCCTTTAAAGAAAATATATGTCTATAAAATAGTACAGCCTTTATGAAATGACACAATTGTTGTGATTTGTGAATAGTCACATCGCTTAACCAATAATCTTCTCATTCAATAAGAAATAGTTTTTACAAAATTAATTTAAATATTAATAATAACAAACCATTTCCAACAATTATATCTGCAGCTTAAAATTTATATAGTAATCATGAATTCACGACTCAATAGTTTAAGACAATTTAGTATTATTCATTAAAAAAAACGTGATTTTCATTTTCAGTATTTTATTTTTAGGAAATCGACAACCGTAATCAATACAAAGATTTATATCTGCAGCTTAAAATTTATATATAGTAATCACGACTCAATAGTTTAAGACAATTTAGTATTATTCATTAAAAAAAACGTGATTTTCATTTTCAGTATTTTATTTATATAGGACGAAGAAGTTTCTAATTATAAAAACTTAGTGAATTGCATTTTTTTTTTTTTTTTAAACTGCCGGAACCAACGAGATTAGACTCTGTAAACACAGTCCGGAACACTACTCTGACTATCGGGGAGGGGATATAAATGGATTAAAACTCTCACAATTGGAGAGAGGGATGCTCTCAAAGCACTTAAGGATTAAAGGTCAAGATGGGACAAATGAATATATATACATATACACTAAGGTGTGAACCTCGGTGGTGGAAACTCACAAGGAGAGTCCAATCACCAAGGCAAGAGGCCTTGTGTCACTTAGTGAATTGCATTGCCCCTCCATTATAGTAATTAATTGATTATTTTCTAACTACTTTACTATTTTAATAAAAGTTTTGCGATTTAGATTTTGCTATCTTTTCTAATGATCTAAAACTTTAACTTTAACTTTAGATTTTGCTATCTTTTCTAATGATCTAAAACTTTAACTTTAACTTTAAACTGTCAAAAAAAAAAAAAAAGTTAAGACGAAGAAATTTTTATTTATGAAAACTTAGTGAATTGCATGGCCCCTCCATATAGTAGTTAATTGATTATTTTCCAACCACTTTATTATTTTAAAAGTTTTGATTCATATTTTGCTATCTTTTCAAATGATCTAGTATTACACGTACTATTATATAAATTCATAGTTTTTTAGGGAGGAGGAGGACTCATAGTGTATGTTTGATGAGTTTACAACCGGATCAACCTCATCTTGTTAAAAAAAATGAAAAGGTTGACGAGTTTTCTAACGATCTAAAACTTTAAACAACAATTATGTGATGTTCTTTTATATATAAAGTATTATTTTTTCATTTATTTGTTGGGGTGAATTCATAAAGAGTCAAAAAATTTATGGATTTATTGTTTGTAGCCACTCGGAAATATTTTATTATATTTATTACTTTTTACCCATTTTGGACAAGGTTTCCCCTAAATATGTTGAATTTTTTTACAAGAAAAAAAAGTAAAGATTTTATTATTTTTAATTAACAAAAAGGTTAATAAAAAATTTTCTTTTTCTACGAACCAATCACTAACACCATTGTTCATCAATCTCTTATTTTTCAAACTTTAATCTGGAAAATAAAAATAATCAATATTCAATCAAACACCATCAATAACTCCATTTAATAACCCCATTTTTCATGAATTTGGAAAAAAAAAAATTGAAAACCCAGACATGCAACAAAGTTGGCCAGAGGTTTGAAATCGATGAAATCGAGGCGGGGCTTGGTGGATGGTTAGGAGGAACGGGGCCGCCCGTGCCGCCAAAGAGATAAATTGGATGGAGTGAGAGATGGAGATCTCCATCAGATGATTGCAGAAGATCTTTCTCTGCATATATATATTTTTTTTTCCTAAGAATTAAATTGTTCTTTTTAACTATCGTACCATCAACACTGCCATCCATCAGATATGGAGATGGAGTTTCCATCTGATAGAAGCTTGAAGAGATCTATGCAGATCTTTAAAGGTTTTTAAAATTTTATTTTATTTTATTTTTTCTAGATTATTTCTTCGAATCTTGTTTTAGCTTGTCCTATGTCTTAAACATCATTTTCAGGCCAGACCTGCTAGCTTCAACTCGTTAACAAAAGCATCAACTTGTTAACTAAACACAAATGAGAGGGCAATTTTGTCAACTCACTCTTAAATGCGCTAAATATAGTAAAATACTTAGATGTGACTAAAAATAAGACACCCATAATTTTTTTTTTGTTCATTTCCTACAATTTTCTACAATTTTTTCCTCTTATTTATATCTAATCTTGTACCCCATGACATTGGATGGTCGTACAAATGGCGTGTGTGGTGAAACTATTACATGTATAAAAGTAAAATAATAATAATAAAAAAAACGTGTTAAGTAGAAGAAAAAAAAGTGTTTTGAGGGACTGATTGTAGTTTCCCTCTGTAACCCTTTTAGTTATTTATTTTATATTTTTATATGCCACTTGCAGTGACGGGGCGGTGGTCTTTTCAATTTTCATTGTCCAAGTATCCAACATAAACAATAATTATTTTTTATTACAATGAAGCATATGCTAAACATTTTATTATTCTCAAGATATAATAATTGATTGCCCAAGTAGATAATAATATCTCCATACTTCTATAAGTAGATGGCTTCAACAAGCTTTCAGTTCCACCACAGATCAAACCATGATTTCCAATTTTTTAAGTGAGTTATCTCGATTGGTCATTGTTTTCTGGTCATGGTGGTATGATGGAGTCGCCCAAAACTCCACCACCAGAGTCATACCAACACTTGTGGGTGCAACACTCCTTGCCATTTCTTTGTATGCTTGGTTGATCAAGAAACCATTTACTAGTGTTCCACCATTGCCACCAGGTCCACCAGGCTTGCCTTTGCTTGGAAACCTTCCTTTTCTCGAACCCAATCTTCATCGTTACTTTGCAAAACTCTCTGAAATTTATGGACCGATCTTGAAACTTCAACTGGGTAGAAAACTTTGTGTTGTGATAAGCTCACCTTCATTAGCAAAACAGGTCCTCAAAGACCATGGTGCAATTTTCGCCAACCGTGACCCTACAGTAGCTGCAATAGCGAGCACATATGGCGGAATTGACATACTGTGGAGCCCTAGTCATGACCCTGAGTGGCGCAAGTTGCGTAAGATTTTCGTTCAGGAAATGATAAGCAAACCAAGCCTTGATGCTTGTTATGCACTTCGTCGACAAGAAGTACGGAAAATGGTGAAGGATGTCTATTCAAAGGTTGGTTCCAGCATCAATATTGGGGAGCAAATGTTCATAACCATACTCAATGTGATAATGAGCATGTCTTGGGGTGGTTCATTGCATGGAGAGGATAGAAACAGAGTTGGGATTCAGTTCAGACAAGTGGTGGATCAATATGTTGAATTGTGGGGAGCACCAAACATTTCTGATCTTTTCCCTGTCCTTGCTCGGTTTGATTTACAAGGAATTGAATCGAAAATGAAGAAGCTTTTATTGTGGTTCGATAGGATTCTTGAGTCCTTGATTGATAGTCGAACAAAAGATCATCAAGCCGTTGGAGAGAATAAGGACTTTCTTGAGATCTTGTTGAAGCTGAAGCAGCAAGGAGATGATAAAACATCACTATCCATGAACCAAGTCAAGGCTTTGCTTCTGGTACATATATCAATCCCTCTTTTTCTTTCTTTTATTCCGACTCAATAGGGTGTTGGATACTTGAGCATGCTTAACTATTGAGTTCTTAAATAAATGTTGACATGTATTTATAAAAACCAATTGGTGACTAGAGAATCGATATTAAACCTTTTATTTCATACATCTATAGTTCAGAAGGTGATCGCTGCACCCGATTATAAGGCCAACAATAGGTTCTAAATGAATTTATTAGTTTCCTTTCCCTTGTAAATAAAATCGGTAAATTTTGATTTATTTATCAACAGGACCTTTTTCTTGGGGGGACACATTCATCATCAACAACAATGGAGTGGATGATGGCAGAATTGCTACAACATCCAGAAACAGTGGAAAAAGCCTGCAAAGAACTGGAGGAAGTAGTCGGCAAAGACAACATTGTGGAAGAATTTCATATCTCAAAATTGCATTACTTGGATGCAATACTAAAAGAGACATTAAGATTGCACCCAGCAACGCCACTATTAGTCCCAAGAAGTCCTTGTACAACACAGACTATCTCTGAATACACCATCCCGAAGGGGTCGAGAGTTTTCTTTAACGTTTGGGCGATGCAAAGGGACCCTGAGGCATGGGAAAATCCACTGGAGTTCCAACCTGAGAGATTCCTGAGAGATGCTGAAAAAGGTGACTATCAAGGAAACAATTACAATTTTCTTCCATTTGGTTCAGGGAGGAGGATTTGTCCTGGAATTCCTCTGGCAGAGAAAATGCTCCTTTATGTTGTGTCTACCTTCTTGCATTCTTTTGAATGGAATTTACCACATGGAACAACACTTGATTTATCTGAGAAGTTTGGACTTGTTACGAAGATGCAAGAACCACTTATTGCCATACCAATTGCAAAGTATTCTTCTCCCGAGCACTATCTTAACTCGGCAGATGTTTTTGGGTCAATAGGGTGAACGATGCTTGTGTGAAGCCGATGATCCAAAGTAAATATGTGAGAGTAAAGATGTATAAGTAAATTCCAAAGTAGACAATATTCATTTAGTGGGCCTTAATAAGTTAAGTCTCTCGTCACTCTCATCCATCTGAAGAAATCTATATTTTTTATTGTATTGGACTCTAATAGTTGGTGAAGTCTCCGTTACTCTCATGCGTCTGGAATAATCTATGTTCTTTGTTGTATTATCATCATCCACCCTACTTTATGGTTTGTCTTGTGTTGTAATGTGATTAACGTCCTGTTGTGTGTATTTCCAAAGTGTTTAAATATTATTGTGGAGTCATTTTTTATCAGGTTAAACTTTTTAGTCGATTGATTAATTACTAATATGGTATCGGAGTTTGGTTTGATCCCAGAATTTAGACTTGAGCCTTGAGGCAAGCAGAGATGTACATGTGTGGAGGTTGAGAGCATCCTCAATGCAATGCTATAATTTAGCACAAAGTAAAAAAAAACATGCTCCAATGCAATGCTAAGTGTTGTGCCAAATTTGGCATATGCTATTCTTTGGGCCAAATTTGGCACAGCAATAAATGTTGTTTTTTTAATTACAAAAATACCATTTTATAATTGTATTGAATGTATTAATTGTTACTTTTATAATTTTAAATAATAAAAAATATTATAAAAATTGAATGTATTAATTATATTTGTTGATTTTTATAATTTGAAATAACAAAAATAATAATAATAACATTTCAAATATAATTATGCATTGGAATACAATGCTAAAATGATGTGTGTCAAATATGGCTTTTTACTATTTTTTGTATCAAATTTAACATTAACATTGACATTGGTATATGCATTGGAGATGGTCTACGGTGGGCTTCAGTGTCAGCCCTAAGGCAGGTCAACTAGGGCGCCTGCCTAGGGGCAAAATAAAATGGGCCCAAAAAAGGCCCATTTTTTATTTTTATTTTTATTTTTTGTGTTTAATGCTCACATCTTTAGATTTTGATAAATAAAGAACCCAGAAAGGGTCCAAATTTATTGCAATTTTCAAACTTCAAATAATTATATCAAATTGTGGCTCCAAATAAGAACAAAGATGTGGAAATCAACTTCTTATATAAAGATTGGGTTTAATATGGATTTTCATTAGAATTATTAAAAGCAAATGAGTGGCTCTATTTACACCTTTGAAAATTTGTATATACATCATTTTTGCATGTACACCTCATTAAGAGTTTTTTAGGGTTCTGTTCGAATTTCAAGTTTGAGAGAGCTTGGTGCTCCCTTCTCTTTGTTACGGTGTGGACTATTTGAGAGAATAGAAACCTCCTTATTTTCGAAGATAAAGACCCCAATTTAGAACAGGCTGTGGATTTGATGAAATTATGGATTGTGTAGTGGTTCAAGCACCTTGGCAGAGGCTCTAAAGACTCGGTTGATACTCTGTTCTACAACATCAATGACTTGTGTGTTGAGTTTAAAAAGAAGAAGATCAAGAGAATAGTTGATTGGATCCCGCCCTCCATGGACAATCTCAAATTTAATGTCAATGGTTCCTCCATAGGAAAACCAGGGCCTATTGGGATGGGAGGTATGTTAAGAGACTCTAATGGGAAGGTGTTTTGCCTCTTTTCTTCTATTTAGGGATTCTTGACTCAAATGCTGCTGAGATTTGGGCCATTTAGAAGGCTGTGGATTTGTGTCTTTCTAATCCAAACCTTTGTCGACACGACATCACAGTGGTGAGTGATTCCAAAGTGGCAGTCTCTTGGGTTAACTCGAAGGATTTTGGGAATGTAGATCACGTAAATATCATCTACGACATTCAGAGTACCTTGGAAGAGTATAGTGGCCTGAAGATTGTTTTCGATTCTAGAGTTTTTAATTCTTTTACGGATAGTCTGGCTAAAATGGGGTCGAATTGTAGGGGGGATTTTGTTAAATGGAGTGATGTGTAGGTTTGGTTGTTTTCTTTGCTATTTTCTTGTCGTTGGGGTTGTTTGTGGTTGGTGCTTGTTGCGCTTTGGTTTGCCCTACTTGGCTTTGTTCCTTGTTGTCTTTGCCTTCCCTGTGTTGGCTATGTTCTTTCAATAAATTGCCTTTTAAAAAAAAAAAATTATATTTTGTAAGTATCCAAACATTACCAAATATACCCTTTCTTTTATTTATTTATTTTAATTCTAACAAAAAAATAATAAAAAATGAGGAGGTTACCTTTTCATTTTCTAAGCAAGTTTGTCTCTCCTTATTTACATATGCTATTTATTTGAATGAAAACTGTCATGCATGTCTATTTGGTCGTAACTTTTTTTTTTTTTTTTTCTAGTTTTGTTTTTTCAATGTATCGCGATATAAACTTGATGAAAATTATTTTGATTAAGCTTTTATAAATTTTCTCAAATAATAATAATAATAATAATAATAATAATAATAATAATAATAATAATTATTATTATTATTATTATTATTATTAAGTACGAGATTTCACAAGATTTAGATGCGAGATTGAATAAAGGGCTCCATTTTTAATATTCGTCATGGGGCTTTCAAAACCTCAGCACCGGCATTGGTGGACTTGAGTCCACCCTAGCCCCCCTTTAAATTTTTTTTAATGGTATAAAAAAATAATTTAAAAAATTTTAAAGAAAAATTAATTAAAGAATTAATGTTATTTTCTATTTAAAGTAGAATAAATAATTTTTCTTTTATTTTTCTTCTTTTTATAATAACAATTCTTTTATCATAATTCTTCAAATTTGCTCAAATTTGACTCGATCTTTTTATCAACATCCAACAACTAATCTTCAAATTATATGTGTTTTGATGAATATTATAGCTTTAAATATTTATTTTGTTTTAATATTTTAGAGTTACTATAATTTTTAGTTAATGAGATTTTAGGAGTAATCCAATTGAATTTTTGTTTTAAAAAATATTATTGAGCATATTTTTTTTATTTTATTTTTATTTTTTATTATTATTATTTTTTTTTTTTTGGGTAATCTAATAGAATTTTCTCCGTTTTCCCAAAATTTGAAATGAAAATATTTTCAAAAATTAATGTCAATTACAGGCAACCGTTATAAGCATAAATTACAGTACAAGCAAGCATGCCATACTTGCTTTCTTTGTAGCATCAATTCACTGTCCACAAAGAGAGTTTGGCTACAGAGAATAATGGAGATGGAGCTAGAGCTCTCTCTCTCTCTCTCTCTATATATATATATTGATGTCTACTTTGAAGGTTGAAGATGGTGATGGACCGTTTGATTTTGATGTGGAGACCATGTGAAGATATATATATATATATATATATATATATATCTACCCCTTTTTTATTTTCTTTTTTTCAATATCTTTATGTAGAAGAAAGCTGAAAATTTTGTAGCTTTTTAAAAATGCCCACCACTAAAAGAGCTTCAAGCTAGCTAGAATATGAACTTAAATTGGTAGAAAATTAGTATATATCACCATCACATGGGCTGATGGGCATCAAATTCAATTCAATCACCATTATTAGAACCCAGAAAGATTGAGACTATAGGCTATTGCTTTCATCAAATTAAATTAAAATATAATTTCAATGAAACATTATTGTGGTGAAGGTCAAAAAGCCAAAATTAAGAAATAAATAAAAAATCTAATTTATCAGCCAAAATTAAATTATTCTTGTTATAACTTTTGTCTCTCTCTCTCTCTCTCTCTCTCTCTCTCTCTCTCTCTCTCTCTCTTTTGACAACTAGGAAGCAACAATTATACAATCAGAGAAAATCAAGGCTCATTCAACAATAATGGAGGGTTTAACAGGTTAAGTGTCACTGACCAAAGCATGCTTGATCTTTCATACATTTGAAAGAAATAGAAAACATTTGATATCATGAGCCCATATGAAAACTTTTCTTCTATTGGCAAACATTTCCATAATCCTGACCACATACTAAAGTTGAAAAGCTTGAAAGTTGAAACCAACCAACACTTGGCCCATCAATTTTTTAAGACAAATGATAAAGTGCCTTGCAATTTTCTCTGTCGTAAGCCATGGTCAATTGGCAAGCTTGAAAGATGTTTACTTCACCTGGCTTGCTGGCACATGGAGAAGTCAAGCGTTGGTTTAAGTTTTAACACTTAATCATCTTAATGGGCTATTGGGCTTAGTTTACAATTTGGGGAAGGTATTCACTGGTGTTATGTTATTTGATTCTATGTTGTCGAAATTTATGCGGGAATGCAGTTCAATGAGTTGTCTAGCAAATGACATCCATATTTGGGTAGTTGAAAGTATAGGGTGGTGAACTGCCTTAATTTTCCATGCACCTTAAATGTTATTAAAGGATCTCTATGTTTTATTGCAAAAGACAATTTATTTATGCAAAATCTTTATTGGTTTGCAGGAACCAACACTTGGGAAAGATTTGAGCTCCGTGTTCACAAGAGAGTTATCGACCTCTTCAGCTCCCCAGATGTGGTGAAGCAGATCACCTCCATTACAATTGAACCTGGTGTTGAGGTGGAAGTAAGCATTGCCGACTCTTAAATGCGTTGGGCATCGTTTTTGGCTCTATTAGTGTTTATTAATTATTCAGAAGTAACCGAGCTCTTTTTGTCACACTGTTTGCTTAAGAAATATGGTGTTTTTAAGATTTAAGGTTGAATGAATGCTTGTTGTGTAGGGTCCACATTAGTTTTTGTTATCCCATACTTTTCTTGAATTTAAGAATTATGTTGTTTGTTATGTGGAGAGTGATTTTGTTTACTGTCCATTTTTTCTTCATTAAGGAAACGTTTGGATGTTGATGATTTTGAATCAATTATTAGATATTTAAATATCATGATAATGATATATGTTTTCCTGCAAAAATGCTTCATGATAAGAAAATTGATGAACTGCAGCTGGGTTGGCAACTCTTTCTTTTTAGAGTCAGTTCCTTTTGTTATTGCTTTGCTCTGTATTTTTGGTTTTCCTTCTTATGGTTCTACCACCACTATGGTAGTTATTTCTTATTTGATTATTTGCCGACCACTTTGCTGTTTTAAAAATTTTGATTGACATTTTCCTATCTTATACAATGATCCTATACTTTATTTTTAGTTGCGAATAAAACTTGTATGGGACGCCCAATATTTCGGTGTAATTAAATTCAATTACATGATGTTTATTTTAAAAAAAATGTGATGAAAGAGAAAGCTAGTGAGAGAAGCTATAGCTCTCATGGCTATGGCGACAAAGGAGATTTTAGGGATGGCTTGTTCTTGATTTTCATTGACAATCTAAATCCTTTGGTGGATCTTTTGGGTTTATGGGGTTTTTTCAAGCCTTTTGGCAATGTTAGAGATGTGTATTTGTCCACTAAGTTCAGATCACGGAGGAGCAGATTCGCATTTATACGTTTTGGATCATCGGAAGAAGCCATTAAGGTGGCAGAGAAGACTAACGGGATGCTCGTGAACGGGTGGCCAATAGTGTCGAAAGTGGTAGTTTTTGGCTGGAAAAGGAGGAGGAAGATCAGTCAAGGTGAAGGTCTAGTTTCATATGGTGGTAAGAAAAGAGCAACTTTGGAAACTTATGCTGAAGTGTTGAAAGGTAACTAGAGAATGACCCAGTTTGTGGAGGAAAGAAAGGAAAATGAAGTCTTAACATTGTCTTGGAACAATTACCAAATTGAGGAGGAATGGTTTAAAAAGTGTGCTATGGGTGTCTTAAAAGATTTTTTGAAAGTGACCACTGTGAACTCTAGGTTGAGAAACAGAGGGTTCTTGTTTTCTTCTACTTATGCAGGTGACAAGAGTATCATTTGGTTCTTTGAATCAGAAAGTGACAAAGAAGGATTTATCAACAATAGATTCTTCTAGGACGATTGTTTTTCTTCAATGTTTAGCTGCTCTAAATCGTTTGTTTTTCAATCAAGGTTAATCTGGGTTAATATTTCGGAAGTGCCATTAAATTTCTGGTGTCCCTCTTTTTTCAAAAATTTGGGCTGGATGGTGGGGGAACCTCTTTTGATTGAAGAGGTACATTATCAAGAAGAAGATTAGATACAGGTCGTGTTTTGGTTTCAGTCCCTCGAGATCATCATTGCTCCAGGAAAATCAAGGTTGAGATGGGTGACCGGTGCTTTATGGTGAATATGGAAGAAGATTTGGCTCCAGTGGACATGGCTTGGGTGGATAGTTTTCTGGGTTTGGAGAAGGAATTCTTAGTTTCTGGTTTGAATTCTTTGACTGTTGTGGAAAAGTCAGATTGTGTTTCAGGTAAAATTGATGGTGAAGATATCTCTTTCAACTCTCATCTGATTAAAAGGGACTTAATCAGTGTAAATGCCAAAAATCAGCTCAAGGAAATAGAAAATCTGGCAGAAAAATGTTGTCAGGTTCAAATTTCAAACAAGAAGGGTAATTGCATTGTGGAGGACGAAAATTTGGCTTTCAAGAGTACCTATCTTACGCTTAGGAAGGATAAAGTTAGTAGGAAGGGCAAAGTTAATAGGGTTGTGATGGAAAAAGGTGCTGAGGTTAGAGGTGACAGCTCATTTTCGTTTGATACAGATCTTGGCTCTTAAGTTGTTTTCAAATTTTCCTCTTGGGAGAGGTGAAAATTTGAATCGGGTCATTGGAAATAATAGAGTGGGAATTCCAATTGTAGACAACAGAGTGGCAGACAAAAAGAGTGGCTTTGGAAAATGGTCTAGAGACCGTGGTTAAGTGGGTTGAAAGACCCACACAAAACTTTAAAATGAAGGCCCAAAGTGGTAAGATGGCTGTCTCTGGTCCAGTGGTCTTCTGTGGTCTAGAGCATGGGTTAAGGAAGAATGGGCCACGAAATGAACGACCCAGATATAATGGCTCAAAAACAGCAAGCCCTTCTTCACCTGATGTTGGGTTTGGGAGTTAAGAGAAGAGTCAACAAGGGAAGGTTTCAATCAATTGGAAGCACATATCCCCTGTTTCAAATCCAAATTGGTCATCTAGGGTCATGTAATGAAGTGTAGGAATTTCAAGAATAATTTTAAGTTATCTTTGAACCTTGAAGAGGAGATTTCTAGGATTATAAGGGTTGGAGTAGCTTTGGGTTTGGATTTTGATGGCAAGAAAGTGGGGTTAGCTGCTGTTTTTGCTGAAGTTAAGAGGAAATTGAAGTTGGATGGCTTGAGAGAGCTGAAAGTTCAGTAGTTTTTTTTTTTTTTTGGGGTGGAGTTGTTTTGGTTTCTTTTTCAAAAGACAAGGTCAAAGAAAGCTTCGTATAGGGAAGGGGATTTTGTAACCTGGGATGTGTTCTGATGTTTGTGTCTATGGTGCTATTTACGCTTGTTTTTGGGTTGCCTTTTGTTGATTGCAGCAGTAGCAGAGTGTTTCTGTTGGGTGCTGTTATGTTTCGTGATGTAGCGGAAGCTCTGTCGAGAAAAACCTGCGTAAAACGATTAGAAACAACCTACTAAAGTTCCGTTGATTTGCGCACAAATACCGGAAAGTTAGGCTTCAATTCGTTGATTCACGATGAATACCGAAATTGGAATAATTAGAGAAAACTCTAAAATTTTATAAATCAAAAACTGAATGGCCAATTCGGCCTACATCATTATTTAAAGCAAAATAAATCCTAAACCTAATCGAATTCCTTGGAAAGCAAGAAAAACGACTTAAAAACGGAAATTTACCAAAAAAGGCAAAAACGAAATTAAAGCAAAAACTAATTCTACTGAGAATCCTAAACACTCCAGAATTGACGGAAGTCGATTCGGAATTGGGAAACTCAAATTATTGCGAAAAAGAAAGTTTCCTAAAACGGCAAAAATTGCAACTTCAAGGCCTAAACGACGGAATTTGCCTAAAAAAGGACGTGCTTACGCAGCAAAGCTACGTAGTAGTTCCGGAAACGCCGAAACGCATCAGCTGTCAAAATTTCAAATCATTCTGATTCCGCCGCCCGGGTTTAGCCTTACTTGGTTTGTTTCAAATCCCACCCCTCCAAATAATCTAATGCCAGTTGATCCGCCGCATCATTCTCCCCAGGTTGGAGAAAATTCGTCCTCGAATTTATCGCGGTGTCATCATCAGAGGAGTCGCCATGGAAAGGAATCAAATGCTTGACATTGAAGACATTATGAGTTCTAATATGGCTGGGTAGTTTCAGGCGATACGCATTTGGATTAATTTTTTCCACAATTTCCAGCGGGCCTATCTTCTTAGCAGCAAGTTTGTTATACTCCCCCACAGCAAACCTGTCCTTTGTGAGGACTGCCCACACAAAATCGCCCACCTCAAACTCCAAATGACGCCTTTTCTTATCCGCGGCCAGCTTGTATTTCTCTACCGATTGCAACAAATTTTCTTGCACCTGCTTATGAACCTCATGTAACCCTTGAACGAAATCTTCAGCTTTCCCATGAACTCTAGTCTTGCTAGGTAGAGGAATCAGGTCTATAGGGCTTCGAGGAACCAGTGAGTACACGACCTGAAAAGGACTGAAGCCGGTACTCCTATTGACAGCATGGTTGTGGGCAAATTCGGCTTGGCTCAACTTCAGATCCCATGACCGAACATTTTCTCCTACCAGACATCTCAGTAAATCTCCGAGCGCTCGGTTCACCACCTCCGTCTGCCCATCAGTTTGCGGGTGATATGCACTGCTAAAATCCAACCTTGTATTGACCATCTTCCAAAGGCTCCGCCAAAAGTGACTGAGGAATCGAGTGTCCCGGTCAGAAACAATTGACGAAGGTAAACCATGAAGGCGATAAATCTCTCGGAAGAACAATTGGGCGACCTTGACAGCATCAGTAGTTTTTTTGCACGGGATAAAATGAACCATCTTGGAAAATCGGTCAACCACTACATAGATGGAATCACATCCACGTTGGGTTCTAGGCATTCCCAAAACAAAATCCATGCTCAAGTCCGTCCATGGTTGAGTAGGAATCGGTAATGGCCTGTACAAACCAGCATTAGTCGCTTTCCCTTTGGACACTTGACAAATCCGACAACGTTCCACATATCTCTCTACTTCCTTCCGAATTGTTGGCCAAAAGTACGATGCCTTAACTAACTGAAGCGTGCGATCTCTGCCCACGTGACCCTCCCCATGTATTTCCGTAATAATTTGCAGACGCAAACTACACTCGGGAATACAAAGTTGATTTCCCCAAAACAAGAACCCATCTTCCAATACAAATTCTGAATTTTTTTTCTCTCGAACAGCAACCATTATCTCTGAAAAGTGTGGATCTGAATCATATAATTCACGAAAAGAGTTAAAACCTGGAACCTGGACAACCATTGTTGATAACAGATTGACTCTTCGACTCAGGGCATCAGCCACCCGGTTCGTAACACCTGCTTTGTGCTTCAGGACGAATGTAAATTGTTGAAGGTAAGCTGACCATGAAGCATGCTGGGAAGAAATTTTTTCTTGACTGTGGATATGTCTCAATGAATCATGATCGGTGTATAGAATGAATTCTCGGTGGAATAAGTAATGCCGCCAATGTTTCACCGCTTGGACCACAGCATAGAATTCTATGTCATATGTGTTATAACGTACTCGAGATCCCGACAGTTTCTCACTGAAATATGCCACCGGTTTCCCACCTTGACTCAAAACAGCTCCGATGCCCACCTTGGAAGCATCGCTATGCAGCTCGAACGGTTGAGAAAAATCTGGTAGAACGAGTATAGGGGCTGTTGTCAATTTCTCTTTGATTTGCTGAAAACCTTCTTCAGCTTCGGTCGTCCACTGAAACTTGACTCCTTTCATACACTCAGTGACAGGTGCCATAATGCTACTAAAGTGCGGGATGAACCGGCGGTAGAATGATGCCAATCCATGGAAACTCCGTACCTCAGTAATTGTTTTCGGTTGCGGCCACTGCCTCACTGCCTCTATTTTGGACTCATCCACCTGTAGACCCTCTCCAGAAATAACATATCCCAAAAATAACACCTTTGGTGTCATAAAAACGCACTTCTTGGCTGCAGCAACAAATTTTTCTCTACGCAACACACATAACACTTCCCGAATGTGCTGAAGATGCAGCTCGGGGTTTGCACTGTAAATTAAGATATCATTGAAGTAAACAACAACAAACTTACCGATAAATGGTCGAAGGGCTTGGTTCATCACTCTCATGAAGGTGCGAGGCGCGTTTGACAACCCAAATGGCATGACTAGCCATTCATATAACCCCTCTCGCGTCTTGAACGCTGTCTTCCATTCATCCCCAGGTCGAATACGAATCTGATGATACCCACTCTTCAGGTCCAATTTGGTGAACTCATGTGCCCCGCTCAATTGATCTAACAAATCATCTAGTCTCGGAATTGGAAAGCGATACCTTACTGTGATCTTATTAATTGCGCGACTGTCGACACACATCCTCCATGTTCCATCTTTCTTGGGAATTAACAAGGCGGGAACAGCACATGGACTTAGACTCTCACGGATATGCCCCTTTGACTGAAGCTCCTCAACCTGCCTTCGTAACTCTTCGTGCTCAGTGGGACTCATTCTGTAATGTGGTTTGTTTGGCAACATAGCTCCTGGCTCTAGGTCGATATGATGTTGAATGTCACGTAGAGGTGGTAGTCCTTCAGGTAATTCTTCCGGAAACACATCAGCAAACTCCGAAATCAGAGGAGCTGCCGCACTAGGAACCTCCATATCAGCCTGTGTTTCTTTTCCCATTAACACATACACCGTTTCTACTTCCTTTATCTCCAACTCGAATTTTGCATATGATAACAGGTTAGTAGTATCGCTATGCGCCTTAATCTTCTCAGATGGTTTGCTCGGTAGTAGCACAATTTTTTTTTTCATGGAAAACGAAAGAATAGGTATTCTTAAACCCATCATGATACACTTTTCTGTCATATTGCCACGGCCTCCCTAGCAGTAAGTGACATGCATCCATGTCCACCACATCACACCACATCTGATCCTTGTAGTTGGTTCCCATCGAAAACGAAATTAGCGCCCGCTGTGATACAGTCACCTCGCCCCCCTTTTGCAGCCAAGCTAGTATATATGGTTTTGGATGTTTTTCTGTCGTCACCCCTAACTTTCGTACCGCTTCGACTGACACAATATTCTCACAACTCCCCCCGTCTATGACAAATCGACACACCTTACCAAGGATGGTACAAGTAGACTGAAATATGTTATTTCGCAGCCACTCTCCTTCTCCAGTTCTCGGTGCCAAGCAGGTACGTCGCACCATCAACATCGTTCCGGTGTCACCATCTACCAGTTCTTCACTCACTTCCTCCGCTCCTGATTGTGGTTCTTCAATTATTTCCGCATCTTCCTCATTAAATTCTGCCGGGTCAATAAATAATACCCTCTTTGCTGGTCTTGGACACTCAGACAGCCTGTGACCCGTTTCTCCACATCCAAAACACCGAAATCCGCCAGTGGTTGCCCTGGGAGTTTGAACGTTGTTTGTCGGGTTCCGTGGACCAGTATATGAACCACTGCTAGCACTAACACCTGGTCGACTTCCAGTATTTTCACTGGAACTACTTGCTCTGTTTCGACTGCTCATTCCTCCTCCGAAATTCAGCGTCTGTCCACTATTAGATTTTCGCGACAATGTCTTCTCCAATTGTAAAGCCCCCTGATGCGCCTCAGTTACTGTCACGGGATCGAAAAGATTAACCATATCAAGGATTTGTGTGTACGCAACCCACCACAGTAGCGCGACACCAACTGATCTTGTGTCTCCTCTATATCGTTTCGCACCAACAATTCATAGAACTCGGTTGTATATTCATCAACAGACCTCATACCTTGACGCAGATTCTGCAACCTCTGGTACATCAATCTCGTAAAATTGTGAGGTAGAAACTCTTTACGCAACTTTTGTTTCATCTTCTCCCAATCAGAAAGTTTGGGTTTTCCAGCGCGATTCCTAGCGAGTTTAAATTGTTGCCACCAAGCCGCGGCTCTACCCCGAAACCTCGTGGCCACCAATGCCACCCTCTCATTCGCAGGAACTCTTTTGAATTCCAGAATCTCGTCAGCGATTCCAATCCATTCCAGAAACTCTTCTGGCTGCATGCTTCCACGGAATTCCGGAACCTCAGTCCGCATCCCTGACTCCCATCGCCTGACATCTTCAGTTCTATCATCAACCCTGTCATCAGTTATAGGCGCTCTCTGTCGACGTCGTGGTTGCGGATCCTCTTCCACTTCGTCACTACTTGTCTCAGGATGTAAGGCCTGAAACGGGTTTTGGTTGGCTCTTGACGCCGCAAGTTGCGCCGTTAATTGCTCCACCTGTCGCTCCAACTGTATCACACGGTCACGTTCGATGGCTAGGTCTACAGGAATCTGGTCTGGTCGTCTTCTCGGCGGCATGATGATGTCGTCCCGAACGAACACGGCTCTGATACCAACTGATGTAGCGGAAGCTCTGTCGAGAAAAACCTGCGTAAAACGATTAGAAACAACCTACTAAAGTTCCGTTGATTTGCGCACAAATACCGGAAAGTTAGGCTTCAATTCGTTGATTCACGATGAATACCGAAATTGGAATAATTAGAGAAAACTCTAAAATTTTATAAATCAAAAGCTGAATGGCCAATTCGGCCTACATCATTATTTAAAGCAAAATAAATCCTAAACCTAATCGAATTCCTTGGAAAGCAAGAAAAACGACTTAAAAACGGAAATTTACCAAAAAAAGGCAAAAACGAAATTAAAGCAAAAACTAATTCTACTGAGAATCCTAAACACTCCAGAATTGACAGAAGTCGATTCAGAATTGGGAAACTCAAATTATTGCGAAAAAGAAAGTTTCCTAAAACGGCAAAAATTGCAACTTCAAGGCCTAAACGACGAAATTTGCCTAAAAAAGGACTTGCTTACGCAGCGAAGCTGCGTAGCAGTTCCGGAAACGCCGAAACGCATAAGCTGTCAAAATTTCAAATCATTCTGATTTCGCCGCCCGGGTTTAGCCTTACTTGGTTTGTTTTAAATCCCACCCCTCCAAATAATCTAATGCCAGTTGATCCGCCGCATCATTTCGTTTCTTTTTGTAATCAGGGATGTATTCTGATGTTGGGTCTAGGGTGTTGTTTGGTTTCTTTTGGGCTGCCTCTGTTGGCTTTTGTTGTGGTAGTGTGTTTTTCCTGTAGTAAGGGTTTGGTCTGGCTGTGGGTGGTGTGTTTTGTTCTTTCCCTTTGTGGGGTGCTTTGTTGTTGGCTCACCGGCCTTTCATAAAACATGCTGTTCAAAAAAAAAAAAAAAAAAATTTTTTATTTTTCTTTCACTTAATCATGTATATGTTGTAAATCAAAGAATAATAAATAACAAATAAATAAAAGAGATGAGAAATAAAGCGAGAGAAAAGTGAAACACGAGAGAGAAGATATTGTTTTTGTATATAAACTTCAGCTGAACAACAAAACATTTACAAAAGAAAACCATATATATAGGCAAACAAATATAGGGGTCTTTATTGTAATTTCCCTATGTATTGATTGTTGTTTCAAGTTCAACCACACAACATTGCCGCCTCACTTAATTTACCACTATCCCACATATTAGAGACATGTGTCCCGTTTGCATATTTGGTTTACTTAGCGGCCAAGTATTAGACAAGTTAAGGAAAGTCATTTATCATAACACTCCCCCTTGGCTTTTCACTACTTGTATTTTAATTTGTTAGGTAAAACCCAGTGGGATAAAAAACCTCGAAAAATATATACAATTATTTTCTGGATCTTATGGTGTTGGACATTCTAAAAACTGTCTTGTTAAAAACTTTGTCAGGACAATCTAATGAGATAAAACCTGATAAAAGGGAAAAAGAGTATAGTGTACATATGTCTAGAATTTATTGTTTGCTTCAAACATTTCTTACATTTATACTTTGCTAAAGAAAACCCAGTAGGATAAAAACCTGAACAAAGATATTCATTAATCTTGTCGGATCAAAGTAATATTTATGGTGACCTTCTAGATCAAAGTAACATATATACGATGATTGGCAAGATCAAAACAATAATTACAATGATATTTTTGATTAAGATAACACATATACAGTGATCCACTTGATTAATGTAATATTCATGATGATCTTTAAGAATCAAAAGATTTTTGGGTGTGCTTAGATAATTGCCTCATTAAAACCTTATCAGGAAAACCCAATGGGACAAAAATCTGATTGGAAGAAAAAGAGTACAATGCACATATACCCCAATATAGTTAATATACTTCATTTAATATGCCCCCCCTAATGGGATGCTCCCCCTAATAAAAGTTCTTTTAAAGCAATCTGCTAGATTGCTCATGAAATTACATCATAAATGATTGGAGGGAGTATAAGTAAAGACTTGCTTCATGGAGTAATACCCATATGGAATCTTTTTGGAATCTTTTTAGAATCTTTTTTAGAATCTTTTCAACATATTCTGATTGATGTACAAATATTTCATTTGATCTATGCTCGACCTTCAGGTTGAGACAATATTTCCTTTCCCATGTCTTTCATTTTTAAACTTATTTACCAAAAATTCAAGAGTTTTCAAGAGCTCTCTGGGAGCTTCAATTTAATTCATATCATCAACATATGTTGTGAATATAGTAAATCCGGATTCTGATTTCTTTATGAAGACACATGGGTATATAATATAATTATTATACCCTTATTTTATCATATCTTCATTGAGACAGTTATACCACGTCCATCCAGATTGTTTTTAATCCATATAAGGATTTTTGTATGTTCATTAAATACAGATTAATTATGAGATCTCGATTTACATGCTTCTAGCATTTTAAATCCTTTTGGGATTATAAATATCCGCATTTAGTTAATCATATAGATAAATGATTACTACATCTAGAGGACGTATTTCAAGCCTTGTAAAAGCAGCTAATTTTATCAAAAATTTGAAATGTAATTGTATTCGTCACTATTGAATACCAAGTTTATGTGAAAAACTTTGTACTACGAGTCGTGCCTCATATCTCACGATCTCGTTTTTCTCATTACGTTTTCCGTATAAAAAAAACCCATTAGTATTCAACTAGTTTGACATCTCCAGGTGTCTGGAGTACTATTGGTCTAAATACTTTATGTTTGGCATATGAAGTCAATTCTTCTTGAATTGCTTCTTTTCATTTAGGCCAATCATGTCTTTTGTATACAATCATTGATATTATGAATATCATAATTATCATTTATAATTACAGTAGCGCTACTGTGTATAAAAATACATCATCAATGATTGTTTTTTTATTATTCCACATTTATCTTATATGGTTTATAGAAATTTTCTTAATTTCAATATACTTGAATCTCTGTTGAGATTTCTTCCATTTCAGTGGATTTAGTCGCTATATAAACTTTATAGAAATTTTCTTAATTTCAATATAGTTGTATCTCTATGGAGATTCCTTTCCATTTCAATGGATTTAGTTATTTAATAGACTCGTACAGAAATTTTCTAAATTTCAATATACTTGTATCTTTGTTAAGATTTCTTCCATTTAAGTGAATTTAGTCATTTCAATGACTTGTGTCTCTTTAGATATATCACACTCTTACAAAGTTGATTTAGAGAAAGTGGATTTATTTATAACTCGAGTTTTGTTTACTTTTGGATCCTGATAATAATACCTTTAAAAAAGGTTCATAAGCTTATAATATGCATCAAATGATTTATTTGTTGTCATTTACTCTAATCATTCTTTAAGAACAATCACCCGGCCAAGGTTTATGAGATGACAACTTATAAAATCTTATTACCTTTAATATATCAGATAACAGATTAATAATTATCCGATGATCAATTATCATTCGTATTTGAGTGATATGAAGATTGAAATGAGACACATTTATCTATAGAGAGAACCGAACTGGTATCTTTATTTATATAAGAGTAATTTTTCATTCACTCTTTTCTTCTGGAGAAACTTTCCATTTGGAAATTAATCAATATAATAATATACAGATTGTGTGTAGAAATATAAACTTATCAGAAGTTTAAATGATCTAATTGGAAGATTGATCAAAATCAATATTAAACTCATAATGATATAGAATTCTTATCTTAGATCATGCTAAAGATGCAATAGAGAGATATACTACACAATCAAAGATCTTAAAAAAGTGAGCAATTCAATGACCAATTACAAGTTGTAATGGTAAATATCGATGATAGGTAGTGAGTCATAGATGAATGCATCAACATGTAATATAGAATGTCCCATATAGATATCGGTAATTGTATTGAAATAATAAAGTTCTTGTAATTACTTGGAGACGTTTGATAAACGATTCCATTGATCCATTCTGATTATGAGTACATGTGAAAAGCTGAATGTTGAACATCAATCTCAACTGGAGACGTTTGATAATACACAAACATGTGACCATGACGTAGATGCATCAATCAGTACCATAAAATAATGGAAGGATTCATTTGGTGGATGACTATATCCACATATACCCCCTTGAATAAGATGGTTTATTTGGTGGATGAACATATTCACATACAACCCATTTTTGATCAGTGATATAATTCAGATTATAAATCACACAGTTTTTCTATAATGAGTTTCTGGCCTGAATCATGCATAGATATTCAACATTTTTTTTTTTCCATAGTTTTAATATGACATTAATAAAGTTATATGCCTTTCATCTAAGTAGATTTCTTTATGTTCTCCTTGAATGATATAAAGTATCATTGATACACAATTTAATACCATCTGGTAATAAGATCGTGGCTCTTTTAGAGCCTTTAATCAGATCCGCTAGATTTGATCTGGTATTAACTTAAAATGCCCTTGAACTAAGCATATTTCTTTATGTTCTGCTTGAATAATATCAAATATCATTGATACATAATTTAGTATTGTTTGATAACAATATCGTGGCTCTTCCAGAACTTTCTATTAGATCCGTTGGACCTGATACGATATTATCATTTGCTCTCAGCAAAGTCAAATCCATAAAATTTAGTACTGTTTGATAACAATATCGTGGCTCTTCCCGAGCTTTCTATCAGATCCGTTGGATTTGATACAGTATTAACATTTGCTCTCAGCAAAGTCAAATCCATAAAATATTTCCGACTCCGCAGAATTATATGTGTTGTTTCACTCTGGGCAAAACATATATTTTTTCTAATGGAAATTTTATGGACATTATTTGTAATGTCATTTTATATCTCATCTGAAATGATAATAATTCCGCATAATTGTATGAGTCGTTGCACTATTATCATTGCATGTATATATTTAATTATCTCATCCATATAGCAATCATGTCCTGTATCCATGCTTTCAATTTTACAACATATATATATATATATATATGGTCCCGTTCCTATCAGGACATCCTTATATAACTTTATCAAGATATTGAATGTGAGCCACTCAATTATAAAAGTGATTTGACAAGTGCATACATACCAAGTCAAAGTATGTAAAATGAGTAGCTCACATTCAATGTCCTTATATAATTATATCAGGACATCCTTATAGGAAAATTTTCGTATATATATACATAACACAATTAGTACAAATATGGAATATCAATAAGTGAAACAAGAGAGAGAATAGTACAAACTTGGATGCTCAGTTCGAGGTGTATATCTCTCTGCAAAAACTTCTGATCAACAATATAACCAACCAGATTGTAGAAACAGGAGTTAATAATGTTTTAACAAAATTTCAACTCGATCGGACCACAGATCTAAGAGATATCACTCTTCGATGAAATCTGCTCAAAACTGGACTTTTTTACCCTATTTTCTGCCCAACCCTGTTCGGAACTACAGAAATCACCATAGGGAATTCCGATTGATAATCCCATCGTCAAATTCAAGAACCATAAGAGTATAGTGTGCTGACTAAATTTCAGCTCAATCCGATCTTAGACGAGGGAGATATCAAAGTTTGATCAAGATTGCGTAATGATGTTCTTCACACAATTTTTGCACACACACATCTCTTTTCTTCTCTTTTCTAGTAAAATATTTCCAATTTTATTATACATGATATTAGAATCTTAAATCATTTTTATGATACTCACAACATCCTGTTGGATGTGTAGATCCTTCTTTGAATATTGCTCTTCATGAGCATCAAACACGAATGAAATGGATAAACTATTATTTCCAGTTTCATTATACATAAGAATCTTAAATCATTTTTATGATACTCACAATGTCATGTTGGGTGTATAGATCCTTTTTCTCATATGAATGATATGTAAACATACCACTTCACATACATGAGATAAAATAAAATCATGGATCATATTAATTTTTCGAATTCTCGGTTCGACCACGAACTGTAAGTTCATATATAAAATTCAGAAAACTTCAGATTCTGAATGGATTTGAAATCCCAGCTTCCAAATAATAAATTATGGAATTCCCGTATATAACACTGGATCCAGAACTTCAGGTTCTCATCGGTTTTCAAAATCGTGCAAACTTAAATATCATAATTCCAGAAATTTTAAGTTCTGGTCAGTCGGTCTAGCCAATCTCATATATTGCATAAAAATAAATACTGGATATTTAAACAGTTTATATGGAGACACAACATAAGCCAGTCCTGAGACACGACATGAGCCAGTCTCGAGACATAGCATAAGCCGGTATCAAATATTGCATAAAAATAAATACTTAATATTTAAACAGTTTATATGGAGACACATCATAAGCCAGTCTTGAGACACGACATGAGCCAGTCCCGAGACATAGCATAAGTCAGTCTCATATATTGTATAAAAATAAATACTGAATATTTAAACAGTTCCAGGATGCTGAGCTCACCTGTTATGTGCATAAAAATGGATGCAAATATTTAACAATATAAATAAATCCAGAACTATATATAGATGATCCACTGACGGCATAAACCATCTTATATATGGAACTATAAATAGATCAAGAATATTGAGATGTAAGTAAATCACCCATCAGAGGATCCTTTTTACTTACACACATGAATATCGAGCCATAAGTAAATCACTCACTTAGAGATACTTTTTACTTACATACGATCGTGCTGATAACGTGTTGTAAATCAAAAAATAATAAATAACAAATAACAAATAACAAATAAATAAAAGAGATGAGAAATAAAGTGAGAGAAAAGTGAAAGACGAGAGAGAAGATGTTGGTTTTTGTATATAAGCTTCAGCTGAACAACAAAACATTTACAAGAGAAAGCCATATATATAGGCAAACAAATATAGGGGTCTTTACTGTAACTTCCCTATGTATTGATTGTTGTTTCAAGTTCAACCACATGACATTGCAGCCTCACTTAATGGAATCAAATCAGCTGTCAAATTTTGGTGTCCCAATTTGTGTCCAACCAACCAAATTGGGACATGTGTGCATATTTATGGAAGCAGTTAAAAAAATAATAATTAAATATATACACATGTCCCAATTTGATTGGTTAGACACAAATAGAGACACCAAAATTTGAAAGTTGATTTGAGTCCTCACTTAATTTACCACTATCCCACATATTAGAGACATGTGTCCCACTTGCATATTTGGTTTACTTAGTGGCCAAGTATTAGACAAGTTATGGAAAGCCATTTTATCATAACAGTTTAATCTTTTATCATTTAGGAAGCACGGATACTCCATTTGGTGGAGATAACTCGTATCGAACTTGTATCCGGTTCAGATACTCCACAAATACTTCAGGATACGTATCCGATACACCAAATGGCGTATCCGTTGACTTGGCGGATACTTGACGGATACTTGAAGGATACTTGGGGGATACATTAAGGATACTTTTGGGGCAATATTATAATTATTTTAGTATAAAACGTGGTCAAATTATAATTTTAAAAATTTAGGTGTCAAAATGAAATTGTAAAGAAATTTTGGTTTTGATTCCATTGACATGGAGAATAACGGAATACATGATATTGAAAACCTTTCTCTTGATAAATAAGAGTTAGAGGCTGAATTATCTAGATCCTTTAACAATATGAATGATGATTGATGATAGTGAAGTTAATTAGGAATTTAGAATATGTTTTATGAGTTTTTTTTTTATTAATTTTTTTATTTTTTTTTATGTATTATTTATATTTTATAATGTGTTATGGGCTTTATGGCTTATGTGACATATGTTTTATTTGGATTTTGTAATATGTTAAAACTTATGTGACATATTTAATTTAGATCATGTAATATGTTACATTGTTATTACTTATATAGATATATGACATGTTTTATTTGGATTCTGAATATATTTTGATTTTGAATGAATTATCAAATATGTTTTCATATATTATTATTTTAAAAAATATATAAATATATAAATATATAAATATATATTATTTTAATCGACGTATCCTGCCGTATCCGTATCCTAGTTTTTGAAGATTTACCGTATCCCCGTATCATGCCTATCCGTATCTGTATCCGTGCTACCTAGTTTATCATATGATTATATAATAGATCAATCATTGAACAAGATAATAAACTATTAGAGAAGAATACAGAAGATGAGGTTGACTAAGTGATTTGCTCATTATACATAAATCATGAGGTTGTGGGTTCGAGTTTATCCACCTCTTTAAATCCCGAATTTCAATAAAATAAAAAAAAACAAAAAAAAAAAAACTAATTAGTAATCAAAGTTGTAAAAACTTCAAATACATTGTATATAGTTGAATCAAAGCCCGCATATTGTGAATGTTGTCTAGCTAGAAAAATAATTCAATATGTTATGATGTCCTCCAATAATTGCATAGCATTATTGACACCATTTAATCATAGAACTAGAGATGCCCCAGCAACTGCACATTTGTCCAACAGGAGAAAATCTTGCAGGACAATAATTGATTGCCAATTTTGAGTTCTGTTAAGTAGAGATGTTTTCAACAAGCTTTGAGTTCCACCTATCAAACATGATTTTCAATTTTTTGAGTGAGTTAGCTCAGTTGATCTTTGTTTTCTGGTCATGGTGGTGTGATGGACTCACCAGCAGAGTCATACCAACCCTTGTGGCTGCAACACTCCTTGCCATTTCTTTGTATGCTTGGTTGATCAAGAAACCATTTACAAGTGTTCCACCGTTGCCACCAGGTCCACCAGGCTTGCCTTTGCTTGAAAACCTTCCTTTTCTCGAACCCAATCTCCATTTTTACTTCGCAAAACTCTCTGAAATTTATGGACCGATCATGAAACTTCAACTGGGTAGAAAACTTTGTGTTGTGACAGGCTCACCTTCAATAGCAAAACAGGTCCTCAAAGACTACGATGCAATTTTTTCCAACCGTGATCCTACAGTTGCTGCAAAAGCCAGCACATATGGCGGAGACATTGCATGGAGTCCTAATGGTCCTGAGTGGCGTAAGTTGCGTAAGATTTTAATTCAGGAAATGATGAGCAAGACAAGCCTTCATGCTTGTCACACATTTCGTAGAGAAGTCCGAAAAATGGTGAAGGAAGTGTATGCAAAGGCTGGATCACCTATCAATATTGGAGAGCAAATGTTCCTAACTATACTCAATGTGATAATGCGCATGACATGTGTTGCTTCATTGAATGAGGAGGATAGTATTAGAATTGGGATTTTTGTTTAGGCAAGTGGTGGATGAATTTGTTCACTTGTGGGGAGCACCAAACGTTTCTGATCTTTTCCCTGTCCTTGCTCGGTTTGATTTAGAAGGAGTTGAATCGAAAGTGAAGAAGCTTTCATCGTGGTTCGATAAGATGTTTGAGTCCTTGATTGATAGTCGAACAAAAGATCATCAAGCTGGAGGATAGAACAAGAAGGAGGAGAAAGGAATCGAGAAGGACTTTCTTGAGATCTTGTTGGATGATAAAACATCACTATCCATGAACCAAGTCAAGGCTTTGCTTCTGGTACATTAATTGCATACATACATCCCTCTTTTTTTATTTTCTTTCATTGAGATTGAATTCTGACTCAAAAAGGTTCTAAAATGAATTTATTAGTTTCTTATCCCCAATTAAATTTTGAGTTATATATATCAACATGCAGGACACTTTTCTGGGGGGTACACATGCAACTTCAACAACAATAGAGTGGCTAATGGCAGAATTGCTACAACATCCCGAGATAATGCGAAAAGCCAGCAAAGAACTAGAGGAAGTAGTCGGCAAAGACAACATTGTGGAAGAATTTCATATCTCAAAACTACATTACTTGGATGCAATACTAAAAGACACTTCGATTGCACCCAGCATTGCCACTATTAGTCCCAAGAAGTCGATGTACAACACAAACTATCTCTGAATACACCATCCCAAAAGGTTCTAGAGTTTTGTTCAATGTCTGGGCGATGCAAAGGGACCCTGAGGCATGGGAAAATCCACTGGAGTTCCAACCTGAGAGATTCATGAGAGATGCTGGAAAAGGTGAGTATAAAGGAAACAATTACAATTTTCTTCCATTTGGTTCAGGGAGGAGGATTTGTCCTGGAATTTCTCTTGCAGAGAAAATGATCCTTTATGTTGTGTCTACCTTGTTGCATTCTTTTGAATGGAATATACCACAAGGAACAACACTTGATTTATCTGAGAAGTTTGGACTTGTTACCAAGATGCAAGAACCACTGTTTGCCATACCAATCGCAAAGTACTCTTCTTCCGACCACTGAGTGTGGTTCAGGATTTAGTTTTGGTCTCTCTAGGTGAACAATGCTTGCGTGAAACACATAATTCAAAGAAAATTGATGCAGGAGATATTATTGGAGATTTTCTAGAAAACTTTTTATTTAAAAAACGTTCTTGTAATTAATACATGTTATTTTATTTCCTTTTAGTTTATATGTAATTAGGTTATTAATTAATTTATTATTTGATTTTTAAATCAAATCCAATTTCCTTTTTAGATAGGTTTTTAATGTTTTTGAATTCTTCTGATTTTTATGTGATTTGATTTCTTTTTCATTTAAGATTCTTTTCCTTTTGTTTAGGATTTTCTTGTTAGTCAATTTTTGCAATTCTATTTAAGTAGATTGCATTAGGGTTTGAAAGACAACTTTTGATTAAATAAAATTCAGAGATGTTTCTCAACTATCCAATTACATTATCCTTCGTGCGCGAAGTCGATTATCGTATTTGAAGCCTAATAATCTGGTATTCGTGCGCGAATCAACGGAGCGTTAGTAGGGTTTGTTTCTGGTATTCGTTCGCAAATCAACGGATCCGAATCGTTTATCCTTTCTTTTATCGATTGTTGTTGTGTTGAATCTTCTGCTGCATCAGGTTGGTATTAGAGCTAGGTTCGTTCTGTTTCGCCGTCATGCCACCAAAGAGGCATACGAACTCGAAACCTCGTGAGAACCAAATTGATGAAGTCTACGAGCGTGATGTGATTGCACAACTTCGGCAACAAGTAGGGATGTTGACGCAGCAGATTGTAGCGCTAACGGCTCAAAAATGGAGACCGAATCCACAAGAGGCGGAGGAGGAATCCAACGGTGACGAGGCTTTGTTTATCCTCATTCAACATAGACAGGGAGGTTTGACAAGTGACGAATCGAGGTGTTGGGAGTCAAGTCTGTTTGTGGAATCCGAAGAGGATATCTAGGAACAGTTTATTGATTTTGAAGGCGGACCAATTTTTGATGAAGAGGAATCCGATGAAGACTCGGATAGCTATGAGAACATGTTGTCTGACGAGTACAGCTCTTAGGGATTGACATCGTTTCATCATCGTGAGGGGGTGATGAACCTTCGAATTCGAGGACGAATTCCTTCCAACCCGGAGAGAATGATGCGGATTAGCCCAAGGCAAAAAGGCAATTGGTGAGATGGTCTGTGGCAACAGAGGAGCAAATTTCGGGGGTATCTTTGTGGGCAAACGGACTCAAAATCAAAATTATTATATGTTTCCAAAAAGCCGAGCCCTACAAATGTTATGAAGACTTCATTTTCAATAACGGGCTAAAAAATATCCGAATTTGGCTATTAAATTTCGTGCGCGCCAAGACAACTATTGCTTTAATTATTGTTTCCAATTATCGTCATGATTCGATACGAATATTTTATTTCCTTTTATTTTATATGTAATTAGGTTATTAGTTATTTTATGATTTGGTTTTATTAAATCAAATCCTATTTCCTTATTAGATAGATTTTTTATTTTAAAATTATTAGGAGATTTAATATCTTTTTTTAATCTGGGATTGTTTCCCGATTTCGTGGAGTTGTTTTAGGAGTCTTAAGAGATTAGTTTCTCTATTTATTTGGTTGTAATCGCTTTGCGATATTCAGAGTTGAATAAAATTAAAAGCTTCTTGAGTAGTTTAAACTCAATTTATCTCTTTTTTTTGAAATACTGTGGGATTACAGAAAAATAGAAACCTTTGTGTGTTTGAATGAGTGTGAGTTCCGTTCCAATCTGCATCACAAATCCTTGAGAGTGAGGACACCTGCATGAAATCCAAATTGGACGGTATCGCTATAAGGTGGGTGGGCCTTAATAGTTAGTGAAGTCATGCATCTGCAATAATCAATCTTCTTTGTTGTATTGTACTTTAATCAGTTAGTGAAGTCTCATCACTCGATCTCTTGCTACTGGAATAATCTATCATCATCTACCCTACTTTATCGTTCTTCTGGTGTTGTGATGTAATAAAAGTGTCGGTGTGTGTATTTCCATGGTCTTTGAGAACTTGTTTTGTTAATGAAAGGTGAGCTTTTCACAGCACAAACTTTTCTAGACCAAGGATTCTCAACTGAGCTCCTTCTCTCCTCAACTATGCTAAACTTTTGAGGATCTGTTAACACATGTATATAAACAAAAGTAATGGACGGTCTAGATTTATATCCATTGTTACTGTTTTCCTTTTTCATATCTAAACGGTTAATAAACCTCACAATTTTGCTAGCCAGAGACCTCACGGCTCACACACTCCAAGCTCAAGTGAGAAAAAGAAAACTCATCAATTCAAAAGTACATTCCACTCAAAGCAAAACCCACCTATAATATAATGGGTGTCAAATCTTCTTTTCTACCTCTAAAAATCACCACCGCATTTTCATTATTCAATTCTTAAACCAAATAGTCATGTGTTTAAAATATGATTTCTTTTCCGATGTAGATGAATTAAAAATGTGATCTGCCAGACTAACAAAGAAAAATAAAACACCCTCTATCTAAAGCAAAAGGTTTAGGCTTTTAGAAAGTGCTGAATTTTTTTTTCTTTGCCGGTTGTTGGGCTTTATGTTTTGAAGATATTTTTGTGTGTGAAGATTATGAGATCTAATGCATTTTTTTATATATAGGGATTATATGCATTTGTTTTGCTGTGCTATGAAATTTTTATAAAATTTGTGAGTAGTTTAAAATATCCACAATTTTTCTGTAATATATATCTTAATATTTCCGTAATTTAAGAGTACCGATATTGATATGGATACTATAATATCTTTTCCGTAAAATATCTATGAAATATCCGTACATCTTTGCGGTATTTTTGTAAAATATTCATATCGATGAACTTGTAGTGCAACAAATTGATGATATTCTTTAATATTTATCTTCTTTTGTTGTTGTTGTTAATTTGATGTAATATTGTTGAATCAAGATGGTAGCCACACTCATGGGCGGAGATATTTAGAAAGGGTGATGATATTGACACCCATAAATATGATAAGTATATCCATATTTTAATAAAAAATTTAATTACATAAATATCCCAATAGGAATTTACCAATAAAGACAAGTTAGTTTAATTTAAAATAAACCAAAGACTATGTACACCCATTAATTACACCCATAATTTTAACTACTGTATATCACTTTATTAAAAAAAAAAATAATAATAAATAAATAAATAAATAAATAAACCTAAACTAAACTCTAATTAAAAGTTAGATCTGTCTTTAATCTTTATATTGAAACGAATAATCTTTAAGTTAGCCGAATGAGCATGTCTAATTTATTTAAGTTTGAACCAGGTATCTTAAAAAAGTGGACATTGAAAACTTATCCAGGATTGAGTGAACCAAACTTAATGGCGTGTGTTCACTAAATAAGTCATATTTAGAATAACTTTTTGGAAATTGGTTTATGCGTAAGATTTGAACCCTATCGCATCCATTTATCAAGTCATATAATCGAATACATCATACTTCGAATTACATATAATTACATTTAATATATATACCTTATACCAATAAACTTTTTGCCATAATGGATTTTTTAAGATACCTGGTTCAAGTACCAAAAATGTAAATAGGTAAATCTAATATGGTTTTAAAAAGTTTCTCAGATATAATCAAGGTTGCAGGCAGCAGAAACTTTAAGCATCACTGTATATACAGGAGATCAACGGTGGTATGAGAATGTGAAATCTGTTGTAATAGATATCAGCAACTTGACAGAGTTGAGTTCTTATTGTTTTTATTTCACTGAAGCAGAGCTTCTCAAAATTTAAGAATTCTCCAGACTGTGTTTTCGAGCCTGCAGAACTTAAGAATTTATCATTTGTGAAATTTGGTGTGTTAATAACTTAATAGGGTTTATGATGCGGATCATCCCAAGGCAAAAAGGCAATTGGCGAGATGGTCTGTGGCAACAGGGGAGCAAATTTCGGGGGTATCTTCGTGGGGCAAACGGACTCAAAACAACATTATAATATGTTTCCAGAAAGCTCAAGACGAGCCCTACAAATGTTATGAAGACTTCATCTTCAATAACGGGCTACAAAATATCTGAATTTGGCTGTTAAGTTTCGTGCACGCCAAGACAACTGTTGTTTTAATTATTGTTTCTAATTATCATCATGATTCGATATGAATATTTTATTTCCTTTTATTTTATATGTAATTAGGTTATTGATTATTTTATGATTTGGTTTTATTAAATCAAATTCTATTTCCTTATTAGATAGAATTTTAATGTTTTAAAATTATAAGGAGATTTGATATCTTTTTTTTAATCCGGGATTGTTTCCCGATTTCGTGGAGTTGTTTTAGGAGTCTAAGAGATTAGTTTCTCTATTTATTTGGTTGTAATCGCTTGCGATATTTAGATTTGAATGACAAAAAAAAACTTCTTGAATAGTTAACTCAAATATCTCTCTTTTTTTCTGTTTTTCTGTGAAATTATAGATCAAAGAAACCTTTGTGTGTTTGAACGCGTGTGAGTTTCATTCCGGTCTGCATCAGTTTATCAATATATTGTATTAAAATAAAAACATTAATTTAAATACGGGTACTATTGACATTAAGATGGGTGTTTATAGCGATGTTTTGATTTTAAATTTTAGTCGTACTTATAAATATAGGTGTGTTTATCATATTTATGAGTGTCAATATCCGCACCCATTTAGAAACCAGCATAAGCTTGCTTTTTCTATAAAATAAAAAAAAAAGTAAAAATACAAAATGAAGACAATTACAATTGCTATTGCTTGATAATTTATAAAAATAGATTAGTTAGAGTGATATGCTCAATATTTTATTGACACTCAAAAACATTAAAGTTTATTTTGTTTGCTATTTTTTTCAATATTTCCTAGTTGAATCATTTTAAATGTTTGTAGGGGCAAAAATCATTATGTTTTTATTATCTAGATACGTTTTGTTCTTTTTTTGTTTTTTTTTTTTTTTTGTTTTTTTTTTTTTTTGTTTTTGTTGCTCATCACCTCTTAGTAGAGATGGTTGTGTACCATCCTTCCACATTGGTGATTAGGGGTTCGAATCCTACCAAGCGCATTTTAAAAAGCATGTGTGGGGAGTTTTCTTCTGGTTTGTGGTAAATATCATCATTTCCTGAACGAAAATCTTAAGCGACTTGCGCCACTTAGGTCAGGGCCATTAGGGCTCCACGCTATGTCAACTCCTCCATATGTCATATGTGCGGGTTAATATTGCAGCTACAACATAGGGTCACGGTGGGCGGAAATTGCATCCCAGATTCACGGTTGCTAATATCACAACACAAACTTTTTTGGACCCGAATCCTCTGCTGAGCTCCAGTCCTTATAATTAAAGTAATGGACGGTCTAGATTTATATCCACGGTTATTGTTTTCCTTTTTATACCTAAACGGCAACATATTAATAAACTTCGCAATTTTAACAAGAAAACTCAGCAATTAAAAAGTAAGTTCCACCCAAAGCAAAACCCACATGTAAAGCGTGTGATCAAATCTACTTTCCAACCTCAAAAAATCACCACTTCAATTTCATTCAAATCTTGAAGACTTGAACCCAGTAGTCATGTGCTTAAAGTATGGTGTAGTAGATGAAATAATATATAAATGAGATCCCGTAGATTAACAAAGAAAAATAATATATATAAAAAGCTATTTTGTAGACATTATCAACATGAATATCTATTTTCAGTGGCTTTATTAAATATCTATTTTGTAACTTTACTCGGCATGGAAAATAAATATTAAAAAAGTTAAACAATTTATTTGGTTAGAAATAAAATTAAAAATAATAAAATATATAGATAAATCATCAATAAGTTGTATTTTCAACAGAAGCATTGGAGACATATTTTTCAATTGATTGTCTATCAAGTATATTTTTATATCACATAAGAAGCAAATCACTTGACATTATATATTGACATGTCAATATTTATTATGATGCAAGCCATATTTTTACATCGGAGGTATCCCATTTAGTTCAATACCTGATTCTGACTTCTTTGTACGGCATTTTGATCAAAAAGGAATTTCTCAGTACTTGAGAGTGTCTACAAACCGGCTCTATGTCAGCAGAACTTGGACTGTTGCCTCTAGTTCCAATGGCCTCTAAGATATTATTTTTGGTAGGAAGAGCATCCCTCCAACTAAAGATGTGTTCCGTACTTCCATAAGAGACGTAACTGGATCAGATATTTGTTCTTTCTGTGTTAGTAAACTTGAAACTATTGATCATGCAATTTGGGGTTGCATGTTTAATTTGTTCAACCTCTGAAAGACTAGGGATTTTATAAAAGTCTTAATCAAATTAATTAGATTATTGACAGCAATCATTGTTATTCTCTGTGTTGTGTCTGATATAAATTTATATTACAAGAAACTCAAATACAGTGCAACAAAAAAACTAGCAGATTGTAAAGATTCAATATTTGAGCCTTGCGATACTCACAATTTCCTTTAGACAATTTTACTCCCTCTACGAACTGTGCTTAAGGTTGTGAACAATTGTCTCCCAGGATAGAACGAATTTTGTTCTTTAAGTACAGTAGCACTTCAAACTTAAATACTTGAAGAACCGTCGAACGCAATTCAGTGTTTTGTATTCGAAAAATTTAAACATTATTTATTTTATACAGAGAGAACAAGAAATCAAAAAATTGATTTCAAATGGCTAGAGAGCATCCATATTTATAGATATCCTCAAACATTGAAATTCTTGGCCCCTTAAAAAAATATTGAAAAAAAAAAAATGAGAGGTTTTTAGAGAGAGAGGCTCTGACAATGCTGGGATGGATAGAAGACGTGACTTCAGGGAACACTTGCACTCAATTTTCGTGGATAATTTGAATGAGAAGGTGGATCTTCTGTGTCTATGGGGGCTGTTCAAGACTTTCGGAAAAGTGAGAGACATCTATCTTTCAGGGGCGAATAAGGCCAGAAAGAAAGGCTTCGCAACTTTAGATGAAGCAACTCTAGAGAAAGAGATTCGCAACTCTAGAGAAAGAGAAGGGTGGTTGGGAAGACTAAAGGAATGCATGTCTATGGATGGTCGAAAGAAGTCAAAGTTGCTCAGTATGGCTGGAATAGTAAGAGGAATGAAGGAGGTAGAGTGGAGTCGAGAGACAGAACTGAGATGAGGAAACAGGAAGAGTGGGAAACAGATAGAGACAGCATGGGTGGTCATTGGAAGGAACCTGGAGCTACAGCAGGGAGGCTGATGCAGCGGAAAATTCAACACAACAACAATCGATAAAAGAAAGGATAAACGATTCGAATCCGTTGATTCGCGCACGAATACCGGAAACAAACCCTACTAACGCTCCGTTGATTCGAGCACGAATACCGGATTATTAGGCTTCAAATACGATAATCGACTTCGCGCACGAAGGATAATGTAATTGGATAGTTGAGAAACATCTCTGAATTTTATTTAATCAAAAGCTGTCTTTCAAACCCTAATACAATTTACTTAAATAGAATTGCAAAACTTAACTAAAAAGAAAATCCTAAACAAAAGGAAAAGAATCCTAAATGAAAAAGAAATCAAATCTCCTAAAAATCGAAAGAATCCTAAAACATTAAAAACCTATCTAAAAAGGAAATTAGATTTGATTTAAAATTCAAATCATAAAATAATTAATAACCTAATTACATATAAACTAAAAGGAAATAAAATAACATGTATTAATTACAAGAATATTTTTAAAATAAAAAGTCTTCAAGAAAATCTCCAATAATATCTCCTGCATCAGAGGCGAAAGGGACATTACTTGTTCGCAGAAGCGGTAAACGCCAACCAGACCATTCACAGAGGCAGAGAAGAAGATAAGAGGAAGGAGATGATGTCTCTTAATCTGGAAAGGCAAGACATTGACAAGAAATGGTTGGAGTTTTGTGCAGTTGGGTTTCTTAAAGATTTTTCCAGTGTCAGCAGCGTCAATAAAAGGCTGATGGATAGAGGCTTTCAGATTACATCGGTGCACCTCAGTGGGAAAGCCATTCTCTGGAAATTTGAATCAGACATTGATTGTATGGGCTTCATCAAGAATCGTTTTTTTTTGGATGATACTTTCATCTCAATGGAGAAATGGACTGATCATGTTCAGATTCAAGCCAAACCAGTTTGGATCACCTTCTCAGGGGTCCCAATAAGATGTTGGAATGAGTCTGTCTTTCTGAAATTAGGAAAATTAGTGGGCAAGGTTCTCCTAATTGAAAAAGACACCCTGCTTAGAAGACGAATGGATAGGGGAAAAATGTTGATCTCACTTCATGAAGACCAACTCTGTTTTCAGAAACTGCAGGTGAAGGAAGGTAACAAGGTCTTCATTGTTTCTTTTAAGAAGGATCCGACTCCGACACCTTTTGACTAGATCTCAACGGAGCTGGATTTGAATTTTGAAAAGGCACCGGAAACTCAGTTCTTTTCATCGAAAAATGATGACAACTAGATGTCAAACATAGGTGACAGGATGGAAAAGATGGACAGTGAGAAGTGGGAGCATGTCAGAGGTAGGAAACTTTCTAAAAATGCTGACAATCTGTCCCCTTCAATGCACATACATGATAGCCTACAAGGAGGCGTGAAGTTAACAGGTAAGCAATCTTTGGTTAGGACTTCTAAAAAGAAACCAACTTTCTGTACCTATCGAGAAGGCAAGCTGGATCTTGACAAAAGGAAAGACTGCCATGTAAGAGGAGTAGGTAGGACAACATCAACATCAGATTCAGAAACTGAGATGGGTCGTTTGAGGAGGGTTGTTGAAGGAAGAGAAGAATGTTCAAAATGGAGACAAGTGACAAGAGAAAGCTTGTCTAATAGGCGAGGTGGGCTGGAAAAGGGTGCAAGTGGACATACGCCTCAGAGGAGCATCGAAGCCCATTCAGAGACATTTGAAGAGGAGATTGGGTCGTGGGGTGTGAGTCCAACAGTTAGAGGCACAGAGGTGGAAAATCTTAACAAGATTTTGGTTAGTCATATAGACCAAACTATTGGGCCTATTTCAGACCAGGAAGGAAGGGATATTAATTTACCCTTGAAAGGCCCAATACCCTTTCCTTTACAGAATTTACGGGGAGGTCATGCTACAGCTGATGAACTGATTTCAGTCCCTCTATCAGTGGAGTTGGGTAAAAAGAGGAAAAAAGAGAATCAAACACAACAGATATGGAAGACATAATGGAGCCTTAAGGAAGAAATAGCGAAGGTCGTTGAGAAGGGATTCTCTCTTGGCTATGTATTTAATCTGAGAGGAAGGGAGGCAAAGGGAGGTAATTCGACTATGGGTAATTATGTTCAAGAACGTAGTTGGAGCATGGGAGTCGAGATTGCCAAGGTGATAGAGGTCGGGGTGGCTTTGGGAGTTGATTTTAATGGCAAGGAGGATTCTATAGGGATCGCAATTGCTCAGAAGGAAGTGGAAGATGAAAATAGGCTGGTAGAGACTAATGTCAGTTAAGTATGCTCTGTTTCTTTCTTGGTTTTCATCTCTTTTATGTTAATCATTTCATAGAATGTGAGAGGTCTGGGTTCGGGTGTGAAATGTAGGATGGTTAGGGGTGTGGTCTTGCGTAATAGGCCGGAATTTTTATTTATCCAAGAATCAAAGTTGAAATGCTTTGATAGTAGAGTTATTCAGGTAGTTTGGGGGCCGTGGTTGTCGAGAGGAGTCGGGGTGGATACTGTTGGTGCTTCCGGTGGTCTGCTTGTCCTTTAGAATGAAGAGTGCTTCACGGTGGAGGATTGTATCACCAACAGTAGGTGCATAATTGTTTCAGGGATTCTTAAGCGTCACAACAAAATGATTGTTTTTTGTAATGTATACGCGGCGTCGGTGGAGAATGAGAGAAGACATCTTTGGGCGTTCATAATTGGGGCAATGCAGTCTTTACCGGTTTCTTGGTTTGGTGTGTTGGAAGTGACTTCAACGTAGTTTTGGATCCGACGGAAAAAGTAGGGGTGAGCTGTAACATGGGACATATTCGAAGTTTCAATGGTTTTTTATTGCAGGCTAACATTATTAATATTACAATGCATGGATCTTCTTTCACTTGGTCAAATAACAGAGTTAGCCAAGCGTGGGCTAGGTTGGATCATTTTCTTCTATCTCCATCTATTTTACTGTGGTTTCCGTATTTAATCCAAAAGAATCTCCCTAGGTGTTTGTCGGATCATAACCCGGTTATGTTAACTGATGAGACGATAAAGTGGGGGCCAAGTCCTTTCAGATTTTGCAATTGGTGGTTAGATGAGAGAGAGAAGATGAAAGATGCCATAAGAGGTTGGAAGGAATGTAAAATGTTTGGTTCGAAGGGTTTTACTCTTTTCTCCAAAGCTAAGGCTTCGAAAGTCTCCTTGAAGAGATGGTTAAATTCGGGCAAGAGTAAGTCTTTGAATCCGAAGGAAGTGGAGGAGCAATTAGGTGCAGTGGATGCGAAGGCTGAAATTGTGGGATGGACAGATCAGTCTAGGAAGGATCATCAAGTGATGTTAGATGAATTATGGAAGAGGATGAGGTGCGAAGAAATAGCGTGGAGACAAAAATCGCGCATTAATTGGTTGCTGGAGGGAGACAAGAACACCTCCTTTTTTTATAGTATTGCCAATAGGAGGATGAGGAGAAATATGATATCTGTGTTGTTAATTGATGGGGTCTTGGTTTCAGACCCTAGTGGCATTAGAGAAGGGATGGTCAATTTTTTTAAGAATCATTTTAAAAAGGTAGAGTGGCAAATACCGAAATTGTCTTAGGAGGGCTTAAGGAAAATTTCAATGGATGAGAAGGTAGCTTTAGAAGAAGAATTTAGTTTGGAGGAAATGGGTTTTGCTCTTTCAAACTGTGATGGTGATAAAGCTCCGGGACCGGACGGTTTTAATTTGAATTTTATCAAAGCCCATTGTAAGGATATTCAATAGGATTTCATGAACTGCAAGAATTTCACTCGGGTGGAGCTTCGGTCAAGGAGATTAATAGAGCTTTCATTGCATTTATTCCCAAGGTTGGGAAACTGGAGACAATTAAGGATTATAGGCCCATTTGTTTAGTAGGGTCTTTGTACAAAATTCTAGCTAAGATTTTGGCTAATCGGTTAAAAAAGACTATGAATTCTATTATTGGTGACACCCAGATGGCTTTCGTTGCGAATCGTCAGATAGCGAATTCATTCGTGATTGCAGAAGAAATCATCAATAAATGGAAAGGGGATAGTGAAGGGGTTTTTTTTGGTGAAATTGGATTTTGAAAAGGCATATGACTATATTGATCATGAATACTTGGACCACATGATGAAGGGTATGGGTTTTGGGATAAAATGGTGAGGGTGGATTAAAAAGCTTGTATCTCATCCTTGTGTTTGTTGGTTTTGGTGAATGGGTGTCCTATGCCCCAATTTGATATGGAGAAAGGTCTCAGACAAGGTGACCCCATCTCCCATCTCCTTTTTAACATAGCAGTGGTGGGGTTGAACGGGCTGTTTCAGAAAGCTAGTAGGTTAGGTTTGATCGAAGGAGAACGGTTTGATGATTCTTCAGTTCACATTACGCATCTCTAATTTGCGGACGATACTATCATGTTTCTCAAACCCAGGATGGAGTATGCTCTTAATACTAAAAGAATTCTCAGGTGTTTCAAGTTAGCGTCAGGTTTAAAAATTAACTTCCATAAATCCTGTGTGGTTCAAGTGGGCATAAAGAAAGCTTTGCTATCTCCTAGATGGGCTACAGCTCTTAATTGTAAGCAAGCTTGTCTTCCTATTACTTATCTTGGTTTTCCGCTTGGAGGTAGACCGGGTCAGAAGAGTTTTTGGAATCCGTTAATCTCTAAGATTGAGAATCCCCTGGCTCCTTGGAAAAAGAGATTCCTATCTAAAGGAGGGAGACTTGTCTTGATTAAATCCGTGATCTCGAGTATCCCAACGTATTTTCTCTCAGTCTTTAAAATTCCAATGGGTGTTGCCAAGAAGATTGAAAAGCTTTAAAGAGGGTTTCTATGAGGTGATGCGGCTCTCAAAAGAAAAATTCATACAGTCAGTTGGGTGGATGTTTGTAAAAGGAAATATCTAGGTGGGTTAGGAATTGGGAGTCTTATTGACAAAAATAAAGCGATGCTAGCTAAATGGATATGGAGATTTAGCAAGGAGGATAAGTTTTTATGGAGGAAAGTCATTTGCTCCAAATACAATATTAATGATAGGTTGCTTTCGTGGGATTGGCTTGGTCCAAAGACTGCTTCTCTTTTTGTGAAATCTCTGCAGGGTTTATTGAAGCAAGGTTCTAAGTCTGCTGCAGTTATTAAACAAGCTTCATTCCGGTTGTGGGTTATGGGAATAGGCTGTAGTTGTGGTCATATTTTTTGGTGGATGGTAGACCCTTGAAGATCGCCTTCCTGAGGTGCTATGCTCTAGCTGTCCGAAATTCGGGGGTGGTGTAGAATTATGGTAGCTGCTTGGGGGGATAATTGGGTTTGGAATGTCGAAACTAGAAGACCTTGCTTTGATTAGGAAATGGAGCAATGGAGATGTTTCAACACCTTTATGAATTGTCTCCCTATTAGGCGTCATTTTGAGGATACAATAGCTTGGTCTTTCAACTCCAATGGTTGTTTTACTGTTAGCTCTTTCACTAAGAAGCTTGAAGACACATAGAGTGCTTGGGACTCGGTTTCGATTTTCCTTTGGAAAGGGATTTATCCCTCTAAAATTGAGATGTTTTTGTGGTAGCTGTGGCGTGGTAGAATTTTGGTGAAAGATGAGCTGAATCGGCTTGGGATGGTTCAGATTTTGTACTTCAATTGTGTGTTTTGTGCAAATGAGAAAGAAACCTTAGACCACCTATTTTTGCACCGTGTTTGGACGAGTTCGTTGTGAAAGTGTTGCATGGCATGGTGGGAAGTCCAAAGTTGTATGAATCTGTTGGTTCATAACAGGTTAGAAGGTTGGTATGGCTTATGCCCGAGATTCAAACAAGAAAGAGCTTGGTGTTCAATGTTTTGTGCAATTGTGTGAACTGTGTAGGAATGCCGAAATCAGAAAACTTTTGAAGACAAGAATACAGAGGTTCATCAAGCGACAGATTTGGTGAAATTTAGAACGGTCTGGTGGTTCAAGCATTTTGGAAAAGGTTCGCAAGAGGCGGTAGAATCCTTGTTATTGAATATGAAAGATCTTTGCTTAGACCATAAGAAACTAAAGTCTTCCAAAATTGTGGATTGGATTCCTCCTAAGCCTAACAAGCTCAAATTTAACGTGGATGGCTCAGTGTTGGGGAAACCTGGGCCGTCGGGAATTGGAGGTGTGCTGAGGGATTTGAATGGTAAAGTGCTTTGCCTTTTTTCATTTCATATGGGGATTCTGAATTCGAACACAACTGAACTTTTGGCTATCAAAGAGCTTCAGAGCTGATTGTCAAAAATCCTATCTTGAAGGGCATGACATCGCTATTGTTAGTGACTCAAAAGTGGCAGTGTCGTGGGTTAATCAAGGGGATTTCGGTAATGTGGCTCAGGTCAAAGAGATAAATGACATCCGTGAGATTCTAAGGGAATCGAATCATGTAAAGGTCGTGTTCGACTCAAGAATTTTCAATTCTTTTGCCGATAGTTTAGCTAAGATGGGAGCTAATTTGGCTGGGGACTTTGTGGAATGGGGCGATGTTTGATTTGTGTGTGTTTGCAGCTGTTGTTTTGTGTTTTGAGGCTGTTGCGTATGCATTGTTGTCGTGGTGCAGCTTCTTTGTTTTCTTTTGTTGTTGTCGATGTCTGTGCTGGGTTGGGTTTGGGGGTTTTTTTGGTTCTGTGTTGTTTACCCTGCTTGGTGGCTTCTTCTCGCTGGTGGCTTGTGCCAGCGTCCCCTGTTCTGCTCTTTGTTTTTCCTTGGCTTTTACCTTTAATACATTAACCTTTTTTAAAAAAATATTTATAGATATCCTCATACCCATTCGAAAGGACATGTACTCTTTTCTAATGGGCATATCCTTTAAAGAAAAGACATGTCTATAAAATAGTAAAGCCTTTATGAAATGACACTATTGTTGTGATTTGTGAATAGTCACAACGCTTAACCAAATTACCAATAATCTTCTCATTCAATACAAAATAGTTTTTACAAAATTAATTTAAATATTAATAATAATAAACCATTTCCAACAATTATATCTGCAGCTTAAAATTTATATAGTAATCACAACTCAATAGTTTAAGACAATTTAGTATTATTCATTAAAAAAACGTGATTTTCATTTTCAGTATTTTAATTTTAGGAAATCGACAACCGTAATCAACACAAAGATTTATATCTGTAACAATTATATTTGCAGCTTAAAATTTATATAGTATTCACGACTCAATAGTTTAAGACAATTTAGTATTATTCATTAAAAAAAAAAAACGTGATTTTCATTTTCAGTATTTTATTTTTAGGAAATCGACAACCGTAATCCACACAAAGACGCCAATATATAGGACGAAGAAGTTTCTAATTATAAAAACTTAGTGAATTGCATGGCCCCTCCATTATAGTAGTTATATTTTCCAACCACTTTATTATTTTAATAAAAGTTTTGCGATTGAGATTTTACTATCTTTTCTAATGATCTAAAACTTTAACTTTAACTTTACTGTCAAAAAAAAAAAAAAAAAAAGTTAGGACGAAGAAATTTTTATTTATGAAAACTTAGTGAATTGCATGGCCCCTCCATATAGTAGTTAATTGATTATTTTCCAACCACTTTATTATTTTAAAAGTTTTGATTCATATTTTGCTATCTTTTCAAATGATTTAGTATTACACTGTTATATAAATTTATGGTTTTTTAGGGAGGAGGAAGTCTCGTAGTGCATGTTTAATGAGTTTACAACCGGACTAACCTCATCTTGTTAAAAAATGAAAAGGTTGATGAGTTTTCTAATAATCTAAAACTTTAAACAACAATTATGTGATGTTCTGTTATATATAAAATATTATTTTTTTTCATTTATTTGTTGGGGTGAATTCATAGAGTCAAAAAATTTATGGATTTATTGTTTGTAGCCACTTGGAAAGATTTTATTATATTTATTACTTTTTACCCATTTTGGACAAGGTTTTCCCTAAATATTTTGAATTTTTGTATGAAAAAAAAAAAAAAAAAAAAACTAAAGATTTTATTATTTGTAATTAATAAAAAGGTTAATAAAAATTTTTCTTTTTCTACGAACCAATCACTAATACCATTGTTCATCAATCTCTTATTTTTCAAACTTTAATCTGGAAAAAAAAAATAATAATCAATATTCAATCAAACACCATCAATAACTCCATTTAATAACCCCGTTTTTCATGAATCTGGAAAAAAAAATTGAAATCCAGACATGCAACATAGTTGGCTAGAGGTTTGAAGTCGATAAAATCGAGGCGGGGCTTGGTGGATGGTTAGGAGGAATGAGGCCGCCCGTGCCGCTAAGGAGATAAATCGGATGGAGTGAGAGATGGAGATGGAGATCTCCATCAGATGGTTGGAGAAGATCTCTCTCCTCATCTTTTTTTTTTTTTTCTTTCTAAGAATTAAATTGTTCTTTTTAACTATGGTACCATCAACATCGCCATCCATCAGATATGGAGATGGAGTTTCCATCTGATAGAAGCTTGAAGAGATCTGAAAAGATTTCCACAAAAGCTTTTTAACTTTTTTTGAAGAGATTTGGAAATCTATGCTGATCTTTAAAGGTTTTTAAAATTTTATTTTATTTTGTTTTAATTTTCTAGATTACTTTGAATCTTGTTTTAGCTCGTCCTGTGTCTCAAACATCATTTTCAGGCTAGACATTTTTATTTATTTATTTATTTTTTGAAAATAGCTCATATATTCAACAAAGCCACAAAGGCATCATTTTCAAGCCAGACATGCTACCTTCAACTCGTTAACAAAAGCATCAACTTGTTAACTAAAGACAAATGGGAGGGCAATTTCGTCAACTCACTCTTAAATACGATAAGCATAGTAAAATACTTGGATGTGACTAAAAATAAGAAACACATAATTTTTTTTGGGTTAATTGCATAAACATACCCTGTATTTATCTAATAAATCAAATTTTTAAACAAATGTCCTATTCAAATACAAACATCCCAATTAGAATGTGCTTGGGGTATGGAAAGTCAATAGTGCCCTTGGGTAAAAGGGAGAGGTTATTTTGGTGGGTAAATTTCATAAACAACCCTGAATTTAGGTATAATTGTATAAATATTCATAATAATTACATAAATATACCCTATTGTTAGTTAACTTTTATTAACTTTAACCTTTAACCATATTTGTATCTTGAAATGACTAAACTACACTTGAAAATTTATTTATCTTTTCTTTTATTAGTTAGATATATTTAAAAATATTTACTTAAAAAATTGAAAAAATCGGTACAATTTTCAATTTTTTAAGTAAATATATTTTTAATATTTTTAAATAATAAAAGAAAAGATAAATAAGTTTTCAAGGGTATTTTAGTCATTTCGGGATACAAATGTGATTAAAGGTTAAAGTAAACAAAAGTCAAATGACGGTAGGGTATATTTATGTAATTATTAGAAAAAAATGAATATTTATACAATTACACCTAAATTCGGGGTTGTTTGTAAAATTTATGCACCAAAATAACCTCTCCCTTTTACCCAAGGGTACTATTGACTTTCCATACCCTAAGCACATTCCAATTGAGATGTTTGTGTTTGAATAAGACATTTGTTTGAAAATTTGCTTTATTAGATAAATAGAGAGTATGATTGTGCAATTAACCCAATTTTTTTTTTTTTTTTCATTTCTTACAATTTTTTCCTCTTATTTATATCTAATCATCTACCCATGACATTGGATGGTCGTACAAATGACGTGTCTGGTGAAACTGTTACATGTATAAAAGTAAAAAAAATATATAAAACGTGTTAAGTAGAAGAAAAAAAAAAGTGTTTTGAGGGACTGATTGTAGTTTCCCTCTGTAACCTTTTTTTAAAAAAAAAAATTTTATACTACTTATAGTGGCGGGGCGGTGCTCTTTTCAATTTTCATTGTCCAACATAAACAATAATTATTTTTTATTACAATGAAGCATATGCTAAACATTTTATTTATCTCAAGAGATAATAATTGATTGCCCAAGTAGATAGTAATATCTCCTTACTTCTATAAGTAGATGGCTTCAACAAGCTTTGAGTTCCACCACAGATCAAACCATGATTTCCAATTTTCTAAGTGAGTTATCTCGATTGGTCATTGTTTTCTGGTCATGGTGGTGTGATGGACTCACCCAAAACTCCACCACCAGAGTCATACCAACCCTTGTGGCTGCAACACTCCTTGCCATTTCTTTGTATGCTTGGTTGATCAAGAAACCATTTACTAGTGTTCCACCATTGCCGCCAGGTCCACCAGGCTTGCCTTTGCTTGGAAACCTTCCTTTTCTCGAACCCAATCTTCATCGTTACTTTGCAAAACTCTCTGAAATTTATGGACCGATCATGAAACTTCAACTGGGTAGAAAACTTTGTGTTGTGATAAGCTCACCTGCATTAGCAAAACAAGTCCTCAAAGACCATGGTGCAATTTTCGCCAACCGTGACCCTACAGTAGCTGCAATAGCCAGCACATATGGTGGAGTTGACATAGTGTGGAGCCCTAGTCATGACCCTGAGTGGCGTAAGTTGCGTAAGATTTTCGTTCAGGAAATGATAAGCAAACCAAGCCTTGATGCTTGTTATGCACTTCGTCGGCAAGAAGTACGGAAAATGGTGAAGGATGTGTATTCAAAGGTTGGTTCCAGCATCAATATTGGGGAGCAAATGTTCATAACCATACTCAATGTGATAATGAGCATGTCTTGGGGTGGTTCATTGCATGGAGAGGATAGAAACAGAGTTGGGATTCAGTTCAGACAAGTGGTGGATCAATATGTTGAATTGTGGGGAGCACCAAACATTTCTGATCTTTTCCCTGTCCTTGCTCGGTTTGATTTACAAGGAATTGAATCGAAAATGAAGAAGCTTTCATCGTGGTTCGATAGGATTCTTGAGTACTTGATTGATAGTCGAACAAAAGATCATCAAGCCGGTGGAGAGAATAAGGACTTTCTTGAGATCTTGTTGGAGTTGAAGCAGCAAGGAGATGATAAAACATCACTATCCATGAACCAAGTCAAGGCTTTGCTTCTGGTACATTTATCAATCCCTCTTTTTCTTTCTTTTATTCCGACTCAATAGGGTATTGGATACCTGAACACGCTTAACTATTGAGTTCTTAAATAAAGGTTGACATGTATTTATAAAAACCAATTGGTGACTAGAGAATGGATATTAAACCTTTGATTTAATATATCCGTAGTTCAGAGGGTTATCGCTGCCCCCGAAAAGGCCAACTATAGGCTCTAAATGAATTTATTAGTTTCTTTTCCCCTGTAAATTTTGATTTATTTATCAACAGGACGTTTTATTGGGGGGGACACATTCAGCATCAACAACAATGGAGTGGATAATGGCAGAATTGCTACAACATCCAGAAACAATGGAAAAAGCCTGCAAAGAACTGGAGGAAGTAGTCGGCAAAGACAACATTGTCGAAGAATTTCATATCTCAAAACTGCATTACTTGGATGCAATAATAAAAGAGACATTTCGATTGCACCCAGCAACGTCACTATTAGTCCCAAGAAGTCCTTGTACAACACAGAATATATCTGAATACACCATCCCGAAGGGGTCGAGAGTTTTCTTAAACGTTTGGGCGATGCAAAGGGACCCTGAGGCATGGGAAAATCCACTGGAGTTCCAACCTGAGAGATTCCTGGGAGATGCTGAAAAAGGTGACTATCATGGAAATAATTACAGTTTTCTTCCGTTTGGTTCTGGGAGGAGGGTTTGTCCTGGAATTCCTCTGGCAGAGAAAATGATCCTTTATGTTTTGTCTACCTTGTTGCATTCTTTTGAATGGAATTTACCACAAGGAACAACACTTGATTTATCTGAGAAGTTTGGACTTGTTACGAAGATGCAAGAACCCCTTATTGCCATACCAATTGCAAAGTACTCTTCTCAGGAGCACTATCTGTGAAATTAAGGATTAAGTTTCGGTCTCACTTAACTCAACAGATGTTTTTTGGGTCAATAGGGTGAATGACGTTTGTGTGAAGCCGATGATCCAAAGTAAATATGTGAGAATAAAGATGTATGCATAAAGTCCAAAATAGACAATATTCACTTGGTGGGACTTAATAAGTGAAGTCTCATCACTCCTGAAGAAATCTATATTTTTTATTGTATTGGACTCTAATAGTTGGTGAAGTCTCCGTTACTCTCATGCGTCTGAAATAATCTATGTCATCCACCCTGCTTTATGGTTTGTCTTGTGTTGTAATGTGATTAATGTCCTATTGTGTGTATTTCCAAAGTGTTTAATATTATTGTTGAGTCATTTTTTATCAGGTTAAACTTTTTAGTCGATTGGTTAATTATTAACATGGTATTGGAGTTTGGTTTGATCCTAGAATTTGGACTTGAGCCTTAAGGCAAGCAGAGACGTACATGTGTGGAGGCTAAGAGCATCTCCAATGCAATGCTATTTAATGTGTTAATGCTATAATTTAGAACAAAGTAAAAAAAAAGAAAAAAAAAAACATGCCAAGTGTTGTGCCAAATTTGGCCTACGCTATTCTTTGGGCCAGATTTGGTACAACAATAAATGTTGTTTTTTTAATTATAAAAAGGACAACACTTTGATACTGACTGATCGGTACCCAAGGTATTGACCAACCAGTGGGGTTTTGACATGTGGTCCATTTGTAAAAAATGTAAGGAGATAAATGTTAAAAGTTAAGAGAAAATAGCCATGTGGCAACACCCCATTGGTTGGTCAGTACCCAAGCAATTTCCTTATAAAAATACCATTTTATAATTGTATTGAATGCATTAATTGTTACTTTTATAATTTGAAATAATAAAAAATATTATATGAATTGAATGTATTAATTATATTTGTTGATTTTTATAATTTGAAATAATAAAAAAATAAAAATAGCATTTCAAATAGAATTATGCATTGGAATACAATGCTAAAATGATGTGTCAAGTATAGTTTTTTACTATTTTTTGTGTCAAATTTAACATTGCTATTGACATATACATTGGAGATGGTCTACAGTGTGCTTCAGTGTCGGCACTGAGGCGGGTCAACTGGGGGCGCCAGCCTAGGGGCCAGAAAAAAAAAGGGCCAATTTTTTATTTTTATTTTGTGTGTTTAATACTCACATTTTTGGACTTTGATAAATAAAAAGCCCAAAAAGGATTCAAATTTATTGTAATTTTCAAATTTCAAATAATTATATCAAATTTTGACTCCAAATAAGAACAAAGATGTGGAAATCAACTTCTTATATAAAGATTGAGTTTAATATGGATTTTCATCAGAATTATTAAAAGCAAATGAGTAGCTTTATTTGCACTCCTGAAAATTTGTATGTACATCCCTTTTTGCATGTACACCTCATTAAGAGTTTTTTAAAAAATTTATTTTGTAAGCACCCAAACATTACCAAATATACCCTTTCTTTTATTTATTTTTTTAAATTCTAAAAAATTAAAATAAAATAAAATAAAAAGTAAGGAGGTCTCCTCCCTTTCCATTTTCTAAGCAAGTTTGTCTCTCCTTATTTACATATATTATTTCTTTGAATGGAAATTATCATGCATATCTATTTGTTCGTAACTTTTTTTTTCCAGTTTTTTTTTTTTTCATTGTATCGCGATATAAAACTTGATGAAAATTACTTTGATTAAGTTTTTATAAATTTTCTCAAAATATAATATATATATATATATATATATATTATTAATTACAAGATTTGACAAGATTTAGATGCGAGATTGAATAAAGGGCCTCATTTTAAATATTCGTCATAGGGCTTCCAAAACCTCAGGACTAGCACTAGTGGGCTTGAGCCCACCCTAGCCCACCTTTAAAAAACATTTAATGGTATAAAAAAATTAATTAAAAAATTGAAGAAAAATTAATTAAAGAATTAATGTTTTTTTCTATTTAAAGTAGAATAAATAATTTTTCTTTTCTTTTTATTCCTTTTATAATAACAATTCTTTTGTCATAATTCTTCAAATTTGCTCAAATTTGACTCAATCTTTTTATCAACATCCAACAACTAATCTTCAAATTTTATATGTTTGGATAAATATTATAGCTTTAAATATTTATTTTGTTTTAAAATTTTAGAGTTACTATAATTTTTAGTTAATGAGATTTTAGGAGTAATCCAATAGAATTTTTGTTTTAAAACATATTATTGAGCATATTGTTTTTTTTTTTTTTTTTTTGGTAATCTAATAGAATTTTTTCAGTTTTCCCAAATTTTGAAATGAAAATATTTTCAAAAAGCAATGCCAATTACAGGCCACCATTATAAGGAGAAATTACTGTACAAGCAAGCATGCCATATATACTTGCTTTCTTTGTAGCATCAATTCACTGTCCACAAAGAGAGTTTGGCTACATGGAATAATGGAGATGGAGCTAGAGAGCACTATATATATATATATATATATATATATTGTTGTCTACTTTGAAGGTTGAAGATGGTGATGGATCGTCTGATTTTGATGTGGAGACCATGTGAAGATATATATATATCTAATATACAAATGACCACTTATTTTATTTAATTTTTTTTTTTTTTGAATGTCTTATATGTAGAAGAAAGCCGAAAATTTTGTAGCTTTTTTAAAATGTCCACCACTAAAAGAGCTTCAAGCTAGCTAGAATATGAACTTAAACTGGTAGAAAATTAGTAAATATCACCATCACATGGGCAGATGGGCTGATGGGCAGATGGGCTGATGGGCATCAAATTCAATTACCATTATCAGAACCCAGAAAGATTGAGACTAGGCTATAGCTTTTAACAAATTAAATTAAAATATAATTTCAATGAAACATTATTGTAGTGAAGGTCAAAAAGCTTCAACCGGAAAACATTTTGAGAAATAAATAAAAAATCCAATTTATTAGCCAAAATTAAAGTATTCTTGTTATAACTTTTGTCTCTTTTTTTTTTTTGACAATTAGGAAACAACAATCATACAATCAGAGAAAATCAAGGCTTATTCAACAATAATGGAGGGTTTAACAGGTTGAGTCCCACTGACCAAAGCATACTTGATCTTCCATACTTTTGAAAGAAATAGAAAACATTTGATAATTGATATCATGAGCCCATATGAAATCTTTTCTTCTATTGGCAAACATTTCCATAATCCTGACCACATACTAAAGTTGAAAACCAGAAATGCTTGAAAGTTGAAATCTATGGACTCTTATAGTAACGACGAGTAATGGTCGAAAATGTTGCAATGTTATCTAGAGGAAGCAAATAATATACATGCAAACATCACATTTCAGCTTGAAAGTTGACATGTGAAAACCATTTCACATTTGTCGTTTCTTATATCACCTGTTTCGATTGGTTTCATTATTCTTGTTTTGCCTGTTACCATAATGATAGGTTTAATTAGACTAGGATTTTGTTTTTGTGAAGCCGCTATGTTGAAAATCATGAAATTATGACATGTTTTTATTTGTTTTTATACAATGGAGAATGTTGATGCCTTGTGGCTTTATGATTGAGAAATATATTGAGTTTGTACAGCGATTCCTCTAATGATAGCTATTTCATTTTCGTTACTGTTAGAGCATTGCCTACCTGGGCATTGCTTTATCATTTTGTTGTACTGATGGTCTTGTTTATGTTTAATTAGTCTCTGCGGATTTGGTTCGTGGTGCCAAGGATAAGAAACTTAGTGTCGAGGGACCTGAAGGTTCTGTTAGTATAATATATATATATATATATATATATATATATATATATATATTGAGTCTTTCATAAGGGATCTTTTATTTTAATTTCGATAAGGACCATCATGAAATCACACGATTTGAATGAATTTTAATCTGAATTTTCTTATAAATGATAAGTTCATTGAAATCTATCTATGAATAAAATTTGAGTATTTTTCAAGGACAGAAACTATTTTTTCTTGATTTTCCTATATTTCACCTATTTTTCTGATTCCTTCATATTTAAAAAAATCGGTAAAAATAGTTTAAGTACTTGAAAATTTTTCAAATTTTATTCATAGGTAGATTTCAATGAACTTATCTTTCACAAAAAAAATTCAGATTAAAATTAATTCAAATCAATGTGATTTCATGGTGATCCTTACTGATTGTATTCCAGGCTGAGCACAACATCCTTATGCACCCATTTCACATGTTAGGCGTAGCTGGTGTATTCGGCGGCTCCCTATTCAGTGCTATGCATGGTTCCTTGGTAACTTCTAGTTTGATCAGGGAAACCACAGAAAATGAATCTGCTAATGAAGGTTACAGATTCGGTCAAGAGGAAGAAACTTATAATATTGTAGCTGCTCATGGTTATTTTGGCCGATTGATCTTTCAATATGCGAGTTTCAACAACTCTCGTTCTTTACACTTCTTCTTAGCTGCTTGGCCTGTAGTAGGTATCTGGTTCACTGCTTTAGGTATTAGCACTATGGCTTTCAACATAAACGGTTTCAAATGGAGAGTTTTGCCTTTATTTGTATTTGAATATGCTTTTCATTCCCGGGATGGGGATTCTTAATTTCCCCATCACCCACCCACTTATAAATAAGACAATAATAAAGGTTTTGTTTTGTCTTTTCTTTTTTTTTTTTTTTTATATTTCTCCTTTTCTATTTCAATTTATGCTATAGAATAGCATAAATTGAAATCTTTAGACAAAAGCAATGAGTTGTTGAAACTAATTATTAATTATACTTTTTTTTTAACTTTCTGAATCATCACTCCAAGTGAGAATGAGAAAAGCGTCTTTCGCCATTTCGGCGTATTTCTAATTTCTATACGAATAGTATGCAATTTATAAGTAATAAAAAAAATCCTATGTTTGAAAGGGAGGATCAATCTAAAAATATCTATTTTTAGAATTCGGATTTAGAAAGAAATTGTTGAAGTAGGACAATAGAAATCGAAATTCTTTTATATAATATGTCTAGCTCAATACCTAATTGGTTTGATAAACCCTAAGACAAATTCATACTGAAAAAAACCTAACGATTATCACAAGACAAAAGTTATGCAAATTAAATAAAATTTTTTGAATTATTGGATATTATGCTTAAATTGTGATCGTGATCCATAAAAAAAAAGAATATGTTATTGTTAAGTTATTAAAATAAGAGATCCTTTATGAGAGATACACTATATATATATATATATATATATATATTTGTTACTTAGTGTTAGGGGTAATTTTGTAACTTTGTCCATACCCTTTTCTCCCTTTTGTTACTCTTTGTATATAAACTCCCAAGCAGCCGACTTGCAAAGTGCTGCCAATATATGTTGTCTGCTTTGAATACATACAATTATATATGTCCATTTTGAGTATTATTTGCAATTGAATTCACATGGTATCAGAGCTAGGATTGAACAGTAAGTTCGTGCTGCTAGCTTTCAGTTAAGCATCACTTTTCTGTATATTCAGTTTGAGTTCAATTTGAGAATCGGTTTTTGATACTTTCGATCACTTGAAGTCCTCATATTAGTTGGAATCGATTTTGAGTTTTGCTTTGATTGCTCGATTAAAGTCATATTTGTTGAAATCTTCTTGGGTTTTGCTATGGTTTTTAGATTAAAGTCAGATTTGTTGGAAACTACTTGGATTTTGTTATGGTTGCTCTTGAGTAAAGTCGGATCCGAATTTGTTGGAATTCTCTTTGGTTTTGTTTTGGTTCCTCTCGATTAAAGTCAAGCTATTGGTATGGATGAGTGTGCTTATTGTCATGAAAAAGGGCATTGGAAGAGTTCTTGCCCAAAGAGTCAAGCAAACATGTTTACTCATAATAGGCCTAGAACAACAATGGTGACTACTAATATTGGGCCTTCTTTCGATTTGTCGTCTCTTGTAGTGGAGGTAGCTCGATTCTTGGTGCTTCCGTATCATCTGATGCTTTGTTAGTATCATCTGCAGGTTTGTCCAATATGATGTATACAGGTTTGGCTACTACCTGGATAATTGATTCAGGTGCTACCCACCACATGACTCATAATAAATCTCTTCTCTCTCATTGTATCTCACCTTCTAAATCTACTGCTATTACTGCGGCGAATGGAGCTTCTATGCCTTTAGGCTCCATTGGTTCCGTTACTCAGTCCACTTGGTCTCTTCCAAATGTACCCTATGTTCCACATCTTTCTGTTAACCTTTTATATGTTAGTCAACTCACTGATTTGGGATTGAATGTTGTCTTTTCTTCTCAATCTTGTATTTTGTAGGATCGCACCATGGGGAGGTAGATTGGGATCAGCCGTAGGGAGGGAGATCTTTACATTTAAAAATTTTATCATTTCCTTCGCCAGTGGCTGTATCTGTTGATTTGTCATCATTTCAATTGTCTTCTGCATCGCCTCCTTTCTACCTTTAGCATTCTAGGTTAGGACATGTGTCTAGTTCTAGGTTACAGTTTATGATAAAAAAGGGTTTATTAGGTTCTGATGTTATTTTCATGATATCTCAAATTGCAATGGTTGTCGTTTAGCTAAACATTCTGCTTTACCTTTTAATAATAGTACTTTGTCTTCTTTGGCACCTTTTGAACTTGTGCATTCTGATGTTTGGGGTCTAGTGCCTTTGCCCATGAAAGGGGGTACGCGATACTATGTTATCTTTATTGATGATTACAGTCGATATTGTTGGTTATATCTCATGCATAAGAAATCTGATTTTCTGTCTGTCTATACGTCATTTAATACTATGATTAAAACCCAATTCTCTACTAGTATTAAATATTTTCAATCTGATTCTAGAGGTGAGTATCTCAGTAGAGGTTTTCAACAACTATTAGACTCCAAAGGAACTATTCATCAAACCTCATGTCCTTACACACTCGAACATAATGCAGTTGCTGAACGTAAGCATTGACATCTTGTAGAAACTACTCGTTCACTTCTCCTTTCTAGTTCTGTTCCTAATGTATTCTGGGGTGAGGCTTTTTTGACAGCTAATTATCTTATTAATCGTATTCCTTCTTCTGTTACCAATGGATTATCTCCCTATGAACGCATATATGGATTTGTACCATCACATAGCCAGTTAAGGGTTTTTGGTTGTACTTGTTATGTTTTGTTACCCAAATCAAGTTGTACAAATTATCATCTCGATCAGCAATGTGTGTTTTCCTAGGGTATGGGATTACTCAAAAAGGGTATAGATGTTATGATCCGGTGGCTTGTTGTTTGTATGTTTCTCGTCATGTTATCTTTTTGGAAAAGTTACCTTATTATAAACTCACTCCTCCCATGCATCCCACTTTATCTGATTTAATTATTATTATAGATCCATTCCCTTCTGTTTTGCCTAATGATGAGTACACGTCAACTTTAGATGTGCAAGATTTAACTACTGCAGGTACTTGACCTCTTATAACTCAAGTGTATTCTCATCGTTCTCGTCAGTCTTCTGAATTACCTCCAGATATATCACCTCCCAAAAGTGAGATTCCTCCGCCTTCTTTAGTGGATGTTGATCCTTCGTCTCTATATTTGCGTGGTAATCCTGTCCGTGCACATCGTCCACCTGCTAGGTATGCTTTTCCAACTAAGTTTTTCACTTCAGATTACTTGTCATTCTTAACCTCTATTCATTCTTTTGTTGAGCCTACATCATACAAGGAAGCCTCTTTAGATACAAAATGGCGTGAAGCGATGGATGAAGAGCTTGATGCACTGCACAAGACAAAAACTTAGGAGTTGGTGCCTCTTCCGGAAGGAAACGGGCAATTGGTTGTAAATGGGTCTATAAAATTAGGACGCATTCTGATGGTACCTTGGAGCGATATAAGGCTCACTTGGTGGCCAAAGGGTATTCTAAAGAATGTGGTGTTGACTTTGATGAGACCTTTGCTTCTGTTGCTCAAATGAAAATTGTGCGTATTTTGATTGCAGTTACTGCTATTCATAAATGGTGTTTGCACCAAATAGATGTGAAAAATGCTTTTCTAAATGGAGATCTTCAAGAAGAAGTGTATATGCAATTGCCACCTAGTATTACACATCCACCTGGAGTAGTATGCAAGTTAAAACAATCTTTGTATGGCCTTAAACAAGCACCTAGAGCTTGGTTTGAAAAATTTAACACCACACTTATTCAGCTTGGTTATGTTTGTTATGGGTATGATTCAACCATGTTTTACAGTCGCACTTCTACAAGAGTTATTGTTCTTCTTCTTTATGTTGATGATATGATTATTACCTGGCGATAATAGTGCATGTATTCAAGTTTTGAAGTCTCAACTACAATCTTTATTTGAAATGAAAGACTTGGGTCCTCTTCGATGCTTTCTAGGCATTGAGGTTTTCGCATCACCATCTGGCTACTTGTTATCACAACCAAAGTATGCTTCTGAAGTTGTCAATTGAGCTCGTATGACTAATGAGCGTATAGTTGATACACCCATTGAGCTTAATGTCAAACTTAATCATTCAGATGAGACTCCACTCTCAGACCTAACTTTGTATCGTGAGATAGTTGGCTCACTGGTTTACTTAACAATTACTTGGCCTGACATCACGTATGCAGTACATCTTGTTAGTCAGTTTGTTTTAGCTCCTCGCACTTCTCATTAGGCAGTGGTTCTTCGTATCATTCGATATGTTCGTGGGACTTTGTTTTAGAGTTTGCTTTTCTCCTCCAATTCTGATTTGGTGTTGCGTGCATATTCCGATGCTAATTGGGTTGGTGATACAGTTGATCATAAGTCTACTACAGGTTATTGCATATTTTTGGGCAATTCTCTCATTTCTTAGAAAAGTAAGAAACAAAGTATTGTTTACTGCTCTTTTACAGAAGCAGAGTATCGTGCTATGGAACTGCAGCAGAGATTGTTTGGCTACAGTGGCTTTTAGCTGAACTTGGTGTTCCTCAGACTGATCCCACTCCTATGTATTGTGATAATCAAAGTGTCATTCAAATTGCTAGAAATCCAGTATTTCATGAGCAAACCAAGCACATTGAGATTGATTGTCACTTTGTTCGCCATCAGTTTCTTCATGGTGTGCTTTCTTTGCCGTACATACCTTCTACCTCTCAGCTTGCAGATTTCTTCACGAAATCTCATACTGTTTAGAGATTTCGATCACTTTTGAGCAAACTCTCGTTGGTTCTCCCAACTTGAGTTTGAAGGGGGGTGTTAGTATATAATATATATATATAAATATATATATATATATATATTTGTATAAATATTTGTTACTTAGTGTTAGGGGTAGTTTTATAACTTTGTCCATACCCTTTTCTCCCTTTTGTTATTCTTTATATATATACTCCACAAGCAGCCGACTTGCAAAGTGCTGCCAATATATGTTGTCTGCTTTGAATACAAACAATTATATATATATATATATATATATATCCATTTTGAGTATTATTTGCAATTGAATTCACAGATTCTTCATATTACCACTAGGAAGTCTCCTCGTGGAGAAGGTACTATTCTAATGGCTGAATAAACTTGAATATGGGTTTCAATACAGGTGCTAGATTATTACTTATAAGATAAGGAGAACTTTAAAACTAGCTAAAAAATTAGTAGGTTTATTGTTTTTATCCAAGATTATCTTTTTTATTGTTTTTATCAAAATATCCACTTTTTGGACAAGATTTCCCTTCTTTATAATTTTTTTTTTTCTTTCTCTTCTCCTTCCCGAGAAAAAAAAAAACCAACTTTTTTTCTCTATTTTCTTTTTCTTTATCTTTTTCTTCTTCTTCTTCCCAGACCTCTATCTTCTTCTTCTTCTCGGATGTGTTTAAATGTGTTTCTTGGTGTGTTTAATTTGGTTTTGCCCTAGTGTGTTTAATTGATTTTCCATGGTGTGTTTAATTGGATTGTCGTGGGTGTTTAATTGATTTACACCTAGTGTATTTAATTAGATTACCCTGGTGTGTTTAATTGATTTACACCTGGTGTGTTTAATTAGGTTGTCATGGTGTGTTTAATTGGGTTGCCCTGGTGTGTTTAATTGATTTACACCTGATGTGTTTAATTGGGTTACCCTGGTGTGTTTAATTTGGTCTTGCCCTGGTGTGTTTAATTGATTTTTCATGGTGTGTTTAATTGGATTGTCGTGGTATGTTTAATTGGTGGTCCGGTGTGTTTATTTTGGTCTTGCCCTGGTGTGTTTAATTGATTTTTCATGGTGTGTTTAATTGGATTGTCGTGGTATGTTTAATTGGTGGTCCGGTGTGTTTATTTTGGTCTTGCCCTGGTGTGTTTAATTTGGTCAGCCCTGTTCTGTTTAATTGATTTACACCTTGTGTGTTTAATTAGTCAGCCTTGAACCTTGGTGTATTTAATTGATTTACATCTTGTGTGTTTAATTGGTTTACACCTAGTGTGTTTAATTGGTCAGCTCTGGTGTGTTTAATTGGGTTACCCCTGATGTGTTTAATTAGTGGTCTGGTGTGTTTAAAGAAATCTGGAAAAATTTCAGATTTGAATAGATTTGGAAATCTTCCAAATTTCCTCATAAAAAAAATTAAAAAAATAAAAAATAAAAAATAAAAAAACTTTGAAACAATGGACTATAATCAAGCATTTTTTTTTTAACAACTCACACCTGATCTGGAAAAAAAATATAACAAACATAATCAAGCGCGTTTTTTAAAATCTGGGATTTTTTCAAAATAAAAAAAAAAAAAAAAACCTGAATTTTTTAAAAAAAAATCTGGAAATTTTTTTAAACAAAACAAAATCTGAAATTTTTTTAAACAAACAATACCCAAACTTAAGTACAACCACAACCACCCTTAAATTCAACAACTAACACTTAAATTCAAACCTTTTTAAAATCCGGAAAATTTTCAAATTTTTTTTAAAAAAAAAAAAAACTGATTTTTTTATAAAAAAAATCTAGGTTTGGGTTGTCTGATTTAGACTAGATCGTGGTCAAATCGGAAAACTCATCGAGCAAAAAACCCATCGGAAAACCCATCGAAGATCGCGTAAAAAACCCACCAGATCTATTCCGATCGTGAAGGACAGCGGGTTTGGGTGTAAGAACCCATAAATCCAAGAGCAAAACCAGATCAGGTATGAGTTGATCTGATCTAAAGAAAAAAAAAATGTTGTCTTGAAGAGTTGAAGAGGAGAGAGGCGTGAGAAATTTGGGAAAAGAGAAAAAGAAGAAAAAAAAATAAGGTTCAGACCAAATGAGAGAGAAAAGGAGAGAGAAAAGGTAAATAAAATATTGAGGGGCATTTAAGTCTTCATAGCCAAAGAATGGATAGAAACAATAAAAATGATAATGGTGGCTAAAAACAATAATGCCCCTTAATTTTTGACTAAAAAGGCCTATTTCTTCTATAAGATAATTCTATATAAACAGCTATGTCTAGATTACCTCTTGAGTTGTCATTCGTTCTGCATTTAAAGCCTTGCTACCATTGTTTAAGTTTATCCTACCTGTTACAATTACTGCAGATTCTTTGTTGTTTACTCATGCTTCATTTTGTTTTTAATTAAAGACATGACGTAGACTAAAACGGAACTCACACGCGTTCAACACACACAGGTTTTTGATTTTCTGTAATCCCGCAGTATTTCAGAAAACAAGAGATAATTTGAGTTAACTACTCAAGAAGTTTTTATTTTATTTTATTTTATTTCATTCAATCTAAATATCGTAAAGTGATAACAACCAAATAAATAGAGAAACTAATCTCTTTGACTCCTAAAACAACTCCACTAAATTGGGAAACAATCCAGGATTATTTGCGAAAATAAAAGCTAAATGAAAAAGTAAAGAAAAACCATAATTGTCATGCAAGAAACTTAAAGTGCACGTACGACAAGCTAAACGACCTTTTTTGGGTCTCTTCTAGGCCTGGTTTTGAGAAACTATGACACATTTTCTAGCATGTCCTGGCTTTTCGAAAATATATTATAATAGTCATTTGGAGCCCGAATATGAAAGTTATGACCCAACAAAATCAAGCCCGTTTTTGGTGCTCTAAGCAACCCAACTGATTGCATTATCATCTCTTTCAAGGTACGATTTTTACGTTATGCAATACCGTTTTGGGAAATCTAGATGAAGAAATTTACATGAAGAAATTTACATAGAACAACCTGAAGGTTTTTCTGCTCCAGGACAAGAAAAGAAAGTCTGTAAATTGGTGAAGTCTTTATATGGTTTAAAGCAAGCACCAAAACAATGGCATGAGAAATTTGATAATGCTATGATGTCAAATGGATTTAAAATCAACGAATGTGTTTATGTCAAGGACACAAAAAATGGCTATGTCATTGTGTGCCTTTACGTTGATGACATGCTCATTGTTGGTAGTGATGATAAAATGATCAAATCTACCAAGGATATGTTGAAATCAAGATTTGATATGAAAGATATGGGACCAGCTGATGTAATGTTGGGAATGAAATTCTCAAGGACGTCTAACGTACTCATACTAAGTCAATCACACTATGTTGACATGATTCTTGAGAAATTCAACAAAAAAGATTCTGGATTTTTCAGAACACCAGCAGATACAAATCTATACCTATCCAAGAATAAGGGTGAGAGCGTCTCTCAACTAGAATATTCTCGAGTGATAGGAAGTCTGATGTATTTAACAAGTTGTACAAGACCAGACATAGCAAATGCAGTCAGCAAATTAAGCAGATACACGAGTAATCTACGAATCGATCACTGGAAAGGAATAGTAAAAGTATTGAAGTACTTACGATTCACTCGAAATTATAGACTACATTATACCAGATATCTTGCTGTCCCAGAAGGATACACTGATGCAAACTGGATATATGATATGAAAGATTCAAAATCCAATAGTGGGTATGTGTTCACACTAGGAGGTGCGGCGGTATTCTGGAAATCCTCCAAACAAACTTGTATAGCCAGATCCACCATGGAATCTAAATTTATAGCATTGGATAAATGTGGTGAGGAGGCTGAATGGCTACACCAATTCTTAGAGGATATTCCAAGTTGGCTAAAGCCTATGCCGGTGATTTGCATCCACTATGATAGTCGATCAGCAATAGGAAGAGCACAGAGCAACATGTATAATGGAAAGTCTAGACATATACGTCGAAGACATAATACCATTAGACAACTAATCTCAACTGGGGTTATCACTATTGAATATGTAAGGTCAAAGGATAACATTGCGGATCCGCTAGCCAAAGGGTTAAACAGAGAATTAGTTGAGACATCATCGAGGGGAATATGACTAAAGCCTATGAGATAAAAAGTTGATACAATGGACACCCAACCTAGTTGACTGGAGATCCCAAGATCAATGTTCAATGGGACAATCAAGTTGTAAGACTTAGTAGGATCACTGTGGGGGTTACCCTCAAGTCCATTCCTATGATGAAATAGTGATACCCGTAGGGAAAATGTTAAACTATGTTTTTAATGATTCTTATGCATCGAAATTCCAAGCAATGGAAATCCGAGCAGAGTAATGTGGGTTACTCTTAATTAAGAAATCACCTATGTGAGAGAGAAGTGGGGCCGCTTATAAAAGAGAACAGTGAGGGGCTATGTTCTCCAGCGACTCTCACAGAACCAAGCACATGTTCATGACCAAAACGAACATAACAATGAGAACCAAATCGGGTCTGAAAGATGTCTGTGTGAGGTATGTTATCGTTTACATAAACAGCAGAGCAGTTCAAGGATATCACATCTACTGATTAGCCAGTAAAGTAAGCATACCTTTACAAGGGAAGGTTCAAAGGGTAACACCTACCTATTCTATACAGGTTTCGACCGTTTGAACTTACCAAACATCATCTCTCGTGTCTCCTAGGTCAATTTCATTCATGTGGGGGATTGTTGGAAAATTTTGTGAGAAACCCCTATTTAGAGGGCACAAATTGGGTATGATTAATTCCATAAAAATGGAAGATTAAAGTAGATTTGAATTCTTCTCCGTGAGAGCTTCGAAATGGTACACTCAAACTCACAAAATGGTTAATGGGTGAATGAGAAATTGAGTCTCATGGTGAACCCAAAATGGCACATCCCACATTGGCTAGGGAAGAAACTTATATGTAGTATATAAGTAAATGTGTGATAGTAGCTATCAACATGTGTGTGGCATAGAGGCTCTCTCTTGTGCGCGCAGGAGAGGTTCAAATCATGGACCTCGAACCTTTGAATGCACGACTCGTGTGTGGGCGCATCCTACGTACACGAATGCCGTTCCGATTGGACCGTGAGAGTCCAGTTGACTTTTTGCCACTTCTCTAAGTCAACATTTTGTGTAGATAATAAAGAAAGCTTTAATTGTTTGGATTCTGATTTCGTACTTGATCAGTAAAAATACAGAATCAATTTTTAATTAGGAGTAAATCTCTTCAGAGATTATTATCTAATTAAATTATTTCCTTATTAAATCAAAAACGTATTCACCAAGTAATTTCCGAATGAATCCCTTAGTGTTTCAGTTTTGGCTATAAAAAACCCTAGTATTCTTTGCATCATTCCAAAATACACACACATAGCAGCCGATATACTTTCTTCTCTTCTCCGTTCTCTGTTTTCTTGGTAAGTCTGGACTCGATTTGAGTTCGCTGAGAGTGGCTTATGTATCGCATTTCCACTGTGCACCTGTTGTATCTTGAGAGAAGATCGCTATACACATACGGTGTAATATACGGCGAAATCATCTTAAGGACACCGTGTGAAACACATGCGTTTTTCTGGATTTCTAACGTGATTGTTTATTGTTTTCTTCACTTCTGTTTACTGCAGGTTTATTACCAAATTGTGTTTTGGATTTCATAACAACAATTTAAATATCATGATATATGTTTTCCTGCAAAAATTGCTTCTTGATAAGAAAATTGATGAAAACATGCAGCTGCAGCTGGGTTGGCAATTATTTGATTTTTCAGAGTCAAAGTTCCTTTTGTTATTGCTTTGCTCTGTATTTTTGGTTTATGTCAAGTTCTAGTTATAGAACTAATGTTATGCCAATAGTGGTATAGATTTTAATCATTTTGCAACTTTTTTTCATCTTTAGATTTTTCTTTTCAATTTTAGATTTTGTATTAATAGAAAAAAAATCCACGATTTCAGTTTTCCTTCTTGTCGCTCCACTATTGTAGTTATTTAATTTCTTATTTGATTATTTGCCCACCACTTTGCTGTTTTAAAAGTTTTAATCGACATTTTCCTATCTTTTACAATGATCCTAAACTTTATTTTTAGTTGCGATTTGCGAATAAAACTTGTATGGGACGCCCCATTATTTCGGTGTAATTAAATTCAATTCCATGATGTTTGTTTTTAAAAATATATATGTTTTTCTTTCACTTAATCATGTATAATCTTTTATCATATAACGATATATAATAGATCAATTATTGAACATGATAATAAACTATTAGGGTGTGTTTGTTACGCGGGATAGGATTGGACTATTTTTAAGACATGGATTGGACTATTCCTATGTTTTGTTAAGGAATGGGATTGGACAAAATAAAAAAATTTGTCTATAAATATTAAAAAAAAAAAAAAAAAAAAAAATCATTCCACATCCACCGTTCACCAACCACATCCACCATCACAACAATCAATACACATCCAAATCAATCCACGAACTCTCACCTTTTCTTCTCTCTTCTTGCTTTTCTTTCTCTGATTTCTTTGTTCTCTCTTCCATCACACAACCAAAATCAAATCCACCAACACTTGATCAAACACGCAGCTGCTCCACCTCGAAGACCTCATGAATCTCTTCGAGGTGGAGGTCTACAAGTCCTGGGAAGCCATGGAGCTGGAGCTACAAGTCCTGGTTTCTTTTATTTCTTTTTCTATTCTTTTTTTGAATAGATCGGCTAACTTTTTTTGTTTTGAATTATTTTGGTTCTTTTTTTGATTGAAAATATATGTTGGGTGTTGGATCTGGTTTTGTTGTGAAGGAAAGAACACACCAATAGATTTTTTTTTTTCCATAATTTTTTCCCAAATTTTTCAGATTTTCCTGATTTTTTTATTTTTTATATTTTTTTTTTGTTTTTGATTGAAAAATATGGACTATCGGGATGAGATTTATGGTTTTTTGTTGATTCCATTTTTTTTCTTGGATGGGATGATGTCTTTGTTTGGTTTCCATATGGATGGGATGATTCTGCAACTGGGTGTGGATTTTGATGTCTTTGTTTGATTTCCACATGGATTTTGATGTCTTTGTTTCAAAATAAAATAAAATAAAATAAAATTCGTTTGTGGTTGATGATTGGTGGGTGGAACAAAATTATTTTGTTGTTGATGATGGAGTTGGCTGGCGATTGGTGAAGGAGATGAATCTTGGAGTTGGCTGGTGAAAGAGATGAATCAACGAGGGATAAAATAATCCCGTCGATTTGGAGGGGTTTATTTTATCCTTGTCAAGCGGGATAAAAGTGATTTTGGGGTAAAAGTAGTCCCAGCTGCTTACACTCACCAAACATGGGATTGGGTCCAATCCCGTCAAACAAACGCACCCTTAGAGAAGAATAAGGGTACAAGGTTGATCAAGTGATTTGTCCGTCATACATGCTATGAGCTTGTGGGTTTGAGTTTGTCCACCTTTTTAAATCCCAAATTAATATAATATTTCAACATAAAAAAAATAACTAACTAGTAATCAAAGTTGTAAAAACTTCAAATACATTGTATATAGTTGAATCAAAGCCCGCATATTGTGAATGTTGTCTAGCTAGAAAAATAATTCAACATGTTATGATGTCCTCCAATAATTGCATAGCATTATTGACACCATTTAATCATAGAAATAGAACTAGTGATGCCCCAATAACCGACACATTTGTCCAACAGGAGAAAATCTTGCAGGACAATAATTGATTGCCAGTTTTGAGATCTGTTAAGTAGAGATGTTTCAACAAGCTTTGAGTTCCACCTATCAAACATGATTTTCAATTTGTTGAGTGAGTTAGCTCAGTTGATCTTTGGTTTCTGGTCATGGTGGTGTGATGGACTTGCCGAAAACCCCAACAGCAGAGTCATACCAACCCTTGTGGCTGCAACACTCCTTGCCATTTCTTTGTATGCTTGGTTGATCAACAAACCATTTACAAGTGTTCCACCGTTGCCACCAGGTCCACCAGGCTTGCCTTTGCTGGGAAACCTTCCTTTTCTCGAACCCGATCTCCATCGTTACTTTGCGAAACTGGCAGAAATCTATGGACTGATCATGAAACTTCAACTGGGTAGAAAACTTTGAATTGTGATAAGCTCACCTTCAATAGCAAAACAGGTCCTCAAAGACTACGATGCAATTTTTTCCAACCGTGATCCTACAGTTGCTGCAAAAGCCAGCACATATGGCGGAGTTGACATACTATGGAACCCTAGTGACCCTGAGTGGCGCAAGTTGCGTCAAATTTGGTTCAGGAAATGATATGCAAAACAAGCCTTGATGCTTGTCACACATTATTTAGACAAGAAGTCCGAAAAATGGTGAAGGAAGTGTATGCAAAGGCTGGATCACCTATCAATATTGGGGAGCAAATGTGATGCAGCCGTCAAAGACGATACAGCAAACAAAGGTTTGGATTTCATGGAGCAGAAGAATGGACTCGGTGCGGAAGAAGGAAGCAAAGACTCAGAATGGTCGAAACTGTCAGAATGGGAAAATTTCGGGGGTCTTTTCAGAGGGCAAACAAACTCAAAATCGACATTATAATATGTTTCCGGAAATCCCAAGAGGAGCTCTACAAATGTTATGAAGACTCTGTCTTCTATAACGAGCTACAACATATCCAATTTTGGCCATTTAGTTTGTTGCGCGAAGACGTGAGTTGGACGAGAGCGGGACACCGTTAGCTGGACGAGAGCTGCCACGTTGAACTTCATGGACCTCTACAGAGGTCATATGGGGTCGTATTTGCTATTATAATATATTTTCGGAAAGTCCCGGACAAGCCCTACATTTGTTATAAAGACTTCGTCTTCTATAACGGGCTGAGGTAGGCCCAAATTTGGTTATTTAGTTTCATGCGCAACAAGACGGCTGATTTCTACTTTATTTACAATTCGTTTTTTTTTTTTTTTTGTTCCTTTATTTTTGGGATTCTTTTTCCGATTTGATTTAGAAGTTTTATAATTCTTTTATTGTTTATGAATTTTAGGAGATATCGAATCCTAAGAGATTCAGGTTTCTTTTATTATTTAAGTAGCTTGTATTAGGGTTTGAGAAATAGCTTTTGATTAAATAAAATTCAGAGATGTTTCTCAACTATCTAATTACATTATCTTTCGTGCGCGAAGTCGATTATCGTATTTGAAGCCTCATAATCCGATATTCGTGCGCGAATCAACGGAGCGTTAGTAGGGTTTGTTTCCGGTATTCGTGCGCGAATTAACGGATCCAAATCGTTGTTTCTTATTGTTGTTTGCAGGTTTTTCTCGTAAGCTTCCGCTACATCAAAATGTTTCGAACTATACTCAATGTGATAATGCGCATGACATAGGGTGCTTCGTTGAATGAGGAGGATAGTATTAGAGTTGGGATTCAGTTTAGGCAAGTGGCGGATGAAGTTGTTTACTTGTGGGGAGCACCAAACGTTTCTGGTCTTTTCCTTGTCCTTGCTCGGTTTGATTTACAAGGAGTTGAATCGAGAGTGAAGAAGCTTTCATCGTGGTTCGATAAGATGTTTGAGTCCGTGATTGATAGTAGAATGAACGATGATCAAGCCAGAAGCAATAGGGACTTTCTTGAGATCTTGTTGGAGCTGAAGCAGCAAGGAGATGATAAAACCTCACTATCTATGAACCAAGTCAAGGCTTTGCTTCTGGTACATATATCAATCCCTCTTTTTCTTTCTTTTATTCTGATTGAATTCAGACTCAATAGGTGTTGGATCGACGCTTGTATAACTTCCTAGGAGCTCACCTATATTATTTCTCTAACTTAAGCACGCTTAATTGTTGACATGAATCTATGAAAACCAATTGGTGACAATAGAATGAATATTAAACCTTTTATTTCATACATTCATATAGTTCAAAGGGTGATAGTTAGCCCCCGATAAAACCAAAAATAGGTTCTAAAATGAATTTATTAGTTTCAACATGCACGATGCTTTTCTGGGGGGGACATATATATCATCATCAACAACAGAGTGGCTAATGGCAGAATTGCTACAACATCCAGAGATAACGCGAAAGGCCTGCAAAGAACTGGAGGAAGTAGTCGGTAAAGGCAACACTCTGGAAGAATTTCATATCTCAAAACTGCATTACTTGGATGCAATACTAAAAGAGACATTAAGATTGCACCCAGTAGCGCCACAATTAGTCCTGAGATGTCCTTATACAACTCAGACTATCTCCGAATACACCATCCCGAAGGGTTCGAAAGTTTTGTTCAACGTTTGGGCAATGCAGAGGGACCCCGAGGCATGGGAAAATCCAATGAAGTTCCAACCTGAGAGATTCCTGAGAGATGCTGGAAAAGGTGACTATCAAGGAAACAATTACAGTTTTCTTCCGTTTGGTTCTGGGAGGAGGGTTTGTCCTGGAATTCCTCTGGCAGAGAAAATGATCCTTTATGTTGTGTCTACCTTGTTGCATTTTTTTGAATGGAATTTACCACAAGGAACAACACTTGATTTATCTGAGAAGTTTGGACTTGTTTTGAAGATTCAACAACCACCTATTGCCATACCAATTGCAAAGTACTCTTCTCTTGAGCACTATCTATGACAATTTGTTGCATGGCTAGTGAGCAAGGTTCATGATTGAGTTTTAGTCTCTCTTAAACTAAGTAGACGGTTTTTGGGTCGATGGGTGAATGACGCTTACACGAAGCTCATGATCCAAAGCAAATCCGTAAGGGTAATGACACGTGTGAAGTTCAAAACAGACAATATCTACTTGGCGAATTTTAATAGTTTGTGAAGTCACATCACTCTCATGCGTTTGAAAAAATCTATCTTCTTTGTTGTATTGGGCTTTAATAGTTACTCGATGGCATTGCATCTTAGAATAATCTATCGTCTTTGTTGTATTATCATCATGGACCCTACTTTATTGAGGCCCCAGAAAAATATGTATTTTCTTTGTTGTATATACTTGTATTATCATCATCGACCCTACTTTATCGTTTGTCTTGTGTTATAATGTGATAATGTCGTGTGTATTTCTATTCTCTAAATGTAAGACTATAATCAAATAAAAATAAATTTCCAATTCATTTCCATTTGCTCATCATTTCCCGAATGAAAATCTCACGCAACTTGTACCACACTCAGGGCCATTAGGGCTCCACGCTATATCAACTCTGCCCTATGTGCTAGCTAGCTACTGCTTCTATTAGAGGGTCACGGTCTTTAAGAGCCTGTTTTGCTAATGAAGGCGAGCTTATTACAACACAGTCTTTTCTACCTAGTTGAAGTTCCATGATTGGTCCATAAATTTCAGAGAGTTTTGCGAAGTAACGATGAAAATCAAGAGCGGGTTTGAGAAAAGGAAGGTTGCCGAGCAAGGGCAGCAATCCTAGTGGTCTGGTGGATCTAGTGGCAATGTTGGAACACTTGTGAATGGTTTCATGTTTTTTTAGGTGGAACTCAAAGCTTATTGATCAAGCCATGTACTTATAGAAGTAATAAGAAAATATCAGGCAATCCATTATTATATCTTGAGGTTTCTAATTAGATGTTTAAGCATATACTGAATTACAATTTTTAAAGTAATTATTGTTTCTGTTGGACAATGAAAGGAGGATCATAGAAATTAAGCTGCAGTCAGTCCCTCGAGACACTCTATTTCTTATTTTATAGCATCTCCAAAAGTCTTTCTTGGTTTTAATTAAGGGAGGAGCTGCACTTTTGCAGTTCCAAGAGATCCTTTAAAGGCTCCCTTAAATGAGTTTTGGTGGAGCTCACTCCCTTAATTAATGGGTGACTTCAGGCCCTTTAAGTGTGCTTCATATATTTAAGTACGTTTATTTTATTTTTAAAAAAATCACCATATATTTATAATAATTATAAAGTAAAACATTAAAATAATAATAATAAATTATTAAATGAGTCATTTAAGGGATTATTCTTTAAACACATACCTCCTTAACGGCCCATTTTAAAACAACAACATCCACTCTTAATTAAGTGGGTCTCTAAGGGAGACTCTTGGAGATGCTTTTACACGTAAATTTGGAATCTTAAAAAATGGAAGCAAATATATTTTAGGCTTATTATGAGTTATGAATAGGGATGGCAACGGATTGTGTTTGGGCGGGTTTTGCAAAATCCAAACCTAGATCTAAATAAGTGTAATCTGACGAAAATCCCTCAAGACATTTGCCGTTTTGAATCTTGTGTAAATTTTCAATTGCCTATGGATAACTAGGGCAATTGTAAGCTCCTGGGATGTGGTTTTTGGATTGTTCTTGGGTTTTGACAGATTTTGCAAAAATCTTGAATCTGATGATATCGTGAAATATCAGTGCCGTTTGGGAACCATCACATTTTCTGGCTGTGTGACGGTTGGTGGTATGCAACTTACAGACTTTGCAGAAAATCTACCGATTGACTTAAATCACGTGGTTTTCGGTTATCATTACTTACACCTCAGATCATGCTGAGCTATTTACGGATGACTATATGTCGTAGACTTTTGTTCATTCACCATATATGTTGTGGACTTTGTGTTTGAGGTGCATCATTCAAATAACTCCATGTATTTAATCTTATCTTTCTGGACTTTTTTTAGTTATTAAAAATTCATATTACATCCATTGATGAAATATTTAGTATTTAATTCTCATTTATGTGAAAATCATTGTACCACTACCCAATTGGCTTGGCGGAAAAGAATACCCATTCAGTTCGTCAATGTCCTAGATTCGAATGCACATAAATAAATAAAAACACTATTTAGTGTTTCATTTTTTTTTATTTTTTATTTTTAATCGCACCTTATGATTTCTTATCCTAAGATCAGCACCATCAATTAGATCAGTTGCTGCTATGGTACCAATGCGAGGCCGTGCAACTAGGGGCTCCTCTACAGCATCTGGGGGTAGTGGCTGGGGAAGTACAAGCAATGAAGGTGGCTGGAGAGGTCGATCTTCCACACCAGGTTCAAAAACAGGTGCATTCTTTAACAGATTTTAACATAATTGTGCAACCTCTTTTCAGTTCTATTATTGCTTCTCATTCATTCTCATTCATCGGATAATTTGACGTGCCTTGAGGTTTGATTTGAGTGCACATCTCTTTGTTGATTAACAGTTCTATTCACTCATTTTTCTGTGATTTCAGATTTGCATACAATTGTATGTGTGTCTTGTCTTATTTATCACTAAAGATTAATAATTTTTTTAAAAAAAAATCCTACTTTTTAGATGGTAACTAAATGGTGCTAAAATTTCAAAATTTATGAGAACAGTGCCGTTGGAAACTTGCAATTGTGCCATACCATGAATGTAAATTAAATATTCAATAAATGCTTCTACTGTATATTTAAAAATTGAGCTAATTGAACCAAACTTCCATGAGGTTTGCCCTTTTACATTCATAAATAGCTTTATCATTAATTAACACTCATCTTCCATGCCATTAGTCAAACTTAGTTAAACTTAACCGTTGACTAAGTTTGACCGTTACAAATGCCAAAATACCCTTGAAATGCTTAATTAAAAATTTTAAAAACAAATTAGATAAAAAATATTTAAAAAATTAATCCTTAAAAAAACTTTATTTTTCTTTTTCTAAATGGATCTCCAATCATCCATCACAAAGTGGAGATTAAGAATTGAATTTTTTTTAAAATCAATAATTAAAAAAAAAAGAAAAAAAGAAATTCAGATATTAAATATTGAAGATATTTAAAAATTTAAAAATAAATCAATTAAAAAATTTTAAGTTAACATTGGTCAAACCCTAACGGTAAGAGAGGTAGGTGTCAATTAATGATAAAGTTGTTTATAAATGTAAAAGGGTAAACTTCAAGGGAGTTTGGTGCAATTAGCTCTATAGTCTATATTGAGTTTGTACTGCGATTCCTCTAATGATATCTATTTCATTTTCGTTACTGTTAGAGCATTGCCTACCTGGGCATTGCTTTATCATTTTGTTGTACTGATGGGTCTTGTTTATGTTTAATTAGTCTCTGCGGATTTGGTTCATTGTTTAAGTTTATTTATGTATATGGTTCTTAATCCTTTTTAGAATAAAGGATGATATGTTTGATATTTGTGATGTCAAATTCCAATTTTTCTTTTCAATTTTAGATTTTGTATTAATAATAATAATAACAAACCATGATTTCAGTTTTCCATCTTATCTTTCTGTGGTGACTAACCTCTATTATTGTAGTTATTTCTTATTTGATTATTTGCCGACCACTTTGCTGTTTTAAAAGTTTTGATTGACATTTTCCTGTCTTTTACAATGATCCAAAACTTTATTTTTAGTTGCGAATAAAAACTTGTATGGAACGCCCATTATTTCGGTGTAATTAAATTCAATTACATGATGTTTATTTTTTTAAAATATATATTTTTCTTTCATTTGGTCACGTTTAAACTTTTATCATATTATGCGTTTTGATAGCATGTTACATGAAAGATTTTCTTAGACTTTTTAATGTAAAATTGTTCATTTCTCATTAATTTCTTGCAATTTGATTGCGCTGGGCGATGTCCAACAAACATCATTTTCACTATTTGATTGAGTGGTAGATTTGTGAGTCCCCACCACCGTAGGCTGCATGAAAAGAAGAAAATCTTGTATGAGACTACCACATGATGAGACCGTGTGAGGTTCTGTCCCAATTTCGGTGGTTAAAATGTAGGCTTGTAACCGTCGAATGAGGGTGCTGAATCCAACTTTGAAAAATTGCACTTTTGCCTCAAAATTCTACATTTTCGCACTTTAGTCCCTAAGCTGAAAAATAACATAAAACACTTATTTAAACATATTAAATACCCAGTTTTACCTAGGAAATAGGAAACAAACATAAAAGATATAAATAAGGGAGCTACAAAACATGTAGAAACAGGCACTATCAGGTTCGTGGGTTGCGGGTTTATGGGTACCCCGCGAGTGAAGCACCCGCCTGTGAATCCGCATTAGTTGGTGGTTTTGCGGGTGAGGGTACGGGTGCAGCCATAACCCGCAGGTCCACACCTGCCTGCGAACCTACTTACCTACGCGAGTTTGTGAGCAGGCGTGGGTGAGGAAAATTTTCGCGGGTGAGAATTTGGATTTTACAAAACCCGCATGAACCCGACCCGTTGCCATCCCTAGGTGGGTCTATTTATACATGCATAGAATCTTAATTCTTAATGTACAAGTAAGGAAAGTTGAGGAGGTTTAGTAGGACTCTAACTTATTGGAGTCGTCTTTATCTTCTTTCATGTTTTGCACCTTACACATTAAATGAATTAGATCTTTTGCCGGATTTGGACTTCGGTATCTTTAAGGAAATTTGTTTCCTTATGAGAGTGTACTTCATGGTTCCTTGTTTGAGTAAAATTCTTTCTCTGCGTATCTGAGTTGTGGTTGTTTTGGGTTTAACATCTTCCATGTGTCCAACTCGACCGGTTATTTAACCCGACCAGGTCTCATTTACCTCAATCGGTTATTCAACCCTAATTGGATTCTCTAACCCGATTAGCTAGTTGAACCTGATCAGGCCATTTTTACCCGATCGATCTAGTTACCCCGATCAGGTTACCTTCATCTGATCGCTTGGATAAGCCCGACCGGGTTTTAAGATTATCTATCAGTAAACTTGGGTTGATCTTTTCTGGCTAACTTTTGATGACGTGGAATATCTATCAGTATTTTTTGGTAATCATGCTGACATGTTAGTCATTCGGATTTTACCAACAACATTTTTAAAATCTATGAACAATATAAGTATATTAAATACAAATTCATGGAATTATTAATAGTTCTAAGGATACAATTGTTTTGTTATTAATTTTCAAATATTGATATTTATAGTTTTATTTTTTAGGATAATAGATATTCTGAATTATAAATAATTAATAAACATATTATTTAGATTTCAGATTTCAGATTTCAATCATTGTATAGATGAAAAAGCATATGTTACCTTACTCTGAATTATCGTTGAGAAGCAAATTGTGAAATTAATTCGGATAAAGTTCCATTTTCGAGTGTACTGTAGGTTTTTACATATATATATATATATTTATGGTAATATTCCAATGAGAATTTTTATAATGTACACTTTAAACTGCTTTGATGAAATTGCATGGAATATATTGAATTTTGATTTGATTTTTTATATGCATCCTAAAAACATTAAAATACACATTTGGTAAAATTTTGAATTATTTTGGATTTAAGAACTATTTTTTCTTATATTTTCCTATTTTAAAATGTTAAAAAAATCGGAAAAAAGTAGTTATTGCACCTGAAATTTTTTTAATTTTTTTTTCCATAAATGTATTTCAATATTTTTACCATCCATACAAAAAATTAAATCTAGATTCAATATATTCCATATAATTTCATCAAAGTTGTTTATAGTGTGCATTATAAAAAGTCCTTATTAGAAAATTTATGTGTATATATATATATGTTTGATATTTGTGATGTACTTCCAATTTTAGAAAAAAAATGTGATTTCCGTTTTCCATATTTTCTTTCTGCCGAATATAATCAACAAAAACACTGCATGGTCCCCTTATAAATATAAATATAAATATATATATATATATATATATATATATATATATATAAAAGTGCGTTCGATATTTGTGATGTACTTTCAATTTTAGAAAGAAAAAAAAAAACGTGATTTCCGTTTCCCATCTTTTCTTTCTGCCGAATACAATCTAACACAAACACTTCATTCCTTCATGGTCCCCTTAGGCATAGTGGCTCACTGGCTCCACCACTTACTTCTGGTACTATTGTAGTTATTTAATTATTTGCCGACTACTCTACTGTTTTGAAAGTTTTGATTGACATTTTCCTATCTTTTACAAGGATACAGAACTTTATTTATGTGACAAATTGCACGCACGACCCCTTATTTTAGCCATAATTACAGTTCGATGGATATTTTGCTTATGACTTCCGTTAAACTTAACCATTGAACAAAGTTTTAGAGTTAAATGACATGAATAGACCCATTTGTATTATTGTATTACCTAAAATAAATAATTAAACAAATATTATCTAATATATAATAAAACTTTAAAATTTTAATAAAAAAGATGAGGATAGTGTGGTTATTTTTTTTCGATATTTATCATCCATTTTTCATAAAAATTCTTTACGGACCTTTTTTTTTTTTAATGGGTGATGAACCGTGGAAAAAAAAAAAAATTTTAACTGTGAATATTTATTTTTCTTTTATTGAAAATGAGTGTTGAACCTGGAAAAAATAAAAAATAAATAAAAGATCGGATGATGATGATTTTCTCTTTAGTTGAAAATGGAGGTGATAGATGTCGTCATGTCAACAAAAAAGAAAAATTAGTTTTTTTTTTTTCTCCTCTGAAAAATGGGTGATAAATATCGAAAAAAACAAATAACAACATTATCCTCATCTTTTTTATTAAATTTTTAAATTTTTATTATATATTAGATAATATTTTTTTTAATTATTTATTTTAGGTAATAAAATAATACGAATTGGGGCATTCAAGTCATTTAACCATAATAGTTTTGTCAATGGTTAAGCTTAACTTATGGTAGGGGTAGTTTGTATAATTTCAAGCAAAAGGTCCTTCTAATTGTAATTAGACCTAAAATTAGGGAAAGTTTGTGCAATTACTACTTATTTATGTATTTATTGAAATACACAACCGTAATTTTAGTTGCGAAGAAAAACATTTATGGGAGTATGGAACACGCGCATTGTGTCGGTCCAATTAAATACAATTATATATATGATATGATAGTTTTTTTTTTGTTTTTTTATTTTTATATATATTTATCTTTCATTTAATCACATCTAATCTTTTATCACAAAATACGTTTTGATTGGACGATAGTATAAATAACGTGTTGTTAAAATGTTGCAATAAGAAGTATTTTCTTCCACAGTAGAATTATTTATTTCTCATTAATTTCAATTCTTTCAATTTATTTGAGCTGGGTGATTCCCGATGAGCATCATTTTCACTATTTGAAAACCATAAACGAATAGATAAAATGAGATTGGTCTAATGATATGTCTTTCACATTTACACTATAAAATTATGGATTTGAATTGTGTGATTTCCCCCAAACCAATGGCTGATGTAAGAGAGGGCTGTCTCAGGCTATAGCCCGGGCAGCCCTCTAGATTTTTTTTAATATTTATAATATACATATATATTTCTTTTACTTAGAAAGTTATTGATGATTCATATAAAAATTTAAAAAATTTTCAAATAGTTATTGATAATTCTTATAAAAATTTGAAAATGGTATAAGATAATATAATTTATTTCATTTATTTATTCTAATTTAAAATCAAAAGACAATAATAAAAATTATAAACAATCAATTAAAGTTGACAAAAGTATTTATTTTATGCTTGTTTTATCTATAATATTTCCTTGATTTTATTTCAACTATTTGATTATACAATTCCCTTTGTTTATTCTATTTGTTAGTTTAAACAATTCAAACTAATAATTAATAATAAATCAGTAATGCTACATAGGGGAAGACGTTTAATGGATCGGTTCATTTTTCAATTGAACCAATAAAAAATCGATAAAGTTTGGTTTATGAAAAAAATGAACCGATCCAATAAAATTTACAAATGTCAACCGATCAAAAACCAAGGGAATTAGACCGGTTCGGTTTTTTCGATTTTGGGCCTATTGAGCCAAATTATTGGGCCTTACTTAATACACAGATTTTCATATTGAGGTGTCAATATTTATACCCCTAAAAATATGTATGTACACCCCTTTTTATATGAACATCTTTATTAAATTTTTTAAAAAATTATTTTTCGCAAACACACCCTACACCAATACGAATATGTCCTTTCTTTAATTTTGAAAAATATTATAAATAAATAACTTCAACTTTTTTATTTTATAAAAAAAAGAAAGAGAGCATATTTCAAAAAAAAAAAAAAAGAAAAAAAAAAAAATTGTCCATACTGTTTTGGGCGTAGCTAGGAAGTGACATTCTCCATACTGTTTCCAAGATCCAATATAATCAAATTAGATAGATATTCGATGGATGAGGGCAGTTCTTCTATAAGAGTTCCACCTAAAAATAACTCATGTAAGTAATTAGTCGACATCTCTGGAAACATATTGAGATTTGAGCAGCCCTAAAGCATAGCAATTCTAAGAGATTTCAAACGAGTATGATTGGGAAGAGACGTGAGGTTTTTACAATCTCTTAGATTTAATATGTCAATGTTATTTAGATGAATAGATGACCGAACCTAAACTAAACTTGTAAAGCCTTCCATGATTTCGATGATGAGCTTGGACTGGAGTGGCTGAGGTTTATAAACTTTAATTTCTCTGTAAGCAAAAGACAACATAACCACCAAAAAAACTAATTACTATATCTTTATATTTACCATATACAACAGAAACATATATATATATATATATATATATATAATCTTTTTCCAAACCTGAAAAGATGGAGGAGGTTGTTGCCACGACCTCCTCCCACTTTTCGATTTGATTTTTTGTTTTTCTTTTTTATTTTACTTTTACCTTTTTCTTTAATTTGGTTTAGTTAATACAAATTTGAAAAAGTATAATAGTTTTAAGAAATATAATATAAATGTTAATAACCTAATTTAAGGGTAGTATTGGAATTTTAAAAATATATAAATTCTGGGTGTACAAATGGTTTTAAAGGAGTGTCAATATCGCCACTCTTTCATATTTTAATCTTTTTGGACCTTTGACCAAATTACATTATGGGCTTGAACAAATTGAAAATACTAATTTCAAATAATATTTAGCAAAAAAAAAAAAAAAATCTTGTGACACATTTTCATATTTTCATAGTTTCATAGGCAGTTGAAAATTAAACTAGGGTTTTTATTTTATATAAGTTGGATCTCGGTTCGGTTTTCCGATTCAAGACATCGAACTGATAAAAAAAAAAATTTAAAAAAAAAACCGATTTGATTGATTTTGTTCATCGGTTCGGTTCGGTTCATTGGTTTTTTGTCCACCTCTATTGCTACACATTCCACCTAAAATCCCACATTTTTCATCCCAACACTTGTGGCACTTCAAATGTTAAATAGTCAGTGGATATATGCGGTAGGTGAGATCAAAAATCATTAATGTGTATCCACTCACAATTTGACAGTTCACTTGTAGCATGTGTTGGGAGGAAAAATGTGGGATTGTAGGTGGGATATTTAACATATAATATCTATAATAAATTTTCATACATGTAGATTTCATTTATAAACATTATATACACGAACTAAACAATTCAACTAGAGTTGGCAAAATAGGCTTCGGCAGGCCGCATGGCCCACTATTCTGACGAGCCAGGTCCAAGCCCGTTAAGATAGTGGGTCAGGCCGGGCCCCCTTAGAGAAAAACTGGGCTGGGCTCGGTAAGACCCGCTAGGCTCACGACCCATTAAAAAATTTTGAAATTTTTTTTCTAGCGGGCCTTGACGCCGCTAGAATTTTTTTTTTTTATTTTCAAAATTTTGAATTTTTGAATTTTTTTTTTCAAAATTTGAATTGAGGGGTAACTTTTGTAATTAGCCAGGTGACCGTTGAGGGAGAAAAAAAATATCCAAAACTTTTAAAAATTACATTTTTTAAAATCTTTTACAATTTTTTCCAATATACCCTCACCTCACTTTTTCCTATAAATACCCCCATCACCCTCACCTCATTCTCTACATTTTCTCTACTTCCCTACTCTCTTATTCTCTCTATTCTCTACAATCTCCAACATCTCTCACTCACTCTTTCAATTATTTTGTAATTTATTTTATTTATTTTAATATATTATTTATATACTATTATTTTGTAATGTTATATTTCATATTAAAATTATTACATTAATAATTATACAAAATTATTACAATGTATAAAAAATAATATTGTATTTAAAAAAAAAAAAACCAAAGCCCATTGGGCCGGCCCGTTAAGGCCCGCTAAAACTCGCTAGGCCCAGCCCGTTTAAGCCCGGCCTAAGCCTAGCCCTGCCTGTCCCTACACGGGCCCCCCTTTTGCTTCAACAGGCCGGCCCGGCCGGGCCCGTCTTCCTTGGCAAGCTAGGGCTAGCCTAGCCCGTTTAACAGACGGGCCTGGGCCTAACTGGCCCAGGCCGGCCCGGCCCAGCCCGTTTTGCCAACACTAAATTCCCCCAAAAAAAAAAAAAAAAAAAAACTATTTGTATATATAATTTAGCTTAGGTTACAAATATTAATTTCTTGAGTTTGCCCATACCCCAAACGTAAAATTATTGTAATATTTAAAAATAATAATAATAATAATAATAATAATAATAATAACTATAAGCAGATGATATATAATAGATCAATTGCCGAACAAGATAATGAACTATTAACCTTCTAATACATTGTATAGTTGAATCAAAGCCAACGTATTGTGAACGTGGGCTAGAAAAATAATTCAACATCTCATGACATCACAATTAAACAGCAAGTACCATGAAATTATTTGAATTTTTTTCTAAAAGAAATGGTAATACGTGCACTCAATTATTCAAAGCACATGTAATACCATAATTGGAAAGAAAAAAAAAAAAAGTGACATTTGGACTATAAAGCATTTATTTTTTTTGGGTAGTATTATGTTACAATGACTTCTAAGTCCGTTGGAAATCAGGATATCTTCTCTATAATTGAGAATATGTATTCTAAGAGCAACTCCAACCCGAATAGTGGATTTGGTGCAATTTTTGCACTAAAATAGTGCAACAGTCACACTATTTCACTATTCCATCTCCAACCCACAGCACCAAATTTTACTCTATAAGGAATATTCACAGGAATACTCTATTTCTTTCTCCTTTTTAAATATTTCTCCACAATTAAAATTTCATCCCATAATTAACATAATATTGCAACACAATACGAAATTATGATATTAATACATTAATAGAAATTAAATTTGATTCGGTAAAATATTGCATTTATTATTAAAATAACTTAAACATTACATTTCATAAAATAAAAAAAGAAAAAGCATAAAAATAAAAGTACATATTGATCATCATCTAATCATCTGAATTAGTATATTCATCTCACAAATGATTTATTAAGGCATTTCGGAGTGTAATGGGAGCCTCTTTATCCATGATTTTTCTATGTCGAGCTAGAAATTCTTGAAATCGGGTATTTTCATCTAACATCATCTCAACTTCCGGAGTTGGTGCTTCCGTATAATCCTTAATTGCTGCATCAACATCACACTCATCCTCGATTATCATGTTGTGCATAATAATGCACGTAGTCATTATATCATGTAAAACATGTTTATTCCAAAAATGTGCCGATCCTGCCACAATTGCAAACCGTGATTGGAGAACTCCAAATGCACGTTCAACGTCTTTTCTACATCCTTCTTGTTTCATTGCAAATAATTTATTTTTCGGACCAAGTGGAGCGTGAATAGTTTGTACAATCGTAGAACATTTTGGGTATATACCATCAGCTAAATAATAACCCATATTAAATTCTTTTCCTTGAATGACATAATGAGTTGGAGGAGCAATACCTTGAGCGAGGTTGGCAAAAAGATGGGATGCCTCCAACAAATTAATATCATTGTTCGTGCTCGGAAAACCAAAATAGGCATGCCATATCCATAAATCATAACCAACTACAACCTCTAGAATAATAATTGGGGAATCGCAATGACCTACATATTGTCATACCCAAGTCGTTGGACAATTTTTCACTTCCAATGCATACAATCTAGACTGCCCAGCATTCTAGGAAATCCACGATTTTTATCAATACGAAGTAGTCTGGCAACGTCAGTAGCATTAGGTGATCTTAGATACTCATCTGTAAATTCCTCCACAACAACACGACAAAATCTCTTCAAACTTTCAATTGTTGTAGACTCTCCTATTTTAATATATTCATCAGTAGCATCCGCTGGTAGACCATATGCCAACATCCGAAATACTTTTGTTATATTTTGAAGAGCAGACAACCCCAGTCTACCCACACTATCTCTTCGTTGCACAAAATAGTTGTCACGAGCTTCCACTTTTTCAACAATACTAAGGAATAAACTTTTACTCATTCGATAGCGTCGACGAAACATTTGACCATTATACCGTGGGTTCTCAGCAAAATAGTCATAGAACAAACGAAGATCACTACTAACCCGGTCTCGATTGATCACTATATGACCAGGAATTGAGCCTCCATGGGTCACTGGGTAGTTTTGTTGATTGAGATACTGAGCGATAGCCCAATGGATGTTACCATGATAGGCAATTAGCGCGTCTTATTCTGAATCAATCTCTTCAATATTTGCTAGAAGTTGCTCTTCCTCATCGTCAGAAGATGAAGATGAGAAATTAGATGGACCTCTGATATCGAAATTCATTTTCGCTTAGAGTTGAATCGAATGAGTTTATGAGAATTTGGTGTAGACTATTTATCTTTATGAACACGTGCTTCTAGAAGGGTGAGTGGATGAAAGTTGTATCTAGCTAGTTAACATCTCAGAACATGGGAGTTGATGAAAGCTATGTTCAGCTAGTTAACATCTCAGAACGTGGGAGTGGATGAAAGCTGTATCCAGCTTGTTAACATCTTAGAACGTGGGAGTGGATGAAAGCTGTATCCAGCTGCTTATCATCTCATAATGTGGCCGACAATAGCTGCAAGCTTATGTGGAAAAAGTAGATACAGACAAAAACACTTTAATTCAAAAAATCCAATGCGTGAACCAGATTTATTGAACCAAATGGTTTCTATTAGTGCTGGCGTCGGAGTCGGAGTCGAAATGGCTTGAAACTTTCATGGTTGAAGCAAATCATCGAGATCTTCAAAATTCACAACCTATGGTTGTACGGCATGTTCTTTTTTGGCCAAATTCCATCATTTAGGCCCCGAAATTGCTATTTTTACCGTTTAAGAAAAGTTTTTTTTTTCTCAATAAGTTTAGTTTTCCAAGTCCGAATCGATTTTTGTCAATTAGGGCTTGCTCAGAATTCATAGTTTTATTTGTTTATCCATTTATCTCAAATTTGCTTTTTTTTGGTAATTTTCATTAATTAGACCCGTAATTTTAAATTTTTGTTAATTAAAATAGCAATTGTGATACACGTGCTTCTAGAAGGCGATACACGTGTTTCTAGAAGGGCGAGTGGATGACAGCTATATCCAGCTGGTTATAGGTCAGAACGTGGCCAACATTAGCTGCAAGCCCATATGGAAAAAGTCAATACGGACAAAAACACTTTAATTCAAAAAATCAAACACATGAACCAAATTCATTGAACCTAGACATCTAGTACTCGTTGTGGGGCCCACTCTCAACTTTTCCAAAAATCCAATCTTCACTTTTCCCAAAATATCAAGATAAGATATCTTGCTATTAAATGCCAACCATTTGATGGATTGTATCAATATCTGAACCGTAAGATTAAATCTCGAAAATAATATCTACAACTATCCAGAATTCTTATCTTCACCTTTCCCAAAATCTGAAGATAAGAAATCTGCTCATCATCAAATGTCAATCATTGGATGGATTGTATCAACTTCTAAACCGTAGGATTAAATCTAAAAAGAGTGTCTCCTAGTTTCTATAAATATCAACCCACACTAAATTAAACTTATCCCTTCAAATCTCTTATCCCTTCAAATCACTTATCTCTTCAAATCAATTTTCCCTTCAAATCACTTTTTCGAAAAAATGTCTACAAGCAGAAGTTCTTCTTACACACATTCATAGGACACACACCTTTGTCACGTGTATCTTGATGTTTCGTAAAACCCGATCATAAGTATTTACCAATCCAAAGAGATGTTCTGGGCTCGAGTTGAGAGTGAATACAACAACAACAGACCATATTTTATCACTGAATATCGTAACAGCAGAAGTTTACAGTGTCGAATGGCGACTATCATTACCACAGTTAGGAAACTACGGCCATGATCGAAAGTCTGAATCCTAGTGGTGCCTCTGAAGCTGATATTGTGAGTATTTGTTAAATTAAAGTTGTAGACATTATATTTAATATTAAATTTTAAGGATATATATTTTTATCATTTTGCAGATGAGCCAAGCAAAAGTCTTATTAGCCAAAGATAAGAAATACAAAAAAGGATTCAAGTTTGACCATGTGTGGCCCATTCTTTTCAAATAATGATAGTGCAACATCAGCCTTGCGAAGGCCAACGTGGTCATATTATATCATCACAAGAGGACTCTCTAACTCCAGAGTCTCCAACAACGACATCTCCCGGGCTATCTTTATTTTCTCTGAATATAGCTAGTGATGACGTCGGAGGTAGTTCATCTCAACGGCCCGTGGAGGTAAAGAAAGCAAAACTGAAAAAGAGGGTTGCGGAAGAAACTTCAACAATACATGACACTTTTAAAGAAGGATAAGATAGACTCATGGAAGTTAAAAAAAAAAAAAAAAAAAAACAGTCACGAGAGACAAAGAACTAACGATATTTTTGAGAGAAAATTGGAGCTGCGGGAAACCAAAATTATAATGATGGATTTGGATTTCATAACTGATCCAAGAAAGTGAGTTTGTGAATCAACAACAATTAAAAATTATAGCAAAACATGCTCGGCAACAAGGCCAGGGATCCGGTAGTTCATCTGGGTCTTTTAGTGATTTTTTCAATAATATCGAAGGATCTGGAAATGGTCTTCCAGACTACTAAATCGTTGTTGTAATTTATGTTGTATTTTTCCTTAATTTTAGTGTCCAATTAGTTGTAATTTATTTTATCACTATGAAGTTTGTATTTCGTTTTTAATGTTTTTATGAATTAATGTATTTTGCTTCATGAATTAATGTAGGAATTAAGTGATTTATTAAAAAAAAAATTGCATTTAAAACTTATGAATTAATGTAGGAATGAAGTGATTTATTAAAAACAATAATTGCATTTAAAACTTATGAATTAATGTAGGATTGAAGTGATTTATTAAAAAAAATTGCATTTAAAATTTTTAATTATACACTTCATAAATTTATTATAAATGCTAATATCAATAATAATTGCTTCAAAAAAAAATCATTATTCCATAAAAAGGACCAAATTGGAATAAATTTAATTTATTAGAGTAAAACTTTAAATAAATGAAACCTTTAAATAAAGGATATAATCAGAATAGCTTTTAAAAAATAGGGTTAAAACGTGATATTATAAAAGTTGGGGGACCAAAAAAAGACATAAATGAACAGGGTTGCAGAGATGATAACAGTGTCGCACAATAGATTGTGCAACATTGTTCACATCCCTCCGTTGGCGCAGCATTTGGCGATGGGTTGAAGGCCGATTTTGCAGCAACTTGGCGATGGCGAGGGGTTTGGCGCTGGGTTGAAGAAGCTCTAACAACATCCTAAGAAAAACTGTCCAGACATATTTATAAAAACGACATTATAAGACTAGAAGTCTAGAACCCTTCACCACTACTTGGCAGGGGTGGTGCACTTCTACAGGTGCAAAGTACCTACATAATAACCAATTAAAATGTTCTTTAATAATATATTTGTGTCATTAAGTAATTAAATATAAACTAACCTTCTATCAAAAATATATATATATCAACTAACCTTTATTGATTGTCGTTGATTTCCTTAATTTTTCTACGTTTCTCATTTCCACTATTAATTATAATCTGTATAGTAGCAATTTCGTACTTGATCTTTGCCGATCAAATAGTGAGTATCATGTAAAATATTACTGTTCATATCTTCTTCGTCTACATCATAAGCTTCGTATCATTCAATTTTTTTTTTTTCAAAGATTGATTAATTGTGGCACACTTTTCCAATTACTTCCTTTAAATTACATTACACAATAGTATAAGTTTATGACATTTCATAAAAAAATAAATAAATAAATAAATAAATGTATTCCTCACAACTTCACAAGCACTCATCCAAAATTTACGATCTAGAAATAAAGGCTCAAACCACTCATTTCTTTTTAAAAAAATTAAAAGAAAGATGTGGCAATTTGGACGAATAGTGATTGGTAAATAACTTATTAAAAAACAACTCATTTAGAATTGCACTTAGTTTATAACCATAGAGTAAAAAATATACGTGACGGATATGTTACTATGTTAGAGGGTGTGTGACCAATTGTAGGCTTGTAGCTAGTGAGATGATGTATAAATAATGCATTTGGATCCCGATAACATTATTGACACTTAAGGATAGGATGAGTTAGGATAATAGTGAATAGTGACATAGCTATATATGTCTAAGGGACGTATAAATAAATATATATATATATATATATATATATATATATATGTATAAGAGACGTAGCTCTACTGGTAGATGGATGAGTTTGGGGTTTAGGTAAATGACTCTCAAATCAGGGGCTCGAATCCTAACAATACCAAATCAGAGACTCGAACATAGTATATTGTCAGACTGAATGAACACCGTTTGCCATCAAACCATATTGGTTTGTAGGCTCAAGATATAATAATTGATTGCCAAATATCTCCTTCTATAAGTAGATGGCTTCCACAAGCTTTGAGCTGCATTGCACCTATCAAAATATGATTTCCAATTTTCTGAGTGAGTTACCACGATTGATCTTTGTATCTTGGTCATGGTGGTGGGATGGACTCACCGAATATCCCACCATCAGATTTACACCAACCCTTCTGGCTGCAACACTCATTGCCATTTCTTTGTATGCTTGGTTGATCAAGAAACCATTTACAATTGTTCCACCATTGCCACCAGGTCCACCAGGCTTGCCCTTGCTTGGAAACCTCCCTTTTCTCGAACCCGATCTCCACCGTTACTTTGCAAAACTCTCTGAAATTTATGGACCGATCATGAAACTTCAACTGGGTAGAAAAGTTTGTGTTGTGATAAGCTCACCTTCATTAGCAAAACAGGTTCTCAAAGACCATGATGCAACTTTCGCCAACCATGACCCTACAGTAGCTGCAATAGCCAGCACATATGGCGGAGGAGACATCGTATGGAGCCCTAATGGCCCTGAGTGGCGCAAGTTGCGTAAGATTTTAGTTCAGGAAATGGTGAGCAAGACAAACCTCGATGCTTTTCACACATTTCGTAGACAAGAAGTTCGAAAAATGGTGAAGGAAGTGTATGTAAAGGCTGGTAATTCAGTACCTATCAATATTGGGGAGCAAATGTTTCTAACAATACTCAATGTGATAATGCGCATGTCATGGGGTGGTTCATTGAATGAGGAGGATAGTATTAGAGTTGGGATTCAGTTTAGTCAAGTGGTGGATGAATTTGTTTACTTGTGGGGAGCACCAAACATTTCTGAGCTTTTCCCTGCCCTTGCTCGATTTGATTTACAAGGAGTTGAATCAAAAATGAAGAAGCTTTTATCGTGGTTCGATAGGATGTTTGAGTCCTGGATTGATAGTCGAACGAAAGATCATCAAGCTGGAGGAGAGAACAAGGACGAGGAGAAAGGAAGCAATAAGGACTTTCTTCAGATCTTGTTGGATCTGAAGAAGCAAGGAGACGATAAATCCTCACTATCCATGAATCAGGTCAAGGCTTTGCTTCTGGTACATCACACACACACACACACACATATATATATATATACATACATACATACATACATATATATATATATATATATATCAATCCCTTTTATATTTTTTATTTTCTTTTATTGTGATTGAATTCAGACTCAATAAGGTTCTAAAATGAATTATAAATTTTTGATTTAAGTATCAATATATATGCATGACCTTTTTCTGGGGGGGACAGATACATCATCAACAACAATAGAGTTGCTAATGGCAGAATTGCTACAACATCCAGAGATAATGCAAAAAGCCTCAAAGAACTGGGGGAAGTAGTCGGCAAAGACAACATTGTGGAAAAATTTCATATCCCAAAACTACATTACTTGGATGCAATACTAAAAGAGACATTTCGATTGCACCCACCAGCGCCATTAGTCCCAAGAAGTCCATGTACAACACAAACTATCTCCGAATACACCATCCCGAAAGGTTCGAGAGTTTTGTTCAATGTCTGGGCGATGCAAAGGGACCCTGAGGCATGGGAAAAACCACTGGAGTTCCAACCTGAGAGATTCCTGTTAGATGCTGGAAGAGGTGACTTTAAAGGAAACAATTACAGTTTTCTTCCATTTGGTTCTGGGAGGAGGATTTGTCCTGGAATTTCTCTGGCAGAGAAAATGATCCTTGATATTGTGTCTACCTTGTTGCATTCTTTTGAATGGAATATACCACATGGAACAACACTTGATTTATCTGAGAGATTTGGATTTGTTACGAAGATGCAAGAACCACTTATTGCCATACCAATTGCAAAGTACTATTCTTCCGAGCACTATCAATGACATTTTGTATCGCTGGGTGGTTCAGGATTTAGTTTTGGTCTCTCCAAGTAGACATTCGCCTTTTGGGTTATGGGTGAACAATGATTGTGTGAAGCACATGATTCAAAACAAAACAAATCCTCGAGAGTGAGAACACCCGGCATGAAATCCAAATCTGACGGTATCTACAAGGTGGGTGGGCCTTAATAGTTAGAGAAGTCATGCATGGGAATAATCTATCTTCTTTGTTGTATACTTGTATTGGACTTTAATTAGTTAGTAAAGTCCCATCACTCTTATGCTACTGGTGGAATAATCTATCTTCTTTGTTGTATTATCATCATCTACTGATGCGGCGGATCAACTGGTATTAGATTATTTGGAGGGGTGGGATTTGAAACAAACCAAGTAAGGCTAAACCCGGGCGACGGAATCAGAATGACTTGAAATTTTGACAGCTGAAGCGTTTCGGTGTTTCCGGAACTACTATGTAGCTTTGTTACATAAGCACGTCCTTTTTTAGGCAAATTCCGTCGTTTAGGCCTTGAAATTACAGTTTTTGCCGTTTTAGGAAAGTTTCTTTTTCGCAATAAATTGAGTTTCCCAATTCCGAATCGACTTCCGTCAATTCTGGAGTGTTTAGGATTCTCAGTAGAATTATTTTTTGCTTTATTTTTGTTTTTGCCTTTTTTGGTAAATTTCCGTTTTTAAGTCGTTTTCTTGCTTTCCAAGGAATTCGATTAGGTTTAGGATTTATTTTGCTTTAAATAATGATGTAGGCCGAATTGGCCATTCAGCTTTTGATTTATAAAATTTTAGAGTTTTCTCTAATTATTCCAATTTCGGTATTCATCATGAATCAACGAATTGAAGCCTAACTTTCCGGTATTTGTGCGCAAATCAACAGAACTTTAGTAGGTTGTTTCTAATCGTTTTACGCAGGTTTTTCTCGACAAAGCTTCCGCTACATCATCTACCCTACTTTATGGTTTTTCTCGTGTTGTAAAGTAATATAAGTGTCGTTGTGACTTGTGTGTATTTCCATTTGCTAAATGAATAATGACTATAAGGTTCAGGCGTTTAGCCGATGTTGGAATTTTTTTTTTCCTTTGCCAGTTGTCGGTCTTCATGTTTTGAAGATAATTTTTTGTGTGAAGATTATGAGATTTTATACATTTTTTTATGTAGGGATTATATGCATTTGTTTTGTTGTACTATGAAATGTTATTTAATTTGTGAGTGGTTTAAAATATCCATAGTTTTTCCGTAATATATAGGTCGATGTTTCCCTATTTTGATAATACTACACAATCTAAAAATTATCATTCACCACATTAATTATTATATGATTTATATGATAAAGATAAATCATTGTTACACTATTTGTTGTACTATGAAATTTTATTTAATTTGTGAGTAGTTTAAAATATCCACAGTTTTTCTATAATATATAGGTCAACGTTTCCGTAATTTAATAATACTATACAATCCAAAAATTATCATTCACCATATTATTATATGATTTATATGATAAAGATAAATCATTGTTACACTATTTAGATTGATTTCTAGACTAATTTTGTTGCTATGTATAACATTACTCATGAATTTAAACGAATGCAATTTAAACTTTAGTAGATTTAATATGGTTTAAATACATTTATTTGTTAAACATTATTTATTTCGCAAATGATTGATGGTTTTTCATTATTCATGTAATGAAGAATTTTTGGATATAACCGGTGATTTGGAAATCACATATTCATATTTGTTGTTTTTTAAGTCCTCTCCCCTCTAAGATTTGAAATAGAGGAAAAAATGACTGAATATTTTTTACAGATCTTGACTTTTATCTGAAGTATGGAACACCAACCCCTCTACTTCCACAAATACCCTTAGAAAACTTAACAAATCACATGCTATATTCTGTGGTACTTATCGTGTTGTGTTTCCCCGTCTTGTCTTCGGACTAGATGTATTTACTCATAAATTTTAATTTTTATATATTGATTTTCCTCTTTTTGTAAATATAAATTAATTACTTTATAAAGTACTTTCAAATATTAATTTAATTTAGACTAAAAATAATATGGTGTCCATTTCAAAAAAAAAGTTAAATACCAAAAAATATTTAAAATCTATGAACAATATAAGTATATTAAATACAAATACATACAATTATTAATAGTTCTAAGGATTTATGAAAACATTATTTAATGTTTTAATGTGAGTGGATGTCTACATTAAGAAATCAAGCTTATCATCTTCCTAACTTCTCTTGTAACACCCAAATGATTTATGGTTAATTTATGTTGTAATTTATATCCATTATTGTGTAAGTTATGATTGTAAAGATTTGTAAGACTATAAATAAGAGCTTTCATCTTGATGTATGAGATATTGAGAAGTATTGAGGAATAAAAGAATCTCTTTTTTTGGGCTACTATTTTCTCTCCTTTCTTACTTTATATTTATGCTATTATGTTCTTGTTTATTTTATTTATTTTATAACACGTTATCAGCACGAGTCTCTAACCATTATATGTTTCAAGTTTCAGATTTGAAAGTTTATTATTTGAAGACAAGATGTCATATGATCCAAATTCAATAAGTGATAAGAGAGATAACAATGTCTTGATGAGGCCGAGAGTTCTTGATGAGACCAAGAGATCCAAACAATTGAAAAATATTTCTTTCTCTAATTTTGGGCTAAGAAAAAAAAAATAGTTTATATTATTTCTCTTCTTAATTTTGTTCTTAATATTCATTGCGTTGCCAATAAAAGAAAAAAAAAATGATTGTATTGCAACTAGAAGATTGCAAAAATGAAATTAATTATATTGCAACCCAAATATCACAAAATCAAAGGGCCTGAAGGTCGATTTGATATATATTTGATAATTGTTAAATCAAAAAGCCTGAAGCTTGATCTGTGTCCGAAGATTGTAAAATCGAAAAGCTTGAAACTCAATTTAGTGTTTGGAAATTACAAAATCAAAAAGCTTGAAGCTTAATATAATCTCATTAGAAAATATGGATTGCAATTAAACCAAAATATGAAAATTTTGAATTATCGAATAAGAACCCAAAGTTCTGAATTTCGACATATGTGATTAATTTTGAAGCCTGAAGTTCTCAACTCATGGTTTACAATTATAAACAAGAAGTTTCTATATGAACTTGAAGTTCCGATGGAATTCAACATTTTCATTAAATATGAATTTTATTTGGAACCTGTAGTTCTAGAATTGCAAATCATAACTATAAGGTTATGATATAATAGAACATTAAGTTTCGATATTAAAATGACCAAAAAGTGCAAAAGTAATTTGTCTTTTGTTTTCAAACATTTTTGATCTATCTATCTATCTATAATTGGTTGTTTATATTTCACATGATCATGAATCTGACATTTTTGATCTATTATTTTGTATTGGTTATTTATATTTCACATTAAGAGACTCAACTACTATGTAAGGTGTGAAATCTTATATTTTCATATACTAGAAAAATATAAATTTTCATATAACAAAATGTCTCAATTGTTTATTCATTAACATTTGAATTTATTCACCATGTGATATAGTTTTACGGTTCATTGATTTTTGTATTTTAAAATTGTTGGTTTTATTTTAAGTTGATTTACATTCATGTGGTTTTAGTAATATAATATTTATATTCCATTATTCTTTCAAAGATGAGATTTTTCTTAATACTTTGATTTATATTAGCATTAAACTTGTAATTACAAGTTGCAACAAATCATGAAAACAACTTCATATCATGCTAGATATTTGTTGTTGTTTTTAGTAAATTGTATGATATAACATGAATTATATTTTATTTTATTTGTTAAAAAAAAGGTCTAGTTGTTCTTTTCTAATAGAAATATCTTATCATCAATGAATTATTTGTCCTTATATATATTTGCTTAAAAATGGTTTTGATCACTAAGTAGATAAAAACATGATCGATGAAACATAATGAGTCTATATTGTTTCAAATATTGTTCCAGAAGTAGCAGTATATATTTCACTATTTTATGCTTCAAATTTGCTCTAGAAGTGGCAATATTAATAACTTATGTATTTGAACATACTATTAGTTTATATCATGGTTTTCATGGTTGAACAAAATAATTAGTTTTGATTATAAAATCATTGACATCACCCAATTTGATCAATATCATTCCTTGAAGTGAATGTTACATATAGTTATGGTGATGATCGTGTATATTGTTGTAATCAAATAATTATTGATGTCAAGGTGATCACTATAAAGAAATTTAAATTGTTCCACCATAAGTGGAATAACACCTTAACAAAGCAAAAAGATTGAAAGAATGTAAAATACACCTTCTAATAATTATAAAAGTTTGCTTGCTATATCTAAAATATTTTGTTGATTTTTAGCAAGAATAATGAACACTCTAAAAGAGCTAATATATGACACAAAGTTAAAACAAATTACATGAAAATTGACACTTTGTATTTTGTTAGATCTGGAAGATCTACAATATAAAAAATTGTCCCCAGACAATTAAGAAGATCATATCCGGCCAAGTAAGTATTTCAATATAATTTACTCATTGTTATTTTGATTTAATTTATTCCACACAACTAATTTTATGAGTATGCTCTGTGGTTGCCACTACGTTGGATCTTCCACATCAAAAAAAAATAAATTTAGTTTTATTTTTTTGTGGTTCTTAATGTTATTGGAGTTGATCAATATATATATAACCAGAAGTTTCAAAATCAAATCCAATTGAGAACCTGCAGTTTTAAATTTGAATATAAATTGTTGAATATGAACCCGAAGTTCTGAAATTTGAACCTGAAGTTTTGAATCAAAAGATGATCTAAATTTCCATTGTTAGATGAATATTTGGCTACTCAAATATTTGAAAAGGAAAATACAAAGGCTTAAAGCTCTTAATATCAATATAAATCAGAATCTGAAGTTCTGAATATTTATCTTATTAAAATCCGATGTTATCAATTTCAAACTAATTAGACTTGTAGTTCTGTATTTAATTTTTGATATCAAATTTAATTAGAACTAGAAGTTCTAAATTTGATATAATAATAGTTCTTTTCATTTGAAAAGTAAAATTGTGATTTTATTTTAAGAACGCGAAGCTTTAAACATATGATTTTACATTTATGAACCAGCAGTTCCTACACGAACCAGAAGTTCCAAAAAAAACATGTGAGTGTTTAAGAACTTGACATAAGAACATGAAATATGAAGAATTGAAGTTCTTATTATATCTAATTTATTTTGTCTCGTGCCAAAAGAATTTATCATATTCTTATATTATATGATTACATGTTAGTGAATGTCCTTGAAGGACAATAAGCTTTACTAAAAGTAAACGATGCATCGAAATATTGAAATATTTTATATGGATATCCATTTCATAACTAATTAGTTTTTGCTAGTGAATGTCCCTGAAAGACAATAAGACCATGTAAATTAGTCCTTAAAGGACAATATGACAAAATAAATGATTTTATGTATAAAATTATTATGATGCATATAATTCCTTAAAGTAAATTTTATCGTCGTTAGGGGGAGAATATCATAAGTTGATAAACGACGTAAAATTACAAGGTATGCATCATCCTATGAATTGCATGATATGCAAATAAATTTTCAGATGATTCAAATAAAATAATAAAATTACATTCTGTCAATATATAAACCCGGGTGGTTGTTCCTGTAGAACAATTTATGAAATGACAGCAAAAATCATCTGTTAGACAGCAAAGTCGTAAAAGATGATTTTGGTTCAAAGGATATAGTTCCTAGAACTGGAATTTTAAAAATTATGATCATATTTAAAATAATACTCGAGTGATAGATAAATCATTATCATATTAGGCTCTTGAAGAGCTAGTATCATAAGTGAAAACAAAATCCTGAAGAATCATATAGAAATGTTAATCTCCCCTATGAGACCGTTGAAGAAAATAAAAGAATCTCAATTGTCCCAGTAGAGGCACTTGTATTAAATTTAATGTGATTATACTTCTCCTAGAGAGATATTTGTATAGAAAGACATGTATAGTATATATTTAACAGTAAAGTTATTAGAATAAGCCCTTGAAGAGGCATCTGAATTACATAATCATAATGAAATATATTGGTATAGAAATTGAGATTATATTTTATCTGCTTTGCATATTATGAAAAATGATGAAAGACTTGTATTATAAATTATAGAAATGTCGACATATAAATTATTAGCAAATAAAAGGCAAAGCTATATTAATGTAAAACTTGAAAGCTTTGGACCTGTAGTCCACATGTTTGATGACATCAAACTTATTAAATATTTTTCGTACGAATTAAGATAAAAGGTTTATTGCAGAAACCTAGTTTGACAATGAATAAAAATCCTCGAAGGATTTAAATGTCTGAAGCAGGTTATTCAAAGCTACATGAAGTTTTGTATAGTGAAAATTAAACAATCAGAATGCATGTAGTGTATTCGTCGTGGTGAATATTTATTAAAATAATTATATGTTGATTGTGTAAAGCTTAGCAAAAATTATGCTAAGTTTATAAATTATATATATCAAAGGAATAATTTCTAAAGATGAAAAGTCTTGGAAAATAATATTTAGTCTCAGCTAATAAGTTTGACATTAAACATGAGTCAACATATGTAAGGAAAATGTCCTGAAGTACTTTTCCATGGATAAAACACATTGAATGGATTCCTCGATATTTATTCCATAACTTAAAGTGGTGTATGATCTCCTCTTGTTATTGAAGAATTTTAGGTCCTGAAGTACCAAATATATGTTCAACTTGTGTTTTTATAATAAAACAACATGATGTTGTATATAACAAGTTGGACCAATTCAGAAATCAATTTTATTAAAGTTCTTTACATATGATCTCCAAAAAGGTGGTGATAAAAAATACGTATAAGTTTTATAAATACACTACCAGTTGCAACAAATAAAATCTTGATACAAAATATCGGGATACAATATTTTTGCAAAATATTAAAGCATCTACGTCAGAATGAGGGGGAGCGTATTTATCACCTTATCAGGGGGAGATATTGATTTTGGAGAAAATTGTACATACCGTACTCTTTTTCCTTCACTAGGTTTTTATCCCATAGGGTTTTCCTAGTAAAGTTTTAACGAGACAGTTTTGTACCCCAAATTCCTTCAGAGGTTAATTTGATATGTAGATGAATACTGTACTCTTTTTCCTCTGCTAGTTTTTTTTCCCACTGGGTTTTCACTAGCAAAGGTTTTAATAAGGCATATTCTCTATATGATGGACATCCAAGGGGGAGTTTTATGAAAACATTATTCAATGTTTTAATGTGAGTGGATGTCCACATTAAGAAATCAAGCTTATCATCTTCCTAACTTCTCTTGTAACACCCAAATGATTTATGGTCAATTTATATTGTAATTTATATCCATTATTGTGTAAGTTATGATTGTAAAGATTTGTAAGACTATAAATAAGAGCTTTCATCTTGATGTATGAGATATTGAGAAGTATTGAGGAATAAAAGAATCTCTTTTTTTGGGCTACTATTTTCTCTCCTTTCTTACTTTATAGTTATTCTATTATATTCTTGTTTATTTTATTTATTTTATAATAATAATTGTTTTGTTATTAATTTTTAAATTTTGATATTTAGAGTTTTTTTTTTTTCTTTTTTTAAGATAATAGATATTCTGACTTATAAACATATTATTTAGATTTCAGATTTCAGATTTCAGATTTTAGATTTCAATCATAGTACAGTATGAAAAAGCATACGTTACCTTACTCTGAATTATTGTTGAGAAGCAAATTGTGAAATTATTTCGGATAAAGTTCAATTTTCGAGTGTCTTATATAAAGTTCCATTTTCCAATTTTAGAAAAAAAAAAAATAAAAAAAAAACGTGATTTCCGTTTTCCATCTTTACGTTCTGCCGAATATAATCAGCACAAACACTTCATGGTCACCTTAGGCTTAGTGGCTCCACCACTAACGTCAGGTACTGTTGTAGTTATTTAATTATTTGCTGACTACGCTACTGTTTTGAAAGTTTTGATTGACATTTTACTATCTTTTACAATGATACAAAACTTTTTATTTTTTTTATTTTTTTTTTACTTTTATAATACAACAACTGTCGGGACTGACGAGATTGAGCTTTATTAGCAAGGCCTTTTGTATGTATTTATTGAAATACACAACCGTAATTTTAGTTTCAAAGAAAACATGTATGGGACATGCACATTGTGAGAGTTTGAAAATTAAATGACTTATCTTTTTAAGATAGCATTTTAAGACTATCACTTTTTTAATAGGTTGAGTTTAAATGGGACCTAAAATGAGTTCCTTCTAAAAATACCCCTCACAATAACCTTCTTCACTATTTTGTTTTTTTTTTTTGTTGTTTTTCAAAATCCTCCATCAATGGAGGTGGGGTCATTTCAACCTCCAATGGAGGTTTCAGGCTCCTATCGCAGTTTTTTGAAATTGCTAGCGTTGGCCTTGTGTTCTTGCTTGGATGCTCTGTCTCCTGTTTGTGGTATTATATGAAATTATTTTTGTTCAAAAAAGATGAAAAAAATTTTGAAATTTTTAATTTTTACCTAGAAAGTCTTTAAAATTACCAAAAGTCTCGTAAAGAACCCAAAAGTCAAGGAAATTACCAAAAGTCTTGGAAATTACTAAAAAGTCTCGGAAACTACCTTAAAAGTCTTGGAAATGAACTGAAAGGTCTCGAAAATACATGAAAAGTCTTAGTAAAATATGAAACGTCTCGGAAAATACCAAAAATGTCTCAAAATTTTCCGAGACTTATTGAACAAAAATAAAATTTTCTATTTTTTTTTTCCATCTTCTTCTTCATCGACCTCTAATGGAGATCAATTTCAACCTCCATTAAATGTCGACTTCGACCTCCATAGAGGTCGAATAGACTTCTAACAAAGGTTGAACTACTTCGACCTCCATTGGAGGTCTATGTGTCGGTCCAATTAAATAAAATTATATATATGATAGTTTTTTTTAAATATATTTATCTTTCATTTAATCACATCTAATCTTTTATCACAAAATATGTTTTGATTGGATGATCGTATAAATAACGTGTGGTAAAATGTTACAATAAGAAAGATTTTCTTCCATAGTAAAATTATTTATTTCTCATTAATTTCAATACTGTCAACTTAATTGAGCTGGGTGATGCCTGACAAGCAGCATTTTCACTATTTGAAAACCATAAATGAATAGACAAAATGAGGTTGGTCCAATGATATGCCTCTCACATTTACACCATGAAGTTATGAATTTGAGTTGTATCCTCTTCTCCAAACTAGTGGTAGACGTAAGAGAGGGTTGTCCCAGGCAGCCCTCTAGATTTTATTTTTATTTTATATTTATAATATATATAATATACGGTCTCATTTTGTCCAGTACGTACTGATGTAACTACATCAATACCAATATATGTGGACCACTGATTATGGAGAAGTTTTGACAAGTGCATACACTTTGAGTTAAAGTATATAAATCTAATGGTCCACATCCAACATACTGATGAAGTTATATCAATACGCACTTACTTGAACATTTTTGTATATATATATATATATATATATATCTTTTACTTAAAAAGTTATTGATGATTCTTATAAAAATTAAAAAATTGTTTCAAATAGTTATAGATAACTCTTATAAAAATTTGAAAATGGTATAAGATAATATAATTTATTTCATTTATTTATTCTAATATAAAATCAAAAGACACAAATAAAAATTATAAACAATCGATTAAAGTTGACAAAGTAATTATTTTATGCTTGTTTTATCTATAATATTTCCTTGATTTTATTTCGACTATTTGATTATACAATTCTCTTTGTTTTGTTCTATTTGTTAGTTTAAACAATTCAAAGTAATAATTAATAATAAATCAGTAATGATACGTATACATCCCAAATGAAATTCTGCCTTTTTTATCCCAACATATATGACACTTGAAATGTCAAATGGTGATTGGATACATATAGTATGTGAGATAAAACATCATTAATGTGTATCCACTCACAATTTGATACCTCACATGCTACATGTATTGAAATGAAAAATGTGAGATTTTAGATGAAATGTTTAGCATTATTCATAATAAATTTTCATATATGTAGATTCCATTTATAAACATTAAATATACTAACTAAACAATTCAATGTGAGGGTTTGTGAATCATTAATTAAGCATCAGACTATATAGACTAAACACAATAGATAACTCCCCTGCCCATGCCTCAAAACTCAAATTATTGTAATATTTAAAAAATAAATAAAAATAAAAATCCATAAGCAGATGATATATAATAGATCAATTACCGAACAAGCTAATGAACTATTAACCCAAGTTATAAAACTTCTAATACATTGTATAGTTGAATCAAAGCCAACGTATTGTGAATGTGGGCTAGAAAAATAATTCAACATCTCATGACATCACAAACAGTAAGTACCCATGAAATTATTTGGATATTTTTCTAAAAGAAATGGTAATACGTGCATTCAATTATTCAAAGCACATGTAATACCATAATTGGAAAGAAAAAAAGTGACATTTGGACAGCAAAGCATTTTTTTTGGGTAGTATTATGTTACAATGACTTCTTAGTCTTAGGTCCGTTCGAAATGAAACGATATATGTGTAATCTGGATATCTTCTTCAATAATTGAGGAAATGTACTTCAATAACATCCGAAGAAAAACTCTCTACACATATTTATAAAAACGGTATTATGAGACTATAAGTCTAGAACCCTTCACCACTACTTGGAGGGGAAGGTGCACTTCTAGGTATGCAAAGTATCTACATAAAGCAAAGTTCCGATAATAACCGATTAAAATGTTCTTTAGTAATATTTTTGTCATTAAGTAATTAAATATCAACTAACCTTCTATCATAAAAAAATATCAACTAACCTTTCTTGATTTTCGTTGATTTCCTTTTTCTACGTTTTTCAATTCCACTATTAATCTTTATAGGAGCAATTTTGTACTTGATCTTTGCGGATCAAATAGTAAGTATCATGTAACATATTACTGTTCATATCTTCTTCGTCTACATCATAGGCTTCGTATAATCGTATCATTCAAATTTTTTCAAAGAATGATTAATTGTGGCACACTTTTCCGAATACTTCCTTTAAAGTACAATACACAATAATATAAATCTTATGACATTTCATTAAAGAAAAAATGTATCCCTCACAAGCACATATCCAAAATTTACGATCTACAAATAAAGGCTCAAACCACTCATTTCTTTTTAAAATATTAAAAGAAAGATGTGGCAATTTGGAAGAATAGTGATTGGTTTGAGTCGTAATTAAATAACTTACTAAAAAACAACTCATTTATAATTGCACTTAGTTTATAACCATAGAGTAAAAAATATACACGTGTCAAAAGAGAAAAGACGGATATGTTACTGTGTTAGAGGGTGTGTGACCAATCGTAGCTAGTGAGATGATGTATAAATAATGCATTTGGATCCCCATAACATTGTTGAAACCTAAGGATAGGATGAGTTAGGATACTAGTGAATAGTGACATATGCCCCATCAGAAACAAAATATATATATATATTTATTTATATAGGGTCGGTTTATAGAGCACTAGTGTTTAATACACCTTTAAAAAATATGTGACTTGCAAATGACCATTTGCCTTGTTGATAACCCGTAAATTTGTTGAGCATATTATCATTCAATCAAAGACCATTTAAATTTCAAATTCATTAACGGTTCCTAGATAAAACAATCATTTCTTTTCAAATTTAAAAAGTAATCATTACAACAAAAAAACAATAAAAACCTTTCAAATTTAAACAACAATCTTTTAAAATTAAGTATTTTCTCCTTCTCATTATTCGATTTGCATTTGGACAGTATGATAACACTCAATATGAGTAAACATCATTTAGAATATGTGATAACACTCGATACATGTGAATATTAAAAAAATAAAATGGGTGGTGAATCTAATGTCCAACGAAGTAAGAAGATTGATAGAGCTTTGGCTACAAGCCTACAACCCCCTTGTCCGGGTGTCCCTTGATAGATCATTTTCCGACTATGAGAATTTTAATTTTTTTGGCATGTAAGAGAAGTCTTTTTAAAAAAAAAAAAAAGAAATAACTGACAATAGTCCCACACCAAGCATACATGCATGCCCATTGTACTTACATCATTCATATCAATAACAGTGGTATGTATGGAAAATAAGAAACTAAATTGTAATCCAGAAACTTGATTTCTTGTTGTGCTTTTTATAGATCCAACATGCATTTGTGTTTGATAAAAAATAAAAAATAAAAAAATAAAAAAATAAAAAAAAGTTCAAAAAAAAAACCTTATTAAAGTCAGATTAGCCTAGGTCTCAAAGGGCTCTAACTCGTCAAGAGACAAACCCAAGGACCCCAAGACCTAAAGCCCCTCGTTACTTCAATAGGTTTATATGCTAGGCCCAGTTGGAGGCATATTGTTCATTATATGGTATTACTTTACTATGTATAAACCATTTTAATTACTTTTTTCGATGTGGGATTCGTATTACACGGTTTTTCAATAAAACTTTTTCACCCTCTACAACAAGTAATATTTATATAATTACGTTGTGATTGAATAAAAAAAATTGCAATTATACAAATATTTTATATGAAAAAAAAACCTTATTAAAGTCAAACCAGCCCGGGTACTAAAGGGCTCTAGCTCGTCGAAAGACAAATCCAAGAATCCCAAAACTCAAAGCTTATCGTTACTTCAATAGGTTTATATGCTAGACCCAGTTGGGAGGCATATTGTTCATTGTATGGTATTACTTTACTACCTATAAACCATTTTAATTCCTTTTCTTTTTTCGATGTGAGATTTGCATTACACAGTTTTTCAATAAAACTTTTTCACCCTCTACAACGAGTGATATTTACATAATTACGTTGTGATTGTATTAAAAAATTTGCGACTACACAATATATTTTTATATAAAAAACCTTATTAAAGTTAGACTAACCTGGGCATCAAAGGGCTCTAACTCATCAAGAGACAAGCCCAAAAACCTCAAGACCCAAAGCTCATTGTTACTTCAATAGGTTTAAATGCTAGGTTCAATTGGAAGGCCTATTGTTCATTGTTTGTGTATTATTTTACTACTTATAAACCATTTTAATCCCTTTTCTTTTTTCGATGTGAGATTCACATTACATAGTTTTTCAATAAAACTTTTCCACCCTCTACAACGAGTGATATTTACATAATTACGTTGTGATTGTATTAAAAGATTTGTGAATTACACAAAATATTTTATATAAAAAACCTTATTAAAGTCAGACTAGCCCAGGCCTCAAAAAGCTCTAGCTCGTCAAGAGACAAGACCAAAAACCCTTAAGACCCAAAGCCCATCGTTACTTCAATAGGTTTATATGATAGCCCAGTTGGGAGGCCTATTGTTCATTGTATGTGAATTACTTTACTACTTATAAATCATTTTAATCCTTTTTCTTTTTTCGATGTGGGATTTGCATTACACATTTTTTCAATAAAACTTTTACACCCTCTACAACAAGTGATATTTACATAATTACGTTATGATTGTATTAAAAAGTTTGCGATTACACAAAATATTTTATATGGATTATAATTTACATTTTTACAGAAAGGGTTGTCATGAATCTATTAATGCAAATCTACATATATCAATACATTTTATTATGTGATTACATATTTTACGATGTGATTATATAAAGAAATATTTGATTTCACAAATATATAATATAAATTCTAATTGATATTTTAACAGAAAAGGTTGTTATGCATTTATGAATTCAAATCTTCATATATCAATACTCTATATAATATGATTATATTGTTTACGTAGTGGTTATATAAATAAATATTCAATCACACAAGCTATATAATATGAATTCTAATTGAAATTGTTACAGAAATGGTTGTCATGCATTTATCAATGCAAATCTGTTTATATCGATTATTTTAGCTGTAATTATACATATTACATTGTGATTGTAACGAACCATATGAAATCACACATATTAAACGAACCATATGAAATCACACAACATCTATAATATGTATTGTCATTGATATTTTTATAGAAAAGGTTATCATGCATTTATCAATACAAATTTTCGTATATCAACACTCTTTAAAATATGATTATATATCTTAAATTGTAATTTTAAAACCGATATTTGATCACAAAAAAATATATAATATGGATTCTTATTGTAAATGATACAGAAGGGGTTGTCATGCATTTATCAATGCAAATATATATATATATATATATATATATATATATATCAATATGTTTTAACATGTAATTACACATTTTACACTGTGATTATATAAAACAATATTCGATTGCATAAAGATATAATATAAATTCTAATTGAAATTTTTACAGAAGAAGTTGTCATGCATTTATGAATCTAAATCTTCATATATAATACTCTATATAATGTGATTATACTTTTTACGTAGTGATTATATAAATAAATATTCAATCACACAAGTTATATAATATGGATATATTCCAGTTGAAACTGTTATAGAAATGGTTGTCATGCATTTATCAATGCAAATCTATTTATATCTACTTTTTTAGTTGTAATTATATATATTATATTACGATGATAACGACATATATGCAGTCCCACAACATATATAATATGTATTCTAATTGATATTTTTATAGAAAAGGTTGTCATGCATTTATCAGTACAAATATCCGTATATCAACACTCTTTAAAGTATGATTATATATCTTAAATTGTAATTTTAAAACCAAAATTCAATCACAAAAAATATATAAGAATCCTTGTAATTGAAACAGAAAGGGTTGTTATGCATTTATTAATGCAAATATTATATATCGAATACCTTTTAAATGAGATTATATATGTCTAGAAAGGGTTATCACAGACACTATTTTTAATACGGATTCTAACTAATATTTTTACATAAAAGGCTTTCATGCATTTGCCAATACAAATATTCATATATCAATACTCTTATAAAACATATTTTGTGCATATTAAGTTGTGATTACTAAATAAATATTCGATCACATAAATTAGTTAATATGGATTTTAATTGACAATTTTATAGTAAAGTTTTTCATGCATTTGACAATGTAAATCTTTACATACCAATACTCTTTTATATGTGATTATATGTTTTACGTTTTGATTATACAAACAATTATTCGATCACATAAAATATATAATACGGATTCTAACTGATATTTCCACATGGATAAGATTCCTCCTAACTGTTAGTGAACAAATGTCATTATACGCACAGAAGCATTGCCGGATAAAATACAAATAAACACAATAATAAAGAAAGATAAGATGAAGAGAAGATAAGATGAAGAGAAGATAATCAAATCCAATCATACACAACACAAGAGTTTTACATTGAACCCCAAATCAGAAAAAAAAGCTACGGCCATCAGGACGACCAAAGAAAGTTCCAATATGTAGTAAATTGTTACAACCAAACACTCAGGATTCTCTCTCTAAATAATACCCCAAACCCAATTACACCCAATGCTCACTTTGAGATCTCTCTAGTATTTGATGTTTTGCTCCACACATAATAGCCTATCTATTATAGTCTATTTATATGAATTACAGGGAGTCTAAGTTAAAAGGAAATCCTACTCATATATGTACAAGAATTACTTGTTTCATATAAATACTATTTCCTATTTATGACAAGTCTTCTTTTAAGAATAAATCATTTTCCTTCAAGTACAAGACTTTTTTAATCTGCATGAAGACAGACTCTTTTTCCTTTTCCAATAAGCACAAGAACTTCCAGAAGAAAACATCTTTCCTATTTTCACACAACATTCCTAATCTGGGCAAATTCACCGTTGCTGCGGTCTAGGTCACGGTTTGCAACCCGTGACCTCAACCGTGGAAAGCCACTAAGGTCCACCACTCAGAATACCGCGGTTGGTGCATTTTGCCTTCGTCGCAGTCTACACTGCGTGATACCTGCTAGAATTGAATGCTCCCTATGCTACGGTTGTTGCGCCTTGTCTGCACCGCGGTTCTCTTTAGAATCCATTTATTCAGTTCTTCTTTGGTTTTCAAGCCTCCCTCAAACACGATCTTCTACTTCCAAACGTTCTCACGTCTCTAGGAAGTCTTTGCGTTGGCTGAATCACATTTGGTAACCATTAGGAATATGAGCCATATCCAACAATCCTTTATGGTAAGAATCCCCAAAACTTGTCCACAGTTACAATCCTCATCATTGAGAATCAACTTATCCACTACTAGATATAACCACTTAGGAACAACCATCTAAGATTTCACCGGCACATGTCAAAATTTACCTTTCTGAAGGTGCAACTCCTCACGTTAGGTACCCAGAGAGTTCGATCAGCCATCAACATCCTTGACCACCACACACTTTGCATCACTTCCTAACTAATGCCCATGCGCAATTGTGGACCCGCTATCAGCAATACATCCTCAATTTTGGCAACTAGAGGTCATGCCATAAGGATGTTTTATGCCCTTTTAGAGGGCATTATTGTAGTCGTCATACTCAAGATAGGTGATTGCAGGATCACCCTTTTTAGAGCCCTTAGTTGCACTTGTCTTTTTATTTTGACAATCCTTCTTTATGTATCCAGACTGTCCACATCCCCATCAAGTGACTTTCCATTTGGAGTTCCCTTTTTTCCTATCAACTAAAAGAACAAAGTTATCAGAAGATTTACCTTCACTTTTTAGCCTTCGCTCTTCAAAGATTAGTTTGTTTGATAGATCTCCAAAACATATGGTTGAACTCCCATGCATCAAGATTGGCTTCACGTGCACATAGAACGATGGAAGGGATCAAATGAGTCTTAGACCTTTGTCCTCTTCATTGATTTTTACTCCAATCAACTCTAATTCTGAAACTATTCCATTGAGCACTCCTAGATGATCGGAAATTTTCCTACCTTCAAACATTTCCAACATGTGAAACTACTCATTAAGGTTGAACTGGTTGCAGAGGCTACTCGCTTGATACAATTCTTCGAGCCTCTCCCAAAATTCTTTCACTGGATATGTTTCATGATTATTGGCAAGAACATTCTTGGCTAGGCACAATTGTATCACACTTGCAGCCTTTTCATCCAAATCTTCCCAATCATCATCGCTCATCTTAGGTTTTCCATAACTAGTACTAGTCGTTTCTTTACTAGAATCTCTAGAGCCTTCAGGGTTCGCGGGGGTTAACTTGCCATTCAACGTCTTATGTAAACTGTACTGGATTAATAGATTTTTAACTTGAACTTGACATAAGCCAAAGTTAATATTTCCATCGAACCTCTCAACATCGAATCTCATCATCTTTGCCATAAAGTTTGTTAAGACCATTATCAAGCAACCATGGCTCTGATACCATTAGTTAGTGAACAAACGTCACTATACACACAGAATCACTGCCAAATAGAACACAAACAAACACAATAATAAAGAAAGATAAGATGAAGAGAAGATAATCAAATCCAATCACTCGCAACACAAGAGTTTTATGAGGAAACCCAAATCAGGAAAAAAAAACATGGTTGTCAGGACGACAAAAGAAAGTTCCAATATATAGTAAATTTTTACAACCACACACTCAGTATTCTCTCTCTAAATAATACCCCAAACCCGATTATACTCAATGCTCACTTTGAGATCTCTCTAGTATTTGCTATTTTGCTCCACACATAATAACCTAGCTATTATTGTCTATTTATATGAATTACAAGGAGTCTAAGCTAAAAGGAAATCCTACTCCTATACATACAAGAATTACTTGTTCCACATAAATACTATGTCCTATTTATGACAAGTATTCTTTTAAGGAGGAATCATTTTCCTTCAAGTACAAGGCTTTCCTAATCCACATGAAGACAAACTCTTTTTCCTTTTTCAATAAGCACAAGAACTTCCAAAAGAAAACACATTTCCTATTTTCACACAACATTCCTGATCTGGATAAAATCCATCGTTGTCGTGGTGTGAGTCACAGATTGCAACTCGTGACCTCAACCGCGGAAAGCCACTGAAGTCCACCGCTCACAACACCGCGGTTGGTGCATTTGCCTAGGCCGCATGATACCTGCTGGAATTGACGACTCCCTATACCACGGTTGTTGCGCCTTGTCCGCACCGCGGTCCACGCCGTGGTTCCCTTCAGAATCCATTTCTTCAATTAGTCTTTGGTCTTCAAGCCTCCCTCGAACACGATCTTCTACTTCCAAACGTTCTCATGTCTCCAGGAAGTCTCGCATTGGTTGAATCACGTTTGGTAACCATTGGGAATACGAGCCATATCCAACACTAACATCCTGAATTAACAAAGACTGTGTTTTCTTTCCACCATTTTTCTTATGATATTAAGTATCAAATCCCTAAAAAGCACTAATTTTAAATTTTTTACAAAGAATAAAACATACGCAAAATTTGTAAGTGCCTATGAAATTATGTTTAATGCATTATAAATAACATATATTTACCGAATTGTTAACAATTATTAACTGAATCACAATACATGTACAATGTCGATATGTCTTTTTTTTTTATTTTTTTTTTATTTTTTTATTTTTGTGAATAAAACAATATCAATATGTTATAATTAAAAAATAATAAATGAGAATTCTAACCAAGACTAAAAAACAATTATCATCATAGAAGAATAATAGCCAATAAAACATAAATCCGGGGAGTAAAAATTATCCATCGAAATATGTTCAAGCAAATCCGGTTTCATTTTCAAAACTTGCATACTGAAGGTAATCATGTGCATATTGAACCATTGCAATCATATCTAACATTGTCCATTGAATAAACAGGTACTATCACTATAAATCATTCATCAAACACATCGTAAATGAAAGAAGAAGCAACGCAGATGAATGCTCTTCGAAGAGTTAGAGATTTTGACAATACAGTTATATGTTCAATGTGTGCAAAAACATTTTTCAAACATAAATTATCACAATAAACCCTTCAACAAACACATGCAGAAATTACAAAACCAATTAAAACACCTTCAAATGTGTGAGTACAAAAGTTTGCAAAAACCTAAAAAATAAAAATATAAACATTAATACGAAAATATAAACATTTACAAAGATCAGATCACGCGATTTTCACAAACCTCTTAGGTCTGTGAATCTTATCACATTAGCCTTTCGTTAACAAAAGAATAGATGCATGATGGACATTGTTTCATGAAAGGAACAACATCGGCATGATGAAAAGAGTTTTATTTAGGGTATCAAATTGTGAATCGAAGACAAAGAGAGACTAAATATCTTTTGAAGTTAAAAAAGGGGAAGAAAGAAATTATATTTCAGCTTTGTATTGGAAATTGATTTAATAATAAATTTCAGGTTGTGCATGCATTACAGATGGCTTTGTTTTAAATTCGGACCAACCCATGTCAACTAAAACGTCTAATAGAAAGGAATATTTAAAAAAGTTGAATATGAAGAGTTTTAAGTTAAGAGATCCTTAATCAATATCAATGATTACAATCTATCTTATTAAAAATTTAAATATCAACCGGCAAACAAAAATTTCATTGAAGGACATAAGAGGTGTAGATAAGCTTATATCCCAATTGGCCAATATTATTAAAATATAAGTAACAACCAGTCAAATATTCATGCTTGCACAACAAGATCTAAACCAAAAGTCCTACGTCCTTATATTTTTGGAATGCCCTAAACTCTTCACATATTTTATGCCATAAATCAATGTACTATCCTTTGGGCATGCTTTATTTAGGTCAGCGAAGTCCACACACATCCTCTACTACCCATTCTTCTTCTTAACCAACACCATGTTGGCTATCCATTTTGGGTACTAGACCTCTCTGATCGACCATGCAGCCAGTAGTTCCTTAACCTCTTCCTTGATAGCCTCGTTTCTTTCCAGGTTAAACTTGCGCCTCTTTTGGCAACTAGCTTATGCTCATGATTGATTGCTAGATAATGAGAGATCACTTTCGTGTCTATCATTGGCATGTCCTCATACGTCCATACACACTTCCTTGTACTCTTTCAATAGGCTAATCAAATCATTTTGGACATGATCGGATAAGTGAGCCCTTAATTTTATGGTCTGGTCTGGTTTACTGTCATCAACCATAACCTCTATCGTCGGTTCTTTCTCTTCTCGATCTTTCTCGTGTCAGAAGAACACTTCCCTTGGGTCTAGGTAAAACCTACTCGGGCCTCTTCCTCATCGACCTCTAAGCATTCTTCTTATTTCATCAAGTCGATCTGCATTACATTAGAATCTGCCTTTTCTCTGTATACTGCCAAGTTTCTTTCTTGGCCTACTCATGTGAGCTCTTCTTTACTACTACTCTTGCTTCAGTCGGGAACTTTGCTGTTATGGCATATGTTATTGTTATAGCCTTGGATTTGCTTAAGAAAGGCATTCCCATTAGAGCGTTATATGGCCAATTCTTTGTATCGATGACTACAAAGTCAAGGACCACCGTCTTCAGGTAGGGGTATGTCTTGATTTCCACTAGTAACTTGAATGTTCCCAAAGACCTTGCTTTTACCTTGCCGAACCCTCTGAGAGGGATAGTCTGTGGCTATAAGTCTTTGCTTTGTAGCCTCAGCTGATCTAATACACCAGCACTTAGGATGTACGCCGAGCTTTCATTATCGATCAATACCTTTTTCACCTCTCTATGGCCGACGCAGACCGATATTACAATCGTGTCATTTGGCCTAACCACGAGTCCATATACATATTCTTCTATAAAGACAATCGAGTCCCAGCCCTTGTTGACCCTTTTCTGATCGAGCTCTTCACAATTCACCTCCAAACTCTTTTGGCTGTTTACAGCGTCACAAACTTTTGTCATCCTTTCCCTACTGCTTCTTCCTGTGTAGGGTCCTCCAAAGATTGTGTTGATTACCCTTTCATCTGAGTCCATTCCAGGGCTCTCCCTCCTATTTTGGCTCACATCTAGGCAGTCATCTCTTTAAGGATCCCTTTGCCGGCTATAGCTACTCTTAAGGACCATATTCTTCAAGTGTTCTTCTCTGATAAACTTTTCAATGTAGTCTCTCAACTGATAACACTTTGATGTTTCATGACCATTCACGCGGTGGTACTAGCAGTACTTGGTTATATCCCTTCTGGCAAAAGTCGACTGTTTTAAGGGCTTCTTATATAGGTTCTTATCCTCGATTTCGACTAGAATTTCCTTATGTCTTTTGGTTAAAGGGGTGTAGTTTTTGAATTGCCTTTTGAAGCCACTGTTGCCCTTCTGGTCATCATATTTGTGACCATCTTTATTCATGATCAAGTTTTTATTCTTCTGGTCCCCCTTTTGACTGCCTTTGGAACCACCTTCTTTAGACTTCTAACTCTCCTCTGGTCGGCCACCGTGTTTGAACTCTCAGCTATGAGCTATCTGTTTTTCTTTTGCCATCGCATATCCTCTCATACCATCCACCAGATATGCATAAGTGGTCGCCCATTTCTGCCTCAAGCTAAGTGATTAATCGGTCTAATTCTATACTTATAATTCGCCCTTTTTCCTATGGAATATGCTTGTCTCTTGAGTCCTTTTGGTTGTTTAATGTGTTTGTTGAGCCTATGTAGGTTGCATTTCATAAAGGTAATGTTGGATCTTATTTTGGAAGAAATGAAGTCAACAGATGAATGAAAAGGGCAAAACTGTCATTAGCCACGGTCAATACGGCCGCCGAGGCATATACACTACAAGTGACCTATCAAGCGATCGATACAAGAGGATCACATGCTGATTACCGCAATCCATACTGCCTTTCATGCTAAGACCTCCACAGCGGTCTACACAGCATCACATCCCAAAGGCACACCACTTGGAGTACCACTGCCAAGGCAAGTTGTCTGCACAGTGGCATGTGCAACGGTTGTGCGTAATCCGTGTTTTCTTAGGATGTCTTCAAAACTTGATTTGGTGAAAAGTATATAAAGGCTACCAATTCTTATTTCAGAACAAAGCCACACAGAGGGATTAGACCTAGGACATAACATTCTTTCACATTCAACATTCATTCATTCATTCATTCATTCATTCATTCAATTCCACCCATCCTTGGAAGATTCTTAGAAGCAAGAAGAAGAAGCAGATTACCAGATAAGAAGCTCTCATGACCAATATAGGTTTTCTCTACAACTCTTCTTTGTTTTTACTTTCTCCATTGATGTGTAACTAAACCTTTAACTAAAGGTTGATGTAACCAATTTGGGCAACTCTATATAATCAATTAGTTTATCTTTCGTAATTCAATTGGGTTTGAGTTTTGTTTACTGAATTAATTGTTCTATTCTACTTGCTCATATTATTTTGTGACCTCAATTGATATGAGTTTGTGGTTTAGTTTATCCATGAGATTAAGGTTTAGATGTGAATGATCTTTTCCACTTAAACCTTGATCACAAACTTAGTAAATAAGAAAATTGATGTATGTATGACCACGCTATGTTAATTTGGCTTAGAGTTTTGTGTTTAAAAGGATTTTAACCATTACTTGTCACATGACCTTTGTGTGAGTTATGGAAAGAATTTTTGAACTTAATTGATTTTATCTTGAAAGCAAGCTCGTAAACTAGATTGAATTGTCTAACGAGGTTGATTGAGAGCATTGAATGTCTAAGAGTGGTGCATCTATTCCCTAGTATTTCTCTCCATATATTCATACCTTGTATGATTTGAGATTAATTTTAGTGTTTAGTTCAAGTATTCATAATTTAGGTTATTCTTAGAATTCAACAGACTTTCAAAATCAAGTGTTATGCAATTTAGTTTTTCACACTTAGAGTAAATCTTTGCTAGATTAATTGACCTTCATTCTATAGAATAACCGATCCTAGTGAACAAACTTTTTTATCAACTGAATAGATTTTACTGCACCAGTGACAAATGTTTGTGCTATAAACTGCTGATGAAGACTAATACCACGATGTCATCATTAGGGTTTTGAACCGCTGATACTTCTTGGGAGAACATGTTCAGGTAATCTTTCAATTTTTCGTTCTTTCTTTGATTTAAGGTAAAAAGAACATATAGTGATTTTACCTCTGAATGTTCCCCATGAATTACCCAGTAAAGGCTTGTATTAACTCCTCGAAATTTCTGATCGAACTGCTAGCAAGGCCGCCAAACAATCTAGAGCCTTGATCTCCTAAAGTTTATGGAAACATCATGCATATGGGTGCATCATCATAATTGTACTGCCATTGAACTCTGGTATCTCATAACATGCTTCTAGGGTTAGTGTTCACCTTTAATTGTTACATATGTGGCATTTTGAACTTCTCTTGGAAGCGAGCTCATCAAATTGCATTGGAGAATGGATTGTTCGAATTGCCAATCAACGGGTTATTTTGGCTCTACCATCGCTTCAGTGCTTTTATCCTTCGTAACAAGACTTCTCGTTCCTATGTTCATTAAACTTTTGATAAATGGTGATCTCATAGGGATCCCTTGGTATATGTCCCGTGATTTGAGCATTACGTTTGTTGAACCTGACCGTAGGATTGGCCATCTTGCATCTCTTACACGGGACATCTTCATCAGTCAAAATTGAACAAGATCTCTTTCGGTCACCCCAATAACGGTCTTCATGGGTATACCCCGCTTGACCACCATCATATCTTCCTACGTCTTCCTAATGATTGGTCTCTCTATGATCTCTTTCATCACAGTTACCTCTTCCCTTATAGCTCCTATTACCTTGGTGATTATCCTTCTTACAGCTCCGGTCATCCTAGCGATCCACTTTTCGCCGGGAACGCTCATTTCTTTCACGGTGATTTTTCTTATCCACCTAGGGTTGCACCCACTATTTCTGAGCACACCTTAAGGTCTTGGGCTACTACAAATGTTAACAGCTGGTATGAGGCAGTCAAGTTTGCAGTCGTTATTATGTTAATCCATTGACTGGTTGCGTCCTCAAAAACTCTCACTATAGATTCTTGAACACGTTGGAATGCCTCTGGAGAGATCCCATCTGAGGTGTTCGTGGGGGTTATTACGGCTTGATCGTTTGTGATTGGGGTACCGGAAGGTAATCTTTCTCCGGTGACACTAGCGTTTATTGAGCCCGAGGCATTAACATCACGTGGGGATTGGCTCCTATCAGAGCTTGAAGCATCTCTATCTCCGTTATTTTCCATGTCAGCTTTTCACAAGTCCTCAAGGTGATTTTGTAACACATTTCTAATCCCCCCCTTCTAGCGTCAATTGTTGACGGTGATTTTTGGATTATGGAAAATCAACCACGCCTCCAACAACGTTAATGTGATTAATGATTGAATTGTAAAGCAAAAGAGAAAAACTTAATCATGCAAAACACAAGATTTTATATGGAAAACTCAAAAAAGGGAAAAAACCACAGTTGCAGAAGGCGATGAGGGAAAGATCTTAATATGTAAGAACAGATTACACACTCAATCTCTCTTGCACTCTTGTTATTATACGTGTTTTCACATCACATACATAATGGTATTTGAGGGTCTATTTATACATGCATAGAACCCTAATTTGTAATGTACAAGTAAGAAAAGTTGACGAGATTTAGTATGACTCTAACTTGTTAGAGTCGTCTTTTTCTTCTTTCATGTTCTGTATACTCTACGCATTTAATGAATTAGATTTCCCATTAAACTCGAGCTCTAATATCTTTAAGGAAGTTTATTTCCTTATCAAAGCTTACTTCATGGTTCCTTGTTTGGGTGAGATTCTTTCTCTGTGTATTTAAGTCGCGGTTATCTTGGAATCAATACATGCCATGTACAGTTGGCCGATCGGTTATCTAACTCGACAGGGTTTCGTTTACCCGATCAGTTACTTAACCTCGATCAGTGTAACCCCCATCTTCTCAGTTGTTTCACCATACCATGTTTCTATACTTGTTCGACTAGTTAAACCCAATCAGATTATCTCAACCCGATCGATATAAAGATAACCTGGTCAAGTTATCTTTATCCGATTGATCTAATGAACCTGCTCAGGTTATCTTTACCCGATCGATCGGATAAACCTGACCAGATCTCACTGGGTCTTAGGATCAACTATTGGTCAACTTGAGTTAATCACTTTTGCCTGACTTGGGTGACATGGTATATCTGATCACCGCTTTCTCCGATAACAATGTTGACCTGTCAGTCATTCAGATTTTACCAATAACAATAGTTAAGGCTTAAAATATATATATATATATAGTTAGAAGAGTATGTGTTAACTATTGAGTGATTGATAGCCAGTGAGATTTTTTTTTTTTTTTGAACCATTATAATATTTTGGGATTGGGGGAGATGGCATGACCTAACCCTCAACCTTTTAGATGTAAATGTGAAGAGTTTACAGCTAAGTCAACCACATCTTGTCGATAGCTAGTGAGATGATGCATGCATGCACATAACATTATTGACACCTAAGGATACAATTTAGGATCTACCATTTAATCATAGAACTAGTAATTCCCCATAGTCATCGACCAATTTCACCTCCCAACAGAAACTTTTTTTTTATTTTAATTGCAATTATGTAGCATGTGCTAAAACATCTTAGAAACCCTCATGATATAATCGGAGCCAGTCCTGACTTATTTGAGGCTCGAGGCGAAAATGTAAAAAATAGGCCCCATGTGTAACTAACGGCGTGCAACCAGAGTTCTAGTAATCAAAAAAATCGGTCTATTAATCGCCAGAAAAATGGTCGTTTTGGCTGCCGTATGCAGACCAAGACCACCATGTCCGATGTCAATAGTTGGTCCTAGAGCTTGGAGATTAGAAGAAGGAAGTAAATATGGTCTTGCTGGAACTTATCGTCGAAACCCAAAGCAAAAATGAAGGAAGAAGATGAAGAAAGATGGAGAGAGAGAGAGAGAGTGTGTGTGTGTGTGTGTGTGTGCGCGTTTAAAAACCAAATCTGATAAAGAAAATAAAGAGAGAGAGAGAGAGAGAGAAGCAAAATAAAGATAAACGAAGAAGATGACGAGGGATGGAGAGAGAGAGTGTGTATGTGTTTCGGTGTTTGTGAATTGAAAACTTGAAATGTAGAATTGTGGGGTGTAGAAAAACTGAAAAAAAAAAAGAAGTGGTAGTGTGGCACAATAATAAGATCAGTAATAAAAATAAAAATAAAATAATAAATGTAAATAGAAAATCGCATGTGGTCATGTGGAGTGTAGCCCAATGATAATGCTTAGATGTTTGTGATTTTATAAAATGACAATATTTAGGCCCTTTTTTTCAACACTAAACACATAATATAAAAAAAGGCCCCATTTTTAGCAATTTTTTTTTGGGCCCTGGGCAGAGCGCCCCTAATGCCCCGCCTCAGGGCCGACTCTAAATATAATAACACATTGTGATATAGGTCGAAACGTACGAATATGATAAACACACGCGAATCAAACAACAGCTTTCTTAGTCCCTGTTGATTATGCATAATACAAAGAAAAAAGAGTGATAATTGAGTCACAACTCAAAATTATTTATTTATCGAAAGTCTGTCTCAAAACTAAAAACAAACCAAAAATAAATCGCAAAATAAATCTAATTCTACTAGGATTCGATGTCTCCTAATTTTCTAAATAAAAGAGATCTTTAAAAATCCTAAACAATCGGAAAAGAATCCCAAACAAAAAGGTAATCAAATCTCCTAAACGAAAAAGGAAGGAAAAAAAAAACTCTTAAACTTGCGCAACAAAATAAAAGTCCTTGTACAACAATAAAAAACGGTAAAATTTGGGCCTTCTGCAGCCCGTTACAGATGACAAAGTCTGAGTAATAAATGTAGGGATCGTCTAGGGCTTTCCAAGAATATATTATAATAGCAATTCTAACCCCGTTTGCCTTCTGTAGAAGCCCACAAACTCGAGTCCCTTTTTGGGTGCTTTATGAGACCCAAATACGACAATGCCACCTGATCCGCATAACCTTGTCGAACTGAACAAGCACCATTTGCCATCAAATCAGCTGGAGTGAATGAGTGCCCATTGCGACCAAATATCTCCTTACTTCTATAAGTACATGTTTCAACAAGCTTTGAGTTCCACATATTAAACATGATGTTCAATTTTCTGAGTGCGTTATCTCGGTTGATCTTTGCTCTCTGGTCATGGTGGTGTGATGGGTTCACCAAAACCCCACCAGCAGAGACGCAGAGTCACACCAACCCTTCTGGCTGCAACATTCCTTGCCATTTCTTTGTATGTTTGGTTGATCATCAAGAAACCATTTACTAGTGTTCCACCTTTTCCACCAGGTCCACCAGGCTTGCCCTTGCTCTGCAACCTTCCTTTTCTAGAACACGATCTCCATCGTTACTTGGCAAAACTTTGTGTTGTGATAAGCTCACCTCAATAGCAAAACAGGTCCTCAAAGACGGTGATGCAATTTTTGCCAATCGTGACCCTACAGTAGCTGCAATAGCCAGCACATATGGCGGAGACATTGTGTGGAGTCCTAATGACCCTGAGTGGCGCAAGTTGCGTAAGATTTTAATTCAGGAAATGATGAGCAAGACAAGTCTTTATGCTTGTCACACATTTCATAGACAAGAAGTCCGAAAAATGGTTAAGGAAGTGTATGCAAAGGCTGGTAATTCAGTACCTATCAATATTAGGGAGCAAATGTTCCTAACAATACTCGATGTGATAAATGCGCATGACATGGGGTGGTTCATTGAATGAGGAGGATAGTATTAGAGTTGGGATTCAGTTGATGAATTTGTTTAATTACTTGTCGGGAGCACCAAATATTTCTGATCTTTTCCCTGCCCTTGCTCGTTTTGATTTACAAGGAATTGAATCGAAAAAGAAGAAGCTTTTATCGTGGTTCAATAGGATGTTTGAGTCCTTGATTGATAGTCGAACGAAAGATCATCAAGCCGGAGGAGAGAACAAGGAGAAGAAAGGAAGCAATAAGGACTTTCTTCAGATCTTGTTGGATGATAAATCCTCACTATCCATGAACCAAGTCATCAACAACAATAGAGTGGGTAATGGCAGAATTGCTACAACATCCTGCATCCAGAAACCGGAAGAATTTCATAGCTCAAAACTGCATTACTTGGATGCAATACTAAAAGAGACATTTAGATTGCACCCACCAGGGCCACTATTAGTCCCAATAAGTCCTTGTAAAACTCAGACTATCTCTGAATACACCATCCCGAAGGGTTCGAGAGTTTTGTTCAATGTCTGGGCGATGCAAAGGGACCTTTAGGCATGGGAAAATCCACTGGAGTTACAACCTGAGAGATTCTTGAGAGATGCCGGAAGACGTGACTATAAAGGAAACAGTTATAATTTTCTTACAGTTGGTTCTGGCAGGAGGATTTGTCCTGGAATTCCTCTGGTAGAGAAAATGATTCTTTATGTTGTTTCTACCTTGTTGCATTCTTTTGAATGGAATTTACCACAAGGAACAACACTTGATTTATCTGAGAAGTTTGGACATCTTACAAAGATGCAAGAACCACTTATTGCCATACCAATTGCAAAGTACTCTTCTCCCGAGCATTATATGTGACATTTTGCATCGCTAGCAAGTTAGATTCAAGATTAAAGTCTTGGTCTCTCTTAATTAAGTAGGCGCTTTTTTGGTCACAAATGAATGACGCTTGCGTGAATCTCATGATCCAAAGCAAATCCGTAATAGTGAGGACACCTGCGTGAAGTCCAAATCGAACGGTATCTACTTGATGGGTGGCTTTAATATATAGTTAATTAATGGAGTATCTTCACTCTTATGCAACTGGAATAATCTATTATCTTCTTTGATGTATTATCATCATCCACCCTACTTTATCGTGTTACTTGTGTTGTAATGTAATAGAAGTATCGTGTGTATTTCTATTTGCTAAATGTATGTCTATAATACATATAGTTTGTAACCAATTTTCTCCTAAAATAAACTTCCAATTCCAAATGGTATTACTACAAAATATATAAAAACATACGTACAAATAGGCTTGTCTTGCTCATCATTTCCTGAATGAAAATCTTAAGCAACTTGCGCCACTCGGGTTAAGGCCGTTTGGGCTCCACGCTATGTCAACTCCTCCATGTCATATGTGCGGGTTAATATTGCAGCTACAACATAGGGTTACGGTTGGCGAAAATTGCATCCCGGATTCACGGTTGCTAATATAACAACACAAACTTTTTTGGACCCGAATCCTCTGCTGAGCTCCTTTTCTCCTGAACTGTACTAAATTCTTGAGAATCTGTTATCACATGAAAATTAAAGTAATGGATGGTCTAGATTTATATCCACAGTTATTGTTTTCATTTTTATACCTAAACGGCAACGTATTAATAAACCTCACAATTTTAACAAGAAAACTCAGCAATTAAAAAGTAAGTTCCACCCAAAGCAAAACCCACATGTAAAGCGTGTGATCAAATCTACTTTCCAACCTCAAAAACTCACCACCACAATTTCATCCAAATCTTGAACCCAGTAGACATGTGCTTAAAGTAGATGAAATGATAAATGAGATCCCGTAGACTAACAAAGAAAAAAAGCTATTTTGTGGAAACCTTACTCGGCATGGAAGATAAATATTAAAAAAGTTAAACAATTTGTTTGGTTAGACATAAAATTAAAAATAATAAAATATATAGATAAATTATTAATAAGTTATATTTTCAATAAAAGTATTGAAGATATATTTTTGAATTGGTGTTTATTAAATATGTTTTTATACCACGGAAGAAACAAGTCACTTGACATTATATATTATATATTGACATGTCAATATATATTATGATGCAATTGGGGGTTTAGGTTTTGCTTGTTTCGTGGCTGTGGGGCTTGGCTGTTGTTGTTTTTTTGGCCTCTCTTGCTCTGTTTTGTTGTTTTGTTGGCATCCCCTGTTAATGCTTCAATAAAGATACTGTTAAATATATATATATATATATATATATATTATGATGCAAGCCATATCTTTGCATCGGAGATAATCCTAATATCAAATTTAGTTTAAAAAAATCGATTCTGACAGCAATAATTTTCTCATTCAAAGAGAAATGGTTTTTATAAAATTAATATAAATATTAATAATAATAAACCATTTCCAACAATTATATCTGCAGCTTAAAATTTATATAGTAATCACGACTCAATAGTTTAAGACAATTTAGTATTATTCATTAAATAAAAAATAATAAAATAATAAAAAAAATAAAAAACCTGATTTTCATTTTCAATATTTTAATTTTAGGAAATCGACAACCATAATCAACACAAAGACGCAACTATATAGGACGAAGAAGTTTCTAATTATAAAAACTTACAGTGAATTGCATGGCCCCTACATATAGTAGTTAATTGATTATTTTCCAACCACTTTACTATTTTAATAAAAGTTTTGCGATTGAGATTTTAATAACAGAGAAAGCCAGAAGCTCACAACAGATAAGAACCCCAACAAAGCCACCAAAGAGAACACTTTAGTTAGGACGAAGAAATTTTTATTTACAAAAACTTAGTGAATTGCATGGCCCCTCCATATAGTAATTAATTGATTATTTTCCAACCACTTCATTATTTTAAAAGTTTTGATTCATAAGTTGCTATCTTTTCAATTCATCTAGTGTTACACTTAGTGTTGTAAAAATGGACCAGGCCCAAGTGGGTCGGTCCGTTTGGCCTGCCAAGCAAAACAGGCTGGATCAAGTCCGATCCGCGAAGGGGATGTGCCGGATCAAGACCGGCACGGAGGCGTGCCCCGTGCCGGGCTGAAGGGGTCCGCAGGACCAGCCCGCCACGGCACGTCAAGCCGGAGGACTAAGCCAGGCGGACTGCCGCCGGACCAGTCCGACGGGCCGACCCCAAGGTCCGGCCATTGGAAAAAAAAAAATTTAATTAATTTTTTAATGCATCAACGGTTGAATTTTGAATTCAACCGTTGATGCCTTAAAAAATTACCAAAAACCCCCTAAACTCTTCTATTTTATATTTTCACCCATAATTCTAATTTTTTTATAAATACCCCTATCCATTCCATTTTTCAATCACTTTGACACTTTCTCTCATTCTCTCATTCTGTCAATCTCTCTCCATTCTACAAATCTCTACACATTTTCATTCAATTTCATTGTTTCTCTCTCTCTCTCTCTATATATATACATTTATTACATTTTATCATACTATTATATTAATTCCCTATTATCTATCTATCTATTGACTATTGTTCTCTTCATTTTCCACCAACACACAAAACTTTTAAGGTACATTGTTCTTTAAATGTTATTATTTCTTTATGTGAGTAAATTTTTAATGTTATGTAAACACTTTAGCTAATTTTTTAAATATTTGTGTTTATTTAGTAAATTATTATTTTTTTTAGTAGTTAATTAATCATTATTATGTGTACTTGTGTAATAGTAAATTTTAATATTTGTGTTAGTAAGATAATTTTTTTAAAGTGTACTAGTGTATTAGTTAATGTAAATATTTTTTGTTATTAAATTATGATTTATAAGTGTAATAGTTAATTTAAATATATTTTGTTAGTAAATTATGATTTTTATGTGTAGTAGTTAATTTGAACATTTTTAAGTTAGTAAGTTATGATTTTTAAGTTTAGTAGTTTATTTAAATATATTTTGTTAGCAAATTATGATTTTTATGTGTAGTAATTAATTTTAACATTTTAAAGTTAAAGTTATGATTTTTAATTTAGTAGTTTATTTAAATATATTTTGTTAGTAACTTATGAGTTTTATGTGTAGTAATTAATTTTAACATTTTAAAGTTAAAGTTATGATTTTTAATTTAGTAGTTTATTTAAATATATTTTGTTAGTAAATTATGATTTTTATGTGTAGTAGTTAATTTAAATATTTTAAAGTTAAAGTTATGATTTTTAAGTTTAGTAGTTTATTTAAATATATTTTGTTAGTAAATTATAATTTTTATGTGTAGCAATTAATTTTAACATTTTAAAGTTAAAGTTATGATTTTTAATTTAGTAGTTTATTTAAATATATTTTGTTAGTAAATTATGATTTTTATGTGTAGTAGTTAATTTAACATTTTAAAGTTAAAGTTATGATTTTTAAGTTTAGTAGTTTATTTAAATATATTTTGTTAGTAAATTATAATTTTTATGTGTAGTTTAATTTTAACATTTTAAAGTTAAAGTTATGATTTTTAATTTAGTAGTTTATTTAAATATATTTTGTTAGTAAATTATGATTTTTATGTGTCGTAGTTAATTTAAATATTTTAAAGTTAAAGTTATGATTTTTAAGTTTAGTAGTTTATTTAAATATATTTTGTTAGTAAATTATAATTTTTATGTGTAGTAATTAATTTTAACATTTTAAAGTTAAAGTTATGATTTTTAAGTTTAGTAGTTTATTTAAATATATTTTGTTAGTAAATTATAATTTTTATGTGTAGTAGTTAATTTTAACATTTTTAAGTTAGTAACTTATGATTTTTAAGTTTGGTAGTTAATGTAAATAATAATATATTAATGATTAATGAGTTCATATTTGTATTTTAGGAAATGGATCATTTTTTCATTGACGGTTTGAACATGTTGAATGATGATCTTGATCTTTCAGAACAAATGGAACCCCAAGCGAGAGGTTCATGTTCCGCCACTACTACTACTGATACCCCAACATCACGTTCCAAAAAATTTACATCCGATGTTTGGCAGTGTTTTCACATAGTACAAATGACACTCCTAGACGGAACAACGGGCCCCAGAGCTAAATGTAAATTTTGTTCTAAGGACTATTCCACTAGTAGGAATGGAACTGGTCATTTGAGAAGACATATGCTCAAATGCATGCCTGCACATGGACAGGTAGACACTAGAACCCAAACACAACTACAACGGCACCCAGATGGGTCTGTTACGACATGGAGGTACGATCCCGAACACGCTAGAAATTGCTTGGCATTATTCATTGCACAAACTGATCAACCAATCAATTTTGCTGACAATGTTTTTTTTCAAAAGTTGATCACATCTGCATTCTGCCCCCAATATCAAATTGTTTCTAGAACCACCACTAGAAACGATTTGATAAGATTGTTTGGAACCGCTAGAGATGACTTGAGTGCTGAATTACACCATCTAAATGTCTGTATTGCATTAACCTCTGATATTTGGAACGCATGTTCGAAACAGGACTACTTATGTGTCACTGGACACTACTTAAATTCTGATTGGAGGATAACAAAAAGAATTCGTGGTTTCGTCCTATGGAATTTGCACATACCGCTGAAAATATTTTTAATGTCATTATTTCTGTTTTAGAAACATATCAAATCACAGATCGCATCCTTTTTATTACTTTAGATAATGCATCTGCAAACACTAGCTCTATTGCATTGTTTGTTGAAAGAAATATCCCGCAAGATGGAGGTTATTTCTTCCATCAACGGTGTGCATGTCATATTATAAATTTAGTTGTACATGCTGGTTTGAAGAAAGTAAGCGACCGTGTAGATCGCATCAGAAATGCCATTTCTTGGATTGGCAACTCTAATCTTAGATTCCAAGAATTTTGTAGACATTGCAGATTAAACAATCTACGCCCCCGACGATTCCAAACTGATATGCCGGTAAGGTGGAACTCTACTTACTTAATGCTGGAAAATTGTTTGCCATATGATACAACTATTTCAGGTTTTTATAACATGAAGTTGGTCGAAGTTGGCCTTCCACAAGCATAACCACTGACATCAGACGATTGGTATGTGGCAAGGGTTTTTGTTGATTTTTTAAAGATTTTTTACGATGCTACTGTAACTCTTTCCGGGGTCTATTACCCCACATCTTGTGAGGCAATTCATCGAATAGTGGAAATGTCTGAAGCGTTAAACGCTTATAGGGAAGATGTTCATTTAGGCAATGCAGTTGTTGCCATAGAGGCAAAGTTGAAAAAATATTGGGCTACCATTCCTTTACTTTATGCCTTAAGTGTTATAGTAGATCCTAGAGTTAAATTATCTGGTTTAGAAGTTTTCCTTGAGGTTATTGGTACTAATTTGGAAATAGATTATTCAGAACAGGTTACTGACATTCGAAACAAATTGTTTGAAGTTTTTCGTATTTATAAGTGCAGGTTTGGCGGCATTGACACCCAAACATCAGCAGAATCGGAGACACACCCAAAGACATCAAGTTGGAGCATTCTCAAACTCTGAAAAAAGGACAAATCAACAAGTACTTCTTCAACCCAAAAATCTGGCCCATCTTCTTGTGCCGAACTGAATAGGTACCTTGAAACACAGTTCGATGCTGTCGAAGACAATGAAGATTTTGATTTGTTGTTATGGTGGAAGTCTTATACCTACAGGTATCCGATTCTGTCACACTTAGCACGTGATGTACTAGTTATCCCCGTGTCCACGGTATCTTCAGAACAAGCATTCAGCACCAATGGACGCATAATTGAACCAAGAAGAAATTGTTTGTCTCCGGACATGGTGGAGGTATTAACAAGCCTTCGGGATTGGGAGCATGCTAAAAAGAGGTTGCAAAACCAAATTGTAGATAATAAACTTATTCAAAATTTCAACAATCTATATGTTGATGAGGCTTCCGGTTCCGGTAGTAACCAGTTTCAGAACTTATAAATTGTAATACGATTGCACTCTTTTTCCCTTGCCAAGTTTTTATCCCATTGGGTTTTTCTTGGTAAGGTTTTTAATGAGGCAATCATGTAAATATGTAATACTGAATTCCATAAGTTAGAAAAAATAAATACTTCTTCATTTCATATTTTCATAACTTCATCTATTTTATATTTTTGTAATACTTTATCTTTATTCATCTTTTGAATTATCTTATTACCAAAAATAATAAATCTATTTAACTACATTTACATAATTCAATTGTTAAAATGTTAAGAATTTTAATTTGTAATTATGTATTTTATTTTTCCCTAAACCAAAAATCCAAAAAAAAAAATTAAAAAATAAAATAACAATTGGTCCCGATCCGGCAGCACGCCGGCACGGTCCGCCGGAAACGGTCCACGTGCCGTGCCGGGCCACGATTTCCGAAAATGTGCCGGACCTAGTCCGGTCCGCCTACCGGCGCTGCGCGGACCAAGTCCGGCCCGTTTTCAAAAACGGGCCAGGCGTGCCAGATTGAATTGGGCCGGACCGGTCCACTTTTACAACTTTAGTTACACTATTATATAAATTCAGGTTTTTTTTGTTTACCTGGGTTCGAACAAGAGACCTTTAGTGTTTTCTAATGATCTAAAACTTTAACTTTAGTTATAGAGAAAGAGCCAGTTTGATATTGTAGTAATTTTTATAATAATCAATGTTAGTTGATTCCTGTGTTGAAGTAATAATCAGATGTAAAGTTAATTAACAAATGATTGGTTAACTGTACTTTTAAATACTATATAGCTTAAAAGCAGTATACATTACGTTTGGTAATTTTATTTCAAAAATACTGAGATTAGTTCTAATAACTAAAATATACATGCGATCAAAATATATATATATATATATATATACATGAGTTTAGGATTTTATTTCATTTTTTTTCATTAATTATATATATTAAATCAATATTTAAGTAGAGTATTTAAATTAGAAAAAAAAAATCCATAAGAACAATAAAAATATTTTTAAAAGATTTTATAATTCAAATCAATATTTAAATAGAATATTTAATTTTGAGATGAAATAATATATATAAATGATTTTAACTTGATTTCATAAGGATAATAATGATATTTTAAAAAATTCATTAAATGATGAAATATATTTAAAAAGTAACCCTCCATCTACTTCTCAAAATAACTATCAAAACTTGTCAAATAATCAATTAATCACTTTTGAAAATTTTATCAAACATCGTTTTATAGCAAAATTATAAAATTATCTGATTTTAACTTTTCAAAAATAATATCAAAATAGCCCAAAAACTTATATAAGACAAGCATGTTCTGCAAGTCCAATTAAACAACAATTATGTGATGTTCTTTTATATATAAAATTTATTAATTTTTCATTTATTTATTGGGGTGAATTAATAAAGAGCCACAAAATTTATGGATTTGTTTTTTTTTATCTACTTGGAAATATTTTATTATTTTTTACCCATTTTGGACAATTTTGCCTCTAAATATGTTGAATTTTCTTATTAAAAAAAAAAAAAACTAAAGATTTTTTTTTAATTATTATATTTTTAATTAATAAAAAGGTTAATAACAAAATTTCTTTTTCTATGAACCAATCACTAACACCATTGTTCATCAATCACTTATTTTTCAAACTTTACTGTGGAAAAGATATATATAATCAATCTTCAATCAAACACCATCAATAACTCCATTCAATAACCCCATTTTTCATGAATCTAGAAAAAATAAATAAATAAATAAAATTGAAAACCCAAACATGCAACATAGTTGGCCAGAGGCTTGAAGTCGATGAAATCTCATCGAGATGGGGCTTGCTGGGCGGTTAGGAGGAACGGCGCCAGGGAGATAAATCGGATGGAGTGAGAGATGGAGATGGAGATCTCCATCAGATGGTTGCAGGAGATCTCTTTCCTCATCTTTTTTTCTAAGAATTAAATTGTTCTCTTTAACTATGGTACCATCAACACCGCCATCCATCAGATATGGAGATGGCGCTTCCATCTAATAGCAGCTTGATGAAATCTGGAAAGATTTCCACAAAAGCTTTTTTTTTTTTTAAGAGATCTAGAAATCTATTCAGATCTTCAAAGGTTTTTAAATTTTTGTTTTATTTTATTTTGTATGAAGAAATCTGAATTTCTTCGAATCTCGTTTTAGTTCTGTATCTCAAACATCATTTTCATGCCAGCTTCAACTATCAACTTGTTAACAAAAGCATCAACTCGTTAACTAAAGACAAATGGGAGGGCAATTTTGTCAATTCACCCTTAAATGTTATAAGTATAGTAAACATTTTGATGTGGCTAAAAATAAAAAGTCCTTAAATTTTTTTGTTAATTTCCACTTATTTATATCTAATCTTCTACCGCCATGACATTTTATGTGTGTGGTGAAAAAATATAAAACGCATTAAGTAGAAGAAAAAAAAAAGTGTTTTGAGTGACTGATTGTGGTTTCCCTCTGTAACCCTTTTCAGTTGTTTTCGTTTTTTTAATATACCACTTACAGTGGCGGGTGGTTGTCTTTTCGACTTTCATTGCCCAACATAAAAAATAATTATTTTTTAAAATTACAATGAAGCATATGCTAAACATTTTATTAATCTCAAGAGATAATAATTGCCTAATATCTCCTTACTTCTATAAGTAGATGCCTTCAACAAGCTTTGAGTTCCACCACAGATCAAACCATGATTTCCAATTTTCTAAGTGAGTTATCTCGATTGGTCATTGTTTTCCGGTCATGGTGGTGTGATGGACTCACCCAAAACTCCACCACCAGTGTCATACCAACCCTTGTGGCTGCAACACTCCTTGCCATTTCTTTGTATGCTTGGTTGATCAAGAAACCATTTACAAGTACTAGTGTTCTACCATTGCCACCAGGTCCACCAGGCTTGCCTTTGATTGGAAACCTTCCTAATTTTCTCGAACCCAATCTTCATCATTACTTTGCAAAACTCTCCGAAATTTATGGACCGATCATGAAACTTCAACTGGGTAGAAAACTTTGTGTTGTGATAAGCTCAGCTTCATTAGCAAAACAGGTCCTCAAAGACCATGATGCAATTTTCGCCAACCGTGACCCTACAGTAGCTGCAATAGCCGGCACATATGGCGGAATTGACATACTGTGGAGCCCTAGTCATGACCCTGAGTGGCGCAAGTTGCGTAAGATTTTCATTCAGGAAATGATAAGCAAACCAAGCCTTGATGCTTGTTGTGCACTTCGTCAACAAGAAGTACGGAAAATGGTGAAGGATGTGTATTCAAAGGTTGGCTCCAGCATCAATATTGGGGAGCAAATGTTCATAACAATACTCAATGTGATAATGAGCATGTCTTGGGGCAGTTCATTGAATGGAGAGGATAGAAGCAGAGTTGGGATTCAGTTTAGGCAAGTGGTGGATCAATATGTTGAATTGTGGGGAGCACCAAACATTTCTGATTTTTTCCCTGTCCTTGCTCGGTTTGATTTACAAGGAGTTGAATCGAAAATGAAGAAGCTTTCATCGTGGTTCGATAGGATTGTTGAGCCCTTGATTGATAGTCGAACGAAAGATCATCAAGCCGGTGGAGAGAATAAGGACTTTCTTGAGATCTTGTTGGAGTTGAAGCAGCAAGGAGATGATAAAACATCACTATCCATGAACCAAGTCAAGGCTTTGCTTCTGGTACATATCCCTCTTTTTTATTTTCTTCTGGTACATGTATCAATCCCTCTTTTTCTTTCTTTTATTCCGACTCAATAGGATGTTGGATACTTAAGCACGCTTTTCTTAAATAAAGGTTTACATGTATTTTATAAAAACCAATTGGTGATTAGAGAATCGTTATTAAATCTTTTATTTCATATATCTATAGTTCAGACCCCAATTATATGTAGGGAGTAGGTGGAAGAAAAGAGAGTTTTGGTTGACTAAACTTTGATATTACTAAGTTAATAAAGATTCACGAGGGTTGGTTTTGTAAAGAAACACAAGGAGTTTTTTATTTATTTAATATTTTCGCAACTTTTTTTTCTTACTTCAGTTACACAAGAACCCAAACTTATTTATACAAGATTCATGAGTCGGTGCACTACAAAACCGACTTCAATATGTGGTGTACATCATTTCTTTTACAAACTTCTTTTGATTTCTTACAATCTAGAATTTTCTTTTTATTTTACGATGTAAATTTTCTAAATAATTCTATATATTTCTAGGACTTCGTAGACTAATTGCAAATTACTACTTCAACATTATAAGGCCAAAAATAGGTTCTAAATGAATTTATTAGTTTCCTTTCCCCTGTAAATAAAATCGGTAATTTTTGATTTATTTATCAACAGGACCTTTTTCTTGGGGGGACACATACATCATCAACAACAATGGAGTGGATAATGGCAGAATTGCTACAACATCCAGAAACAATGGAAAAAGCCTGCAAAGAACTGGAGGAAGTAGTCGGCAAAGACAACATTGTGGAAGAATTTCATATCTCAAAACTGCATTACTTGGATGCAATAATAAAAGAGACATTAAGATTGCACCCAGCAACGCCACTATTAGCCCCAAGAAGTCCCTGTATAACACAGACTATCTCTGAATACACCATCCCGAAGGGGTCGAGAGTTATCTTTAACATTTGGGCTATGCAAAGAGACCCTGTGGCATGGGAAAATCCACTGGAGTTCCAACCCGAGAGATTCCTGAGAGACGCTGAAAAAGGTGACTATCAAGGAAACAATTACAATTTTCTTCCATTTGGTTCAGGGAGGAGGATTTGTCCTGGAATTCCTCTGGCAGAGAAAATGCTCCTTTATGTTGTGTCTACCTTGTTGCATTCTTTTGAATGGAATATACCACATGGGACAACACTTGATTTATCTGAGAAGTTTGGACTTGTTACGAAGATGCAAGAACCACTTATTGCCATACCAATTGCAAAGTACTCTTCTCCCGAGCACTATCTGTGACATTCAGGATTAAGTTTCGGTCCTCTTAACTCAGCAGATGTTTTTTGGGTCAATAGGGTGAACGGCGTTTGTGTGAAGCCAATGATCCAAAGTAAATATATGAGAATAAAGACACATGTGTAAAGTTCAAAGTAGACAATATTCACTTGGTGGGCCTTAATAAGTGAAGTCTCATCACTCTCATCCATCCGAAGAAATCTATATTTTTTATTGTATTGGATTCTAATTGTTGGTGAAGTATCCGTAACTCTCATGCATCTGGAATAATTTATGTTCTTTGTTGTATTATCATCATCCACCCTACTTTATGGTTTGTCTTGTGTTGTAATGTGATTAAAGTCTGATCGTGTGTATTATCCAAAGTGTTTAAATATTATTGTTGAGTCATTTTCTATCACGTTAAACTTTTCAGTCGATTGGTTAATTACTAACATGGTATCAGAGTTTGGTTTGATCCTAGAATTTGGACTTGGGTTTAGTGGCAAGCAGAGACGTACATGTGGGGGGGCTAGGATGGGCTTCAATGCCGGCCCTGAGGCGGGTCAACTAACAGCGCCGGCCCAGGGCCCATTTTTTATTTTTATTTTTGTGTTAGCGTTCATATTTTTGGACTTTAATAAATAAAGGGCTTAAAAAAGATCCAAATTTATTGTAATTTTTAAACTTCATATAATTATATCAAATTTGAACCCCAAATAAGAACAAACATGTGGAAATCAACTTTTTTTATAAAGATTGGGCTCAATATGGATTTTCATCATAATTATTAAAAGCAAATGAGTAGCTCTATTTACACCCTTGAAAATTTGTATGTAATCCCTTTTTGCATATACACCTACCTCATTAAGAGTTTTTTAAAAATTATATTTTGTAAGCGCACCCCAAACATTACCAAATATACCCTTTCTTTTATTTATTTTTTAAAATTCTAAAAAAATTAAAATAAAATAAAATGAAAAAGGAGGAGGTCTCCTCCCTTTTCATTTTCTAAGCAAGTTCATCTCTTCTTATTTACATACCCTATTTCTTTGAATGGAAATTGTCATGCATATCTATTTATTTTGGGTGAATATTATAGCTTTAAATATTTATTTTGTTTTAAAATTTTAGAGTTACTATAATTTTTAGTTAATGTGATTTTAGGAGTAATCCAATTTTAAATTTACAAAGTAAAGATATTGTTATATGAATTTCATTAATTTTTCAGAACATTATATTGGTATATTTCGAATGAATATAACTTATATAATAATATAAGAACATTGTATATTTAAATTATTATTTTTTTCAACAATGAAAATTATCAAAACATCATTTCACATTAAGATGAAAAATGAATTTTTAACAAATTTCATGCATGTCTAAATTGAAATAGAGATTATTGCTGTCATTAATAAAAATAAAAATAAAAAAATCACAGGATACAATTTAATTAGTGTTTGTATTTGCAATTTTTGTTTCTCTTATAATTTGTTTTGATTTTTTAAAAATAAAATAAAATCTGATAACATATTATTTAGAATGTGCATTTTACGGCGGAAACGTCTAATTATGTCCTTCTAACCAGGTGATGTTGATGCTCGGTAAATATATATATATATATATATATATATATATAGCCTACCCTGGTTTTTAATCTTGGTTATCTCTCTGATGACAAACTCATTGGTCTTTCACGTGAAGGGGTTTTTCTACTATTGGAAGGTCACAGTTGGCGAAAATTGGATCTTGGTCTTTGAGAGCCTGTTTTGCTAATGAAGGTGAGCTTATCACAACACAAACTTTACTACCCAGTTGAGTTTTGCAAAGTAACGATAGAGATCGATTTCAAGAAAAGGAAGGTTGCCTAGCAAGGGCAAGCCTGTTGACAATGGTGGAACACTTGTAAATGGTTTCTTGATCAATCAAAGCATACAAAGAAACGGACAGGAGTGTTGTAGCCATAAGGGTTAGTATTGTAAGCAATATGCAATTTAAAAATATAACACACATTAAATACATAAGCATGAAAGTGTACTTGAATTTTCTGAATTCATGATAGCACGATAATCTGAAAAAGAACACGAACCTCCAAAGATTAATAGGAAGTCTTCTACGCTCTTCTCACCTTACCCAGATTGCCTAATGGGAAGACAATTCTGCAATACACCATGAGTTGGAGTAAGGACCCCATATAAATAGTATAACTTATTAGAATCTTAATCCATAAAAGATTCTCAACCCTAATGGGATGGCTAGTCCCCAAAAGAATACCAGGCCTACACATATACAATGGATCATATCATAAGCTACATATATAATGTAGCTAAGGCGCACCAAGTCCAACGGATCACAACCAAATGGGCTCTATCCAGTCAACTCACTCTTACTTAAACATTCCAATCAATTCAGTTTTCATAAACTCAAAATATAATGTCATATGTTGCTCACAATTTTATAAAAATCTTACATTCTCCCACTTGTGCTACATAAACATTATCAATTTATATTTATAAATTCATTTTAGAAAACGACACTCTGAATTGATAAATAATTATTCGTGGTCACTAAATAGAATGTTTAAGAGAGTAACACTGGTCCAATAGAACCTTAAGTATCCAACTACATAGATCATTACATCTTTAATCGATATAAGACCATATGCAATCAAATACCCTCAGCTTTATCTACCCGGATAATAATGGTATGTATGTGTAGTATGGAAATTATATACAAATTTGAACATCATGCCTATTTCCATGTAGGTCCACCTTCACTTTATGCAAAGCATCTTAAGATGAGCAAACTTAATATCTTAAACATCTTACATTCATCGGTCAAACCTTCGAACCATATTGAGTTAATCCTCCCTTAAGACAGGAAAATCCTTATGTCTTAAGTACTATTCACTCATCAGTCAAAACCTTTATACCTTATGAGTGAACTACCCCTTAAAAGCTAAAAGCTTTGAGATTTTCTACCATAATCAAAAACATACATGCTCACATACCATGGCAAATAACATACATATACAATGTATAAATATATTCTCGAGAACAAATAAACAAAACTTTATTAAACAAAAACTGCAGTTAATTTACAAAAGATAACTCCCACTAACCAAACACATCATAACTATCTACCAACCCCATAAGGGTAACATGCCCCTAAAAAACCTTCGGAGATAGTCATTTGGTTAGGGGTTCAGCTACCATCTCTTCTGTGGCAATATGATTTATAAAAGTTTGCAACTCCTGAAATTTCTCTCTAACTACAAGATACTTGATCTCAATATGTTTAGATCTAGAAGACCTTTTATTGTTCTTAGAGAAAGATACTATTGCGGTATTGTCACTATAGATTGTCAATGGCTTAGAAATTGATTCCACAATCTGTAACCCTAAAATGAAATTATACAACCAAATTGTTTGAATAGTTGTCTAACAACATGCCACAAACCCATCTTGCAGAGTAGATGAAGTTGTAAGTGTCTATTTGACACTCTTCCACGATATGGCTCCACCAGCCAACATAAACACAAAACCTGAAGTGGATTTGAGATCATCTGAACAACCAACAAAATCTATATCTGCATAGCCAACAACTTCCAATAGGTCTGAACACATATACGTAAGTATGAAATCCTTTGTTCACTGCAAAAGAAAACCATGATAAAGAACATATCCTTTATTAGTGAATTCAAAACGATAACCACCAACATCCAACCTAGAAATGGAAATGATCAAATTACGTCTGAAAGAAGGAACAAAAGCAACATCAACCAAATCTAAAAACTTTCCCGAAGCTAAAGGTAATCTAACAACTCCTATAAACTCAACGAAAACCTTCTCTCCATTTCCCATGTAAACGACGACTTTTCTATCCCTTGGTTTCCTTCGAAGCCCTGTAAGGAATTTGTAACTTGAATAGTAGCTCCATAATCAACCCACCAACAATTCAAAGGGACATCAACCAAATTAGATCCGAAACATACGAGATCTAAGTGGGTACCTTCTATATGATTCTTAAACTTGAAGCAATCCTTCTTCAAATGGCCATTTTTGCGACACCAAAAACATTTACCTTTCATGTCTTCACCATTTGAGGAAACCATTAGTCCTGCCAGCTTTCTTTCCATGATGTTTATATTTCTTACCCCCACTGAACTTTAATAACAATTATTATAATAGTAATAATAATAAATTTTAAAAATAATAATAATAATAATATACAATAATAAAATATTTAATAATAATAATAATATTGATGTTTAATAATAATTTTAATTTTAATACGTAAATAATATAATTTTATTGTAATATTAAATTTAAATTTAATTCTAATTTAATTAATATTATGTAAATTTAATTAAATAAAAATAAAAATAAAAATTATTCCAATATTATATATCTAAAGATTATAGAAGATAAATAAAATATTTAAAATAATTGTCAAATATTATTGATATTTGTTACATGAATGATAATTTATGTAATAAAAATATTAATTACATATTAATTATTATTATTAAAATAAAATATAAATATATATTTTATAATATATTTTTATTCCAAAAATATGTCAATTTATTAGTTAATAAGATATTGAGGAACAAAAATCATATCCAAACATCTTATAACTTAATAAAATGTAATATGAAATATTACCAAACTCATAATTATATAAGAATAATACAATATAATACAATACAATACAATCCAATATAATCCAATACAATACAACGTATCAAACGAGTCTTTATTGCATTATAACGCAACACAAAATATAAAGTAGAAGCACTGTTTTAATACGTACAGCAAAGAAGATATGGATTTTGCAACATATCAATAGGCCTTCATTAACTATTAGCTAGTATACTGGATCTGTAACTATACAGGTAGCTTACAAGGGAGACCTTATCCCTTTTAAATATTTTAGTTTTTATTTTTTAAAACTCCTCATTTATTTGAACCATTTGGAATTCAATCTATTGGCTCTGAATTACTGGTTACAGTCCCTGTATACTAGCGTAACCCCTAATAGTAATGCTCAAGGGAAGACAACTTGGCTTTTGGTATGGCAATAAGTGGTTCTGTCTTCTTCAAAACAGATCCAAACTTCTCAGATAAATCAAGCTCTGTTTCCTCTGGCAATTTCCATTCAAAAGAATGCAACAATGTAGCCAATACATACATGAGCATTTTCTCAGCCAAAGAAATTCCAGGACAAATTCTCCTCCCATAACCAAATGGAAGATAATTGAAATTGTTTCCTCTATACTCACCTTTTCCAGCATCTCTCATGAATCTCTCAGGTTGGAACTCCAGTGAACTTTCCCATGCCTCAGGGTCCCTCTGCATCGCCCACGCGTTGAAGAAAATTCTGGATCCTTTCGGGATGGTGTATTCGGATATAGTCTGAGTTGTGCAAGGACTTCTCGGGGCTAAAAGTGGCAATGGTGGGCGCAATCGAAATGTCTCTTTTAGTATAGCATCAAGATAATGTAGTTTTGAGAGATGAAATGCCTACCACTTGCTCTAATTCTTCACAGGCTTTTCTCATTGTTACAGGATGTTGGAGCAGTTCTGTCATTGCCCACTCTATTGTTGTTGATGATGTATGTGTTCCTCCGACAACCATGTCCTGTTCGTAATTTAGAATAGATAAAAGTAATATATTAAATCTGTTTTGGAATCTCATTGGGTCTGAATTCAGGGTGCATTTACTAATCAAACAGAAAATGAAAGGGAATTGAGTTCCATAGGGAATGGAATCCGGAAATGAAACTCAACTTCTTTGTGGGAGGGGGAATTAAGTACCCTTTTCAGCAGCAACTTAGGTGGTTTTTGGTTTCATTTTTAAAAATAGTTTTTTTTTTTTTTTCTTAACAACTTTAAATCATTTGATTAATCATTTTGTAAAATTATTTTTGAAAATAAAAAACAATTTTTAAAAGTTATAATTAAAAAGTGAAAAACAACTTTTTACTGTTTTCACCATTTTCAAAACAGTTTTTTTTTAAACAAACCACAACTTTTCTCAACTCTTCCCCCCAAACAACTATTTTACCCATTTTGAAACATTACCAAGCACATTTAAATCGTTTTCTGTTTTTGAAAACTACTTTTAGAAAAAACCACCAAACTTTAAAAACATCATTTTTAAAACATGATTTTTATTTTTAAAATGTTTTCAAAAACATCATTTTAAAAACGATATCAAACACCCAAATTTTTGATTTGTGTGTGGGGTTCACAAAACTTGATTCCTGACTATTTCAAGGCATGTTTACTAATTGGACTGAAAATGAAAGAGAATTGAGTTCCATTTGAAATGGAATCCGAAAATGAAACACAACTCCTTAGCAGTAAAAGGGAATTAAGTACCCTTTTAAGTATAAACTTAATTTCTGATTTGTATGTGGGGTTCAAAAAACTTGATTCTTGACTGTTTTTAATACAAACTGAAACCATAAAACAGGAATTAAGTTCACTTCCCCTTATTAGGATTCTAGATTAGTAAACGGCTCTCAATTACGATAAAAGAAAGGAAAATGAGGATATATAACTACATACCATAAGTAAAGCCTTCACTTGGTTCATGGATAGTGAGGATTTACCATCTCCATTCTGATTCAGCTCCAACAAGATCTCCAAAAAGTCATTGCTTGCTTTCCCTTCCTTCTTCTCTCCACTGTCTTGAGTCTCTTGACGATCTTTCGCTCTACCATCAATCAAGGACTCAAAAATCCTATCGAACCATGACAATAGCTTCTTCGTTTTCGATTCAACTCCTTGCAAATCAAAACGAGCAAGGGCAGGGAAAAGATCAGAGATGTTTGGTGCTCCCAACAAGTCAACAACTTCCTCCACCACTTGCCTAAACTGAATCCCAACTCTGATTCTATCTTCTCCATGCAATGAACCACCCCATGACATGTTCATTATCACATTGAGTATTGTTATGAACATTTGGTCCCCAATATTGATAGCTGAACCAACCTTTGCATACACTTCCTTCGCCATTTCTCGCACTTCTTGTCGACGAAGTGCATGACAAGCATCAAGGCTTGTTTTGCACATCATTTCCTGAACGAAAATCTTACACAACTTGCGCCACTCAGGGTTATTAGGGCTCCAAGCTATGTCATGTCCACCATATGCAGTGATTACTCCTGCTACTGGAGGGTCGCGGTTAGCTAAAATTGCATCATGGTATTTGAGGACCTGTTTTGCTAATGAAGGTGAGCTTATCACAACACAAAATTTTCTACCCAGTTGAAGTTTCATGATTGGCCCATAAATTTCAGAGAGCTTTGCAAAGTAACGATGAAGATCGGTTTCAAGAAAAGGAAGGTTGCCTAGCAAGGGCAAGCCTGGTGGACCTGGTGGCAATGGTGGAACATGACTTGTAAATGGTTTCTTGATCAACCAAGCAATCAAAGAAATGGCAAGGAATGTTGCAGCCAAAAGGGTTGGTGGTGAGACTCTGGTGGTGGGGTTTGGGTGAGTCCATCACACCACCATGACCAGAAAACAAAGATGGACCGAGCTAAGTCACTCAGAAAATTGGATATGATCATGTTTGATAGGTGCAATAACTCAAAAGCGTGTTGAAGTTATGTACTTATATATAGAGCCAACTAAGAAGATAATAACAATCAATTATTGTATTTTAACCTAGGATCAGGATCCTCTACTATGCTGATTTTTTTTCTAATCTAAAACACTTGAAAATAGAACTTTGTATTTAAATGAAATAAATAAAAGAAATAAATGACAGTCATTGATTACACATGTCAACAGATCTATTTAGGACAGGACAAAAATCAGCTCAGCAGAGGATCCAAATTCCTTAACATGTCCTGCATTGCAATTTTGATGTAATTATTTATTGTTTCTACTAATAACAGGAAATGGTACTATCTAGTTTAGTGGGTAATATTTCTTATTTTATAATCAAGCACTATATGTATCACCTTTCCCAACATACTTATAAAATGCGCATGATGCGACTCTTACCTCTTACCACTAATGTGGAAGAGAAGATGATGGGTGAAGCCAGAAATCTAGTTTTAAGGGGGCCGATACAAAAATTAATATTCAATGTCACTTAAAACAAATATATTAATATTTAAGAAATAAATTGTTAAAAAAATATGATACCTTTTGGTCTTAAAGGTATTGTCACAAAAAAAAAAAATTATTAATTTTGAGAATAAAAATATAACTTATTGCTCTTTTATATCTTGAAAATCATCTAAAACAAAAAAAACAAAAAAAAATTCCGTAATTAGCAAACAATGTAAAGTAAAACTCAAAGAATTGTATCAAGATACAATGAATATTATAGAATAAGATAGTAAATCTTCAATATTTACTTGGCTTTTTACTGTGAAAATATAATAAATAATAGAGAAAATAGAACTAGACATCATTCATTAGTGGGTGGAGTCCCAAAAAAAAAACCATTCACTATTTAAATTATTATAAGATCACTATTTTGACAAACATTGTTTATTGACAGCCATTCTGTCAAAATCTAACAGAAAGTCGTTATCTGTGACATGGCACCTATAAAGAATTTCATGGGCAATATTTTATGTATTTTGGTTATTTAATTATATGTATAAAATAATGATTTGATTAATTTATTATTTTTGTGGGCAATATTTCCTGTATATGGGTGACATCAAACTTATTATTATTTCCTGATTAATTTATTATTTAATTATATATGTAAAATAATGATTTGATTACAAGAATTTTATGGGCAATATTTCCTATTTTATAAAGTAATCATGAAAAGCTGATCAAAATCAACTCAAAAAATAGTCAAAATATAGGTAAAAAACCAATTAAAAACCTGTTAAAAACCAGTTAAAAAGCCCAGTACAAAACATGTTCTAAACTAAGATGGTGACTTGATGATTTTACAATATTGCCCATTCTTGTTTTATTATTTTGACATTGATTCTAACAGATTATGACATAACCAAACAGACTTCAAATAATTAATACTTCAAACAGATTATGACATAACCAAATAGACTTCAAATAATTAATAGGTAGGGACAACAATTGATATTTTCTTTCTATGAAATGGCTAATTTGAGCCATTTTGAAAAATTAATAGACATTTAGGGACAACCTCACCAAATCTATGGCTCTAGAAATCACTAACCCTAAATAATAATGTATACTAGACTAAACAATAATGTATGAAATAATAGGAAAGTATTTATTATTATTATTTTTTGATTGAAAATTAAAATCATGAAAGGAAAAGAAATTAATTTTATATCCTACAATCATAGGCAATAAAATAGGAAAGATATTTATTAATTAATTAATATTATTAAAATAATATGATGAATCAAGCTAATATTATCGTCTCTAAATTATTATATCATATTTTTTCTAAAATTAATACTTGGAACATTTGCATTGGTTTGGGGGCCATCAATACAGACATGAAGACTTCTTCATGAAAACCTCTTCATCTCCCATGTGTATGTGTTTATGCGCATATATATATATATACATACGGTCCCGTTCCTATCAGAGCATTCTTATATAACTTTATCAGGATATTGAATGTGAACCACTCATATATATATATATATATATATATATATATATACAGAAATTTTCCTATGAGGATGTCCTGATAGAATTATATAAGGACATTGGATGTGAGCCACTCGTTTTACATACTTTGACTTGGTATGTATGCACTTGTCAAATCACTTTTATAAATGAGTGGCTCACATTCAATATCCTGATAAAGTTATATAAGGATGCCCTGATAGGAATGAGACCGTATATATATATATATATATATATATATATTTATTTCTTTTTCTGATATATATAAATGTGGTTTTGACAAGTGCATACACTTTGAGTCAAAGCATGTAAATCTAATGATCCACATCCAGCGCACTAATGAAGTTATATCATGACGCACTGACTTAAAAATTTTCTTATATATATATATATAGTTCTTTTCTCCATAGTGCGTCCTAATATAATTTCATCAGTACATTGCATGTGAGCTATAGATTATGGAGAAGTTTTGACAAGTGCATACATTTTGATACATTTTGAGTCAAAGCATGTAAATCTCATGGTCCACATCCGACGCACTAATGGAGTTATATCAGGACACACTGACTTGAAAATTTTCCTATATATATATATAGTTCTTTTCTCCTCAGTGCGTCCTGATATAACTTCATCAGTGCATTGCATGTGAGCCATAGATTATGGAGAAATTTTAACAAGTACATACATTTTGAGTCAAAATATGTAAATCTCATGGTCCACATTCAACGCACTGATGGAGTTATATTAGGACGCACTTACTTGAAAATTTTCCTATATACATATATATATATATATATATATAAGTTCCAAATCCGGGATCTCACATGTAATTCTGGTACAAGATCATTAATTGTCACATTTGATAATTAGTTTTGTAATACTATAGACTAATTGTCACATGTGACATATCAATCCCGTACGAAAATTATATAATGGATCTCGCACCTGATAATTCATATATATATATATAAATATATATATATCAGCACTAATCAAGCATTAAGTAGGTACGAAATTTCTCTGTTTCTGTTTTTGATTTTGCCCTGTTTGGCTGTGTTTTCTTTTTCTGCTCTTGTGGCCTGTTTTCGGGTTGTCTGGCTGTGGTCTTGTTGCTGTTCGGCCCCTGTTTTGTTGTTTGTTGCCTGTTCTTTTTTCGGCTTCCTTGCCTTTTGGCTCAATAAATTGATTGTGTAAAAAAAAAAAGGTACGAAATTTCATACATTTTTTCGTCCGAGATTTCAATACATGTTGGTTTTGCTTTCTTTGATAGTCACTTTATGTAATATAAGTTTATGTAATTGATGGACACTCTAGCCACTTAAAGTCAATCACGATATACACGAGTGAAGAAAAATTAAAGTAACTTATAAAAGAGAGGAAACTTTTATGTAAGACTCCATAATGGTTTATGTATGATCCTTGATTTCTCTACAACCTAATATAAAATATATCAAACATATTATCGATATTTATTTTCTTATCAAGGAATACATTAAATCCACAATGTAACTCTTTTAAGAGCATCTCCAATGGTATCCTTAAAAATAGAAGAGTAATCAAAATTTGATTATTTATCCAAAAAACACTGTCCCCAATGGAGTCACTAAAATTTAATAATAGCAGTTATCAATAATCAAATTGTCTCTTCAATAATCAAAGCAGTTATCAATAATCAAATTATCTCTTCAATAATCAAATTTGAAGATTGACTTTCAATCATCAAATACAAATTTAACCCAAATTAACTGTTTTAATTTTATTCTCTCTCTCTTATGTGGTTTTTTTTTTCCTCTTCTTTTCTCTAATCATTTATGTATTTCATCATTGTTTCAACCTCAAAAATTTCAATCAGGTTAAATTCGTCTCTTCATTACGAATGGATCAATACCCATATCATATACCTTCTCTTATCTTTTATAAATTATTTTTTTTAGCATAAAAATCTAATATACTATTGTGGTACCATTACAAGTGTACCATTATGGACTATATAATCATCAAACTTAGCAATCCTTGAATCCTCAAATGCTGAGGTGGCAACTTTTGAGAATCCAAATTTACTTATACCATTGGAGATGCTATAAAAGTTGCAAAATGTCATTTAAAACTCCTGAAAAATAACATATAGACATAGAAGTTCTATTCACACTAGTACATTCTTTACATCCAAATTAAGATTTTTAAATGTTTAAAAAATGTCAAACTAATCATTAATTCATAAATACTGATTAGACCTATTTTTCTCACTAGACCTATAAACACATTTTTATAGTAACGGAAAATTACAACAAAGTACCTAGCATTTGATGAAAATGCAACCATATCGTACTTTTACCAAAATTACAATAAAATACCCTTGACTTTCTTTTGATCGTTAAAAATTACGGATGCCAAAAATTTTAGAAGGGTAATAATGTTAATTTCACTTAAAAATTTAAAATTTTGGAAAATTAAATTTCTAGAAGTTTTTTTTTTTTTGTTGGATGGGGAAGACTTAGGTTCCTAAATCTCATCAAATCATTACTTAAAAGAAAATTTTTTTGAAAGAATATTTTTAAAGAAAAGAAATATAGGAAACAAAAAATAAAGGAACTTTTTTTTAGAGATCTGGAACTCCATCAGCAACAATTGAAGTAAAATAAAACTTAAGAAATTTGGGGGAGGGGAAAGAAAAGCTGGGTTTCCAGATATCACCAATAAAAGAAACAAAATTGAAAGAATTTTTTTTTTTAAGAAAATAATAAAGAATCTTTTTTGGGAGATCATGGGAAAAGATATGGGTACCTGGGTTCCAGATATCATCATTAAAGGATTCCTTTTTTTTTTTCTTTTTTTTTTTTCTTTTTTTTTTTTTTTTTGAGATTGGGATCTCCATAATACTGTTCAAATCATCAATCGAAGCAAAAGATTTTTTTCTCTCAATCATCATCAACAGTTTTTCTCTCAATCATCAACAGCAACATCTTCCTCCAAAACAGTGTGGACTCCACCATTAAATGAACAATCATTCTAATTTTCATTTTAACAAATAATGTGGAATTTCGGCACAGACCAGTTATGTGTCCACACTACAATTTCTTTGATAATGATTATTAGTGCTATGTTCTTAAAGGTGTCCACATTTCTTTAAATATTTCAAAGTTTATTCTATTGGCATGTGAATACAAATTTAAGTTTACACTGTTGCTGTTGTTCTTATAATATGCCTTTTTTTCTTTTTAAATCATTTTCGCCCCTGTAGTTTACCATATTAGACATTTTGCCCCCTCTAGTTTCAGTAATGGTCATTTCCCCCTGAAAACCAAAATATTAGACACTTTTAGCCCCTCTAGTTTCAGTAATGACCATTTTCCCCCCTGAAAGCCAAAATATTAAACATTTTACCCCCTAACTTCTGGAAGTCCGTTAGTCAACAACTTTAACCGTCAAAAAATAATTAAATGATCTTATTATCCTTGAACACATTAGTTATGCCCCTCTAATGACACCACTAACTGTTTTTAAAGAAAAAAAATTAGAAATTAAAAAAAAATTAAAACAAATAAAAGTATTTAAAAAAAAAAAACATAACTGAAAATAATAAATTATAAAATTTAATTAAACTTTAATAAAAAAAAATTATTTAAACAAAAATAAATATAAAGAATTAAATGTACAATTAAAAAATTTATTTAAAAAACATTTTTATAAATAATGAAATATAAAAATAAAAATTTCATTTAAAAACATTAATATAAAGAATGAAATGTAAAAAAAAAAAAAACATTAATATATATATATATTTTTTTTTTTTTTTTGAAATACTGAATAATTTATTTTTAAAACATTAAAATAAAGAATGAAATGTAAAAATAAAAATTTCATTTAAAAAAAATTAACATAAAGAATGAAATGTAAAATTAATTAAAATTTGTAATTAATGTAAAAATAATGTAAAAAACAATAAATAAAAATTTGAAATAATGATTTTTTTTATTAAAGTTAAATTAAATTTTATAATCTTTTATTTTCAAAAATATTTTTTTAAAAATACTTTTATTAGTTTTAATTTTTTTTTTTTTTCTGATTTTTTTTTCTTTAAAAACAATTAGTGGTATCATTAGGTGGCATAACTAATGTTTTCAAGGGTAATAAGGTCATTTAATTGATTTTTTTACGGTCAAAATTGTTGACTAACGAACTATCTAACGGTTATGGGGTAAAATATCTAATATTTTAGTTTTCATGAGGGAAAATGGTTATTACTAAAACTAGAGGGGGTAAAATGTCTAATATTTTGATTTTATTGGGGAAAATGACCATTACTGAAACTAAAGAAGGCAAATTGTCTAATATGACAAACTACAGGAAGAAAATGAGTATTTCCCTTAAAGAAACTCTTATAATATGTTGAAAAGAAGTTTTCGAACGACGTTTCACTGAATGCATGTTAATGTACTTGTTTTCATCATAACAAATTGTTTGTCATAAGCATATTTGAATGAAATATATATATTAACAAAATCCAGACTTCAAGTTTCATAAAATTTATCAAGATAGGTAAACCTCCCTGCATTGGAGGTCTCTGTCCATTTCTAAACTAGGTAGGTACTTATGAAAGGTACCCGTTGGGATCAAATTCGAAGAAGAAAGCAATTGAAAGGTAGAAAAAAGAAGAGGAGAAAGCTCAATTTCTTCGGTTCAGTCACTGAAAAATGTTCACTAAATCAAGAAGGTTGCATCAAGAGTTCGCATTAAATACAAGGTAAAATCTCATCGGTTGCATATCGATTTAATCTCCGGTACTTCTACATTACTTGTCTAATAACACAAACAAATAAAGAAGGTTGAAAAGGCAAGTTGATTAAAAAGCTGACTCTGATTTTGCCATCTCGAGCCTTTGATGGAGTATTGTTTCATATACAGCAATACTATAGGCCAGGATAATGGTGAGGGGGTTGCCATGAGCAACGATTGAAAATGCTTGTAATAGCCAAAGGCTCAATGTTGGCTGCTGTCATTGTCACGTTCCATCTCTTCCGCATCCTCAAAGCGTTGATCATTGATTTGAAGCTGCAAGGTATACAGTATGAGGTATGAGATCAATTGGACATGCCATGAAAGGTGTCAAACAAACCATTCAAACAATAGTTGAGTGCTAAAAAATATGTTCCGACATATTCCATCTAGGAGGAAGAAGATATTCACACAAGACAAGAAGAAACCACCAACATAACGCTAACAGTTAGGAGAAGTTACGTTAACATGCATTGAAATAGTATTCAATGTTCATGTGCTACACATCACAATACCTAGGTAATAATATTACACGCACCTTGGTAGATTACCCTTGGAAACTATTTGATGAAAGAACTTTAACTCAATTTAGAGAAAAATAGTAAGTATTTACAAACATAGCATCCTGTATTTTAATTTCAATGAAGATCATAATTATCTGTCTTTTGCTACCTACAGTTCTAAGGTATTAAGGTGTTGCTTCAAACTTCTAAAAAGGTTCGGAGATCTTGAAATCAATTGTCTAAATCTTCTTCTACATTAGGATACACAACCAAGCTCTTACAAATACTCGCTGAATAAGTCTCCACTCCAAGCAAGCCACAGTTCACTTCTATATTACTTTTCTTTTCTTTTTCAATACCTAAGGAAGGTAAGCTCATAACCAATAACTAGAAACTCGCCTCCTGTTCTAACAATTCAATCTCTGCCTTACAAAAAACACACACACACTTGAACCCTCTGAAATCTGAATGAATAGTGTATAAGACTATAAATTATTCCCATATGAAATTTGAATTTTATTTTCCATAGTTTACTCAGCTAGAATTATTCTCTTTTCTTTTCATTTTTTGATAACCCAGAAATCCCTCGAACCCGCTTGAATTATTCATTCATATGACAGACGACATACTTTGGAACTGAGCTGACTTTAACTGGTAAGAGAGCTCTGAAATTTCTTGTCAGTTACTACCACACACAAGAGGTTTATGAATATTGAGTAAATGTTTTCCACAAAAAAAAAAAAAAAAGGATAAACATTTGAGATATCAAACGACCTCTCTTCCAATTATCTTGACATGAAAGTTACAGGGTTAATAAAGTAATAAACTATGTAAATAGATTTAAATGTCTGTGATAATGTACTTGCATCTTATTAGAGATTCAAAATTTGTATTGTCACAATGTCACCTAATTATAAATGAAGGTGTAAAAACCACTGAATTGTGATGCATTAAAATACATAACAAATAACACAAGACATTAGATTTGAGAACTATGAACATGAAGGAACTAGTAGAATGGACATTCATAGGCCTACCTGAAGCACACTATTAGCTAGGTCATGATCACCATTTGAATGACCAATTGAATTTGGTGGCTCCTGGAAAAAGTGCCATCCCGAATCTGCTCCAACTGGAAATGCCGATTATTAAGAAACACAAGGGTAGGACATATAAGCATGTAAAAGAACATAATAACTCATAAGTCATAAAGCAACATTGTAGGTCTACCCCATACCTGTAGCCTCATTTTCAATCTGATCAGCACTGAAAATCCAATTATGCCCTTCTTCTTCCTCTAAAGAAGGCATAAGAAAACCATGGAATCAGTTTTCTACTAATGGAGCAAACATATTAATGTAATACAGTAATATCAAGTATAGAAACTTGCAACAAATCCGTTCAACTACAAAAAGAAAAATAAAATTCACCTTCAATAGGTTCAGGATTGAGCTCAGCACACTCACAGAATATCTCAAATAGAGTATCCACTGCCACACCGTTAAATCAAGGCCATGGTTAATAATTACCATCAATAAAGAAGTAATATGCAAGCATAAAATTAATCTTTCCATAGACAAGGTCAAAAAAATTACGCTGGCTAGAGTCTGAAGGAATAAGCCTCATCTCTGTGACCTTCGATAAGTCTAACACGCCATCAGATTCTGAATCTGACCCCTCTGACTCATCATTATCACCATCTTCAACCTCAATCTTTTAAAAATAGAAAACATAGTTATAAAAAATCAAAATCCACCAATAACTACATAACAGACGGCTGATGCAACACATACAAGAAAACAATAAATTCTTCGTACATATAAATTGTAAACATAGATAAAAGTGCCTAATTAATTTCGATTCTGAAAAATAATATACTATCAAGGTAAAATTTTAAATTCATCTTCGGGTTTACAGGAAGTTAAACGAATAATACAATTCAAGCTACATTGATGTGTACCTGAGTGTAAATACAAGGAGAGTGATAGGCCTCGGGGTCCCTTGACACGGCGTGAAGTGACAAAGACAAGAAATCAACAGCATACCCTTTAGCCCTATCGACATCGCTCAACCAAACCACCTGCCTGCAAAATCCCACCACCACATTTCAACACTCAATTCATATTTTTTTCGCAAACATTTCTCTACTTTTTTTCTATCTGTTCTGTTCAACTATAAAACCTCAATCAGCCACCACAACATTGCAAATTAAGTACTTTGAACTCTAAAAACAAATAAATAAAACACACGTTATAGTATCTAAACAAAACAAAAAGAAAAATTATAGAGAGAGTACTTAGAGGTGATGTAGAGGGTGCCAGTGGACTCGAGAGAGCGATTTGCGAGAGCAATGGAGACGGAAGGCTGGACGCGCATGAGCTCCTCCCCGTTGTTGACGTCGAGAATTGGTTCTCCGGCACCGTTGCCGGTTCTCTGGGTGAATTGTCGAAGTCCTAGCACCATTTTTTTTTTTGAAAACCCTAATTTCACTTCACTGTAGTTGGTTGCTTTCAAGTTTTTTCTGGGGTTTTTGGTTTTGCGGTGGGCGCGCGAGTTTGTTCCAAAATATAATAGAACCCGACCCGAGTCCGAAAATACTAATGTTCAATCCATGAGGTGACCGACCCGTTTTCTTTTCCCGATAACAAATATTTGATAAGCTAGCATTACTCTTTATATAGCGATTATCATTTTATTTTATAATGTGTTTTTACATGATTAATTTTATCAATATTATTTGGGGTTAATTACATATAAATATTAATGTCATTTTTATAATATTTTATTAACCAAAAAAAATATGAAAATTTTCTTTTTACTCATTTATATATTATGTATAAACTATACAAATTAATCAGCAATCCTTTTGTTTTTGATATACTACTTATAGTGTAGTAACTCAAATCTGAAGACGATACAATATCAATGTTTTTTTTTTTTTTTTTTTTTTTTTTAGCCTCCAATCTCTTGAGTCTTGGATCTTAGGGCTTAGACACGGAAATCAACACATGCTGATTAGTGCACCTAATCACAGGGTGCAACCAAGATTTTCTCTAGAGGAGGACCAGATCCTTAATTTGAGTACTGGGCACAGGCCCCTTGGACCATCTGACACCTCTAGTAATTGTGGTTACCACAAGGATTGAAATATTTCAATTTTATAGGTTAAATAAAAAACTATGTCAATGTGGTTGGTAAATTTAAAAAACTCATTTAATAGGATCTCTACATTTGCATTCCCACAGCTCAAATCGTTAACATTTTTTTGGTGATCAATTTCACAAAAGTATAGTAGTCAAACGAGCAACAGATTCGATCCAAACTAAAATATATCTAGGTCAAAAAGGTTCATTGAAAGCAGAAAAGCTCAAGAACAAATAAACATCAACCAACATAACAAGTTCTCAATTTACTGTTCCTCCTTGTAAACAAAACAAAATCTTTTAAAAGCTATGAATAAGTCTTACATCTTAACATATACTAGACCACAAAACACGATCATGCTCGATAGTGTACTGCTAACACCGATGGATGCCACGTACCTAGCTTAAGCCACAAGGGTGCTGGCAGTGGTTGATTCGCTGCAAAGCAGGGAGTTGAGTCAGTAATATATTAAAAGTTGAAATAAAATGATAAGGCCGGATAGGTTGATTGTCACTAAATAAAGCTGTTTAACAAACAGAAAAAAAATTTAATGCTAAAACTAAATGGCAGTTTTTTATATCAAGACAATCCCTTATTAACCAAAGGTGAGATTGTATCATAAAACAAATCTGAAAGCTCATGAAATATCCCCTGGTTATCAACAAGTAAATTTAATGATCAAAACATGATTATATCATAGCCGATAGGATCTCATAATGTGATTCTTAGAATGAAATTCTAACTCTGTCCAACCTGCAACATTCATTTTCCCAATGACAGAATTAACTAAAAGTCTAAAACCTATAAATGTTTCTGAAATTTCTCGATATGCTTTCAAAGACTTGGTTTGTTTCAAAAAATAAAAAAATACATAAATGATACATGAAGAGAAATTTCACTTTCAAAATAGCTACTAATATCAAGATATTTTGTACTTATGTAAGCTTTCTTCTTTTGAAAACTTTCCCTCTTATTTCAGATAGCCAACCAGATAGTAAGTTTCATATTTCAGTGATCCAACTTTGGTAGACGATAAGATTCAGTATAGAAATTCACATAAGCAATACCAACAAGAAAGGAGATAGTGATATGACAGATAACAAACATATACTTCCAATCACATTAATTCACAGAAATCTAAGATGAAAGGTAGCACAAAACATGCGGACTTACTATTTCCAGACAGGGGGAAGCTTCTTTGTTTTCTTGTAGTAACGAGCAAGCCTGTGAATCCTGCTCTCAACAAGGATCAAGCGAAACTTGGAATCCTTGTCCTTCCTGTTCCTTTCCAAATGCTTCCTGATAGCAACAGCCTTCTTGATGAGGTGATAAAGATCCTCAGGAATTTCAGGAGCAAGCCCTGTCAAAAGAAAGATCAACAAAAAAAATAAAAATAAATAAAATAAATAAATAAAATAAATAAATAAAATAAATAAATAAATAAAATAAGCAAAAAATATATTCAAGGAGATAATGAACCCGAAATCTAATATTGGATGAGCAGAAAAAGGAAAATAAAGCAGAAGTTAAATAAAGATTTTCAGAACAAGAAACAAATTTAAGCTAGGAGTATCAAAGCTTTAGCTTTATAAAGCTCAGAAAACAAATGCAGGACAAAGCTAGTCTGCAAATAGCTGAATCCCTAATTCTGAAGATATTTATATCCAAGCACCAAAAACAATAAAATAAAATAAAATAAAAAGGCCCAAAATATTTGTTCTCATAGCTTAAAGAACCTAAATGCAACCCAATTAACATAATTGAAATTTATCCTACAAAATTTGTTATCAATGAGGTAAACAAGTTCATAGAAAGAAGCAGACTTCATATTTACCATGAGCCTTGAGGATACGCAATATCTTGCTTCCAGTAACACTCTTGACTTGAGCGATCCCATGAGAGTCACGGAGAATGACACCAATCTGAGATGGAGTCAGACCCTTTTTTGCAAATTTACAGATGTTGTCGTCAACCTTAAAAAGGGAAAAAGCCCATCATAAACATAGGAAACAGAACAAGAAAAAAAAAAAAAAAAAAAAACTCTAGTATCCAATATATGGGCTTAAAGCGAAAGAACAAGATAACCCCTTTGACAATTGAGCCTAAATACAACTAAATCTGCTTATTAGCTTAAACAAGTTAATATTTTAACAAGTTAATATTTTGATAACCCGGAAAGTGAAACAATGAAAAGGAGGTAAAGCATTACTCAATTTCATTTTTTTTGCAGCTACCAAATAGAGCATTATGAAGGTTTCAATCGAATTAAATGCCTTCATTGATATTAATCGTTTCCATGGATTAAGCGTTACGAGTTCCCAATCGATTAAACATTATCAAGCACTAATCAAGGTAAGGATTATGAAGTTTGTAATTTTGTAATATGTATAAGTAATATTATGCAGCACTCAATCAAGCATAATAACATTCGCAAGTCGCAATGACGATAAATACACTATAAAAATAAAAATAAAAAAACAAATCAATCAAGGTAACGCATATAATGAACTTCTCGATCAAGAAAACGACTAGTATCAAATTTCAAATAAAACTAAGAACAGATAAAATTTACTATGAGTCATTTGACTCACATCTTGACTTGAAATCTTGAGCCAACTCGGTGGCGTCCTCTTGTAAGGCAGAGCCGACGAAGAAATACCCTTTCTGCAACCAAACAATAAAACATCACATACTGATATACACACTATATATATAATGTATATATATAATTATAGATAGAGCGAGTAACACATAGAGAGAGAGAGATATACCCGCGACTGTGCATACGACCCATGGTGACGGCGGCGACGGTGGTGACGGGAGAGCTCTCTGTTCAGGTTTGTTCCTCTGCAAACGAGTACGAGCCGCAAACCCTAGCTTTTCTTATAGTTGTGGATTTTAACTAGTTAGGGTTTATAGAACCATTTGTCACTCGAATCTGCTTTTTACCCTTTTCATTTCTTTAAATGACAAACGTGTCCCCGGATTCTTTGGGCCCAATTTTCGGTGAGATTTGGTTGGGTCTACTATGTTTTGGCCCCAAAGTGGACTGTTTGGGTTGTAGAAGCCCAATGTTTTTATTGGCTTAAAACGTCCCTTAATTACGTAATTTGGTTGATTTTAGGACTAATTATGATAGATTTCTCACTTTCATGCTCCAAATTTTTGAGAAATGTTTTCATCATATGTATTTTACAAGCGAGTGTTGGGAGTTTTTCATTGGTGTTGTGATAGTATATATCTTTTAGGTCACGCATGTGTTTGCTTGATCTTAGCAGGTCCCAACAAACCTTTGACCCATTCAGTGTTAGAGATCAAAAAATAATTAAAAAAAAACAACGATAATAATAAAACAATGACAGAGCTTGATTCTAAATATGTCATCTTTTAAAACCAATTGAGAGCACTTCCCCTCATAACTCACGTGATATTCACCTCTTTTTCTACATTTGTGATGGAAGGTTCAAGTAACATCATGTACAATTATTAACATGTGTGAGGAGATTTCTCTAAAGTGTTTTGTGAGAGTACCAAAGTAGACATCTCACGGTTATGAGAGTAGTTTTTGGATCACTCATGTAATGCTAAATTTCATTAGGTTCTGACAAACCCCGACCATAACCATTGAATTAAACATAGGATTATTAACAATAACCATTAAAATTAAATACATGTGTTGGATCTTAATGCTTGGAATTATTTCACAATCACCAAAACTCCCTAAAATATAAAAGAATACAAATTTTGAGCCAATCTTAGACTTTAAAACTAGAAAACACAAAGAACTACAAGCAACAAATAGGATAAATAAGTCTTTTTTTTTTCAACATAAAAATTTCTTAAACTTGAAGAAACATGATTTGCAACTCCATTTTTCTACATCAATTAGGTGAGAAAAGAAATGAAATGTCATAATCAAAGACATATAATAGCAGCAAAAATCAATTCTACTTAGAAATAATGGTGCAGTGATGCTAGTCAGTCATAAATATGAGAGAATTTTGTAGTAAAAACAACAGAAAAGTTCAATTTGAAAAACAGTCAAAAGTTAAAATTAAAAAGCAAAAGAAAAGTGTCAAAAGCTTTTTGTCTTCATACCCGAAAACTTCATGATATCCACCGACCCACAAAGGTTCAAACATTGATATAATGTATATATTATCTTAACATTGCTCATGATAAAACTTATCTTGTTGTTGGGAGTCGAATTCTTCTGATTATTGAAGTAGATACATCAGAGCCAAACTCACAGTAGTATTTGATATCGGTAGGTCCGGTAGACATTATATCATAAAATAAAATAAAAGGAAAAAGGAAAGTGAGGGAATATGACCCTAACAATCTATTCGAAAAATGGAGATCGAGAAGCATCTCTTCCTCTTCTGTCAGCTACTTTTTTTCTGCTTCCCATCATCCTCCAAAAGCATACACAAACAAAGCAACAGAATCTCAATTTTTTTTTAACATTATATTATTTGCATATATGGAAGAAGATCATATATATCAAGCTAGCTAGCAATATTTGAAAAAGCCCCTCAAAATAAATTAATTAAAATTAGCTTCTTCCAAGGATATACCAAGCATAACCTTCTCAAAAGCATATGCCATTCCTTCAATGGTTTATTCTGCATCTTCCATCGCAGCCCAGATCGATTCAAAGAGAATTGAAGCTTATAATATGCATCAAATTAAAACTAAGAAGCAGTGGAGGGAAGGATGAAGATGGTGATGATCATGATAAGCAAAACAGTTTTAGGGCTCCTCTTACTTGGCAGGTAATGAAATATGGTTTTCTTTGTTAATATATATCATTCATGATTTGCCAAAGGAGAGTTGCCCTATGACTGTTTTGGCTTAATTTTATGTTATATATCACATGTTCATGCAAGAATTATAAACTACATGAGTTAGATATCCAATGGCAAACAGTTTTATATATGCATCATCTCTCTTGATGAAGAAGATCTATCATCAAATTTCTTCCAAGTATGCATGGTTCAGGTAATTTTATGTGTGCGTAGAAAATTATCATGTGCGAGAATCCCAAATGTTTTGTCCTGTGGATTCGATTCCACAACGCTATGGATCAACATATTACATAATATTGTGAAATCAATATTTCCGGGTTTTTTCGTGCGGGATTCAATTCCATATCATTATGGAACTTATTACATAACATTGTGGAATCCATTCATATACAAAAAAAACATATGCGGGATCCGGCACCTCATGATCAGCTCTCTATCTCTCTCTGTCTCATATTGTCTTTGCTTTGTATTTTATGAATTTCTCCATCTAACCTATACATTATAATTAAAAGGCAGGGTTATGTGAAATTTAATTATATAAAAGCATATAATTTGCTTCTGAATAAATTAAGTTAATTAATTGCCACTCTCTTTGTTGAAATGGAGTTAATTAATGTAACCCACATTGATCAATCCATTTGAAAATAGATTTTTGTCTAGTCTGGCCATCTTCAGGGAGAAGAAGCCATATGCACATTTTTTTTTTCTTTTGTAAAAGAAATCAAATAATATATGTACATTTTCGATTCAGATATTTGAAGATTTATTGAAGATGATCACTTTTCTCCTATATATCTTGAAGAACTTAAAATTAATCTATTTATCAGCTGATCGTGCTACAAAAACATCATCAAAATAATGTTGATGCTTAGATAAATTCTCTTTTAAAACTATACAATAGATCAGTGCCAACAGTTTTTTAAAGAAAAATCTCAAGTGTATTTACTTGCAACATTTCTTCGCATGCACAAAAATATACAAGTGATCTACACTAAACATCTACAAAACTTCAAAACTAATAAAAAAGATTAATTCTTTTTTTATCAAAATCAGCTTGATGATGATGAATAAGTGTAATTAATTAATGTTGATCCAAAGTCTCTCATGGGTTGTTGAAATGGGAGATGCGGGTCTTGGACGGGACAGTTGTTCTGTATTGTGTTTGGAATGTATAGGATAGAATTGTTAATTGTATTGTTATGCATTTTGTATGGTTGAGACAGAACAGAACAATATGTTCAAATGACCAAAGTGTCCCTATTGTACATAATAGTAACAAATGGGATATGACAAGTCATTATTTACCTGAGTTTATTAAATAAATATATTTATATATCATATTTAATAAAAAACTGTGGTTGAAAAATATTCTTAATTAATAATTAAAAAATATTGTGATTGAAAAATAATATATCAAATTTTTTTCATAAAAAATAAAAATAAAAAGTATGTTTTGCTAAATTTGGAACTGCACAGCCCATTGAATTAACAAACACAAGTGCTAATTTTGATAAAGTTATTCGAATGAGTGCAATCTAAGAGCAGTGAATGCAGTGAATTCAACGATGTTGTATATATAATTCAAAGAAATAACTAGTATTTGTTGAAGGTTCACTTAGTAATTGCAACCTATTGATATTGCTCCCAGAAACACTCTTGCAGGAAAAACATCTTTGTTTATAAAGAAAAATCTGCCACTCGAATTGGTAATGTATATTTTTGCCTTTCTATTCAGCATCCATAAAAATCAAAATCTTTCAATGGGCATATGACATATTAAACACATGATGGCATATTTGAACACAAATTAGTTATTGGATTCCATATCATCTTCCATCTCCCGCACAAACAAGGGTCACGGGTGGGACAACTTTTAGTGTTTTTTGTTCCACGTTGTCTCGTCCCATCCTACATACCAAACGCACCCTTAATGGACTAGATTTTCAAGTTGGTTATACGAATTGTAACAAGTACTGTACGTTATATTAGGAGTCAAATATTCTGAACACTATCATATGAATTCAAATCCCCGAATGAGACGTTACGCATCAAGCAAATATCTTGTTCAAGGGAGGATCGAGTCCTCGATCAGGTGTCCAGACAAGATGCCGATGTCCTTCTTCGAACAAGGGTTTTGTTTAAGGAAGATTGTCAAGTTTAATTTCAGAATCTCACATAGGTCGGTGAAAAGGTCAAAATATCTAGGATGGAGTCATTGAATCATTTTAGACCTAATTAATTAATTGACTAGAAAAAATCTCAAATATTATTATTAGTTATTACAATATATTGGGCTTATTTGACTAGCTTTTTGGGTTTCGAATGCTAAATGTAACATAAGAGATTCTTGAGTATTGATATTTGATTATACATTGGACCTTGCATGCACAAAACAATTCAAAGAAAAAAAAATTGTGGTAGTCAAAAAGCAAGAGCAATTGACACAAAATTTAAAAACAATGCATGCATTGAACCAAATATGCAGCAGCCACCAAAAATCTTATCTTTACCAAATGTCAAACAAGAAAAGTAAAATTTAAATAGGTAGGGTACTGTTTGCGGCACTGGTCACGGAGCACTATAGCGGCACTACTCACACTGTAGTGCACTATTCACAATTGTAGTGGCACTGTTTACAGGTGATGTACAGCCATGTTCACAGCTACTGTAGCGGACTAGTCATGGCACTGTAATAGGGGGTACTGTTTACTGCACTATAGGAAAAAAAAAATCTTTTTCATATTTTACATATGCATGGCAGTTAAGGTTTAGGTTTTCTAGTTGTGGATTAAATAGTTTCTAACTTCATGGATCCGATAAGCATTGAAGCTTCTTTGTATGTTTCTTCTTCAGCAAGGTCACGTGTTGTTCCTTCAAGACCACATTCTTTGGTCTCTTTGCGACCCCATGGTGGCAAGACGGTTGATGGCTGGGCCGATCCACTGGTGGGAAGTTCCTCGCTGTTCATTAGGGGTTCTTTGCCTAGAGGTAAGATTGTTGTTGGCGAGCTGGATCCACTTTGTAGGTAGTTCTTTGCCTCTGTCATTTATTAGGGGCTCTTCTTATATGGATCTTTTTAAGGCTGCCCCGATTCAGGTGGATAATGTTACTGGTTCTTCGATTCTTTCGAAAAAAAAAGTGGTATATATGGTTGTTTGGGTGGATCCATTTGGTTATAAGTCTAGATTGGAGGTTTGTAAGTTTTCTCTCATTGGTCGGGTTGTCATTCTAGTGGTGAGAAGCCTTGGAAGTTAGTTGATAAGCCAAGTTGCAGTCTATTTAGAAGTTGAACTCTGTTTGGAGGCTGATTTCTTTAGGTAAGGGGTACTTTCATATTATGTTGAATTTAGATACTGATAAGAATATGGTTTGGAGTGTAGGGTCTTTTAATCTCAAACCATGTGTTTTACGGCTTCAGCCTTGGATTCCAAATTTTAACCAAACATTACAAAAGTCTTTAAATGCTTAGGTTTGGGTTCGTTTTTATAATTTGTCATAGGAATACTGGCATCAGAAGATTATTTTCGATTTAGCTAGAGGGATCGAAGTGCCTTTACGGCTAGACAAGGCTACTTATAAGGTGATTTTGGACATTTTACGCGTGTTTTGGTGGATATTTATGTGTCTATTGTGCCTCCGTCTTTTTTGCTTTTTAAGAGGAATGATTCTCATAGTTCTTTCATTTTCAGTGAAATATGAGAATCTCCCGACTTTCTATTCTACTTATTCCTCCATTGGACATTTTCCTAATGTTTTTCGTTGGAACAAGTCCGACAAGGGGATTCCTGTTAGTTCTAGTAAGCCCGATTCAGCTAGAGAGGGTCTGGCCACGATTGTTTCTGATGAGGGGTTTCAGGTTCCCCGCAACTGTGCTTCTAAACTGGTTTTTCGTCCTTGTAAGTTTCTCATATTTTGATTGACTTGTTTCGTTGACAAACCACACTTTGGGATGTCTATGTAATGGGTAACTTAAGTCCTCGTTGGCAAGCTTCCAAGCATCCTAGTGACTTCAAGAGCAAGAGCGAAAAGTAAATCACTTGACTTGCCTCTTAAAGAGATTAGTTGCACACACACACACTTCTTCATGCATGTTTTATTCATCTTGCATTTGTGCTTCAATTCTTATATGTGTGTATTCTTCACATCCCACACTTGCATTTTATGTTAGTTTTTAGTGCAGTGTAATTCGTTTCCTAAAGTATGTTCAAAAATTTTTGCGTGTGCACGATGGTGTGCTTATCACAGCTCGATGGTTGACCTCTAGAGAAGGCATTTTTCTTCTCTAAGTTTGATCTAGGGTTATAGGGGTTTGGTCCATGGTGAATGGCAAAAGTTCCCCTTGGAAACTCAAATCTTTTGGGTTTCCGCGGTACGGTCCATCTAAATGTTCCGCACCTTTTGGTTTTGTGAACCACGGAAGTTGATAAAGATGTTGCCGCTATTCATCTCGTCAAAGCGAACCGTGGAAGTTCAACCGTGAAACTCAGCAGAGGTTTTCCGCTATTCGTCTCGTCGTAGCGTACCACGCATGTTGACAACCGTGAAACTGTCCAATGTGTTTTTGTAGTACGCTCGTCGAAGCGAACCGTGAAATTGTACCGCGAATGTTGGCAGAGGTGTCCCTATGTGATTCTGCTGTACGCTCGTCAAAATGTACCGCGAAATGACCAAACCCTGATTTTTTAATCAAAATGTGTAGCTTAGTCTAGGACTTCCATATATCCATCTTCATCTTTCTTTGGCTAACTATGAGTGTTAAAAATCATATTTTTAACTTAGAACATTTTCTAAGAGAGAAAATTATCCAATAACTCTTCTTTGATTCTCTAAACTCATTTCTATGTGCATCAAACATCATCTAAACATCATATAGGATCATCTAGGATGTAACTATGCATGAGTCTTCTTCAACACACATGACTTGGTAAGTTGAACACCATCTATTCATTTTTTGTATTCTTACTTGACTTGTTGACATCTAGATTAAGATTTATTCACAAGTTGAGATTATGTGTTGATTGATTGAATTGTTTTTATGATAGCTAGGATTCCAAGTTTATATAACATCTAGCTAATTTGTCTCATTGTTTGATTGAGATTGTTTGTGATAGCTATTGTATTTAGGATTAGTTATCATGTACATAGCTAAGTTGTATGCCATGACATATAGCAATATTGATATCTAGGATTGTTCTTTTGTCATCTTGAAATCCTAGATAAGCATTTAGTATAACCTAGCATTATTTGCACATTGAATATCATTGCATATTGAATATCATTGTATATTCACATAGGTTGTTGATCTCTTCGTGATAGTTAAGTCTTGTGACTAAGTTGCTTAGTGCACAAGCAAGATTGGTCAAGTGCCACTGTAAAAGGCATGCGGGTCGAGTAGGAGGTGTTCACGCTAAGAGTAGTGGATAGGGGATATCACTATGGATTGAACCAATAGTGGTGAGTGGTAGTGTCCATAGTCTGAGGTTGTCTAGATTGAGAGTTCGTGTATCACTTGAGGGTGTAACTTTTTATTCATATAGTGGATTTCGGTGACCGTGTGTGGCTAGCATAATAGCTCGTGGTTTTTCCTCGTTGAAGGTTTCCATATAAAAATCAAGTAATCTTTGATTTCGGCACTTTATACTTGATTTTATTGTATGTTTGAATTGGGTTATTTTTTAATATTGACTAATCTGAAAAATTTTGTAATAATCGGATTAACAACCTATTCACCCTCTCTAGGTTGTTTTAGACGCACGCATAATATTTGTTTCAGTCCTATTTCTATGCCTCGGGTGGAAGTTTCAGTTTCTAATGTCTTTGTCGCTATTTAGCAAGATTTATGGTCTCTAGATTTAGTTGTGGTTCATTCTTCGGCAGATTCAAATTTGATTTTTGGGTATGGTTTCTTTTGCTATTCTAATTGATTCGACAGATTTATCTTCTTTAGTGGCTCTTACTACTTCGATGGTGGCTGCTCAAGTCTGTCGGTCCCAACAGGTAGGGTGGGATGATGATTCTCTTATTGACGTCCCTACCTAAGTAGGAGAGGGGCATGTTTCTTTAGAGGACCCCTATTCGATTCTTGATGTTTCAGCTAGTGTCGTTGTCTCGATCTCTTCAGTTGTTTCGATGGTCGAGCAAGGCTCGAAGGTTGGTAGGGATTCTGTTTCTCCGTTGGTTTCTTTTGCTTAACCCATTGTTTCTTTACTGGTTTCAGTTGATGAGTTAGACGATAAGACAGGTACAGTTTCTCCTTCGTTTGAGAGGGTCGATTGGGTTGTTTTGAGGAATGAATCTGAATCTGGATCTAGATCTTTATGTTCTCTTATTTTGGATGTGAACTCTGATGTTTCCAAGGCCCTAAGCATCCGCTGTCTGATTCTCATTTTGAACTTCACTTCATTTCTAATTCTTCCTGGGCTGACCAAGTTGAGGAAGAAGAGTTAGATGATATTACTATTACTTAGAGGTCCACCAGGATTGCACGCATACTGGATTCTTATAAGTTCGGGTCCCACGTTTTTTTCAAGGGTTTCTGTTGATTAGTGTCCTAAAATTGTCATGGGATTGGGAATGGTTCTATGAGGCGGGTTCTTAAAGTTCTATGTCGTTTGCAGTATCCCTATTTGTTATGCATTACTGAGACTATGGTGACTTTTTCTTCTTTTGCTTCTGGGTTTTGGTCTTCGTTTGGTCTGCACTTTGTCGGGCAGAATGACAGTGAGGGGTTATTGCCTTCCATTTGGGTCTTTGCTTGTGATTCCATTTTGGGTGCTCATATTGTCTTCTTTCATGAGTTGCTGCTTACTGTCTCGCTCTTGGTTAACTTTCAGTTGCATTAGTATACCTTTGTTTATGCAAATACTTATGTGTTGGCTCGTCGTTTGCTTTGGCTGTCTCTTAGGGATTTGGTAGATCTGGTTTCTACCTCTTGGCTAGTTGTGGGAGATTTTAATGCGGTTTTAGGAGCTCATAAGTTTTTGGGTTCTCAACTGCTTTCTTCTCGTTCTGAGCATGTTCCTTAGCGATTGGCGTGCCAAATATGTATCTTCCAAATCTCTCAGATGGAGTTTCAGGTGTCCTATATTTTTAGGAAAGGCAATCATGTTGTAGATACTCTTTCCAAGCATGTTTTAGGGCTGGAGGTTGATTCTTGGTGGTTTTCCGTTCCTTCCTTCTGTTCTTCGCTGGTGGGCAATGACTACATAGGTCGTGAGTCTTTTCATTTTTCTTGATGTTTTGTTTTCTTGTTGTTTTGTTTTCTTGTATAGCCTGCATGCCACTTTTCTGGTTGGGGATTTGCTCCCAGTGTTTTTGTGGCTGGTTTGGCATATGCTATTATGTGTTCTCTTCTTTTATTATTTATATAGTTCTAAATAATGCCTAGAGGTTTTTCAACATATGATCATTTGTGATGTTTTTTCCTCTTAGATCAGTCCAATTTAAAAAAACAAAATTTTAAATAAAAATAAAAGTTATCGAATAAATATAAGCAAATCGTATACAGTAATTTTTATTTTTGTCAAAGACAATACAAACTTTGGAGGGACTAATTAAAAGCATCATGCCAATGTCATTTTTATAGCGCGCAAGTGTAGCAAGTTATCAACATATATAACGATGGGGTTTAGAACATCGAGCAAAAGTGATTCGATTTCGATAAATATTGACATTTCAACAATAATAAGAAACTTGCTTCCTTTTTATTTTTTATATTTGGCCTCCAATACTTCTATTTAAATATTTAATGAATCAAATGATAAAATAGATTTCCAACAAACCCTCTAAAGCCTCTAGGAGCGTAACTCGGTTGGTAGACGGACGAGCTTGAGACTTGGGTAAATGACTTTCAAGTCAGTGTCTCGAATCCTATCAATGATAAAAAACAAAAAGCTTCAAACAAAATAATACCGGGTCTAATTTTAAGCCAACAAGGGCGTAGCTCAGCTGGTAGATGGACGAGCTTGGAGCTTTGGCAAATGACTCACAGGTCAGCGGTTCAAATCCTACCAATAACAAAAACTTTGAAAAAATACTTGGTTCCGAATTAATAGATATTGTCAACAACAAAAAACCCTCTAAAAATAGTTCAGATTGATATTTGATAATTGAGAAACAAATTTTAACAAATTAGCTATTTATTCAATTTTTTATTTTTTATTTTTGAATTATTATAATATTTCGGGATTAGACAAAAAGGGCATGACTCGAACTCACAACCTCTTTGATGTAGGTGTGAGGAGCTTATCATCGAGTCAATTTCATTTTGTTGTCTATTTATTCTATTTGACATCTTTTTTTTTTTTTTTTTCAAAACAAAAATTTAGTATAAGTTCAAATACCGTCCAATGAAGACTCATTCAGTCGAACAATATTTCATGTTTGAGATTCACCGCTATTACAAGTGTTATATATATATATATATACAGAAATGTTCAAGTCAATGCGCACTGATATAACTTCATCAGTGCATTAAATGTGAACCGTTATATTTACATAATTTGACTTAAAGTGTATGCACTTATCAAAGTTTCTCCATAATTAGTGGTCCACATGCATTGATAGTACTTACATCACTGCGCACTGATGTGAACGAGACCAATGCATGTGGACCACTGATATATATATATATATATATATAGTCCCGTTCATATCAATACGCACTGATGTAACTACATCAGTACCAATACATATGAACCACTGATTATTGGGAAGTTTTGATAAGTGCATGCACTTTGAGTCAAATTATGTAAATCTAATGGTCCACATCCAACGCACTGATGAAGTTATATCAGTGTATACTGACTTGAACATTTCTGTATATATATATATATATATATATATATTAGTGGTTCTCTCATAAGAGATCTCTTATTTTAATTTCAGTAAGGACCTTGATGAAATCACATTAATTTCTATGAATTTTAATCTGAATTTTTTTGTGAATGATAAGTTCAATGAAATCCATCGTTCAATAAAATTTAAGAATTTTGTAAACAGTACAACTATTTATCCCGGTTTTTTTTTTTTAAATATGAAGGCATTAGAAAGTGGGCGAAATACATGAAATTCAAGAAAAACAGTTGTAATGCTTGAAAAATTCTTAAATTTTATTCATAAGTAGATTTTATTGAACATACCATCCACACACACACACAAAATTCAGATCAAAGTTTATAAAAATGTATGTGATTTCATCAAAGTCCTTACCAAAATTAAAATAAATGATTCATTATGGAAGAACCACTACATATATATATATATATATATTAATTTTTCAATGAGGACTTTTTATGATGCACACTTTAAGCACCTTTAATGAAATTGCATGAAATATATTGAATCTTGATTTGATGGATGGTGAAAACATTGAAATACATTTATGGAAAAAAAAAATTAAAAAAATCCTAGGTGCAATAACTAATTTTTTTTCGATTTTTTTAAAGATAAAACATTTAAAAATAAGGAAATATAAGAAAAAATAGTTCTCAAATCCAAAAAAATTCCCAAATTTTTACCAAATGTATATTTTAATTTTCTTAGGATGCATACAAAAAATCAAATCAAGATTCAATATATTTCATGCAATTTCATCAAAGATGCTTAAAGTGTGTATTATAAAAGTCCTCATTATAAAATTAATATGTATATATATATATATATATGTGTGTGTATACAGTTTTTCTATTGTTAGTTCGTACTAATATAAAACGAAGAATGTGGACCATTAGATTTACATACTTGTCAAAACTTCTCCATAATCTATGGTCCACATTCTTCGTCCTGATATAAAATATATCAGGACGAACTGATAGTAGAAAGACTATATAAATATATACGGAAATTTTCCTATAAGGATGCCCTAATAGAATTATATAAGGACATTGAATGTGAGTCACTCGTTTTATATACTTTGACTTGGTATGTATACACTTGTCAAATCACTTTTATAAATGAATGGCTCACATTCAATAGCCTGATAAAGTTATATAAGGATGTCCTGATAGGAACGAGACCGTAAATATATATATATATATATGAGGAAAAATTTTCCTATCAGTGCATCCTGATAGAATTATACAAGGACATTGAATGCGAACCACTTGTTTTACATACTTTGACTTGGTATGTATGTACTTGTCAAATCACTATTATAAATTAGTGGTTCACATTCAATATCTTAATAAAGTTATATCAGAATGTACTGATAGGAACGAGACTTTATATGTAAGTGTGTACAATTTCATGTCTCTCACCACGTCAACAATGAGAATATGAGATCGTGGGCTTAAAATTCAAATAACACTTTCCCTCACTCTACTAAGTCATGAATTTGTAGTTCAAAAAAGAAAAAGAAAAATATGAGTTCAAATTAAAACAAATAGCTCTAAAAATCAACTAATTTCAACACAAGTATCAAATACTGTATGGGAATTCACAAATCACAATCACATTCTTCCATTACATTCCATAATGAAAATTCAAAATACAGTTAATGAAAAAAAAAAAAAACAATTAATTAGGTTTAAATTTGAAGTAACCAAAAAAAAAAAAAAAAAAAAAAAACCCTCAAATGAAAATTTCAAATCTCTAAAAGATAATTATTAGGGCCCATGCAGTAGGAAGTCAAGTATAAATTTTTAGATTCAATAATTCACAACCTCCTTACTTAGAGTTAGGCCCAATGGGAGCAATAATTGGATCTAGTTTATCCACCACTAAAAGTAGGTGCAACCCGGAATCAAGGGTTTTCCAGTAGATTACCCATCCTAGTATTATTCGATATCGTTCAAGCATACACTTTAACTCCAGTAGGCTATCACAATTCGCATAATAAACATATTAGAATGTCGAAATTGTTCATGGTTAATGGGGTTTCCTTTCGAAGCCAGATGGGTTCTAGACTTCTAGTAAAATATGTACCAATATTTCCTTCAAAACCCTAAAAAAAAAAATTTTAAGAAAATTTTAAAAAATTCAGCTTGTAGACACAAAGCCTTAGTATTCAGCAACAACAATTGACTGCTCAAGTGTTTTTTTTTTTTTGTTTTTTTTTTTGGCTGCTATCTTATAGATGGGAAGTGATTTTGTTTTATCTCTAAGGCCCGGCCCAAACCCAATTGTTCCATGCCCAGCCCATTGAGTTTTATATTTCCCCTCGAAATACTTCATTTATTGGTTATATAGGATGTGTTTACTAATCATCGGTTATTTATTTATTATAGGGCACGTTTACTAATAGAAATTTTTCACAAGGGCATAATAACAAGGTAGAATTTCTTTCGTATGATAACAAAGTAATTAAAAACGAATAAAACTCATTAATTTTAGAACTAATTGCATCGTAAACTTGAATACTATTGCAAACAAAACAATGTTAATTGAAGTGTATGGAGGAATATATGATCTTGATTTGTTTCAATCTCAACATGTTATCATACTAACTTTGCTTGGTTGGTGAGATCTTGTGCGTTTGTGAAATAGGTTTTAGAATTAAATATCGCTCACATAATTAGATTTTATTTTTTTTATTTTTAACTTGAAAATGAAACTAAATATATCCATCGACAACAAATTACAATGAAGAATGAAAGTCCTCAAATTGATCCAAACTTCAAACTTAGGTATCTGAATTTATAATATATATCTGTTGACTAATCTCGATAAAATTAATGTTTCGGTAAGACAATATAATCTTCGATTTAGATCAACCATACATCATTAATTTTCGTAAATTTGATAATATACCATGAATTCCTTCTTCAAAATATAATATAGTATGTAATTTCTACCTGCCTTCACATAATTAAATTGGGGATCATAATTTCCTATAACCATGATCAATCGTATCTAGCTATCATGATGGGAAAACAAGTACCTTATACAATCTTTCATGTTGGCGTTGTTAATTTGCATTAGGGTTTTTATTCGACAAATATCCGCAAAAAGATCTTAGCATAAGTAACGAGTTCATAAAAAGATAAAATAATTCGTTTCTTTGACAATTATTGGACGTAAAATATTTGAAATTTGATATCTGAATGCAAGGAAAAAAAAAAAAAAAAAAAACTTCCTTTTAGTGAACAATCTAAAATAATGATTTTCCTTTAGACATGATCATCTTTTTAGTAGGGTTCCTCATGCTGGGAGGCCAGCTAGATGCCTCATCCACCTTTCATTCTGCAAGAAGAAAAAGCAATTTGCTTTACAATTGGAATATGACTGACATTGCTTTCAGGAGTTATGTCCATACACCAACCCTCTTTGAGGAAGTAAATATTGATTTCAGTGAAAATATCAATGGTTTAATTGAAAATCTAAATAGTATTTTAAAAATACCATAGATATTTAAGAATATTTTTCTTTACAATAGTGCCCTCAAAATATATAAAATATCAAAAATATTATCGATATTTACTTTTGTTTGAAAAAGTAATTTGCTTTACAATTGGGATATGATGCCATTGCTTTCGGGAGTATATATCAAATTATCAATACATACATCTACCTCTGTTGAGGAAGTAAATATCGATATCAGTGAAGATAACAATTAGAATATAAATACGATATTCTTAAAATATTGTAGATATTTAAGAATATATTTTTCTATATTAATACCTCAATATATTAAAAAAAAAAAAAAAAAATTCAATATTTACTTTTGTTTGCCCTCAAGTTGATCATATGGACATATGGTTTCCTTGAAATGATTTGTCTCCAAACAACAAATAATTACATGAACATGATCTGATCTTGAGTATTTTAAAACATAAGATGAGATCGGCACAATGAAGTTGCATATCTCATTTTCCTAAAATACCGAATTTCTCATTCTCTCAAAACATCAAATTTATTGTATTAATTAAAAAAGAAGAAGATATATTCCGAAAACAAAACGCATTTATTCCTTTCAACTTTGTGGAGTTTATATACACTCTACAGCATGCAAAAGTAGATCAGGTTAAGGACCGAAACAAAAGAAGAAGGAAAAAAAGAAAAGAAAAAAAGTGATGTGCCTGTGTGGAGAGAGAGGACTTCATCACTTGAATTCTTTACTTGATCTGGAAAGGTCGTCCAACAAAAAGAGATGCAAAGGCATTCATTTAATTAATGTGTTAAAGGAACTCTAAAAAAAGTTTAACAAATTACTCATTATGATTTCACTAAAACTATGATGAATGAGAATGAATGCAACATGACAATCTTTGGTTTTTTTCTAAAAAATGAATTAATCGAACTATTTATACTTGTCCGATTACATTTAATTATTATGTAATTAAGACTAAAATGAATTCCCCTAAACTTAAAAATAAAAAAAATAAAAAAATAAATAAAAATAAAAATCGAGTCCTTAAAAAGTGTGGGCACAACCTATATATTCTACTTGTAAATGGTATTTTTTTTTTTTAACTATTACAATAAAGTCGGGATTTTGAAAATAAAGATACGACTCAAGATCACAAACTCACATGGAAGGTGTGAGAGTATACTATTTTTTTTTTTTTTTTTGACAATATATCAATCTATTTAGATTATGTATTTTTTTTTTTGAATTTTTCTACCATCGAAACGATTCGAACTATGACTTAGAAGTTATTTGTCCAAATCTCAAACTCATTTATTTATTAGCTGAGTCTCCGTGGACGAAAGTATACTGTTTTAAGTCAACTTCATTTACCGTCTTGAACATGATATATTTAATAGAATAATAGGCACGATTGATGACTTTATGTTGCATGAGCTGTTCCTTTTTATCAAATTCTCGTTTTATTTTTTCTTTTGTAATTTGTAATGTTAATTGTGGACACGTGGCCAAGTAACAAAAGAGATGCTCTTCAATTTGATGTTGACTCCACCAAGCCCTAAAGGCTCAAGCATCTTAAAAGAGTCCCAGCTCTTTAAATTATTCAGCGGCCATCACAAATAATAATAAATAAATAAAATAAAAAAATAAAAAAATAAAAAAATTCCAATTCCAACTAACTGTCAAAAACTACGTTTCTTATTTTCTTGTTACATTGAGAACTTCAGATATATATCTTGCTCATCATTTCTTAGGTAGCAAACGTGATTGTACATTTTACAATTACGTGTGATGTGTTTTTTAATCGGAATTGTGAGTATTATTTGATTTTGACAAGTCACGACACAACAATAACTCGTTTGATGTCATAATTTATATATTGTAATACTTTAAAGAGAAAATGTTCACAGTTTTCTTATCGTTTCGATCTATTCACTTTTGTTTAGTTTATAGTATCTTTAGAAGAAAAATAATTTAATTGAGTGTATTTAGAATATGAATACCAAAAGATAAAAGGGATCATTTTAGAAAAAAAAAAAAAAATCAATTGTCTCTAGAATTTTTTTTGAATTAAATTTTTTAGAATAAAGTGTCTTTTGAAATGAAGTTTAAAAAGAAAAACAATATTGGATTGTTTTGGAAGTATTATAAGTTACAACTATTACAATAAGAGATATGTACGGTCCAGATATCTACTCTCCACTCATGCTTTTAAAATGAGCATAGTGAGACTCAAATCAAATGTAGAGGTGAGGTGCACAACCATCTCTAATAAGAGGTGATGTGTTCAATCTAGCATTACTCATAGAATAATTATTTGCTGTAGGATTTCAAACTTTTTTTGTGTGCAGAATCCAACTCTGTAGTAATGTTATAAATGACTTTATGTTTCTGTAACGTTACAAAGTCAAATCACACACGAAAAATTTATGAAATCTCGCATCTGAAACCTTATATATATATATATACGGTCTTTCTACTGTCAGTTCATCCTAATATAAAATATATCAGAACGAAGAATGTGGATCATAAATTATAGAGAAGTTTTGATAAGTGCATATACTTTGAGTCAAAGTATGTAAATTTAATGGTCCACATTCTTCGTCTTGATGTATTTTATATCAGGATAAACTGATAATAGAAAAACTATATATATACGACGAAATGAGGTTGGTCCGATGGTAAAAACTTCTCATTAGTCACACCTGCACCACCCGCACCATGAGGTTGCAGGTTAAAGTCACCCTTTCTAAAAAAAAAACTTCAAATTTATATAATCGTGTATAATTCTTCATATTATATATATATATGAAAAATGGAATGTGATCACTCATGGCATTCTTTTTTAGATAAGAGATATATGCCTTGTCTCTCTGCAAAGGAACTGGAAAAGTTTCAGCGATACATAAAAGCCATGTTAATGGCAGAGAAAAGAACGGAGATACTTGAAAGCACTTCAAATATAATTAATATATCTTTAGCAGCAATACCACTAAATTTTTACGCAGCCCCACCAAGAAAAACACACTGCTAGCTGGTCTAGAATGGCCGATAATTAATAAAACTATTAGCAGAGACCAAGATCTATATATCTGACCTAAAAAGCATCAATGGAGACTATTCATATATTATATATGCAATTATGCAGTAGCAAAAATCTTCTTTTTGGGTGGTTTTGGTTGTTTTTTTTAGTTAACCGACTGTGAATTTAATATATTTGTGTGTGGTTGTGGTCCTGTGGACTACAACTACATAGAATTGAGAAACCATAGATATTCTCAAGCTCTTCACATATATATATATATATATCAAAGGCTGAGAGTTTGTGGAGGAATCTATTCTCTGTCGAAAGGTATAGAGAGAAAGAGACGGAGATGCAGACAAAGAGTAATAGTCCAAGATTTTTTTTTATTTTTTTATATATTTTTTTTTTCATTCATGTTTTGTGTGAAACTCCCTTTTGATATTTATGGTGAGAGGGTTGAGTTTTATAAAGTACATTCATATAATTATGTTTGAAGAAGTATATATACAGGTCACACGTAATATTTACGATTTCGATAGACCCTTGATCTATTTGGTGTCAAATTTAGGAATAAAAAATCATCATGAATTTTATGACCTATTAATTGATTGTAGAGTGTGTAACCATCTTAACCTCCGAATTGAATTCATTATATAAACATATCGGGTAGAAAATTTGAATCCAAATATGAAAAACATAAACAGAAAATTAGAAAAGAAAAGCTAGTTCAACCAAGGCAATAAACTTGAAATAATACATCAGTTAAAGTGTTGCATGATAATGTGAGGTGCAGTGTGGTCCTCGTCTACCCAGTACTGTTTTTGCAGCTATCACATTTTCATTCAAAACAAAAACACTATTTATCTACCTTAATGACTTCTTCTATATACTTTTTTCTTCTCTGTCAGGTTTTCTCACAATCTCTAAAGACAATCGATAGTACCAAGTCATCACAGGCCAAACGTGATCTTCCTGTTGTCCTCTATTGTACATATATTCCATATGAATTGAAGCTTATTATATTTGATTTTACAAATATAATCTTTTTATTACAAACAAGTGAGCAAATATCAATAATATTTTCGATATATTATTGATATTTTTAATATTTTTAATATAAAAATATCATTAAATATTTTCGATATTTTAAAATTATTTGCGATATTTTCATATTTTAAACGAAATTTCTAAAAATGTAGGGTTATGCACTTATGCAATTTATGCCAGAGTCCACTATTATAAAATTAGAGTAAACTATATTTATGCAATATATAGAGTTGTGATTTTTATAATTATTATTATGTACAGGAGTTTTGTGTGAGATCTCGATTGTGTAATAAAATAAAGTGATTTTGAGTGACTTTGTGACGATTGAGTATGAGTGGACTTTATAATGTTACAGAGTCGAATCTCACAAGAAACACTTAGGGTATCAATTTAATTATCATGCACCTAACAAATGCCAAGTAATCCTAATCAATGATTTGATATTAGTAATGGAATTATAACACATTTGATAATCAAACTAGTATAAACCTTAAAAAAAAAATGGAAGAAGCCCATTCGGAAATAGCATCAAATTTCATTTTTAACGCAAACTTAATTTTTGATTTGTGTGTGAGATTCAATTAGTTAGTGTTATAGATTTATAGGTTAGTAAAATGCACTCTATATCTTATCAATTATGTTAATAATATAAGATGAATTTATGATGTTAAAATGATGGGAAAATGAAACATAAATGTTAAAGAATAAAATAAAAATTAGAATTCAGTAATAAGACATTATGAATTAAGACAAGATCACAGGAAGTCTAATACTCTAATCTATTTCAAAAAAAAATTAAAAAAATTAAGACAACAAGTCAAGGACAATAGAGTGGTGTCAGAATCTGACACAGCACCAAGCAGGGGCCCACCTTAAAGAAGCCAAAAAAGTACGCACAAAATCCCAACTGTTTGCCTATCACAAACCAAATTCCCTTTTCATTTTATTTTGAATTTCTTGTCAATTACACATTTTTTTAAAGAAATCAACGGTTCTTGATCTAAACTCTTACTAACTTCTGACATTTTCAAAATTTTAACGGACTAGATTAGATGGGTCTTGTTTGGTTTTAATAAGCTCGTGCGCACATGATTGTGATTTCTTTGGAATTTGGCTTGTACTGAAGATGGCTAGAACCACGCGCTTCGCTAGCTGAACATTCATCATTAACCACGTGGCTATCGCTCCTACCTGAGATGGATTTACTCTAACCGTCTGATTGGTTGACTATTTCAAAATAGATAAGAAAAAATATATATTTAATTTCACATAATTGTTGATCATTGTTTTGTTATTTATGCAGAAATGATTAAGATTTAATGTCACTAATTTTAGAGTTATATTAAAAATCTAAGACTTAAATAAATAATTTATTTTTATTTTTTCAATATATCTGTACACAACTTTTCATGTTTCGAACAAATAAATATAACATTTTTTATTCATTATTCCAAACCTTGACATGTGCGACATGTTAAAATTTTCACTAATTTTATATTGGTAATACTAAATGTTATCATAATTACTATTAGGGATAATTACACTAAAGTACCTTAAAGTCAAGTGTATATGCTAAGCATACCAACTTTTGCCTTTTGAGCACATAAGTACTCTTGACAATTAGTTGACTTTTAAAGGGTGGGTTAGTGGGGTGTTAATGTTAGAAGAGTACGAGGGTCATTTTACACTAGGTGGAAATATGTTCTTAAAAAATTAACAACGAAGAAAAATTTTAAGAAAAAAATAATAAAATTCTATAGATCTTCTTTATGTGTGTTTGATCTACATATTTTGGAGAATATGATAGACGGTCCTGTTCCTATCAGAACATCTTTATATAACTTTATCAGGATATTGAATGTGAGCCACTTATTTATAAAAGTGATTTGACACGTGCATATATACCAAGTCAAAGTATGTAAAACGAATGGCTCACTTTCAATGTCCTTATATAATTCTATCTTGACATCCTCATAGAAAAACTTTCAATACAATAGATCTCCTTCATATTTGGAGGAAATACGAGGAGGTGGTGGTGAGGGAGTTGTTGGAGGTAAACGATGAGTTTAATTATGTTTCAGACAGAATAGATTGGGTGGAAGAGACGGATATGAAGATTTTTGGTGATAGGTTGGAGATTTGGTCCAATTTTTTATTTATTTATTTATCATTAAAAATATTTTCTAATTAAAATATGGACAATTTAAATTTTTGTAGTATTTGATTGGTCAATTGTTAACCGTTAAGTATATGGTCAACAAACCAGGGTACTTATGTGTTGAAAAGGCAAAGATTTGGTCTACAAGTATATATACATGACCTCATGGTACTTTTATAAAGGCATTTCATTATTATTTTTTTTTTTTAAGAAAAAACTCTCTATAATTTTTTTTCTTCCTATAAAAATAAAATAAAATAAAATAATATAAGGTTTTAAAATAATTAATAACTTATTTCTTAAGAAATAAAGTTTGTTTCTAATTGCATATAATGTTCACTATCATTTTTAGAATCAAATATACTTAGTAATATATATATATATATATAGTTTAAAGTTTATGATACGTTGAAATGTGTTTATGTTTCTAAAAAGTTAAAAAGAGCAAGAGGATGTAAGATTTTTTGTATGAGTGTAAGTAGTGTTTTTTAAATCTTTTGTTTTGTTTATTAATTTTAATCAAAAATAAAATTGTCTTTAACAAGAAAATATTAAAGTATAGTATAAATAGATATCTTATGGACTATCAAAATCATTACTAAAAAAAATACCTAACACTTAAATCGAGTATTTTCGTTATCTATTTCCAAATGTAAAATAATTATTTTTTATATTTTAAATGTTTTAAAATTTTAATTTGTATAGCTGCAACAAAATATTCTTTTTTGAACTTGTAAACAATTGGATTTTTTTTTAATTTTTTTTATTGGAATTAATTTTCAGTTCGAATTTAGAAATTACGTCTTTTTTTTAAAGGAACAATTTTTGAATTTAAAAAACACTTTTTAAAAACCCAAACTTTAATTGTAGTCTGTCGATTACAGGAGCAACAATACTGTACGTACCTTCATACCGGAACTTTCTGTATCAAAAAACAACTCACCAACGTGGCAAACAAAGGTAACCCGGGTTTCAGATCGGTCCGTCTCAGTTTCGGGTTGGATCCGAAACCCAGAGTCAACCATAAAATCGCTAACATGCAACTGAACCTGTAACTTATTCCATGATCTTTCAAAAAGTCAAGCAATCCAACGGTCATCAATCGTCCTTCTTCAAACTTGAAAAAAACAAAAATATATTTGTTTTTTCCTTTTGAGTTTTCCGATATAGGACACACTCTCCTCCCACTGAGGAAGTAAATGGACATCTCTGATCTCTGCTTCGTTGTCTCGGAATCTCTTCCACACAATTTCTTCTCTTTGTCCTAGACTGAGGAACAGTGAGTGGGTGAGAGAGAGAGAGAGAAATCAGAGAAGTGCTTTTGCTTATTTGCAATCTGTTTATGCAAGCCAAAACAGAGAGAAAACAGAGACAGAAGAGAAAGATAAACCATCTTCAAACCTTGAACCAACCAGACAGAGATGGGTTCGAAGCCATTTATCTTCTCTATACTTATACTCTTCACAGAGCTGACATGGGTGGTTTTCTGTGGGAACACAGAGCTAAAAGCACTCTTAGACATGAAAGCATCACTAGACCCAGATGACAAATACCTCTCTTCATGGACCATCAATGGCGGCAGTAACCCATGTAATGGTTCCTTTGAAGGAATAGCCTGCAACAACAATGGTCAAGTGGCCAACATTTCTCTACAAGGAAAAGGCTTGTATGGTAAAATCTCTCCATCCATTTCAGGCCTCAAACACTTGACTGGTATCTACTTGCATTACAACTCTCTGTTTGGAGAAATACCAAGAGAAATAGCTAACTTGACTGAGCTTACTGATTTGTACTTGAATGTCAACAATCTCTCCGGCCACATACCCTCTGAGATCGGTGACATGGGTGGCTTGCAAGGTTAGTTGTTGATTTTGTTCAAGTTTTCAACTTTTTGTATTGCATGTTCTCTGTTTTGCTTAAGTTAGACAAAATTGCCCTGTTTGTCTTCTGAGAAAATCTATGATAGGCAGATAAGTATATTCTGGTTACTATGAATAGTTATCTATGTTTGTCATCCGAGAAAATGTATAATTAATAGCATGGTTTTCTATTTTTAGTACTATGAATCTAACCTTTATCATTTTTTTTTTGGGGGTTTTGCATATGATTTTGTAGTGTTGCAGCTTTGCTATAACCAGTTAACAGGAAGCATACCCACACAGTTGGGTTCTTTGAAAAAGCTTAGTGTTCTTGCGCTCCAATCTAATCAATTAACTGGTGCAATCCCAGCAAGTTTAGGGGATCTGGGTTCACTAATGAGGCTAGATTTGAGCTTCAATCGTTTCTTCGGTTCGGTCCCTACAAAATTAGCCGATGCCCCTCTGCTTGAAGTTCTAGACATTCGAAACAACACTCTCTCTGGCAATGTACCTCCCGGTAATCAATCTTGTCTCTACAGCTCCCATTTAATGTCTTTTTGATTATTTTCTTGGTTAATGTTCATTTTGATTCAACATTTTTTTGTTTTTTTGTTTTTTTTGTTTTTTTTTTTATATGGTTAATGTAGCTTTGAAGAGACTAAATGAAGGATTCATGTACGAAAACAATCTGCAACTTTGCGGTGTTGAGTTTTCGACATTGAAAGCTTGCAATGCTTCGAATAATATTGATTCTAGTAGACCCGAACCCTATGGAGCAGGCACCGCTCTATCCACTAGAAATATACCAGAGACAGCAAATTTGCAATTGCCTTGCAACCAAACGCATTGCTCGAATTCATCGCCAAAATCCCATCAAGCATCTGTTGTTGTTGGTGTACTTGTTGTTACCATAGCACTATCAGCTATAGGAATTCTGACCTTCATTCAATATCGTCGCAGAAGGCAGAAGCTTCGAAGCTCGTTCGATGTCTCTGATAGCCGTATTAGTACTACTGATCACCAGGCCAAAGGGGTTTATAGGAAGAATGGCTCTCCTCTCATCAGTCTCGAGTATGCTAAAGGATGGGATCCGTTGGCTGATGGTAGGAACCTCGGTGGATTTCCCCAAGATGTCTTCCAGAGCTTTACGTTCAATCTTGAAGAGGTCGAGACGGCTACTCAGTACTTCTCTGAGGTGAATTTGTTGGGCAAGAGTAACTTTTCGGCAACCTATAAAGGGATTCTAAGAGATGGGTCTGTTGTTGCTATAAAGAGCATCAGTAAAACCAGTTGCAAGTCAGAAGAAGCTGAGTTCTTGAAGGGTTTGAATATTTTGACCTCTTTGACACATGAGAATATAGTCAGGTTGAGAGGATTTTGCTGCTCAAGAGGGCGCGGCGAGTGCTTTCTCGTTTATGATTTCGTTCCCAATGGCAATTTGCTTCGTTATCTTGATGTCAAAGACGGGGATGGCCACGCCCTTGAATGGTCCACCAGAGTTTCTATTGTCAAGGGCATTGCTAAAGGTTAGTGTTTTGTTCTAATAGCAATAATGTTTTGATAAGCTATATTTTATCTGCTAATTAAGCTTTGTTCTTCAATTTTCGTTGTTTCGTGAGCAGGTATCGCTTATTTACACAAGTGCAAAGTGAACAAACCTGCTTTGATTCATCAGAACATTTCGGCTGAGAAGGTTCTTGTGGACCAGAGATACAATCCATTACTCTCGGATTCTGGCCTAAACAACCTTCTTACGAATGATGTTGTCTTCTCAACTCTTAAGGCCAGCGCTGCCATGGGTTACCTAGCCCCCGAGTACTCCACAACTGGTCGGTTCACTGAGAAAAGTGACGTTTATGCATTTGGGGAACTTGTTTTTCAAGTCCTCTCAGGGAAGCGTAAAGTCACTAGCTTGGTACGACTAGGAGCTGAATCATGCAAAGTCGAAGATTTCATTGACGCAAACCTCCATGGCAGATTCTTTGAATACGAAGCAGCTAAACTTGCAAGAATCGCATTGCTTTGCACTCATGAGTCTCCTACTGAGAGACCAACCATGGAAGCAATCGTTGAAGAGATCGGTAACTGTAGTAGTTGTCTCTAATTTCCATTACTTCATTTCATCATCCCTTGCCTGAACAATTTTACAAGTTGGTAATGACTAGCCGGAGATGATGACTGTGGCATTAACTACTCACTGATGATGAAACTTTACAATTTATTGTTGTTATCATGTGTAATTGAACACAAGTTTGCCAATCTGTAGATGGGATTTTATGGGGAACTTTTCATCTGTAATCAACCGAATTTGTCAAAAATTTTCAGCTTCTGTTCTGTGCTCGTCTCCACGCACAAGCCTACTCGTGTAATTCTGTATTTGCTGCCGTTACACTTAACGCGATCAATACCTTAGGAGTATGTATGTATGTATCATCTGAGTATAAGCAACAATGATGGTGCAACTATTTTATCTAACAATTTAGTGTTGTTTTTGAAAGTTGCGAGTGATCGAGTGTTCCAAAAACCATTCCTTTTGAGAATATTTTAATGCAACTTCATTTATTGTGATGAACTCAGCTTTTCAAGCTGTTATAAATAGTTTTAAAAGATACACATCGATAATTCTATAATTAGGTCGGATTAAAGTTACGTAATGTTGTGGAACCATTGTCCACTTCATGGATAGGGTTTTAGACTTTTAGAGCAAAACATGACATTTTCTTGAACCACCGGACATTGATCCTGTCGTTACATTTGATGAAAATCCAACCTTAATCTCATCACAGGAAACACTAATCAAATAATCATATTCGGCTTCCGTCCAAGGATCAATCATAGCCGTTCCTCTCACTACAACATTAAAATCGATAACTCCGCCCGTCCAGTCTTGAACGATGGAGTTTGCAACCGAGCTGTCCATATCTTCCGAGGAAACAACGAAATTCGCATGTACCAATATGTTCTCCTTAGGATTCAACTGGAAAAAGGGTTTTTTTTCTATCAACGAAATATTTTCTTTCTCATAGAAAATTGAAGCCTTGATATCTTTAAAATACATAGGGGTAGACTCTTTATTAGGGTTTCGAACAAAGAAAGTGATGTTGCAGTGGGTGGTGGTGGTGGTGGTGATGGTTTTGTGAGAAGAAGAATTATTAGAGATGTCAAATGGATTTATAGTGACTGAATCAACTTCAAAGTTTGGATTACGAAAGAGGTATTGAGGGGTGAAGAACCAAACAATGAATGCAACAAAGGCTAATATAGGAACACATGCACCAAAGTACCTACACAAAGGCTAAATAATCTGCTGGTAAGTAATATTCCTATTCCAGTGTTTCCGTGACTTCATTTCATCGTCCGTTGCCTGAACAATTTTCCAAGCAACAACATTAATGGTGCAACTATTTTTTCTAACAATTTAGTGTTGCTTTTGAAAGTTTCCGGTTAGTGTTCCAAAACTATTCCTTTAGTGGAAATTTTAATGCAATTTATGTATTGTGATGAACTAATTAATTATGCTTTTCATGCCGTTAGAAACAGTCTAAAAGATGCATATTGATAATTCCCTAATCAAGTTGGACCGAAGTTATATAACATTGTGAAACTGTCGTAATGGTACCTAACTAGTTATGTTGGATTGTTAGAACTTATTTCACAACGTTATATAACTTAACATCTAGTTTCATAAAGTTGTAAAACCGCTTTTATAGTATTATATAACTTTGGTCCTAATATTTATTTTTTTCAGGACCGACCTAACTACAAACCTGATTGTAGAACTCTGGATATATTATATATATCCTTGTTTGCTGTGATGCTTGAGGCCCCCATTTTCTAATCCCATCAACATGTGAAAAAAGCAAAGGACATGTTGAGTTTGTTACACTTGAAGCTGTTGTGCCAATTCAGAGACAAAATCATATGAAAAGAAATCAAGATCATCTTTTTGCTAATCTTCTATTATTCTTACTAATTATGCATGATTAGGCTTCCAAAGACTTGATCATTTCAATTATGTTCCTTGGATTCTACCTTAATTGCATATAGCTTCTTTGTGCAGACTGCAGTTTGTGTGATGAGGATGATGATGATGATTTATTTATTCCCAGCTGTCACTTCTTTTCTTTTTTTTCTAGACAACCAATTTGAGTTATTTATTTATTTATTACAAGAACTATTATAATAGAACTACTGAGATATGCCGAGATCAAACAATAAATATACGACCCATATATTTACTCCCATAACTGGAGATAACTACTCTCACAACCCGGGAAGAAAACCCTTTACACATACTTGTAAAATGCATATGATAGAATTTGAACCTCTCACCAATTTGGGTCAGGTTTTTTTTTTGTTTTGAAATACAACGACTGCCGAAACCTGGTGAGATTAATCATACCAATTTAGGTGAGATAACTACTACGCCCTGAATACTACTCACTCATTTGGGTCACATTTAGTCATGCCTAGTTGTGAATTTGGATTTGGTCAGGCTAAATATATATTTTTGTTCAATATAAGAATGTATAAATCAGAGATATTAAATGGTCTGGGCGGCCCAAGCCAAGTCATCAAATTATGGGTTGGGTTTGTGTCAAAACCCTATAATTGGGTGGATATATGAGATAATTTTTGAAGTCCGTGTTCAAACCCGCAAATGCAAGTTCGTTTTAACATGACTTATGGGTTGGCCCAGGCCAAACAAAAATATTGAAGCCCGGCCCATACTAGGCCCTCAAGCTTAATTGGGCATAAAAATTATAGTCCGGTTTGACCCGTTTGATAACTTCGATAGATACAACGGAAAATTTCAAAAGGTTTCTAGGCTATTTCAACGTTTATGAACGGATACTAGACTGGTATATATCTATATATTTTTTTTTATCGAGGATCTTCGTCTTGAATTCACGGAGTATGACAGATAAGAAACCTTGACCCACACCCATGACTCCACAAAAATGCAAGCGAGTAAATCAAAACTCGTCCCGCATGGATATGATTTAAACCGTTGACGAGACATACCCTACTACTAGACTGGTATATTGCCAAAAACAAAATTGAAACTTTTTAAGGTCTATAGAAAAATCTTTTTAGTCTCGAAATTCATATAATTTTTTTAAAATTATTATAAAATTCCTCTAAAAAAATCGAAAACCTCCATTAAATTGGATTCTCGGTTCAACCGCATATATCTGTCTATTTTTCAAATTAAACGAATCCACCACGGAAATAAGCCAAACCTCATAAGAGATGAGCACAATTGTTTGAAAAAGAAACAGAATTATTGAAATATTGAAAAAAAAGAAGCAAGCTTCCTGGACACTGGCTTTTATTAGAATTATTGAAGGATTTGTCAGTTTAGTCAACAAAAAAATAAATTAAAAGTAACATGACAATGGACAAGCCCAGGCTTTTGTGTCATTTTCTTAAAAAATAAAAATTCAACAATTAGCTGTTTGTGTCCTCAATTAGAGGGACATTAATTCAATTATTAGCTCGTAATGGAAAATTAATAGACCTGACAAAATTTGCTTTATTTTGTTAACCTGTCTTAAGAATCTCAATTAAAGAAACTAAACCCTCCATCAACTAATTAAGTTTTATGCATATCTATGCCTATCTATATGCCTATCTATGTGTAAAATCTATTTGGTTATCTTATGCTTGTATAGTTTTAATATTATTAAAAAAAAATTATATTAGATGAGGGTGCAAGAACCTGATGAGATCAACCGTTATAAGTACGATTCAGAAAATAAATTTCACTACAAACGTGGTTTTAGCCATATCTAAACAAATATTGAGGACCTAAACCGAACTCAGACTAGGCCGGACTAGTCCAACCCCTCTTGCACCTTTATTAATTGGTCATATACGTAATTAACAAAGTGGCTAATGAAATGTGATCTTTCAATTACTGATGAGCTAGTATAGATGGAGGAATCTTCATTTTGTATTTGAGTTTCTTGTTATGCAAGATGTCCAATTTTTGTGTGTAATGTTTTAAGTTGAAATAAATTGTTCACATGTCCAATATCTTACAAAGTTAGAGAGAGCTTAGATCATTAGAAATTAGTTATTTGTCATATATATATATATATAAATTTATACATTTTTGTGTAAATTAAGAAGTTCATAATAAAAAAAAAACCTCTCGTATAGTATCAAAAGTATTTAAGAAATTTTAAGATGTATTTACCAACGGATTTTAACAATTCGTGAAAGGTTAGAGATGATTCCGAAACCATTAAGTCTCTCGTATTTATCCAAAACATTTAGAAAGGCAAGGTAATCATCCCAAACAATAATATATGCCAAATTCCCTATATAGTAAAAGCAATACATTATATACTAACCCTTCCACAAAAAAATGAAAATCTTACATTAGTATATGTATATATAATTATATATGGCTTGCTATATTCACATTTAAGCCTCTTAATAAATACTTCTAATTCTTCAAAACTCTAATAAATATATATATATATATATCTCTTAGAAACTAATTAATCAAAATCAAAATACCATTTACTCCTTTGAATCACCTGGAAATCAAAGAGCAGAAATTGGTTGTAGAAATGTTTTTAAAAATCTAAGCTTGAATTTGTTTTCCTTGTGGAAGTCTGACCCTGAAAACATGTTCTTCACCAGTGCATTTATCAACCTTGACAATCCAATGACTCTTATTAATCCTCCCATCAATCTTATTATTATTGCCACTAATTGCATGATTATCATGATGTGGGGTTGTTGTCATGATTCTTGTCACCAGCAGCCCCCCTCCTATAGGCAGCAACTGAGTTTTCGATCCCCCGGACCGCCAAGATCCCTTCGAAAATGCATTGTATCCCACCACAACACCACAACCTCTATTCCTGCTGAGTACTGCTCTAAGGACTCCTTCATGGTTGTCAAGATTGCAATCAATTAGCACAAAATCAGCTTCCCTGTAGTGGCCGCTGCTCTGGCTCGAAAGCAGATTTTGCGCGTCTCCAATGACAAACTCGACATGATTCGCATCATCATCATCATCTTCCAAGCCAAGGGTGTTCTTGGACAAGATCAATTCTTCGATCCCTTGAAGAATGCAGACAACGCGTCCACCGGTTTGATGAGCAGCAGCGAGAAGTGCTAGAGTGATGCTAGCATTGGCTGCATTGGCACATGCCACAACCATCAATTGTGCATTGTTTCCACCAGCCAATGCTGATATGAACTCTGCCTCATTTGGCTCCTTAGCTTTTTGGCCCTGAACAAACAAAATTCACATCACAAAAAACAAAGTCAGAAAATTATATTTTGAAAACAATTGAATACCAACTAGTGACAATTGGAAAAAAAAAATTATAAGTTAGAAAACTACTCACCATTTTGAGGGTTTTGAGGTAAGCTTTTGTGGCATTTTCAGCAGACCAGGAAGCCATTTTTTTTTTTTTTTTTTTTTGGGGAGAGAAGAAGAGTTGTTTTTTGTTGTTTAAGTTGATGTTGTTGAATTGATGATGGATTTGGTTTTGAGAGTGGTGGAGTTTATATATAGGAGCAACATAGGGAGGTTGGTGTTATTGAACTATTGAAGGGACCATATGCTATCCCATCTGGCTGTGTTGAATTGTTAGGGCTATCCCATATAATCAACCAGGATAATAGACTTCAATTGTTAGGGCTATCCCATATTTATTTTAGTCTAATTAAATTGCATAAATCTTAGTAAAATAATTCTCTGACTTATTTATTTGGTACAACATTTCCAAATTTTCATCTTCATGTTATTGGTCTTTTTTTTTTTCAACTATGTCAATCCACTTTTACTTGAATGCAGATATAACTCTAGATATTTAAGTTACAAACTACACTTACCAATCAAGCCAAGGTTATGTTTTAGTTAAAGATATGTCGGGACTTGTCAAGATCAAGAATAAAATGTGCGATCCAGATATTTAATCTTATAAACAAGAATTATCTACTCTCAATATCTCTCACAATATTGAAGAGAAAACTCAATCTTATATACTTGTAAAATGCATATAATGAGACTCGAATCCTCCAACAATAACGTGGAATGAGAGACATACACCACTCGTTATAAGAGAGGAAGTGTGCGTTTGATAATTAATTTGTAAAGCAATTATTATTCTATCATTTAACCTATTGTAAAAGGCATATGATGATCACATTTCAAAATAATTACATACCATACACCACTCGTTCTAAGAGAGGAAGTGTGCGTTTGATAATTAATTTGTAAAGCAATTATTATTCTATCATTTAGCCTATTGTAAAAGGCATATGATGATCACATTTCAAAATAATTACATACCATACACCTTTAAAGTGTAAGTAAAAAAAAAAAAAAAAAAAAAACCTTAAAATCTACAACAATTATTATTATCATTATTAAAATAAGATATTCGAATTCTATTTATATATTGTATCCCACGTTCACAAATCTCAACTAACCTATAAAAAAACACATTAAAAATAAATTTTGTTTAAATATAATTAGACTGCTAATCTTTCTATTGACCCACTAAAGGTTTCAAGTAAGTTTCCTGGACAGCTACTTAATAATTATTAAAATTAAATTGATTAAAGTATTCATATAATTTAGGAGGAAATAGCATATAGCATGATTAATTTTGAATTATATTTTAATGTTCAACACAATTACCCAAATATTCACTAATTAGCTGTGATGTCCTCAACTTGAGAGACATTATAAATTTTTTATAAAAAAATAATCAGAGGCAATGCATTAAATTATGTTGATATTTTAGAGACAAAACAAACAAGGCTCCATGTTAAATCTGGCAGCAAAACAACAAACTTGTAATTATTAAAATGTAAATTTAATTAATATTAGGTGTGGTGGTAATTAATTAAAAGAGGAGATGACAAAAAAATATGGACAATTTGTACAGTCCTCTCATGTACGGTCTGGTTAGAAATTCCAAAAATATTAATAATTAAATTAAATAAATGGATTGGAATCATGTAGTTATTTGGGGTGTGTTTTGGAATCTTATTAATTGGCTAATTAATATATAGTTTACAATTCTCTAGAGTAAATTGACCATTCAGAGTGGGGAAGGGACTACTCTCATCATAATTAATTAATTTACTGAAAATGGTGTAATTTTAGTTTGATTATTGTTTTTTATTATTATTTTTATTTTTTATTTTTTTTACTAATTAGAAATCTTAACAAATGTAAAAGAACTTCCCAATAAAATAAGTTAAATTTCATGATTTTCTTTTTCATAAAACTTGATTCGTTTTTATTTTATTTTTCGATTAACTATACGTTTAATTTATGGATAAAAGTCAAGTTTATTATGATTTATGAAAATCCCATCCTCAAACTGAATTTATAGCTAGAATGTCAACCAACCATTTAGGAAATAAATTGTTTTAAAAGCTTTTATCAAGGAAAAAAATACAAAATTGAAAAATACACATTCTAATTTTTTTTTTTTAATAATTATTAATAAAAAGAATTCTATCTACTTTTCTCATTTGTCTTTCTCATTTATCCTTTCCACTAATTGTTTGACAAGTATATACTTTTTTATTTAATAAAAAATAATCTTTTTTTGTGCAAAGTTTGTTTACGTCTTTACCGCCTTATTAATGAAATGATAGCAGTCATCAAGGGTGAAGACGTAAACAAGCTTTGGACCAAAAAGTGAGATCTTTTTATTAAATGAAAAAGTGTATACGTTTCGAATAATGAATAAAAAAGGTAAATATGAAAGGTAAATGAGAAAGGTAAATAGCAATATTCCCCTATTAATAATTAAGGTTTAAAGGAGAGAGATGCAACTTGTATTTATAAACTCCATAATATATATGTGATGAGCGTACAGTTCCCGACCTTATCTTTTATACAATACAAATGACTCATCTCGATTGATGGGATTTTTATAAATTAAATCTATGAATTGAGATAAGTTATAAAATATACAAGTGAGTTTTGATTGCAATTAATTATGTATTATCCAAAACCTAATTTCTCTCAATTAAGACAGAAGTGACATTTAAAGCACTAGTTGCAGAGATTAAAGACATATTAAGTGGGATTAAGCTGGATTTCATGGAAAACTACAACCAAATTTATTTTTTTGAACGGCAAATTTGTAAGTCATGATCTCCAAACAATAAAACAGTACTCTTTAGTCTTTTGAAATAAGATAAAATTTCCACCAAATTAATTATGAGCTGGCCACACAGCAAGAGTTACTGTTTCTGCATCTCAAAATCCAAACAGAGATCCAAATCAAGTTCAAGCTGTTCCCCTCCCAAGCACATCGATAAACAAATCAATTCCCATTTTAAAACTTCCTTGTCCGGCTGTCCCTGCTCGCAGAACGCATTTGTCTAATACGAATAGAGAACCGTTTCAATAAAGAGTAATGTTACATATCCCATTTATAATCTTATATTTTTTATTCTAACTCACGTAGCAGCTGATGTGTCACTTGGTGAGTAAATGAGATAATTAACAATTAATGTGTATTTACTCACCAATTAAGTGACACCTCAGCTACTACATTGGTTGCTTGAGAAAATAGTGAAATTGTAGGTGGGATGTCTAACATTACTCTTCAATAAAACGGTCCAGTCTCATATCTCTGTCTCTCTCTAATACAGGAAGACATGTACATGACCCCATTTGTCTAATGAGCATTGTTGCGTACAATCGGGCTCGTGGCACCACCGCAGTCTCATAGTGTAAAAAAAATATATATATATATATGTGAGATCCCTGTAATAAATACATAGGACCCATGTGCTTTTTTTTTTTTTTTTTTTTTTTTTTTTACACTACAGGGTCACGGCGGGCGGCGGTGCAGCGACCCGGTTGTACAAAGTTTTTCTCTTGTCTAATTATGTAGAAGAGATGATTTCAATTTCTTAGCATATATAGGACCCATTTGTGTACTACGATTATATGAATAGAGTTTCAATAGTACAAACATACCACATCATTCATATCTATATCTATTTCTACAAAATGTCATGTATAGAAAACCCATTTATCTAATTCTGTGGAGAAAATGGTGATTTCAATCTTTTGGTACATGACTCTCATTAGTCTAACACGAAGAAAGAACCGGTTTTTTAATAAGACGAACTTAGTCTCCACATCATGATATGTGTGAGACTCAATTGTCTATTCTATGAAGGAGATGATTTCAATTTGCTAGCCAATACCCATCTGTGTAATACAAATAAAGAAATGTTTCAATAGGACAACCGCAGCACATCATTCATATCTCTGTCTGTCTCTATGTATACAGGACATGTACAGGACCCCATTTGTCTGATTCCGTATAGAATTTCCTAGTGGTAGTGGTGGGAGCTTGAATCCGAGATGAATTGCAACCAATTGCATGCATGATATTATTTGATATGATATATCATTATCTACTATACTATCTAAATCCATCCATATCTCTGTATATGTCTCTACGTACATAGAACAACATGTACAGAACCCATTTGTCTAATTCCGTAAAGGAGATGATTTCAATTTCCTGGTGGTGGGAGTTTGAATCTGAAATCCATGCAGGATGCTGCCAGTTACATGTATGATATTATTTGATATGATATATCATTATCTAGTTTACTTTATAAACCATGCATGAACTTGAAAAAGTTTTGTTTGTATACATATATTAATTTTCTTTGGCTCTGCGACTGGATTCGAAGAAACCAGTAAGAAATTAAAAGGAACGTGGTGGGAGTCAGAACGAAGGTTGCGATGCTGATGAGAAATGGGGAGTGTATGATTATGATATATATATATATATATATATATTTTTATTTTGATTTTGATATTTATAAAATCAAACAAGTTGTGGTCTTCAGATTCTGCACAATTTAGTTATGTGTCCTTTGCAAGGGAGACATCTCTGCATGGGTCTACACTCAACACTCTTATTTTATTTTATTTTTTTCATTATCATTTTTAATTTTATATGATATAAATTAGTATTTAAATATGAATAAAATTATATATATTCATTTCATACGTGGGTGCGCACATCGGCAGATCTAAAGAACTTAATTTTGAGTTCGAAGAATCAGTAATTATTTGTGAAACAATCATCTTAATTAATAAGAATTTTACATATCAAAAAACAAGATTAGTTTTAAGTTCGGAAAATCGTTATGAGTTTTACACATCAAAGAACAGTAAATTGTAATCCGGGGGCGAAAACAGAACCATTTTTCTGAATGTGCATTTGTAATATTATCATCATATAAAACATGGATAAAAAGTTGTTAATTAATTGGTCACTTGATTAGTCTTGTTTTTTTTTTTTTGTTTTTATTATTGTGAATAATAAAGGAAAAATAAATCATTTTCTTTTCTTTTACTTTTTGGTGGGTAAAACAGGATAGAGTCGATGAACATATATATTTACAGAGTGTCATATGAACAGATACATGTATAATATTTTGTGGTTAATTTGGCTCAACCACCATCTCTATCTGAGTCCCCCTCTGATTGCTTTCTGGTTCAGCTCATTTGTCAGGGATAAAATGAAATTCTATATATATTTTTTCATTTTTCCTCTGAATTCAACATGTGCAATGATATATTATACATATACATGTCAGAGTTAAATTGAAAGCTATTGCACATAAATGCAAATACAATTCATTTGATTGCATCTAACATACAATTTTGTCACATTTTATCGCGCTTGCCAATAAGATCTTGGATTAGATATAAATCTTAAGCTGGTTTAATTAATTAGGGTGTTTAATTTGAATTATAAGCCAAAATAAAACTAGCTGCTGCAACGAAAAAGCTCGCTTTGAAGCCTAAAGATCACAATATCTATTTGGTGGCGTTTTATAGTCTCTTGGTTCTAGAGACGCATAGATGATTTATGAATAAGTGGTTTTGAATATTTCATGTTGGATCAAGATCCCTTATCCATTTTTTTTTACTCATCTTTTAAATATCTGTTGATATGTGGCAACCAAGCAAATGAATAGGTATAATTAATTTGCTTTATTTTTTTTCCCTCCAATCTAATAAACAACGCTGTTTATACTATTTGTATTATTATATATTTTTTTTCTATTTGTTTCTCTCCCATTCAACATTTTCAGAATCCCTAACTACTCAAACAAACCACACACTTTAGATCTTGATTTTTGGTTCTATTATTTGTCAAAGAGATTACTCGTTTTTCAGTCATTTCCAGATGGGATTTTCGTTTTTATTTATCATCGAAATCTTCTTCAATTTGCTTAGTTTCCGGATGATGTTGAATCTGGAAAATTTTGAAAAAAAAAAAAAAAAAGATTTACATTCATGGAGTCTGAATGTCTGATGGGAGATCCCAAATTTTTTTTTTTTTAAAAAGGAAGAAGATCAAATTAAAAAAAAAGAAAAGAAATAGTAATAGAAAACAAAAATTAGGAAAATGAAGAAAGATGAACGTCAATGAACATCCCAGAATTAAAAAGAAGAAGACCAAACTAAAAAAGAAAAGAAGAAGATGAACATGGATTGAGATCACAGAATTAAAAAAAGATGAATATCGATTCAAAAAAAAAAAAAAAATTCACAAATCACATCCAACAATCATATCTCTTCTTCAATCAATTCCAAAATAATAATAATCTGAAAAAAAATTTGACAATCAAAATCCCTCAACAATATGTTTCCAAGGAAAAAATAAACACAATTGAAAAATCCTAATTTGTTAAATCCCAGAAATTTCTATCACTTCCTTGAAACAATCACACACGAAGATGCCGATAGAGATGCCCAAAGGACTTCTCTTCTCAGTGGACACATTCACTCCAACATCCAGATCAACTGTCGCCGAAATCAAGAGTTTCAGTTTCCGATTCAAGCCAAAAGCGGTCAATTTTCATGGCAAACTATGTCAAATCAATAATGGCGAAATCGATTTTCAGGGTAATTCCGTGGAATTGTCAAGCGAGGAGTTTCATGATGATTTTGATGCCGAATCGATTCTTAATGAAGAAATTGAGCAAGGTATAGTATAATGGGGAATTTGAGTGTGAAGAACGAATCAATCGATGAATCAAATAACAATTACTGGTACGGGAATCAATCGATGAATCAAATGGAATTAGGGCTTGGAATTAGAAGAGGAATAAGAAGCATCGAGACATGTAGAGGAAGGAATTGAAACCGGTGGAGCTGATGTAGTACAGTTGATGTAGTACTTAGGACTCTGAGAATGCAAAAAGATGGAGTGCAGTTGATGTAGTACTTGGTACAGTTGATGTAGTACAAGGGAAAAAGATGAAAAGGCAAAAAGATGGTGTAGTTAGACACTTGGACTCTAAGCGGCGTCGTTTATTAGACGGGAGGAAAAAAAAAAAAAGCAAATTAATCCTACCCATTCATTTATTTGATTGCTATATATCAGCAAATATTTAAAAAATGAATAAAAAAAAGATGGGTAGGGGATCTTGATCTTTTCATGTTTATCAATTTTCACCCGTTGAATTAGATAGTTGGCAAAAGCCACAAAACTAATCAAGGTACGGTTGGCAACCAGTTTAACCGAACCCGTTGAAACCCGAGTTTTAGTAAATTCAAATAACTTAAAAAAAGAAAAAGAAAAGTGAGCATGGAGAACTAGATAAGAAAATTTGTAAATGAAATGTTTTGAGATATTAAAAAGCTTTACTTCATAATCGAACTAACTACATTTTCAAAAGAGTAAGCATACATGCTTACTCAAGTTGAATCTTTCAAAAGAGTAACACTTATTCTCACAAAATCTACATTTTCCTGTAATTGTTCACTTGAAATCCAACTCCTTTTCGAATAATTTTTCGATGATCACCATTCAATATTTGTGTTATAGAAAACATTAATTATTTATGAAAAAAACAGCAACATACATTCCATGTTAAGGATTTCTTCACCAACTCTTTGACCACTCCTTAATGAGCATCCACAATAGTACGGAATCGTAGGAAAAGTACAATGATAAATAGAATTCGTTCCACAAGTATTGAAGTATTGATTACCACAATTGATTGATTTACTATTATTTAGACAAACAAATTAAGATTTGATTGTTGAATTACACTATTCAAAAACAATTAAATTAACCATACAACTAAAATGCGATGAATGAAACTAAACAAGCAAACAAGCAAAACAAAGTCTCACACAAACAAGTGATTGTATTACTTATGGGAAATTAGGCTAAGACCTTTGAATCCACCTATCCAATTCTCATCAATTTAGGCACATCATTGAAATAAATTATGCAAGTGTGTGAGTAGATTTGTGATACCCTCAATTAGTCTCTAACCTCTTTCAAGTGATAAAGACTACATTTATATGCACCAACAACCTATTTCTCAGTAGTTATCCGAACTACATACAAATTCATTAAGTTTTACGGCACACAATTGAATCCTAGAAGCTAGCTTCGCATATCTCTATCTTACCAACTCCTATCACTCATTTCATCAAGCACGTTGTGTGCTTCTCCTCTCGGTGCTTCACACAACAACCAAACAATTACTAAATGCTAGCTAGACATTCAATAACAATTAAGAACATGAAATAAGTGTACACAACACAAGCAATAGTGATAAAGTGATGGCCATTGTTAATAATTCATGGAAAATGGTTCATCTTGGCCTTAGCCAATGAAGTTTAGTTCATGATACAAAAAGTGGCTACAAAATATGTGAAATAAGTACAAGCCATAAATGAAGATAAATAAATGTAAATAGAGAAAGGATTAGAATAAACTAAGTGAAGAACTCCTCCTCTCTTACTTGGTTGTGGTAGGCTTCTTCTCTCCTTGATTGCTTTTGCTCCAAGATGGGATTTTCATGGTAGGTCTAGGTAAGGAAATGAGATGGTGAAGTGGGATTTGGGTTTAGATGGTGATTTGATGGAGGTTTTGGGTGATTTAGTGAAGGATTTGAGTGAAAGATTTGATCTTGGAAGGTTTTGAGTGTCATGGGAGTGTTTTGGAGCTCTAGGGTCGTGTAAGAGGTGTTAGAAAAGAGAAGAAGTGGAATATATATAGGGTGTGGGAATTAGAGCATGAAAACCTAAAAATCCTGATGTGGAAGTGAAAGGCACTGTACGTACAGCGCCATACAGCGCCATATCTCTGGAATGGTTTTTAGGGCTGGGCAATTGTTGGGCGCTGTACAAAGCGCTGTACAAACAACCCTTTGTATAGCGCTTTTGTTCGTCAGTGGCTTCCAACATCGTGCACCGTTACGGAAACGGGCATAACTTCCTCCAAAAATATCAGAATCACGATCCGTAAATACCGTTGGAAAGTAAACAGCTGGGGCTTTCCAAAAATAGGTAGCATAAAACCTAGTTCCATCTGAGGTGGGGGATATGGCCCCCGAAATATAGGTGTACTGCAGGAATCTTTCCCATTTCAGCCCTTTTAACTTCCAAAACTCATCAATTAAGCTCAAATTCCTAATTAATGGCAAATAGCCTACACAAAGCTCACCAAACACATCAAATAAACAAATATGCTCGAAAACGAGTACAATTGATAAGAAATGGGGGCGACATCGAGTGTACAAATGGGCACTATCACTCTTGAATAGTTGAATTTCAAAAACCCAAATATATTCTTTCAAAAAAAAAAAAAACCCCATATATATATCAGATAAAGATCAACAAACAAAAGTAGTTACAAAACCCAGAAAATATGATCTTAATCACATTATTATCTTTATTTATTATTAATATTGAACTTTTTTTTTTTTTTGTGCTTGGGTTGGGTATGGTGTGCCATTTCTGGCAGTTTGGATTTATTTTATTGACATTCGAATGATATTGGATCTGGGCCGTCGGGTTGGGTTTCTTGAAGTATCTATCCACTTTGAATATTAGAATTGGACTGGGCCCAGTCCAAGTCCACTTTGAATCCATTAGCACCACTACCACTACCACCGTGTTTTAGCCAGTGCCGCCGCCGCCGTCTTCCGTTAAAGGTCGTTATCTTCAGCTCAGAAGCTTTTCACAGCGTTTTGAACAAGTTGTGAGAATCAAAACACTCATTTGCAGCTATTCAGCATATTATACCAATTTGGAGGCTACCAAATCTAGCTAGCTAGCTAGGTACAAAAATAATGGTGGATGATTATATTCAAAATTGTATTCCTCTAATTACCAAATCTAATTTAAGACACAAGTAGCTCACATCATGGTTCGAGTCATGATATTGTAAATATTATCCTATATTTGTCCATTAAATCATTTTAGAGATTGATCGCGACAGAACTCTCACTCAATTGGTATTCATCCTCTCGTTTCTTCAAGACCATTTTTTTATAAAATGTATGATATCTATAACATGTTTTAATGTTTTATTATTGTTTAAATTAATTCTTGATTGGGTTAAATTCTAACTCCACAATTGGGTATTTGGATTTATGCAGAAATATTCACTATGTTTATCCCACTACAGAATCAGAATTTCTTAGAAAGAAAGAAAGAAATTTGAAGTATTTAATAATTAATACATTAAGAAAATGGAATGGAATTTTTCCGGCGTTTGACACTATATATTGATTTGATACAATTTTCCTTTTTAGAGATTTATTAAAGAAAATAAATATCGACTTAGGTTAAAATATGAGAATTCAAATTTATGAATTTGAAAAGTCTTAAATTTATGAATTCAATAAAAGCTTAGGTTAAGAAATAGTTTCTTTGGTTGTAAACGTTAAGCAAGATTCTATATAAGTATTGCTCATTGATAATTAAAAAGGCATCAAATCACTTATTTCAGCAACTTTGAGAAAATCTTCCATGGTCCGTCTCACACCTGATGTTGGTGGGACGGATTTGACACAGAAGCTAAAAGCAACTATTTTTTTTTTTTTTTATCTTAACCAATAATATATTGACTCGTGTCAAAGTTATTAAAAAAAATTTACTCTTCTTTTCCCTTTAGATTAAGAGCTTGTTTTGTTGAGTTTTTGAAAAACCTCTATTAGTAAAAGATATACTTGTAGTAGATCTATTAAAAATAGAGTTTTTGAAAAAAAAAAAAATTAGAGAGCTTCTTCTTACGATCCACAAATTATCTATTCATACTCCAAATTGAATTTTTTTTATTAATGACAATTTTAACCTAAACTAAAATTACTAAGCAGGATAAAAAAAATTTAAAGACACTCCAAACTAATTAAAATATTAAAAAAAGTTATCTATCTTAAATCATTAGATTAAATATTACATATTAAACTCTATTCCATAAATATGTTATTACTATATTAAACACTCTTTCCTGATTAATCTCTCTCTATTTAAACACAAATATAATAATATCATATTTCCATACTTTCTTATCAATCTTTGATTAATATTTAAAGAAAAAAAATTTATGAATATTTTAGTTTTTTACTAATAGTAATATATATATATATATATATATTAAAAAATCAGTTTTCAAAATAATATATATATATATATATATATATATGAAAATGAATCGTTTCAACTAGATTCAATTAAACTCAAAACTTCTAAGACTAATGAAAGAATTAAAGTTCTCTAGGCAATCACATATCTATAAGAGTAACAAAAAACATTTTCATATTTCGATTTTTTTTATTAAAAAAAAAAGTACATAAGTGTTAGTCTTGCTTGAGAAAGAATGAGGATATAAAATTTGAGATATTTATTGAAAGAGATAGAATTTAATATGGTAATTAAAAATTTAGGAGAGAGTATTTAATATGTAATAATTAATCTAATGATTTAGGAGAGATAATTTCTTTTTTTAATAATTTAATTCAAAAAAGATAAAAAAGATAATCTTGTAACAAAATGAAGTGTCTTTAGAATTTTTTAAAATTTAAATTTTAAGAATGGAGTGTTTTTAGAAAAGAAGTGTAAAAAGAAAAAATTAGATTGTCAAAAGAAGCTCTCAAAAAATTATAGTAGTTTGGTTGGTATACTTTTTATTTATTTAAAAAGGGACTATTTGGAGAAGCACCTTCCTATGAGCTTTTATCTAGTAGATATTTAACGCTACAAGTAGTTACTCAATTTAAAATAGATAATCTCAAAAGTTAAACCAAACAACTCTAAGAAACTCAATTAGCCATTTGTAGACCTTTTGAGGCAGTAGAAAACTTAACCAAACAATCATTAAGACGTCTTTACCTCTTACTCATGAATTTCATCTCTACACTTCAAAATTTTTTAAGCAAATTGCACGAAATAATAAAAAAAAATGATTGGGTAAGAAAAATTAAGGATTATTAAAGTGTAAGAACAAGCGCTAATTTAAGAAACCCAAAAACCGATGGGGTTTGAAGGTTTATTATTTATTTATTGTTTTATTTTTTATGTTTGGTGGATCTAATAGGAACCTAGATTATTTTGAACCATTGAAGGGTTTTCATCAAACCTATCATTTCTTTATGATCCACTCTGAAAACTTTTCAAGTTTCATTTTTTTTTTTATATGGATTTTTTTAGAGTCTGTTTGGAAGAGTTTTTTCAAGTAGATTTTTTAAGAGTAGATATTTTAAAGTAGACCTTCTACAAGTAAAACTTTTTTTTTTTTTTTTTTTTTAGGAATGAATAATTCATAGAAAGAGATAACTTGAGAAGACAATTTTCCGCAATTACAGAAACCAGACTAGGAGGGACAGATTCCATCCAAAAGGAGTCCTCAGAAGACCCTAAAGCCAATTTGGCCAAAGCATGTGAGCAGCCTTATTGGTAGACCTACGAAAAAAGGAAATAAAAACATTAAGACGCTTAGAAAGCGTAACAATATCAAAAATAACAGAGCCAACATCTGCTCAAATATCATCCTCAGAGTTTATCAGATCCACCACATATTTAGCGTCACTTTCAAGCACAGTCGGAAGTAACCCAGAGTCCATAGCAAATCTAAGGCCTCTCAAAATAGCAACAACTTCTGCAATACAAGGAGAATAACCAGCTGCAATCTTCTGTGATGAGGAGGCCATAACCTGACCACCAGAGTTGCGTATGTGAACACCAACACCTAAAGTACTAAGCTTATCTTGAACCACAACATCTGTATTAATTTTATAAATTCCCTATATTGGACAGCACCACCTAGCAAGTGGCGTAATAGCAGCAGTAGTACCATGCTTCACATGCATTTTTGCCTCCTGAAAATCACGAATAAACATGGAAGCCCATTCCACCACATCCTCCATGGCAGAGAAGGGAGAGGAATGAACAATCTGATTCCTTCGGAACCAGATTCTCCAAAGCAAAACACAAAAGACTTCAAACTCATCCCTTTTCAGATCAAGGAAAATAGAGAAAAGGAATTCCTGCAACTGGTCATTATCACCCAAAAACATACCTTTCAGGGCATGTTTGATGTTCTCAAACAAAAGTTTTTTACTCCTACCTACGAAACTTGTGAGGCCTAGATACCTTTCATGGCACTTCAAAAAATCAACCCCCAAACGTCACACCAAACGAGCCCCTCTTGATCTAGAAACGGACCAACTAACACACAGAGCTGACTTATTAAAATTAATAATTTAGCCCGAAGCCCCAGAATAAACACTCAAGATATGTTTAATAGTGTCGAATTCCTTCCAATTTGCTCTAGCAAACAATAGACTATCATCCGTGAAAAAAAGGTGTGAGACAACCGGCCCCATCCTACCACACCTGAAACCGGAAAGATCACCAATATTAACAGCTCTATGAATTAGATTAGAGAGCCCTTCAACATAAATCAGAAAGAGATATGGGGATAACGGATACCCTTGCCTTAAACCCCGAGATGGCTTAATATCCCTACAAATCTCACCATTAAGGAGAAAGGAAAAAGAAACTGAACTCACGCAGCTCATCACCTTTCGAACCCAAGCAGTTAAGAATCCAAGTTTCATCATCACAGCTGGCAAATAACCCCATTCAACACGGTCATATGCCTTAGACATATCCAATTTCAGTGCCATGGATCATTGTTTGTGGACACGAGTCCGAAGGGCATGAATGCACTCAAAACTAATCACCACATTATCCGAAATCAATCTACCAGGCACAAAAGTGCTTTGCGATTTCGAAATTACATCCCCCAACACCAAGTGAAAACGGTTAGCAAGGGTCTTGGCTATAATTTTGTACGTCACATTGCACAAGCTTATTGGCCGAACTCTAACACGTGTTCCTGCTGAGAAGTCTTAGGAATCAAAGTAATCAAGGTTTTATTAATCTCCATCATTGAATCACCATCGTTGAGACATCGCAAGAAAGCTGCCGTCACATCCCCGCCTACTGTTTCCCAAAAACCTCTGATAAAATAAGGTTGACATTCCATCCAATCCGAGTGCCTTCATTGGGAACATATCAAATACTGCCTTTTGCAATTCAGCAGCTGAAAAAGGCACATCTAAAAGCCCACTCCTCCTCACAGAGAGCTTTTCTGGAATACAATCAGTCACAATCCGCCAGTTCTCGGCAAAAGGATTTGAAGAACAAAATAAATTTGAAAAATACTGCACCACAACCCTCTCCATATCAGGTTTACTATCCCGCCAATTCCCACTTGCATCCCACAACCCTCTTATTTCATTTCTAGCCTTCCTAGCCGTTGCTTTCCCATGAAAAAACCTTGTATTGCAGAGCTTTTAATGGGAAGATGTTGGTTGTTTGGTTGTCAATTAGAAAAATCTTTTTTAAATGGTAGGATTACCAAAATATTCAAAAACTATTTAAAATGATAAGATTATATTAGACATTTTAATGTTATTAAAAAAACTCAAAAAGATCTATTTGAAAAAGTCTAAAATTTGAGCTTCTCCAAGTAGACGTAAAACAACTTTTGTAATAATCCAAAAGCTCTATTAAGTGACAACTCAACGACACAAATTTTTTTTTTTTTATTTTTTTAAAAAGAACTCTTTTAGCCGATAGAAAAGCTTTTCCAAACGGGCACTAATAGATTCTCATTAATGCTTAGCTATCTTTGTTTTCTATTCAATCTCAAATCTCAATTTTACGGTTTCATATTTTTAAAACCCCATCTCCTTTTTTTTTTTTTTTTTTCAAAGATCTATTTAAAAAAAAAAAATTTCTAAGAAGAACAGCAAAGACTTGACCAAGTGTGAAATCTTGCAAAAATTTCTAAAAAGAACAGCTAGGAATCTAGAATTCTATTTTTATATAATGAGATTGTAAATCATCACTCCACAGTCCACATACAAAACCAAAAAAAACATATAATTTGCCTAATTGTGTAGAAGAGATGATTTCAATTTCTTAGCATAGGACCCATTTGTGTAATACGATTATACGAATAGAGTTTTAATAGTACAGACGTACCACATCATTCATATCTATGTTTATTTCTACAAAACGACATGTAAAGAAAACCCATTTGTCTAATTCTGTGGAAAAAAATGATTTCAATCTTTTGGTACATGACTCTCATTTGTCTAATACCAAGAAAGAACCCTTTTTTTTTTTTTAATAAGATAGACTTATCGCATCATTCATATTTCTGTCTAGTCTCTACTGACAATATGTATGAGACTCAATTGTCTATTCTAGCCAATCCCCATTTGTGTAATATGAATAAAGAAATGTTTCAGGACAATCGCACCATATCATTCATATCTCTGTTTGCCTCTATGTATACAGGACATGTACAGGATCCCATTTGTATGATTCCGTATAGGAGATGATTTCAATTTTCTAGTGGTAGGGGTGGGTGTAAGAATTTGATTAAAACTAAATCAACATGAATAGGTACATAATTAATCCGAAAGTTTAACCTAAACATGTTTCTATATCATGTTTAATCAAACCCTAAATTCATGTTCCTAACCCAAATCAATTCAAGAGAAAGGGGAGATAATAGAAAGCGGAAGCGTACCTGAATCTATTGCCGGAGGTTGGTGGACGGATTGTGATCTTCCAAATTATCACGATCTTTGTGAACCCTAAAGTATTCTCTGTTGCTCTGTTGATGAGGATACAGACAAACCAAAAATATTGTGTAATTTCGGGACCATAACCTATAATAATGAGATTATTATAGGTTTTGTTATTTCTAATTTGGCCCCTCATCAAATTAGATATAGCACTCTAGTATCTACACATTAATTCTATGACAATTATACACTTAAGCCTTAATACTTTAAATCTTAATTAGATCACTTTAATTTAGACTTAACCAAAGATAGCATAACACATTTAATATTTACATGTGTGGCCCCACATGATGGAATTTTTCAACAATCTCTCATTGGGCCACATATGTAACTATACAAATGTGTATGACTTTATGAACTCCAAAATTTTGCTATCACAATTTTAGGATATATTCGAACAATCTCGTCCATTGATTATGCCGTTATAGGATCAAAGTGGTTTTCATCACATTTAGCGTGACTAAACCCATCAATGGTCACATACACCAACATAACCAAATGACATAGATCAATCATGGATGCGCAACATGGAAATTACATGCAATGTGATATATACATGTCTATTTCCAATTGGTCCTACTTTATTCCTTAGTGAGATCAGTATTTAACACAATGTAACAGAGTGAAATGAACTGAATACTTTATTTCTGATCCGAAAAATATCTAAATATATAAATGCAAAAGTATGTCCAAAATCAAACATAAAGCAATAAAATGCAAAATGATACAAACTCCCACTATAATGTGATATCCTCACACAAAATAACACCCATATGAGTAGTGTGCTCATGAAAGACCTTGGGTGGTTATCCCTTTGTAAGTGGATCCGCTAACATGGAGTTTGTCCCAATGTGCTCTATGGATATCAATCCACTCTGCACTCTTTCCTTCACAACTAGGAACTTAATGTCAATATGATTTGACCTAGATGAGCTCTTGTTGTTATTGGAATATGGCACTGCTGACTTATTGTCATAATACAGTTTGAGTGGTCTTTCAATACCCTCCAGAATGTGTAGCCCAGTGATCAGCATCCATATCCCATGGTTGGATGCCTCATAGCATGCTATAAACTCTGCTGCCATGGCATCCAACATAATTGTAGTCGGAATACCTTATGATCTTCAACTGATCTGATCTCCTATATGTGAACATGTGATCTTTTGTTCTCTGCAAATACCTCATAACCCACTTGGCTGCTTTCCAATGATCCATCCCAAGGTTACTTAAATATTTGTCTAACATACCAACAATGTACGCAATATCTAGACGCGTACACACTTGAGCATACATTAGACTTCCTACAGCTGATGCATAGGGAATCTTCTACATTTTCTTAACTTCAAGGTTATTTTTAGGGCACTGATTGAGACTGAACTTGTCTCCCCTAGCAACAGGGGTGTCACCTAGTTTGTTGTCTTGCATGCCAAACCTTTTGAGCGCTTTATCAATATAGCTCCTTTATGATAATCCAAGAATACCCCGTGAGTGATCTCGTTGTATCAGAATCCCTAATACAAAGGAGGCGTCACTAAGATCTTGGTTTTGTGCAACATGTCTATATCATTTGTGGCAAGCAGTATGTCATCGACATATAAAACCAGGAATATGTGCTTACTCCCACTGAATTTGTGATACACACAATTATCAACAACATTTATCTCAAAACCAAACGAGATAATCACTTGATGAAACTTGTGGTACCATTGACGAGAAGCTTGCTTGAGTCCATAAATAGATTTTGTCAATTTGCAGACCATATTCTTTGGGTCTCCCGACTCAAAGTTTTCTGGTTGCACCATATAAATTGTTTCGTCAATGTCACCATTGAGAAACGCCGTCTTGACATCCATCTGATGAAGCTCAAGGTCAAAATGTGCAACAAGTGTCATGATTGTCCTAAAAGAGTCTTTCGTTGAAACTGGAGAGAAAGTCTCTTTAAAGTCAATCCCTTCCTTTTGGGTAAAGCCTTTAGCTACAAGACGAGCCTTATACCTCTCCACATTACCTTTCAAATCCCTTTTGGTTTTAAAAATCCATTTACAACCAATGGGCTTCGCACCTTCTGGTAATTGGACAAGTTCCCAAACCTTATTGTCTTGCATAGACTTATACTCCTCATTCATGGCATCAATCCACTTTTGAGAGTTGGAACCTTGCATGGCTTGATGGAGGTTGATTGGATCATCTTCCACCATTCCAATGTCTTCCTCATGTTCCTGGAGAAATACGATAAAATCGTCCGGAATAGCATTTCTCCTTTCTCTAGTGGATCGCCTTAATGGCACTGGTTCTTGAGGTTGTTGAGTTTGTTCCTCAGGAACAATTACCTCATTTTGAATAGGGGGTTGATCAACATTGTCTGGTTGAGGATCCAGATTTGCTTCTTGATTAATGACAGGTATATAAACCTGCACATTGTTAAAAGCGATAATGGGAATCGAAATCGATTCCTTCTCAAAGACAATGTCTCTAACCTTATTTCTCCCCCCAAACTTAACATTCTCAACATCCTTACCATATCCTTAAGAGTCCGGTTTCGCCTTTCAGCTACACCATTCACACTAGGTGATCCTGGCATGGTGTATTGTGGGACGATTCCACATTCCTCTAGGAATTTAGCAAACGATCATGGACTTTGTTCACCTGAACAATTATATATGCCGTAGTATTCACCACCACAGATAGACATGACACTCGTTTTGCCCTTGTCTTTAGAGGTGCTAGCCAAATGACCACTTTCGGTCCTGTCTTGCTTCAATCTCTCTTCCTCTTGCACATAGTACGAAATGAGCTCATTAAGAGTCAATTTCTCCTTTTGACAGTTGTAACTGACCTTAAATTGACCGCATTGTGTAGGAAGTGATATTAATACCAAATGCACGAGCAAGTCGTCAAATAGCTCGAGCTTCAGTGCCTAAAGCTTAGAAGCAATATGAGACATTTCCATAATGTACTCCCTTATGTTCCCCTTGCCTTTGTACTTCATAGAAATCAAGCTTTACAAAAGCGTGCTTGTTTCTACCTTATCGTTTTTTCGCAAAACACTTTTCAATTTCGGCTAGGAACTCTTTGACTTTGGTTATCTTTTTAGATACCGCACCCTTAAATACCTCTAGAATGCCACGCTTGATGATCATAAGACTTATGCGATTTGAGCGATCCCACTTCTCAAAGTTCTTCCTATCATCAGGAGAACTTGCATCCGTAAGAGAAGTGGGCTGCTCAATCCAAAATGTAAGGTTCAGATCCATGCTGCTGAGAACAATAAGTATGTTCCCCTTCCTAATTCTTAAAGTTGGTCTCATTAAGCATGAGTATAAAGTTGATATTAGCAGATATAGTAGAAATACTAGCCATAAAGAGAACAAAACAAACAAACAAACATGCTCACATTAATAACCAAATACAATAATCAACAAATTCAAATAATGGTAAGTCCCATCTCAAGATACCTAGCACAACATTAATATCAAGTCTTTGTACAGTAATATTAATTGTAAGTGGTACTCTTGTTGCAGTGATCAAACATTGACAATAATTCATGTCAAATAATAAATCTATCTTTGGGTTGACTCATTATTCACATGTAAAACCTTATAATTATCACATGTTTACCACCACAGATGTGTATGCAATTTGGCCAAGTATTAACCTTCCTTTTGACCGACTAATACCCACATGAATTTACATACACTATATTAACTGTAAGTTGTACTCTTGTTGTAGTGATCAATCATTGACAACAATTCATGTCAAATAATAAATTTATCTTTGGATTGACTTATTATTCACATGTAAAACCTTATAATCGTCACATGTTTATCACCACAGGCGTGTGTGCAATTCGGCCAAGTATTAACCTTCCTTTGGGTCGGTTGATACTCGCATGAATTTACACACACAATATTAACTGTAAGTGGCACACTTGTTATAGTGATCAACCATTGACAATAATTCATGTCAAATAATAAATCTATCTTTGAATCGACTTATTATTTACATGTAAAACCTTATAATTATCACATGTTTACCACCACAGATGTGTGTGCAATTCGGCCAAGTATTAACCTTCCTTTGAGTTGGTTAATACCCACATTAATTTACACACACAATATTAACTGTAAGTGGCACTCTTGTTGTAGTGATCAACCATTGACAATAATTCATGTCAAATAATAAATCTATCTTTGGATCAACTTATTATTTACATGTAAAACTTTATAATTGTCACATGTTTACCATCACAGGTGTGTGTGCAATTCGGCCAAATATTAACCTTTCTTTGGGCCTGCTAATACCCGCATGAATTTAAACACACACAGACATCCAACATTCCTCATGAATAGTCTACACAAGAAAGGTCACTTTGGTGACATCTTGTTTCAATTAGTCCATTTAGAATGATGGACTACTTTATTTAACCATAAAAGATATACCACAGAATATTTGAATTTGAGTTGAATAAATTTTTTTAATTACAAAACAGCCCCTGATTATGTAAAATTATAGAAAGGTCCCTTAATTTTAAAATTACAAATCGACCCCTGAGTCTATAAAATTACATAAAAGCCCCTCAAGGTTCAATAATTACAAATTTACCCCAATATTGCTGGTTTTATAAGCACATATTCCTGGTTTTATATATCGATAACATACTGCTTACCATAAATGATATAGGCATGTTGCACGAAACCAATTATCACAAGAATCGTAACAACTAATAACACACATGTCAAAACTACCAAGAATTAAATCATATGGATTCGTCTTACCATAAATGATATAGGCATGTTGCACGAAACCAATTATCAAAGGAATCGTAACAACTAATAACACATATGTCAAAACTACCAAGAATTAAATCATATGGATTCGTGATTTAGATTGTCAATGTGTACCTGACTTGTAATATTCATCTACCAATATCCAAAACCGATATATTAGACAACATATATCAGACAGTAGTTGAACAACACAACAAATCTCCAAAAAAATTCCTCAATTCTCAAGAATCGATCATGAGTGGCTCTGATACCATTTGTTAGAATTTGATTAAAACTAAATCAACATGAATAGGTACATAATTAATCTGAAAGTTTAACCTAAACATGTTTCTATATCATGTTTAATGAAACCCTAAATTCATGTTCCTAACCCAAATCAATTCAAGAGAAATGGGAGATAATAGAAAGCGGAAGCGTACCTGAATCTATTGCCGGAGGTTGGTGGACGGATTGTGATATTCCAAATTATCACGATCGTTTTGAATCCTAAAGTGTTCTCTTTTGCTATGTTGATGAGGATACAGACAAACCAATAGTATCGTGTAATTTGGGGACCATAACCCTAATATATAATAATGAGATTATTATAGGTTTTGCTATTTCTAATTTGACCCCTCATCAAATTAGATATAACACTCTAGTATCTACACATTAATTCCATGACAATTATACCCTTAAGCCTTAATACTTTAAATCTTAATTAGATCACTTTAATTTAGGCTTAATCAAAGATAGCATAACACATTTAATATTTACATGTGTAGCCGCACATGATAGAATTTTCCAATAGTGGGAGCTTGAATCCGAGATGAATTGCAACCAATTACATTCACGATATTATTTGATATATATGATATATCATTATCTACTGTACTATCTTAATCCACTATACCACATCATTCATATCTCTGTATGTCTCTACGTACATAGAACAACATGTACAGAACCCATTTGTCTAATTCCGTAAAGGAGATGATTTCAATTTCCTGGTGGTCGGAGCTTGAATCTGAAATGCATGCTGGATGCAGCCAATTAAATGCATGATATTATTTGATATGATATATCATTATCTAGTTTACTTTATAAACCATGCATAAACTTGAAAAAGTTTTGTTTGTATACATATATTTATTTTCATCGGCTCTGCCACTGGATTCGAAGAAACCAGTAAGAAATTAAAAGGAACGTGGTGGGAGTCAGAACAAAGGTTGCGATACTGATGAGAAATGGGGAGTGTATGATTTTGGTATTTATAAAATCAAACAAGTTGTGGTCTTCAGATTCTGCACAATTTAGTTATGTGTCCCTTGCAAGGGACATCTCTGCATGGGTCAACACTAACACTCTTAGTTTTTTTTTTTTTTTTTTTTTTTTCACATTATCGGTTTTAATTTTATATGATATAATTAGTATTTAAATATGAATAAAATTCGATTATATATATATATATATATATATATATATATATATAAATATATGTATATATTCATTGCATACGTTGGTGCGCACATCAGCAGATCTAAAGAACTTAATTTTGAGTTCCAAGAATCAGTAATTATTTGTGAAACAATCACCTTAATAAGAATTTTACAAGCTTAATTTTGAGTTCGGAAAATCGTTATGAGTTTTACACATCAAAGAACAGTAAATTGTAATCGAGGGGCGAAACCAGAACCATTTTTCTGAATGTGCATCTGTAATATTATCGTCATATAAAACATGGATAAAAAGTTGTTAATTAATTGGTCACTTGATTAGTCTTGTGTTTTTGTTTTTATTATTGTGAATTATAAAGGAAAAAGAATCATTTTCTTTTCTTTTACATTTTGGTGGGCAAAACAGGATAGAGTCGATGAACATATACACAGTTTCATGAACAGATACATGTATAATATTTTGTGGTTAATATGACTCAACAACCTTCTCTATCTGAGTCCCCCTCTGATTGCTCTCTGGTTCATCGCATATGTCAGGGATAAAATGAAATTATATATATATATATATATAATTTTTCTATTGTCAATACGTCATGATATAAAATATATCAGGACGAAGAATGCGGACCATTAGATTTACATACTTTGACTCAAAGTGTATGTACTTATCAAAACTTCTCCATAATCTATGATCCATATTCTTCGTCCTGATATAAATATATCAGGATAAACTGATAGTAAAAAGATTATATATATATATATATATATATATATATATATATATAATGTTTTTTTTTTTTTTTTTTTTTTCATTTTCCCTCTTAATTCAACATATATCTATACTATATATAAAAAGAGAGAGTTGCCAAGGTGGAATTATAGCTCACCACCAATTTGTTTGTTTTTTTTTTTTTTTTTTTTTTAAGTACAATTACATACAACCCTTAAACTTTATATAATTACTTAATAGATAGCTTTTAGTAAGATTTTTGTTATAGGATCCATTATTTTTTTAGGAAAGTCAAATGATAAATACAAGCCTTCAAGTTTGTAGAATTACTTAATAGACATGTCTTAGTAATAGTAACACAACATGGATTGTATAGTAATTTCCAATTACAAATAGTACCCTTAAAGTTTATAGTAATTACTTTTGTCATGCAACTTGATGACTTAAGTATAAATATATATACCGGGGAAGTTTGTTTATAAGTGAAAGAAAGAAAAAATATAAAATAAAATAAAATAAGGGATTTGACTGTAAGCGGTGGATTTATCTGATAAGGAAGATATAAATATCAGTTATTAAAGATTTAAATAATCATTTCATCACAATTTATACAATTTAGTTGAAAAGTACTTTTGGATGTAAAAAAAATATGATTTAGTTGTTGAATTTAAATTGTTGAGATATTCACTAAAAGTTACAAATAATTGTTTATGGATTACCATTGTTAAATTATCGTGGGAAAAACCTCTTTTGAGACAAGTGTAGAAGAGCTTCTTGTCAAACCTATGAATTTAAAACTTTCTCAGGGTGTTCTATCAATGTAATAACATTTACATAAATTAAAATTATACCGTGTTATATTAACATCTCTTATTTTTAAAGGATATGTATATTTATAAATACGAAACTCAGATACTAATTTAAGCACATGCCTTGCATGTGCCCCAAAAACTAGTATATATATACATGCCAGAGTTGAATTGAAAGCTGTTGCACAAAAATGCAAAAAATAAATAAATGCAAATACAATTATTTGATTGCATCTAACAAACAGTTTTGTCACATTTTATCGCCCTTGCCAATGAGATCTAGGATTAGATATAAATCTTAGGTTGGTTTAATTAATTAGGGTGTTTTGGATTATATGCCGAAATAAAAGTAGCTGACGAAGTGAAAAAGCTAGCTTTGAAGTCCAAAGAACATAATATCTATTTGGTGGCACCTCTAAAAGAAAATGTACCTGACAAAAAATATGTGTCACTACAAGTGAAGAAATTGTCATAAATTGAATATTATGACAAAAAAAAAATCTCATTAACAATTCGTCATTTTTGTCCCGTCATTAAAAGTATTTATAACAGTTTTTTGGCATTTGTCACAAATCATAACTTTTAGTGACATATTATCACTAAACCTTAATTAGTGACAAAATAAAAATTGTGTCACTAGATTAGTATTTAGTGACAATTAATCATTTGAAGATTTTGTCATTGTACATATTCTTAGTGACAATTTATTATTTAAAAAAATGTCACTGTTCACAAATCTAGTGACAAATAATCATCTTAAAATTATGTCACTACAGACAAACTTAGTGATAACTAAATTAACCATATAATAAGTATCACTACAACAAAGACTTAGTGACAATTAACAATATGAGTATTAAGTCACTATATAGATATTTAGTAACAATTTAATCAATTGTCAAATTTTAATATAAATTTAAATTGTATAAAAAAATAAAAAATATAAAAATATAACCAAATAAAACATGTCACTCATTGAATGACATTGAGTTCCATAAACAATCATTTTATTAAAAAATATCCAAAAATTAACATAATATCGAATTGATACAAAAGTAATCCAACATCTTTCAAAGTCTACTACTAAATAACACATGTAAACTGGCTAGTCTAAGTTAACATAAGTGTTAGGTCACACACAATAACTTCCAACTGCATAACCAAAAACTTGAAACTTCCGAGGTCTTGATTGTGAAATATTAGAAGTCAATGATCCACTGTCAGTTGTCAAGTAGCTAAAGAATCTTTAGGTTTTGCAAGAGAAACCTATATACATGAAGACATGAAGAAAAAAAATAGTGAGAACAAATTAAAGTCACCAAAATAAAACGATGAAAAATGCAACAATATTGACAAAACTTATTACAAGTATAAAATAAATTCTATAAGTTTGATATCCAAGTATAAAACTTATTGGAATTGTTAATCTATTCATCTTCCTTCATATAAACTCCTCCATCATGTCAATCTATTCATCCAGCCAAATATCAAATATCTCATTGAGTGTTTGAACTCTTTTATCCAACAATTGGTATGCATATAAAAATTGGTTGTTCTATAAGAATTATTTTATCAAACAGTGAGTATGCATATAAACTAATTAAATTGACATATATTGTGAAAATTTAAGAACAAAAAACTATAAATCATAAATAATAATAATGAGTTCCTTAAAAAAATTGATAAAAAATTAAAGTTAAAAAACATCCCTAAACATATATATAATTCTACATACAAAAAATAATAATAATAATCATACCTTATTCGAATACATTCTCGAATTTGAGATTCCGATTTTGAAAAAACAAGTACCCAAAAACAAACCCTAAAAAAAAATGAAATCAAGCAAAACAGAAGCTTAAAAGTTTTCTTTCAATGCTGCATCAAACAATTGGTTGTTCCATAAGAATTATTTTATCAAACAGTTAGTAATCACATAAACTAATATTGACATATACCGTGGAAATCTAAGAATAAACAACTATAAATCATGAAATAATAATAATGGATTCCTTAAAAAATTTGAAAACAAATTAAAGTTAAAAAAACATCTCCAAATAGATATATACAATTGTATATTAATAAATAAATAAAAATACATACCTTATTCAAATGCACTTTCAATATATGAAACTCGAATTTGAGATCCCGACTCTAAAAAGCAAGTATAAGAAAACAAAACCTAAAAAAATAAAATCAAGAGTAGCTTACATTTTTATCCGGGTAAAAGTATCTCTATAATCTTAGTACTTCTTAGGATGAAACACTGTTTCAAACCTAAAAAGTGTTATTAAGGTAAAGAAAAAAAAAATTGGGAAAAAAAAAGCATGATTGTGGTATTTTTATGGTGTGGCTTTTAAAAAAATGAAATATTAATTAAAATATTTAAATGTAAATATTAATCGATTCTGATGTCTTTTAAAAACTTAATTATTTATAAAATAAAATCTTTTCTTTTAAAAAGATAATTTTGTGACTAATTATATTATTTGTCACAAATTATCAAGTTTTGTAACCAATCGTGACAATTATTTTTAAAAAGTTTCAATTGAATAAAACATAATGACAAATAGTCAAATTTGTCACAAAATAATACCAACAGAGATACATTCAAAATTTTTCATAAAGAAATGTGTCACTGTATGTCACTTTTTTTATAGTGCCTTTATAGTCACTTGAGTCTTGAGATGCATAGATGATTTATGAATGGGTGGTTTTGAATATTTTATGTTTATCAATTTTCACATATTGAATTAGAAGGTGGCAAAGCTAATCAAGGTACGGTTGGCAACTGGCTTAACCAAACCTGCTGAAACCCAAGTTTTAGTGAATTCAAATAACTTTAAAAAAAAAAAAAAAAAGGTGAGCATAGTGAACTAGAAAATTTGTAAATGAAATGTTTTGAGATATTAAAAAGCTTTACTTCATAATCGAACTAACTACATTTTCAAAAGAGTAAGCATGCAAGTTGAATCTTTCAAATTTCAAAAGAGTAACACTTATTCTCACAAAATCTACATTTTTTTTGTTGGTCTATCTACATTTTCCTGTAATTGTTCACTTGATATCCAACTCTTTTTCGAATAACTTTTCGATGATCACCATACAATATTTGAGTTATAGAAAACATTAATTATTTATGAAAAAACAGCAACATAACATTCCATGCTAAGAATTTCTTCACCAACTCTTGAATAGCTAAAGCTTGTGAGCTTTGTATTTCTAAGCCTGAGTTATTACGTAAAACCATTGTTATCAACAGTGACTCCATGTCGACTGTCTCGTGGGTGAATAGCAGTGATTTGGGCAACAATGTTTTCACTGACATGATTTATGATATCCGCAGTAGGCTGCTTCGGATGGGGTAGGCCAGTGTTGCTTTCTGCTCTCGCACTACGAATTCCATGGCGGACTCTTTGGCCAAGAAAGGAGCTGCTGTTGAGGGAGACGTCATCTGTTGGGTGGAGGACTAACGTTTTCTTGAGTCCTCTGTTCTTGTCTTCTCTGTTTCTGTTCTTTGTTTTTGTTCCTTGTGGGCTTGGTTCTTCTTGTGGTTGTTTTGTCAAACTTCAGCGACAGGGGCTTGTTGCTGCCCTTGTCGCAATTGTTTGATGGTTGTTGGGTGGGGGCTCTCCCTCCCTCTTTGTAATGTTTTGTTTGGCCTCCTTGTGCTTTAATCAAGAAACTTAAAATCAATAGATATACCGAAATATCCATCAATATATCGATATTTTGGGGAGACCGATATCGAAACAGGTAAACATCTAATATCCTGCAGAATATCCGGCCGATTTTGAAATATTCGTAAAAATCTTCCGATAATCCTAAAATATCCCGAAATTCCCAAAATTTCATAAATTTCACCCCGAAAGTCCATGTATATTTTGCATATTATTAAAATAATTTTTTAAATCCTAAACAACTAAATTATTGTTAAAATAATTTGGATTGAAAATTATTTTAGAAGAAGCATTAACAAATTTATAAAAATTTCCAACGTAATAGTCAATAGTAAAATTGTTGAGGACTTGAAGTAAAATTGGATAATGAATCAAATAGTGGTCGTGTAAAATATGTGAAATTTTGTGAAAGCAATCTAAAATATATATATATATTTGTTTGTGACTCAAATGTGTAAGCTTGAATCTAAATGTAAAATTGTAATCACATTTGCTTTAATCCATACAAAGCAAAAGAACCGTCCTGCCTATTTTAAGCTTGAACAACTTATTTATAGTTATTATAATATAAAGTTGAAACTTAGGGATATAGCAGTTGAAAAAAATAAAGTAAATGAAACTGATTTCATGGGTCTGCTTCAAGTAATTGTTAAAGCATGAGACGATAATGAGAATCATATTTTTAAATGAGTTAGACCTGCCTCTTTGGATGATGATGATGGAAATCCTGAATCACATACTGTTTCTCATACTCGAGACATGAGAATAAATGTTGAACAAATGATTAAAGAAGAAGTTTGTGTAAATCGTGGAGTTATTGTTACCAGCTCTTCTGAAGACCAACATACTTCTGATGTAAATAGTGGAGGAAAAGATGATGGGGATGGTGAGGATGGTGGGGATGAGGTTAGAGGTTGGGATTCTGGTGCAACAGGTTGGAATGCTAGTGCGGCGGGTTAGGATGCTCATGCAGGTAATTTTGATCAAAATTGTGGTAGACAATATGGAGGAACATGTCAAATTGATAAAGATTATTTGAATATGACTCTTCTCAATGAGTATAAACACAGAAAATAGTTCTTGGGATGATTCACAAACAATGTCATGTTCTTATATACCATATTATGGTAGTTATGGTGGTTGCAATATATTTGATTATCCTTCTCCACAAATGTCATATGCAATACTTATGCACGCAGATCAACAATATCCACTATGTTGGGTAATCCAAACTACCCAATCATGAATCAGTTGGAAGAGATCATGCAACATACGTGTGACATATTAATAACTACATTAAAAACAATACAAGCATGTTTTCTTGGGAAAATTATTGTTTGAATCAAGATAGAAATATATCTTATGTATTTAAATCAACAAGGAATTCATTTTGGTTTTATATTTCAAACACCTAATGTATTATTATGAATGAATTATGATTTATGATAGAATCTTGGAAGTGTGGAACTATATATATATATATATATTGTAATGATAATTTTGTTTATTAAATATTTAATCTCTTTATATCGTATATAATATTATAAAAGTGAAACAAAATATTATTCTATTAAATAATCAATTTTAAAAATTATATATAGACTCTATCTATGTTATAATTTATAATTAATTCATAACTATGCTAATTTATTGTTGAAATATGATTCATTTGATGTATAATTAATTGTTTAAGATTGTCCTAAAATTTCACACAAAAAATCTAACTCTAGATGTAAATATCCATCATTTTTTTTTAATTTTTGATAGAATATCCACAGATATCGATAATATCCCTGAAATATCTGTAAATTTAGAAGTCTGATATTGATACTGATACCAATATTAAGTTCCTTGACCTTAATAAAGTTTGCCTTTAAAAAAAAATATATATTTCTTTAAAAAAAAACCCATATACATATATATATATATATATATATATATATTTTCAGATAAAGATCAAAAAACAAAGCCCAGAAAATATGATCTTAATCACATTATTATTATTTAAATAAAAAAAATCGCATTATTATCTTCGGCAGAGCCACTCTCCTTGCAGCACATTTTCACAGTACTTGCTTATTCGCTCAGTGATGCGTTCACTCAGACGATGTGTCTTTTAGTCAATGCTTTTCCTGGTTTGACTTGTTAACTTTCAATGGCATGGCTCATTAGAGATACACATTTGGGGAATGTTGATGGATATAGGTCTCCCTATCTCTATCCTCACTTCCCAGACTCTTCTCCCATCCCCCTCAGTCAATGTTTTTCCTGGTTTGACTTATTAATTTTCAATGACATGGCTCAATATTAGAGATGCACATTTGGAGAATGAGGATGGATATAGGTCCTCCTATCCTCATCTCCATCCTCATCCCCAATTCTCCATTTTTCCTGTTTTTCCCTATTTCACCGTTTTTCCTGTTCCCTCATTTCCCTATTTGACAAAAATTTACAAATTAAACTAAAAAAACAAACATTCAATTATAAATATAAAATAAAATTCATTAGTGCATTTTATATAAAATGTGTAATATACTTAGGAAGTTAGGGTTTTTAAATAAAAAAAAAAAATATATATATATTATAATTATAATTATATTTATATATGTTTGGGGGAAATGGGAATGAGGGGGAGTTCCCCAATCCCCATCCCCATTTCCCTAGTTTTCCCAAAATTATATTGAAATGGGGATGAGGATTCAATTTGGGGATGATTTTCATGCACCCCCCTCCCCAACACACACACACACACATTGTTATTCGCTCAGTGATGCGTTCACTCAGACGATGTGTCTTTTAGTCAATGCTTTTCCTGGTTTGACTTGTTAACTTTCAATGGCATGGCTCATTAGAGATACACATTGGGGGAATGTTAATGGATATAGGTCTCCCTACCTCCATCCTCACTTCCCAGACTCTTCCCCCATCCCCCTCAGTCAATGCTTTTCCTGGTTTGACTTATTAATTTTCAATGACATGGCTCAATATTAGAGATGCACATTTGGAGAATGAGGATGGATATAGGTCCTCCTATCCTCATCTCCATCCTCATCCCCAATTCTCCATTTTTCTTGTTTTTCCCTATTTTCCCGTTTTGCCTATTCCCCCACTTCTCTATTTGATAAAAATTTACAAATTAAACTTAAAAAAAACAAACATTCAATTATAAATACAAAATAAAATTCATTAGTGCATTTTATATAAAATGTGTAATATACTTAGGAAATTAGGGTTTTTAAAGAATAATATATATATATATATATATAAATTATATTTATATATGTTTGGGGGAAATGGGGATGAGGGGGAGTCCCCCAATCCCCATCTCCATTTCAATATAACGTGGGAAAAATAGGAAATGGGCATGGGGATTCCCTCCCCCCCCCCCCCCCCCCCCCCCCCCCCCAACACACACACACACACACACACACACACACATTTCCCCATTTTCCCCAAAAGGGTCCCGGGAAAAATGTGCATCTCTATGGCTTATCCCTTCCCCAATATTTTTGCTAGCTCAATGACGTGTCATCCGATCAAAATCACATACAACAACATTTTCCCCAAAAGGGTCCCGGGGAAAAATGTGCATCTCTATGGCTTATCCTTTCCCCAATGTTTTTGCTAGCTCGATGACATGTCATCCGATCAAAATCACATACAACAACATTTTCATATTAATTTTAATTTGTGATAAATAGCATATTATTATTTTTTATTTCTTTAACACGTGACATGTTTTTATGTTTAAAGATAAAAATACCTTTGGAACCGTTATGTTAGACTAACGGTTGACTATCAGAAGAATCAATTTCGATGTATTTTTGAAAAGTAAAAGATTAAGGGTTGTAAAAAAACAAACTCGTTTTAAAACTGATGTTTCACCAAACATAAGGACTAAATTGATATTACCTCTAAAAAACAAAATAAAAAACAGGACTCACATGTTATAAATTCCCTTCTCTTTCCTCTGTCACGGGCCAATATGTTCGTAATTCGCCTCTCTTTTTTGTCTTACAGAGCCCACCAGATCAATTTCCATCTCTTTTCTCTTTCCTTATAAGACTCGTAGGGCCCACCGGTCAGCTTTACCCTCACTTGCTTTTTCACTTTGTTAGTTTTTTTTTCTTTTTTGGCCGTCGGATCCAATACGATGGTCAAGATAAGATCTTGGAAATTTCTTAAAATTCGGAATTATACAGTGGAACGTCACTATATAATATTAATTTTCAAGAGAGATATCTCTTATTTTAATTTTAATAAGAATTTTGATGAAATCATAATAATTTTTATGAATTTTTATCTTATTCTTTTGTAAAGGATAAGTTTAATGATTTATTTATTTATTTATTTTTTATAATCGTAGATGATAAGCTCCAAGGCCAATTCTCTATGCATGTTCGTTTAGATTCAAAAGTCCTACTATATCATTGTCATTTAATCCATTTATTGTCTAATTTTTTTAATTCTTCTTGCGTTTAGATTCAAAAGTCCTACTATATCATTGTCGTTTAATTAATTCATTGTCTATTTTTTTTTTCTAATTTTACAAAGCGGACTCCAGACCAACTGAGAGCCTCTAGTTGGAAATTAAATAGAATTATGAGTGATTGAATAAACGCACACGTGTATAGAAAAATCAAATGAAAACAATTTTTTTTATACCACTTACAGTGTTGGTGACTCGAACCTAGGATATTAATAGGTTGAAAGAGATGTTTTAACACATAGCCACATTAAAAGGTGGTAAATTGATGAAAACACGTTTTCTTTTGTTACAATCATAATATTTTTTAAACGGTTAATGACATTTTTTATGTTCATATTATAGTATTTTAAACGGTTAATGACCCTTTCATATTATTTTTTTAAAAATTGAAGTCTTTGATTTTTATAGATCTTTTGATTGAAATCCAATGATCAAGGAATAAAATATCGGTATCGGTATCGGTATCGTTATCGGGCTTCTAAATTTATGGATATATCGTAGATATTATCGATATCGGTGGATATTTGGTAAAAATTACAAAAATGATGGATATTTATATCTAAAGTTAGAATTTTTTTTTGAAGCTTTAGGACAACCTTAAATAAGTAATTATACATCACATGAATCATATTTTATCGATAAATTAGCATAGTTATTAGTTTATTATAAATTATAATATAGATATAGTCTGTATATAATTTTTAAAATTGAGTATTTAATATAATAATATTTTGTTTCACTTTTACAATATTATATATAATATAAAGAAATTAAATATTTAATAAACAAAATTATCATTAAAAAATATATATATAGTTTCATACATCCAAGATTCTATCACAAATCATAATTCATGCATAATAATACATTGCATGTCTGAAATTTAAAACTAAAATGAATTCCTTACTGGTTCAAGTACATAAGATACATTTCTATCTTGATTCGAACAATAATTTCCTAGGAAAACGTGCTAGCATAGTTTTCATGGTAGTTATTAATATGCCACACGTATGTTGCTTGATCTCTTCCAATTGATCCATGAATTGGGTAGTTTTGATTTATCCAACTTGGTGGATATTGTTGATCTGCATGCATAGGTATTGCATATGGTATTTGTGGAGAAAGATAATCAAATATACTGCAGCCACCATAACTACTATAATATGGTACATGAGAACCTGACCTTGTATGCGAATCACCCAAAGAACTATTTTCTGTGTCCATACTCATTGAGAAGAGAGTCATATTCAAAAAATCTTCATCAATTTGACTTGTTACTCCATGTTGTCTACTACGATTTTGATCAAAATTACTTGCATAAGCATCCCAACCTACCACACTAGCATTCCAACCTACCACACTAGCATTCCAACTTGTTGAACTAGCATCCCAACCTCTGGCACCAATATCCCAACCTCTTGCACTAGAATCCCAACCTCCTCCATCATCTCCATCATCTTTTTCTCCATTATTTCCATCAAAGGTATGTTGGTCATTGGAAGAGCTGCTAATAGTAACTCCATAATCTACACCAACTTCTTCTCTAATCACTTGTTCAATATTTATTCCCATGTCTCGAGCATGAGAAGCAATTTGTGGATCATGATTTCCCTTATCATCATCCAAATAGGCATGTCTAACCCAGTCAAAAAAATGATTCTCATTATCGTCCCCTGCTTCAACAGCTACTTAAAGTAGATCTATAAAATCAGTTTCACCTACTTTATCTTTTTCAGGTGCCATATCCTTAGGTTTCAACTTCATATTATAATAACAATAAACAAGTTGTTCAAGCTTAGAATAAGCAAAACGGTTTCTTTGTTTTGTGTGGATTTAAGCAAATGTGAACCAATTTCTTTCGTAGGTAGAAGATGATGTTATTTGTTACAGTATGTGAACTTCTATTACACGCAATAATGGAGCACAATTTCCATATATTACCCACCAAAGCTGAAATAAAAGTTATTAAGTATTATAAGTATGAATACCATTTCAATGATATTATTATTTATTATTATTACATAGATTTTTGTAATAAAACTTATATACCCGGTTGCATTTTGCTTCTAGTTGCCATGTCTGCTCGTTCATCAAAACTTTTCTTTCAATCCTTAAACTATATGAGCTACATTCATGACTCATGAGATCAATATGCAAATAATATATATAAATATGAGTATATGACACAATACTCTCATGCAAAGAAGTTATTATATTGGAATTATAAAATTGATTGTAAGTTGTAACTTTTTACCTCATTTTCAAAATTAATAATCCCTGCAGCTTCAGGGTCTAATTGCGTATAGACAATATGTACGGCTTTTAAAAGATCCGAATTATCCCTAATATTGTCACTATATTGGTACTTTGGGTTCAAATAGTAAGCTAGAAGAATAAAAAATAGTAATTGAGGTACTTTTTTGTTTTTGTTTTTTTTTTTTGTTTTAATTTTTGAATAAAAATTATGGGTTTTATATGTTTTATACAAACAAATCAAATTGCTTTCACAATCTTTGCTCAATTCTATTTCAGTAATTATACTATTGATTATTGTGTTGGAAAATTTTATAAATTTGTTAATACTTCTTTTAAAATAATTTTCAATATAGATTATTTGAACAATAATTTAAGTGTTTAAGATTAAATTTTTTTTAAAAAAAATTTGTAAAAATCTCTGGATTCGGGAATATCGGGAGATTTTAATGGATATTTTGAAATCAACCGGATATTTGCTAGACATTGGATATTACCCCTGTTTCGATATCGGTCCCTCTAAAATATGGATATATTGGTAGATATATCGGTGTATATATCGATTTTAAGTTCCTTGCCAATGATTAATAACAACTCATTAACTATACCGAAACTCTACAGCAGCCGAACCCTTTATTGAAATACACAAAAACTTTTATTTGTATAAAAAAAACATTTAAAATTAATTTTTCATGGATTCATGGCCCAACAAAAATACTGAATGACAACCGTGGAGGGTAAAATTTTAGGCCGTTAAAATTTTCAAAGTTTGCTTTGCTGATAATTAATTCAAAGTCTTCTCATAGCAAAAATGGAGGGTAGACTTTGTGACCTTCCGATTTAGCTGAAGTATTCAAGTATTAATAAAACTGATACTATCTAATTATCGCTCATTTAAATATTCTAATTTTAAAGGTTTTATATATATATATATATATATATATATATATATATATATATATTTAATTATTATTTAGGAGAATTATTAGTTTTGTCCCTATAATTTTTTGAATTATCTTTATATATATATATATATACATAACTATCTTTCATTTTTTTTAATATCCGCGGTCCCTACGTTTTCCAAAATCCATCAATTTAGTCTATTTGATCATAATTTTAACGGTCAACTCTCATAGCACAATAGCATTTGTTGTACCCTTGACTTTAATAAAATAATAAAATAATTTTTTAAAAATATATTAATGAAAATCTGAATTTTTTTTTTTTTTTATAAGTAAAAGGTAATTATAATTTTGGTCCATATGTTTTTGCGACATATCTACTTTTTTTTTTTTTAACTATCTTTCAGTTTTTTGTGCCCATGGTCCCTATATTTTCCAAAATCCATCAATATAGTCTTTTAGACCAAAATTTTAACCGTCAACCCTCAGAAAAAAAAAAAAAAGTAAAATGACATTTTAGCCCTGATCATTTATTTTATTTTATTTTATTTTCTTTTAAAAAAATAAAATGAAAGAAAAGAAAAACAAAAAAGGGGGGATGTTCATTTTGGCCCACCAAACAATAGCTACCAAAAAATTTAAAAATATTTATATAATATAAAAATAATAAAAAAGGAAAAAAGTTATAAATCTCCACCGTCCAAATCGTAGATGGACGGTGGAGATCCATTTATGTAAAAAACATTTATTATTATTTTTTATAGAAAAGATAGATAGATTGATCTCCACCATCCATCTCAGATATGAATGGTGGTGATCAAATTATTAAAAAAAAAAATTGGAAAAAAAAAATAAAAAAACCCAAAAAAAAAATGAAATGAAAAATAAAAACAAGGTGGATCTCCACCTTGTTTTTTTTGGGAATTTTCTTTTCTTTCATTTTATTTTTTAGAAGAAAATAAATGGGCAAGGATAAAAATATCATTTTGCTTTTTCAAAATCTAGTCAAAGTGACCAAATTGATGGATTTTGAAAAACATAGGGACTGTGAGTACTAAAAAAAGAAAGATAGTTAAAAAAAAATAGATATTTCAATTTAACATAGGGACCAAAATGATAATTCTTTTAAAAATATTTGTTATCTATTATTTCGAGTGGACACGTGGTATCTTTTTTTTTTTTTTTGTTTTTTTTTGTTTAAAGACAAAATTACTCTTTGAATTATTAGAGATAACAAATTGATGGATTTGAAAAAAATAAAGACCACTAATGTGTAAATCGTGTTATAAAGTACCCACTCGCAAGTACACAAATCGTTAGATAAGTACAGTAGCAAATAGAGGTTGTTCCCACGAGAAAAAGTGAATTACTGAATGAAAACTAGTTTTAATTAAAGTTAAGCAAGTAAAAGTAACCAAGAGATTTTGTTGATGATTGATATAAGACTAAATTAAATTAAACTAAAGAAAGCAATTGAAAGAAAGAATTGGTGTTGTACGTGATCAAGAGATGAAAGACTAGGTCATCAATGCTCCCCAACTATGTTTACTCAATGTTTCGAATTGAATTGTGAACAAGATATTAATCAAGTTAAGGGTTTGTTTTAATCTTAAGTATGATTGTTACCATATGATCCTGGGATGAATCACGTGTTCTCAATTATAATTTACCAATAAGTCAATGGCACAAACTACAACCGAGAACCCATTAAGTGCAAAAATTAATGAACTAAAACCTACTTGTATAAGTCAATGCTAAGATCACTTTACCCATTAAATTGATTATTAATTAAGATTACGTGTAAGTCAACACTCCAAACTCAATTATTAAATTATCAAAACCCTAAATTCATGCCAACGTATAGTCATGCATTAACAAGAATAAAGAATTAAGACGTAAAATGAATTGAATAAGTCAAAACTTGAATTAAGAAAATATAATTAATTTTAACAAAAAGTATTCATAGAGGTTCACATTGATTCCATAGTATGGAATTAGTTACACCCCATGAAAATAACAAGAGAAGAGAAAGAAAAGATAAAACCTATTGAGTCCTTCAATGAATTCTTCAAGTCTTTGATGATGAATTCTTCTTCGTCTTTGAATCTTCTATATGTAATGATGGATGAGAGAATTGTGTTGTTTAAAGAGGTGGTGTAAAACGGTATGAAGGTCAGGGAGCGAGAGAGCTTTCTTGATTAGAGAATATAAAGTATTTATATGATCTCCACAGTTAGGGTTCCAAGGTTTCCTTAGAAAACCCGGAATTAGCACGACCGCCCCCTATTCTGTAGCACGGACACTTGCATGTGCCGCGGTCTATGACACGGTGGAGCCTTTGGAATGTTACGTGGTATGGACTGTGGCTAGGGAAAGATGCTTGGACAGTGGTCTTGAGGATGGTGGTACCTTTGGAGGAAATTGCGGTGTGTGCTGTGCCTAAGGTAAGTGTCTGGAAAGTGGTATACACCATGCAAATGAGCAGGAGATTCTCTGTTCTTAACCGCTGAAAGGGCCATGGTTGGTGCAATTGCTTGGGAAGCGGTCTGAACAACGAAACAGGAGAGTTTTGCCTCTTTTCACTTGTTTAAGCTCCTTTCGCTCAAAAATAGTATCCAAGATTTCTCCAAAGGAATATGACCTACACATGCTCAACAAACACATTAAACACCTAAATATCTCGAGAAACAAGCAATTGATAGGACGATTGGGGCTTAAAAACATATACAATAATTGACTGATCAAACACTAGGTTTAAAATATGAATTAAATTTAAAAAAAACAGATATTTTGTAAAAAATATAAGGACCAGAATAATAATTCCCCAATTATTTATACAAGTTGAATGTGTAAACAAAACCCATTTGAGGTTCACGGTATAATATGGTGAAGAAATATTAAGATTTATTTAAATTATATATATATTCGGAAATTTTTCTATGAGGATGTCCTGATAGAATTATATAAGGACATTGAATGTGAGCCACTCGTTTTACATACTTTGACTTGGTATGTATGCATTTGTCAAATCAATTTTATAAATGAGTGGCTAACATTCAATATCCTAATAAAGTTATATAAGTATGCCCTGATAGGAACGAGACCGTATATATATTTATTGTAAGTTTTCCGACTGGTGTTTGCTTATATTTAATATTTTTGCTGTTAAAGTTTTCATAAGATAAAAAAATACCCATAACATATATGTTACTGGTCAACCCTAACATATATGTTAGGGTATACTTTATATATTTTTATTTTTAATTTGATATATGAATTTTGATTGCATTATAATATGGGGTTTAAAATTGAAATGACACTTTTTCAAGGTGTATTTTTAAAAATATCACTATTTTAATAAATTTAATTTATATAGTACCTAAAATGTGGATCAGACAAAAATAACCTAAAAACATACTCACAAAAATAAATCTCGCACTTTTTTGTGTTTCCGAGACTTATTAGGGTGTTATGAAGACTTATTTTGTATTTATGAGACTTATTTTTTAGTTTTCGAGACTATTAAGGTAGTTTTTGAGTTTTTTTTTTTGGTAGTTTTTGAGACCTTTTGCAATTTTTGAGACTTTATAGGCAAAAATGAAAAAATTTCAATTTTTTTTTTTGTCATTTTCTTCATTTAAACCTCCATTGGAGGTCGATTTCTACATCCAACAGAGGTCTTTCATCTCCATTCCAAATAAAAAAAACCTGACAATAGCACAAACGTAATAAAAGAAGGAGATGATGATATTTTAGTTCTTTGGTGCCATTTAAACTTAACTTATTAAAATTGTGATACTCTCAAAATTCAACATAAAAATAGTGCTATTTGATACCATTTACACTTATAATATGCTTATTTATATTTGATCAGTCCCTAAGAAATTTCTTAGTTTTACCGTTTTTATTTTTCTTCTTTAAACAAATCAAATTGTTAATTACTACAAATAATATCAACAACAGATAGCGGGTTAGATTGATTGGTTTTAGGCTACTTATTAAAATAGCAAATAAGTTTGGACTTTCATTTATCCTGATTTTGTTGAATATGAAGGCATTAGAAAAATGGACGAAATATAGGAAAAATCAAGAAAAATAGCTATTGTACTGAAAAAATTCTCAAATTTTGTTAATAGGTAGATTTCATTTAACTTATCATTAATAAAAAAATTCAGTTCAAAATTAATTAAAATCGAAGTGATTTCATTAAGGTACTTACCGAAATTAAAATAAGGAATCTCTCAGTAGAGAACCACACATAGAATAATCTATAATTTCATATTAGTTAGTCTCTCATGAGAGATTTCTTATTTTAATTTCGGTAAGGACATTGTTAAAAATAGACCGATTTTAATGAATTTTGATCTGGATTATTTTTGTGGATGATGAGTTCATTGAAATTTATATATGAATAAAATTTGAGAATTTTTCGAATACTAGAACTATTTTTCTTGAATTGTCCTATATTTTGCCTATTTTTCTATGCCTTCATATTTAATAAAATTTGGATAAATAGTTCTAAGTTCTCAGAAAATTCTCAAATTTTGTTCATATGTATATTTCATTGAATTCATCATCCATTAAAAAAAAAAAATACAAATTAAAATTCATTAAAATCGATGTATTTTCATCGTGGTCCTTACCAAAATTAAAATAAAAGATCCCTCATAAGAGACTAACTATTTTATATTAATTTTATTTTGTGATAAATAACATATTATTATTTTTTTTTATTTCTTTAACATGTGATACGTTTTTATCTTTAAAGACAAAAATACTGCTGGAACTGTTATGTTGGACTAATGGTTAACTACCAAAGGAACCAATTTCGATGTATTTTTAAAAAGTAAGGGATCAAGGGTTGTAAAAAAGCAAACATGTTTAAAAAATTGATGTTTAGCCAAACATAAGGACTGTATTGATATTACCCCTAAAAAACAAAATAAAAAAACAGGACTCAAATGTTAATATGTTATAAATTCCCTTCTCTTTCCTCTGTCATGGGCCAATACGTCCTTAATTGCCCCCTCTTTTCTTTCTTATGGAGCCTACCAGGCAATCAATTTCCATCTCTTTTCTCTTTCCTTATAAGACTCATAGGGCCCACCGGCCAGTTTTCCTCTTGTTAAAGTTCAATAATAACTAGAAACTAACAAGAAAACAGAGAAGAATATAGTATGAACATTGTAATTTCTTTTCATTGTATTGAATGAATTGTATGTTGTACAATAGACTATTTATATAGACTCTGATAGCTTAGATTGACACTAGAGTGATGCAATCGGGATTGTTTGATCATTATGATATTCTAGAAGTTTTCCTGATTTGAGCGAGAAAGTTTTCCCAATTTGGTTTTGGCGCCAATCACTCTTGTTGCTCATAACAGAATGCTGACTCAGCTTTATTCTGTTACAGATATTTACTGACCCAGCTCATTCTGTTATGGTTGATTATTTGAGTGAGCTGCTTCTAGATGTTGCTGGTTGTTGATCATCATTCTTCTTTACACTCCTCCTTAAACTTGACTGAGGTAGATCAATAAGTTTAAACTTGGTGCGTGAAAAATGATCACTTGACATAGCAACATCTCTCCCTCTCAAGCTGAACTGATCCCTATCAGTTACCAGCTTGGATGCTAATAGCTGAAACCGTGTTATGGATAAAGACTTGGTGAAGATATCTGCAGTTTGCACATCAGTAGACAGATATCTGATATCCAATTGTCCATTTGCAACAAGATCTCTCAGGAAATGGAGATTAATCTCAATATGTTTCGTTCGTGAGTGGAAAACTGGATTGGAAGCCAAGGCTTTAGCACTAAGATTGTCGCACCACAGGATTGGGGCACCTGATAAAGGAAGTTGAAGTTCCTTAAATAATGACTGAAACCATATAATGTTAGTGGCAGCTGCAGCAAGGGATCTGTATTCTGCCTCTGTACTTGACCGAGCAACAACACGTTATTTCTTGGTAGACCAATTCACAAGATTACCACCAAGATACAAGCAGTGAACACCGGTTGACTTACGATTGTCAACATCTCCAGCCCAGTCAGCATCTGTAAAGCATTCCAAGGCTAACTGAGGAGCAGGCCTGAATACCAAACCTAAGTTTAATGTGCCTTTGATGTACCTGAGCACTATTTTAACAGCTAGCCAATGAATTTGAGATGGAGAGGCTAGAAATAGACTGAGTTTGTTCACTGTAAAGGACAAATCAGGCCGAGAAAGAGTAAGATATTGTAATGCTCCGATTGTGCTCCTATATAAGGTTGCATCCGAAAAAGGTTCACTATTATATGAAGATAACTTGCAGCCTGGCATGATTGGAGTAGGACATGGCTTGCAGTTCATCATATTGGTTCGCTTGAGTAGGTCCCAAGCATACTTGGTTTGTGACAAAGTGAGATCAACAGAATTTCGTTGAGCCTCACAACCAAGAAAGAAGTGAAGAGACCCTAAATATTTAAGAGCAAAACTGAGATTTAAGTCTTTGATGACTTTTGAGATGAGTGACTGATCATTACCAGTCAGTAAGATGTCGTCGACATATACAAGAAGTAGCAGGAAGAAGTTTGCTTTTCTGTAAAAGAACAATGACGTATTAGACTGAGAATTTCGAAACCCCTACTGAATTAAGGCCATTCGAAGCTTGGCATACCATGCCCTTGGAGCCTGTTTTAGGCCACAAAGAGATTTTCGTAACTTGCAAACAAATGAAGGACGAGTTGTGTCAATTAATCCATCCGGTTGAGACATAAACACTGATTCATGAAGCTCACCATTAAGGAAAGCGTTATTTACGTCAAGTTGCTGAATATCCCAGCCATTTGTAACAGCAAGGCTCAACATCACTCTAATGGTGGAACTCTTAACAACAGGGTTAAAGGTTTCAGAAAAATCCAAACCTGGTGTTGTTGTGAAACCCTTGGCCACCAATCTGGCCTTGTAGCGCTCAACAGTCCCATCAGCCTTGTGTTTGATACGAAAGATCCATTTGCACCCAACTACATTCATGTCCCTTGAAAGTGGAATCAAATCCCAAGTTTTATTTCTCTGTAAAGCATCAAATTCCGCTTGCATTGCCATTTTCCATACAGGTAATTGAACAGCTTCTGTAACAGTTATTGGTGTAACTTCATGAGTATCACATTGCTGGACAACTTGGTAGACTTTTGGCTTACTTATCCCATCCTTACCTCTAGTAATCATTCTGTGTGAATTCACTGGTACTGAGACAGGAGAAGGTGCAACACAACCTAGTCTTGAAGAATCAGGTACCTGAGAAGCAGTATTCTGATGCATAATATTCTCAGTAGTTATGTTAGTCATTTCCCTGTGAGACACTAGTTTAGCTAGTGTAAACCAAGGAATTTCAACAGAAGAGCTAGTAGGCTTGACTTTAAACAGATTATGATATGGAAATTCATCTTCATTAAAAATAATATCCCTGGAGATGTAAACTTTCCCACTTGAGTGTAGGCATTTGTATCCTTTTGAGGAATCACAATAACCTATAAACACACATTTGTCAGTCCTAAATTGTAACTTATGTTGGTTGTAGGCTCTAAGATGAGGGAAACAAGAGCAACCAAACGTTTTGAGGCTGTTGTAATTGGGAGACCTGTGAAACAATTTGAAGTGAGGTGTTGTTTGGTGCAGCACCGAAGAAGGAAGCTTATTTATGAGAAATGTAGCTGTATGAAATGCTTCCCACCAAAAAGATAATGGTAGGTTGGCTTGAGCAAGCATGGACAGCCCAATCTCAACAATATGTATATTTTTTTGCTTAACGATACCATTTTGTTGAGGTGTGTAAGGACATGGCTTACAATGAACAATACCATGCTAAAATAGATATGATAAAAGAGCTATAAACTCTCCACCATTATCACTTTGAAGACATTTGAGTTTGGTGGTGAATTGATTTTCAGCAAACCTGTGAAAGGTTATGAAGGTTTGCTTAACCTGAGATTTTTGTACTAAAGGGAATATCCAAAAATATCTGGAAAATACATCAATGAAGCTAACATAATAGCGATAACCTTGTGTCGATGGAAGAGGCGAAGGACCCCATACATTTGCACACACCATTTCTAGTGGATTATGGTACCGTGAGTGGACTTGGTATAAGGAAGACGATGAGATTTTCCTAATCTACAAGCATCGCAGAAACTGAGCAAATTTGAATTGTAAATTTTTATATTCAAAGACTGTAAAACACTTGACAATACATTTGAATTAGGATGGCCAAGCTTGTTGTGCCAAGATTTGACAATAGACTGACTTGACAACGGTGCTAATTCTGTGGTAACCACAAAGGAGTTGCATTGAGGAGCATGACTACCATCTGTAACAGATGTTACATTTTTTTTATTCTTAAAGCTAGAAATACTAGATATTTAGCAATTAGACATAGGATTGAGATTGACAGAATCATTTCTTGACTGTAGAATCCTCTCAGTGTTTGGAAGCACAATCTGATATAAACCATCTTTGAGAACCCCCTTAAGCACGATTCTCTTCGTGACCTTGTCCTTTACAAAGCAAAACCTTGAATTAAATTCAACTTCAATGACATTATCTCGGGTAAGTTGAGTAATACTGAGCATATTCTTTTTAATTCCAGGCACATATAATTTGTTTTTGAGAGATATAAGATAATCAGGTGTAATATCTGACATAACTCTTAAATGGCCAATATGAGAAATAGGGAGAGTTTGGCCATTACCTACAGCCAACCTCTCATTACCTCTGTATTCGGAGCTGATTGCAAGATTGTTAAAGTCTGGTGTGATGTGGTTAGTGGCTCTACTGTCAATATACAACTGTGGATCAGCAACAGATGATGCATTGGCTGTCATTGCATTTAAGCTATTGTTATTAACTTGATAAGAGTTGTCATGTGCCTGTGTGCCTTCAACTGAGTGAGCAAGATTTCCCTGAGATGAAGGGGATTGCCTTGATTGATTCCCACTATAGCTCGCCTGATTACCACTATAGGTTTGATCAAACCTGTGATAGCAAATGTTAGCAGTATGTCCGATCTTTCCACACACTTGACAAACAGGCCTAGAGTTGTTTGATCTGCCATTTCCTCTTCCTCTAGCTCTGTCTTTGGCTCTTCCTCGATACTGTCCACCTCTCTGAAAATTGGTTGTACCACCTCTTTGAGTCATGTGCATATTGGCTGAGACATTTGGTAATTCTACAGAGGAAGTAAACTCTTCTAGTCTTGCTTCAAAACTCATCAAAAGAAATTGAGTCTGTTGCAAGGTGATTTCATCACTTTTGGATGTGACAGTGACCACAACTGGATCATATTCTTGACGTATGCCTCCAAGTACATATCCTATCAAATCTTAATCACTGACTTCTTGTCCTGCACCTATTAGTGCATCTGATAAGCTCTTCTTCTCGACGATATATTCATTGATGCTTAATGAGCCTTTTTTCATCACTTGCAATTGATTTTCAGATGCATCTTCCTAGCCATTGAACTTTGTGAGTGTAGTTGAGTGCTACATCTCCAGGTTTCACAAGCTGTTACATATTGTGTGACTTGAACTAACACTGATTCACTCAATGTTGAGAAAATCCAGCCAACTAGTAATTGATCTATCTTCTTCCAATTAAGAAAATCATCACTGATAGATCGAGTGGACTCACCAGTTTCTTCATCGCATTCTTCAACATATTTCTATGGACATCTAATCGGTCCTAGCAGGAATTCTTCCAGATCAAATGCTCGTACTATTGGCATGATCCGAGCCTTCCAGAAAGTAAAGTTGTTTTGATTCAACTTTATTGGTAGACTAAAGTTTAGATTCTTTGCGATCAGACTTGATCTGACCTCTTTCTGGTTCTTCGTGAGAACCGGCTCATCTTGATCACCAAGGATCTGAGTATTGTGTGAATGTTATGAATCCATGGCCTCTGATCTTCAGAGCTCTAATACCATGTTAAAGTTCAATAAGAACTAGAATGAAACTAACAAGAAAATAGAGAAGAATATAGTATGAACATTGTAATTTCTTTTTCGTTGTATTGAATGAATTGTATGTTATACAGTAGACTATTTATAGACTCTGACAGCTTAGATTGACACTAGAGTGATGCAATCAGGATCGTTTGATCATTCTGATATTCTAGAAGTTTTTCCTGATTTGAGCGGGAAAGTTTTCCCAATTTGGTTTTGGCGCGAATCACTTTTGTTGCTTATAACAGAATGCTGACTCAGTTTTATTCTGTTACAGATATTTACCGACCCAGCTCATTTTGTTATGGTTGATTATTTGAGTGAGCTGCTTCTAGATGTTGCTGGTTGTTGATCATCATCCTTCTTTACACCTCTCACTTGCTTTTTCACTTTGTTAGTTGTTTTGGCCATTGGATCCAATCCAACGGTCAAGATAGGATCTTGGAAATTCATTAAAATTCGGGATCATGTAGTGGAACGCTACTATATATTAGTAACTTTCAAGTGAGATCCCTTATTTTAATTCCGGTAAGGATCTTGATAAAATCACATTGATTTTTATGAATTTTTAGTTGAATTTTTATTTGAATTTTTTTTGTAAGTGATAAATTTAATGAAATCTACCTATGAATAAAATTTGAGAATTTTTCCGACACTAAAACTATTTATCTCGATTTTGTTAAATATGGGGGAATCGAAAAATGGGAGAAATATAGAAAAATTCTAAAAAATAGTTATAATATTTGAAAAATACTCAAATTTTATTTATAGATAGACTTCAATGAATTTATCATCCAAAAAAAATTCATATTAAAATTCATAAAAATCGATGTGACTTCATCAAAATCCTTATCGAAATTAAAATAAAGGATCATTTATTTAAAAGTTACTATAATAATAATAATAATAATAATAATAATAATAATATAATATAATATAATATAATATAATATAATATAAAAGCTTCAAGCCAATTCCCTATGCATGTTCGTTTAGATTCAAAAGTCCTACTATATCATTGTCGTTTAATCAATTCATTGTCTAATTTTTTCAAATCCTTCTAGCGTTTAGATTCAAAAGTCCTACTATATCATTGTCATTTAATCAATTCATTGTCTATTTTTTTTCTTCTAATTTTTCAAAGCAAACTCCAAACCAATTGAGGGCCTCTAGTTGGAAATTTAATAGAATTATGAGTGATTGAATAAACGTACGTGTGTTTAGAAAAATCAAATGATTTTTTTTTTTTTATATCATTTACAGTGGCAGCGACTCGGACCTAGGATATTAATAGGTTGAATGAGAGGTTTTACCACATAGCCACATTAAGCGGTGGTAAATTGATGAAAACACGATTGCTTTTGTTACAACGAGAATATTTTAAATGGTTAATGACATTTTTTATGTTCATATTATAGTATTTTAAATGGTTAATGACCCTTTCATATTATTTTTTAAAAATTTTAAATCTTTGATTTTTATAGATCTTTTGATTGCAAAATTGGAGATAGACTTTGAGACCTTCCGATTTAGCTGAAGTATTAATAAAACTGGTACTCTCTAATTATAGCTCATTTAAATATTCTAATTTTAAAGGTTTAAAAAATATGTTTTATTTATTTATTATTATTTCAGAGAATTATTAGTTTGGTCCCTATATATATTTTTTTGAATTATCTATTTATTTTAACTATTTTTCATTTTTTTAATATGTGGTCCTTATATTTTTCAAAATCCATCAATTTAGTCTATTTGATCATATTTTTAATGGTTAACTCTCACATAAAACGGACAATAACATTTGTTGTACCCTTGACTTTAATAAAATAATAAAATAATGTTTATTTTTAATATATTAATGAAAATCTGATTTTTTTATTATAAGTAAAAGGGTAATTATAATTTTGGTCCATATGTTTTCGTGACATTTATTTATTTATTTATTTATATTTATTTATTTATTTATTTTAACTATCTTTCAGTTTTTTATGCCCATGGTCTCTATATTTTTCAAAATCCATCAACCGTAACATATATGTTAGGGGTATATTTTATATATTTTTATTTTTAATTTGATATATGAATTTTGATTGCATTATAATAAGGGGTTTAAAATTGAAATGACACTTTTTCAAGGTGTATTTTTAAAAGTATCACCATTTTAATAACTTTAGTTTATATAGCACCTAAAGTGTGGATTTGACAAAAATACCCAAAAAACATACTCAAAAAAATAAGTCTTGCACTTTTTTATGTTTTTGAGACTTATTAGGGTGTTTTCAAGACTTATTTTGTATTTCGGGGACTTATTTTATAGTTTCTGAGGCCTTTTGTAATTTCCAAGACTTTATGGGCAGAAATGAAAATTTTTCAATTTTTTTTGTCATCTTCTTCATTGAAACCTCCATTGGAGGTTAATTTCGACCTCCAATGGAGGTCTTTTATCTCCATTAATGGAGATGGAGGATTTGGAAAAAAAAAAAACCTGATAATGGCACAAACGTAATAAAAGAAGGAGATGATGATATTTTAGTTCTTTGGTGCCATTTAAACTTAACTTATTAAAATGGTGATACTCTCAAAATTCAACATAAAAAAAGTGCTATTTGATACCATTTACAACTTATAATATGCTTATTTACATTTGATCGGTCCTAAAGAAATTTCTTAGTTTTACCGATTTTATTTTTCTTCTTTAAACAAATCATATTGTTAATTACTAAAAATAATATTAATAACAGGTAGCGGGTTAGATTGATTGGTTTTAGGCTACTTATTTAAATTGCGAATAAGTTTGGATTTTCATTTATCCTGATTTTATTGAATATGAAGGCATTAGAAAAAGGGTTCAAAAATTTTTTGTCACTATTTGGAGGGGCTTTTGTGAGAATGTCACTGGTTTACTAATGTAAGTTTAAAAGGCACCTATTTAGGTGACCAGACAAAAATACCCTCATTCTTGTCAGTTTGCGTCTGAAGAGAAAAAAGTTGAGAGAGAGAGAACAGTGGAAAGAGAGACCTTGAGTGCAAGAAATCCGGTACTAAATCTCACGGGAAACCTGCCTTGAAATCGACGAGAAGGTGATATGATTTTCTGACGCGTTTTTGTTGTTGAAACTTTTATTTGCGTTTGATGTTGGATGTTCGTTTGATTTGATTTGTTGTTGATTAGGTTTGTTTGATTAGGTTAGGGTTTAAATTTATGAAAAAATTCTGTTGAACACGATGAAGTTCTGGGTTTTCAAGCCTTTTCCGAGCTTTTCACATGTAATCCGAGCCTTTTCCGAGCTTTTCACATGTAATCCGAGCCTTTTCCGAGCATTTGAATAGGTTTCTGCTATTTGAATCTCCGAGCCTTTCACACTGGCTCCGAGACTTTTAAAATAGGATCCGAGCCTTTTAAAACATTGTCCGAGACTTTTAAATAGTAATCCGAGCCTTTTAAGGAATATGAATAGGTTTCTAGAATTAGAATCTCCAAGCTTTTCATATAGTCTCCGAGCCTTTTCATATAGTTTCCGAGCCTTTTAATATATTGTCCGAGCCTTTTCATATATTTTCCGAGCCTTTTCATATAGTTTCCGAGCCTTTTCATATAGTTTCCGAGCCTTTTCATATATTGTCCGAGCCTTTTCATATAGTGTCCGAGCCTTTTCATATAGTTTCCGAGCCTTTTCATATATTGTCCGAGCCTTTTCATATAGTGTCCGAGCCTTTTCATATAGTTTCCGAGCCTTTTCATATATTGTCCGAGCCTTTTCATATAGTGTCCGAGCCTTTTCATATAGTTTTCGAGCCTTTTCATATAGTGCCCGAGCCTTTTCATATAGTTTTCGAGCCTTTTCATATAGTTTTCGAGCCTTTTCATATAGTGTCGAGACTTTTCATTTAGTGTCCGAAACCTTTCATTTTTATATTATTTATTTTATTTAACTAGATATATTTTTTTTATGTCAATATGCAGATGAGGAATCAACTAAAAGATTCGCTTAAAACTCCAGAGGAAGAAAGGTATTCGGGGAAAATAACTCGACATGACCATTTTGATGACCTTACAGATATCGACAACGCACTTAACAAGGTACCTGAACATCTTGCGATCGAAGAACGACGTCGGTATACTGAGTCGTGTTTTGGACACCTCCTTCGGATGGATCGTGGGATGAAGTTTTCAGCTGGCATTGTACATCGGTTGCTTATTCGCGAGTTGCATCACGATGGGCCTGAAGATGAGATGAGATTTTTGTTAGGAAGGCATTCGGTCCGGTTCTCAAAGGTTGAGTTTTGTCTAATCACCGGATTGAAGTTCGGAGAACTTCCTGACACGTCGACCTATGATATGGTAGAGAATGGCATACACCAGCGGTACTTTGAGGGTCGAGATGAGGTCGAGTATGCAGAGCTGAAAGCCGTTCTACGGATTGGTGTTTTTTCTGAGCAGTACGATGCGGTTAAGCTTTGCTTATTGTATATGCTTAACTGGATACTGATGGGGTTGGACGAGAGAGAGAAAGTTCCAGTATGGCAGTTTCGCCTAGTCGAGGACTTGGACGCTTTTGATGCGTTCCCGTGGGGTGCACACGTGTATAGGCGGTCTATATACGGTTTCAAGCATGCGTTGGATGGTCGACGTAGGCGGTTTGAACAACGCCAGCGACGAAAGGGCGTTGATGTACACACCACGGAGACATATAACATATATGGGCTAACGCACGCCCTGTTGGTGAGAATTTTGAATTTGTTATTTTTTTCATATGACTTATGTATTGTATTGGATTCTTATCGTTCTTAGCTGTTTTGTAGATATTTGCTTTCGAGGTTATCCCCGAGCTTGGCAACAGCGGATGTGGGAAGCGGAGGGAAATCGAGCTCTCCCCCCGAATTCTAAAATGGGAGTTGAGTACGCGACCGAGGGGGGAGAAGTTGAATAGCATTTTCCTTGAAAGTGTAAATATCTATATATATATATATTTATGTTCATAACTATTAGTATGTATACAATTACAATGGTCTAACTGCAATTTCAGATGTTTGCGAGGGTGAAATTGGTGCCGACGGCAACTGAGAGGGCTGAACGGTACTTCGAGGGCATTTCCCAGGGAGGCAGTTTGTATGATGCTGATCTCGGTGATATACCTGTTCCCGTCTCTGACCCCGAACGATATACAACTGCTGGAACCAGTGACACTGAGGGTCCGTCTTTCGAACCCAGTGATACGGAGGGTTCTGACTCGGATGGTCGTCATATTCGTCTTGCGAGGACTAGGCGGGTTCGATTCACGTTGCCTAGAGAACCTCGAACTAGAGATGACTCTCGAACTGGAGATGACTCACGAGGAGGCGTTGGAGGGCAAGCAGAGGTACGTATAATTCTTTTTACCGTATTATTTAATTTCAATCGAGTGAATGGTTTTAGTACTGACAATTTCGAAATCCTTTCAGGACCGTCGGTATACTGAACTAATGGATGCGTTACGCGAGTTACAGGAGGAGGTGCGAAAGAGTAATGAGAAACGAGATCAACAGCATCAGGAGTTGCTAGATTTGATTCGAGGGCTTCAGGGTTCGACGTCGCACGCCCGTACTCGAGGTACACGGTTCGATGACCCACCATGACCCTTCGATGACCCAGGACGGACACCGAGACTTCAGTCCCAGAGGGAGGACAGGTAGTCATCAGGGTGATCAGCAAGGGCCTGGTGTGACACCACGAGAGGAGGTTACTCGTGGTACTAGTGGTACTGATACAACACCTATGGAGATAGAGGAAGAACCTCAGCAGGTTTTACCAGACCAACCTGTTCATTCTCAAGAACTGGTACAGAGCACCTCCTTACAGCACACCCCTCCGGTCGATCCTGGTGCAGAGCACCCCTTCATTTATTCCACAGAGACAGAGATCCCCAGTCTCAGTGCACCCAAAGAGCTTACACCTGCAGGCGATCGACGGCGACATAGTTCCAATGTACAGCGCACCCCTACAGGCGATACAGGGGGACATAGTCCGTCAACACATCGCACCTCTGGAGGCAATACACGGGAACAGAGTTCCTCCTTACAGCTCAGCCATCCAGTGGATCACATCCTTTCTGTGGACCGGATTACCCCACCCCTTCAACGTCAGGATCGGGTTCGCAGGGCAGGTTGGCAGCAGCGGACCCCATACACTGACCCCTGTCGGCCGAAGAGGCCAAGGATTAGGCCACAACCAGCACATGTATGGGCGCCCCACGCATTGATAGATCCTGACCACCTTGCGGCGTACCAAGCCTATAAGAGGAACTCGACTGGGGAATTGTAAGTATAATCGCAAATATTACAAAAATTATTTTGTATTTTGAAACTGCTAAGTAAAACGACTTTCTTATATAACTTTTTCAAAAATTATGCAGGCGTGATGTGGATCTACTCGAGCCAGTTGGTGTCCCTTGGTTCCAACGATTTCAAACGAATAGCATGGAGTTGGAGGATACGGTATGGTCCTTACCTGAACATTGTGTGTAAGATGTTTCTGAAATAGTAGAATGCTAACAATACAAAATGTTGAAATTGTCAGCATATGGACGAGTACTTGCATATTCCGCGGAAGCGTCAGAGATATTACTCCACTGTCTACGGTCCGAGGATCAACATACTGGATTCACAGTTCTATGTAAGTGTTTAATTTGTACGGCTTTTGAACATCAATTTATGTGTTTCGTACATCTTTTATCTAACGTTTTATAAATTTTCTTTGTACAGTCATGGTTATTGAATGACTGGGAGAGATTGATGGGAAGTGGGGCCGACAAACCCCGCCGCAGTTGGTCTATGTTCAAGCATCAGTGGTCCGCTGAGGACCTTGCGGTGGTACGTGGATTGGTCCCGGTAGGAACCAAACCATGGAACGAAGTTGACGTGGTCAGTGTTTTATTTACATTGTTTGAATTTGAATTTTAAATAAATTTTCCATTGATAACATTTTGTTGAAACACATACAGGTTTTGATTCCTTGCAACCTTGGACGTATGCATTGGGCACTAGCCAGCGTCGACCTCACAACAGGGAGTATTTACCTGATGGACCCGTTCAGACAGGAGGTACCATTTCGCCATAGGAAAACGCAGCTCGCTTGCTTACGATATTTTTTACCGTCGATGCTGCATGCGTTGGACTTTCACGGTCGCAGACGGAGGGGCGATATGACGTATACATTGCAGAATAAGCCCTTTCCACTCAACATTGTGTCTAGAGACCGTGTACCCCAACAGGATAGAGGGTATGACTGTTTAAAGATCTTATTCTATCCTAATCGGTTTTAATAACATTCAATTCTAACGGTTGTTTATGTGGTGAATTGCAGTGGTAACTGTGGTGCCCATACTTTGAGATTGATAGAGTACCTGGCAGCGAACAGGGATACGTTCGACTGGTCAGAAAACGAAATGGGCACCATCCGAGAGAAGATGGCTGTGGAGGTTTATTGTAACTCAAAGGATTGGTCTTCCAGTTAGTGATTTAGTTGATGTACATAACATTTGAGTAATGAAATGAAATTATTTTAAAAAAAAATTTAGTTGTTTGCAATTAACACTTGAACACACATTTGATATATTGAAATCCATAAACAATACAATGAATTGTAGACACTATAACAAAAGATACAGTATGGCATTAAACGAACAACCAATAAATATATCATAATAGTTCAACATAAAAAAGCATAATAACCAACGGTCTCATAACACAACTGTATCGAGCATGGTTCCCAACGTCTGGACGATGTTGGAAGACATCAAGTTGGAGACATGTTCCTCTTGTACTGCCTTGTTATGTTTGATCGCCTTCCTCAATGGCTCCATTCATTCCACGGTAGAGTCTTTCTCAGGGCACGTTTGTTTGTTGTGTCCAATTGAATGACAGATGCTGCACTTGCGACGGTATTCATCGGGAACACTTATGCTGGGACCTTCATTAACCATCGGTGGGTTGGAGCACCGCCTGCTATTATGTCCTGATTGTCCACATCTTCTACACGACTGTGTGGTTGTCCTCTCCAAAGACGAGGCATGTCGACCCTCCATCGGGCGACCTGATTGTCTCTTCGACTTTGGATTTAAAACCACCCGAGATGCGATGTCGGATGACACTACCCATGAAGAAGGATGGCCAACAGGCATAATAGGAACCGAGTATGCATCAATAAGTGTCTCTCTCTTGTAGTAGTCCGCACACAGAGATGTGAAATCCAAGTTTCGCTCCCTACAACAATGAAAACAATGAGATTCACGAACCCAAATAATATAAATCGTTAACTGTAACATCTCATGTACCTTGCCGCTGCGAGTGCATGAGAACATGGGAAATGGTCCATTTGGAATTTGTTGCATGTGCAAGTCTTCAAGTGTAAGTTAACCGTCCATTGGTTTCCCTTCAATTTGACGGAGAATATGTTCCAGTCAACTGGATTTACGGTCATATAATTGCACTTCTCGACACGTTTTAGGATCACAAGATGTGCTGCGTCGGTCAGTTGATGACGCATGGACCGTGCAGCTGCATGACGATCGTGAAACCAATTTTGTAGCATATTCCTAATGAACTCCGCCAGTGTCATCATTGGCAGTTGCCGTGCGAATTTTAGGCATGAGTTTATGCACTCAGCAACATTTGTGGTCATCAGCCTGTACCTTCTTTGGGGACAGTGTACGCGAGACCACTTGTGTGGACCGGCAGCAATGACATATTCGAATGCACTCTTGTGTAGCCTATGTAACTCCTCCATGTGCCTGTTATAATTGAATTCACTGTACGTCCTAGCTGCTGAATCCATTATGTCGGCAACATCCTTTCTGTGGAATCGCTTCTTCATATTTTCACCAAAATGCCAGCAACATATAGTATGGGTTGCATAAGGGAACACTTTAGAAATCCCCGCTTCAATGCTTGCATGGCGATCGGAAATGAAAACCATATCATCTATATGACCAAGGGCACCCCTCAAGCATTCCAAAAACCACTCCCATGAAAGGTTGTTTTCTGACTCACCGTACCCAAAAGCAATTGGATACACCTGTTCGTTTCCATCTTGTGCAGTTGCAACAAACATTGTACCCCCGAATCTTCCCTTCAAATGGGTACCATCAACTGCAATCACAGGACGCATACACCTCCGAAAACCTCTAATTGAGGACCCTAACGACATGAAAAAGTACAAAAATGTATCATCGTCTGCGCATTGTAAGTCGGTGATTGTGCCAGGATTTTGCTGTTCCAAAACGTACGCAAACGATGGTAACAATTTGAAACTTTCTTCATGCGTTCCATAGGTCAAGGACAATGCATATTGCAAGGCATCATGTGCCTTACTGTACATGACTTGGATGCCATACATTGTTTTCATATCGGCGATTATGTCCTTCGGACGCATGAGACGACCATCATGTTGTTGAAGTTTAGGTGCAATGACTTCTCCGATTATGACTGCACTAGCTTGTCGGTGGCGACGGTGAACCTCCTCCAAAGGACAACTGTGTTGGTTGACAAAACTTCTGACTTGGAAGTAAGTCCCTTCATCTCTCCTCACCGCTCTTAATTTCCACGTACAGTTGTCAATGATGCAAACTAGATGTAACGTTGTCTTATTAGACCTTTTCACCTTCCATTCAAAGTTCTCCCGCATTGAAAAAAGGCCAACTAGCCTCTTCAAATCCTTTTTACTCGGGAAAAATTGACCTTTATAAATCATGCATGTAGGTTCTTGCGTTGCCAAGGTGCTGCTTCTACCAATACCAAACGAGTATGAATCTGCTCCGGGAATAACCCACGTTATCGTATTATCAGAATCAGATACAGTTATATTATGTCGGACCTCGGAAGTCCCAGGCATATTTGGTACAATGCAACTAACTCCTTGTACATGTCTTCCTTGTGTTTGAATTTGTGTACGCTCTTCATCCACATTTTCTAGATCATCTACCTGTTCATTATTTGCCTCATTATCCACCTCATGGTTCGGGTAATTGTTCATCTCATTGTACTGCTCAATTCGACAACCAAACACATCGCCAAATTGAGGTTCAACTACTTGGTCAACCGCTACCGGTGGGACACCACACATGTTTTCCCCACTTTCGGCGAAACTCCTTTGGGGATATAGTTGGTTGCTACCGCTAAAGGATCCAAATTGTTGGGTATTTTCAGGAGGAGGAATATCATTCCCTATCACATCTCCAGGTGTCCTCTGAGTTAGACTTACACATACTTGAGGGATCACCCGATCTTCCCCTAGCATAAACCGAACATCATCGTTATTTCTTATAAATGTACGACATGTACTGCCAGGAACGATTGATACTAATGCCAGATCAACATTGAATTTGTTTACATTATACTTCACAATGGTATGCACGATCGCCACCAATTCTTCGTAAGTCATATTCTTTGACACATACATTCCCTTGTTATCGGATCCAACAAACCTCTGACTTCCGTCAGGTAGTTGCTCCCATTGACCGTTGTAAGATATTACTATTCTAACCCGATTCATGATGCTGCCAAATTAATCAAAACTATTAATAAAAACTCAGGAGTACAAAATATTTTCATAAATTACATTTACAAAGGCTCGGGTGAGGATATTTAAAAGGCTCGGAGAACACTAGCAAAGTCTAGAAGAATACATGAAAGTTTCGAAAAAGACATTTTTGGTCTCGAAAAAGTCTTTAAAAGACTCGATTAGTAATTCAATAAAAAGTCTCGGAGAAGACCTAACAAGGCTCGATTAGTGATTATTTGAAAAGTCTCGGAGATGACTTGAAACGTCTCGGAGAAGACTTGAAAAGGCTCGATTACTGATTTTTGAAAAGTCTCGGAGATGATATGAAAAGGCTCGGAGAAGACATGAAAAGTCTCGATTAGTGATTTTTGAGAAGACATGAAAAGGCTCGGAGATGACTTGGAAAGACTCGATTAGTGATTTTTGAAAAGTCTCGGAGAAGACATGAAAAAGCTCGGAAAAGACTTGAAAAGGCTTGGAGAAGACTTGAAAAGGCTCGATTAGTGATTTTTGAAAAGTCTCGGAGAAGACATGAAAAAGCTCGGAGAAGACTTGAAAATGCTCGAATAGTTATTTTTTAAAAGTCTCGGAGAAGACTTGAAAAGTCTCGGAGAAGACATGAAAAAGCTCGGAGAAGACTTGAAAATGCTCGAATAGTTATTTTTTAAAAGTCTCGGAGAAGACTTGAAAATGCTCGGAGAAGACATGAAAAAGCTCGGAGAAGACTTGAAAATGCTCGAATAGTTATTTTTTAAAAGTCTCGGAGAAGACTTGAAAATGCTCGGACAAGACATGAAAAAGCTCGGAGAAGACTTGAAAAGGCTCGGAGAAGAGAAGACTTGAAAAGGCTCGATTACTGAATTTTGAAAAGTCTCAGAGAAGACTTGAAAATGCTCGAATAGTTATTTTTTAAAAGTCTCGGAGAAGACTTCAAAAGGCTCGAACAAGACATGAAAAAGCTCGGATAAGACTTGAAAAGGCTCGATTAGTGATTTTTGAAAAGTCTTGGAGAAGACATGAAAAAGCTCGGAGAAGACTTGAAAAGGCTCGATTAGTGATTTTTGAAAAGTCTCGGAGAAGACATGAAAAAGCTCGGAGAAGACTTGAAAATGCTCGAAGAAGACTTGAAAATGCTCGAATAGTTATTTTTTAAAAGTCTCGGAGAAAACTTCAAAAGGCTCGGAGAAGACTTGCAAAGGCTCGGACAAGACATGAAAAATCTCGGAGAAGACTTCAAAAGGCTCAATTACTGATTTTTGAAAAGGCTCGGAGCAGACATAAAAAGGCTCGGACAAGACATGAAAAGGCTCGGACAAGACATGAAAATGCTCGATTAGTGATTTATAAAAAGGCTCGGAAAAAGGTGACAAAGTCTCGGAGATCCACAATTGTCACAATGAAAATGTGAACAAATGAAAAGAAGTATTTACACGAAATATTACCTTGTTGTAATGAAGCACGTCCAGTTGTTTGGATCTTGAACTTCTATTTGTATTGAGAGAGAGATAGAAAGAGAGAGAGATTAACCCCGTTATCGTTTTTGTTGGAAGTGTGGAGAGAGAACCAGACAAACACAATAACATAAATGATTATCTAAGGGCAATTTTGGTAGTTCACCATAATAGGTGCCTTTTAAACTTAAGTTATTCAACCGGTCATAGAGTCACCAAATGAGTTGGAAAAGGTGATACTTTCCACCATTTCCACTTAGAAAAATGAATGAAATATAGGAAAAATCAAGAAAAATAGCTATTGTACTAAAAAAATTCTCAAATTTTGTTAATAGGTAGATTTCATTTAACTTATCATCCATAAAAATTTTCAGTTCAAAATTAATTAAAATCGAAGTGATTTTATTAAAGTACTTACTGAAATTAAAATAAGGAATCTCTTAGTAGAGAACCACACATAGAATAATATATATAGGGATAATCTATAGAACATTGGTGTACCCATACACTGTGTAGAAAATATTGCGATCGAAGGTTGGATCATACTTTTTCAAATTACGATCACAATATTTCTTACAAGGTGTATGGGTACAACAGTGTTCTATAGCCTGCCGTGTATATATATATATATATATATATATATATATATATATGGATCAATCCTTAGCCGTCGGAAGACTTTGACTGAAAATTGCAGTAGGTAGGAAGGATTTTCGAATCTATAAGGAACATGCAAGGAAATGAACCACGTTTGTTTGACTTTTATATACGTATACGTACACACATATGCATATGTTGTTATCTATATATATGATCGATCTATGCATGAAATTTATAATTAACAGAATGGGTTTTAAACAAAGTTCAATCGGTTGGATGATATTTGTGGTGGTTGTTATGGTTCTGCTAACCTGCTGGGAAGTGGTGGCTGCAAGGGAGCTTTCAGATGCAGTGCTATGTCCTCCTCGTGCTCTTGGTAAGACGTTTAATTTGTGTTTTAAGCTTCTTAATTATTTTATTATTTTCTTTTATCAAGTCTTAATTAAAAAGCGTAGCTCGATTATACAGATCAGTGACAGTGAGTTTTGTTGTTAATTTCAACTCCACCGCCGTATGTTGTTTAACCCTAGTATTCCACGTCCTGCTAAAGGTCCAAGAAACAATCCTTTGAGGGGTTGGTTAAATTAATCATAATTATTTTTAATGATCTAGTTAATGTCCGCAGTATCACATTCTAAATTTTAAGAAAATTCGAGATCATGCACTTGAAAACGAGTATATATGTCTGTGCGAATGAAATAAGAGTGATCATGAATCTGGCTCCCCCAATCTTGCTCATGAGATTATAGTTTCTTTGCTTGGGATTGTGATGAGCATATTTAGAGTCATGTAACTAGTGATTTCAGCGATTTTTATTTTTCTCTAATAGGCACACAATATAGGCATAATTATAACACCCTAATATCCATAATCACACTTATACATGTAAATAATATAACTTCAATCATAATAACATACATATTAAAAGTGTGATGATGTAGTGTGCTATAATATAACCATATTATATGTCTACTAACGAAAAATTGTTCAGAGACCTGAACTTGTACTATAATGAATAAAGAAATACTTATGAAGTTCATTTATTTATTAATCTTTAAAAGATAGTCATGAATATGATGTATTATATTCATTGAATGAATTCTATCCCTAGTATTCCTCTTGTGCGTGTTGAGCCTCTTTGTTTTGGCTTTGTTTTCCTGTCTTTTTGTTTTTGTTTGGTGGTCTGTTGATCTTTCTGTATTGCTCTGCCTCATTGTTTAGGGTCTGCTCTATTTCTTCGGTTTGTTGTGGTTCTCTGTTGTTCTCTTGGCCTTGTGCCTTTTATTGAATCTACTATTGTTCAAAAAAAAAAAAAAAAGTTCTTGGTTCAATATTCATGATAATTTGAAAAACGCAATTGAAGACGGCCGGTAATGAATTGGATTCATTTTTATTTTAGAGGCTAAAAAACATTATTAAATTATATTTGATCCAATAAGATTCTGAAAGCCAAGTATTTGCAGATTGAGGAACAATGAAAAAAGAGAGAATTCGAGAGGAAGAAGATAACTTTGGGAACTTTTATTGAATTTTCTTATCAAAATGTACAAGCTCATAAACATTAATAATCTTGTTGTCAAATAAATTGGATGTGGTATGGTGGTAAGAGCTAGGGACAAGCTTTCCCCCCAAAATCCCAAAATCTTCATCCCCATTTCCCCCAAAAATCATCTCCAAATATTGGGGACCCCAAAACATTTTTCTTAATAATTAGTATTTTCCCCACTTTTCCAATTTAAACTATAATTATAAATACTTCTTCATTAATTATAAAGCTTAAAACCTAAATCTAATGGATTTTATTTGTATTGGATTTTATTTATATTTGTATTAGGTTTTTTTTTGTTGCATAATATTATAAGTTATAATAATTCTACTTTGTCCAAATTTGATGTCTAAATCTGATCGTCAAATGATGTGATTTTACTATAATCCATTCATTTAAATTGCATTAGATTTGTATGATTTAAATGAATGGATTACAACCATAAGTATTTTTATAATATTATATATTCATGCTTTATATATATATACGCTCTATGCATGAAATTTATGAGAATTGACCTTCAAAAAAAGTTCAATCGTTTGGATGATATTTACGATGGTTGTTATGGTTCTGCTAAGTGCTAAGTGCTAACCTTGTAACCTGGGACAGTCAAACCTAGTTTGAATGATCGTAAGTCACTCTACAGGCTACATCCAACTATTTAATTTGATGATTTTGGTTCACTATTAGATTTTGTAAAATCATTACTAGAGTATAAGTTATATTATATTTTTAAGATTTGAAAATAGTTCTAGTCATTTATATTTGTTCCATGTCAACAGATTTGTTGGAATCAGTGATTGAGATTATTATTATGATTAATGCTATATAACCCAAATTTCAACTCAAATGATGTGGTAAGTGAATTGTCATCATCATACACAATATGAGATGATGTGGTTAATGAAAAAACCACTTACCACATCATTTGGACTGAAATTTGAGCTAAAATTTTGAGATGTCAGCATTAAAGTATTATTATTATTAATTTTGAAAGGGCAAATTTCAATAAGTCCTGATTTTTTTTAATTGTCACATATTTAAATGTATTTGCTATATTAATAACTTTGGTCACTCATTTTTCCAAAATACATTATTTTAGTCCTTCCATTATTCTAACTGTAAGTCAAAAATAACAAATTCAAGGGCATTTCGGTCTTAATGCATTATTGCATTTTAGTCCTTCATTTAACTTTGTTGACTGTTAACTAATAATTTAAAAAAACAAAAAAAAAAAAAAAAAACAAAAAAAAAAAAAAAAAAAAAAAAAAAAAACAGCAAAATCATCTCACATCTGAACGGTTGGACTCAAAGTCCCAGATACCCTAGATTCCTTCGCCTCTCTTTAATCCACGTGGAAATGGTGGGAAATGTCACTCTTTTGAACTCATTTGGTGACTTTTTCAGTACTTTAATAAGTTAAGTTTAAAAGGCACCAATTATGGTGAACTACCAAAATTGCCCTTAGTTCTTCATTTATGTTATTCTGTTTATACTTTTCTCTCTCCACACTTCCAAAAAAACGAGACTTTCTCTCTCCACATCGACTCTCTTTGTTTATCGAAATAAAAATTCAAGGTTCGATCGACTTTCTTCTTCAACTTATAAAACATTTGGACTTGCTTCAGTACAAGAAGGTAATATTTCTGGTAAATACTTCTGTTAATTTGTTCACATTTTCATTTGTTTATATAGAAAACTGTAATATCTTTTGTTGGATCTCCGAGACTTTTGTTGCCTTGACCGAGCCTTTTAATGCCTTGACCGAGCCTTTTTCGAGCCTTGTCTTGCCTTCATCGAGCCTTTTGTACAAATTTCCGAGCCTTTTCTTGCTTTAACCGAGCCTTTTCCGAGCCTTTTCTTGCCTTCATCGAGCCTTTTCTTTTTTTTGAAATGAAGAAGTATGTAGCCTTGTCTACAAATTTCCGAGCCTTTTATTGCCTTGACCGAGCCTTTTCCGAGCCTTTTCTTGCCTTCATCGAGCCTTTTCCTTTGTTTGAAATGAAGAACCATGGAGCCTTGTCTACAAATTTCCGAGCCTTTTATTGCCTTGACCGAGCCTTTTCCAAGCCTTTTCTTGCCTTCATCGAGCCTTTTCCTTTTTTTGAAATGAATAAGTATGGAGCATTGTCTACAAATTTTCGAGCCTTTTCCGAGCCTTTTTTGGCCTTGACCGAGCCTTTTAGAGAAATGTTTGAGACTTTTGAAGTCTTCTCCGAGCCTTTTCAATATCCTCACCCGAGCCTTTATAAAAATATAAGATGTGAAAATATTTTTTAGTCCTGTGTTTTTATTAATTGTTAGTGAAGAATAATTTGACAGCATCGTGAATCGGGTTAGGATTGTAATATCTTACAACGGTCGATGGGAGCAGTTTTCCGACAGAAGTAAGAGGTTTATTGGATCCGATAACCGGGGAATGTATGTGTTAAATAATATGACTTACGAAGAATTGTTGGCGATCGTGCATACCATTGTGAAATACGATGAAAACAAATTCACTGTTGATTTGTCATCAGTATCAATCGTTCCTGGCAGTACATGTCGCACATTTATAAGGAATGATGACGATGTCCAGTTTATGCTGGGGGAAGATCGAGTGATCCCTTAAGTATATGTCAGTGTAACTGAGAGGACAGTTGGAGATATGATAGGGAATGATATTCCTCGTCCTGAAAATACCCAAGAGTTTGGATCCTTTAGCGGTAGCAACCAAGGGTTCACCTAAAGGAGTGCCACCGAAGGTGGGGAAAACATGTGCGGTGTCCCACCGGTAACGGTCAATCATACAGATCTAGTTGAACCTCAAATTGTTGATGTGTTTGGGTGTCGAATTGAGCAGTACAATGAGCATTACAATGAGCAGAACAATCACCCGAACCATGACGTGGGTAATGATGCAAATAATGAACAGGTTGATGATATGCAAAATGTGGATGAAGAGCCTGAACAAATTCAACCACATGGTAGACGTGTACAAGGAGTTAGTTACACTGCACCAGATATGGCTGGGACTTCCGAGGTCCGGTATAACATAACAGCATCTGATTCTGATAATGTGACAACGTGGGTTATTCCCGGAGCAGATGCATACTCGTTTGGTACTTGTACAAGCAACACCTTCGCAGCGCAAGAACCTAGAACCATGATTTATAAAGGTCAATTTTTTCCGAGTAAAAAGGATTTGAATAGGCTAGTTAACCATTTTTCAATGCGGCAGAACTTTGAATGGAAGGTGAAAAGGTCGAATAAAACAACTTTACATCTAGTCTGCATCATTGACGAATGTACGTGGAAATTAAGAGCGGTGAGGAGAGATGAAGGGACTTACTTTCAAGTCAGAAGTTTTGTCAACGAACACAGTGGTCCGTTGGAGGAGATTCACCGTCGGCACCGACAGGCTAGTGCAGTCACAATCGGAGAAGTCGTTGCCCCTAGACTTCAGCAACATGAAGGACGTCTCATGCGTCCCAAGGACATAATTGCCGATATGAAAACAATATATGGCATCCAAATCATGTACAGTAAAGCACATTATGCCCTGCAATATGCATTGTCATTGAGCTATGAAACGCATGAAGAAACTTTCCAACTGCAGCCATCTTTTGCATACATTCTCGAACAGCAAAATCCTGGCACAATCACGGACTTACAGTGCGCAGACGATGGTAAATTCCTTTACTTTTTCATGTCGTTATGGTCCTCAATTAGAGGTTTTCGGAGGTGTATGCGTCCTGTGATTGCAGTTGATGGTACACATTTGAAGGGAAGATTCGGGGGTACAATGTTTGTTGCAACTGCACAAGATGGAAACGAACAGGTGTATCCAATTGCTTTTGGGTATGGTGACTCAGAAAACAACAATTCATGGGAGTGGTTTTTGGAATGCTTAAGGGGGGCCCTTGGTCATATAGATGATCTGGTTTTCATTTCCGATCGCCATGCAAGCATTGAAGCAGGGATTTCTAAAGTGTTCCCTTATGCAACCCATACCATATGTTGCTGGCATTTTGGTGAAAATATGAAGAAGCGATTCCACAGAAAGGATGTTGCCGACATAATGGATAGTGCTGCTAGGTCGTACAGTGAAATCCAATACGATCGCCACATGGAGGAGTTACGTAAGCTGCACAAGGGTGCATATGATTATGCCATTGATGTCGGTCCACACAAGTGGTCCCGCGTTCACTGTCCCCAAAGAAGGTACAGGTTGATGACCACAAATGTTGCAGAGTGCATAAACTCATGCTTAAAATTCGCACGGCAACTGCCACTAATGACACTGGCAGAGTTCATTAGGAATATGCTACAGAAGTGGTTTCACAATCGTCATACAGCTGCATAGTCCATGCGTCATCGATTGACCGACACAGCACATGGGGTGATCCAGAAACGAGTCGAGAAATGCAATTATATGACCGTAAATGCAGTTGACTGGAACATATTCTCCGTTAAACACAAGGGAAAACAGTGGACGGTTAACTTAGCCCGGAAGACTTGCACGTGCAACAAATTCCAAATGGACTTTTTACCTTGTTCACACGCACTCGCAGCAGCAAGGTACATGACAAGTTACATTTAACGTTTTTCTATAACCAAACGTGAGTCTCATTGTTTTCATTGTTGCAGGGAGCGGAACTTGGATTTCACATCTCTGTGTGCAGACTACTACAAGAGGGAGACACTTATTGATGCATACTCGGTTCTTATTATGCCTGTTGGCCATCCTTCTTCATGGGTGGTTCCATCCGATATCGCATCGCGAGTGGTTTTAAATCCAAAGACGAAGAGACAATCAGGTCGCCCCATGGAGGGTCGACACGTATCGTCTTCAGAGAGGACAACCACATAGTCGTGCAGAAGATGTGGACAACCAGGACATAATAGCAGGTGGTGTTCGAATCCGCCTATGGTTAATGAAGGTCCCAAGACAATTGTCCCCGATGATTACCGTCACAAGTGTAGCATCTGTCACACAATAGGACACAACAAACAAACATGCCCTCAGAAGGACACGCCAGTGGAATGAAAGGAGCCGTACAAGAGGAAGACGATCAAACATAACAAGGCAGTACAAGAGGAAGACGAATTGCCACCAGAAAAGCTTGTGATTGAGAAACATGTCTCCAACATGATGTCTTCCAACATCGTTCAGATTTTGGGAAACATAATCGATACAATTGTTTTATGAGACCCTTGGTTCTTATGCTTTTATGTATAAGTAATATGATTGATTTTATGTTGGAGAAAAGCTTGCGATTGCTAATGTGTTCCAACATCGTTTAGATTGCAGGGAACCATGGTCGATGCAGTTGTGTTATGGTTTTATGTTGAATACTTTTGTTTTGTTTTTTTTTTTTTTTTCTGAAATTGATTTGAATTTAGTTGTTTGTGTTGTGTAATGTTATACTTGATCCTTTGTTAATTGCAAACACTTAAAAAGAAACAAAAAAAAATTTCATTACTGAAATGTTATGTACATAAACTAAATCACAATCTCGAAGACCAGTCCTTCAAGTTGCAAAAAATCTCCACAGCCATCTTCTCTCAAATGGTGGTCATATCATTTTTCGACAGTCAAAAGTATCCCTGTTCGCCGCCAGATACTCTGTTAATTTTAAAGTATGAGGACCACAGTTACCCCTACAATTCACCACATGAACAACCGTTAGAATGAAATTATATGAAAACGGATTTGGATAAAATCAGATCTTGAAACAGTCATACCCTGTGGCCTGTTGTGGCACACGGTTTGCAGACACATAATAAAAAGTGAATGCCCTAGTAGTTTTTGAGTACGTCCGATCGCCCCTCCGTCTGTGATTGTGAAAGTTCACCGCATGCAGCATCGATGGTACAAAATACCGTAAGCACGTGAGCTGCATTTTCCTGTGGCTGAATGGCACCTCCTGTCTGTACGGGTCAAAAAGGTAGATATTCCCTACTGTGAGGTCGATGCTGGCTAAGGCCCAATGCGTACGTCCAAGATTGCACGGAATCAGAACCTGCAGGTGTTTCAACAATGTGCGATCAGTGTGACATTTATTTTTCATAACTTTAATGGAAAACATGTAAAATAAACACTCACGGAGTCAACATTGTGCCATGGTAAGTTTCCTAGCGGGAGCTGCCCACGTACCACCGTAAGGTCTTCGTTGGACCAATTCTGCTTCTGTAAAGACCAACCTGTACGGGGTCTATCAGACCCATTTCCCATCTTCCTGTCCCAGTAGTTACATAACCATGACTGTACAAAAATGTTAGGTTATAGATGTATGAAACATATCAATGCACAAGCAAATACCGTACAATTTAAACACTTACATAAAACTTTGAATCCAGTATGTTGATCCTCAGACCGTAGACAGTGGGAAATGCTCGCTGACGCTTCCGCAGAATCTTCAAGTACGCGTCAATGTGTTGAAAGTTTGAACATTTTCATTTGTTAGGATTGTACAATTTTTGTAACAACATATACATATATTACAGTTATGAACATACCGTATTCTCCAACTCCATAAAGTTGCTTTGAAACCGGTGGAACCAAAGGACATCTACTGGCAACTGTAGATCCACATCACGCCTGCATTATTGTTGAAGAAGTTAGATAACCAAGTCAAGTCAGTTTTACTAAGCTGTTTCAAAAAAAATACAGAGATTGTAATATCTACGATTATACTTACAATTCCCCCGTCGAGTTCCTCTTGTACGCTTGGTACGCCGCTAGGTGATCAGGATCTATCAGTTCGTGGGGTGCTAATACATGTGGTGGCTGTGGCATAGTCTTTGCCCTTTTCGGCCGACATGGGTCAGTGTATGGGCTCCGTTCCTGCCAACCTGGTCTGCGAATCCGATCCTGACGCTGAAGGGGTGGGGGACTCCGATCCAAACCATGGGGATCCACAAAATGTCTGCTCTGTATAGAAGGACTCCGTCCCCGTTTGCTCCCAGCAGGGGTGCTCTGTATGGAGGGACTCTGGAATCGTGGATCGCCTGCAAGCCCTGCTGGGATAGACCCGATGGGTGCAGTAGGATGGAGGAACTCTATCCCCGTGGAATAAATGGAGGGATGTGCTGCACTAGGATCATCCAGAGGGGTGCGCAGTATGGAGGCACTCTGTCCCAAGTCCTAGGGATGAAGAACAGGGTCTGGCAATACCTTATGCGGTACCTGCTCTATCTCCATATGTGCTGTCTCAATGTCATCAGTACCACCAGTAACCTCCTCTCTTGGTGTCACACCTAGCCCCTGCTGATCAGACACTGTCTGGGTACTAGGGTGCAGCTGACGCCCACTCTGTAAGTCTGCTCCGTCCTGATGACTACCAGTCCAGTCTCTGTCACTGAAGTGTCGGTCTTGGTCATCAATCGACGGGTCATCAAATGGTGGGTCATCGGACCGTCTGCCTTCAGTAGGTGTCTGCGCCGTCGAACCCTGAAGACCCCGAATCAAATCCAGCAACTCCTGATGCTGTTGATCTCGCTTTTTTTCATTCCTTTGCACTTCACCCCGTAACTCTCGAAACACATCCAACAGTTCAGTATACCTACGGTCCTGAAATGAAACAAAAATAAACACGTTGTGAGTACTAAAAGTTTCAAACTGCTTTCAAATTCAATATTGCGGTGCAACTACTTTTACGTACCTCTGGTTGCCCTCCGACGCCTCATCGTGAGTGACCTTCAGGTCGAGGCTCTGTGGGGAACACAAATCGAACCCGCCTATGCCTCACGGGACTCCTACTGCGACCCTCCACGTCAAAACCATCTGTATCACTGGGTCCCGAATGTGGATACTCAGTATCACTGGGTCTCGAATACGGACCCTCAGTATCATTGGTTCGACAGTCGTACGGTGTTCGACATCGGCATCCGCATCATACAGACTGCCTCCCTCCTCAATGCCCTCATAGTACCGTTCAGCCAGCTCTACCGGTGTCGGCACCAATTTCACCCTCGCAAACATCTGAAATCAATGTTAGACCATTTGTAATCGCATACATACTATTAACTATTAACGTTAACATAACAGATACTTACCCGTTCAATGAAAATGAAATCCAACTTATCCCCCATCGGTCGCTGACTCAACTCCCATTTTAGAATACGGGGGGATAGCTCGATTTCCCTGCGGGTCCCACAATCTTCGATGGCAAGATCGGGGATAACCTCAAAAGCAAATATCTACGTAATAGATAAGTACGATAATAATCAAACACATCAATCATATGAAAATAAAAAATACAATTAAAGTATGGAATCAAATTCTAAATTCTTACCAATAGTGCATAAGTACAACCATATATGTTGTACGTCTCCACCTTGTGCACTTCAACGCCCTTTTCTCGCTGTCTTTTTTCGAACCGTTCCCGACGACCATCCAACGCATGCTTGAAGCCAGAAATAGATAGCCTATACACATGCGCACCCCACGGGAATGCATCAAAAGCGTCCAAGTTCTCGATTAGGCAAAACTGCCATAATGAGACTTTCTCTCTCTTGTCCAAACCCATTAGTATCCAGTTAAGCATATACAGTAAGCATAGCTTAACCGCATCGTACTGCTCAGCAAAACCACCGGTCCGTACAACGGCTCTCAGCTCTCCAAACTCGACCTCATCTTGACCCTCAAAGTATCGCTGGTGTATGCCATTCTGTACCACATCATAGGTCGACGTGTCGAGAAGTTGTCCAAACTTCAATCCGGTGATCAGACAGAACTCAACCTTCGAGAACCGGACCGAATGCTTTCCTAAAAGAAATCTCATCTCATCTTCCAGCCCGTCGTGATGCAACTCACGAATAAGCAATCGATGGACAATGCCAGCTAAAAACTTCATGTTGTGTTGCATCCGAAGGAAATGTCCAAAACATGACTCAGTGTACCGACGTCGTTCTTCTACCGCAAGATCTTCAGGTACACTGTTAAGTGCATTTTCGATATCTCTAAGGTGACCAAAATGGTCATGCCGAGTTATTTTCCCCGGGTACCTTTCTTCCGCTGGAGTTTTCAGAAGATCTTTCAATGGATTCCTCATTTGCATATTCACACAAAAAAAAAATAAAACAAATTAATATATATAACTTCATGAAAAGGCTCGGACACTGCAAAAATAAAAGTCAAGGAGACTTTAAGAAAAGGCTCGGAGTGAGGTACAAAAGTCTCGGAGACTTAATGCAAAGGCTCGGAGGCTTTATAAAAAGGCTCGAAGGCTTTATAAAAAGGCTCGGAGGCTTTATAAAAAGGCTCGGAGACTTTATAAAAAGGCTCGGAGACTTTATTAAAAGGTTCGGAGATTCAAATTACAAAAACCTACATCATAGAATTAAAAGGCTCGAATGAAGGTTTAAAAGGCTCGGAAAAGGCTCGGAAATGAAAAATTGCACAAAACATAATCACATTAATTAAAAGGCTCGGATGAAGGTTTAAAAGGCTCGGAAAAGGCTCGGAGAAGGTTTTAAAAGGCTCGGAAATGAAAAATTGCACAAAACATAATCACATTAATTAAAAGGCTCGGATGAAGGTTTAAAATGCTCGGAAAAGGCTCGTAGAAGGTTTTAAAAGGCTCGGAAATGAAAAATTGCACAAAACATAATCACATTAATTAAAAGGCTCGGATGAAGGTTTAAAAGGCTCGGAAAAGGCTTGAAAAAGGCTCGGAGAAAGGTTTAAAAGGCTCGGAAATGAAAAATTGTAGAAAACCTAGTCACATTACTTAAAAGGCTCGGATGAAGGTTGAAAAGGATCGGAAAAGGATCGAATGAAGGTTTAAAAGGCTCGAAAAAGGCTCGGAGAAGGTTTTAAAAGGCTCGGAAATGAAAAATTGCACAAAACATAATCACATTAATCAAAAGGCTCGGATGAAGGTTTAAAAGGCTCTGAAAAGGCTTAGAGAAAGGTTTAAAAGGCTCAGAGAAAGGTTTAAAAGGCTCGGAAATGAAAAATTACAGAAAACCTAGTCACATTACTTAAAAGGCTCGGATGAAGGTTGAAAAGGATCGGAAAAGGCTCGAACGAAGGTTTAAAAGGCTCGGAAAAGGCTCGGATGAAGGTTTAAAAGGCTTGGAGAATGTTCTATTCATCGTCTTCAACAAAATTTTTACACAACTTTAAACCCTAATCAAACAAACCTAATGAACAATAAATCAAACCTAATCTATATGTCTAATCAAACACCAAACATCAAACGCAAATCAAATTAACAACAAAACGCGTGAGAGAGAAAGTTCAACTCACCCTGAACGCAGTTGGAGTCGAGTCGGGTACTGTAGCACCACCGTCGGTGATTCGCCGTCGCTTTTTTGGCCGGATTTCTTGCGCCGATAACTTCTCTTTTCTTCTGTTCTCTCTCTCCCTCAAGTTTTTTCTCTCACGTTTCAAAACACACAAACAGACAAAAATGGGGGTATTTTTGTCTGGTCACCAAGATTGGTGCCTTTTAAACTTACATTATTAAAGTGGTGCTATTCTTACAAAAACCCCTCCAAATAGTGACATTTAAATTTCGAACCCTAATCATAGGATTTTGTTAGTAAAATGTTTTTGGTCTTTGATTACTAGCATAAATTCAAAATCTTATGTGAATGTACAAAACATCTGTGTTTGCATGCAAGTACACAAGTTTAAAAAAAAAACTGACAAAATCATAAAAATTGAGAAGAATAATATTAGATTGTCCAAATAATGTGGTAAATTGATTTGTAGCTAAATATTGATTATCAGATGATATATTAATTTAGTTTATAATTTTTTATGAATTTTAATAGGTTCAAGTTAAATTCTTTAAAATAAAAAAAGTTTAAGTTAAATTTTATTGTACAAGGGTAAAAATGTACTTTTCATATTCTATTAATGTTGACTGATACTAAACTAGTCAAATGGACTAAAGTGATGTATTTTGAGAAAGGGAGGGAGTTAAGTTCCTAATACAATAAAAACATTTAAATATGTGACATTTTATGAAAAAGTCAATACTTATGTGAAATTTCCCCTTTTTGAAATTATTTAGATTAATTTCTGTTGTATTTGTTTTTTCACTTTTACTTTTTAAAATCCAGTGAATTTCAATTCATCGGTTATTAAGATCTATGTTACCATATCAAATATAATATAATTTGATATGGTCTATTTCCTATATAGTCTATTTCCTATATGTTCTGGTTTTTATATGCTGTATTTCCTTTATAGTAGATTTAGTTCCTGATTTATTCTCTTATATAGATTATAAATAGATCTCATATTATATATATTAATTATTCTGAGTAATATAATTTCATTCTCGATTTCTATCAATTTAATTATTATTATTTTCCAAAACCATGAAAACAACTTTAGATGTTTAACTTTAAGGACCCATTTACTAATCGAGTTTCTTAATTTATGCGTAAGGTTGTTTAAACTTGATTCTTAATGGTTTTTAAGAAACACCACACTAAAAAGTCTACAGTAAAGACTTTTCCCTAATTAGACCCTGATCAGTAAACATGCCCTGGGTTTTACGCATATTTCCTAGATAATACTAATAATTTGGAAATACAATAAACATGTCTATTTATATATAGAATAAAAACTAGTATTTGAATTTCGTTGGGAACAGAGAGTACAAAATACCTTTAATATATATATATATATTATAATATTTAATTTAGGATTTGAAAGAGAAAGACAGACTTGAATACACAACCTCATGGTGTAGGGGTGAGGGACCAACCGACCTTATCTTTTTTGCTACATAATACCCTTTCTCGAATATGTATTTGTTATAATAAAATTAAGTTTAATAGTTTATGACTTCATTGTTTGATGTTTTAGGTCAACAATCAATCAATCAAGCCCAAGTGAGCGTTTGTGGCGTACATGTACCTGCCCCCACAAGAGATGTACTCAGGGATCCTTAACCAGGACCACCATGATGGCCATAGTGTACGCTTGACATCATGTGGTGTGCAATAAGAACCATCATCAATCATGTTTGTTTATTGAAAATTTTCATTAATACTTTCTAATGTATGAATTAATTTCACTTTGATCAAAAGTTTTTGTGGTTTAAGTTTACCAAGTTTTCTTGCTCAGATTGTACCTACTTATCAAACATTTACCTTTATAATTTATGTTATAAATAAGTGAATTTACACCGGATAAACTTATCTTGTATTATTATTGATGAGATAAAGATGATTTAGTGGTATGCCCTTAACACCTACATCATTACAATTATGAGTTTAAATAGCATCGCTCTTTCCAAATCCCGAATTATTTGTAATTACTAAAAAAAGGATTATTTAATTATTTACTTATTTATATATCATAAGCGGTGGCAACTCGAATAAGTAATTATTTATAAGTAGAAATATGGGTGGCTCTGTTGTTACCCATCAAAATTCTTACTACACCCATTTTACTTTTTACACCCATATCAAAAAACTAAAATTATTTCTTTTACTTCTTATACCCTTCAAAATACCAAAAACATCCTTAAGTATTTTTGGTTTTAAAAAAAATAAAAATAAATCATTGCACAATAAAAGGATTACAAAGGGGACTGGAAATCTAGTTCAAAAAAATAATAAATAAATAAAAAGAAAGAAAGGGGAAATAGAAATCTAGTTTCGTAAAAAATAATAATAATAAAAGAAGTGAACTGGAACCTGTAAATCTTTTGGAACCCATTGCTCAATACATATTTGCTAAGGCGTGTGTGGTCTGATTAGCAAGTCTTGGAACAAAAAGAATTTCATACACCTGACTTGGATAATCTCACGTACTCGGAACATGTATCTAATATAATCAATCCAATCTTTGAGTGAGGATATATAAATTCAAACATATTCTTTCTCATTAAACTCATTTTTCTCACTAGTTGTGACATCTCATATTTTATTACTATTATGGTTATTGTACCCGGTTTCTGATATTATTCTAAATGGGTTTTCACCTGGGCTAGCTGTACTTTTTACTTCTTTTAAAAATGTTCATTGCCCTCTCTCAGTATGTTTTCCTCATTTTCATTTAATTCCTTTTTATGTTTGTTTTGATTTTATAAGTATTCAACTAATAGATTTAGAGTAAATTTAAAATTGTATATGAGGGTATTTTAGTAATAAAAAATTCATTAAAATATGGGAGTAACAATAACTTTTTGGGTGGCAATAGAGCCACCCTAGAAATATTGCTAACCATCAATTTTAAAAACTCATGGATTTGGATGTGTCAAATTGTTTGAAGAAATATTTCTGATGATTTTTATTGATATCACAAGATATATATAAGGATTTACCTTGATTGCAGGATATCCCACTTTACAGGACAAAATTAATTTATATTGCTACATCAGTACTACCCGTAAAAGACTCACAATTATTACAAAATGACTGACTTATTTCAACACTCCCTCTCAAGTCGGTGTATGGATCAAGTTGGTGTGCGGATGTTGCACATGCCCAACTTGACAAGAGAGTCGACAAACACCTTGCTAGCTACAACTATAGTTAAGACATCTACTAGTTGGTTCTTAGACTTCACAAATGGAAAAATAATGATTCCAACTTCAAGTTTTTCTTTGATAAAATGTCTGTCGATCTCCGCATACTTAGTTGGATCATATTGAACAGGGTTATGAGCAATATCTATAGTTGACGTATTATCACAATATAGATTCATTTCCGCTTTCGGTTTAAAGCCTAAGTCATCTAATAAATTTCTCAATCAAAGCAACTCACATACCCCAAATGCCATACCTAGGTACTCAGCTTCAACTAGAGCTGACATGGTTCTGGTTTCGGTTCCACCTAACCGCGGAATCGAAACCGAAATCGAAACCATAATTGGTCTTAGGCGAGTTCGGTTTCGATTCCAGAACCGTCAGTTCCAGTTGCAGTTTTTGTTTCTGTTCCTGTTCCTGTTCTTGTTCCGGTTTCGGTTTTGACGGAACCAACGGTTTTAAACTTTTTTTTTATAAAAATAAAATAAAAACAAACCCATATTAGAATCTTAGACGATTATTCAGTCATCAATCCAAGATTCCAAGCTCACTCTTGAGATCATAAATCAGAAATCAACCATTTCTCTCTCTCTCTCTCTCTCTCTCTCTCTGTCTCTCACAAATTTGAAATCAACTCTAAACCACCCCCAAATCAACCCCAAACCACCCCCAAATCAACTTTCATGAATTGAAGAAGTAGATTAGAAGAAGAAAAATATATCAAAGAAGAAAAAGAAAAAGAAGTAGAAGAAGAAGAAGAAGAAAAGAAGGAAGAGGACGAAGAAGAAGAAACGAGAAGAAGAAGAAGAGATCGTAGAACGAAGATGATGATGAAGAAGAATCGAAGAGAGAGAGAGAGAGAGATCAGAAAGAAATTAGGGATTTGAATTTAGGAATTTAGGTTTTATAAAAAAATGTTTGAACAGCCAGTTCCAATCCGGTTCGAACAGGTCGGTTTTGTGAAAATTGGAATCGAAACCAAAATTAGACTTCTCTGATTTTGGTTTTGGTTCCGATTTTTTTGATTCGGTTCCTCAATTCGAACCAGAACCGTGTCAAGTCTAGCTTCAACACTTAACCTTGCTACTACTAGTTGTTTTTTACTCATCCAAGTCACAAGGTTTCCACCTACAATGGTGAAGTATCCTATGGTAGACCTTTTGCTGCCGGTTGAGCTTGCCCAATCGGAATATGTATAGCCTTCTACCTTTAAGGACCCTGCCCAGTTCAAATTAAGGAGGAAGCTCCATTGGCATTACCACTTACAACCCAAATGATCCACACGATCAGTGGAGGCCCGGTTCTTGCTGGAGATTCGAACAATGCCAGAAACAAGTATGCTAGAATCCTTAGCTATATACACCCCATCCACGAGGTGTTTCAAAATGGCTCCTTCAACAGCGGAGTGGATTCCACCCCCATCACCTTTACTTTAAAATATGGGCGAGATGTGATACCTCCTCATAAAGACCCAATGGTTGTCACCTTGCAAATAGCCAACTATATCGTGGCTCGGGTGATGATTGACATAGGTAGCTTGATCGACATCCTTTTCAGGAATGCATATGATCATTTTAGGGTTAGTAACATCAACTCTGCAAACAACCCTTCACTTCTCTATGGTTTATAAGTGATTCAGTGATACCAATGGGAAAGATCACGCTTCTAGTAACCATAAGATAATAACCTAACCAAGTTAGCATCATGCTAGAACTCCTAGTAGTGGACTCACCCAATGCTTACAAAGTGATTTTGGGGATACCGTTTCTCTCCAAATTAAAGAAGTTTTGTCTATCTATCACTATCTACTCGAGTTTCTAATGGGAGATATGGTTAGCTGGATCAAAGGTGACCAGCTAGCAGCTCACAAGTGTTATGCAACTTCTTCCAACCCAACTGCCCTTCGACAAATGTGCGCACAGATTACTCCAAAAGGTCCTTCTTAGCCACATGTCATAGATGAAGAAAAGGCTCCATTTGAACCAATGCAGATAGACGGGGAGTCAACCGAGCTAGAAGAAAAAAGAAAATTACCCCTACAACAAGAAAGAGGATAACTAGCTTGAGAGTTGAAAACCATACAGCTAGATCCAAAAGACAGCACCAAGGTGGCTCGCATAAGGTCAAAGTTACTCGAAGATTAGAGACAACACCTTGAAGGCTTACTGATTAAACTTAATGACATCTTTGCATGGACCCATATAGACATGCCAATGATCCCCTTTCTAGCTCATCAGCCATAAAATTCAGGTCAACCTTTTCTACAGACCAATTAAGTAGAAAAAGCGTCTAGAAAGGATGCATCCATTCATATAGAGGTTAACAAGCTTCTAGTAGCAAGCTTCATCAGAGAAGTTAATTATCTAAAATGGATTGCAAACGTAGTAATGGTAAAGAAAGCTACTGGTAAATGGAGAATGTGTGTTGATTTTACACATCTTAACTGAGCATGCCGAAAGGATAGCTTTCAACTACCAAAAATTGACTAACTGGTGGACTCCATTTTTGGGAATAAGCTTCTAAGTTTCATGGATACTTTCTCAAGGTATAATCAAATCTAGATCTTTCCCTCTGATTAAGAAAAGACAGCTTACATCACTCCCTAAGGCTTATACTACTATAAGGTGATGCCTTTCGGTTTGAAGAATGTAGGGGTCACCTATCAGAGATTGGTGAACTCTATATTCAGAAAGCAGATTGGGAAAACCATGGAGGTCTATGACGAGGACATGATTGCAAAGTTTACCCACTTGGAAGACCACGTTGACCACATTCAGGAGACCTTCCAAGTACTTAGAAAAAACCAAATGAAACTTAATCTTGAAAACTGTGCTTTTGGAGTGCCCGTAGGAAAATTTTCTGGGTTTATGGTCAATGAGTGAGGAATTGAAGCAAATCCAAACAAAGTGCAAGCAGTGCTTGACCTCGCACCACATAACAACTTGCAAAAAGTGCATAGTCTGACTGGAAAGGTGGCTGCCTTGAGTAGTTTCATCTCAAAATCTGCTGACAAGTGCCAACCTTTATTTTAAGCAATCTGATAACGGAAAATTGCCAACGGGGTGGAATTCCAATTAACCACTTTTAAGACCGTGATCGGGATAGACTTTGATCGGAGGGGTACCACGTAGTTTAGTACCTGTGTGATCTTAATAAAACAAGCTAGATACAATGGTGATTGACGGTGAAAAGAGAATCAGTATATTATATCATAAACAAGAGGAACACAATTCTTTTAATTGATAAGAAACTCGATACAAATACAATGGAGATTTTCGGTCTATTCCGGTAGGAAGAATCTGACATAGTTAGAGTTAGCGTAATCATACGAGTTAATATGTGGCAAAGCTATATGGATCTCTCCTTTCTTAATTCGGGGATAACTTGTCTAAATGTGGATGTTCTCTTTTATTTCCTCCATCATACCAATCAAATCCACATAATTTAGACCAATTGATTGGCCGTGTTTATTGAAATTGATAGGCGTTGATAGAGGATGTCAATTTACGAGGGAGTTGCTCCCTTTGATTACATTATGTTTCCGTTTATTTTTGAAATACGAATCAATTGATTTGTTGGATCTTATTTATGGCGCTTTAATTGGCGAAAGGGTCAACCATTTCCTTCCACGTTGCTGGAGGAGAATTCTAGCCCTAGGCTTGCAAAATGTTCTTCATGTCGCTTGATATCAGATCCTTAGAATACATTCTTACCTTGGTAATCTTTTCTTCTGACGCTCTTATTGCTTGGTAGGCCGGCTCTAAGAGGGATCGGGGTACCTTGATATCTCGTCATTTTTTTAGGAGTAAGGTATAAACGTATTTTGAGTATCAGGGTATCTGGATTATAGGATATTTGATTATTACGTCAACAGAGTACTAGGATAATGTAGTAGTGGGGTACCAGGATGACATAGTAGCATGGTCTTTTGGACCTTGTAGTAGTGGGGTACCAGGATAACATAGTAGCAGGGTACCGGGATGACGAAGTGGTAGGGTCCTTTCAACCTTGTAGTAGTGGGGTCCTTTGGACTTTGACCTCTGTATTATTGTACCTGGGGAAATCTAGGTAGTCTCGATATGGATCCTAACAGGTTGGTACCCTGGTATATTGGTCCAGTCTTCTTTTTGGGGCAATGGGATACTCTCTATGGCTTCCTTCTACTTCTAATCTGGATGAAAAATTCTTCTTTAGACCCCTGTCATTTTTGGCGGTTAACACAATCAAAAGAGGAAAATGCATATGCATTGGGATAAGGAAAGCAACAAAGCTTTTATCTAGTTGAAGGAATACCTTTCCTCTCCACCCCTAGTGGTGAAACCCTAACCATGAGAGGTCCTCTTCCTATACCTCAGAGTATCCTAAAATGCTATTAGTGGAGCAATCGTGAAGGAATGTGAAGACAAAGTCCAAAGACTAGTATATTATGTCAGCAAGTCCTTGAGTGGACCATAAACCGGGTATACATGTTTACACAAGTTAATCTTTGCTTTAATTGTGGTTTCCAGAAAGCAACGACCATACTTTCAGTCCCATACCATATCAATCGTGACTGACCACCCTTTGAGACAAATCTTCCAAAAACCTAATATCACTAGAAACTAGACTCGCCGTGAAGGGACATTGTGGGCCCTTGAACTTACCAAATTTGACATTTAATACGAAACTAGACTCGCCGTGGAGGGACAAGCCTCAGTAGATTTTCTGGTTACGTTATTAGAGGACCTTGATAAACCAATCATGTAGCCCTTAGAGCTAAAAACAAAGTAGAAATGTCTTGAAGATACCAGGACACCAACAATACCTTACTGGTCGATGTACGTTGATGGAGCTACTAATCTCAAAGGCAGTGGAGCAGACCTACTCTTGATTGAATCGCAAGGAATTGATCACCATAGTTACTGTTTCTGATTCGAATTCAAAGCTACAAACAACGAAGCAAAACATAAAGCCTTGGTAGCAAGACTAAGTATAGCTCACAAATTAGAATTACACATTCTATTGGTTAAGAGCGACACTCAGCTAGTGGTTAACCAAGTCAATAAAAAGTTCAAAGCACGAGGTGACAACAACATGTTTGGTGAAATTAGAAGTACACAATCCATTATGCTTCTTTTTCCCATCCCAATCCAATGGTTTTGTTGAATGCACGAACAAAGCTATCAAGAAGTTGATCAAAAGAAAGCTAGATCAGAAGAAGGGTAAGTGGGCAAAAGAACTGCCACAAGTCTTGTTAGCTTATCAAACCACAAAATGAACAACCACTGGAGAGATTCCTTTTAGTCTGGCATTTGGAGCAGAAGATGTGCTTCCCATTGAAATCGAAGTGTCTACATCCCAAGTCACCAACTTCTTAGAAAGTGAAAAATGAAAAGCTACGTAGAAACAACCTTAACTTTCTAGATAAGAAAAGATCGATGGTAACCCAGAAGATTGCCATATACCAGCAGAGGATAACAAAATGTTTCAAGCCCTGTACCTTCCGAATAGGAAACCTTATGTTGCATAGAGTGACAACAAACACCAGAAAATGAGGTGAATCAGCCTTAGGGCCGAATTGGGAAGGTCATTTTTGTATCTTGGAGAACTCGTGGCCAGGATCATATAGGCTCAAGGACATAAAAGGTCAATTCGTGAGGAATACCTGGAACACAGATCATCTCAAAAGGTTTTATCCTTGACCTTTCGATAAATCAAGCATGTTTCATTCTATTTCAATTCCAAAAATCTATTCCAGCCAAAGCATGTGTTTAGGAATGTTTATTTAAATTCCAAAATATCAAATGACCAAGATATTGCCAATATTGAAAGATCTCATATTAATTTTCAATTATTGTATCCAGTGATATGTTAGAAATGAAACATGATTCCCTTGATAACTTCTATGACTTGTTACGATTTAAATATATACCAAACCTGCTGTGAAAGGTTAAATCTCCATTTTCATATGGACTACACCTAACCTACTATGAAAGGTTAAAGCTCTACCTTCATGTAGACCTGACAAGGTTCCGGTTCCGGTTCCAACTATGGAACCGGACTGAAACCGGAACCGAAAAATCAAAACCGGGCGGTTTGAACAGGAATGGAGCCGGCGGTTCCGGTTCTGTTCGAACCGCCCGGTTCCAAATTTTTTTATTTTTTTTTATAATTTTTTTTACTTTACAAAATATTACATTTTATTTATAAAAAAAATAATATGTTAGAGTGTACATTGTAAAGTATTGAGCCATGACCCATAACCTTTGTCCAAGCAATTATGTGTTCTATTCCCTTCTCCTCCTTTTTATATAGGTTAAACATCTCATTCACTTCTCTATTTTTCCAATGTGGGATGTGGGATGAAGGATAAGAAGTCATATTATGCATTTTTAACAAATATTTCAATTATTTCTTTTTGTGTTAGATTCGAATTATACCACAATATGGAATATTGTAATAGTTCAAAAAAAAAGTTAATGATTCCAATAGGTCTTTAGATTCCAATAGGTCTTTAGATTCCAATAGGTTATTAATACATGAAATTAGTTAATGATGTATCAAAAAAAAAAAAAAAAATCAGTTAATAACTTCTTACTTTTTATCCCACATCCCACATTGGAAAAATAGAGAAGTGAATGAGTTGTCTAACCTATAAAAAAAAGGAGGAGAAGGGAATGGAAAACATAATTACTTGGACAAGGGTTATGGGCCATGACTCAATACTCTATAATGTTCTTGCTAACATTTTATTTTTTTAAAAATAAAATGTAATATTTATAAAAAAAAAATTAAGAAAAAAAAAATTGGCCAGGTTCAGAACCACCGGTTCGGTCGAAACCAGAACCGGTCTAAGTCGGTTCTAGTTCCACCCAAACTGAGAATTGAAACCGAAACTGGAACTGGAACCGGAACAGGAACTGGAACTGAAACCGCCGGTTCGGAATTGGAATCGGAATCGGAATCGAAACCTTGCCACCTTTACCTTCATATAGACTATACCTACTGTGAATGGCTAAAGCTTCATCTTCATGTGGACTACACCTAACTTACTGTGAAAGGTTAAAGCTCCACCTTCATATTAACTGTTAACCGCCAAAAAGGGCAGGGGTTCAAAGAAGAATTTTCCATTAGATGAGAGGCAGAGGGAAGCCGTAAGAGGTACCTCTCTACCTCAGAAAGGAGGCTATATCAAATATAATAGGATATTACAAGAGGTAAAAGATCTTGCTATCACAAACTCCGAGGTACCCCATTGAAACATTAGGGTGCCCCTCTATCGTATCTGGGTACCCCGCCTCCAAGTCCTAGTACCTCACCATCTTATCGGGATATACCACCACCATTTCTATCCGGGTACCTTACTACTACACCTAGGTACCCCTTTACTATATTTAGATGTCTTACCACCGCCTCGCCTGGGTACCCCACCACTGTATCTTGGTACCCTGTTGACACCTTTTGGTACCTCGCTATTGAATTCACATAGTACCCTGTTTCCTATTGGAACCAATCTACCAGGCATCAAGAATGTCAGAAGAATAAGCTACCAAGTAAGAACGCTGTACCTAGTTTCCCATATTAAACTAGAAGAAGGATGTTACGCGAGTACAAGGTTAGAATCCTTCTTCAAGTTATGTGGAAGGGAAAGGTTGACTCTTCAATTAAAACGCCATAAATGAGACCTGACAAGTCAACTCATTCTTATTTCAAATATAAACAGAAATATGACGTAATTGAAGGGAGCAATTCCCGTGTAAATTAATATCCTCCATCATGTCTATTGAAACAGTATCACCTCGGAGGAATCCGATGGTAAAATAAGCTTCATGGCTAGAGTTACCCAAAACCTAAAACGAACTCAGAAACATACAATATACCATCTTCATTTACAACCAACATCAGCCATCATGGGTTAGCATAATGAAATACATCACACCAGTAAATAGTAAAATCATTTCAAACATATTTCATGAATTGTCACTTTACAAAAAAAAAATTCACATCATTCATTTTCACTTTCCTCTATCTAAAGATCTTGCTTAAATTGTCTTTATTTTGAAACCAACTTGGAGAAGATTGGAGAGAAATAGTCCCTGTATGTGGCCAACGTTGTCCGGACACTTGAATTAGGGTAACATAACTCAAGGTTCTAGTTGCATCTTGCATGAGGGATCCTAACTTGGATCCATTCTCGGTCGGATACTAAGGCGGCCTAGGTATTAAGTACCCTAGCAGGGGACCTCAATTCCTAAGTGAATTTAAGTTACCTTTGCATCAGGTTTTTCTTCATGGCAAATTTAGGAATCATGTGTTCGAATTCTCAAGTGACCTTGTCCCTAGCAGGCAACTATGACTATTTAGGTATGGTGAACCAAGGAGTCGGTTTTCCAATCTGGTATCTTGATCCCTGTGCAATCTGTATCCGGCAAGCAACTAAGGCCATTTTTGTTAGGATTATGCTCAATAGCAAGAGTGTAATGTTGTAATTGACAATCTTTTTCATATTAATAAAGTGATTTCTGGTTTAACAAATCGTATTGCATTTATAGTTTAATATTATAATTGTCAAAGTAAATAATCATAAGGTCTAAAGACTATGGGAAAAGAAGAATTGTTCGTACATCTGGATATGTATGTGGTAGACACAATTCTTTAGTTAGTCTTGAATAATGTTCACAACTTAAGTTAAAGGTTGGGCACCTTTATCTTGTTAAAGTTGTAGAATTCTTTTGCTATCATTTGAGTGAGAGCAAATGAGATATGATGAGTCTAAAATCATCGGAGTGTCTTCGAGCAAAAGGATCTAGTGCACTGGGTGCATTGAACTGGATCACAATGAAATGCTTTATCTAGAACCGTCAATAGATAATAGTCTTTTCATTATCAGGACAATCGGAGAGTCTATCTTAATCCTGAGATAAATGATGGACTTATGGTTGCAAGTGATATCATTTGAGTTATCAATGAGTACGATTATATCGCATAGTCTATCCTCGATAGTTTGGTGATATTCATTTGTTAATCGATAGAGGACTTCATTTATAGATATGGACATCGTGGCTCCATTTAATTAAATGAGAGTATAATATCATCATATGGATGTTTTGAGGTAATTGGATATTAAATCTCAACGTTGAGTTTTCGATAGTGTCTATTGAAAACATGGCTTCTGGACAAGTCAAAATATCCAAGTTCAAAACGTGGTCATATGAGTAAATATGGTAACTTGGAGAGTTATAGGCGGTCTATGAACTCTTGGCGATTACCGATATTAATCACGAGGATACACTATCTCCAATATGATTGTCTAGGGTATGAATGAGGAGCATCTTCCTTTTCTATCTTTATTTAAGAGTTCAGTTTTAGCTCTTTAGTGGAATGAGTTAAAATTAATGGATCGGACCTAAGTGAATCATTTGTTGATTGTGATTAGGTTATGTCTATTGAAGCTTAAATTTAGATGGCCCGCCAAGATCCCCAATCCACACGGACTTGCATGGATCACTTGATATATTCTACCGGACCAATTTAAGGGTCCATCTAGAATTGCATTTAATATATTAAGAATATAATTTGCACATTATTTTAGTAATGGGCTGCTCAATTATATTAATATATTAATGAAAGACATGTGGGCTTGTTTCTTTTAGTAAGAATGGGTCTGGTTCACATGTGTGCTTTTTATTTAAAGTCCAATGGATTAAATGAAATAAGAAAATAATATTTTGGCCCATTTACTCTAAGTGGGGCGGCAAGGGTTAGTTTAACCTAATATATTATTTTATTTCATTGTTTTAATTAAATAAGAATTAATTAATTTATTAATTAATTGTTTAATTAAAGAAACAAATCTTTTCTAATCAGGAAATATATTTCCTAAAAGTAAAATTAAAAGACTTGTTTGATAAGGAAATAAATAATTAGTTTTATTTATTTAATCAAATAAGAAGTCTTTTTTTATTTAGTCAAAATAAAAGAATAAAAGATCTATGAGTTGGATTAGGGTTTGATGTCTTAAAAACTAGATGGAAATTAGGGTGCAACATAAGCCTATGGTGGGCATGTGATTTCGGCAACCCTAGTTATTTCTAGGTTAGGATTTCGGCAACCCTAATAATAAAAGAAAAGAAGAAGCAAACTTAGGCCACATATATATTGACAAGTATGGAATTCGGCCAGAATGATATGGGTTCATGATACAAATTTCTTCTTCTTCTCAATTCATAGAAAGCTTTTTATTCTACTAAAACAAAAAGGAGTGTTAGATTATTCTTTGATAGTATACTATTTGCTTATTCATCAATAAGCTTGTGTATACGATATCGATCTAGGTTCACGCGAGTTTCGATCATTAGATTGAGAACTCAAAAGTGACCGGAATAATCTTATGTAGGGGAAAAAATAAACAAATAAAAGTGTTACACGCAGAGGAAGCGATACTAAAGACGATTTAGTGACTTTTAAAATTTTTCCTTTATGAACCTTAAACCCTTTTAATCAATAAACATGCATATATATCAACAAAAGTAAATTACCTCTTGTCGCGTGATCCGATTGACTTACGTCGATGGTAATCCGCAAGACCTTCAATCCGAGCACGAACGTGGATCACCTAGGAGCGTGGTCTCCCTTTCCTTTGAATTGCAAACCTGTGAATGGACCAAACAAATACTTTCTTTTCTTTGTTAGTCACAAAACAATCAAAAGAATGTCAAAATTATTCCGGTCACTTTTGAGTTCACAATCTTATGATCGAAACTCGCGTGAACCTAGATCGATATCGTATACACAAGCTTATTGATGTTTAAGCAATTGTATACTATCAAAGAATAATTTTTTACTCCTTTTTGTCTCTCTAGAATAAAAACTCTCTTAGAATTAAGAAGAAGAAGAAAGAAAATAAAAACTCAAGCACCAATTAATTGATGTGGCCGAACCCTATAAGAACATATATATAGGTTGGCCGAATTTTTCTTCTTTTTCCTTTAGGGTTGCCGAATTCTATGTAGTATCTAATTAGGGTTGGCCGAATTTCATCATGTCACTTATATAGGGTGACTAAAATTCAACCCTAATTCTTTTTAACTTTATAGACTTCAAACCCTAATCCAACTCTTTTATTTTTATTCTTTTATTTGACTAAATAAAAAAAAAAGACTCCTTATTTGATTAAATAAATAATACTAATTTATTTATTTACTTATCAAACAAGTCTTTTACTTTTAGGAAAGATTTGTTTCTTTAATTAAACAATTAATCAATAAATCAATTAATTCTTATTTAATTAAAACAAATGAAACAAAATAATATTTTTAGGTCAAAACTTTAACCTAGCCGCCCCACTTATATATAAGATGGGCCTAATATTATTTTCCTATTTCATTTAATCCATTGGACTTTAAATAAAAAAGCCCACATGTGAACCAGACCCATTCTTACTAAAAGAAACAAGCCCACATGTCTTTCATTAATATATTAATATAATTGAGCAGCCCATTACTTAAATAATGTGCAAATTATATTCTTAATATATTAAATGCAATTCTAGATGGACCCTTAAATTGGTCCGGTAGAATATATCAAGTGATCCATGCAAGTCCGTGTGGATTGGGGATCTTGGCGGGCCATCTAAATTTAAGCTTCAATAGACATAACCTAATCACAATCAACAAATGATTCACTTAGGTCCGATCCATTAATTTTAACTCATTCCACTAAAGAGCTAAAACTGAACTCTTAAATAAAGATAGAAAAGGAAGATGCTCCTCATTCATACCCTAGACAATCATACTGGAGATAGTGTATCCTCGTGATTAATATCAGTAATCGCCAAGAGTTCATAGACCGCCTATAACTCTCCAAGTTACCATATTTACTCATATGACCACGTTTTGAACTTGGATATTTTGACTTGTCCAGAAGCCATGTTTTCAATAGACACTATTGAAAACTCAACGTTGAGATTTAATATCCAATTACCTCAAAACATCCATATGATGATATTATACTCTCATTTAATTAAATGGAGCCACGATGTCCATATCTATAAATGAAGTCCTCTATCGATTAACAAATGAATATCACCAAACTATCGAGGATAGACTATGCGATATAATCGTACTCATTGATAACTCAAATGATATCACTGCAACCATAAGTCCATCATTTATCTCAGGATTAAGATAGACTCTCCGATTGTCCTGATAATGAAAAGACTATTATCTATTGACGGTTCTAGATAAAGCTTTTCATTGTGATCCAGTTCAATGCACCCAGTGCACTAGATCCTTTTGCTCGAAGACACTCCGATGATTTTTGACTCATCATATCTCATTTGATCCCACTCAAATGCTAGCAAAAGAATTCTACAACTTTAACAAGATAAAGGTGCCCAACCTTTAACTTAAGTTGTGAACAATATTCAAGACTAACTAAAGAATTGTGTCTACCACATACATATCCAGATGTACGAACAATTCTTCTTTTCCCATAGTCTTTAGACCTTATGATTATTTACTTTGACAATTATAATACAAACTATAAATGCTATACGATTTGTTAAACCAGAAATCACTTTATTAATATGAAAAAGATTGTTAATTACAACATTACACTCTTGCTATTGAGCATAATCCTAACAATCTCCCACTTGGTATTTTTCCCAACAATTTTAACACCGAGTTTCTCTGTATGGTGATTCAAGGTATTAGGCATCCTAACTAGGTATCCTGATCCTTACGAGATAAGTACCTGGTAGGCGACTTAAGGCCATTTTAGTACCATGCTTTCCTAGAGGAGGGTATTCCTCGTCCAAGGCTTCGGAAGTGTCTTATAGGTTATCCTGGTCTTGAAGATGCGGCGAGCAACCAAGGCCGCGAGTCCGGACCCTTAGTCTGGTAGGCAACTATGCCATTTAAGCATTTATGCACCAGATCCTTCCTGGATTAGGGTATACCCCGACTAAGGCAGCAGGAATGCCATATGGCCTTCCCTGGTCTTGAGATGAATTTAATCATGTCGATATTTTCAAGGCGAACATAGGAGAATGATTTAGGAGAAAGGCAAACTTCTTTATTGAATTTTCAATCAATACAAAGCAAAGAATTGGGGTACACATTTGGAGATATACCAACTGAAATAAAGTACTAGTTCAATACTTAAGGGTAGAACCTTTTAAGATGATCGGAATTCCAGGTGTGGTCTACTGAATAACCATCCATATCCTCCATCTTGTAGGCTTCTCCTCGGACTACCATTTTTATCAAGTAAGGACCTTCCCAATTGGGAGCTAGTACCCCATCTGATTTCTTTTAGGTATTCTGGGTTACTTTCCTGAGAATCAAGTCTCCTTCCTTAAAGTTTCAGGTCTTCACTCTCTTATTAAAATAACGAGATATTTTGCCTTGATACGCCACAACTCATTCTGCTACCCTATCTTGCTTCTCCTCTAGGAGGTCTAGATTTGCTCTTAACTTTGATTCATTTTCCTCTGGTTCAAAGTGTTGGATCCTGAAAGATGTTAACTTATGCTTGATGGGTAAGTCTACTTCCATTCTAAAAGCCACCGAGTAGAGGGTTTCTCCAGTTGTAGTCCTTCTAGTAGTCGCTATGCCCATAGTACGTTTGGGAGTTCTTCGGCCCATCCTCTCTTCTTCTATTGGAGTTTCTTCTTCAAAATTTTCTTCATGGTCATGTTATTAGCTTCCACTAATCCATTGGTCTAGGGATAGGCTACGGATGCGAAATAGAGGTCTATATTCCGTTCTTCACAGAATCTCCTAAAGCTGACGTTGTCAAATTTTTTACCTAGATCAGTTATTATGATCATTGTGGTGCCAAATCGACAGATAATGTTTTCCTTGACAAAACTTGTTGTATTTGCCTCAGTTATTCGGGTTAGAGACTTTGCTTCTACCCATCTGGTAAAGTAGTCTACCGCAACTACGGCATGCTTAGCCTAGCCAGGAGCAATCGGTAGTGGCCCGATGAGGTCTAGTCCTCAGATAGCGAATGGATAAGGTGTGCTGATCGAAAAAAGCCTTTCAGTAGGTAGATGGTAGAGATTTGCTGTCTTTTGGCAAACTTCATAGGTTCGCGCATACTGCTTTGCATCCTTATGTAGAGTCGGCCAGTAGTAACCCATTCTGAGTACTTGGTTGGCCAGGGTCTCACCTGACACATGTTTTCCGCAATCCTTAGAGTGTACCTCGATGAAGGCCCACTATGCGTCATCCGGATGTAAGCATCTTAGTAGCGGAAGGGATTTTCCTTTGCGGTCTAGATATCCGTCTACTAAGCAGTACCGGGTAGAGGTCCTTATAAGTTTACGTGTTTGGTCTGGATCCATTGGGAGGGCTTGTTCTGGAGGTAGCCTGCTATAGGGTCCATCCAGCATGGAAGCCGATTTACCGGGTTTACCTCTATCCCGCTAACTATGTTGGGACAAGGTATCAATTGAAAAGTTACTCCTTTTGGTAATGCCTATCCTTTATTTGCAGCAAGTTTGGTGATTATTCTCTCTAGGAACCCGTTCCATTTTTACATCTTTGAATCTTGTCATCGCCTCCTGGACCAGTTTGAGGTACGCTATCATGTTGTCACATTTTGTATGGTACAACCCGGATACTTGGTTGACAACCAGTTACGAATCACTTCTAACTAGGAGGAAGTCCGCCCCAACTTTCTAGCCACCTTTATGATTGCTAGCAATGCCTCATACTCCGCCTCATTATTGGTGGCTTTAAACTCGAACCTAAAACAATGGCTACATTCGATCCCTTCTAGATCGGTTAAGATTATTCCGATTTCGCACCTTGACTGACTCGAAGCTCCATCTGTTTACAAGATCCAGGGCTCATGATTAGTGGGCCATTTCGAGGATTCTGTTCCTGGGTCTGGGTCCATGTCCGTACTGTTATCCGGACTAGAGGGTATGCTGAACTCTACTACGAAGTCGGCTAAGGCCCGATCCTTAATTGTTGTTCGTGCCTTATATTTTATGTCATATTGGGTGAGATCGGGGGCCCATAGGACCAATCTGCCCGATGCGTCTAGTATTTGAAGGAATTGGCTCAGTGGTTGATCTGTTACTACCACGACCATGTGAGCTTGAAAATAAGGCCGGAGCTTTCTAGCAGAAGTTACGAGTGCATAGGCGAATTTTTCCAGAAGGGTGTAATTTTTTTCGGATTAGTTAGGGCACGATTAACGTAGTAGACTGGTCTCTATACCCCATTACTACATTCCATCACTAAGGCTCCGCTAGTGGCAGTTTCTGAGACTGCTAAGTAAAGCTACAATTCTTCTTCTGATGTAGGTTTTATCGGCAGTGGCAGGCTAGCTAAATATTTTTTCAGAGATTGGATAGCTTTCTCGCTCTCTTGATCCCACTTCATCTTCATACCCTGCTTTATAATTTTGAAAAAGAGAAGGCATTTATCAGTAGACCAGGATATGAAACGGTTTAGCGCTACTATCCTACCAGTTAGCCCTGTGCTTGCTTGAGGGTGGTAGGAGACTCAAGATCCAAGATGGCTTTGATCTTCTTAGGGTTGGCCTCAATCCCCTTTCATGTACCATGAACCCTAGGAATTTCCCAGCTACTACCCCGAAAGCACATTTGGCAAGGTTTAGTCTTATCCGATTCTCTCTTATTATCTAGAAGGTTTGGCGTAAGTCTTCCGAATGTTGATCTTCTACCAGAGACTTGGTGATCATATCATCTATGTATACTTCCATGGATCTTTCAATTAGCGGCTTAAACAGCTTGTTCACCAAACGTTAGTACGTGGAACCTGTATTTTTGAGACCGAATGGCATTACATTATAACAGTATAGGCCTTGCCCCATGATGAAACTAGTTTTATCTTAGTCGGCGGGGTGCATCATGATCTAGTTGTACCCCGAGAAGACATCCATAAAGCTTAAGAGCTTGTTTCCTACAGTAGAGTTAATTAGTTGATCTATTTTAGGTAGAGAGAAACTATCCTTGGGGCAAGCTCGATTGAGGTCGGTGTAATCCACACACAAATGCCACTTCCCGTTGGATTTAACTACCATGAAAACATTTGCGATCCATTCGGGGGTAGCGGGATTCCATGATGAACCCTGCCTTTAGGAGCTTATCTACCTCTTCTTGTACCGTGATATTTTGCTCGGCGTTGAAGTACCTTCGATTCTGCTTGACTGGCTTGATGGTTGCATCCACTGCCAATCTATGGGCGGCTAAGTTGATAGAGATACCTGGCATCTCGTTATGGCTCTAAGCAAAGATGTCATTGTATTCTTTAAGAAGCTTTATCAGATCTTCCCTGACCATGCGATCTAGCATGTTTCCAATCTTTACTACTTTAACAGGATCATCCTCCCTCACAGGTATTTCCTCCAACTGTACTGCGTGGTACCCGCTAGTCCAACCCCGTTCTTCTTCTTATGATTCTTTTACCATCATATCTAGTACCTCACCTTCTTCTAGGATTTAAGGATCCTGTTCTTGTATGCCTCGAGGTAGCTCACTAGCGACATATACATACTGTTTAGATAAAGCAGTTGGGTTAGTGGATACCGCGTAACAATTGCGTGCAGCCTGCTGATCCTTGCGGACCTCTCCTACCTTGGTCCCAACTTGAAATTTCAATACGTTGTGATAAATAGATAATACCCCCTTATGCCGGAGAGGAAGGGTCTTCCCAGAATCGCGTTGTAGGCAGATGCGATGTCGACCACGATTAATTCTGTCATTATGTTATGTTGAAATTGTGCTTTTTCGATTATCACTAGCAACCTATGGGACCCAATCGGCATCAATGAATCCCTTGTAAATCCATACAGAGGCGTGGTACAGCTGTTGTAACAAGGGTTCCTCAGGTTGAGTTTATTATGAGCCTCTTTGAATAGAATGTCTACGCTGCTCCCAATGTCAACTAGGAAGCGGTGGACCTTGCAATTGGCTATTTGAGCTATAATCACCATTGAATCGTCATAGGGTTGGACTATGTTATATACGTCTTGCTCCGTGAAAATAATCTGGCTTGCACGTGGGAAGTTTTGGGACTCCTTAGTAACCTTGAGCAAGTCGCTACTGGTGGAAAGTCTAGTAATTTTCCTGGCATGATTTTTCCTATAGTTGTTAGAAGCTCCTGCTAGGGTAGGACCTCTATTGATGGTATGGATAACCTGGATATGTTGCATCAAGTCCTTCCTTTCATCTTTTCGTCTCTCTTCTGCTCCCTACATTTTTCCTTGTACCTCTTACCCCACCTTGATACTATCTCGCACTTGTTGCAAGAATTCGATCAAAAGTCCTCCTCTTACCAACCCCTCAATCTGGTTACGTAGGCTATAGCATTCCGATGTATTGTGTCCTAAATCCTCGTGGAAATCACAGTATTTGTAACGGTTCCTCCTGTCTACTGGAGCTTTCATAAGGTCCGGCTTCTCGAACAGGCCTTTGTCATAGATTGCGAGATAAATGGTTTCCCAAGAGGCGTTAAGAGAGGTGTAGTGGTTGTACCGTCTTCCTCTCTTGCTATATGGGCTACCTCCTTTGATGGAGGGGTCGTACGAGGAAGGTTTCTTCATGCTAGGTATCTATCCAACTGTTGAGAAAAATGCGACGGCCTATAGGTGGATCGATTATGAGGAAAATATTGCACTTTCTTCGTTGATGCGGGCTTTGGAGCTTCTCTTTTAAGGTGTTTGGAAAACCGGGCTTCATCGTGCTCGATCTTGATCCTGAGTTGCTCGTCTATCTCCACCTGTTCTAAATCCCTATCATAGTCCCCCTGGTAGGTTTCGGGTGGATGTTTGGCGAACGATCGAAACAGTCTTCCCGCCCATAGGTTTCTTCAAAAATTAGCTAGGGTCTCCTTCTCAGCGAAAACCCCATCTGGATAACCACCTTGTGGAATTTCTCCATATAAGATCTTAGCATTTCCTTCCGCTCCTGGATTCTATACTGTAATAGGACGGGGTCTTTGGGTCGAGGTTTGATCCCATGAAACTGTGCCTAGAAATCTGTAGTCAATTTATTGAAAGAATGCACTTTACCTGGAGGTAATTTTCTGAACCAGGTTCTTGCATAATCTGTCAGGGTTAATAGGAACATTTTGCACATGGGGATCGGGTAGCGTTTTGAATTTCCATCTGCTGCGTGAAGCTTTTAAGGTGGCTTACGGGATCCTTAGATCTGGAATATTTTTCGGATGGCATTTTTAACTTGGGGGGGAGCTCCGCTTCCCTGATCCATTTTTAGAATAGCGTGTTCATTTCTCCTAGGGGGTTCTTCCGGGTACTCCGGTGCTTACCCCTCCTCAACTCCTCAAGTTCCCTCGCCATTTTAGCCTTCTGATCTTCCAGTCACCTAGATACATCACGTTTGGATCTAACTTCTAGGCCATCATTGTCTGAAGTTTCAGATTTGACGGTCATCTCCTTGCGCTCCTCCTTTCAATAAAGGTCTCATCTAGGATTCCTCTTAGGCTTGGTACTTACGCCTGCATCGGGCTGTGGAGCTTGCTCCTTAGCTATTGATGCAACAGCTGGCTGGTTCCTCCTGGGAGGGATGTCTACTGCTGATCTCACTTGTCGGGGTCTAAAATCTGTAGGGTAGTTTGGACTTTGAAGGGGCGGCCCTAGCCTGTCAAAGACCGGTACCCAGGTACTTGGTTCAGCTTCTCCCACGGTTTTGGGTACTTCAAAGGGTATCCCCTATGCTATCATTCGGAGGCGGATACTCTCCATATAGGCCATGGCCTGCTGTTCCAGGATATCACGATTGATTTTCTAGGCAGTGGTAGCTTGAGGCACGGAACCCTCATTTGGTGAGGGAGCTGGTGTCAGGTTGTTATTCCTTGATCCTCTTCCCTGTCTCTGGACTCTTTGAGTTGAAGCGAGAGAGTGGGGTCCTGAAGGGGCGGGCTGTCCCTAAGAGGATTGGAGTCTCATCTTCCTGCTAGCCGGGTAGAGCTAAAATGGCTTCTTTGTAATGTGATAGGAAAATATCCCCACAGACGGTGTTAACGGAAAATTGCCAACGGGAGTGGAATTCCAACTAATAACTTTCAAGACCTTGGTCGAGGTAGACCGCGATCGAAGTGATATCACGTCAGTGTTGCTATGTTGATTTTTACGGTTGGACATAGTATGCAATTTTGCATTTTGCAATATGTCTTATGAAATCTGAAAATCTTCAATGAAAATTCTTTCGTCTTTTTGTGCTGCGTTTTGGCCCGGAAACACCCCGTTTCTACACAATGACTTCCCAAAATAAAATGAACCTACACAAGGCTCACAAAACATATTATATTCACAAAAACGCTCGAAAATGAAAGCAAACGACAAGAAATGGGGACCTCAAAAAGTGTATAAATCATTCTGATCAATACCCCCAAACCTATCTTTTGCTCATCCTTGAGCAAACCAATAATAGAAAGCAAATAAACAAACAACATATGAAAATAAAAATCAAAAAACTACACTAGTCCACTTCCGTAAGAAACACGATAACACTTAGCACGTGCCACAAGCCTTTCAACAACTAGGCGATCCCCAGATGGAGAAGTTTTGTCTTCTGAGGGCTTATAGGTACGGCACCCACAAATGTATACTCTACAAGTTAGCTGAGATGCAATCCAAATATACCAAATAAAGACTACAAGCATGATAGTATCTCAAATATACCAATTAATAACAATGCATCACGCAATGCAAGTATGTCAAAACTTAGAATGTTTTCAGTTTACAAAACAACTACGCTCGAATTGCCTAAGATGAAATTCACCTCGACTCTAATCCTCTATGGATTTCAGTCTGATTTTTCCACTCAAATCCTAAGCGATCACTCTCTAGCAAACATATGCGAATGAGTTTATGTATTAGAATCTAATATATCGCATATGAGTACTTCAATAAATGCACATTTGTAGTGATAGATCTCATGGAAGGAATTGAAATGTCATGAACGTGGAAAGAGCATGCATTGACTCGCATTCCCAATATAGACTTCCTAAGAGATCAAATGGGATTTTCCTCACTTGTATTAGGGCCAAGGTCATGTGTAGTGGTGTATAGGATGGAAGATATGGTAGGAGTGGATAGGATAAAGTTACTAACCATATCAAGGTGTGTATACACACTGCAATTTACACAAAATTAGCCCTATTTCACATTACAATACACGCATCTAGGCTATAAAATTTACATTGCATATTTGTACGACATCTGTACTCATTTAAGAGTAACTTTACAATTGAAGAACTAAAGGCTTAAGTGTTTTATAATTCAACACTTATTCAAATTTCTTTTTCATTTTTTTTTTTTGGTTTTCTTTTTCTTTTTGTAAGCCTTATCCTAGCACATTTATATAGATCGCCTGACAACATGCTTGGGGTTTTACATTACTCTATTAAGCTACACACCTCAACATGATCAATAACTAGGGAATGGTTATGGTGGTGTTTGGCCTTAATTTGCAATGAATAAAGGGGTATGGGAGTGTTTAGACTAATTTAATAGCGACGCACAAACTCAAGCCCAAAATCATTTCAAAAAGTCCATCTAACAAAGGAATACAAATCTCAACAAGCAGTCTACATTATTTTAGTTTTATGGCAATCAATGCAAAATGTATTTACAATGAGATCATAAGAACAAAACGAAGAGTGTTTAAAGAGTAGAAACAGTATATATACCCTCTGAAATGACGCTAATAGGCTCGAAAACTCACTAGGGTAGTCTCCACTATTTTCCTAAGCTAAATAAACATAGAAGTCTCATCCACCTCAACATCCAAAGATTGGCATTGTACAAGAAAATTTAAGCAATGCACGGAGCTAAAAGCATACAATGCATGTCTTTACCGGCACACAAAGAAAAGCAACTCAACATGGAGGATAAAGATTTCAAAAACTATCGAAATTTAAAGTCGTCCAATGTCCACTTCCTGGTGCATGTCTTTAAAAGCGCTCAAAATAATCTCCCAAAATTTGTACACCATAGATTAGACATATGAATAAACACTTTTCATTTAGAAAATATTTCAAAATTCGAATTGGAAAAGTGTGCAAATGGACGATGAAAACAGTGTACACACAATTTCGAAAAACAGAGCATCGCCCTTGACCTGTGGCCGAAGAAATGCTTATAACTTTTGATCTACAACCCAGAATTTTAGGTTCTTTATATATTCGGAATCAGCGTGAAAAATCGAAAAACACAGCATGGGCGAAAAAATTAATTTCCTCACCAATGAGTATAGTTTTAAAGAAACATTTGCCTAAAAAATATTCAAAACAGGGCAGTTTTTGTAGAGATATGAAAATTTTCTAAAACAAACACCCTAAAAATCCTAAGATCTAAGCACAACACATATCCACTCTTAGATCTAAACAAAAAATGAAAATCACAAAAAGAAAATGAGCAAAGCATCTTACCCTTGAAACGCAAGCCCTCGCGAGTGGTTATTCGAACCAACCAAGCCTACACGAAGCTCTCTTGAGTTGTGTGGTCCATCCAACCTGAAATTTTCTTTCCTAGCACAAAATAACTCAAAGAAAATAAAATGCATATGCTTAAAACAAAAATAAGAAAAATGACACAACTTACACCCCCAAACCTAGCCTAAACATTGTCGATCACACAATGAAAAGCATGGTTAAAAGTGATGTTCATTTTTAACATGACAATCTAATCCGAAAAGCAATAAAAAGAAATAAATCAAATATATTTACAAAAACTAAGCTAAAACTAGCAACTATCAACGAATAAGCCACTTCCCCAGCAGCGGCGCCAATTTTGACGACACGTCTTTGCGGTGTCGGTCAAAAGATGAACAATTAAGTTTGACCTCGCTAGCACGCGAGTCACAAAGACTAGCACAATGGCAAGTGAGGGTATCGTTCCGCAGGGAGGTGGAATTCATCGACCGTTACCGGTTCTAGCTATTATTACAACATGTCGAGTGGACTCGTGTGTTGCAGGTTCGGAAAAGTGTAAATAATAATATAAATAAAATATAAATTACATAACATAATATTTACAAGGATAGGATGGAATGGAGAGATGGCATGAAATGTGGTTACACTAGGGAAATGATTTAACCGTGACAATCCTCCTAATTAAGTACTAGACTCACTTAGTCCCTCAATGTGCAAGTATATAATAGACTCGTGTCCTCTTAATTGATCTCTAATCTCTCTCGAGTCTTAGAAATCACATCCACACATACGTATAGATTCATTAAGTACCGTGTGACACAAATAAGAGGCATGTATGCTGGCCTAGTGATCTCTCAACTTTCCGGTCAAATACATTGGTTATTTCGTTAAGCATGTAATCCGCAACCGCATGGGCCATACTATAGCCAATAATTCATCCATGAGGCTAACCAAATACGGGATGGCTAGCAAGGGAAAACATTAAGAATACGAGATACCTATCAACACGAATGTTATATGCTCGTGTCCCCTTAATTAATCTCTACCCTCTCTCGAGCGACATAGAGATTATATCCATGCATAAATGCTTGGATTCATTAAAGAATGTGGAACACACACACGAGCTCTATCTGCCAGCCTAGTGATATCTCATTTTTCTGTTCAAATGTAGAGGATATCACGCTGAGCATGTCAATGTGACATCACGCGATATATAACACACAACCTAAATATCATTCACAAGGTAGCTAACCAAGTGAAAGCATTAAGCAGTTAAATACCCTTATAACTACACTAGCACAAGAGGAATTCAATGGTCATCTCTAGATACGGATTCGGTATTATCAATCTCCCTAGGATGGCTAAAAATGGGAAACAAGTTTACCATACAAACATGCACAATAAGTTGATTGTTTTACATTAAGAACATTCAATCTAGGTTAAGGGTTCATTCTCTTAATTTGGGAATTCTCCCTAAATCAATTTATTATCCAATCCGGCCAAGGATGGATAATTGTGCCTTAAATAAGATCCATGAAGCACGAGAATAAGAACCAAGGCCAGTTTAGCACCTAAATGCATAAACTAGCATTTTCTACTCTTTGGGGATAAAATCCCTAATACTCAAATTACTCTAAACATGGTATTTTGGTCATCCACTAACATACAAAAAATCATGGGAAGTTAAATTACACTATTCCTAATTTAATTTACTTTACTCCTAATCTCATTCAAGCATACATGTCAATTTGGACCAACACACACATGGATATTGCAATTTAAGCTTAAATCATGAAATTAACAAAGAGTAGAACAAAACCCAACCAAATTTAAGCACAAACAATATATATAACACAAGTGTAGGTTTACAAAATTCCCCAAATCAGGGTTACACATCAAAGATACAAAAAATTACAAAGAAATGAGTAAATTAGAGCAAACCCTTAAAGACAATCCTCCAAAGTTGCTCCATAGCTTTCCTAGCTCAAATTGCTTCTAATTTCTTGAAATTTCACTTAAAATGGATGGATGTAGAGGTGGCAAGGTTCTGGTTCTGGTTCTGAACCGACAGTTCCAGTTCCAGTTCCCAGTTTGGGTGGAACCGAAACCGAAACCGAAATCGAAATCAAAATCGAAACCGGAACCGGCCTAGACCAGTTCCGGTTTCGACCGAACCGGCGGTTATGAACCGGCTAAAATTTTTTTATTTTTATTTTTATTTTTTACAAAATATTACATTTTATTTATAAAAAAAATAAAATATTAGAAAGAACATTGTAGAGTATTGAGCCATGGCCCACAACCCTTGTCCAAGTAATTATGTTTTCAATTCCCTTCTCCTACTTTTTTTATAAGTTAGACATTTCATTCACTTCTCTATTTTTCCAATGTGGGATGTGGGATAAAGAGTAAGAAGTCATTAACTGATATATATAAATTTTTTTGATACATCATTAACTAATTCCATGTATTAATAACCTATTGGAATCTAAAGACCTATTGGAATCATTAACTTTTTTTTGAACTATTACAATATTCCATATTGTGGTATAATTCGAATCTAACACAAAAAGAAATAATTGAAATATTTGTTAAAATTGCATAATATGACTTCTTATCCTTCATTTCAAATCCCACATTGGAAAAATAGATAAATGAATGAGATGTTTAACCTATATAAAAAGGAGGAGAAGGGAATGGAGCACATAATTGCTTGGACAAGGGTTATGGGTCATGGCTCAATACTTTACAATGTCCACTCTAACATTTTATTTTTTTATAAATAAATGTAATATTTTGTAAAGTAAAAAAAAATTATAAAAAAAAAAAAAAAACCGGTTCCATTCTGGTTCGAACCGTCTGGTTCCGAAAAAATTGGAACCGAAATCAGAACCGACCTCCCCCGATTTTGGTTACGGTTACGGTTCTTGAACCGGAACCGAAAAATCAGTTCAAGTTTCAGTTTTTCCGGTTCTGGTTTCGGTCCGGTTACGGTTCGGTTCCACAGTTGGAACCGAAACCTTGCCAGGTCTAGATGGATGAAGTGAGAAAGGGGTGGTGGAGATATATGGTGAGCTCCTATGGAGGAAGAACCTCCATGGGAGCATGGGTCTCTCTTTTATTGGGTGGAGAAGATGATTTAGATGAAGAAGATGGAAGAAATTGGTGTTTGGCGTGAAGGAGGAGAAGAGAAAGAGATATGGGAAGTTGATTTGGGATTCTAGGGATTTTAATTTAATGAAGCCCTCTTGAAAATAATTGGTAAAGTTATATATATATATATAGGTAGGTCAAAGTGGGTCCCAAAAAAGGTGAAATTTCATCTCGTAGTACGTCTCGCAGTACGTTTTAACGAAACTGTCTGACGAAACTAATTAGGACACACTGCCAAATCTCGCAGTACACCATTTTGCCTTTTGCCATACGTCTTACGAGACCAAACGCGAGAGTTGGCAGTGTGTGTTGATTTCTTCCAATCTCGCAGTATGTCTTACGACTCCAATCACGAGAGTTGGCAGTGTTGCAATGTTGCTTTTCACGATTGGACGTAGTACGTAATTTTGCCTTTCGCGATACGTCTTACGAAATCTAAAAATCTTCGATGAAAATTCTTTCTTTTTTTCGTGCTACGTTTTGGCTCGGAAACATCCCGTTTCCACACAATGACTTCCCAAAATAAAATGAACCTACACAAGGCTCACAAAACATATTATATTCACAAAAACACTCGAAAACGAAAGTAAACGACAAGAAATGGGGACCTCAAAAGGTGTGTAAATCGTTCCGATCAATAAACTCAATTAAACAAGCTGGACATAATCATCCTATTAACAAAATAAAGTCATGGTATATATCATATGAAATACAACTCAAGGACGTCGATTAGAATAAGACATCAATACAATAATAAATTCTGATCTATTCTGTAGGAGGATTAGGACACCGTTGGAGATGGCAAAATCGTATAAGTCGATAAGTAGACCAAAAAATCCCTCATCTGTCTAAAGGTGAACATTCCCTTTTATTGCCTCTCTCTTGCTAATCCAATCCCTGTAATTTAAATTAGTTGATTGATCTTGTTACCGGAATTGATAGGCGTTGATGGAGGATATTAATTTACACGAGAATTGCTCTCTTCAATTATGTCATGTTTCTGTTTATATTTGAAATAAGAATGAGTTGACTTGTCAGGTCTCATTTATGGCGCTTTAATTGAAAAGTTAACCTTTCCCTTCCACGTAACTTGAAGAAGGATTCTAACCTTGTACTCGCGTAACATCCTTCTTCTAGTTTAACATAGGAAACTAGGTACAGCGTTCTTACTTGGTAGTTATTCTTCTGACATTCTTGATGCCTGCTAGATTGGTTCCAATAGGGAACAGGGTACTAGGTGAATACAATAGCGGGTACCAAAAGGTGTCAGCGGGGTACCAAGATACAGTGGTGGGGTACATGGGCGAGGCGGTGGTAAGACGTCTGAATATAGTAACGGGGTACTTAGGTGTAGTAGTAAGGTACCCGGATAGAAATGGTGGTTGTATATCCCGATAGGATGGTGAGGTACTAGGACTTAGAGGCGGGGTACCCAGATACGATAGAGGTGGCAATGGGGTACCCCGGAGTTTGTGATAGTAAGATCTTTTACCTCTTGTAATATCCTGTTATATTTGATATAGCCTCCTTTCTAAGGTAACGGGGTACCTCTTATGGCTTCCCTCTGCCTCTCATCTTAGTGGAAAATTCTTCTTTGAACCCCTGCCATTTTTGGTTGTTAACAGTCCATATGAAGGTGGAGCTGTAACCTTTCACAGTAGGTTAGGTGTAGTCCACATGAAGATGAAGCTTTAGCCATTCAAAGTAGGTATAGTCCATGTGAAGGTAGAGGTGGCAAGGTTTCGGTTCTGTTCCGGTTCCGGTTCCGATTCCAGTTCTGAACTTTCGGTTCTTCACGGTTCCAATTTCGGTTCCTGGTTTGGGTGGAACCGGAACCGGAACCAGAACCGAAACCGAAACCAGAACCGGAACCGAAATCGGAATCGGCTTAGACCGGTTCTGTTTCCGACCGAACCGGTGATTTTGAACCGGGCCAATTTTTATTTTTTATTTTTTTTTACAAAATATTATATTTTATTTATAAAAATAAAAAAAAAATGTTAGAAAGAACATTGTAAAGTATTGAGTCATGGCCCATAACTCTTGTCCAAGTAATTATGTTTTCCATTCTTTTCTCCTCTTTTTTTTTTATAGGTTAGACATCTCATTCACTTATCTATTTTTCTAATGTGGGATGTGGGATGTGGGATAAAGAGTAAGAAGTCATTAACTGATTTTTTTTTTTTGATACATCATTAACTAATTTCATGTATTAATAACCTATAGGAATCATTAACTTTTTTTTTTTTTTTGAACTATTACAATTTCCATATTGTGGTATAATTCGAATCTAACACAAAAAGAAATAATTGAAATATTTGTTAAAAATGCATAATATGACTTCTTATCCTTCATCCCACATCCCATATTGGAAAAATAGAGAAGTGAATGAGATGTTTAACCTATATAAAAAGGAGGATAAGGTAATGGAACACATAATTGCTTGGACAAGGGTTATGGGACAAGGCTCAATACCTTACAATGTCCACTCTAATATTTTATTTTTTTATAAATAAAATGTAATATTTTGTAAAGTAAAAAAAAAAATTATAAAAAATAAAATAAAAAAAACTGGAACTGGGCGGTTTGAAACGAACCGGAACCGCCGGTTCCATTCCGGTTTCGAAAAAATTGGAATCGAAATCGGAATTGGCCTCCCCCGGTTCCGGTTTTGATCCGATTCCACAATTGGAACTTGAACCTTGCCAGGTCTACATGAAGGTAGAGCTTTAACCTTTCATAGTAGGTTAGGTGTAGTCCATATGAAAATGGAGATTTAACCTTTCACAGCAGGTTTGGTATAGATTTATATCGTAACAAGTCATAGAAGTTATCAAGGGAATCATGTTTCATTTCTAACATATCACTGGATACAATAATTGAAAATTAATATGAGATCTTTCAATATTGGCACTATCTTGGTCATTTGACATTTTGGAATTTAAATAAACATTCCTAAACACATGCTTTGGCTGGAATAGATTTTTGGAATTGAAATAAAATGAAACATGCTTGATTTATCGAAAGTTCAAGGATAAAACCTTTTGAGATGATCTGTGTTCCAGGTATTCCTCACGAGTTGACTTTCTATGTCCTCGAGCCTATATGGTTCTGGCCACGAGATCTCCAAGATACGCTAATGACCTTTCCAATTCGGCCCTAGGGCTAATTCACCTCATTTTCTTGTGTTTGTTGTCACTCTATGCAACATAAGGTTTCCTATTTGGAAGGTGCAGGGCTTGAAACATTTTGTTATCCTCTGCTGGTATATGGCAATCTTCTGGGTTACCATCGATCTTTTCTTATCTAGCAAGTTAAGGTTGTTTCTAAGTAGCTTTTCATTTTTCACTTTCTAAGAAGTTGGTGACTTGGTATGTAGACACTTCAATTTCAATGGGAAGCACATCTTCTGCTCCAAATGCGAGACTAAAAGGAATCTTTCCAGTGGCTGTTCATTTTGTGGTTCGATAAGCCCACAAGACGTATGGCAGTTCTTTTGCCCACTTACCCTTCTTCTGATCTAGCTTTCTTTTGATCAACTTCTTGATAGCTTTGTTGGTGGATTCAACAAAACCATTAGATTGGGATAGGAAAAAGAAGCATAATGGATTGTGTACTTCTAATTTCACCAAACATGTTGTCACCTCGTGCTTTGAACTTCTTATTGACTTGGTTAACCATTAGCTGGGAGTCCCTCTTAACCAATAGAATGTGTACTTCTAATTTGTGAGCTATAGTTAGTCTTGCTACCAAGGCTTTATATTTTGCTTCGTTGTTTGTAGCCTTGAATTCGAACCAGAAACAGTAACTATGGTGATCAATTCCTTGTGATTCAATCAAGAGTAGGTTTACTCCACTACCTTTGAGATTAGTAGCTCCATCAACGTACATCGACCGGTAAGGTATTGTTGGTGTCCTGGTATCTTCAAGACATTTCTACTTTGTTTTAAGCTCTAAGGGCTACATGATTGGTTCATCAAGGTCCTCTAATAACTTAACCAGAAAATCTGCTGAGGCTTGTCCCTTCACGGCGAGTCTAGTTTTGTATTGAATGTCAAATTTGGTAAGTTCAAGGGCCCACAATGTCCCTTCACAGTGAGTCTAGTTTCTAGTGATATTAGGTTTTTGGAGGATTTGTCTCAAAGGCTGGTCAGTCACGATTGATATGGTATGGGACTGAAAGTATGGTCGTTGCTTTCTAGAAACCACAATTAAAGCAAAGATAACTTATGTAAACATGTATACCGGTTTATGGTCCACTTAAGGACTTGCTGACATAATATACTAGTCTTTGGACTTTGTCTTCACATTCCTTCACGATTGCTCCACTAATAGCATTTGAGGATACTCTGAGGTATAGGAAGAGGACCTCTCATGGTTAGGGTTTCACCACTAGGGGTGGAGAGGAAAGGTATTCCTTCAGCTAGATATAAGTTTTGTTGCTTTCCTTATCCCAATGCATATGCATTTTCCTCTTTTGATTGTGTTAACCGCCAAAAATGAAAGGGGTCCAAAGAAGAATTTTTCATTCAGATTAGAAGTAGAAGGAAGCCATAGAAAGTATCCCACTGCCCTGAAAAGAAGACTGGACCAATATACCAGGGTACTAACCTGTTAGGATCCACATCGGGACTATCTAGATTTCCTCGGGTACGATAATACAGAGCTCAAAGTCCAAAGGACCCCACTACTACAAGGTCGAAAGGACCCTACTACTACGTCATCCTAGTACCCTGCTACTATGTTATCCTGGTACCCAATTACTATAAGGTCTAAAAGACCATGCTACTACGTCATCTTGGTACCCCACTACTACATTATCCTAGTACTCCGCTGACTTAATAATCAAATATCCTATAATCCAGATACCCCGATACTCAAAATACGCTAATACCTTGCTCCTAAAAAAATGACGAGATATCAAGGTACCCCGATCCCTCTTAGAGCCAGCCTACCAAGCAGTAAGAGCGTTAGAAGAAAAGATTACCAAGGTAAGAACGTTACGCTAAGGATCTAATATCAAGCAACATGAAGAACATTATGCAATCCTAAGGCTAGAATTCTCCTCCAACAACGTGGAAGGAAATGGTTGACCCCTTCGCCAATTAAAGCGCCATAAATAAGATCCAACAAATCAATTGATTTGTATTTCAAATATAAATGGAAACATAATGTAATCAAAGAGAGCAACTCCCACGTAAATTGACATCCTCCATCAACGCCTATCAATTTCAATAAACACGGCCAATCAATTGGTCTAAATTATGTGGATTTGATTGGTATGATGGAGGCAATAAAAGAGGACATCTGCATTTAGACAAGTTATCCCCGAATTAAGAAAGGAGAGATCCACATAGCTTTACCACATATTGACTCGTACGATTACGCTAACTCTAACTGTGTCAGATTTTTCCTACCGGAACAGATCGAAAATCTCCATTGTATTTGTATCAAGTTTCTTATCAATTAAAATAATTGTATTCCTCTTGTTTATGATATAATATACTGATTCTCTTTTCACCGTCAATCACCATTATATCTAGCTAATTTTATTAAGATCACACAGGTACCGAACTACGTGGTACCCCTCCGATCGAGGTCTATCCCGATCATGGTTTTAAAAGTGGTTAATTTGAATTCCACCTCGTTGGCAATTTTCTGTTATCAGATTGCTTAAAAGAAAGGTCGGCACTTGTCAGCAGATTTTGAGATGAAACGACTCAAGGCAGCCACCTTTCCAGTCAAACTCTGCACTTCTTGCAAGTTGTTATGTGGTGCGAGGTCAAGTACTGCTTGCACTTTGTTTGGATTTGCTTCAATTCCTCACTCATTGACCATAAACCCAGAAAATTTTCCTACGGGCACTCCAAAAGCACAGTTTTCAAGATTAAGTTTCATTTGGTTTTTTCTAAGTACTTGGAAGGTCTCCTGAATGTGGTCAACGTGGTCTTCCAAGTGGATAAACTTTGCAATCATGTCCTCGTCATAGACCTACATGGTTTTCCCAATCTGCTTTATAAATATAGAGTTCACAAATCTCTGATAGGTGACCCCTACATTCTTCAAACAGAAAGGCATCACCTTATAATAGTATAAGCCTTATGGAGTGATGTAAGTTGTCTTTTCTTGTTCAGAGGGAAAGATCTAGATCTGATTATACCTTGAGAAAGCATCCATGAAACTTAGAAGCTTATTCCCAAAAATGAAGTCCACTAGTTAGTCAATTTTTAGTAGTGGAAAGCTATCCTTCCGACATGCTCAGTTAAGATCTGTAAAATCAACACACATTCTCCATTTACCAGTAGCTTTCTTTACCATTACTACGCTTGCAATCCATTTTAGATAATTAACTTCTCTGATGAAGCTTGCTACTAGAAGCTTGTCAACCTCTATATGAATGGATGCGTTCCTTTCTAGACGCATTTTTTACTTAATTGGTCTGTAGAAAGGGTTAACCTGAATTTTATGGCTGATGAGCTAGAAAGGGGATCATTGGCATGTCTATATGGGTCCATGCAAAGATGTCATTGAATTCAATCAGCAAGCCTTCAAGGTGTTGTCTCTAATCTTCGAGTAACTTTGACCTTATGCGAGCCACCTTGGTGCTGTCTTTTGGATCTAGCTGTATGGTTTTCAACTCTCAAGCTAGTTATCCCCTTTCTTGTTGTAGGAGGAATTTTCTTTTTTCTTCTAGCTCGGTTGACTCCCCGTCTATCTGCATTGGTTTAGATGTAGCCTCTTCTTCATCTATGACCTATAGCTAAGAAGGACATTTTGGAGTAATCTATGTGCACATTTGTCGAAGGGCAGTTGGGTTGGAAGAAGTTGCATAACACTTGTGAGCTGCTAGCTGGTCACATTTGATCAAGCCAACCATATCTCCCATTAGAAACTTGAGTAGATAGTGATAGATAGACAAAACTCCTTTAATTTGGAGAGAAACGGTATCCCCAAAATCACTTTGTAAGCATTGGGTGAGTCCACTACTAGGAGTTCTAGCATGATGCTAACTTGGTTAGGTTATTATCTTATGGTTACTAGAAGCGTGATCTTTCCTATTGGTATCACTGAATCACTTATAAACCATAAAGAGGTGAAGGGTTGTTTGGGGAGTTGATGTTACTAACCCCGAAATGATCATATGCATTCCTGAAAAGGATGTCAATCAAGCTTCCTATGTCAATCATCACCCGAGCCACGATATAGTTGGCTATTTACAAGGTGACAACCATTGGGTCTTTATGAGGAGGTATCACATCTCACCCATCTTTTAAAGTAAAGGTGATGGGGGTGGAATCCACTCCGCTGTTGAAAGAGCCATTTTGAAACACCTTGTGGATGGGGTGTATATAGCTAAGGATTCTGGCATACTTGTTTCTGGCATTGTTCGAATCTCCAGCAAGAACCGGGCCTCCATTGATCGTGTGGACCATTTGGGTTGTAAATGGTAATGCCAATGGAGCTTCCTCCTTAATTTGAACTGGGCAGAGTCCTTAAAGGTATAAGGCTATACATATTCCGATTGGGCAAGCTTAGCTGGCAGCAAAAGGTCTACCATAGGATACTTCACCATTGTAGGTGGAAACCTTGTGACTTGGAGGAGTAAAAAACAACTAGTAAAAGCAAGGTTAAGTGTTAAAGCTAGACTTGACAACCAAGGAATCGAATCAAAAAAATCGGAACCAAAACCAAAATCAGAGAAGTCTGATTCTGGTTTCGATTCCAATTTTCGCGAAACCGACCTGTTTGAACCGGATTGGAACTGGCGGTTCAAACATTTTTTTTTATAAAACCTAAATTCCTAAATTCAAATCCCTAATTTCTTTCTGATATCTCTCTCTCTCTCTCTCTCTCTCTCTCTCTCTCTCTCTCTCTCTCTCTTCGATTCTTCTTCATCTTCATTTTCGTCCTACGATCTCTTCTTCTTCTTCATCTTCATCTTCATCTTTTTCTTCTTCTTATTTGATATCTTTTTCTTCTTCTAATCTACTTCTTCGATTCATAAAAGTTGATTTGGGGGTGGTTTGGGGTTGATTTGGGGGTGATTTAGGGTTGATTTCAAATTTTTGAGAGAGAGAGAGAGAGAGAGAGAGAGAGAGAGAGAAATGGTTGATTTCTGATTTATGATCTCAGAAGTGAGCTTGGAATCTTGGATTGATGACTGAATACTCGTCTGAGATTCTAATATGGGTTTGTTTTTATTTTATTTTAAAAAAAAAGTTCAAAATCGTTGGTTCCGTCGGAACCGAAACCGGAACAAGAACAGGAACAGGAATAGGAATAGAAACAAAAACTGCAACTAAACTGACAGTTCTGGAATCGAAACCGAAACTGCCTAAGACCAATTATGGTTTCGATTTCGATTTCGATTCCGCGGTTAGGTGGAACCGAAACCAGAACCATGTCAGCTCTAGTTGAAGCTGAGTACCGAGGTATGGCATTTGGGGTATGTGAGTTGCTTTGATTGAGAAATTTATTAGATGACTTAGGATTTAAACCGAAAGCGGAAATGAATTTATATTGTGATAATACGTCAGCTATAGATATTGCTCATAACCTTGTTCAGCATGATCAAACTAAGTATGTGGAGATCAACAGACATTTTATCAATGAAAAACTTGAAGTTGGAATCATTATTTTTCCATTTGTGAAGTCTAAGAACCAACTAGTAGATGTCTTAACTATAGTTGTAGCTAGCAAGGTGTTTGTCGACTATCTTGTCAAGTTGGGCATGTGCAACATCCGCACACCAACTTCCATACACCGAATTGAGGGGGAGTGTTGAAATAAGTCAATCATTTTGTAATAATGGTGAGTCTTTTACGGGTAGTACTGAGGTAGCAATTATAAATTAATTTTGTCCTGTAAAGTGGGATATCCTGCAATCATGGTAAATCCTTATATATATCTTGTGATATCAATAAAAATCATCAGAAATATTTCTTCAAACAATTTGACACATCCAAATCCATGAGTTTTTAAAATTGATGGCTAGCAATATTTCTAGGGTGGCTCTATTGCCACCCAAAAAAGTTATTGTTACTCCCATATTTTAATGAATTTTTTATTACTAAAATACCCTTATATACAATTTTAAATTTACTCTACGTCTATTAGTTGAATACTTATAAAATCAAAACAAACATAAAAAAGAATTAAATGAAAATGAGGAAAACATACTGAGAGAGGGCAATGAACATTTTTAAAAGAAGTAAAAAGTACAGCTAGCCCAGGTGAAAACCCATTTAGAATAATATCAGAAACCGGGTACAATAACCATAATAGTAATAAAATATGAGATGTCACAACTAGTGAGAAAAATGAGTTTAATGAGAAAGAATATGTTTGAATTTATATCTCCTCACTCAAAGATTGGATTGATTATATTAGATACATGTTCCGAGTACGTGAGATTATCCAAGTCAGGTGTATGAAATTCTTTTTGTTCCAAGACTTGCTAATCAGACAACACACGCCTTAGCAAATATGTATTGAGCAATGGGTTCCAAAAGATTTACAGGTTTCAGTTCACTTCTTTTATTATTATTATTTTTTACGAAACTAGATTTCTAGTTCTCCTTCCTTTCTTTTTATTTATTTATTATTTTTTTGAACTAGATTTCCAGTCCCCTTTGTAATCCTTTTATTGTGCAATGATTTATTTTTATTTTTTTTAAAACCAAAAATACTTAAGGATGTTTTTGGTATTTTGAAGGGTATAAGAAGTAAAAGAAATAATTTTAGTTTTTTGATATGGGTGTAAAAAGTAAAATGGGTGTAGTAAGAATTTTGATGGGTAACAACAGAGCCACCCATATTTCTACTTATAAATAATTACTTATTCGAGTTGCCACCGCTTATGATATATAAATAAGTAAATAATTAAATAATCCTTTTTTTAGTAATTACAAATAATTCGGGATTTGGAAAGAGCGATGCTATTTAAACTCATAATTGTAATGATGTAGGTGTTAAGGGCATACCACTAAATCATCTTCATCTCATCAATAATAATACAAGATAAGTTTATCCGGTGTAAATTCACTTATTTATAACATAAATTATAAATGTAAATGTTTGATAAGTAGGTACAATCTGAGCAAGAAAACTTGGTAAACTTAAACCACAAAAACTTTTGATCAAAGTGAAATTAATTCATACATTAGAAAGTATTAATTAAAATTTTCAATAAACAAACATGATTGATGATGGTTCTTATTGCACATCACAAGATGTCAAGCGTACACTATGGCCATCATGGTGGTCCTGGTTAAGGATCCCTGAGTACATCTCTTGTGGGGGCAGGTACATGTACGCCACAAACGCTCACTTGGGCTTGATTGATTGATTGTTGACCTAAAACATCAAACAATGAAGTCATAAACTATTAAACTTAATTTTATTATAACAAATACATATTCGAGAAAGGGTATTATGTAGCAAAAAAGATAAGGTCGGTTGGTCCCTCACCCCTACACCATGAGGTTGTGTATTCAAGTCTGTCTTTCTCTTTCAAATCCTAAATTATATATTATAATATATATATATATATTAAAGGTATTTTGTACTCTCTGGTCCCAACGAAATTCAAATACTAGTTTTTATTCTATATATAAATAGACATGTTTATTGTATTTCCAAATTATTAGTATTATCTAGGAAATATGCGTAAAACCCAGGGCATGTTTACTGATCAGGGTCTAATTAGGGAAAAGTCTTTACTGTAGACTTTTTAGTGTAGTGTTTCTTAAAAACCATTAAGAATCAAGTTTAAACGACCTTACGCATAAATTAAGAAACTCGATTAGTAAATGGGTCCTTAAAGTTAAACATCTAAAGTTGTTTTCATGGTTTTGGAAAATAATAATAATTAAATTGATAGAAATCGAGAATGAAATTATATTACTCAGAATAATTAATATATATAATATGAGATCTAATTATAATCTATATAAGAGAATAATTAATATATATAATATGAGATCTAATTATAATCTATATAAGAGAATAAATCAGGAACTAAATCTACTATAAAGGAAATACAGCATATAAAAACCAGAACATATAGGAAATAGACCATATCAAATTATATTATATTTGATATGGTAACATAGATCTTAATAACCGATGAATTGAAATTCACTGGATTTTAAAAAGTAAAAGTGAAAAAACAAATACAACAGAAATTAATCTAAATAATTTCAAAAAGGGGAAATTTCACATAAGTATTGACTTTTTCATAAAATGTCACATATTTAAACGTCTTTATTATATTAGGAACTTAACTCCCTCACTTTCTCAAAATACATCACTTTAGTCCATTTGACTAGTTTAGTATCGGTCGACATTAATAGAATATGAAAAGTACATTTTTACCCTTGTACAATAAAATTTAACTAAAAGCATAATTTAACTTAAACTTTTTTCATAAAAAATTATAAACTAAATTAATAAATCATCTGAATAATTTTCTTTTTCTTCCGTATGTCAAAGGAGCACTAAAATGAAAAAAAAAATATATATATATATATATATATATTATTATATATGATACAGCTCAAACACAAACCAACCAAATCATTCAAACTAAACCCATGTCAGTCACTTTCTTCCCAGTAAATCAAGGATTTTCCATTGATGAATTCCAATATGTAAAACTCGAAGATCCATATTTACAAACCCAGAAAACCCGAAAAAAAAAATAATAATAAAAAAATAAAAATAAATAAAAAAAGATGGAGCGCGGATTAAAGAGAGGCGAAGGAATCTAGGGTATCTGGGGCTTTGAGTCCAACCGTTCAGATGTGAGATGATTTTGCTTCTTTTTTTTTTTTTTTGTTTTTTGTTTTTTTAAATTATTAGTTAACAGTCAACAAAGTTAAATGAAGGCTATAATGCAATAATGCATTAAGACCGAAATGCCCTTGAATTTGTTATTTTTGACTTACAGTTAGAATAATGGAAGGACTAAAATAATGTATTTTGGAAAAATGAGTAACCAAAGTTATTAATATGGCAAACACATTTAAATATGTGACAATTAAAAAATCAGGACTTATTTGAAATTTGCCCTTTCAAAATTAATAATAATAATACATTAATGCTGACAACTCAAAATTTTAACTCAAATTTCAATCCAAATGATGTGGCAAGTGGTTTTTGTAAAGGATGTAGTTTAGTTATACTTATTCCCTTGTAAATAATGCAGTTTAGTTATACTTAATTTCCTTGTATTTATCTAATAGCTGTCCTATAACTTAGTCCTTAGTTTTGATATTCTATTCAACTTAGGATTCATGAGTTTTCATTGTGCACTATCACGAGACTACACAGGTCTCTACATGTATATATTTGGTTCGGTTCTCTTCAATAAATATACAGAAAATTATTCTAAACATTTACAGTTTTTTCATTAACCACATCATCTCATGTTGGTTATGATGATGACAATTCACTTACCACATCATTTGAGTTGAAATTTAGGTTATATAGCATTACTCATAATAATAATCTCAATCACTGATTCATTTACATGTCAACAAATCTTTTGAGATGGAACAAATATAAATGACTAGAACTATTTTCAAATCTTAAAAATATAATATAACTTATACTCTAGTATTGTTTGAAAATGATTTTACAAAATCTAATAGTGAACCAAAATCATCAAATTAAATAGTTGGATGTAGCCTGTAGAGTGACTTACGATCATTCAAACTAGGTTTGACTGTCCCAGGTTACAAGGTTAGCACTTAGCACTTAGCAGAACCATAACAACCATCGTAAATATCATCCAAACGATTGAACTTTTTTTGAAAGTCAATTCTTATAAATTTCATGCATAGAGCATATATATATATAAAGCATGAATATATAATATTATAAAATACTTATGGTTGTAATCCATTCATTTAAATCATACAAATCTAATGCAATTTAAATGAATGGATTATAGTAAAATCACATCATTTGACGATCAGATTTAGACATCAAATTTGGACAAAGTAGAATTATTATAACTTATAATATTATGCAACAAAAAAAAACCTAATACAAATATAAATAAAATCCAATACAAATAAAATCCATTAGATTTAGGTTTTAAGCTTTATAATTAATGAAGAAGTATTTATAATTATAGTTTAAATTGGAAAAGTGGGGAAAATACTAATTATTAAGAAAAATGTTTTGGGGTCCCCAATATTTGGAGATGATTTTTGGGGGAAATGGGGATGAAGATTTTGGGATTTTGGGGGGAAAGCTTGTCCCTAGCTCTTACCACCATACCACATCCAATTTATTTGACAACAAGATTATTAATGTTTATGAGCTTGTACATTTTGATAAGAAAATTCAATAAAAGTTCCCAAAGTTATCTTCTTCCTCTCGAATTCTCTCTTTTTTCATTGTTCCTCAATCTGCAAATACTTGGCTTTCAGAATCTTATTGGATCAAATATAATTTAATAATGTTTTTTAGCCTCTAAAACAAAAATGAACCCAATTCATTACCGGCCCTCTTCAATTGCGTTTTTCAAATTATCATGAATATTGAACCAAGAACTTTTTTTTTTTTTTTTGAACAATAGTAGATTCAATAAAAGGCACAAGGCCAAGAGAACAACAGAGAACCACAACAAACCGAAGAAATAGAGCAGACCCTAAACAAGGAGGCAGAGCAATACAGAAAGATCAACAGACCACCAAACAAAAACAAAAAGACAGGAAAACAAAGCCAAAACAAAGAGGCTCAACACGCACAAGAGGAATACTAGGGATAGAATTCATTCAATGAATATAATACATCATATTCATGACTATCTTTTAAAGATTAATAAATAAATGCACTTCATAAGTATTTCTTTATTCATTATAGTACAAGTTCAGGTCTCTGAACAATTTTTCGCTAGTAGACATATAATATGGTTATATTATAGCACACTACATCATCACACTTTTGATATGTATGTTATTATGATTGAAGTTATGTTATTTACATGCATAAGTGTGATTATGGATATTAGGGTGTTATAATTATGCCTATATTGTGTGCCTATTAGAGAAAAATAAAAATCGCTGAAATCACTGGTTACATGACTCTAAATATGCTCATCACAATCCCAAGCAAAGAAACTATAATCTCATGAGCAAGATTGGGGGAGCCAGATTCATGATCACTCTTATTTCATTCGCACAGACATATATACTCGTTTTCAAGTGCATGATCTCGAATTTTCTTAAAATTTAGAATGTGATACTGCGGACATTAACTAGATCATTAAAAATAATTATGATTAATTTAACCAACCCCTCAAAGGATTGTTTCTTGGACCTTTAGCAGGACGTGGAATACTAGGGTTAAACAACATACGGCGGTGGAGTTGAAATTAACAACAAAACTCACTGTCACTGATCTGTATAATCGAGCTACGCTTTGTAATTAAGACTTGATAAAATAAAATAATAAAATAATTAAGAAGCTTAAAACACAAATTAAACGTCTTACCAAGAGCACGAGGAGGACATAGCACTGCATCTAAAAGCTCCCTTGCAGCCACCACTTCCCAGCTTAGCAGAACCATAACAACCACCACAAATATCATCCAACCGATTGAACTTTGTTTAAAACCCATTCTGTTTATTATAAATTTCATGCATAGATCGATCATATATATAGATAACAACATATGCATATGTGTGTACGTATATGTATATAAAAGTCAAAAAAACGTGGTTAATTTCCTTGCATGTTCCTTATAGATTCGAAAATCCTTCCTACCTACTGCAATTTTCAGTCAAAGTCTTCCGACGGCTAAGGATTGATCCATATATATATATATATATATACACGGCAGGCTATAGAACACTGGTGTACCCATACACCTTGTAGGAAATATTGTGATCGTAATTTGAAAAAGTATGATCCAACCTTCGATCGCAATATTTTTTACACAGTGTATGGGTACACCAATGTTCTATAGATTGTCCCTATATATATTGGTTCTCTACTAAGAGATTCCTTATTTTAATTTCAGTAAGTACTTTAATAAAATCACTTCGATTTTAATTAATTTTGAACTGAAAATTTTTATGGATGATAAGTTAAATGAAATCTACCTATTAACAAAATTTGAGAATTTTTTTAGTACAATAGCTATTTTTCTTGATTTTTCCTATATTTCATTCATTTTTTTAATGCCTTCATATTCAATAAAATCAGGATAAATGAAAATCCAAACTTATTCGCAATTTAAATAAGTAGCCTAAAACCAATCAATCTAACCCGCTACCTGTTATTAATATTATTTTTAGTAATTAACAATATGATTTGTTTAAAGAAGAAAAATAAAATCGGTAAAACTAAGAAATTTCTTTAGGACCGATCAAATGTAAATAAGCATATTATAAGTTGTAAATGGTATCAAATAGCACTTTTTTTTATGGAATTTTGAGAGTATCACCATTTTAATAAGTTAAGTTTAAATGGCACCAAAAAACTAAAATATCATCATCTCCTTCTTTTATTACGTTTGTGCCATTATCAGGTTTTTTTTTTTTTTTTTTTCCAAATCCTGCATCTCCATTAATGGAGATAAAAGACCTCCGTTGGAGGTCGAAATTGACCTCCAATGGAGGTTTCAATGAAGAAGTTGACAAAAAAAAAATTGAAAAATTTTCATTTCTGCCCATAAAGTCTTGGAAATTACAAAATGTCTCAGAAACTAGAAAATAAGTCCCCGAAATACAAAATAAGTCTTGAAAACACCCTAATAAGTCTCGAAAACATAAAAAAGTGCAAGACTTATTTTTTTGAGTATGTTTTTAGGGTATTTTTGTCAAATCCACACTTTAGGTGCTATATAAACTAAAGTTATTAAAATGGTGATACTTTTAAAAATACACCTTGAAAAAGTGTCATTTCAATTTTAAACCCCTTATTATAATGCAATCAAAATTCATATATCAAATTAAAAATAAAAATATATAAAATATACCCCTAACATATATGTTACGGTTGATGGATTTTGAAAAATATAGAGACCATGGGCATAAAAAACGGAAAGATAGTTAAAATAAATAAATAAATAAAAATAAATAAATAAATAAATAAATGTCACGAAAACATATGGACCAAAATTATAATTACCCTTTTACTTATAATAAAAAAATCAGATTTTCATTAATATATTAAAAATAAACATTATTTTATTATTTTATTAAAGTCAAGGGTACAACAAATGTTATTGTCCGTTTTATGTGAGAGTTAACCGTTAAAAATATGATCAAATAGACTAAATTGATGGATTTTGAAAAATATAGGGACCACATATTTAAAAAATGAAAAATAGTTAAAATATACAGATAATTCAAAAAATATATATAGGGACCAAACTAATAATTCTCTGAAATAATAATAAATAAATAAATCATATTTTTTGAACCTTTAAAATTAGAATATTTAAATGAGCGATAATTAGAGAGTACCAGTTTTATTAATACTTCAGCTAAATCGGAAGGTCTCAAAGTCTATCTCCAATTTTGCAATCAAAAGATCTATAAAAATCAAAGATTTAAAATTTTTAAAAAATAATATGAAAGAGTCATTAACCATTTAAAATACTATAATATGAACATAAAAAATGTCACTAACCATTTAAAATATTCTCGTTGTAACAAAAGCAATAGTGTTTTCATCAATTTACCACCGCTTAATGTGGCTATGTGGTAAAACCTCTCATTCAATCTATTAATATCCTAGGTCCGAGTCGCTGCCACCGTAAATGATATAAAAAAAAAAAAAATCATTTGATTTTTCTATACACACGTACGTTTATTCAATCACTCATAATTCTATTAAATTTCCAACTAGAGCCTCAATTGGTTTGGAGTTTGCTTTGAAAAATTAGAAGAAAAAAAAAAATAGACAATGAATTGATTAAATGACAATGATATAGTAGGACTTTTGAATCTAAAAGCTAGAAGGATTTGAAAAAATTAGACAATGAATTGATTAAACGACAATGATATAGTAGGACTTTTCAATCTAAACGAACATGCATAGGGAATTGGCTTGAAGCTTTTATATTATATTATATTATATTATATTATATTCAATCACTCATAATTCTATTAAATTTCCAACTAGAGGCCCTCAATTGGTTTGGAGTTTGCTTTGAAAAATTAGAAGAAAAAAAAAAATAGACAATGAATTGATTAAATGACAATGATATAGTAGGACTTTTGAATCTAAAAGCTAGAAGGATTTGAAAAAATTAGACAATGAATTGATTAAACGACAATGATATAGTAGGACTTTTCAATCTAAACGAACATGCATAGGGAATTGGCTTGAAGCTTTTATATTATATTATATTATATTATATTATATTATATTATTATTATTATTATTATATTTGTATAGTAACTTTCAAATAAAGGATCCTTTATTTTAATTTCGATAAGGATCTTAATGAAATCACATCGATTTTTATTTAATATGAATTTTTTTTAGATGATAAGTTCATTAAAGTCTACCTATGAATAAAATTTGAGTATTTTTCAAGTATTATAACTATTTTTTAGAATTTTTCTATATTTCTCCCATTTTTTGATTCCCCCATATTTAATAAAATCGAGATAAATAGTTTTAGTGTCGGAAAAATTCCCCCATATTGAACTTTATGTGTCGCTTTACGAAGTCCCTGTAGTTTCCTGCACCATCAACATTTAGCTCCAAGAAATCAAAAGCATCCAAACCCCCCATCCATACCTTGGCTTCATCAGTAGTAATCAGGTAGTCCCCCAGCATAGATGCTGGTGGGATTTGGGTACACAGGGTGAAGTCAATCCCAAGCTTTGAACACTCACTAGCTCTCCCAAGTACCACGCGTACCTGCATGGCCCATCTAACAATATTATACACTTGGTGGCCTGGAACGATTGCCGTACATAAGGAGGTAATTGTTTATCAGCCTTACCCCATGGGTGCATATTTACTTGAAACAAAACAAAATTTTAACAATATTAATCATAACACAACAGGTAAACAGTTATGAATAATAAATTAAGATTTAAAGATAATTCCAACGATGTTCAATGCTTTGCTTACATCCTTCATTTTCAGGTTCCTTAAACTATCCCTTATATCAACGTTCTTTATTTCTTGATTTTTCCAAAGATTTTGATGGGTTTGTTGTTGTTTTAGATGAAGTTGATTTATTTCTTGATTTTTCTGAAGATTTCGGTGACAGTCTAGAGAGATCGATAGTGATTAACAAGATAAAGAAAGTTTTTTTAAAAAAAAAAAAAAGAAGAAGAAAGTTAACCAGAAGAAGAAAGTTCTAGATTCCACTCTTTATAGAGATAATAAATTCAAAATATTTATTACTCAAATGAAAATGTGATTACAAGTAAATACATATAATTGATTAGACTTGTTTAGAGTTCAACCGGTTCGCTTATGACAAATAACGCTTATGACAAATAAATATTTAAATATGGGAAACCGTGATATTTAAATAAATTTCATTTTTTATCCTCGGTTACAAGTCTCTGTCATTATAATAACATTGTTTTATTCTCTTCTCTTTACAAGTGTCTGTCATTATCATAACATTCTTTTCTTCTCTTCTGTTTCACTGTTGTTTCTGACATCTCCATAGTCTATGGATCGAAAAAAATTCAAATCGGTTGAAAAATAATAAAAGGAATACGGTCCTCCAATGCGTTTTGACGCATCTGGAAAAATGAGTCATAGCCTTGGAGGCGGAACTCGTTGACCTCGAAAATCAAGCGTCTACGGACTTCTAGTGGAAGCAACAGAAAGCATCCAAAAACAGTATAAATGATTGCAAACACATATATTCAAATGCTCATCAGATGGCACTCAACATATTTAAAGACTACATGAAAAAGAATACAGCCGATGAAAACTGGGATGAGGTTAACCCAACTATTGTAAATGCTACCCTCGGCCAATCATGTTATTACGTGAACCATTTTAAACTATGCTTTTGTGATGGCATTTTTTTCAAAAAAAAGAATAATTTAAATTTCTAAAAAAAAAAAAAAATTAATGGTTTTGCAAGTTGTGTACAGATGGATGGTAATAATTGTTGGCGGGCATTTAGAAGAAGTAACCATCCATTGATTACAGTAGAAGCAGGAAAACTGGAAGAAAAGTTAGAAAGATTTTGAAAATAGTGTAGGAGTTTGATTTGGTTGAAAGATAGGTAAAGTTTTTTATTTTTAATAAATTTAAAATTTATTGATGGTTTTTTTTGTTATTATGGATGAAATGAAACAATTCACTTTAACTTGTGACCATCATTCTTGTAATGTTGCTAATTGTGACCCAACTAGTTGCGTGCCAAATGAAAAATGGAAATATACATATAGTTATGATTTACATTCCTCATCACATTATATGGATAAAATTGTCTAAGTTACAAGCACGAAAATGAGTTGGAATATCTAGCATTGTTTTTATTTTTATTATATTTTCATCACATTCAACGATCATTTAAACTTAGTTTTATGATATGCAACTAATTTCATACAACAATGAGTATATGATAAACATAGTCAAGGCTAAATATACTAAGAACACAAAAATAAATGATTGCTAATTGTAATTCTTGTTTTAAACAATAAATAACAAGTCCACTTTTATAAAATAGTAACACATAGTAAGTATACCATTCACATACATCTTTCTGTGATTCCAGAAATAACGATAACAAAAGTTGTGATTATAACAAAAATACAGAAAAACATTGACATTAAAATCAAGAAAAAAAAAAGAACAAACAGAAAACAGCAGTCACTAGCCCAGGGCATCCCTTGCTTGTGTCCACTCAATCTCATCCCAATGACCATGTGATTGAATAGTCTTCATGAATTCTCTAAAAAGATTGAATCCATCACGACAACCACTCTCAAAGTGGTTTTACAAGTCTCGAATGTGAAAGCCACTACTCCAAAACCTCTTCCAAGAAGTGTTAGTAGAAATACTTGTACGAATGCGGGAGTTAGTGGCCTCCAATGATTCCACAAGGGTACTCAGTTGAATGAGTAGATCCAACTCTCTATGCTTAAGTAGAGGAGACTCAGTGATGCGGTAAAAATGTTTACTTTCAATTTACATTTAAGTTCGTTCACTGGGATCGGTGATTCAAATGGTTGAAATCTAATTAGTCTAGGAAAACCCTAATCTAAGTGGGTGAAAATTAAATTGCATAATGCTTTTGGGTTGAAAAAGTGGTTTGATTTCTTGCAAATAAGTAAAGATGCAATCTTTAAGCTAAAAATGTAAACTTTAAAACTAAAAATGCAAACTTGAGAAATAAAAATGCAACCTTGGAACTAAAAACTAGGTTAGCATAACAAATACACACACAAGTAATGAAAGTATGAAGGAAAGCACTAGGGAATCAATGCAACATTCTTAGACCACTCAATGCACTCACTTAGTCTCATTAAGCACTTCAATCCAATTTTAGGGCTTGTTTTAAAATAAATCCATTAAGTTCTAGGTCCTTCCCATTACTTGCTCAAGGTCATGTAACAAGCAATGGTTAATCTCTCTATTTATCTTTAAAACTCTAAGCCAATTTGGTCTAGCATGGTCATGCATAAACAAACCTTCCCAATTACTAAGCTTGTGAGAGAATTAGGTGGAATGGTCATCCACACCTAAACTCAACACCTTCAATAGTCTAACTCTCAAATCAATGTTCCTTGTGGTCACAATAAAACACAAATAGAGAAATTAGAACAAGTAATTCAATAATTGAAACTAAAATCGAATTGAATTAGGAAAATAGACTAATTGATTACATTGAGTTGTCCAATACGATTACATCAATCCCCTAGCTAAGAAATTAGTGACACATCAATGGAAAATTAAAAGAGAAAGCAAAGGAGTAGAGAAAACCCATTTGTCTTGTGAGCTTCCTCTTGAGAATCCTTGCCTCTTGCTTGCAAAACTTCCAAGGATGGCTGAAAATGGTTGTGGAGAAGGAGATATGTGAAAAGGGAGATGAATGGATGAAGAAAGGTTGAATCTTGGGTGAATTTGGATTTTAGGTGATGATAAAATGTGAGAGGTTTTGGGTGAGGATTTTCTAGGATCTAGGGTTCAAGAATGATGATTCAAGAATGATGATCCTCCCTCTTTGACAAAGAAAATAGGATATATATAGAGTGGGTGTCAAAAATCAACTTTCCATGGTTTCTTGCAATTTGTTCATTTTCTTTATCTTTTGACTTCTTTTCTTCCAAAATGAGATTTAACATCGCTTAAATGGAATGGACCTACACGTGCTCAACAAACACATTAAACCACCTAATTCACTCGAGAACAAAGCATAAATAATAGGAAATAAGGGCCTAGGACATGTATAGAAATAGACCGATCACTCAGCAGTTGTTTTCTTAGGGGAGGGAGCCGAAGGGTATGCTGTCTATGAAGAAGACGAAATCGATAGGTTTGTTGTTGCTTTAGATTAAGTTGATTTATTTCTTGATTTTTCTGAAAGAAGAAAGTTATGGATCTCACTCCTTTATAGAGATAATAAATTCAAAATATTTATTACTCAAATGAAAATGTGATTACAACCGGTTAAATACACGTAATTGATTAGACTTGTTTAGAGTTCAACCGGTGCACTTATAACAAATAATTATTTAAATATGGGAAACCGTGTTATTTCTTATTAATGAGAATGGGATGACTCTAGAAAAAATTTATAATGTTTCAATCACTAAACTCGTATCACAAGTAATCAATCACTAAACTCGTATCACAAGTAATAAGTCTTTATGTTTATCTTAATGGGAATGGGAAGGCTGTTAATGGGTGTCTAGAAAATATTTATTGCGACCTTTCAATTACTAAACTCATTTAACAATTAATAAATCTTTATGTTTACTTATTTTTGGAAGTTTAAACCCCTAATGTCTAGAAAAATGTTATAACGTTTCAATCACTAAACTCGTAACGTTTATTTTTCTAGATAATATGGAGTTTGGATAGAAAATGAATCCAATTATGACTTTAAATAGTTGCAATGGAGATGTGCATATCTGCATTTCTCATTTTTTATATTTTTTACAATTTGAACAAGCTAAATTAAACTAAAAAGGACAACAAAGAAAATGGATAATATAGATCAACATCACTAATAAACATTAGAGTTGTGAACAAGCGAATTTAAACTTAAAATGAAATATAGTATCACACCATTAAAGAACTGATTTCACAAAAGTGGGTACATAAAATGGCATTTAAATCACGTAATAACAAATGTCGGAAAAGAGGAAATATTGCAATTACGTGAACAGTCAGTCCAATGCACCTCTGGCTTTAATGGGATCAACATTATCTCATTCTCATTCTGGGAAAATCTTCTTCGCGTAGCCCCTCATGAGTTCAAAGCCAACCCTATGACCGCAATCAAATCCTAGTTGGACCGAACGAAGGTACGATTCTGAAGATCTGGACAATCTCCTATTTACTTCATCTGCAAGAACCTTGCTATCTTCCTCTAATTTGACAACCATTTCCTCCATAAGTCGGATTTTCTGGAGAATTACTCCATTACTATCTTCATTTGGTGAAGATGAAGCGGCTACTTTTGCTTTTTTGGGACAGGGATCGTGTTTGTCCATATCTCCAAAAAGTTGTTTACAACAGAATGGCAAAAAAGTTAGAATAAGAAGTGAGAACAAAATGGTATAGGGCTTTGATTTATAATAATAATTGACCAATTAAGGGTATGCATTAATATGACAATGTGACATAGTTAATCCTCTGTTCATTAATACCCTCATTGCTAGTTTTCTATGGCTGGTTTTTTAATAAAATTTTGCTTAAAAAAAAAAAAACATGGAAAGTTAATTAATGAGTTTGTATCATGAAGCATGTGTAATCATATGATCGGTGGTAAATGATGTGGCATACTGATGTCAAAAATTCTTTGGTAATTATGTTAAAACAAAAATAGAAAAAATTATTGAAAAAAATTTATCATGGGATTCAGTTACTTTTTCCAGGTTGACCTCCAAATGACGCATAACACATTGCAATGCATCGTAAGATTTCTTCTTAGTAACAATTTCGGTTTGATGATCCATATATAGTGTTTGTAAGCATAAAGTTGGTCTACGTGTTTAAAGATAAAGCATTACGAGAATAATGGTCACAAGCTAAAGTGACTTATTTCATTTCATCCATAATAACATAAACATCAATAAATTTCAGATTTAGGCCCCGTTTGATTTTTTGTCTCAAGACTGAACAATGTTGAATGTTATTGAAAATTGAATAGTGACTGAAAACTAAAAACTAAAAAATATGTTTGTTTTTTTTTTCACTGAAAACTGAATATAAGTGATAAATTGTTTGTTTTATCTGAAAATAAATACTTTTACTTTTATGCCATTCTAACTTGATTTTAACATTTAAAAAATCAAACAAAATGACTGATGGAAAAATCAAACAAGGCCTTAGTCAAAATAAAAAGATGGAAATATCCTGTGATAACTATAAGATCCCTAATTTAATATTATTTTATAAGGCAGACTTAATTTTAGTCAATCAATGTCAACTTGTTTAGAAATGTAATGTTGTTTTACATAATATTTTCTTATCATCAAAAGAAATTTTGAATGACACTAATAGAAATTGAAAATTTTACAGAAAGATTTGTGATCATACTTTTAATTTCATTGTGACTAAAAGTATATTTCCATGGAGCCATGTTTTGTAATGAGGAAAAGCATTAATGTAACCTAACAACAAACATAATCATAAGTTTATACCATTAGCAATGACATCATTTAAGGTGTGATCGAGTTCATTAACCTTTGAAGAATAGTGATATGGTCTAAAATTAATAAGCCAGCATGTTTTCTTTTATTTGTTATTCATAACAGAACAACAGACATATCCTACATAATGATCTAGTTGAATATAAAAAAAATTAACAAAGAAAAACTTGATTTGAAAATATAAATAAAGATAAAGTTGATTTAAATGAATTAATTAATTAGTGATGTTTGTTGAGATGGTTATTACCTATTTTTATTGACAGCCAATTTCAAATAAACTGATGCTAAGTTCAACAGTGGAGCAGTTATTACAATCCATGTACCTAACTTTCAACCAAATCAAACTCCTACTCGATTTTCAAAAACTTTGTATCTTTTCTCCAGTTTTTCTGCTTCTAGTGTAATCAATGGATGGTTAGTTATTCTAAATACCAGCGAAAAATTATTACCGTCCATCTGTACACAACTTTCAAAACCATTATTTTTTTTTTTTTTTAGAAATTAAAATTATCCCCTTTTTGTTATCTATGAAGCTCATAACCCCAAATCCACCATTATCTTTCCATTTGGCCATTATCACATGTCACAACCATCTGAAACTAGTGCAAACCCTAAAATACAATTAAATATAATTTACCTTTATTGTTAAATTAAAAATTTAAAAAAAAAAAAAAGTGAAAGTAGGAAGAATAAATATAGGGTTTATGAATATAAACTTCGTTAATAAATAAAGTTTACCATTAACAATCACAAAAGAGGTTACAAAACTTTAATGTGTAACAAGCATAAGAACCATTAATACAAAATATTTAAACATCATTTACCATCATACAGTCACACAAAAAAAAGTGTCATCACAAAAGCATAGTTTAAAAGCAATAAACTCTACTATGGACCAATATCTTTCAATATTACAATTTTGAATTTGAATCCATATTTTTTCAATTGTTGTGATCGCAATGTATTGTATACACTAATTATTTAATTTTATTTATTTATGGTGACCTTTGGTTAAATTCATCCGCCTGAAGTAATTAAACCAAATCAAGTAATTTGATACTTGTTTATATATTTATACACACTTATTCACATGACACCTTTTAGGGTTCAATGCACCACTTACACACATGTTCACATGGCACCTTTTGGGGTTCAATGCACCTTTTATGGGTGAATGCCAACGAATAATGCTAGATATCACAAGTACACAAAAGTGTAAAAAATTTCATCCCTCGAGTTTTGCAATTTTATAAAATTTCCCCTAATCTTTCAAATTTATATGTTTCTACCCTTATTTCATATTTAAAATTTATATTTCTTTTATAAATTAAATTATTAATAATTTTTCTTAATCATGTAGAGAATATATTTCATTAAAAATATACTATTAACATAATTTTTATATATTACAAAAATGGTAGGAGTACAATTTCCAAAAAAATTCGAAGCATCTTTGGGTTTACGTATTGTTCCTCTAATAATCTTACGTATTAACAACATTTGTTTTTTGCCGCAATATATTTATTTTATTACAATATTTTTAAGAATATATGATGTTTTTGAGCCATCCTACTCAGTAAAACAATAAACACTTGTTTATTGTTGTTAAAAAATAAGCAACATTTTTAATCCTCGATGTCCACTTAAATTTTGTATAAATTAGGGTTACAAGATTTACAACTCTCTGTGAATTGGTTATAGTCAAGGTCCTTATTGTAAATTATGATTGTCGTCAAACCCTTTTAAACTTTTATGATTTCAATATTCGATGACACTTACATTGATCCAGGATTATGTTTAGGGGGTGAAAAACATTTCATTGTTTTTAGTTGCAAGATTACTTTAGTCTATAGTAGCAAGATTACTTTAGTCTTTAGTTCATTAACTGTTATGTTTGATTGTTAAACACTTTTAAATTGTTTTGATTTCAACCTCCGGAAAAAAGAAAATGTTTTAATAGTCCAATGTGAAGATAATTTTCAGTTTGGTCCTTAGTAGAGTATATTGCTTTAAAAAAAATTAATAAATAAATTTCCTTTTTTATCCTTGACTACCACTTAAATTGTGTATAAATTAGGGTTATAAGTCTCTGTCATTATTATAACATTCTTTTCTTCTATTCTCTTTCCAAGTGTCTGTTATTATCATAACATCAGTTTTCTGACATCTCGATATCCATCCTAGGGATGGCAATGGGGCGGGTTCGGGGCGGGGCGGCCTTCCCCACACCACATCCCATTTATTTTTTGAAAACACATCCCCTCATAAAACCCCACCATAGATGGAGCGGGTTGGGGCAGGGCGGGGTATAACGGGTAGTGCTTTCCCAATCCCTACCCATTTATCTCATTTATCCCATTTATATATAAATATATATATATATATATATATATGTATATATATATATATATATTTAAATATCAAATATATAACTATTGAATATGATAGCTATATTCAATTTTTTTTTTATCAGTTAAGTGCTCCCACATAACTGATGTGCACCTTCTTTTTCTTTTGATGTCATCGTCATCACATTCAATTGGGTTTGTTTCCACCCCACGTTGTTCTTTTATATTTACACAATTTTCTCTTGATGACACCAGTATTGGGTCTTCACTTTCTAGTGCATCTGTAGACATATTTGTGCCTACTTAAAGTATTGATAAACGGATTAAATTTAATTCAAGAGTTGAGAATTATTAAAGTAATAAACTTGAAAAAAAAAAAAAAAACCTGTTGTTATTAAACTTTTAATTTTAAAAGTTATCTGAGAAAGAAACTTACTGTATGTCTTACGTTTGAGGTTTAAGTTTGAACGGTGAACTTCGAGTTGTTTGAGGATTAGAGACTTAAAGTTGAAGTTAGTGGCTAAGGTTTTTTTAATAGTATTATGTTTTCTCACTTTATGTTAAATAACGGTGAAAAGATGTAAAGTTATGGTTAAAGTATATATATATATATATATATATATATATATATATTTCTTTTTTTATTTAGATATATTTCTTTTCTTTGAAACTACATAGTTTAACTAAGTATTATTTTAAGTGGGACGCGACGGGGTGGGGAGTGTAAAACCCACCCCTGCCCCATTCCCATTGCGGGTTAGACTATCTATCTACATCCCTACCTCATCCCCACCAAATTGAAACCCATCCCCACCCCAAAAGTGCGGGTCCACACTGGGCTCCGTCCCCGCGGGGAGTTTTGCCATCCATAATCCATCCGTTCTAGTCTATGGATCCAAAAAAAATCCAAATCGAGTGAAAAAAAATAAAGGTATGAGGTCCTCTAATGCGTTTTGACATATCTGGAAAAAAGACTCATAGCCTTGGAGGAGGAAAATGTTGACCTCGAATTTCAAGTGTCTGAAGACACCCGTTGGGAGTGATTCAAGGAATCCAGATACAGAATAAGTGATTGCCAACGGAATTATTCAAATGCTCACCTGATCGGCTTCAACATATATAAAGACTATATGAAAATAATACAACCGGATGAAAACTGGGATAAGGTTAACCCAAGTGTTGTACATGCTACCCTCGGCCGCTGATGTTATTACGTGAACCTTTATAAACTCCTCTTTTGTGATGACACTTTTTTTTTGTGACTGGAATATGGTAAATGATGTTTCAATCTTTTATATTTGTAGAATATTGGGTTTTTATGCTTGTTAAACAGTGATATTTTGTAACCACTTTTGTGATTGTTTATGGTAAACTTTATTTATTGAACAAAATTAATCATCTTCTGCTTCGCTTTTTTTTTTTTTTTAATTTTTTTAAAATTTCAAAAAAAAATAGGTACATTGTATTTAATTGTTTTTAAGGGTTTGAATAGTTTTCGGATTGGTAAAAAGTTAAACTTTGAGTTATTTTTTATTTTTATTTTTTATTTTTTAAAAGACAAAGATGAAGAAAGTTCTGGATCCCACTCTTTTATAAAGATAATAAATTCAAAATATTTATTACTTAAATGAAAATATGATTACAAGTAAATACATGTAATTGATTAGATTTGTTTAGAGTTCAACCGGTTCAGTTATAACAAATATTTATTAATATGGGAAACCGTGTCATTTCTTATTAATGAGAATGGGATAACTCTAGAAAAAAGTTATAGCGTTTCAATCATTAAACTAGTATCACGAGTAATAAATCTTTATTATATGCAAATTTTCCTTTGTAGGTGTTATTTTAATTTTTTAGATACTTTATTTATTGACGAAGTTTATATTCATAAACCCTAGATTTCTTCTTCTTACTTTCCTTTTTTTTTTTTTTTAATTTTAAAAAAATGGGTAAATTATATTTAATTGTTTTTTAGGGTTTGCACTATTTTCGGATTGGTAAAAAGTTAAACTTTGAGTTATTTAATTTATTTTTTTTTTTTTTGAAAAGACAAAGATGAAGAAAGTTCTGGATCTCACTCCTTTATAGAGATAATAAATTCAAAATATTTATTACTTAAATGAAAATGTGATTACAAGTAAATACACGTAATTGATTAGACTTGTTTAGAGTTCAACCGGTTCAGTTATAACAAATAATTATTGATATGGGAAACCGTGTTATTTCTTATTAATGAGAATGAGATGACTCTATAAAAAAGTTATTGCGTTTCAATCACTAAACTCGTATCATGAGTAATAAATCTTTATTATATGCAAATTTTTGTTTGTAGGTGTTATTTTAATTTTTTAGATTGTAATTACTTGGTAATCTTTATAAAGTCTATTGAAAACATCATATTAATTGAGAAATGTACATGCATTGTGTCTACATGTATTTTTCAATGATTACTTGCATAACAAAAGGATAAAGGGATGCAGATAAATGGCAAAATGCATGATCATTATTTAGACTCCATTAAAATATTTAAGTTATGATATCCCTAAACGTTTCAATTAGCTGCCCAATACATGATCAGCATTTAATACACCATTAAAAACTTTAAGTTTTTATAACCCGATAGGCTTTACTTAATTGTCCAATGCATGATCAATATTTAAAATTAATTAACATATAGAGGTACTGATAACCCTATAGGTTGTAATGAATTGCCCAATGCATAATCAATATTTAAACTCAATTAAAATCTTTATGTTTTGATAACCCAAATTAATTGCCCATTAATAATAGTTTACTCTACCCACTGTTATATTTAAGTGATTGATGTATTTATATTTTATAATCCTACATTTTAATAATTTTGTTGTAATAATTAATTTATTAAAGTAGTCAACATATCCTAAAGAAAATATTTTGTAATCGCAAAAGTCAAATCCATTGGATACAGTGTTGACGATTTGAAAATTTTATTCAATGAATCTATCGAATCAATTGAATTACAATATGAAAATTTGTTAGTTCAAACACCATTACTTTTCAAGTATACTTTATACGGTATTATCTTTTTTAAGGTCATCTGTTATTACCTCCAAACCTCATGAAATCTCCAAAAAATCAAAAATACAAATTACTTTGGTGCGAACGAGGTTGAAATTGATTAAAACTTAAAAGGTTTCTTAAAAAGTGATCAAACATACCATATTACATTGGTGAAATATATAATAACCAGTCAACCACACCAAAACATCTTCAGACATGTCAACACAAATTCAACAACACCTTTAAGGTGTGATTACAGACAAAAACCATTAAAAGAAAAACAGATACAAAAACATATAAACATACCAAAAGCCATCCAAGTTATAAAAGAGTCATCACTTGTTCAACATTTCCTTTGCATTTTTTCCACAAACCTCATCCCAATTACCATCAGGTTTAATCTTCTTCAAATAATCATTAAGCAACTTGAAACCGTCCTCTAAACCAAGCTAGTAGGAACCTGCAATATCTGAACCCGAAAAAGATTTAGACTTGATTTTCACAATAGTTGGGCAGTGATAAATGGCGGTGGACAATTCATGTTGACGGTCCTTAAGACGTTGTATACCTCGTACCAAATGTTCCCTCTCCAAACCCATATTGTTGGAACCACCAACATCTGATATCTGATGTTGGTTACTAGCCAATGCTTCTAGACGATCCTCAAGATGTTAGATAGTGCGTCTCAACTCTCCCTAGTATAGATAATGACCTCTGCCATTTCTCGTTTATTATGTTCATAGAGAGTGACACAGAGAGAGAGAGAGAAACCGGTATGAGAGAGGTAGGTTTGGTTAAAGTGATGAACGACTTTCAAATGGGATTAGGGTTCCATTTTATTTATAAACTGATGGTAAAATTACATGATTAGCCTTAATATTGACAAATCACAACTATATTTAGGAGATAAAAAGAATAAATGTTTGAGTTTTTAAATTCAGTATTCATGAGCATCACCAAAATACTCTTCTAATGTCACTCTTCAAATATCTATTTGCTTACCTATGTGAGAATTTGATGATGTGGCTCATTTGACTTTAGCAAATATCTTATTTGAAGATTCTTATGGGTAGGGGTGGGAAAAAAACTATTAAACCGAACCTCGCCTTTTTTTTCGGTTTTTCACTGTTAACCGGTTCGGTTCGGATTGGTTTTTTTAAAAACTGGCATTTTCGGTTCGGTTTCTTATTCTAGGGTTCGAACCGATGAACTGAACTGAGAATCGGTGTATATAATCAAAATTCCCTAAAAATTTTATACTTTGACTAAAATTAATAATGTTAAAAACAAAAAAGAGTAATTCATATTTCATAAATATTGTTGCATAGTAATTTGGTTACCGATATTTTTTAATACACAAATTTTTAATGTACGTAGCCCAAGCTATCAACGAATCATTGATCTACCATTCGATTTTGTAAACAAGCCTCAAAATCATATGGTAGTGTCAAGATCTGATGGTATGAATGATGTACCATTGCTGTAGAACTCTCTGTCGTGGCAACAAATAGAATTGATGGTAGTGTCAATAACAAATTAGTTACTAATGCATACCATTTAATTCAATTCTGTTTCAACCCTGAAAACTCATTGTTTTGCATATTTAGTCATGTTTTCATCAATGGAACGGTTGTTCACCGTTAAAGTTGCATGCCAAAAACATTACAAACTAACTCAACTCGATAACTCAACCTACAACTGAAAAAACCGAACCCAACCCAACCAGTTCAATCCGTTTTTGATCGGTTCACACTTTTAAATTTTATCAGATCAGTTTCAAGATCAGATGGTACGAATGATCTACCATTACTGTAGAACTCTCTATCGTGTCAATAAATAGAATTGATGGTAGTGTCAATAACAAATTAATTACTAATGCATGCCATTTAATTCAATTTGGTGTCAACCCTGAAAACTCATTGTTTTGCATATTTAGTCATGTTTTCATCAATGGAATGGTTGTTCAACGTTAAAGTTGCATGCCAAAAACATTATAAACTAACTCAACTCGATAACTCAACCTACAACCGAAAAAACTGAACCCAACCCAACCGGTTCAATCGGTTTTTGATCGGTTTACACTTTTAAATTTTTTCGGATCGGTTTCAAGATCTGATGGTATGAATGATGTAACATTGATGTAGACTCTCTATCGTGGCAACAAATAGAATTGATGGTAGTTTCAATAACAAATTAGTTACTAATGCATGCCATTTAATTCAGTTTGGTTTCAACCCTGAAAACTCATTGTTTTGCATATTTAGTCATGTTTTCATCAATGGAAAATTTGTTCACCGTTAAAGTTGCATGCCAAAAACATTACAAACTAACTCAACTCGATAACTCAACCTACAACTGAAAGAACCGAACCAAACCCAACCGGTTCAATCGGTTTTTGATCGGTTCACACTTTTAAATTTTATCGGATCAGTTTCAAATACTAATGGTCTGAATGATCTACCATTGCTGTAAAACTCTCTATCGTGGCAACTAATAGAATTGATAGTAGTGTCAATAACAAATTAATTACTAATGCATGCCATTTAATTCAATTCTGCTTCAACCCTGAAAACTCATTGTTTTGCATATTTAGTCATATTTTCATCAATAGAACGGTTGTTCACCGTTAAAGTTGCATGCCAAAAACATTACAAACTAACTCAACTCAATAACTCAACCTATAACCCAAAAAACCCAACCCAACCCAACCCAACCCAGCCGGTTCAATCGGTTTTTGATCGGTTCACACTTTTAAATTTTATCGAATCAGTTTCAAGATCTGATGGTATGAATGATCTACCATTGCTGTAGAACTCTCTATCGTGGAAACAAATAGAATTGATGGTAGTGTCAATAACAAATTAGTTACTAATGCATGCCATTTAATTCAATTTGGTTTCAACCCTAAAAACTCATTGTTTTGCATATTTAGTCATGTTTTCATCAATGGAATGGTTGTTCACCATTAAAGTTGCATGTCAAAAACATTACAAACTAACTGAACTCGATAACTCAACTTACAACGGAAAAAACCAAACCAAACCCAACCGGTTCAATCGGTTTTTTATCGGTTCACACTTTTAAATTTTATCAGACGTTCCAGTTGGCATTATGCACTTGTAACACAACATCCCCTTTGAGGAAGGTCCAAGCCAAGGGGCAACGGGTCAGAGAATGGAGGTTTGGGTCCTTCAGGGCTTTGGTGTTGCTCATATTTTACAAGAGATGCTTACTTACATAATCCAATCATATTAGAGCTCGCCAAGAAGTACCTGATACTAAGATCATTGGAGGAACAATACCTAAACCTGAAGATGCTCCGAAATCTTTTTCAATTGCTCGTTCGAGAACAACAATCTTTGGCTTTGGAACTGATTCATTTCCTTGTATCTGAGAAAAACTTAAAGATTATTAAAAAGTAAGCTTAATCGGAATATATCACAAATTTTCTTTTACTCCCTCGAGCATATAGATTCAGCTGCATATGAGTTCGATCCGTGAATTACGATTGTCGTCAAACCCTTTTAAACTTACAAGTCTAGAAAAACCATGAATCAACCGATATATTTGAACTCAATAACTTAATTTAGTTTGATATTCAGTTGAACAATTACTTTATTCTTTATTTCATTAAATGTAATGTTCGATTGTTAAATATCATTCGTAAAAGTTTTACTAGTCTTTTTTTTTCCTAATGTCTGAAAATAATTTTAATTACATAAATCAACACTTGTTCTTAAATAAATAAATAAAAGGCAAACACAACTTAAGAACAATGACATGTTGATAAATTAAAAATCAAACTGTTCTCAACATATTATCAAAAACGCTTATTAATTATTAATTATTATTCAAAAGTTTTCAAAAAATGTTTATTACTTTTAAAAATAAGCAAACTTTTAAATCCTCGACTGCCACTAAAATTGTGTATAAATTAGGGTTAGAAGTGTCTATCTTTATCATAATATCATTTTCTTCTCTTCTTTTTCACTGTTTACAAAAATATCAATTTTTAGAAATCACGATATCCATCGGTTCTGCACAATGGATGAAAATAAATGCAAGTCGGCTAAAAATACTAAAATGAATGAGTTCGTCAATTTCTTTTTCAAAAATCTGGAAAAACGAGTGAAAACTTTGGAGGAGGAACACGTTGACCACGCTTATCAAGCGTCTGATGACGGCCGTTTGAAGCGATTCAAGGCATCCAAATATAGTATTCGTGATTTCCAACGGTGTTATTCAAATGGTCACCTTATCGGCTTCAACCTCTTCAAAGACTACATGAAGAAGATGCAGCCGGATGAAAACTGGGATAGGGTTAACCACACTGTTGTCAATGATATCCTAGGCCACTGATGCTTTTACCTGATTCATTGTAAACAGAGTCTTCTGTGTTTGTTAAATATATTGTCTAACCAGTGATGTTGATCTTTATAAAAATAATTGAAGTTTCTTATTGGTTTTGAATGTTAATTTGTGTAAAGTTACAAATTGTTTAATTTATTTGCAACAATGTTTCGTGCCATCTCCCAAATATATTCGAGATCAAATCTATACAAAATCCAAGCCGTTATGTTTTTCCCTGATGATTTTTACTTTATTAACAATATTGCTATCGTTTGTAAACTCGTTTTTACGATCACAATTTTATTTGTGTGACTGTATATGGTAAATGATGTTTAATTCTTTTATATTTGTTCAGAAGTTTCGGATCGTTGAAAAGTCAAGTTTTATATCTTTAAGAGAAATTCTAATTGGCACTGATGCCTCATAAACTATTCCAAAATTTGTACAGTGCCCCATGTACCTTTTTTTTTTGGCACTGAACCCTTCAAATTCTCGTTCATTGGTAAACTTTGGGTTTATAACTTTATTGCCCCCCCCCCTTTTTTTTTGTCAATAGTGGACTCAATTAACCTGTACAAAATTTTAAATTACAGGCTTTTGATAATGGCGAAATGGAAAGAAAATGGTTGTAGAAAAGAAAAAATATATATAATTTAGATTTATGAACAAAACAATTAATGATGTTGAAAACCGTGTACAGAGGGATGGTAATAATGGTTCACCGGCATGCAAAAGAAGTAACCATCCCTTGACGTCACTTGATGAAGAATATCAAAGGTTGCACAGAGAAATTACCGTGTTGAAAGCAGAAAAACTGCAAGAAAAGTTACAAAGTGTTTGAAAAACGTGTAGCAGTTTGATTTGGTTGAAAGATGGTAATAATTGCTCGACTGTTGAACTTTGCATGGTTTTATTTCAAAGTGGTTGTCTGGTTAGGATATTTGTGTAATTTACCTTGATCGTTATGCAGTATATTTGTGTGATTTAAGTGACTTATACTATATATTCAGCAACCCTAACTCACTTTTTTCTCAACAGACGCATTCATCAAACTAAAGATGAATCGCCAACACGCAACAACGCAGATACATCTAGGTTTCTTTCTGTAACTCATCTTTCAAAATCCAAAAATCCTCATTTCTTTTTTCAAAATTAAATCCCTTATTCATCTTTTTATCTTCATCTTCTTCTTAAATCAATAAGTCATCTTCGTTTCTTCGACTTCATCTTACTATTGAACGAAATTCTTTTACTCAGATTAGGATCAATCCAAACATATTTCATGAATTGTCACGTGACATAATTTTTCCATATTATTCATTTTCGTTTTCCTCTTTACTGAATATCTTGTCTCCATTAATTTATTTGTTTCAAAATAAAGACAATTTAAGCAAGATCTTTTGAAAGAGGAAAGTGAAAATGAATGATGTGAATTTTTTTTGTAAAGTGACAATTCATGAAATATGTTTGAAATGATTTTACTATTTACTGGTGTGATGTCTTTCATTAGGCTAACCCATAATGGATGATGTTGGTTGTAAATGAAAATGGTATATTGTATGTTTCTGAGTTCATTTTAGGTTTTGGGTAACTCTAGCCATGAAGCTTATTTTACCATCTGATTCCTCCGAGGTGATACTATTTCAATAGACTACACTGGTACCTATCACTTATAATCTTAATGAGGAGCAGACGTGTTCAATTGAGAAGATTCTTGACTGTAAAGGAGCACCCGTCAACTAACAACTCACCATCTGATTCCTCCAAGATAATACTGTTTGCATCGACTCCTATGGGATGAACCTATCTTGTAATATTAATGAGGAGCAGATGTGTTCAATTGAGAAGATTCTTAGCTGCAAAGGAGCACCCCTCGACTAGCAACTCACCATCTGATTCCTCCAATGTGATACTGTTTGCATCGACTCCAATGGAACCTATCTTGTAATATTAATGAGGAGCAGATGTGTTCAATTGAAAAGATTCTTGGCTGTAAAGGAGCACCCCTCTAGTAGCAACTGATTTTTTTTTTTTTAATGTTTTGTGTAATCACATGTTAGAGAGTTTTTAGAAAATTTTGAAAATTTTGTGAAGTGATTATACTTTTAACAGCTGTTAAATATTTTCATCATGGCTGATGTTGGTTCTAAGTTTGAGGGTTTTCTAGGTTTTGTTTAATCACATGTTCTTTCTGAAGTGATGATAATTTTTACAGCAGTTCATCATAACTGATGTTGGTTGTAATTGAATCACATGTGTTTTAGGTTTTGTGTAATCACATGTTTGAAACTTGTTACAAAGTAATATTAAGTTTGTTGTTCCGTTAACCAAAAAACATGCTAACCTATTAATTTGTGACCAAATCACAACTCTTTGCAGGTTAATGAGATTTCGTTGCTAATGGTATAAACTATATACTTTGATTATGTTTGTTGTTCTGTCACAGTAACGCTTTATTCCACATTACAAAACATGCTTGCTTATTTATTTGTGACCATTTCAATTTAATATTAGCATTTATGTTTGATGGAAACACAGGCAGTGGCTCCATGCCTCCATGCCTCCATGGCAATATATTTAGTCTAATTAAAATTAAAAGCATGACAAACCTTTCTGTAAAGTGTTCGGCTTCTATCCATAATTATATATTTAGTGTTATTACAAATATCTTTAAACAATCACAAAATATTATCTATAATCGAATTAAATTTCTAGAAAAGTTGACACTAGTAGATTGATACTAAGCCTGCCAAATTTTATATCAAAAAATTCACTTATGTTAGACAACCCAAAAATGTAACCCAAATGATGTGGCAAGTGATTTTTTCATTAACCACATCATCACAAGTTTTGTGTGTGTGTGTGTGTGTGTGTGATGACAACTCACTTGCCACATCATTTGAAATTTGGGCTACATTTTTGGATTGTCTAGCATTACTTAAAAAAATTAGGGATCCTATAGTTATCCCTCGTTATTTCTATCTTTTTATTTTGAGATAATTTGAAATTTATTTATTTTGAGTAATACAATTCTTTTTTCAAGGTCTGATAATATTATATACAATGAACAAACAAGTCAATTTAGTTTTTATTAGTTTTATCCTGGTCCAATTTAGCTTGGCCTTTTGCTTGTAGTGAACTGAGCTTTTCACATTCTACTTGTGGCTTGTAGTGGACTAAGTCAATTTTGCTTGTATCAATGTGTTGTAGTGATGTGGTCCGTGTGGCCCAATTCAAACTCCACATGTCAATTGAAATAATGTTTTAGACGGTCCAAAAATTCCAAGACGGTCTATTATTAGTACAAAAAACAACACAATGAATATACTCAATTGTATCTACACTAATGAAATTGGTGGCCCAATTCAAACTGCACTAGTAAAATTGAAATAATATTTTTAGGCGGTCCAACAATTCCAAAAATGGCCCATTATGAGTACAAAAAACAAGACAATGACAAGTGACTACTTATCAGAGACCTTTAGTTTACAGTTGCGTGAGTCATGCCCGGTAGTGTGGCAAATACGGCACTGATTTGGTCTTCTACCTTTCTGGGGTTTTCCTGCCGGTATGCTAGGTGCAGTCGGCCCACTCGGCCTCCCTTTGGTTTTGACAACATTTAGATCTTTTATAATATGGCTTCGTGGACCAGAATTAGTCTGATTTTTTTTTGCCTTATTTCTAATTTAGTTGTTCAACCCTTGCAAAGTATTTTGCAAAACAATGAGTTCCTTTTTCACCAAATTGAATCCTTCTTCAGTTTGGCTCCCGTTGTAACAGAGATAGTTGCACTTTGCACTCAATGAAGCGAACCGGGAAATATCGATTCCTTTCGAAAACTCATCATCTAGCTGAAGTTTGATAGAAACATCACGTGCAGCTGACTTCGTCCACCTCTTAAATATCATGGACTCGGGAATCTTTCTAAGGTGGTCCACTTTCATAACATAAAACATATTATGACAAGGAATTCCTTTACCTTCGAACAAATTGCAGTCACACGAAATTAAAGGCTGATATATTTTTCTGAATCCCAAACACCATCTTCATCGACTTCCTAAACGCCAACCCTGTCCAAATGGTAAATAACTTTCCTTTTCTTATCATGAAATTGATATCTTGACAGATGGTATGCACGACAGTTATCCTCCTCCTCTGGTGCAATGTGCGTATATTTTGATTCATGCATAATTTGTTCAGCAACGTTAAGATAAATTTGATAAGTGTATACGGAAGATGCATGCTCCTCCAATGGCTTCAGGTGGCTTAAAATGACCGGACTCTTACACTTAGATACGTATTTAACACTAAAGAAATTGTTTCTGAACCGCATAAGAGCCCTGTCAATTTGAGGGATGAATTCAAACAATTTCTCATGGCTGCAAACATAATCCTTCATGTAATTGTTCATACCCTCGCATCGTTGAGTTGTGCGCATGCCTGCAAAAAAATGGCCCTTAAAATATGCTTCCACCCACCTATGCTTCTTTTCATACAATCTACTCATCCAATCGTTTTCTTCTAGATCATGCTACTCCAACATCTCTTTCCAAAGTTCCTCAAATTCGTCCTCTGATATTTGTTTATACAATAAGTATCAAAATTGTGATTTCTTCTCCTCTTTGTAAAGGTGGTGGATGCATTCTTGGATACATGCCATCCACATATCTTGTGCCGTAAGTTGGGAAATATCTCATCGATGGCTTGTCGCATTGCTTCGTCTCCGTCGGTCAGTATAGAAATAGGATGTTTGTGGCCCATGGAATCCATGAGAGTATTAAGGACCCATCTGTACGACTGGACAGTCTTATCCGACAACAGTGCAACTCCAAATACACAAGTCGCACAGTGATTTTTACACCGACAAATAGGACCAAAGGCTTGGCATAGGCATTTGTTTTGTAAGTGTTATCGAAAACAAGAACATCATCGAAGCACTGGTATTCGAATAGGGAATGTGAGTCCCTCCAAAAAATATTAGCTAGCCTATCTTTCTCATCTGTGCTGAACCTGCAGTAGAAATTGGTTTCAGAATTCGTCTTTGACTGTAGGTACAAAAGTGTAGCATGTGAATCACTTTCAAAAGCTTCATCACGTCTCTTCGCATCAATCCGGTTGTACATGTCCTTCTGTGTGAATCCAATTTTGGAGTAACCCCATTTCTGTTTAACCATGTATTCATATGTCAAACAAGGTCTTATGCAATAGTTTCCCATGGCATCAATTTAGGATAAGTCTTTAGCGTCAATGTTTCTGTGAGATCGTACCCAAGCAACCTCACGAAACGTTGCTAGTTCGCGGCAATGATTTTCCTCGAAAGCCCTTACAATGTACTTGTTAGTACCACGGTCTAAGCTAACAGAGAACGAGCTTTGCAACCCACTCTTGTCTGCAGTCGTGACCTGCATTTCGAATTTATATTACACAAGTACTTCTTATGTCGAAAACCTTCCTTCTCACAGACCCATACTCTGCTGGTTATTCTACCTTCACTGTCATGGTTTTTATTGGACAATCTTACACCAAACCCAACTGCCCTAGAATAACCATGATAAAATGCACATGTTTCTTTAACCGAATCAAATTTCTTTTCAATGATATCTTTGTAACTCAAACCACAAATTTCTTTTAAAGTTCCAACCAAAGACGAATAAGGCACGGAATCAACAATAGAATAACCCATATCTGGGGTCATTTCAAATTTATTCAATTCGTCATTGGTGTCAACCGAACTTTCACCTCCATGCGTTTCCATTACTACACACAGATAAAAACAAATAAAAAAATGACCAACATACACAACATGTAAACCAGATATTACATTACAATAAGTACGTACAGATTATATTATAATTATAGTAATTACAGTAAAGTAAGATCGATCTTATGATTACATGTCTGATTCGATAATTTTAATAATTTCGAATGTATTTGTATCTAATGATTATGTTTTCTATCTGTTTTCCATAAAATTATAGTAATAGCAACAATAGATTTTTATCAAAGTAACGTGATGTTATTTTCCATTTACACCTAAAAACTATAAAATGATAAATACAACAGAAATTTGGAAAACACTCGGAGGTACAACAAATCAACAATACTGAATCGGAAACACACCTGATAAAGCAGCGAAGAATGGGTCGAGGTTGAAGAGCTACAGCTGATGGAAGAAATATATATGAAGTGTGTTGTGTGACTTGTGTGGATTCTGGATAGCTTGCCCACCTGCACTTTCTGGGCGAGCAACTACTGATTCAGTTTACTTATAAGATGAAGAACTGAAGAACAATAAGGCTGGAAGGAGGAGATGTTTATGGCTGGAAGAGAAAAGAAGAACTACTTATAACAAGAGAAGAAAAACAAACGGTAACTATTGAGATTCTTGAAGAACAAGCGGTCAAGTAATTTATTGAGTGGGAAGTGACTTGCTTAGTAGGTCATTTTAGGATTCCTATGCATTCATTAAAGAATAAGTCATGACCATTGAATGTTTGTCTAAAAGCAATCAATGGATGGGATTAGAATGACGTGGACTATTTTTTAAAATTATATGGTGTCATGTTGCACCCAAGAATGAGCCTATAAAGAATAACCTAACAAACACAAACAGTATACAAAATATATATTCTCAAAACTGTAATTCTCAAAAACAATTTGTAGACTAAATTTTTAATACACAAATGCAAACATTATCGCATACATATTATTTTGTGGGGAGCTGAGAAATACAAGATCTATAGTAACTTTTTTTTTTTTTTTTTTTCCTTATAGGTACAAAGGGCCATCTAAAATTTCTTCAAAGTGAGACAAAATATTCTGGAATTCAATGTAACACTTTTTTTTTTAAATAGCAAATTTTATTAGCAAAGGCAGGTCAATAAGAGCCAACAGACAAAGCAAAGAAAGGGAACAACTAGGCAGCACCCAGACAAGAAAGAGGCACCACAGGCCCAAAAAACAGAGCAAGCCATCAAGCAGACAACAATAGAGCACCAAAATAGAAATAACAGGGCACCCTCAGAATTCAATGTACACTAAACAGTAATATAATTTAAGGTAACACTAAGTAGTAATATAATTTAAAAACAATATAATGCATACCTCTTAAACACAATTCAATAAAATCTATGAAGTTGTTTGTTACTCAATCCACTCTAACAGCAAAAACTACAAATCTCTACTAAACAATTCAATAAGACTTTTGAAGCAAATTTTTTTAAGTGTTTTGTATTTTATGATTCTAGTTTTAAATTCATGTTGAAATTCATCTGGAATTCTCTCTACTTGTTGTTTCTCTATACTGAATTATTTATAATGATTATCGGACCGGAGAAATAACATAAATTCAGAAAGATGTAACATAAATAAAATTTTACTAAAGAAAAAGAAAATTGAAAGGAGAGATCTTGATCAATAGTTTGAAGTGAAACAGAAACCAAAGTGAAACAGAAACCAAAGTGAAACGTTATTGTTGAGAAATAGTGTTTGACGTGTAAAAGAAATATTTGATTAGGGTTTTAAAAAGATACTGTGTAATTAATAAAAGATAATAGGGTTATATTAGACATTTAATGTTTTTTAAAAAAGCTCAAAAAGGTTTACTTGGAAAAGCCTAAAATTTAAGCTTCTCCAAGTAAACATAAAACAGCTTTTTTTAATCATCAAAAGCTCTACTGGAGTGTCAACCAAACGACACGAAAAAAATTGAAAATAGCTTTTTTAATTAAAAAAAAAAAAAAAAAAAAAACTCTATTAACCAGTAGACAAGCTCTCCCAAACAGACACGAAGTCCAAGTGCTAGAAGACGTGTTGCAGTAGTCCAAGTGTTTGAAGACTTGTGAGCATAGTTGAAGCCTTATTTTAGGGATAACTTCACTAAAGTCTCTACTTTTTAGTAAAATGTCACATATTTAAATGTCTTTATCATATTTACAACTTAAGTCCTTTATTTTTCCAAAACACATCACTTTAGTCCATTTGACCAAAATATCAATAGTCAACTCTAACTATATAAATAAATGTACAGTTTTACCCTTGTCAAAATGATTTATTGAGTTTCAAAAATAAATAATATTAAAATGATTTATAAAAATAAATTAACAATAGAAATTTATTTTCTAAAATATATAAATATAATAATATTTTTTAAAATAGGAAAAAAAAACTAATTGATTATGGAAAATATAAAGTTAAATAAATAATAAATTGAAAGTATTTTTATAAATTTAAAAAACAAAAAAAAAATTAGAAAGTATTTCAAGAAATAAAAGGAAAGTTTTTATCTAAAAAAAAAGTAAATGGATCTCAACCATTGGATCGATCTGAATCTAAGGGTGGAGATCCATTTACTTAAAATAAATAAATAAATAAAATTTCTTCTTTTTTTTTGAAAAACTTTTTAGTTTTTTAAAAAAAAATTACTTTCAATTTATTATTTATTTTAACTTTATATTTTTCATAATCCATTAGCCCGTTTAATATTAGATTATTATTTTTTTGTTTTTACAAAAAGAAATATATAATAATAACAAAGGAATTTTTTTTTTAGAAAATAACAAAAAAATTTAGTCCTTCATCTACACAGTGATATAAGGAAAAAAAAAAGTTGAATATAGAAATTTGATACAATACAATTAAATTATTTAATAAAAAAAGTTGTTAAGAAATTTACTTGTAACAATTATGGAAGACAATTTATGTTTGAAAAAGATGAGAGTTGGAGTGAAATTCAAAAAAAAAAAAAAAAAAATCAATGGTTGATCATGATTGATAATTTGAGAAACGTAGAAAAAAAATTATTTAAAAAAAAAAAAAAAAAAAACTTGATACAATATTAAATGGCAATTTGGTAAAAAAAGAAAAAAAAACAATGCATAATTTAGGAAGTTAGTTGTTGGTTATTTTGTAAACAAATAGAAAAAACTAATTATTTATACAGAGAAATAAATATTATCCACATATCACATTATAAAAAGAGAGCGAGTTGAGAGAGTGATTTTAGCACCCTTCTTTTACCGTAAATGTTAGGCAAGCTTCTATGTAAGTCTTGCTCATTGGTCAATAAAAAGGCATAGAGTCAATTATTTCAGCAACTTGATAATTGTATTGGGAGCAAATTCGCCCAGCCAATTATTTTGTTGTGTCTATATCACATAGACTTGACCCAAGTGTGAAATCTTGCAAAAATTTCTAAAAAGAACAACTAGGAATCTAGAATTCTCTTTTTATATATTGAGATTGTAAATCATCACTCCAAATACAAAACCAAAAAAGCATATAATATGGCTAAGAAATCGGATTTGGAAATGCTACTATTCCCTGTTTTTCTTGTCCTGTTTTTCACCATAATTTCTTCAAAACCATTTATGGTTTCTGCTTCTATTGAAGAGACAAATGCGCTTCTCAATTGGAAAGCCAGCTTTGCAAACCAAACCCAGTCTCTGCTACCTTCATGGAATCTGCTTTCTCACAACACATGCACTTGGTTTGGAATTTCATGCAACTCTGCTAGAAGCGTCATCAAGATCAACATCACAAGTTTTGGTTTGAATGGTACGCTTCATGAGTTTTCATTCTCATCATTTCCTAATCTTAAATATATTGATCTTGCTATGAATTCACTCTTCGGTATCATTCCATCTCAGATTGGAATCCTTTCTAAACTCATATATCTTGATCTATCCACTAATCACTTCTCTGGACAAATCCCACCAGAAATTGGTCTACTTACAAATCTTCAAATCCTATACCTTATTGAAAATCAATTAAATGGCTCAATTCCTCACGAAATAGGTCGTTTGAAGTCTCTTGAAGAACTTGCCTTGTATACCAACCAACTACACGGTACAATTCCTACTTCTTTGGGCAATTTGAACAACCTAACTTGTTTGTATCTCTATAACAATTCGCTTTCAGGTTTCATTCCTCAAGAATTTGGAAACCTAAAAAAATTGCTTGAACTTTACATTGATATCAACAATCTCACTGGCCCAATTCCTACCACTTTGGGAAACTTGAATAAACTAACTGTGTTGTTTGCATACCAAAATAACCTTTCTGGTCCAATCCCCCGTGAATTAGGAAATTTGATATCCCTGACTCATCTATCTTTGGGACAAAATCAATTTATTGGTTCAATTCCTTCTTCTTTTGGAAATTTGATTAATCTAGAAGTTTTATCTCTCGATCACAGCAACCTTTCTAGCTCCATTCCTCAAGAAATAGGAAATCTTATGAAATTGAGATTGATGACACTGAACAATAACCAATTTATTGGAATGATACCCAACGAGATTGGAAAAGCAACTCAGCTAAAATATATCAACTTCAGTAACAATCAACTTTTCGGAAGTATACCTTCAGAATTTGGGTTACTAACTAATCTCGTGCGTTTGGACCTATCCAGTAACAGTCTCAACAAGGAGATCCCTCATTCAATCTGCAATGTTAGTTCCCTTCAGATTCTTGATCTTTCTTGTAACAACTTGAGTGGCACTATTCCAAAATGCATTGGACATTTTAGCACCAATCTCTCTGTGTTGGATCTACGGAACAATACATTTCATGGCAACATTCCTGGATCATTTGCAAAGGGCAATCATTTGCAGACACTTAACTTCAATGGCAACGGATTTGAAGGGACAGTCCCACCATCTTTAGTCCATTGTACAATGCTTCAAATTCTGGATCTTGGAAACAACAAGGTAACAGATACCTTCCCATATTGGTTGGGAACTCTTCCGAAACTGCAGGTTTTAGTCCTTCGATCCAATAAGTTTTATGGTTTTTTAAGAGATTTTGAAGCCAATGATTCATTCTCTAAGTTGCGAATTGTTGATCTCTCAAACAACAATTTCAGTGGTTTGCTGCCAGCAAGGTACTTTGCAAGTCTTAATGCTATGATGAATGTTGGTGGAGCTGAAAGTAAGTTGGAATATATGGGGTACTACTCTTATCGATATGATATGGGGTCCTACTCTTATCAAGATACTATATCGGTGACGATAAAAAGATCTGAGATCCGGATGGACAGAATACTTACAATTTTCACTGCAATAGATTTTTCCAATAATAGCTTCTATGGAGAGATTCCGGAAGTAATTGGGAAGCTACAGTCACTTCATCTTCTTAATCTGTCTCAAAATCACTTGACTGGTCATATCCCTTCATCTCTAGGAAATTTGACAGCACTTGAATCCTTGGACCTCTCTTCAAACAGGCTTGTCGGAGAGATTCCAAGGCAGTTGGCAAATCTGAATTTTCTGGCAGTTCTAGTCCTATCGCGAAATCAACTCTCTGGACCTATACCTCAAGGCAGCCAACTTGATACTTTTGGAAGTGATTCTTACAGTGATAACTTGGGATTATGTGGATTTCCATTATCAAATGATTGTCACAAAGGTGAGACACCAAAACCATCTCCAATATCAGAAGATGATACAGAGTCTGAATTTAGATTTGGTTGGAAAGTTGTGTTGATGGGTTATGGATGCGGAATAGTGCCTGGAATGATAATGGGATATCTTGTATTCTCAACCGGAAAACCTCGTTGGCTTGTACGAATTGTTGAGAAGGAAAACCATAGAAAGGTGAGAAGGCCAAATAACAGACAGAGGAAGAAGAATCAATGCCCGTGACTGAATAATTTTATGTGAGTTGGCCTTGTGTAATTTTATGTGTAGAGTGCTTGTGAGTGAGTAATATTTGTATGGCTGTGGTGCGTAATATTGTATGTGTAGGGTGCTTGTGAGTGAGTATTAATATTTGTATGAGTGGTAGACTAGTGTTATAATAAATAAAGTATTTGTGTGAGAGTGTTGTACTTGAGTTGGTAATAAAAACAGAGTTATTACATACCATGTTTTTCATCATGCTAGGCAATCAAGCACCTTATTGATTGTTGTTGCGTATTGGTGAACCATGTTTCTCAATACCTCCAATTGAGAAGGCCAGTAGAATCATATGAGAAAGTTGATTATTCGGAGTTTAAAACCCGAAAATAGTGGATTTATCAAGGCAATTCAATGGTGGCAAGTACAACCAACTATAAAGAAAATACATTGGTCAACCTTAAAACTTTAGCAAAATAAATGGCTAGTCCGCTGGAGTTTCATTAAAGAATAAGGAAGATGCTTTAATAAGAGTCTGTAACATGTTCTATTATTGTTTAAATTAATTCTTGATTGGGTTAATTTGTAACTCCACATTTAGTTATTCGGATTTACATGGAAATATTCATTATGTTAATCCCACTAAAGAATCGGAATTTCTTTAAAAAGAAAGAAAGATATTTGAAGTATTTAATAATTAATACATTAAGAAAAGAATCCAACAATATATCAATATATATATATATATATATATATATTAAACATAGTGTATAATTGGAATTTTTCTTGTAATTTACAATACATTTTTATTGCGAACAATTTGGTTTAGGTAAAATATGAGAACTTAAGTTTATTAAATATATTAAGAATATTCAAGAATATTTTTTATTTAGATATTTCCAAAATATCAATATTTACTTCTAGTCTTCTATGTATTTATTGATACCAAATTAATCCAGACCCAAAATAATAATAATAATAATTTAGGGAAACGTGTTTTATCAATCACCATTCACCACAATTTTAATTTTTAAGTTCTAGCTTTCAGCTTTGCAAGATATTCACAACAAATATATAACTTTTCTCGATAAAATTTGTGCAATTTTAGAGTACTTTCAATTTTTAATTTTTTTACCGGTCTCCCCCAGAGAAAAACAGAGCCATACTGCATTGGATTATGAGACCATCGAAGCTGTCACGAACCTTTCTGTGGCTATCCCATATGCCGCGTGGCGCCTCTTGCCATATCATCTTCCTCCCATTACCACCCACTTCAAGACTGTAGCTACAATTTTTAGCTTCATTATCGCCTCCCATAAACCGCAAGAATGCTATGTAGACAGGAGCAGGAGCCATACCAAGCTGGAAAGCTTTGAAATGCAAACAGAAGTATTGACCAAAGAAACTGAAGACCTACAAGACCAAAAAATTACTCAAACAATCAGCCATGAACTGTTACTTTGTGAGGATGCATCGCATTTGCACGAACCAACCACATCTATACAATAGAAATCACACATGGGTTTTTCTTTTAGAAAAAAAAATTCATTAGATAGTTCTAGAGATTAAAATGTTTTATAGAGATTCACAAATGATCCAAATCATATTTAGTACTTTGTAACAAAGAGCCAAATTATATAAATCAAATCAATTTAAACAATGCACAACAAGCCAATACAGAGAGAAACACAATAAGAACAAACAGGGCCCAACATCCAGGCAACACGCCTGAGAAAAACGCCAAACACCAGCAGAACAGGGGAAGCAGCCTGCTGCAAAGAGCAGAAACTTCAACCACCACAGCAGCAAGATGAACGAAAACAGGGGAAAAAACCCACATTAACTTGAAAGAGTAAACTCACAACAGGATATAGAAGAAAATGATAACAAGATTTGATATGACAGATATAAGATCGACTGATGTAATGTTGGGAATGAAAATCTCAAGGACATCGAACAGACTCATTCTATGTTAGTCACACTATATTGACATGATTCTTGATAAATTTAACAAAAATGATTCTGGAATTTCCAGAACACTAGTAGATACAAATCTACACCTATCCAAGAATAAGGGTGAGAGTGTCTCTCAACTAGAATATTCTAGAGTGATATAAAGTCTAATGTACTTAACAAGTTGTACAAAACCAGACATAACTAATGCAGTCAGCAAATTAAGTAGATACACGAGTAATCCAGGAACCGATCACTGGAAAGGAATAGTAAAAGAACTGAAGTACTTACAATTCACTCGTAATTATGGACTTCATTATACCAGATACCATGCCGTTCTATAATAATACACTGATGCAAACTGGATATCTGATATAAAAGATTCAAAATCTACTAGTAGGTATGTGTTCACACTAGAAGGTGCAGCAGTTTCCTGGAAATCCTCCAAACAGACATGTATAGTCAGATCCACCATGGAATCTGAGTTTAATGATTTATATAAATGTGGTGAGGAGGCTGAATAGCTACACCAATTCTTAAAGGATATTCCAAGATGGCCAAAGCATGTGCCGACGATTTGCATCCACTATAATAATCAATCAGCAATAGGATGACTCGAGGGTGCAAATCATGGACCTCGAACCTTCGGTTGCACGACTTGTGTTTGGACGCGTCCTGTGTACACGAATGCCGCTCCGATTGGACCTGAGAGTACAACCGACTTTTTGCTACTTCCCTAAGTCAAATGTTTTTAATTGATAAGGAAAGCATTAATTGTTTTAGATTCTAATACTTACTTGATCATTAATTTCCTTTATCATTAAAAACGTAATAATCAAGTTAATTCCAAATCAATCCTACTAAACCCTAGTTATTCGGTTTTTCTATAAAACCATAATCTACTCTTCAAAGAATACAGATTCCAGAATCACGAAATTATAAAGCATAATATTCTCCTTCTTCTTTTTCTGTGCTTGGTAAGTTTGAACTTGATTTGAGTTCACTGAGAGTGGTTTGTGCTTCGCACTTCTATTGTTAAATCGTTGTATCCTGGGAGACAATCGTTGTACACATACGTGTTATATACGGCGAAATTGTCTTAAGGACACCGTGTGAAACACAGGCCTCGATTTCTCAAAACCTGTTTTCCAATGTTGTTTTGGTGGTTTTCACATTCTTTATTTTGCAGATTTGAACCAGATTGTTTTTGGATTTATAAACAAGAAGTTGGCCTTGTGTAATTGTATGTGTAGAGTGCATGTGAGTGAGTAATATTTGTATGACAGTGAGTGAATTACTTGAGTGAGTGAGTGAGTTGGCCTTGTGTAATTGTATGTGTAGAGTGCTTGTGAGTGAGTAATAATATTTGTATGAATGGTAGACTAGTGTGATTGTAAATTAAGTCTATTTGTGTGTGAGTGTTGTACTTGAGTTAGTAATAAAAAACAGAGTTCTTCCATACCATGTTTCTCAATAAGCTAGGCAATCAGGCACCGTAATGTTGTTGCGTATCGGTGGGTAACGGTCTCAGGTGGCGGTCTGAGACCATATTGTCATTGTGCATTGGTGAAGTTTTGCTCACAACAGTCTGGGACTGTTAAGTTATTGATCTGGGACCATGGCAGAAAATTTGGTGAGCACAACAAGAAGGCTAGAAAAGCACAACCACCACAACTACAAAAATTGGCTAAAGTGCATAAAATCCTACCTTAAAAGGCAGTATTTATGGAAGGTAGTCAATGGCAGCGAGACTACAGCACCTCCAATTGAGAAGGCCGGTAGGATCAAATAGTGGATTTATCATGGCAATTCACTGGTGGCAAGTACAACCCAAAGGGCAGAGGGGAAGCTCAGATGAAGAGGGAGCTCCATCCAATCAAGAGAGATATAGAGAATTCTAGAGCATCTAGGTATGTAATAGTGAATGTTAGTATTGCATTAAGAAATGCCGCTTTGCAAGAGTATGTAACATGTTTTATTATTGTTTGAATTAATTCTTGATTGGGTTAAATTCTAACTCCACATTTGGTTATTCGGATTTACATGGAAATATTCATTATGTTAATCCCACTAAAGAATCATAATTTCTTTAAAAGAAACAAAGATATTTGAAGTATTTAATAATTAATAAATATATGGTAGACTTATAGTTAACATAGTGCATAATTGGAATTTTCCCTGTATTTGACAATAAATTTTTATTTCGAACGATTTGGTTTAGGTTAAAATATGAAAATTCAAATTTATGAAAAATGTTGAGAATATTTATGAATATTTTTTAAGTAATGCTACATTATCCAAATTTGGTGTCCAAATCTGGTGCCCAAATTACATGGCATCACTCTGATCCATTCTTAAATCAAGTAAATCCAATATAATATCATTTGGGCACCAAATTTGGACAAAGTAGCATTACTCATACTTTTTTATCTAGATATTTCCAAAATATCAATATTTACTTATAGTCTTCTATGTATTTATTCATACCAAATTAATCCAAACCCAAAATAATAATAATAAAGCAGAATTTAACCAACGTCCCATTTTTTTTTACAATTTGTCATTTTTATAAATGTTTTTGTCATTTTCATCACTTTAGTCCCTCATTTATTCAAAATCCATCACTTTGATCCTTCCGTTAGTCCATGATTAGTCAAAGACTCAAAGAAAACGATTATAGGGGTATTTCAATCCTATAACATATTATCCACACACACAATGACACGTTTAAAAAAAATAAAGGTGTAAAAAATAAAAATTTAGTTTAAGTAATGATTTTTTTAATAAAATATATAATGGTAAAAATGTAAATAATGTTGTGTAATGATGGCATTTTGGGCAATTAATTTAATTGTAAAGTTGTAAAATTATAAAGTTTGTTGGTAAAATAATAAATAATATTGTGTAATGATGCTATATAATTGCTAAAATTTAATTAAAGTAAATAGTAAAAAGGGTAAAATTATACTTTAACACGCTATGTTATAGTTGACTGTGAGACATTCGGTAAAACCTACAAACAACACCAGCAAACCAGCAAAAGGAGCCCACAAAACACAGAAAAACAAATAAAAGCGAAACACCCAAACAAAGGCAAACAAAGACCACTTGGGAAAAGCACTGAACGCCCAAACAAAGGCAAACAAAACCACCTGAGACAAACACTGAAACAGGCACGCCTCACAAAAGACTAGAGCAAACTAGCCACTACCAAGAGCAGAAAACCAAGCCCAGAAAAACTGGCAGAAGAGGAAACTCGGATCCCACCTCTGAACCAAAAAAAACGGCCCGATACTAACAAACAGAGCAAAGGAGAAATATCTAGGATTATAGGCTTATAGCCCACGGACAAGTTGCCTCGAGCTGACATAATTTCCCTGATATCATAAATACTGTCAACATGACTAACACTGCCTATATCCAGTTCACCACCACAGAAGAATCACTTACAATCTCCACCATTCTATCTCTTAAAAGCTCATAAGAATCGCACAATACACAAGCTCTGTGAACAGCAAATAGCTCAGCAGAGTTTGAATCCTGAGTTCCGATGGAAAAGGAGAAAATGCACAAAATGTCTCCCTTAAAATCTCTCAAAACACCCCCAATTCCCGATTGGCCCGGAGTTCCTCTTGCCGAGCCATCGACTTTGAACTTCAAAATGTCCCTAGGAGGAGGAGACCAGCCTTGCTTAATACAAAACTTGACAGGTAATGAATCCTTGCAGTGACAAATAGCCAAAAAGATGGGACTTATGTGAAATTATGCTAAATAATAATAATAACAACATAGCGATTTATGTTAGGGAAACGTGTTTTATCAATCATCATTCACCAGAATTTTAAGTTCTAACTTGCAAGATATTCACAAAAAAGGCAGAGAGATGGAAAGGTTGAATTACTCGTCCATTGGCGGAGGAATACGATACCATTATTAGTCGTTTTCCTTTACGTACGGGGAGTTGAATTCCAAGTGCTAGAAGATGTGTTGAAGTAGTCCAAGTGTTTGAAGACTTGTGAGCAGATTTTATTTCTCTTTTTACTCTGGTTAACGTCTCAATTTGTTATTAGTTGGGAACGTGTTTTTTCTCTGTTATTTTCTTTCCTATATCATTGGTCGTAAAAGTTAGGCAAACTTCTATATAAGTCTTGCTCATGGATAATTAAAAGGGCATCAAGTCAATTATTTCAGCAACTTGATAGTTGTATTGTGATGATATTGGCCCCTCGAAGAGCAAATAAATTCTATAAGACATTCATTTATTTTTATTTTTTGGGTTGTGTTTATATCACAAGCAAAAGAATTTATGAAATCGTGCAAAAATTCTACAGACTTGACCCAAAACTGAAATCGAGCAAAAATTTCTAAAAAGAACAGCTAGGAATCTAGAATTCTATTTTTATATATTGAGATTGTAAATCATCACTCCACTCTACATGTTACTATTCCCTATTTTTCTTGTCCTGTTTTTCACCATAATTTCTTCAAACAGTAATACTACACATCCCACCTACAATCCCACCATTTCCATCATAACACATGTGACAACTGAGATGTCACTTGATGGGTGAACAAACATTAATTGGTGAGTGAACACATAGGTAAGATAGATAAATATCAATTAATGCGTATCCACTTACCAAGTGACACCTCAGCTGCCACATGTATTGAGATGAAAATTGTGGGATTGTAGGTGGGATGTTTAACATTATTGTTCTTCAAAACCATATATGGTTTCTGCTTCTATTGAAGAGACAAATGCTCTTCTCAATTGGAAAGCCAGATTTGCAAACCAAACCCAGTCTCTGCTACCTTAATGGAATCATCTTTCTCACAACCCATGCACTTGGTTTGGAATTTCATGCAACTCTGCTGAAAGCGTCCTCCATGACCGGTTGTGGTTTGAATGGTACACTTCATGAGTTTTCATTCTCGTCTTTTCATAATCTTAAATATCTTGATCTCGCTATAAATTCACTCTTCGGTATCATTCCATCTCAGATTGCAATCCTTTCTAAACTCATATATCTTGATCTTTCCACTAATCACTTCTCTGGACAAATCCCACTAGAAATTGGTCTACTTACAAATCTTCGAGTCCTGTACCTTGTCAAAAATCAGTTGAATGACTCAATTCCTCACGAAATAGGTAATTGGGAACCATTCAGTGAGAATTTGAGAAGCTGTTGATGACATTTTGGAGGGGTAATAAAGAAGTTACTCTATGTGGAATAACCTGTAAGGGATTTGATTAAAACTAAATCAACATGCATAGGCACATAATTAATCCGAATCTCAACATAAACATGTTTGTATATTCGTGATTAATCAAACCCTAAATACATATTATTAACCCATGTCAACTCAAGAGAAAATAGAGATAATAGAAAGCGGAAGCGTACCTGAATCAATTGTCGGAGGTTGGTGAATGGGTTGTGATCTTCCAAATTATCACGATCTTTGTGAACCCTAATGTGTTCTCTATTGCTATGTTGATGAGGATATAGACAAACTAAAAAGATCATGTAATTTGGGAACTATAACCCTAATATATAATAATTAGATTTTTATAGAGTTTACTATTTCTAATTCGGCCCCTCATCAAATTAGATATAGCATTATGATATCTACACATTAATTCCATAACAATTATACCATTAAGCCTTAATACTTTAAATCTTAATTAAATCACTTTAATTTATGCTTAACCAAAGATAGCATAACCAAAGATAGCATAACACATTTAATATTTACATGTGTGGCCCCACATGATGGAATTTTCCAACAATCTTCCACTGGGCCACATATGTAATTATACAAATGTATATGACTTTAAGAGCTCCAAAATTTTGCTATCACAATTTTAGGGTATATCCGAACAATCTCGTCCATTGATTATGCCGTTATAAGATTAAAACGGTTTTCGTCACATTTAGTGTGACTAAACCCATCAATGGTCAAGTACATCAACATAACCAAATGACATAGATCAATCATGGATGCGTAGCATGGAAATTACATGCAATGTGATCTATACATGTTTATTTCCAACCGGTTCTACTTTATTCCTTAGTGAGATCAATACTTAACACAATGTAACAGAGTGAAATGAACTGAATACTTTATTTCTGATCAGAAAAATATCCAAATACATAAATGCATAAGTATGTCCAAAAAATCAAACATAAAGCAATAAAATGCAAAATGATACAAACTCCCACTATAATGTGATATCCTTACACAAAATAACACCCATATGAGCAGTGTGCTCATGAAAGACCTTGGGTAGTAATCCCTTTGTAAGCAAATCCGTTATTATGGAGTTTGTCCCAATGTGCTCTATGGATATTTGTCCACTTTGCACTCTCACTTTCACAACTAGGAACTTGATGTCAATATGTTTTGACCTAGATTAGCTCCTGTTGTTGGAATATAGCACTGCTGAGTTATTGTCACAATATAATAACCAAATACAATAATCAACAAATTCAAATAATGATAAGTCCCATCTCAAAATACTTAGCACAACATTAATATCAAGTCTTTGGACAATAATATTAATTGTAAATGGTACTCCTGTTGCAGTGATCAAACATTAACAATAATTCATGTCAAATAGTAAATCTATCTTTGGATCGACTTATTATTCACATGTAAAACTTTATAATCGTGACATGTTTATCACCACAGTTGTGTGTGCAATTCGATCAAGTATTAACCTTCCTTTGGGCCGGCTAATACCCGTATGAATTTACACACACAATATAAACTGTAAGTGGTACTTTTGTTATAGTGATCAACCATTGACAATAATTCATATCAAATAATAAATCTATTTTTGGATCGACTTATTATTCACATGTAAAACCTTTATAATTGTCACATTTTTACCACCACAGGTGTGTGTGCAATTCGGCCAAGTATTAACCTTCCTTTGGGGCGACTAATACCTGCATGAATTTACACACACACAAACATCAACATCCCTCAAGAACAATCTACACAAGAGAGGTCACTTTGGCGACATCTTATTTCAATTAGACTATTTAGAATGATGGACTATTTTATTTAACCATAAAAGGTATACCACAGAATATTTAAATTTGAATTGAATTTTTTTTTTTTGAAAATTACCAAACGGCTACTAATTATGCAAAATTACAGAAAGGCCCCTTAATTTTAAAATAACAAATAGGCCCCTGATTCTGTAAAATTATAGAAATGCCTCTAAAGTTTCAATAATTACAAATAGACCTAAATATTTTGTCAAAATCACATAATGGCCTAAAATAATTACAAAACAGTCCCCTTAAGAATTTTGAATTTTCAAGAGAAGGCTGAGCAAAAACAAGTTTCTAAAAACCCTAGGACTGTGTTCGCCGTCGCCTTGACAGCCCATTCGACACTTGAAGGTAACGCACTACGGCGCAATCCTTCGACGACCAACCGAAAACGACGGCGGCCAAAAAAAACCAATCGAACGAACAGCGGCTGCCCGATCTGGACCAAGTTGTGGTCGAAGGCCACCGACCTTCCTCCTCATCGCCATAAGTGCAGGTTTCGCACAAAAAGCCACCAGAAAAGTGGCGTTGGTTTGGCGACGGGGACTGGGTTTGCGAGGCACAACCTATCGACTCAAAGAAAAAAAAATACAGAAAAAAAAAAAAAAACTGGGTGATATCACTGGAAATGTGATAAGAATTACCAACACATCATATTCAAAAGTCAAACAAGCAGTACCACAAACAATATTTCTTTATTTCTTTAACAATATATCAGATAACATATATCATTAATATATTAAACAAATATATCTGATACCATTCACCAAATTATTAAACAACACATAACATAACAGTGAATTTAACAACACAACAAAACTCTGAAAAATCCTTAAATTCTCAAGAATCAATCATGGATGGCTCTGATACCACTTGTAAAGAATTTGATTAAAACTAAATCAACATGCATAGGAACATAATTAATCTGAATCTCAACCTAAACATGTTTCTATATTCGTGATTAATCAAACTCTAAATACATATTATTAACCCATGTCAACTCAAGAGAAAATGGAGATAATAGAAAGCGGAAGTGTACTTGAATCCATTGCCGGAGATTGGTGGATGGGTTATGATCTTCCAAATTATCACAATATTTGTGAGAACCCTAATGTGTTCTCTATTGCTTTGTTGATGGGGATACAAACAAACTAAAAAGATCGTGTAATTTGGGGACCATAACCCTAATATATAATAATTAGATTATTATAGAGCTTACTATTTCTAATTCGGCCCCTCATCAAATTAGATATAGCATTATGGTATCTACACATTAATTCCATAACAATTATACCCTTAAGTCTTAATACTTTAAATCTTAATTAGATCACTTTAATTTAGGCTTAACCAAAGATAGCATAACACATTTAATATTTACATGTGTGCCCCACATGATGGAATTTCCAACATAACTAGCTCACACAACATGGTGATTAACACAATCTCCAAAGCAACTAAGTTCTGGTTTCCCTCGAAGCAAACCAGCATTTTATTTTTGGTTATCAAATCATGCTCGTAACAATTGGTATCAGAGCAAGTTATGAAGCACTTCCGCTAGGTTCATGTCGAACTACCATTCCAATGTTTGGAGCAATGAATTCGGTAGGAAATTTATAGGCTAGATTAAGATGTGTTAGTATAATTTATGTGCATAATATTATAACATTGAATATTGATAGTCGAGTGACAGGTCAGTGTCGATATATTGAACAACGAGGATGTTGGATCGGAAGCGTGGTGGAATGTTATGATCACGTTTTTAAGAAAATAAAAATAGTTTGTTTTTAGTTTAAATTTGAATAAGTTGTTAACTGGTAGGATTCTTATCATATTTAATATCTACTGTTATTATTTGAATTTCATGTATCTGTAGGATTTACTATCAATGAATTAACGTATGAGTTAAAATCTATCAAATATGTGTTTGTATTTTGGGAGGTTCTGGTTTCCCTCGAAGCAAACCAGTATTTTATTTTTGGTTATCAAATCGTGCTCGTAACAATTCTACGGAACTGAAAAATCATAGAGACGAAGTCCCTAGAAGTTCTACGGAACCAACATAAATATTATCTAAGTTCTACGGGACCAACTGAAATATATATTTGTAATATTTCTTTAGCTATTGAACATATATTTATAATATTTTATATACAAAATCTATCATGGGAGAAAGTCTCCGAAAGCGTCACAGAACTAAAGAATCAGAGGGGCTCAGTCCCCGGAAGCGTCACAAAACTGAAGAATCAAAGTGGCTCCGTCCTCGGAAGCATCACGGAACTCAAAAATCAGAGGGGCTCGTCCTGGGAAGCGTCACGGAACTGAAGAATCAGAGGGGCTCAGTCCCCGAAAGCGTCACGGAAATGTAGAATCAAAAGGGCTCAGTCCACAGAAGCAACATGTAACTGAAGAATCAGATGGGCTCAGTCCTTAGAATCACCACCGAAAACAAAGACTCCCCAATGGAAGCAAATGAGTCTCCAATGGCCAATGGCCCCCGAGACTGCACCGATGTGCAAAAACAAAGACTCCCCGATTGGAGCAGATGAGTCTCCAATGGCCAATGGCCAATGAGACTGCACCGATGTGCAAAAAACAAAGACTCCCCAATGGGAGCATATGAGTCTGCAATGGCCAATGGCCTTTGAGACTGCACCAATGTGCAAAAAATAGACTCCCCGATGGGAGAAAATGAGTCTCCAATGGCCAATGGCCCTCGAGACTGCACGCCCAGTGCGAAAATTCCAAAGACTCAGTAATGGAGCACCGAAGCACACCCAATGCAAAAAATAAAAAAAATAAAAAAATAAAAAAAAAATCCAAAGACTTCGGAACAGAGCACGGAAGCAAACTCAGTGTGAGAAAGTAAAGACTCTGAAATGGAGCATCGAAGCACACCTAGTGCGAAAATTCCAAAGACTCCGGAACGAAGTACCAAAGCACTCCTAGTACAAAAATAGAAAATAAAGTAATAAAAAATAAATATTAAATATTAAAGCCTCCAAAATGGAGCATCGAATCACGCGTACTGCAAAAATTAAAACCTTCGAAACGGAGCACCGAATCTCGCGTACTGCGAAAAGTAAAGCCTCCAAAACAGAACACCGAACCACGCGTAATGCGAAAATTAGAGCCTCTTAAATAGAGCACCTACACATCCGAAAGTTGTAATCTACAATGCTGCACTATTTACACAAAGATCATAACCGATGGGTCATAACACTAAAATTTGTCAGAACCCGAATGTATCGACCACTAATAGATCCATAACGCAATTCAGACTATAAATCAGCGACACTCAATAATAAAAGGGAAATGGCATGCAACAACCGAGCCATTAGACTTGAAATGAGTCTAAATCATATTAACATTAATATTTATTCCACCATCAGAGGTGGTTACAAATATAGGGACGTTAAAAATATGGGAACAAATCCCGAATCAAAAGATTCAGCAAAATAATAATTAAAATCAGCGGCAGGATTTAATTAAGCCTTTCATCCCCCCAAAGGTTCTGCGAATCCAAATTACTTCCGAAAGGAACCTCCGAAGGGATAAGGTCCCCAAAAGTTCTACAGAACCGAATCACTTCCGAAAGGAATCTCCAAAGAGACAACCTTCGAATAAGCAAACCGATGCTATAATACGACTTTGATAATCGAAGCAACCGTACTCAACACCAATTCAAATTTACCTAGAATAGTATAAAGCTAGTCAAGTCCCCAACTCTATTACGAAAGACTTCCAAAGCTGAGAACTTGAGGGGCTATTGTTGGACCCAAATATGTGACCACATTCTGTGGAATATACACACTTGAACTACATAACACATAATAATGCATACAACGCACTTGTGCAACATTCATAAACTCTATAAATACCCTCCTTATAACAAAGGGAGGGAGGTCTTTAATTAGCCTCGGCTGGGTGGGTGACCAGAAGCATTCTGAAGTGCGCATTCAATGTTACAATATCAAAAGTACTCTGAAGTGCACATTTTTTGTTACAAGTTACAACAGCTCTATCAACTGGTTTTGACAGATGTTGTCATTAGATCGACAAGCGTCGATTTGTATGCAATGACACCGATGATGAATCGATGGAATGGATTCCAAGAGTCTTGTCGGGTTCGAATTCCCAAACATCTCCTTCGGAGGTATTACGTATTGGTGTCCAAGTCATATCTCGGCATTTCACAAATATGTCCAACACAAGGAAATTAATTAAATTCACAATTGACTTCTCTATATATATCCTGTGTTCTAAGGTACGTGTATGCTTTGCTCCGTCTGGAAATATTATAAAAGATAACAAAAAAGAAAAAAAAAATGGCTTGGAAGAATGGTTTAATTGCTCTGGAGTCTGGAGTGGCCCAAAGGGGAACTCTTCCCTCATCTACAGGTGAGAATTGTTTTTTTCTATTTGTTTTTAAAGAATTTTTTTTTAAAAATTAATTTTGTTATATAAATATTTGCGATTTTTTATTTGATTTTATAAGGCAAAAGACACAAATACCCTTTGACTGTTAGGGTTTATTAACTGAAATTTGGTCACTTTTATAAAAGTTGTAAACTAATTGGAATTAAGAAAAAAGTATGAGACTTATTTATTAATAACCCTATCTGAAATACAGTATTATTTAGGAAACATTGCACTAATATCCCCTAACTTTAGGTGAAATTGCACCCATAGACAAACAATCATTTTATTGTACAAACCTCCTATGGATTTCGTTGACCAAACATTGACTACAGTTAGGACTAACTGTTGACCAACCTTAACCCTTGAAAAGTCACATTTACCCTTCTTATAAATATTTAAATTATTAAAAAATAACAAAAAATTAAAATTTGTATTTGGATCTCCACCAAATCCAATTAACAAAAAAAATTTTAAAAAAATTCTAAAAAACTAAAACAAATTAAATTTAAAATAACAAATATTAAAAACTAAAAAACTAAAACTAAACAAAATAGTACATCTAATTCTTTAAAATAAATTAAATTCTTTCTCTCTTAACTCTTTATGTCCGGTCTCTCTCTCTCTCTCTCTCTTTCTTATTCTTCTTCTACTTGATCTTGATCTTCATCTCCTTCATCTTCAACACACCACAACTCACCAAACCCTAACCCTAGCCACCGCCAAGGCCTAAACGTCCCACCTCTACAGCGATCACTGTGGCTATCACTTGATCCAAACCCACCGGGGACTTCAAACCTGCTGAATCACGTCCATGAAGTCAGAAGGTCTTCAATCCATGAAGTCAGAAGGTTAGGGTTTGGGAAAATTGACTCCAATCCATGAAGTCAAAAGGTCTTCGAACTCAGAGAGTTCAAATTGAGGGCCTTCTTCATCTTACTAGTGGCGGTGAAGGTCAGTGATCGCTGCAACATAGGAGGCGAGGCGTGATTCAGCAGGTTTAGAGAAGGAAAGAGGAGAGAGAGAGAGAGAGAGAGAGAGAGAGAGAGAGAGAATTCGTGTTTGATTTAGGCGTGGAATAAGTTTGATGTTAGGATTATGCTCAATAGCAAGAGTGTAATGTTGTAATTAACAATCTTTTTCATATTAATAAAGTGATTTCTGGTTTAACAAATCGTATAGCATTTATAGTTTGTATTATAATTGTCAAAGTAAATAATCATAAGGTCTAAAGACTATGGGAAAAGAAGAATTGTTCGTACATCTGGATATGTATGTGGTAGACACAATTCTTTAGTTAGTCTTGAATATTGTTCACAACTTAAGTTAAAGGTTGGGCACCTTTATCTTGTTAAAGTTGTAGAATTCTTTTGCTAGCATTTGAGTGGGATCAAATGAGATATGATGAGTCTAAAATCATCGGAGTGTCTTCGAGCAAAAGGATCTAGTGCACTGGGTGCATTGAACTGGATCACAATGAAAAGCTTTATCTAGAACCGTCAATAGATAATAGTCTTTTCATTATCAGGACAATCGGAGAGTCTATCTTAATCCTGAGATAAATGATGGACTTATGATTGCAAGTGATATCATTTGAGTTATCAATGAGTACGATTATATCGCATAGTCTATCCTCGATAGTTTGGTGATATTCATTTGTTAATCGATAGAGGACTTCATTTATAGATATGGACATCGTGGCTCCATTTAATTAAATGAGAGTATAATATCATCATATGGATGTTTTGAGGTAATTGGATATTAAATCTCAACGTTGAGTTTTCGATAGTGTCTATTGAAAACATGGCTTCTGGACAAGTCAAAATATCCAAGTTCAAAACGTGGTCATATGAGTAAATATGGTAACTTGGAGAGTTATAGGCGGTCTATGAACTCTTGGCGATTACTGATATTAATCACGAGGATACACTATCTCCAATATGATTGTCTAGGGTATGAATGAGGAGCATCTTCCTTTTCTATCTTTATTTAAGAGTTCAGTTTTAGCTCTTTAGTGGAATGAGTTAAAATTAATGGATCGGACCTAAGTGAATCATTTGTTGATTGTGATTAGGTTATGTCTATTGAAGCTTAAATTTAGATGGCCCGCCAAGATCCCCAATCCACACGGACTTGCATGGATCACTTGATATATTCTACCGGACCAATTTAAGGGTCCATCTAGAATTGCATTTAATATATTAAGAATATAATTTGCACATTATTTAAGTAATGGGCTGCTCAATTATATTAATATATTAATGAAAGACATGTGGGCTTGTTTCTTTTAGTAAGAATGGGTCTGGTTCACATGTGGGCTTTTTTATTTAAAGTCCAATGGATTAAATGAAATAGGAAAATAATATTAGGCCCATCTTATATATAAGTGGGGCGGCTAGGTTAAAGTTTTGACCTAAAAATATTATTTTGTTTCATTTGTTTTAATTAAATAAGAATTAATTGATTTATTGATTAATTGTTTAATTAAAGAAACAAATCTTTCCTAAAAGTAAAAGACTTGTTTGATAAGTAAATAAATAAATTAGTATTATTTATTTAATCAAATAAGGAGTCTTTTTTTTTAGTCAAATAAAAGAATAAAAATAAAAGAGTTGGATTAGGGTTTGAAGTCTATAAAGTTAAAAAGAATTAGGGTTGAATTTCAGTCACCCTATATAAGTGACATGATGAAATTCGGCCAACCCTAATTAGATACTACATAGAATTCGGCAACCCTAAAGGAAAAAGAAGAAAAATTCGGCCAACCTATATATATGTTCTTATAGGGTTCGGCCACATCAATTAATTGGTGCTTGAGTTTTTATTTTCTTTCTTCTTCTTCTTAATTCTAAGAGAGTTTTTATTCTAGAGAGACAAAAAGGAGTGAAAAATTATTCTTTGATAGTATACAATTGCTTAAACATCAATAAGCTTGTGTATACGATATCGATCTAGGTTCACGCGAGTTTCGATCATAAGATTGTGAACTCAAAAGTGACCGGAATAATTTTGACATTCTTTTGATTGTTTTGTGACTAACAAAGAAAAGAAAGTATTTGTTTGGTCCATTCACATGTTTGCAATTCAAAGGAAAGGGAGACCACGCTCCTAGGTGATCCACGTTCGTGCTCGGATTGAAGTTCTTGCGGATTACCATCGACGTAAGTCAATCGGATCACGCGACAAGAGGTAATTTACTTTTGTTGATATATATGCATGTTTATTGATTAAAAGGGTTTAAGGTTCATAAAGGAAAAATTTTAAAAGTCACTAAATCGTCTTTAGTATCGCTTCCGCTGCGTGTAACACTTTTATTTGTTTATTTTTTCCCTACATTTGATGTTCTGGGTTTGATTTTGTTTGTGGGAGAGATAAAGAGAAGAAAGGGGGAATTAGGATTTGATTTTGTAGTTTGATTTAAATTTTTAATTTGAAGAGAGAGAGAGTTAGGGTTTGATTTTGGTGTTGAATTGGTTTGGGTGGTTCGGGTTCGATTGGTTTGGGTGGCTGATTGTGTTTGGTGGTTGGAGTAGTGGTGTTTGGTTGATTTGTAGGTTTGAATGTTGCTGGAAGATGAAGAACAAAAGAAGAATTTTTTTTTTTTTTTTTTTTTTGTTAATTGGATTTGGTCTCCACCAAATCCAAATTTTAATTATTATTTTTTTGTTAATTGGATTTTTTTTATTAATTTAAATATTTATAAGAAGGGTAAATGTGACTTTTTAAGGGTTAAGGTTGGTCAACAGTGAGTCCTAACTGTGGTCAACGAAATTCAGGGGAGGTTTATGCGATAAAATGATCTTTTATCTATAGGTGCATTTTCACCTAAAGTTAGGGGATATTAGTGCAATTTTCCCTATTATTTATAGAAATCTGAAACTGACAAAAAAAAAATTAATAAAATAAAACAACTTATAATCCGGGGATTTAAGTTTGCTATGAGGTTTAGGTCTGCTCCACTATGCAACTTGCACATATTTCTTAAGCATCATCCACTACTCTACGCTTCTAGAAGCTCTATCAGGCTCACTGGGATCAACATTCGAAAGCTCCCTAAAATGTCAACCTGAAATATCAAACAATTAATAAATTATCAAAGTTATTATTTTTAAGCCAACAAATACATATTCTTATTGTGGCTCAAAAAAGATCTTATCCAGGTGAAAAACTTACATGGGATAGTCTCACTGTCACATGGTAAGACCGTTCAATGAAAGTGTATCATTTACATTGGAAATATAAAATTATACTTTTAAAGTACCATATAGTACACTTTCATTGGACAGTCTCATTTCCACGTCAATGAGACCGTCCTATGTAAGAGCAGACCCAGAAAATATTTACCCTGACAAAACTTATACAAGTAATATTATACAATCCAAAAAATTAACTCAAAATTCAATCCAAATGATGTGGTAAATGAGTTGTCATCACTACACAAATCAAGGGGGGATGTGGTGAATGATATGGTAAGGACAAATCACTTACCATATCATTTGGGTTGATTTTTGGACTAAATTTTTGAGTTGACGATCATTAGTGAACTTATATGTGTGTAGGGATATAAATAGTTTCTTCTTTTGACATAAATGATTCTACACATATGAAAAATTACTCTTAAAGACTAGTTTGAATTGTTTAATCAGACAATTAGAAAGAAATGAAGTAAATAAGAAATGTTTAATTTAACAATTTGAACAAAATCAAGTGAATATGAAATGTATAATCAAGCAATTGAAACAAAATCAAATAGTTAAATAAAACATGCATAAAATTATATATATGTAAAGACTTTAACATATGCAATGTTTTATATTGAGTTAGAATAGGTAATTTGATAGAATGTGGTTTTTATTCTAGGTAAATTGTCAAGCATTCAACACACTAAAACCTATAAATTAGAAGTAATTTAAAGCTAAAGTTCTATAAATCTCAATCCAAACAAATGAACAAATATCATAAGCAGAATATAAAAAATTAAAAGTAAAGTACGGAAATAACATTGATTATAATTTAAAAGTAGAGTATGAAAATAAAAGACAATGTAATGAATACTGTTATATTTAATGGTAAGTTCAATAATATTGATTGAAATTAAATATAATTTATTAGTGTTGGACATATCCTTGAATCCACGCGAACTCCGACAGGAAACTAAACCCCAGCTCCTTTGGACTCTTATTATCCAGCACGGAGTCGAATCTCGAAACAGTTCACCTACATCCGGAATCATGTCCTCCACATATCCTCCCAAAGGATAAAATGTCAAACCCGACAAACACCTGACCATGTAGAGACAACTGTTGCAACTAGCCTATGGGACCAGGACACGTGTATCGAGATGTCAAAACCAAGACTATATAAACCCCTTTTTTTCCCATGAAAGGGACACTTTTTCTTACTTTTTCTTACTTTTCTAGGAAATCACCATACACTTGTAACTCATCGGAAGTGGTAACTTACTTCCATCATAATCAGCATAAACACATGATTTTACTGTGTTAAATACCGTTTATTTAGACTCGCATAACATCATATTCTGAAGGCTCATTTTTAGCCCAACATTTGGCGCTAGAAGGAGGGGGCTGAATCAATGCCTTCACAGAAGCAATGAATCCGTTACCAGACAACCAGTATTCGAGCATAAACCTCGAACTGAGGCCCCCTAGGACTCCGAACTCAGGACTACGCCGGAGTCCCACAATAACCCCCTCGCCATGCATTGCCCTACCCAGGTCCAACGGGGGAACAATTGCCACAACGTCCTAATTAGGATTATTACCCCTACTCGGCGCAGTTCCCGCCACAAGGTTCATTCTTCGGGTATCAGGGGACACCGCAGCAGTATCCTCAGCAACCAATGAACCCGTATTACCCCCTATGCAGTAGCAAGCTTATTACCCTCAGGGTTATCCACCGATGTACGCATTCCAACAGACGCAACAACTCCTCCCGTAAGCAGACAAGTCGCTCATCCACGGGATCAACAGTAGGCTCGATACCTTAGCCCAAAATGTGACTAGGGTGATCAATGTTGCAGATGCTGGCGGACATCAAGGAGACTTAGATGAAGTAAATTCTCGTGCTGAGGAAGGCCTAACGGAGGACCAACCGAGAGACTGAAGGAGGCGACAACAACATACCACTCAATTTGTCGAACCCAACCCTAGAGAACACATGGACCAACAGGCACCGCTGAGGGTTGCCAAAGTCACCCGTAGCCAGGAAGAGCATGACGGGATATTCGAACAAGAGGTTCCTCGGAGGACGCACCACCACCAACAGGATCATAAGGGGGGATCACCTCATCCGGATAGGGATACCAAAAAAAATACTTTGGCAGATCCAGAGGCCTTCTGAGAACTCCAAGACTAGCTTGTAGATATCCAAGATCAGATCCATTTCAGCCACTGTCGTTCAAGCACCCATAGAGAAAATCCTTTCACCGAAGGAATCACAACCGTAAAAATCCCGAACAAATTCAAAATGGCATGAAAGGATATGTGTGGATTCGAAGGTAGAAAATATCTAGACGACCACATTGACTCCTACCTCGAATGGATGAATATGCAAAAGGTGTCTGATGCTGTCAAATGTAGAGTTTTCCCTTTGACTCTCTCCGGAGATGCTCGGACGTGGTACGGGAGCTTGAAAAGACAAAGCATATCCTTTTTCAACAAGCTTTCGAAGGAATTCCATAGCAATTTTGACGCAAGCAGAAGAAGACGGAGGCACATGGTTCACTTGACCTTCATTAAATAACTCAATACCGAAAGAATCAGAGACTACATGAAGAGATTTACTGATGCGGCGAGACAAGTCCAGGATTTCGGTGAAGTCGGAGCTGTCATGGCTTTCATCCAAGGACTCCATAAGGGTCATTTGAGTTGGTCACTTTCTAAAAAAGGTCCAACCACCTTCCGAGAGCTGATAGAGAAAGCCGAGTAATACGCCACAACAGAAGATATCAGCGATTCAAAAAGTCATGCTACTTCCGTAGAACCAAGCGAGACACCAAAGAAATGGGGGAGGCAAAGTAGAGATAAGGGGAAAGAGTCCCAGGTATCCAGGCTAGTCAACACCGGGAATACCACTTAAAACTCCAGATTCCCCCCGAGAGATAAGTTCGACCAATACACCCCTCCTGAGATTCCCTCTCAATAAAATACTCAAAATCGCAAACAAAGAGAAGTTGTTACGGAAACTAGAAGCACTATACTCGGCCCCTGAAAAGAGAGACTGGAGGATACATTGCAAGTTCCACAATGACCATGGTCACGAAACAAGAAAGTGACGCGACATGAGGGATCAGATAAAAGAACTAGTCCGAGAAGGGAAGCTCTGGGACTGCGTCAGATAACAGGAGTCAAATGATAAGACGTTCAAGGCAATACCGCACCCGAATCACCAACCTATGGCTGGAACCAAATATTTAGATGATGAAGAACCTATCAACTTCATTGATACTATACCTACCATGGGGGATCCCGCATCCACTTCCTCCGAAAAAGCACTCGTTTCAGTTTATCTTACAACAACTCCAAAAGATGCACCCAAAAATTGGGAACCAATATCCTTTTCTACCATAGACACTCGCAAAGTTAGGTACCCTCACTGTGATGCTCTAATCATCTCTGTCAAAGTGGAAACTCGGACAGTAAAAAGAACCCTCATCGACCATGGAAGCTCATTCGATATCATCCATTGGGATCCACCCCAAAAACTGGGATATACCCTTCAGCAACTATAAGCCTCCAAATATTGCATCAGGGGGATCGGCGGACACTGCACCAAGCCAATAGGTCAGATAGAACTCCCTGTCTAATTCGGAACTAGACCTCAGATACACATTATGTGGGTCAGTTTCCATGTTGTCGACATCTCTTTCCCCTTTAACATTCTTATCGGAAGACCGACTCTCTATGATTTCCATGCTGCAACCAGCATTTATTCTCTGAAGATTAAGTTCCCCACCGAAGTGGGTCCGGGGGAAGTTAGCGCAGACCAAAAGGAATATAAAAGATGTATCCATATCGGATCAAATCTCGTACTCACCATCGGAAACTACAGTGCATCACCCTTTAAACAAAGGAACACACCGAAACAGAGGAGACCAAAGAGGAAACAAATCAGAGATATAGCCGAAGCCCAGACTTTCGATACAACCCCACTTGATGAAATTCACGTCAAAAGCCTTGACCCCCAAGAGGTAGGATCACAACCGACGGGAGAACCCACCGAGCCATTATTGAAAATTACACTCTGTAAGAAAGATCCGGATAAGACAGTTCTCATCGGGGCAATTCCAGTCCCACATATTAGAAGCAAGCTCATTAAACTCCTAAAAGAATTCTCAGATATTTTTGTATGGAACCCCACAGATATGCTAGGCATAAAGCCCTCAGTGATTTCCCATTCCCTAAGTGTGGACCCATTGTTCAAACGGGTTTCACAAAAGAGAAGATCGTTCAACAGTGAAAGGTATAAAGCAATAGCCACTGAAATCGATAAGCTCTTAAAAGCGAGTTTCATCAGAAACCTGGACTACAACGAATGGATGTCGAATGTGGTCTTAGTAAAGAAGAAAGATGGGAGGTGGATAATGTGTGTTGACTTCATGGACTTGAACAAAGCTTCTCTGAAAGATAGCTTTCCATTACCGAGAATAGATCAGCTGGTAAACGTGACATCCTGACATGAGTTGCTCAGTTTTATGGACGCCTACTCTGGATATAACTAGATCCGAATGGATGAGAAAGACGAAGCCAAAACCACCTTCATCACCAATCGTAGTGTATACTACTACCGAGTGATGCCTTTTGGCTAAAAGAACGCTAGAGCCACATACCAGTGGCTTGTTAATCGGATATTTGCCAATGAGATTGGAATAACTATGAAAGTCTATGTTGATGATATGCTAACCAAGTCAGTGACCACGAAAGAGTATGAACCAAACCTCTGGCAGACCTTTCTCTTCCTGAGGCAGTATCAAATGCGGCTCAATCCCACCAAGTGCGGATTCGGAGTTTCCTTCGGGAAATTCCTCAGGTTCATGGTCCATCAGCGGGGAATCGAAGTAAACCCCGATAAAATAAGAGCGGTAATTGATCTCTTTCCACCGAGAAGAGGAAAAGATATACAGAAACTCAACAGCATGATAGTAGCCCTGTCCAGGTTCATTTCGAAGCTAACCGACAGATGTCTCATGTTCTTTAAAGCCCTAAAGAACAAGGGGGACTTTTGCTAGACATCTGAATGTCACACCGCATTCGAAGACCTTAAAGCCTATCTCAGACACCACCCATGCTAGCTAAGCCCACCGTGGGTGAAACACTATTTCTCTATCCAGCATTTTCAAAGGTAGCAATAAGTTCAATATTGATCAGAGAGGAAGGATCTATTCAAAGAGCAGTCTATTACATCAGCAAGAGCATGACCGATCCCGAGACTAGGTATTCAGAGATCGAGAAGTTGGCACTTAGCCTAATTATATCCTCCCGGAAGCTCAAGCCCTACTTTCAGTCACACTCTATAACCGTCCTGACAAATTAGCCACTCCGCCAAATTCTCCAGAAACCGGAGTTAGCCGAAAGACTCACCAAATGGGCAATAGAAATTAATGAATTCGACATTCAGTTCAAACCAAGGACTTCCATTAAGGGCCAAGCTTTGGCCGACTTCATCGTCGAGCATTCGAACCCTGGAGTGTTTAGCCTATCCATAGAGGATGTTCCCCAGTGGGAAATGTTCGTAGAAGGATCCTCAAACCATCATCGTAGTGGAGCCGGGATAATCATCAAAACACATGGTGGCAGCCTAACCCAGACAGCGCCCCGGTTTGGCTTTAAAGCGACGAATAATGTTACGGAATATGAGGCCCTGGCTACCGAGTTAAAAATCATATTGAACATAGGTGCAGAGCGTATTACCGTACATAGTGACTCCCAACTGGTCGTCAATCAAGTGAACCAGGACTACCAGGCTAAAGACCCCGAAATGATCAAGTACTTAAAGCAGGTCAAGGCACTGATGGCCAAGTTCATCCGGTATGGCTCGTCTGAATCTCAAGAGACCACAACTCACAAGCTGATGCTCTGGCCAAGCTTGCCTCAACCACATACATGAAGTTGCCCAAAACTGTCACGGTATAGCCAAAGATGGTGAAATCGATGTACTAATCCCAGAACCGAATGAAAAATCATGGATGACACCTATCATGAATTACCTTTTAGATAGGGCCCTACCACTGGAAAGGAATTTAGCATAGAGAATCCGAAAACAGACCCCTCCGATATCTCATCATTAACGAATCGCTCTATCGGTATGGTTTCTCTTTGCCTTATCTCCAATGTGTTAGTCCGCCAACAACGGACCAAATCCTATAAGAGGTCCACAACGGGAGTTGCGGTAGCCATTCAGCCGAAAATAATCTGGGTCATCGAATAACTCGACAAGGATACTACTAGCCCACACTCTTTAAAGATTCAAAGTTACATGCGGAATCTTACGACCGTTGTCAGAGGACCGAACCCGTTCCTCGCCTTCCCGCAGAAGTGCTAACTCTCATGCTATCACCATGGCCATTCTCAAGGTTTGGTGTCAACATCATCAGACCATTACCAAGAGGTACTTTTGACAAGAGATTCATTGTGGTAGCAATTGATTATTTTACCAAGTGGGAGGAGACGGAAGCCCTGAAACACATCACCGAAGTCAATACAACAAACTTCATCAAACAGTCCATAATCTACTGATTCGGAGTGCCGAATACCCTGATAGCATATCACATAACTCAATTCGGGCTTCTTGACCTTCCGCCCTTTAGCCTCTGTGAGGTTAATAATGAAACCGAGCTCGTGTAGCCTTCAGTCGTCTAAGAGATAATCTACGTGCCTCATTCCAGAGAAACTAGCCAAGCATCTGAAACATGTTTCCTCTCCACCTTAGAAAAATCTTTTAACAGGACACGCTCACACACAACTGCCAAAAAAAGCACACTTAGATAATATACACAACATTAAACAAAAAGATGACAAGGTATTAATACTGATAAAACCTAAGGAAGCCCTAAACGTCGGGGATGTTAAACACCCAACGAATCCTCTGTGGGTGACCACCGAGCTGCAAGTCTTTTTCCCAATTGCCCTCAGCAACGAACTATCCTTCTTCCACTCTCTGTTCGAAAACAGTAGCCCGGTGATCAAAGGTTCACCGTCTTGCTTATCGTAACAAGCAAGAGCCCACCAGCCATCACCCCTCGATTTATAGAAGTAAAGCCAGTAGAAATGTCCAATCTCCGTAAATGTGGGGTCCGGGTACTTCATACTCTGCCATAAAGAGAACATCCCGATCACTAATCTCCAAGCATTTGGATTTAACTGAGCCGTAGCAATTTAAATCTGCCTCAATACCCTCTGAATGTATGGCTATAACGGCATCCTAGCCCCGATTTCTAAGAACACAAGATGAAATGCCATCAAAGTTCCTATGAGATTGCTCGCTCGTTCCCTTTCTCTGGGAATCCTTATACCCACCGATCTTGGTATCGAGAACTCCGTCGCAATCCAAACAAGTTTTGCTTCATCCATCTTGTTCTCCCTTACATCGTTTATTGTAAACCTTGTGTGGTCGATTTCATCCCGGATAAAATCTTCAGAGTTATAACCTTCCCAGCATTCACCGGGGACAGGCCCTGCCACAGCCCCCTGAGCATTTTGATGCACTTTTTCGACCCCCGGACTTCCAACATCCGGTTTATCTCCCTCTCCGAAAACACTCCCGGTTCTACTACCTGCAGAATACCTACCCGAAGTATACTCCAAAGATCTAGATTTCGAGCTCAACGACCTTACCAGACTCGATGTCCCGGCCTTGCGAACCATTGGATGACAATGACAAGATAAAGAATAAAATGGTAAGAAAGAAGAGTTCACTCAAAGACTAACCTATTTTTTCCTGTTCTTTTCAACTCCCACCTCAGACTCTAAAGTCACTCTGATCAATCGAAAAGGAGCAAATGAGGAGTTAAAGCCCCTAACATCTTTAATTATAGAGGCAAGCATCACGGGATATGAAACGACGCAATTGCAGCCCCCTTGAGACGACACATGTTTATCGCCCCATCTAAAACAGTCATTTGTCGTCTGCTCACAGACCCATGATGTGGGCCAACCCACAACTGATCATCTTCCAAATGAACTCCGACAGGAAACTAAACCCCAACACCTTTGGACTCCGATTATCCAACACCTTTCTTCCATCATAATCAACATAAACACACGATTTTACTATGTTAATTACCGTTTATTCAGACTATCATAACATCGTATTCCGAAGGCTCATTTTTAGCCCCAACAATCAGTAACAAAAAGGTTTAAGGGAAATTGTACAATGTTTTTTTTTTTTTAACCTGAGCAGCCCTCTCAAAGGTCTGCCTTGTACAGTAATAGAAAGAGTATTTTTTTTTTTTTTAACTCTAGAAAGAGTTACGTATTCTGTTCTGGTGTTCCCTGCCCATTTCCTCTACTGAGTGGACACGGTACTTTTGTGGAGTGGTGCAATCCACCGGATCTAATGGGAGAGCTTGTCTACTGGTTAATAGAGCTTTTTTAATTAGTTTTTTTTTGTATCGTTTGGTTGTCATTCGGTAGAGCTTTTAGATAATTAAAAAAACTGTTTTACGTCTACTTGGAGAAGCCCAAATTTAAAGCTTTTCCAAGTAGATCTTTTGGAGTTTTTTTAATAAAACTAAAATCTCCAATATAACCCTATAATTTAATATTTACTAAAGTATTTTGGTCATTCTATCATTAAAAAAGCTCTATTTTAATTAACAACCAAACGACCAACGACTTTTATTTAAAAGATCTACCTCTAAAAGATCTACTTCTAAAAGATCTACTTTTAAAAGATTTACTTGAGAAGTCCTTCCAAACGTACTCTAAATATTTTGACATATATCGCTTTTAGAAATGTTTTTTTTTTGTTTTTTAATATATTTTTATAAACGTTCTTGGTATCAAATCACTTGTTTAAAGATTTGAAAGGATTAATTTTTTAAAAAATATATTTTTATAAAAGTTCTTGGTATCAAACCACTTGTTTAAAGATTTGAAAGGATTTAATTTTTTTTTTTATGTATTGTATGATCATATAAATTTTACTTTTTTTTGAAGTATATGTTTTCTGGTGTGTAGATAACTGAGCTCATCCCATGTTAATGATTTGGCCCAAGAAGGCTATACGCTTCATGAATGAATCATGATGCATTAAAAAAAAATAATAAATAAATAAATAAATAAAAAAAACTGTTTTCAATATTATAAATTTAAAAGAAATTACAAAGAATGTATAATATGTTTAATTTCTCATTTTTCATGTCACAATTCAATTTTATATATATATATATATATATACACGGTCTCGTTCACATCAGTGCACACTGATGTGACTACATCAATACCAATGTATATGGACCACTGATTATAGAGAAGTTTTGACAAGTGTATACAATTTGAGTCAAAGTATATAAATATAATGGTCCACATCCAACGCACTGATGAAGTTATATCAGTGTATACTAACGTGAGCATTTCTGTATATATATTTATATACAAAACGTACATCATCAACTTGTAAGGAATTTGATTAACACTTAATCTAACATGCATAAGCACATAATGCATCCATAGATTAACCTAAACATGTTTCTATATCATGATTTAATCAAACCCTAAATACATGTTACTAACCCATGTTAATTCAAGAGAAAACGGAGATAAGAGAAAGCGGAAGCATACCTGAATCCACTGCCGGAGGTTAGTGGACGTAATACCAACTTCATGCTTTAAAAACGTCAGAAAAAATATTAGACCAGTAGAGGATCCAAATCCCTCTCAGGAAGGCCCTATTACCATCTTCATTGGGGAATGGGGATCTTATGCGTCATGCGTGTGTGTAGTATTTACACTAATTTTTTTTATTTTTCTACTCTTTGCTGTAGTGTGAACTGTTAGCACTTGGGGGAAAGGTGAAGGATGAGCATATCTCCTTATTGATGAATGATGGAACTTCTAGTAAGTGAAGTGAAATTTGGCTTCTCATTCATCAGTTAATTTATTTATTTTTTCTATTGTTGAAGTTCCATCATTCATAGTAAGGATTAGTGGTTGTTTTGCAGTGATATGATCCTGTTAAATCTTTTAAGTAGTTTATATTGGATGAGAATTGTAACTTAAATATGTGAGCATGGGTTTATCTCAATTCTCAATACTTGTATCTTCTTTTTTGCCACTTGCACAATGTTTTATAGTCATTGGAATAGTACATTTATAATCCTTGTTATTTAACTAAACAGAGTAGAAGACATGAGTGCTACATATGTGTCCCAAATTTGCCCCACTTGTACACCATTTTTTCAGCAGCAGCACCATCTGAATTATTTGACAGTTTGGTTTATATTAAACAATTTGAATTTGATATATCTGTGGAAGTGTCCTGTTTGCTTTATTGAGGGTGTGGTGTGGGTGGAGTGGCTTTTGGGGCTCCATTGATAACTCAACCTTAGAAGAAGAAATTTAAGGGGTTTTGTTTCCTTCTCTATTGGAGAAGATAATTTTTTAGTTGGAATGCATTATTCTGTCATTGACCATGTTGTTTATACAGCGTTGGATATGCAATGAATGTGTAGTCATTCTATATATTACTAATATGTTTAGATGTTTTGTGTAAAATAATGCCTTGATATTATTCATTGATGTGAGGAGTATTTATACATACTACATCCTAGCATAGTAGGAACGTTTACACTTATGGAAATAGATACAAAAGGAATATACACTTTCCTAATTGTACACGGCAGCTAACATCAGTGAGCTAGTTGTCTTCTTGTAAACCTCTATTGCTAATATGCCCCCGCAAGATGGAGCTTCATATGAGGACGCCAATCTTGGACTGATGAATGTGGAACTGCTTGGAGGAGAGAGCTTTGGTGAGGGAGTCAGCGAGCTAGTCTTTGGTACTGACATGAGCTACACACAGCTGGTTGCGAGCAACTTGATCCCGAACAAAAAAGAAATCAATGGCAACATGCTTCATGCGGCTGTGGAAGATAGGATTTGCACAGACATAAGTAGCACTTATATTGTCACAGTAGATGACAAGTGTAGCAGGAACCTATAACCGAAGTTCATGGAGGAGTTAACCAACTTAATTGAGCTCCGTAGCAGCTGAGGCGATTGCGTGATAATCCGCCTCTGTGGAAGATCGGGCAACTGTGTGTTGTTTATTGGAGCATTAGCTGATAGGTGTGGAGCCAAGGAACACAATATATGTCGTAGTGGAGCGATGATCATCAAGATCACCCGTCCAATCAGCATCGGCAAAAGCATGAAGTCGAAGAGGGGAGCTACGGGGTTATGAGAAGACCATGATCGATGGTTCCTTTGAGATACCTGAGCACCTATTTGATAGCATTCCAGTGAGTCGTCGTCAGGCGATGCATGAACTGAGAGAGCTTGTTCACCGCAAATGAGACATCTAGCCTAGTAAGTGATAGGTATTGTAGGGAGCCAAGCACTTGCCTGTATTGAGTGGTATCCGTAGGTGCACTGCCATCATTTAGTTTTAATGATTCAGATAGTGAGAGCAGCGTTGAAACTAGCTTTGACTCAAGCATGATAGTTTTAACGAGGAGGTTGCGGATGTACTGGTGCTAGGAAAGGAATAGACCAGTTAGAGAGCGATGCGCCTCTACACCAAGGAAAAATGAGAGAACACCAAGATCTTTCAGGGAGATCTTTCAGGGCCAGAGTGGAGATGAAGTCACAGACATGTGAGTCAGAAGAGTCTGTGACAATGATGTCATCAACATAGATGAGGAGAAACAAAGTGTGTCCAGGACGGTGCCGAATGAAAATAGATGCATCACATGTGGAATTTGTGAACCCGGTTGCCAACAGAAAAGTGTGAAGTTCAGTAAACTAAACACGCGAAACCTATTGGAGACCATAGATCGCCTTCCGGAGTTTGTACACATGTTATGGCTTGGCGGAATGGATGAAATCCGGTGGTTGTACCATGTATACATCATCTGTAAGAGTTCCCTGCACAAAAAAAAAAAAAAAAAAAAAACATTATTGACATCTAGTTGGCACAGAGGCCAACCGTTAGTGACAGCAATTGTTAGAATTAGTGTTGTAAAAATGGACCAGGCCTAAGTGGGTCGGTCCGTTTGGCCTGCCAAGCAAAATGGGCTGGATCAAGTCCGATCCACGAAGGGGATGTGCCGAATCAAGACTGGCACGGAGGCGTGCCGCGCTGCAGGGGTCCGGTCCGCCGGACTAGTCCGCCACGGCACGTCAAGCCGGCGGACCAAGCCAGGTGGACTGCCACTGGACCGGTCCGACGGGCCGACCCCAAGGTCCGACCGTTTGATTTTTTTAAAACAAATGAAAAAATTAAATAATAATTGGTCCCGGTCCGGCGGCATGCCGGCACGGTCCGTTGGAAAAGGTCCACATGCCGTGCCGGGCCACGATTTCCAAAAACATGCCGGACCTAGTCCGATCTGCCTACCGGCGCAGCGCGGACCAAGTCCGGCCCGTTTTCAAAAACGGGCCAGGCGTGCTGGATTGAATTGGGCCGGACCGGTCCACTTTTACAACTTTAGTTAGAATAAGGCGAATTGTGGTAGGTTTCACTACATGACTGAATGTTTCATTAAAGTCGACGCTAGGGCGTTGATGAAAGCTTTTAGCCACAAGTCGGGCTTTGTATCGAGCCACAGACCCATCAAGGTGACGTTTGATCCGAAAAATCCACTTACAACAAGAAATATAACCGAAACAAAAAGGATGCTCCTACTTTTGGCCTTTTGTTTTGCATAACACAGTGTGAATATCAAAGTATCAAACAGTAGAAACCAGGTTAATGAATATATGTCCACATAAAATCTTTCAAATTTGAAGTGCAGTGAAATTTGAAGTCAGACACTTCACTCAATGGGTTGGGCAATTGGTGTAGAAATTCTAAACAATGTAAATTTGGACTGCTAATGACACAACCAGGGCAGAACTGCCCAAACAAAATTATTTTCAAAAATATCTTCGCATTTGTATATTTACCCCTTTATATATATCTTGTACTTTGACTCCAATAATAATTTGTTTACAAATTGGTCCTCTAAATGCCAAGGCCGGTTGTCCTACTTTTGGCCTTTTGTTGCGCATAACACAGTGTGAATATCAAAGTATCAAACAGTAGAAACCAGGTTAATGAATATATGTCCACATAAAATCTTTCAAATTTGAAGTGCAGTGAAATTTGAAGTCACACTTCACTCAATGGGTTGGGCAATTGGTGTAGAAATTCTAAACAATGTAAATTTGGACTGCTAATGACACAACCAGGGCAGAACTGCCCAAACAAAATTATTTTCAAAAATATCTTCGCATTTGTATATTTACCCCTTTATATATATCTTGTACTTTGACTCCAATAATAATTTGTTTACAAATTGGTCCTCTAAATGCCAAGGCCGGTTGTCCTACTTTTGGCCTTTTGTTGCGCATAACACAGTGTGAATATCAAAGTATCAAACAGTAGAAACCAGGTTAATGAATATATGTCCACATAAAATCTTTCAAATTTGAAGTGCAGTGAAATTTGAAGTCACACTTCACTCAATGGGTTGGGCAATTGGTGTAGAAATTCTAAACAATGTAAATTTGGACTGCTAATGACACAACCAGGGCAGAACTGCCCAAACAAAATTATTTTCAAAAATATCTTCGCATTTGTATATTTACCCCTTTATATATATCTTGTACTTTGACTCCAATAATAATTTGTTTACAAATTGGTCCTCTAAATGCCAAGGCCGGTTGTCCCTCTAGACTCATGGCTTGGCGCCTTTCTAAGTGCTTAGGGCCTTGCGTCAAGCTAGTTGGTTCGGTTTGTAGGGGAGTATAGGTAGTGGCATGAAGGTCAAACACTATTTTTGGTTTAAAAATATGGCTCTTTGATCATGTCTGAATCACTCTAGTGGGTGAGGAAGGTACTTGGTTGGGATGTGGTAAGACCGAGTGAGAAGTGAGAAGTGAGTTGGAGAGAGGCAAGTGGTGTCGTGTGTGAATCACTTGGGTAAACACGATCGGGCGACTGAAGTGTGAGTGGGGTTGTATGTGTAGCCAGGTTGGGTGGTGTTGTTTGTGGTGGGCTGGGTTGATCTGGTGTTGACACGAAAACAGGAATGGTGTCATGTAGGACGGTGTCATGGAGTGGAGGTAATTCGGTGATAGAGTGCCCATTTGTTTCTTGGTCAGACCTGACAATAGAGTGAGGAGACTGACACCAAGAGTCGACGTTGGTAGGTGGGTGTGGAGACATGTTGCTGAAAGCATTTGTGAAAGGAAATTCTTTTTCGACAAACACGACATGACGGGAGACAAATACTCGATTGGTAAGACGATCTAGACACAGGTAGGCATTATGTTCGGTGGAGTAACAAACAAAGACACCGAGTTTGGAGCGGGGTTGAAGTTTGTGAAATGTATATGGTCGTAACCAAGGGTACTAGAGACAACCGAATACACGTAATTTGTGATAGCTCGGGTCTGTGCCAAAGAGTACATTTTACTGATTTTGGTGGTTGAGAACCTGAGTAGGCATGTGATTTATTAAGTAAACCGCGGTTTGAAAGGCTAGAGACCAGCATTTGAGAGGTAAGGACGCATGGTGAAATAGGGTTAGTGTTGTTTCCACCACATGTCAATGTTTACATTCAACCATGCCTACATGCTCAGGTGTGTGTGGCAGAGATTTGAGGTGTTGGATTCCCATATTTTGTAGGTCATGTCCAAGAGCTTGGGCCTCCCATTACCATCAGAGTATATAGTTTTAATTTTAGAGTTAAAGAAATTTTCAACTAGAGCTCTAAATCGACTAAAGACATGTGGAACTTCAGATTTATTTTTGAGTGGATATGACCAGGTGTACTTAGAGAAATAATCTACAAATATGACATAATAACGAGAGTTATCAAATGACAAAATATGAGCCAAACCCCAGACATCAGTGAATAAAATCTCTAATGGTTTATTGTTGTTCAAAGTTGATTTACCAAAAGGCAATTTATGACTCTTATTACATAAACATGCAGAACAAGAAGAAAACGGAGACCCAGACTTGGTGACTGGAAGATTGTGAGACTGCAAGAGTTTGTGGAGGACTTGGACGAATGGATGTCCTAAACGACAGTGCCACACTAAAGGGGAGGCGATCGATTGGACAAACGTGAAGTGTAGGTGAACTCTTGACACTGGTTAACGATGTTGACTGGACTCAGGCCAAACATAAAGATTTCTTTTATTCTTGCCTCGGACCAAGGATGCTCCAATAATCAAATCCTTCACAAGAAAACAGTCAGGAAAAAATTCAACAGATATGTTATTGTTAGAACAAAATTAAGACACTAATACGAGGTTATGGGAGATTTTAGGGGAGCACATGACATTTTTAAGGCAAAAAGAGTAATTAGAATTATGCAATGAAGTAGAACCAGTATGAGTGATAGGAATAGTTTTACCATCGTAACTATGTTTAAAAAAAATTGTATTTACGACCCTGTAGCCACCCACCCATGCCCACCCGCCATGCATGACCCACAACCCACACACAATTAAATGGTGTTCTCATGGATTGTTGATCAATAGTACTCATGAGTGAACCAAGCCAAGCCTTATCCACCTTGTTGTTGCTTTGATTGTGCTACTAAAAGCATAATTTTTATATATAACCTCTACTTGTTATTAAATTTTTATTGATTATTTTTCAATCAAAATTTTATTTGTAGATCGATTCCACTAATTTAAATTTTATTTTTATATGATAAATAAATTGATACTAAAAAACATTTATTATAACATTTAATTAAACTATTTTGTTAAAATCATATATTGTCAGATCAAAGGGTCAATCGTTAATCATACTCAGAATTAGATATGACACTGGTTCCGGTTCTCGATTCGGAACCGGCGGTTCCAATTCTCGATTTGGAACCGACGATTTCGATTCTCGATTTGGAACCGACGGTTTCGGGTTTCTGTTTTCGATTCGGAACCAGCGGTTCCGATTTCGGTTTCGATTCAGAACCAACGGTTTTGGTTCCAATTCCGGTTCCAATGATTTGGTTCTTTTTTTTAAATAATAGAAAACCTCTAAAGACTAATAGTTATTGATCCTTATGAAGAACTTATTGGAAAAAAACAAAATTCATCATGATAGAGAACCACTTTGGATGAACAAAATGATCCATATATTACATCATTTTGGGAAAGACACGCAATAGGTTCCTCAAATGCACGCCGTCTTTGAGAAATTATGTGTCACTATTACGACTTACACAATGAATACAATAAATAGTCATTCACTTATTTTTGAAAAATGTATACATGCATGAGTTGATGTCTTACAGACTCTCAAATAAGACACGCAACAGGTAAGCTGTAAACAATCTTTTTTTTACGGCATTCGTCAAATGCTCGTCGTCTTTGAGAAATTATGTATCACTATTACGACTTGCACTGAATGTCGTAAATAGTCATTCACTTGTTTCTGAAAAATGTATACACGGCATGAGTAGTATATCTTAAAAGACTTTCAAATAAGACACGCAATAGGTAAGCCGTAAATAATCCTTTTTTATGGCGTTCTTTAAATGCACGTCGTAAATAATCTCTTTTTTACGGCGTTCATCAAATGCACGCAGTAAATAATCTCTTTTTTATGGCGTTCCTCATATGCGCGCCGTAAATAATCTCTTTTTTACATCGTTCCTCATATGCACGCCGTAAATAATCTCTTTTTTACGACATTCTTCAAATACACACCGTCTTTGAGAAATTATGCATCACAATTACGATGTGCATTTGTGTGCACATCGTGAATGATAACATTTACGACGCACTTTTTATGTGCGTCGTAAAACTCAAGCCGTAAAAGACCCAATCTGTTGTAGTGTGTGGCGATAAAAGCTGTTGGAGTTGAAGCCACGACCGCCGCCCTGTGTACTGCTAGAATTCTGGTACTGACCAAGAGAATTTTTGTGGCCAAAATTCTGGTGCTGTCCAATATAGTTGGAGGAGTTCCCTTGTTGTCCACGACCTCGCCGATTAAAGGTTCGTTGGTTGAATTGAGTTGTTATTGTTAGACCAGATTTTTTCGATTCCTCATGACGAAGGTAGGCCTCATGATCAATGAGATTGTCATAAAGTTCTTCAAAGGAAATAGGGGTGTCACAGGCTCAAATGGCTGAAGCAAGAGGCATGTAAGCCGATCCCAATCCATTCAATATATGTACGACGATTGCACCATCATCAACAGGCGACCAATCAATTCAAAATTGTCAATGATGGTCTTGATCCCTTGCATGTAGTCCGCTACGGACTTATCATCTAGGCTAACATTAGTCAGTGAGTCAAGGAGACCAAGTTTTCAAGTATTGGATCGGTTAGCATTGGTAACTTCTAGTTTCTCCCAGGCTTGAGTAGAGGTGGTGGATTGAGTGACTATGGATTGTGCAACTCCCATACATGAGACTTGGATTGCATGAAGAAGAAGTTGGTCTTGACAAAGCCAAATCTGATGATTCGGATTGACTGTGGTGCAGACGGAATCATGGCCACTGGAGGATCATTGGCAGTTGGAATGGTTATAGGGGGACACGGTTTGGTACCGTCTAGATATCCCATAAGGTCATAGCCAAAAAATAGGTATTCGAATTGCGATCTCCATGTTGCATAGTTCCCTCCTTTGGTTAGTTTGATTGAGGTTGGTTGGTATTATTGTTGGTTGTTCCCATGAGAGTGACTTGAGGAGCAGAGTAGGAAGAGGAGGTTGCAGTCAAGCTAGGAGAAGTCATGGTGATCGACGGTTCTAGGTTTGGAGACAGGTGAAAGAAAAATTTAGGAGAGAAGAGAGTAATTTAAGATTTTAGGATCTCAAGCTATTTCTTACCTAAGGGCTTTGATACCATAATATGTTTAGATGTTTTGTGTAAAATAAAGCCTTGATATTACTCATTGATGTGAGGAGTATTTATACATACTACATCCTAACAGACTAGGAACGTTTACACATATGGAAATAGATACAAAAGGGATATACACTCTCCTAATTGTACACGACAGCTAACATCAGTGAGCTAGTTGTCTTCTTGTAAACCTCTATTGCTAATAATTACTAATACATATTATGCAAAAAATATTTCCACAGGGTAAAAAGGATCTCCAGGTGGTACTTGGATTTAAGGATTAGGGTTTGGTGATTGAGATGGATGGTGGGTTTTGGTTTTGGATTTGGAGATGGATGGGTTTGATTTCTGATGTTGATCTGGGTTGATTTCTTGTGAATCGAATCAAAATTCAAATCTAATAATATTGTTAAAAAATTGATTTGACTTGATTTTGAAATGAAAAAAAACTGATATTGGGATTTGTTGAATGTAGTGTAGATTGTTGATGAAGATTGTTGACTATATGATTTTCTAGAAAACTGAAGAACTAAAATTCTGTTTTTATTTTTATTTTTTATGTTTTTTAAATATTGTTTTATTTAATAAATATCTTGTTGAATGTAGTGTAGCTTGTTGATGAAGAGTGTTGACTATGATAATCTGGAAAACTGAAGAACTGAACTTTTTTTTTTATATTATTTTTTTTCTTGTTTCCTTTCTTTTTTCTTTTTTATTTTTTTAGTAAATTATCTTTTAATCTCTACCATCTATCTCAAAGATGGATGGTGGAGATCCATTTAAGTTAAAATATATTATTTTTGATTAAAATTTTCATTCTTGAACTTATTATTTATAAATTTTTAAATATCTTATTGTGTATCAAAATTCAAAAAATGATTAAAAACTTATAATTGTTCTTTGAAGACATTTTTGCCAAGCTCCAATGTGTAAGGAGTTGATACATGTGTAAGGTACATGGAATTTCTGAAACCACATGAGCCCTCATTTAATTTGAGAGAAACTTTAGCATATCTGAGGTAAAGCCCGATGTGGAACATCTAACCGGTGATATTTAGATATATCATTAAATTTTACAAACCAAAGTCGTATCATAAAAAATATTGATAGATCATGAATCCTATTCACCTTCTCACCTTCATCTTCGTCTTCTTTTGCAACTACTTTTTTTCTTCCAATTTCTAGCTTGCTTCATTCTCTTTTCCTCCTTCCTTTTACCAAAAAAATTTCCTCTCAATCCATTTATTTTCTATATTTAATATATTAAAAATTGAAAGAAAAAACCAAGGAGGTTAGTCTCCTCATGTTTCCAGTGGAAGCACTAATCAGTGGAGGAAGCGCCGGATTCCTCCTTCGATGTGGAGGTAGCAGTTCTTTCTTGGTCTAGGTGAGGCCTCCTTCAATGGTGGCTTCCATTCATGTTTTTTTTTTTTTATATAAAAAAAGAAATTAAGTTTTAATCAATAAATCAAAACATAATTTCTTATGTTTTCAGATTTTTTAAAGGAAAAAAAAAAATTAATACCCAAATATACGAAATCTTTAGCCGATGGGTTTTAAAAAATTTGAGATGGAGATGCTCAAAATCTCATATAAAGATGAAGGTCAGAAGGTGAGAGGTTGTAAGAACTAAGAGGAAGACGAAGATGAAGGTTAGAAAAAATCATGGCCTGTCAATATTTTTTATGATGCGGCTTTAGGTTTGTAAAATTTAATGATGTGTCTAAATATCGCTGGTTAGGATGTTTTACATCAGATGTATTGGAGTTTCTCTCTATTTACTTTAATTTAATTACAGTAGAACACCTGTAAATTAATCTCCTATAAATTAACATCCTCTCTAAATTAATAAAAAAAATCCTAGTTCTGACTTAGGCCAATGTAAAAAAGTAATAAACTACTCTATCGTAATAATTAATAATTTCTTTTTAAAACCCAGTGTAAAATTTCGGTCCCGACTGTCGCATAAATTAATAATTCCATAAAATTACAAAATATATTACATAATAATCAAGAAATAGAAAAGTACTTTAAGATGTTATTTTGCACAAGGCCACCATATTTGATATTTTTGACTTCATCCTTCATTTTTTAAATTGTCCTCTTGTTATAACCAAGAAGATAGAAAATAGAGAATTTTTAAGAGCCGATAGGAATAAAATTTTTAGGTATATGATGAGATCTCTCTTGTTATATACAACCAAAAAATAAGCCTCATTATTTATAGGGTGAGTATCCTTGGTCACTAAGTAATCACATTCCCAAAATGAATTGGAATTTTTTTAATAAATCTTTCATAAACAAGGAATCCCGAAAAATAAAAACATAAATAAATAAATAAATTTCCCTAAAGAAGAAAACTGACCAAACAAAGAATCCTGAAGAAGAACCTTCCATAATAACACTTTACAATATAAAACCCTTCAAATTAATAATTGTTGTGAATCTAGGTCCCTTACCAGATCCTAGATCCACTCTTGATCTTCCTAACCTGTCAAGATCTAAATCGAATACAAGTAATACAGAAACAATAAAAGGATGTACCAAACAGATTTAATATTAGCAAGAAAGTAAAAAGAATAAAGAGACAAAGATTTTATAGTGGTTCGGCTTAAAAACAAGCCTACATCCACTTTGAGTCAGGCCAAGAGACTCACTCCACTATATGAAAGTTTATACAGATCTAATCTATCCAGGACTCAGCCTGAAAACCCTCAAAAAGAGCCCAGAAACCCAATACAGCACCACTCAACCACACAGGCCACTAACACAATCTATGCCTGTAAACAACCAAACCCAGAAATCCCCAAAAATAGTATCAATAGAAGTACCACGCAAAGATTTATCTTTTTCTCTCTTATCTCTCTTACAAATTCAAAGAAGAGAAACCAGAAATCCACAAACAAACTCAAGAACACAAAGAGCAACAGAGAGAACAGAAAGATTCTGAAATAGCAAACCCTAGAGAAAGAAAAACACTGAAGACAACCTCGAATTCTCTCAGCATCGCTTCATAAATATAGTCATTAGAAAACGAGGGCCAGCTGTCCACCCTTAGCCAATCACCTGTTGCCACCTTATCAAGCAAAAACCTTATCAGTTTTCACTGATAAGTTGAAACGCACCGCATCAGTAAAGGATGGGCAGAGAAATCAGATTGGGCTAGGCTAGTGGGAGCATGCAGATGGGCTTCTACTGGCTTCAACCTTCCCTTTCATCATTGGGCTTGAATATGATTAGGCCTGAAAACTGATGAGATGGACTAACAGAAAAAACCCATAAATTCCACCTTAGTTCATCTCATTTCATATAGCAGAGTAAAGAACCTCTTAACAAACTTGGCTCAACAAACAAACAAACAGATCAACCATAATCACCTATCTTCAAAAGATTTAAACAATGCTTAAACTTACTATAGGAGACAACTTTGGTACCCATATCAGCAGGATTATCTTCAGTGGAAATTTTTTCCACCTCAACAATACCTTCAGAGATTTGATCTCTAATAAAGTGGTATTTAATTTCTATGTGTTTAGTTCTCTCATGAAAAACAGGATTTTTACAAAGATGCAGAGCACTTTGGCTGTCAGTGTAAATAACAGTCTTCCCACTAAAAACTTTAATATCACCTAAAAGACCTTGAAGCCAAATGGCTTCTTTAATGGCTTCTGTAACTGCTATATATTCAGCTTCAGTAGTGGACAAGGCCACCACTGACTGTAATTGACTTTTCCAGCTAACACAGCAGCCAGCAATGGTGAAGAAATATGAGGAAGTGGACCTCCTTTTATCTCTATCACCAGCATAGTCAGAATCTACATAGCCAACTAGGTCAACTACAGAATTAGCACAATCATATATCAGTCCAACTGATGTGGTTGAACTAATGTATCTTAATAGCCATTTCATGGCATTCCAGTGGCCCTTACCAGGATTGGCCATATACCTGGATAAGACACTGATTGCTTGGGCTAAGTCTGGTCTGGTACTGATCATGGCATACATGACAGACCCAACTGCACTGGAGTAAGGAATATTCTCCATGAATCTGCTCTCCTCAATAGATCTAGGAGAGAGAGCAGCTAATAACATAAAACTTGGAGATAGAGGGACATTAGCAGACTTGCAGTTTTTCATAGAGAATCTCTCTACCAGTTTAGACAGATAGTTATCTTGTTTAAGGCATAGGCAAGACTCTTTTCTGGTTCTAACAATTTCTATCCCTAGAATTCTTTTAGCAATTCCTAAGTCCTTCATGTCAAATTCAGTTTTCAGTTTTCTTTTTAGTTCTTTAATTTTAGGCATGCTTTTACTAGCAATTAACATGTCATCAACATACAATAGCAGATAGACAGAGTTCATAACATTTTCACTTGTGAAATAAAAACATGTGTCATAATTGCTTTTATTGAAACCTAAACTGGTAATGAAACTATCAAACTTCTTATACCATTGCCTAGGGGCTTGTTTCAGTCCATACAAGGACTTCTTCAGAAGACAGACATGATTAGGTTTAGATTTAGACTCAAAACCTTCAGGTTGAGACATGTAGATGGTCTCATCTAGGTCCCCATGCAGGAAGGCAGTCTTAACATCTAGTTGTTCAAGTTCTAGGTCATAGATACTAACTAGGGCAAGCACTATTCTGATAGTTTTATATTTGACTACTGGTGAGAAAATTTCATTGTAGTCAATTCCTTCTCTTTGTGTGAAGCCCTTAGCAACAAGTCTAGCTTTGTATCTAGGTTGTTCATTTTTCTCTAGACCCTCTTTAATCTTAAAGATCCACTTGCAAGCAACAACTTTCTGTTTTTCTGGTTTCTTTACAAGAGACCAGGTTCCATTTTTCTCAAGAGACTTCATCTCTTCTTTCATGGCATAAAGCCATTTCAATTTATTTGTGGAACTGACTGCTTCTAAATAATCTCTAGGTTCTGGACTTTCCAATTGTTGACCAGTGTACAGGGCAAAGGAAATAACATCAGCATAGGCATATTTACTGTTGGGTTTGATTTTCCTTTTAGCCCTATCCCTGACCAGTTCATAATCAGCTAGAGATTCCATGTCAATCTCTGGCTGATGCTGACTTTGTTCCACCTGATCAAGGTCAGTGTGGATGGTATCATCATCCTCATTAGAATTGGACTGAGCAGAGGCAGAGCTAAGAGGTTGACTCTCAATTTCCACCTCAATTTTGTTCTCAGAATCCTTTACAGGATCTGAAACAGGATCAGCAGTGATGTTATTGATTTTACAGGGCATTCTATCCTCATCAAAGATAACATCTCTGCTCACAATAATTTTGAAACCTTTTTGATCTCTAAGCCACACCCTATATCCCTTAATTCCTAAAGGATATCCTAAGAAAACTCCTCTTAGGGATCTAGGTTCAAGTTTACCTTCAGACTGGTGTGCATAAGCAGCACAGCCAAACACTCTCAAGTGTTTCAAAGAGGGTGGCCTACCAACCTATTTCTCTTCAGGAGTTAGGAGGTTTAAAGCAGTGGATGGGGATCTGTTAATCAGGTATGTGGCAGTTGCAACTGCCTCACCACAGAATTTCTGATTTAAACCTGAGCTGATTAGGAGACATCTAACCTTATCTAGAATGGTTCTATTCATCCTCTCAGCTACCCCATTCTGTTGAGGTGTATACCTCACAGTCCTGTGTCTTTCTATGCCATGGTCTCTACAGAATTTGTTGAATTCTTCCTTACAAAACTCTAGACCATTGTCAATTCTTAGTACTTTGACCTTCTTAGAGGTCTGATTCTCAACCAATGTTTTCCAGGCTTTAAAGCTTTCAAAAGCAAGATCTTTAGACTTCAATAGGTATACCCAGACCTTTCTAGTATAGTCATCTATCAGAGATAGAAAATACTGGTTTCCACCATGTGTAGGGACCTTTGAGGGTCCCCAAAGGTCTGAGTGTACATATTGGAGGATCTCTTTTGTGTTGTGTTGAGCTGTACTAAAACCCAGCCTATGTTGTTTTCCTAAGACACAGTTCTCACAGAATTCCAGTTTATTAACACTGTCCCCATTAAGCAAGTTTTGTTTACTTAGTTCATTTAAACCTCTCTCACTCATGTGACCAAGTCTCTTATGCCAAAGGGATGTGATGTCACTAGTTTTGGTTGCTATGCAAGCTGCCTCATTAGTGACTGTCACACCCTTTAGGACATATAGACTGTTTCTCTTGTCACCTTTGAGGATCACTAAGGAACCCCTAGACACTTTTAAGACACCTTTCTCTGCCTTATAACAACATCCCTCCTCATCTAGGACACCTAAGGAAATTAGGTTTCTTTTCAGGTTAGGCACATATCTCACGTTACTAAAGACTCTAACCATGTCATCATACATTCTAATGGCCACAGATCCTATACCTTCCACTGGACATTGCTGATTATTCCCCATCAGCACACTGCCTCCACTGAGTTCTTTGAACTCTGTGAACCAGTCTTTCCTAGGTGTCATGTGAAAGGAACATCCAGAGTCAAGAATCCACTCATTCTTAACATCATCTGTGCTAACTGCTAACACTTCACTATGTTCAAAAGATCTAGATGCTACTGCAGCATCTCCATCATTAGGAGTCTTTTCCTGATTTTTTCTTTTGAACTCATAACAGTATTTTTTAATGTGTCCTTCTTTACCACAGAAGTAGCACTTTCTAGTGCCATTTCTGTTCCTAGATTGAGACCTATGATGGTTAGGTGTCTTACTCCTCCCTTTGCCCTTATTGTAGTTATTGCTATTATTATTTCCATTCCTATTAGACTGTCTCCCTCTCACAAACAGGTTCTCACCAGAATTTTTATTTTCTATCTTTAGTTCTAAGTCTTTAGATTTTAAAGCAGAAATACATTCTTCAAGAGACAGGGAGGTTCTACCATATTTAATAGCAGCTTTTACATCTTTAAAGGAATCAGGCAAAGCATTAAGCAGAATAATAGCTTCATTTTCATTACTCAGTTTTTCATTTTCTCCAGCATTAGCTAGTTCAATTGTCATTTTCTTAAATTCATCAAGATTTTGATCAAGGTTCTTGCTAGGGTTCATTTTGAAACTAAAAAGCCTTTCTTTAAGATAAATTTTGTTTGTCAGTGATTTAGTAAGATATAGGCTTTCTAATTTCTTCCAAACATTACAGGCAGTGGTCTCATCATTTACTTCTCTAAGAACATTATCAGAAAGATTCAGAATTATAGTTCCTAGAGCCATTTCTAACATATCATCTTTCTGTTCAGGGGTTAAAGTTTCAGGCAATTTGTCAGGTCCTTCAATGGCCTTGAGGATTTTTTGCTGAGACAGAAGGGCTTTCACCTTTCGTCTCCAGATGCCAAAATCCCCAGTGCCATCGAATCTATCTATATCAAATTTCATAGACATGCACGTTGAATTGAAATTACCAAAGTTGTGAACGATTACCTCTTTACTAATACCAGCAGGTTCACTGCTCACTTTTTCAGGTTCGCTGATTTCCTCCTCAACTCCAGTTGAGACTTCAGAGGTTGAAGGCTCTTCAACCGGAGGATCTTCTTGCTCCGGGTTTGCCGTTGGTACGAATGAGGCTCTGATACCACTGTTGTGAATCTAGGTCCCTTACCAGATCCTAGATCCACTCTTGATCTTTCTAACCTGTCAAGATCTAAATCGAATACAAGTAATACAGAAACAATAAAAGGATGTACCAAACAGATTTAATATTAGCAAGAAAGTAAAAAGAATAAAGAGACAAAGATTTTATAGTGGTTCGGCTTAAAAACAAGCCTACATCCACTTTGAGTCAGGCCAAGAGACTCACTCCACTATATGAAAGTTTATACAGATCTAATCTATCCAGGACTCAGCCTGAGAACCCTCAAAAGGAGCCCAGAAACCCAATACAGCACCACTCAACCACACAGGCCACTAACACAATCTATGCCTGTAAACAACCAAACCCAGAAATCCCCAAAAATAGTATCAATAGAAGTACCACGCAAAGATCTATCTTTTTCTCTTTTATCTCTCTTACAAATTCAAAGAAGAGAAACCAGAAATCCACAAACAAACTCAAGAACACAAAGAACAACAGAGAGAACAAAAAGATTCTGAAATAGCAAACCCTAGAGAAAGAAAAACACTAAAGACAACCACGAATTCTCTCAGCATCGCTTCATATATATAGTCATCAGAAAACGAGGGCCAGCTGTCCACCCTTAGCCAATCACCTGTTGCCACCTTATGAAGCAAAAACCTTATCAGTTTTCACTGATAAGTTGAAACGCACCGCATCAGTAAAGGATGGGCAGAGAAATCAGATTGGGCTAGGCTAGTGGGAGCATGCAGATGGGCTTCTACTGGCTTCAACCTTCCCTTTCATCATTGGGCTTGAATATGATTGGGCCTGAAAACTGATGAGATGGACTAACAGAAAAAACCCACAATAATCTCTCTAAACTAATACTCAATGATGGGTCCAAAAAATATTAGTTTAGAGGGTTCTACTGTATATAGTTTTTATTTTTCTTTTTGTTGGTCCATCGCACACATAATTGGACTATTTAAACAGCAAAAGGGTGATGAAATTTCTAGGCTAGCTGAGCAAGACGACTTTCACAAACTAACAATAAAAACAGTAATTGTTTATTCTTTAAAAACTCTAACTCCCTAAGTATATATACACATTTTATATAAAATGCACTAATGAATTTTATTTTGTATTTGTAATGAAATGTTTGTTTTTTAATTTAGTTTAAAAATTTTAGTCAAATGGGGAAATGGGGGAATGAGGGAAACAAGGGAAACGAGGAAATGGGAAAAAAAAAAAAAAAAAAAAAAAAAAAAAAAAAAATTAGGGAATTAGGGATGGGGATGGATATAGGTCCCCCTAAAATTCTCCATCCCCATTTTTCCCAAACGGAAAAATTGAAGAGGGATGGAGAAAGGGTATGTAAAGTGGGGATGAGAATGGGGGGATCTATATCCATCCCCATTCCCCAAACATGCATCTCTAGTCGTTAGACCTATCTTGCCCTTCAAAGGGCCATGCGCGAGTGTAAATAGGTGTAGGTTTGATTACCCAATGGTTAGTTTGAGTTGGGTCCAGTAAAAATGGAATCAGTTACCCTTTAAGCAAGGTGAAAAGGGAATTATATAGGGGTTGTCTTAGCTCCATTGGCTGATTTTGACAGATGTCATCATTAGATCGAAAAGTGTCGATTTGTATGCAATGGGATGATGAATCGATGGATCATGGTCCATGGATTCCAGGAGTCTTGTCGTGTTCGAAGTCCCAAACATCTCCTTCGGAGGTATTATGTATCGATGTCCATGTCATATCTCGGTATTTCACAAATATGTCGAACACACGGAAATTAATTAAATTCACAATTGACTTCTCTATATATACCATGTGTTCTAGGGTACGTGTATGCTTTGCTCCGTCTGGAAATATTATAAAAGATAACAAAAAAGTAATAAAAGGGAACTCTTCCCTCGTCTGAAGATGAGAATTTTTTTTTTTTTTTATAAGAATTGTTTTTTCGAATTAATTTTGTTATATAGATATTTGAAATTTTTTATTCTTATTTTTTAATTGATTATATAAGGCAAAAGACACAAATACCCTTTGACTGTTAGGGTTTATTAACTGAATTTTGTAAACTCATAGAAAAATTTGGTCACTTTTTAAAAGTCGTAAACTAATTGGAATTAAGAAAAATGTATGAGACTTATTTATTAATTATCCTACATGAAATACGGTATTATTTATAGAAATCTGAAACGGACAAAAAAAATAATAATAATAAAAATAGAACAACTTATAATCCGTGGATTTAAGGTCATGTTTGATTTTTTCACTTAACACTGAAATGTACATAATGTGTTCCATTCAGTTATTTTGTTTGACTTTTTAAGTGTTAAAATCACTTAATGAACCCATGAAACCACTTGTTTTTTGTTTTTAAAAATGAAAATTTTTCACTTTTCATTTAATTTTCATTTAACACAAATCCAGTAGAATTTAATGCAAAGTTTTACTTTCAAAACTATCCTCACTAATTTAGGCCTAGTTTAGCATTGCTTCATCAACTGCTTTTGGGGCCAAAAGTGATTACGGACCAACGATAGAGTGTTTGGTAAAATCGTGGAGAAGTGCTTTTGGTCACTTCTTGCTTCTCTCAACTGAGTTTTTGAGAAGCTACAAATACAAGTTTTTGGATTTCCGCTTCTGCTTCTCAAAAACACGCTACAGTGTTTTTAAATGAAATTTTACAAACTTTCCTATTTTATACTTGCCTTTCATGAAATTTACCAAAAACAAAACCTTATTCTCACCTCTAGCAGCCAACGATTCTTCCATTCTCATCTCCAGTTCTGTCTCACTCTGTATTCCCATTGTTTGCAATTTTCATAGCTCAACAGATCACCAGTCAACTGCGGCGCTCGTGGTCCGTGGAGTCGCGCTTCTTCTTCATCGTTGGTCGTCGATCTTTGTGATGCCAAGATGATCACAAGAAATCACATGAAGAAATTGTAATATATTTGATAGAATGTTGTTGATATTTGTTAGAATGAGAGGGAAGAGATTTAGAGAGAATAAGAATTGGAAGAAATGTAAGAATTGAAGTCGTAATTCGTTAATGCCCAAATTGATTGTTGCAACAGACTAAGTAATGGAAATACATTTTGCATGTGGCCTGGGAATAAATCCCCTACATTGGGCTCACTAGACTCAACAAAAAACAAGAATGCTTGAAATAAAGATAGTTTGTAATTGTGGCTCAACTGGCCTATTATTGCATCCGGCCCAAAGCCATCTGAGCACCTCTAAACGGTGCGTTTAGAGTAAGGGATAGGCATACCCCTTTAAACATACGTTGACATCAGAATTCTTGTTTAAAAAAGCCTCAATTCTTCAATTGTAATCCCTAAATTCTCTTTTTTTCATTTCCCAAATCTTCCTTCACCTGACAATTCCCTTTCCCTTAACGACCTTCCTGTCCTCAAAGGTCGAATGTGTCTGGAAACCTGGCTCTGATCTATAAAGTGTCCTCCCAAGTTGCATCATCCGGCAACGTGTTCGACCACTGAACAAGCAGCTAAACGACAACTTGATTGTGATGCTTCACCACTTTTCGATCCAAGATGGCCACCGGAAACACTTAGAGTTGTCCATCAACACCAGTTCGTGGGAGAGTTATGCTCGGTTGTACTACAACACCCACCTTCTTCTTGAGCTGTGACACGTGAAATATCAGGTGTATCTGAGAGTCGGTTGGGAGCTGAAGTCTGTAAGCCACAACCCAATTCGTGCGAGCACTTGGAAAGGCCCAAAGAAACGAAGGGCTGGCTTCAAATTCTGTTGAATAGCCACCATGGACTGTCTATACGGCTGAAGTCTCAGGTAAACCCAATTTTCTTCAGTGAACTCTCTTTCTAATCGATTCTTGTCTGCATTGAACTTCATTCTTGCTTAGGCCTGAGTTAAGGCTTCTTTGATTACTAACTAAATCTTATTTCTTTCGCAGGTAAAATCTCTAACTTCTGGAGAGTTAATAGCTAAAGCTGTGAACGAAAAATTTAGGGGTTGGTACCCATATAGGGTCTCAAATGGGATCATAGAGAGTAAGGTATGGTGGTTAGAGTTGTACCACCATTCCGCCATAGGTAACCAATTTACCCATTTTCCGGGTCAAGCCCTTGACATACACCTTAGGTAGTTCTCTAGGCATTGATTCAACCGTTCACTTTAGCCATTTGTCTGTGGGTGATAAGCAGTGCTAAGACAGCTTGGCTCCAACTAAACGGAATAGCCCTTGCCAAAAAGTGCTGGTGAAAATCCGGTCACAAGCACTAGTGATAGTGGTAGGAATTCCATGTAGTTTGTGAATATTGTTGAAGAACACCTTGGCCACTGTGATAGCTGTGTAAGGGTGGGTTAGAGTAAGGAAATGGGCATATTTAGTGAGCCTATTTATCACAACTAGGATAGTGTCTTTGCCTAAAGAAAGAGGCGGTTCCTCTATGAAGTCCATAGCAATGTCTTGCCACGGAATCGTGGGTATGGTTAGTGATAAGAGGAGTCCTGGACTCTTCATGTGTTCTCCTTTACACAGTTGGCAAATAGTACATTGAGTCACCCAATCTACTACCTCTTTGTTCATAGTTCCCCAATAAAAAAATTGTTGTAGGCGTTTCACAGTGCCCTTGATTCCAGAATGACCATCAATAGCTGAACAATGACCCTCTCCAATGAGTCTCTTCTGCAATGTCCATGTGTTACCTACAAAAATATTCCCCTGTTTTCTCAAAATTGGTTGATTAGTGTGAACTCTGTGAAAATAATACAAACGTAGTTAAATTACTTAAAGCATAGCTGGGGGGTTGAATATGTTTTTATACCTTTCTCAATCCCTTGAAACAAACATTTGTTTGTCCCTCAAGGTAACTTTACATACAACACATAACCAAAAACATCCATACATAGACAATATAATCATGTGATCATTTAGGCAATGTCTACATATATAAGGAGCTGCATGAAGTATAAAACACAAAAATCTCAATCAACAAAGAATACTTTTATTACGATATTGTTCAAGGAATTACAAGTGTTAACAAATATAACTATACATCAGAGTAACAATATACAAAAGAATAAAGAATATAAGAATAATCAAATCTTTATTGCTTTACAAATCACACTTAACACATCTTGATTCCAAAACTTCACAAGTGATGAATGTACTACAAGATTAAGAGCAAACATATATATACAATTAATAAAGAAATAGGAAGAATTAACACATAAGATTTTTTAACGTGGTAAAACCTCCAATGAGAAAATATCCACGGGTTGAACTACAACAATTGGCTACTATATATATATATACATATATTGGATGGTAAATTAGAAATTCCACAAAATGACCAATCCTAGATCACCAACCCATGTAGAGTCTATGTCTACCCAACCCTATTGGAAGTATGAAATCCATCAATGATGGAAAGCTACCATATATTGGACAACATACCAAACCATCATCGATGGAAGATTAGAAATTCCTCAAGAGTGCATACACATCCCATGTACCCCGCTCTATTAGAGTCTATGTCTATCCATACACCTAGGCCTACCAATAATAAAGCCAACTCTCTATCCAAGGCACCCATGCCTCTAGAAAGCCTCCCTTGCATAGATATTCGGACCTTCCCGATCCTAGCCATGACTTCTTGCTTGCCTATCTGAGTTATCCCAACTCTAAACAAGACTTCTTGCTTGGTTATCTGAGCATCACGTCCTAACCAAGACTTCATGCCTTTCACAAGGACTTCCTAATGTGATCATATGAATGCAAAATGATACAATCAAGCAATTCAACATAGAACATGTGATCAATACATTCCATGGCACAAATAAACGTAAACATGTGAAACACAAGTCTAATAGTCTAGATGCAAAAACATGAATTAAACCTAGAATAAGTGAAAACACCTAACACAAAAACTCCTAATTTTATTCATACAAACAACACTTGAATAGATTATATTCATGAAGCACATATTCAAGATGTCATACATATACACAATAAAATGCTAGAATTATAAAATGATTTCAATTAATATTCTAGCCAAAGAATTAGAGAAAGGATAAAATGATTACTCAATTAAATCCTAGATTTCTCTAAAAACACATACAATAATCCTATATTACATCAATCATAGGATCAAAACAAAATACAAGGTCATTTATCATAAAAATGATTCAATCAAGTCTCAAACAACCTTAGATATCAAACTAATCACAATACAACTCTCAAACATGTGAAAATCATAGAATCAAAGAAACTAGTTCACATATGTCTCTAATTAGACTTTTGATTAGGTTTGATTATGAACTATCTTTCTCAATAGCATTCACCATACATATACATACATATAGAAGAAGAAACCCAAGCAAATTGAAGGTTATAAAAGAAGAAATCTCAAAGATATCAACACTACCTTGAAATCACGAGCTGGTTCGGTTTTCTGTGCACAACCACTAGAAAAATCAATCAAACAGCTGCATGACCACTTGGAAAAGGTAGAGGACTCGATTACAAACAATCTCCAACTTGAATCACCAATTCTAACTTCGTATGAGAAAGTTATGGTATTTGGAAGATGATAAAAATTGGAGTGAAAATTCTTGTGAGAGTTCAAACTTTTCTTCTTGAATGAAATGGGAGAGAATTGGATACATTTAAAAGGAAGAGAGAGAAGGAAGGGAATTGGCCAATGAAGAGCTACCACATCAGCTCCTAGGCCGTATGGGGCGCGTGTGTCACAAATGGGTAGAGAAGCTGCCTGGCCGTGTGGCACACGGCCTCCACACGTGGCCACCAAGGCATGGCCTTTGGCCATGCTTTACCCTCTCGCACATCGCTCGCGTTCTTCAGCCGTATTCGGGCCTTCGAACTCTGATTTCTAATCTATCTTCGATTACAAATCGTGACTCCCTCACGCACAACAACTACAAAAATTTGTAAAAAGGTTGAGAATTCATCTCGGAAAACAATGACGAAGACAACTCAACGAATGAGAATGCAAAGTAGTGTAACTATATCGTTTGGACTCGAAACCTAATGAACGAGTAACCAAAATGACTGGGACTCAATAAGGAATCATAAGAGATTATGTTCAAGTCCAAAAACAATAAAACGAAAACAAATAGACACCAAGTCACACACATATGCCGTTTCCTAGACATAATCCTAGAACATGCATTTTCCAATGAGTATCAATTTAAATCTAATGCGTGAGCATATATTGCCAAGTGTGTGAAAGTATTAAATAAATGGTGTTCAACTATGCAGGGACACAAATGAATTCCATGTGTGTGTGTGTCTAAGCCTTGTAAGAGGAATGAGGTATAAATTACCTTTATTGTGCAACTTAGCACATTTCTCTTTAAAAACTCCATCTTGCATGTGTTTTGGTCAAGTTTTTCTTTGAAACTTTGAATTATCAATTCTAAGACCACCAAACAATACAATAAAAACACCACTTTGATATGGAATACATGCTAAGATAAACCAAAAACCTAACACTTTGAGACTGATGCCGGATCAATCAATAGACTCGGTAATACCTTCATTGTTACTGGGTCCAATTGATAGCTTTCTTAAATCTCTAGAACCTAGTTAGGTTGATTTATAGTGAGGGCTACCAGGGCACCTTCGTCGGAGCTCATATCTCTTGACAGTCCATCCGCCATTATATTTTCTTTCCCTTTTTTGTAAGAAATGTCTTAAGCATAGCCTAGCAGTTTGGTTGACCATTTTTGTTGCATGAGTGTAGACATTTTCTACTCTAGGAAGTACTTCAAACTTTCGTGGTCCGTTTTTATTGTGAATTTGTGGCCTAGCAAGTAAGGTCTCCACTTTTGTATGGCGTACACTATAGCCAACTATTCCTTTTCGTAAGTAGAGAGTCCAAGCTTCCTTAGTGGGAGGGTCTTGCTTATATAAGCCAAAGGCCTTCAATATTGTAACAAAATAGCCCCAATGCCCACGTTGCATTCATTTGTCTCCACTGTGAAAGGATGTGAAAAATAGGGCAAAGCCAAAACAGGGGTCGTATTCATAGCCTCCTATAGTGCCATAAAAGCTACAGCTGCAATGTCATTCCAACTAAAATTATTTTTCTTGAGCAGCTATGTTAGAGGCTTACTAATCACATCATAGCCCTTAACGAACTTGCGGTAGTAACCGGTTAAACCCAAAAATCCCATTAAGGCTTTTATAGTGGTAGGAGTTGGCCAGTCTATCATACCTTGTACCTTCTTCAAGTCAGCTGAAACACCTCCTACTGAAATAATATGGCCTAAATATTCAAGCTCTGTTTTCCTAAATTCACACTTACTCCACTTCTCAAACAATTGGTGTTGCTTGAGGATAGAGAGAGCTATTCTTAAATGTTCGACGTGCTCCTCCATACTCTTGCTATACACTAAGATGTCATCAAAAAAAAAAACTAGGATCATCTTTCGTAGGAATGGCTTGAATATGTCGGTCATCAAGTATTGGAAAGTTGCTGGAGCGTTTGTCAGTCTAAAAGGCATTACCCGAAATTCGTAATGGCCTTGGAAGGTTCTAAATGCCGTCTTGTGCACATCTATCTCAGCCACTCTAATTTGATGGTACCCAGCCCTTAAATCCAGTTTAGAGAAAACTCCCGCACTGTGTAGCTCGTCTAAGAGTTTGTCAATGATAGGAATTAGAAATTTATCCATTATAGTAACTCTATTTAGCTCCCTGTAATCCAGACAGAAATGTCACAAGCCATCCTTTTTCTTAACCAATATGATAGGAGAAACAAAAGGGTTGTTGTTGGGCCTGATAAAGCTATCTTCCAGCATCTCTTTAACGATTCTTTTGATCTCATTTTTCTAAATATAGAGGTGTGATCGGACTAAATTTACACCTATTTGAGGTCCCCATGTCCTATCATTTGTTCTCGTTTTTGAACATATTTTGGTATATAATGTATTTTGTAAGTCTTGTCTAGGTTATTCACCATAAATAAGGTATTTGAGCTTAATTGATGAGTTTTGAAAGTTATTTCGACTGAAATGGTAATAGCTCGTGCAGTACACCTATATTTCGGGGGCTATATCTCCCACCTCAGATTGAACTAGGTTTTGTGTGACCTATTTTTGGAAAGCCCTAGCTATCTACTTTCCAACAGTTTGTACGAATCACAATTCTGATGTTCCTGGAAGAAGTTTTGGTCAGTACACCTATATTTCGGGGGCTATATCTCCCACCTCAGATTGAACTAGGTTTTGTGTGACCTATTTTTGGAAAGCCCTAGCTATCTACTTTCCAACAGTTTGTACGAATCACAATTCTGATGTTCCTGGAAGAAGTTTTGGTCATTTTTGTAATGGTGCATGATGCTGAAAAGCTGAAAACTGAAGAAAAAGCTCATGCGCTTGACGAAGGGTGCACCACTAGTGCCACACCAGCGTTTTTGGTCCAGAAGTTCACCGCTGGTTGTGCGCTTGACGACAAGTGCCATACCAGTGCATAGGCTCTAGTTTTATGATTTTTGGCCGAATTTGAGGGGCAATCTTGTCTTTTCACACCCCAATTCGTGCCCTAACCTCTTCACTCTTTAAATACCCCAATTTCTCTCATTTTTCAGAACTTTTACACCTCTCACACCCCAAAACCGAAATCCCTTTCTTCTTCTTCCTCCTCCTCCAACTTCTTCCCTAAATAAGTGAGAGCTTCAAGCTCCCATGGAGCTCCACCACTCTTTTTACACTACATACACCCATCTAGGTGTAGATTACAAGAAGAATGGAGTGGTCTTTGGACCAAAAACGAGCTAGGAAATTAAGGAGAGCTTAGAGGAGTTGTCTTCAAGGGTTGTCTCCTCTAAACTCATTTATTTTTATATTTCTTATTTTCTTGGATGTAATCACCAATTTGGGAATTTTGTAAACTTACACTTGTGCAATATATGTATGAATGTTTCTTAAATTTTTTGGGTTTTGTTCTACTCTTTGCCAAATCCATAATTTTCCCTCTTATTATGATATTCGTGTATGTGGATGGTAAAAATTGATATGTATGCATGAATGGGATTAGGAGTAGAGTAATTTAGATTAGGAGTAGTGTAATTTAGCTTCCCATGATTTTTGTATGTTGATAAGTGAACCAAAATGCACCAAAATGCCATGTTTAGAATGATTTAAGTGCTTGAGTATTAGCTCCAAAGAGTGGGAAAGGCATTGTTGATTATGCATTCACATGCTAGATTAGGCTTGGGTTCTTTATTCTTGCGCTTAATGGGTCTTTTTATTAAGGCACAATTACTAATCCCATGGCTTGGGTTAGGTGATGAATTGATTTTGGTGAATTCCTTAATCAAGAGAATGAACCCTTAACATGAATTGAATGTTCTTAATGATAACAATCAACTATTTGCACATTGTTGTTTGGTGAGCTTGTCCCATTTTGTAACCATCCATCTTAGGGAGATTTGAGAGATAAGGAGAGAGCTTTCTCTATGAAAGAGTTGAGCATTCATGAGATTGGAGACCCCCGTAATAATATAGTGATGAGTACATATCGGATTGACACCCGAGAAGACCCGGTGTTCGATTCCCGGTTATGGATAAGTGGTGTCCTTTCTATCCATTTTGTATTTCTTTCTTTGTATCTTTGTCTCTTCTTCGATGTGCACTTTCATTCATTAGGGAATTGATATAAACCTAGCATTGTTGCCCTTTTTTGTTGCATATGCTTATGAAAGGTTGAGTGGTCCTTTGAAGTGCTTAAAGCTTTCGAGTGGTTAGCTACCATTTGAATGAACTGACGTTGTTGTGTGAAGGACTGAGAGGTGAAGCACTTAACGTGTACTAGTAGATTGGCCACTACATGTAGAGCTAGCGTGCGGTTTTGCATGTATTGTCACTATGTGTGTCTCATAGTTCTTAAGGAACTCGAGTGCAGTTCGGGCAACCATCGAGAGATAGGTTGCTGGTGCATGTCGGTATAGCCGTTGTTGCTGGAGTGAGGACAATTGGCGAGGATTAAGTGAGCACAACATTCAACATTGACTATGCATGTTTGTATGAAATTGTGTGATTACTATGGTGGAGTCATTTACTTAATGTAACCATTTACATTCCATATCTCTCCATTCCATTCTATCCATGTACATATATTGTTTATAATTTATGTTTTATTGCTTTACTTATATTCCATGCACAATAACACACACAAACACCTATTAGTGTTAGGCTAAACTAGTGTATGTTGACGGATTTCGTCTCCCTGTAGGAATGAACTTTATTTATCATTGTACTACACCATAGCCTAGTACTATTGCGAGCGCTCATTTAGGAGTGGTTAGGGTGTCTGTATGATCTAGCATTTATAGGTCCACTATTAGGCATTAGTGGAACGTGGTGGTCTTTAGAACGTATTGGGGGTAAGGTTGTGGGTTCCTCAAACACTGTAGAAAATTCCTCTAAAATTGGTTTGAGAATTTATGGTACTTCACTGTCTTCCTTTTCCATTTCTAGGGAGTATAATTGCACAACTGGTTCAATCCTAGTCTGTGCTTTGCTAAAATAAGAGGCCACTCTTCTTCCCTCTAATTGTAGCAGCCTTCCACCAGTTTCTCTAACCCCTTGTAAGGTTATCCATTGCTTTCCCTGTTTGAATCTCATGGTCAATAGTTTAGCATCTAAAAGAATCGGGCCTATTTCCAGTAACCATTGCATACCGACTACCGCTTCACATCCTCCAAGTTTAAGCAATCTCATTTCAGTTGTGAAACTGGTGCCCTGTACTGTTCAAGTAAATGTCGGGCAACAAGCCTGGATACTGATCTTACCACCCCATCCAACGGTTACCCAAAACAGGTTGAAATTCTCAACTTCGATTTCGATGAATTTGGCGATTTCCAAATCCAGAAAATTATAGGTAGATCCACTGTCAATCAGGATAGTTACCTCACAATTTTTTACTGTTCCCTTCAGTTTAATGGTCTGTATTCCCTTGCTTCCTCCGTTCAAAGCTTGGTGTGAAATGGTGATCTCCTCTCCTAGTAATTCGGTAAGTATTTCTTCTTTTTCTGAATTCTCTTCTGCCATCTCCTCTTCCTCACATTCACTTCCTTCTTCTCCTATTAGCATGAAAATCTACCGTTTGGCACATTGGTGTCCAAACGAGTAAACCTCATCATAATTGTAACGTAACCCCTTATCCCTTCTTGCCTTCATCTCGGTTGGAGTCAGTCTTTTGATGGGTAATAATTCAGTTTGTTTTTGTGTTTGGCTGGGAGGGTGGTGCTGGTTAAGTGTAGGGCTCCACCTAGTTATTGCGGGTTGTGAGTTTGGAGTGGTAAAGTGTGTTGTTTTATTGGGCCATGGTTTAAACTTCTTAGCCTCAATAGCAGTCTCTTACAACCTTACAAGATGTATTGTTGACTTCAAATCAGGTGGATGGAACATCTTAACCGAATTCCTGATTTCTCCCTTTAGTCCACTCACAAAACAAGCTAAAAAAAACCTCATCACTTAATCCTAAATTCTTGGCTATTAATCTAGGCTGAAGTTCCTCAAATCGATCTTGGAAATCAATTACAGTGGTGTTTTGCTTGAGTCTCTGGAATTCTCCCACCACATCCTTTTGTTCCAAATCCAGGAACCTAACCATTAGAGAATCTATGAACTCTTCCTAACCTTTGTTCCCTTTTAAAGCATAGAAAGTTTGAAACCAAGTTTCTGCTTTCTTTTCAAAATGTATGGAGGCCACTATTACCTTTTTTCCAAGATCTACGGGATGAATGAGAAAGAATCTCTCACATTTTCTGATCCAGGCCTTCGGATCAGTCCCATCAAATTTAGGAAAATTTAATTTTGGTGGTTTAAATTGGTTTTCTGTGAATACCTTGGTTGCAGGTGGTTGATGACCTTGCTGCCTTGGAGGACCCAAGGGATTGTTGCTGCTAGATCCAGCTGGAGCCAAGCCTAGTATTACTTTTCCATTACCTTTTTCCAGTTCCACCCGATTGAAACTCTGGTAGACTAGATCGTGGAGTTGAGCTATTTGGGTAGTCATTCATTCGATTTCTGACTTCCAGGTACTAACTCCATCAAATTTGTTGAAGTTTATCTTCTATGTTCAGGACTCTTCCTTCTATGACCTGATTTCTTGAATCCAAATTTGTCATTCTGCTTTCCATCACTTGATTCCTGGTTCCTTCCACCATTGCCACAGGTAGCAAGATGTTTTCTCTGATACCAATTTGTGATGCCAAGATGATCACGAGAAATCACACGAAGAAATTGTAATATATTTGATAGAATGTTGTTGATATTTGTTAGAATGAGAGGGAAGAGATTGAGAGAGAATAAGAATTGGAAGAAATGTAAGAATTGAAGTCGTAATTCGTTAATGCCTAAATTGATTGTTGCAACAGACTAAGTAATGGAAATACATTTTGCATGTGGCTTAGGAATAAATCCCCTACATTGGGCTCACTGGACTCAACTGAAAACAGGAATGCTTGAAATAAAGATACTTTGTAATTGTGGTACAACTGGCCCAATATTGCATCCGGCCCAAAGCCATCTGAGCACCTTTAAACGGTGCGTTAAGAGTAAGGGATAGGCACACCCCTTTAAACACACGTTGGCATCAGAATTCTTGTCTAAAAAAGCCCCAATTCTTCAATTGTAATCCCTAACACTATGTTTGGTTCGATGGAAAGGAAAGGAAAAGAAAGGAAATTCCTTTCCTTTCCTTCCTTCCTTTCTTTTCCTTTCCCTCCCTTTCCTCTCAATTTTGGAAGGAAACCAAATGTTTAGAATATAAAGCAATCATTTCCCTCCATTTCTCTCCATTTCTTTTCCTTTCCCTCTCATTTTAACAATCCAAACAACAAATTCAATTTCCCTCCATTTCCTTTCCTTTCCTTTCCCTCCAAATCCTTCAAACCAAACATAGTGTAAATTCTCTTCTTTCTCTTCATTTCCCAAATCTTCCCTCACCTGACAATCTTCAGCCAGTCTCCTCTCTCCAGTCACCATTCTCCATTCTCTTCAGATTGCAACTGACCCAAGGTTTGTCTTTCATGTCGAATTTCGCTTTCTTTTGTTTTTCATGCTTTGCTTCTGATTTTCGATTAATTGGTCTTTCGACGTTTGTGGGGTTCTTCTGGACAGCCTAAAATTTTGTAAATTAATTTAAACACAACCTATTAAACTATGTGTTAATCTGTGATGTGGTTTACTGGTATCTTGCAATTATCTCTGTTTTGTTCTATTTTTTAGTACACTGGTAGATCTATCTCTTATTCTCTTATATCCATCTTTTTCACTAACATATGGACATTAGTTATAGATAGTTTGATTGTTGCACTTCAATTTATTTTTAGGGTTCGGTTGCATCATTGGATGGTATTGGTCTTCTATGATGCCAACAATTCTTAGATTTCCAATTGATTTTTTTTTTAGAGAAAAAATTGGATGCTTTATTATGTCTATATGTGTGTTTGTGATTCATGAGTTGATTGTTGCTATGTTTTTATACTGTTCTGTTTGGAATTGTATGTGACTTTTGCTATTGCAATAGTGGCAAATTTTATGCATTGCAGGAACTTAACATTGTTGAATCTTGATTTTGGATATACTTGTTGAAGAAAGCTTAACATCAAGTGAAGGTGAGTCTGGCAGTTTGAGCACTCACGAGTCCTGTCCACATGGTACCTTTGTTGGTGTTTATGATGGACATGGAGGGCCTGAGACATCGCTCTATATTACAGATCATCTCTTTCAACATCTCAAAAGTAAGTGACTTCAACTTTATATTTCTCTGTGTTCATATCTGGTTCCAGTTTTGTTTTTATTTTGTCTTTAATTTTGTTGATGAGAGAGTTGAATATGGTTTCATGTGGTGTACTTTTTATTAGTTCGGTGTAGGATTTGTTGACTTGAGCCTTAAAACATTCTAAAATCGATAATATGATTCTTGTAACTTATATTTTCTCTGAAAAACGATTGAAACCAAAGAGGTGTCTTATATAGAGATGAAAAGAAAGTTGAGGGCAGTTTTTGTATTCTTGTGTATTGATTCTATTGAACATGATTGAGACAACACTTTCGTATTTGTGGATTATGTATGCTTTTCATATTTGTGGATTATGTATGCTTTTCGTAGTGGCCTTTTGGCGATCAGAGATCTAATCTTTAAGTTTCTGAATTTTTATGGTTTGGTTGTTATGTTCAGGATTTGCTACAGAGCAACAGTCAATGTCAGTGGATGTGATTCAAAAGGCATATCAAGCAACTGAGGAGGGGTTTATGTCTATTGTTACTAAGCAATGGCTAATGAAACCGCAAGTAGCAGCAGTTGGATCATGCTGCCTGGTGGGTGTCATCTGTAATGGAACTCTTTATATCGCCAGCTGTGGTGGTTCTCATGCTGTTTTGGGGAGAGTTGTTAAGGCAACCAGGGAGGTGCTGGCCATTCAGCAATCAGCAGGGAGGAGTTTATAGAAGAAAGCATGGCCAAGCATCATCCTGGTTTGATTAAGTGCAGGAAGCAGCCGGGTATTTCCATTGGAAGACTTTGTGAGAAATGTGGTGGCAAGTGCGTAATTTGTGACTCCTATGTGCTTCTTTGCACGCTTGTGCGCGTTTGTGATGAATGCAACTACGGATCCTTTCAGAGTTGATGTATTATCTTCGGTGGAGTGGGAATCTCTGATCCTTACTACTGCAAAGAGTGTACTCAGCAAGAGAAAGACAGGGATGGTTGTCCGAAAATTGTTAATATGGGGAGTGCCAAAACGGACGCAAGAAATATGGTTTTAAGAAAAGATGATGATTGTTGCTGTTGGGTAATGTTTCTGCAGCCAATGCCTTTTTTCTCCCCTAATGTCACATTACTTGGTCATATAATTTTACAATAGTGGAACTTGGAACCGTGTTTTAAGTGTTGAGAACATGTTGGGTGATTAATATTCAACTCTGTTGATTGTGGAAACACCTGTGTAGACATGTAGTTACGCAGCTGTTTGTTTCACGCATTACTTGTTTACTAGATAAGCATTTTAAGCCTAAACCCAACATATTATCGTCGATGGCCCGTGGTACATTGTCATTCTAATCAGAAATAAACGGGTAGTGTAAAACACAGCTTATCTAACCACGTCAATGCACAAAAAAGAAAAAGGCAAAAGAAAAGAAAAGGGTCTTCACTATCTGTTCTACCATCAGAAGTGACCAGGTGACAATGTCCCTGCACCTGCAACAACAAAAGCATTTCATCATTTTTAAGTAAAGGCAAAACCAAAGCAAATAAATTAAGTCAAAATATTGGAAACTCAAAAGATAGCATACGTATAAATCATAGAAAAACAAGGAAAGAAATGAGAATATTAGTTGATATATATTTTATAATATGTTTATGGTCACACAAAAATATTAATTGATATTTATTTTATAACATGTTTATAGTCACACTAAAATATTAGTTGATATTTTATAACATGTTTATGGTCATATAAAAATAAAACAAATTTTTTATTTTCAAAACATCTTTAATATTCATTTGTGTCCTTTCTAATAATTTTGCACAGTCACAACACTTTTTACTTTCAGTTTACTAAACACATTGAAATTGTTTTTGGTTCTCACAGTACTTTTAAAAATCAGTTGATCAAGCCATTGCAATACTAGAGTTTGACCTCCCTTTCCGTTGCTTTTGTTCGGTTCTCGGGTAAAATCGAGTGTCTAATGGCTCGAAATTAGTGATTTCGCAAGTTTCAGTTTTTCAGAGGCAAGTGTGCAAAGTTGAGCAAGTTGGGGAGCCAAGAGCGTATTTTTGGTGGTCAGCGTTCCGGGCCAAAAATGGAGATGAAAAGCTGCCTAAAAATTTCAAGTGGTGGTGGCTGTGAAGTTGGCACCCATCCACGGCCAACTTGGCAGCAACCTATTTCGCTCAGCAGGGCAGTGATGTTCGCACCCAATGTGGTCGCACCCACCCACGGCCAATATCACAGCCACTTTTTCTTGTCAACATGGCAGTGATGTTCACACCCAATGTGGTCGCACCCACCCACGGCCAATGTCACGGCGACCTTTTCAGCACCAAATAGGCAGAGATGTTCGCAGTCTTACTGGTCGCTCCCACCCACAGCAAACTTGGGAGGGACCATCCATGCCAGCTCAGCTAAGTGCGAGATTCAGACCTGATTTTCGACACCCACTCTATATATATCCTATTTTCTTTGTCAAAGAGTACACACATCATCATTCTTGAACCCTAGATCCTAGAATATCCTCACCCAAAACCTCTCACATTCCATCATCACCTCATATCCGAAATTCACCCAAGATTCAACCTTTCTTCATTCTTTCATCTCCCTTGTCACATTTCTCCTTCTCCACTACCATTTCCATCCATCTTTGGAGCTTTGCAAGCAAGAAGGAGAGGATTCTCAAGAGGAAGCTTCCATGTCTACTATGGGTTTTCTCTACTCCTTTGCTTTCTCTTTTGATTTTCCATTGATGTGTAACTAATTTCTTAGCTAAGGGATTGATGTAATCGTATTGGACAACTCAATGTAATCAATTAGTCTATTTTTCTAATTCAATTCGATTTTAATTTCTCTATTTGTGTTTTATTGTGACCACAAGGAACATTGATTTGAGAGTTTGATTATTGAAGGTGTTGAGTTTAGGTGTGGATGACTTCCACCTAATTCTTTCACAAGCTTAGTAATTGGGAAGGTTGGTTTATGCATAACCATGTTAGACCAACTTGGCATAGAGTTTTAAAGTTAAATAGAGGGATTAATCATTGCTTGTTACATGACCTTGTGCAAGTAATGGGAAAGACTTAGAATTTAATGGATTTATTTTAAAACAAGCCCTAAAATTGGATTGAAGTGCTTAATGAGACTAAGTGAGTGCATTGAGTAGTCTAAGAAAGTTGCATCGATTCCCTAGTGCTTTCCTCCATACTTTCACTACTTGTGTGTGTATTTGTTGTGCTAACCTAGTTTTTAGTCCTAAGATTGCATTTTTATTTCTCAAGTTTGCATTTTTAGTTTTAAAGCTTATATTTTTAGCTTAAAGATTGCATCTTTAATTATTTGCAAGAAATCAAACCACTTTTTCAACCCAAAAGCATTATGCAATTTAATTTTCACGCACTTAGATTAGGTTTTTCCTAGACTAACTAGTTTTTAACTGATTGAATCACCAATCCCAGTGAATGAACTTTAATGTAAATTGAAGTAAACATTTTTACTGCATCATCAGTATACCAAACACTCAGCTAATTCTCCCCACAACAGATCCAAAAGCAATTCCCCCACAGCACAGCAATGCCAAACTGAGCCTATTTATTTCCAAAACTAACCACTTGTTTTATAATGTTTTTTTTTTTTTTACATGAAATCTATAAATTATATAATTATCCAAGTTTATTCAAAATCAATTAAAGAATAAATTATACACATCAAGTAGATTGCTAATAAGAACATATTGATGTACTTCATTTTGTCCGTAATATACACATGAAGTAGCCCATTAATTTTATAATGTCACTAGCTAAAAACTTAGTAATAATTAGATTCTATACAATAATATAAATTTAAAATATTATTAATAACTAAATGAATATATTTTAGAATTAATTTATATGTTAGAATTGTCCGTAATATATTACAAATAATAGTTTGAAGGACATAGATATAAAAATATTTATTTTCATATATTTATAGAGAACTTCTCCTTACAATCCACAAATTATCTATTTACACTCCAATTTAATTTTTTTTATTAATGACAATTTCAACCTAAATTAAAATTACTAAACAAGACAAAAAAATTTAAAGACACTCCAAACTAATTAAAATATTTTTTAAAAAAAATTCTCTCTCATAAATTATTAAATTAAATATTACATATTAAACTCTCTCCTAAATCTGTTATTACCATATTAAACACTCTCTCCTAATTAATCTCTCTCCATTTTCGAAAAGAAAAATCATATTTCCATACTTTCTCGATCATCAATCTCTGATTAATAGTTAAAGAAAAAAAAAACTTATAAATATTTTAGTTTTTAACTAACAGTAATATATATATATATATATATATATATATATATTAAAAAGTCAATTTAATATATAAATATATATATATGAAAGCTTGAATTGTTTCAACTAGATTCGATTAAACTTAGAATTTATAAGACTAATGAAAGAATTAAAATTCTCTTGGCAATCACATTCATATAAGAGTAACAAAAAACATTTTCATATTTCAATTTAAAAATAAAAATAAAATAAAAAATAAAAAATAATTAAAAACAAGGTACTTGTTTTGTATATATATATATATATATATATATATGGTTCCTAAAAATCAAGCTTATTAGTAAGTTTTTTTTTTTTTTTCTTAACTATCAGTCTTGCTTGAGAAAGAATGGAGATAGAAAATTAGAAATATGTATTGGAGGAAAGAGAGTTGAATACAGTAATTAAAAATTTAAGAGAGAGTATTTAATATATAATAATTAATCTAATGATTTAAGAGAAATAATTTCTTTTTTTAATAATTTTATTTAAAAAAGATAAAAAGGATAATCTTGTAACAAAATAAAGTGTCTTTAGAATTTTTTTTAATTTAAATTTTGAGAATAGAATGTTTTTAAAAAAGATGTGTAAAAAGAAAAAATAGAATTGTCAAAAAATCTCATATTTATAACTTAAATAAAAAAATAAAAAAAATAAAAAAAAAATAAAATAAATAAAAAAAAAAAAACTTATCACTTATATTCAGTTTTCAATGAAAAAAAACAAACATATTTTTCAGTTTTCAGTCACTATTCAGAATTCAGTAACATTCAACACTGTTTAATCTTCAGACAAAAAATCAACGGGGCTTTTATGAGGTTCTGCTCTACTGTGCAACTTGCACACATTTCTCATGCATCATCCGCTAGGACCGCCACCATACGCTTCCAGAAGCTCTATCAGGCTAACTGGGATCAACATTCCAAAGCTCCCTAAAATGTCCACCTACATATCAAACAATTAATAAATTATCAAAGTTATTATTTTTAAGCTAACAAATAAATATTCTTATTGTGGCTCAAAAAAAGATCTTATCCAGGAGAAAAACTTACATGTGATGGTATCACTGTCACATGGTAAGAGCGTTCAATAAAAGTGTCATTTACATTGGAAATATAAAATTATACTTTTAAAGTATCATATAGTACACTTTCATTGGACAGTCTCATTTCTACGTCAATGAGACCGTCCCATGCAAGGGCGGACCCAAAAAATACTTACCCGGGCAAAACTTATATGAGTAATACTAAATAATCCAAAAAAATTAACTCAAAATTCAATTCAAATGATATGGTACATGAGTTGTCATCACCACACAAATTAGGGAGATGTGGTGAATGATATTGTAAGAACCACATTATTTGGGTTGATTTTTAGACTAAATTTTTGAGTTGACGAGCATTAGTGAACTTATATATGTGTAGGGATATAAATAGTTTCTTCTTTTGACATAAATGATTCTACACATATGAAAATTTACTTTTAAAGACTAGTTTGAATTGTTTAATCAGACAATTAGAAAGAAATGAAGTTTCTTTCAAAAAAAAAAAAAATGAAGTTAATATGAAATGTTTAATTTAACAATTGGAACAAAATCAAGTGAATATGAAATGTATGGTCAAGCAATTGATACAAAATCAAAGAGTTAAATAAAACATGCATAAAATTACATATTTGTAAAGACTACTTAACACATGCAATGTTTTATATTGAGTTAGAATAGGTAATCGATTGAATGTGGTTTTTATTCTAGGTAAATTATCAAGCATTCAACACACTAAAACCTATAAATTAGAAGTAATAAAAAGCTAAAGTTCTATAAATCTCAATTCAAACAAATGAACAAATATCAGAAGCAGAATATAAAAAATTAAAGGGTACGGATATTGACACCCATAAATATGATAATCACACCCATATTTATAAGTACACTCATGTCTAAAATTTAAAATTAAAACATTAATATAAACACTCATTTTAATACCAATAGTACCCTTATTTAAATGAATGTTTTCATTTTAATACAATTTATTTATAGACCCTCATAAGTTATCAACACAGCCAATACAAAATAAATAAATAAATAAAAGGTCTAATAATTTAAAGAATGTAACATTGAAGTCTTAGTGGCTTTAACCAACATACCTGCAGGAGAATTCAAGAAGGTAAGGTTTGAAACAACTATAAATGTGTTATGATGATACAAGTTCCACTAGATGAGGACGGCTGTAATTTAAGAATTTAGAGCTGAACCAATCCCACCAAACCAATCCCTGGCCATCAATGTTTCCATTATCGCCTAGTGCAATGTCAAGTTGTTCATGTGAGACATGTGAGAAATTTTAACAACGCTTACGACAGGGAAAATAATGATTGGAAAATAACGATTACCCTTCCAAAAAAAAAAATTAGAGTAACAAGCAAACACTACGTGATCAAACTTGTACCCAATACAAACTTTCTTCTATGACAATAACCTTCTTTTTTTTTTTTTTTTTTTTTTCAAATAGCAAGATTTTATTAAAAACCAAAACAGGGAACAAATCAATAACAAACCAACAAGCCACAATGAACCTAAACAACAAACACCCACTAAAACAACAATTTGAACCTTACTTTGATTCTTTCGAATCCAGAGAGAACACCTAAAATTCAGTTTTCAAGTAGAAAATAATTTATGTCTATTTTTCTTATACAAAAACTAAAATTTTGATATACTGTATAAGCATAATTATACCTCGTAATTTGTAAATTCCCTACTGTAATCCATAGTGCATTCGAATCCAACATTGTTCATACTCTGTTGAGAATTCACAAAAATTCGATAATTGTTCCAACAATAGAATATGTACTGCTATCTTTTTTTAAAAAAAAATAAAATAAAAAAAAAAAAAAAATTACTTCTCACTTTTTTTCATTGATAGAGTTCATAACATAAATAAATAAATAAATAAATACATAACTCTATATGATCGAAGCCCTCTAAAAATTATTGTTCCATTACTTTGTTATATGATAATGAGAGATTTTGGCTCCGTTGAGCTTCTGTTTTTCTCGTTCTTTAACAAATATACATATAATTAAGGTTGAATTAGGTTTTGGTTTTTTTTTTTTTTTTTTTTTTTTTAATAAAGTATTTTGGCAGAGCCCTATACTTTTTAATTAAACTAATTTGTCCTTATTAGTATATTCCTATTGGGATATTTTGTTTAAATAGTATTATATTTGTTTAACGCTCTGCCAAAGGAATAATTCCCAATGGGTGTAAATAGTATTTTGTTTATTTTTAATTAAACTAATTTGTCCTTATTAGTATATTCCTATTGGGATATTTTTATAATTAAATTTTTTATTAAAATATGAGTATGCTTATCATATTTATGGGTGTCAATATCGACTCCTAAAATTAAAAGTAAAGTATGGAAATAACAATTATTATAATTTAAAACTACAGTATGAAAATAAAATAATGTAATGAATACTGTTATATTTAATGGTAAGTTCAGTAATAGTGATTGAAATTAAATATAATTTGTTAATAATAAAAAGGTTTAAGGGAAATTTTACAATGTTTTTTTTTTAACTCGGGCAGCCCTCTCAAAGGTATGCCCTGTACGGTAATAGAAAGAGTAATTTTTTTTTGACTCTAGAAAGAGTTACGTATTCTGTTCCGATGTTCCCTACCCATTTCCTCTGCTGAGTGGACACGGTACTTTTGTGGAGTGGTGCAGTCCACCGAATCAGTAAATATTTTGACACGCATCGCTTTTAGAAATGTTTTTGTTTTTTTTTTTTAAATATCTTTTTATAAAAGTTCTTGGTATCAAAGTATCAAACCACTTATTTAAAGATTTGAAAGGATTAAATTTCTTTTTTTGGGATTGTATGGTCATATAAAATTTTCATTTTTTTAAGTATATGTTTTCCGGTGTGTAGACAACTGAGCTCATCCCATGTTAATGATTTGGCCCAAGAATATGCTTCATGTATGAATCATGATGCATTTATTTTTTTTAAACTGTTTTCAATATTATAAATTTAAAAGAAATTACAAAGAATGTATAATATGTTTAATTTCTCATTTTTCATGTCACAATTCAATTATATATATAAATACACAGTCATGTTCACATTAATACAGACTGATGTGACTACATTAGTACCAATACATGTTGACCACTGATTATGGAGAAGTTTTGACAAGTATATACACTTTAAGTCAATGTATATAAATCTAATGATCAACATCCAACGCGCTGATGAAGTTATATCAGTGCGCACTATGGTAAACATTTCTATATATATTAATATACAAAACATATATCATCAACTCTCCATAAATAATTTAGGCCATGTTTGGTTGGGTGGAATGGAATGTAATAGAATGGGAAAAAAAAAGTCATTCCGATTTCTGAATGTTTAGTTTGCTAAAATGTAAAGGAATGAGGATCCCATTGGAATGTTGATTCCACCATTTTTGTGGAATGGGCTTTCCATCCAAAAATTAATGGAAAACCCTTTCCATTCCAAACTAAAATTGGTATTCCATAAATACCCTCATATGCCCTAACTCTATTCAAAAAATACCCACCGTTCCAATATATTATTATATATTATATATATGTTGTTATTGTTATACAGTTTTTCTACTATCTGTTCGTCCTGATATAAAATATATCAGGACGAAGAATGTGGACCATAGATTATGAAAATTTTTGACAAATGCATATATTTTGAGTCAAAGTATGTAAATCTAATGATTAACATTCTTCGTCCTGATATATTTTATATCAGGACGAACTGACAATAGAAAAATTGTATTATTATATACTATATTATTATAATATATACATGGATGGAGCACAGATGCTTAGAACATAGCTTATATATAGAAGCCAAGTGAATTTAATTATTCTACACTATCACTGTCTTTTTCTTTTTTTTTACAATACACTATCACTGTCTTTTAATCAATTCGTTGTCTCTTTTTGTCAAAGTCTTATCTGGCTCAAAGTGGACTCCGGAGAGCACGTTATTGGAAATTTTTATAACCCTTACTTGCAGTAGTACTGTTCAATAGAATTATGTGTGATTAAAAAAAAAAAAAAACGTATAACAAAATTAAAAGAAACCAAAATTAATTTTTCATTGAGCATCATGGCCCAGGCATGAATGCATGATACAAAAGTCATCAAAAGTAGTTCTCATTCATTTTCTGGCCTTTAATTTTAAAGTCTGCATCACTGTTGTTTTTCTTTTGTTTTCTAGTTAATTCAAAGTCTTCTTGGAGCGGATTAGTCTTGTATTTATTGGGCATGTATCTATGTCGGGTGATATTTAATGGGCTTGTATTCGTGGTCCAGTCCACATATATGCGGGTATTTTGGTCAATTGCTACAAATGTTTATGAAGCCATAAATCGATAATAAAAAGAGTAATGCTAGACATTACAACTAATATCACAATATATGTATCTATTCATCAATTGACACTTCAGTTGCCATATTTGTTATGATTAAAAAGTTGTGATATAAGTTGTGAATTGTGATGTATGGCATTACTCTTTTAAACATTGGTTCAGTATGTATGTATTTTTTTTTTTTAATAAAAAGTAATTTATTTAATTTATTATTATTGGATTTCAATTTAAGGGTATATAAAATTAAAGATTTAAAAAAAAAATTAAAACTAAAAGATGTTAAGGGGTCGTTTGTTTTTTTCACTTCAAAACTTAATAGGTCTGAATTATAATTATTAAGTTGTTTTGTTTGTTTTTTTTAAGTGGTCAAACAACTTAAAAATACCAAAAAATAACTTAAAATAAAAAGTAAAAAATCCAGATTTTTCACTTAATTGCAAATCACTGAATTGCATTAAATGAAGTTCAAAATCTTTTTTTCCGATAATATCCTCCATATATAACATATTTCCAATTTCATCATAATTATATATGGTATAGAAATTTTTATTTTAATATATACCTTATTTTAAATAGCTTTAAGAATAAAAAAGAATCATAATCACTTATCATATTGGTGTTTAATATCAATAATTTATTAAGATATTAGAGTGATGTGTGTATATATATATATAGTATTTTGTGTGAATTTTCCTACTGACTCTTATTTTTTGTAAAAAAAAAACATTTTCTTTTCTTAGTAAAAATGAAGTTTGTTTGTAATGGAAGAGGAAAATTATGATCATATGTATTCATATATAATTATTATTTTTTATTCCATATTATATGTATAATTGTTTAACATGGGTATAAATGTAAAATTACTTATTTTCTGACAATTTTATTTTTTAAAAATAAACGTATTGACAATACATTCATGAAAAGATGAAAGACAGATTATATTTGCTTGAATAATTATTATTGATATTGAATCATATACTTATACAGGGGAAGTTTCTGATTGCTCCTACAAGTCAGGTTGCAGCAACTATATTACAGGTTGTCTAGCTACAAGATAGGCTTTACAATAGTGAAGATAATGTACAACAATTATCTATTCTTAAATACAGAAGATACGTAAGTTATGTAAGTTTTAACTTCCTAACACTCCCCCTCAAGTTGGAGAGTGGATATCCTGCACTCCTAACTTGCGAATCATTGGAACAAAAATTTCTTTACCCAAGGGTTTGGTCAAGACGTTTGCCAGCTGATGTGCAGAATTTACATATTTCGTAATCACATAACCATCTTGAATCTTGTCTCTAATGTAATGGCAATCCACCTCAATGTGTCTAGTTCGCTCATGAAAAACCGGGTTGGCTGAAATGTGTAGTGTAGCCTTGTTATCACAATATAGTAGGGCAGATTCTTGGTATGGAAGTCCCAAGTCCCTTAACAGATATCGGAGCCATGTCAACTCGTAGCAAGCTCCTGTCATTGCACGGTATTCTGCTTCAGCGGAAGAGAGTGAAACTGTTTTCTGTCACTTTGACCTCCAAGATATCAACGAAGTCCCAAGAAACACACAATAACCGGTAGTAGACCTCATAGTGAGTGGGCAACCTGCCCAATCCGAATCACAGTAAACTCTCAACCTGAAATCACTATTTGAAGAAAAAAACACAAGCCTTGTCCAGGTGCACCTTTCAGATATTGGACAGCCCGAAGAGCTGCCTCCATATGAAATTTCCGTGGTTGGTGCATAAATCTACTCAAGACATGTACTGCATACATTATATCTGGTCTTGAAACAGTCAAGTAAATTAGTCTACCGACTAGTCTCCTATACTTACCCGGATCTTTGAGCAAGTCACTCTTGTCTGATAATTTCAGACCTCGTTCCATAGGAGTATCACTGGGAGCTGCGCCCAACAACCCTGCATCCTCTATGATTTCTAATGCACACTTTCGTTGAGAAATAAATATTCCGTTCTTAGAGTTAGAAACCTCAATACCAAGAAAGTATTTTAAATTTCCTAGATCTTTAAGACGAAAATGACTGTACAGAAATTTTTTAGTGACAGCAATCCTAACAGGGTCATTTCCAGTAATCAAAATGTTATCAACATAAATCAATAGAGCAGTAAATGACTTGCCTTGTTTCCTGGTGAATAGAGAATAATCGGCTTGAGACTGTACGAAGCCAGCGGAGCAAATGGCTGCTTAGAATATGGCAAACCACTGGCGAGAGGCTTGCTTTAAACCGTACAATGATTTATGAAGGCGGCAAACCAAGTGCTCCCCCTGTCTCCGAAGACTTGGCGGTAGAGACATGTATATTTCCTCAGCCAAATCACCGTGAAGGAAGGCGTTATTGACGTCCATCTGATGAAGAGACCAGCCACGGGCTGTGGCCAAAGCTAGTAGATAACGAACGAAAATAATCTTGGCAATCGGAGAAAAAATGTCTTGGTAATCAACACCCTCTAGCTGAGTGAAACCCTTGGCGACCATTCGGGCCTTATATCACTCGACAGAACCATCCGAACGGTGCTTAACCTTATACACCCATTTGCAGCCAATAAGTGTCTTGCCAGCCGGGAGCGGAGTAAATGACCAAGTTCCGTTGGCCTGGAGAGCCAGCAATTCGGAACGCATTGCCTCCTGCCACTCAGGATAGGCAGCGGCCTCCGAATATGTCCTGGGTTCTGAGACAGAACTGATTTGAGCAACAAAAGACCTATGTGCATGCTTATATATGTGATAGGAAACAAACTTCGCCAACGGAAAGCACATACCTCTGGTTGGACCCAGCAGCAAGGAGGCCAATTGATCGGAGCAAACATGGGAACAGACATAATCGGAGAGCTTGACCGGCGGACCGGTTTGACTACTGGAGCGACGAATTGGAAAGGGAGAAGGAGAGGAAACGGGCGACAGGGAAGACTGATCGGGGAGGAGAGGCGACGTGGACACAGGCACCAGAGATGGTGAAGGTGATGTGGATAAGGGGTTGTCAGAGATGAGGACACGATGGTTCCAGCGGAGGAGAGGAGACAGACAGCTAGAGGGGATTTGGAGAAGGAGGCGATGTGTTTGGGTGTGCAGCGATCGGGTGAATGGGTGGATTAGGTTGAGAAGTGTTTGGATTGTGTTTAGATGGGGCTGGATTGTGTGTAAATGGGTAGGAGATATCGTGGGCCACAATAGGAATTGGGCCAGAAATGTTGTGTGAAGGAGACATAACTGACATGGGCTGGGCAGACGCATAGGGGAAAATGGTTTCATGAAACCTGACATCACGGCTAGTAAAAAAAAATTTTGTCGACAAATCAAATAATTTGTACGCCTTTTGACCGATAAGGTAGCCTATAAAAACAGAGGGTATGGAACGATGGTCGAACTTGTGAGAAATACGGACATTAGTAGTGTAGGGAAAAATAAACAAATAAAAGTGTTACACGCAGCGGAAGCGATACTAAAGACGATTTAGTGACTTTTAAAATTTTTCCTTTATGAACCTTAAACCCTTTTAATCAATAAACATGCATATATATCAACAAAAGTAAATTACCTCTTGTCGCGTGATCAGATTGACTTACGTCGATGGTAATCCGCAAGACCTTCAATCCGAGCACGAACGTGGATCACCTAGGAGCGTGGTCTCCCTTTCCTTTGAATTGCAAACCTGTGAATGGACCAAACAAATACTTTCTTTTCTTTGTTAGTCACAAAACAATCAAAAGAATGTCAAAATTATTCCGGTCACTTTTGAGTTCACAATCTTATGATCGAAACTCGCGTGAACCTAGATCGATATCGTATACACAAGCTTATTGATGTTTAAGCAATTGTATACTATCAAAGAATAATTTTTCACTCCTTTTTTGTCTCTCTAGAATAAAAACTCTCTTAGAATTAAGAAGAAGAAGAAAGAAAATAAAAACTCAAGCACCAAAAAAAAATGATGTGGCCGAACCCTATAAGAACATATATATAGGTTGGCCGAATTTTTCTTCTTTTTCCTTTAGGGTTGCCGAATTCTATGTAGTATCTAATTAGGGTTGGCCGAATTTCATCATGTCACTTATATAGGGTGACTGAAATTCAACCCTAATTCTTTTTAACTTTATAGACTTCAAACCCTAATCCAACTCTTTTATTTTTATTCTTTTATTTGACTAAAATAAAAAAATAAAAAAAAACTCCTTATTTGATTAAATAAATAATACTAATTTATTTATTTACTTATCAAACAAGTCTTTTACTTTTAGGAAAGATTTGTTTCTTTAATTAAACAATTAATCAATAAATCAATTAATTCTTATTTAATTAAAACAAATGAAACAAAATAATATTTTTAGGTCAAAACTTTAACCTAGCCGCCCCACTTATATATAAGATGGGCCTAATATTATTTTCCTATTTCATTTAATCCATTGGACTTTAAATAAAAAAGCCCACATGTGAACCAGACCCATTCTTACTAAAAGAAACAAGCCCACATGTCTTTCATTAATATATTAATATAATTGAGCAGCTCATTACTTAAATAATGTGCAAATTATATTCTTAATATATTAAATGCAATTCAAAATGGACCCTTAAATTGGTCCGGTAGAAAATATCAAGTAATCCATGTAAGTCCGTGTGGATTGAGGATCTTGGCGGGCCATCTAAATTTAAGCTTCAATAGACATAACCTAATCACAATCAACAAATGATTCACTTAGGTCCGATCCATTAATTTTAACTCATTCCACTAAAGAGCTAAAACTGAACTCTTAAATAAAGATAGAAAAGGAAGATGCTCCTCATTCATACCCTAGACAATCATATTGGAGATAGTGTATCCTCGTGATTAATATCAGTAATCGCCAAGAGTTCATAGACCGGCCTATAACTCTCCAAGTTACCATATTTACTCATATGACCACGTTTTGAACTTGGATATTTTGACTTGTCCAGAAGCCATGTTTTCAATAGACACTATTGAAAACTCAACGTTGAGATTTAATATCCAATTACCTCAAAACATCCATATGATGATATTATACTCTCATTTAATTAAATGGAGCCACGATGTCCATATCTATAAATGAAGTCCTCTATCGATTAACAAATGAATATCACCAAACTATCGAGGATAGACTATGCGATATAATCGTACTCATTGATAACTCAAATGATATCACTTGCAACCATAAGTCCATCATTTATCTCAGGATTAAGATAGACTCTCCGATTGTCCTGATAATGAAAAGACTATTATCTATTGACGGTTCTAGATAAAGCTTTTCATTGTGATCCAGTTCAATGCACCCAGTGCACTAGATCCTTTTGCTCGAAGACACTCGATGATTTTAGACTCATCATATCTCATTTGATCCCACTCAAATGCTAGCAAAAGAATTCTACAACTTTAACAAGATAAAGGTGCCCAACCTTTAACTTAAGTTGTGAACAATATTCAAGACTAACTAAAGAATTGTGTCTACCACATACATATCCAGATGTACGAACAATTCTTCTTTTCCCATAGTCTTTAGACCTTATGATTATTTACTTTGACAATTATAAATACAACTATAAATGCTATACGATTTGTTAAACCAGAAATCACTTTATTAATATGAAAAAGATTGTTAATTACAACATTACACTCTTGCTATTGAGCATAATCTTAACAATCTCCCACTTGCGCTATAGCAAATGTGTCATATCTCTCAAGCCCATATTCTCTAGATGCCCATCGAAACTCTTCTGAGGTAGAGCCTTTGTGAAGGGATCCGCTAGATTTTCTGTTGACGCGATTTTGGTAATCGTCACGTCACCTCTTTGAACAATCTCCCTTAAAAGATGATACTTTCTTTCAATGTGTTTACCTCTCTTGTGACTTCTTGGTTCTTTCGAATTAGCCACCGTCCATCTGATCCTGCAGATAGGACCGCATCTCGCACTAGGAACCACTTAAGTCATCGGAATTAAGGAGCCAAACAAAATTGCGCTTCGCATGCGCAACATACTCAGCTTCCATGGTGGAATCAGCAATACAAGATTGCTTGATACTCCTCCATATAACTGCTCCTCCTCCAATAGTAAACACAGCCCCTGATGTGGATTTTCTGGAGTCAGAATCTGATTGGAAATCAGAATCTGTATACCCAACGGGAACCAAATCCCCTTCAGAGTATACAAGCATATTATCTCTCGTTCTCTTAAGATACTTGAAAATATGCTTGACTGCCGTCCAGTGATCAGGTCCAGGTTTCGATTGAAACTGCTAACTATGCCAACAGCAAAACAAATATCTGGTCTAGTACAGAGCATTGCATACATGAGACTTCCAACTGCCGAGGCATATGGAACTCTACTCATGAATTGCTCTTCATGCTCATTCTTAGGAACTTGTTCCTTAGAAAGCTTGATTCCATGTCTGAAAGGTAACATACCTTTCTTGGAATCCTGCATGGAAAACCTAGACAAGATTTTGTCTATGTATGAAGCTTGGGATAATGCAATCGTTCTATTCTTTCTATCCCTTATTACTTGGATACCTAGAATAAAACTTGCTTCTCCTAAGTCCTTCATATCAAATTGTTTTGCTAACCATTCTTTTGCTGATGTTAAGACACCTACATCATTTTCAATGAGTAGTATATCATCAACATAAAGAATCAGGAAAACCAACTTGTCGCCTTTAATCCTTTTGTATACACAAGGTTCGTCAGGATTCTGAATAAATCCAAAACCTTTGACAGCTTGATCAAACCTTATGTTCCAGGATCTGGATGCTTGCTTTAATCCATATATGGATTTCTGCAACTTGCATACCTTATCCACTTGGCCCTTTTCAATGAATCCCTCTGGTTGCATCATGTAGATGCTTTCGTCAAGACTTCCATTTAGGAAAGCTGTCTTGACGTCCATTTGCCAAATCTCTAAATCTAAAGATGCTGCAATGGATAAGAGTATCCTAATGGATTTAAGCATGGCCACATGAGAGAAGGTTTCCTCGTAATCGATACCTTCTTTCTGTGTATACCCTTTAGCTACCAATCTAGCTTTAAAGGTTTCCACCTTTCCATCCATACCTCTTTTCCTCTTGGATACCCACTTGCACCCAATGGGTTTTATCCCTTTAGGCAAGTCTACGAGGGACCAGACTTTGTTATCGAACATAGATTCAATCTCGGATTGCATTGCCTTTTGCCAATGGCGACTATCAACATCCTCCATAGCTTCCTTGTATGTATAGGGATCATCGTCGTCCGGGAGATTCTCCACTGATTCTCCCAGACCGATGTATCTTTCGGGTTGTGTTCTAACCCTCCCACTACGACGAGGAATGGTATGTTGTTGATCTTGTGTTGGATCGGAACTTACAATTGGGTTAGGTTATGCAACCTCTCGTGGAATTGTATCTCCTGACATCTCATTCAGGACAATTCTACTTCTAGGCACAAAATCATTCATATAGTCCTTTTCCAGAAATTTAGCATTTGTCGAAATAAATACTTTAAGATCTGAAGGACTATAGAAATAATATCCTTTAGTTTCTTTTGGATACCCTACAAATATACATGTTTCTGAACGGGACTCCATCTTTTCTGTCTTTCCTTTTAACACATGCGCAGGACAACCAAATATCCTTAAGTGTTGTAAACTAGGCTTGCGCCCAGTCCACAACTCATGCGGTGTTTTAGGAACAGACTTAGATGGTACATCGTTTAGAATGTATATAGCAGTTTGTAAAGCATATCCCCAAAAAGAAATAGGAAGCGTTGAATAACTCAACATAGACCTAACCATATCCAAAAGAGTTCTATTTCTCTTTTCTGCTACCCCATTCTGTTGAGGTGTACCTGGTGCAGAAAACTAAGAAACTATCCCATTATCAATAAGATATTGCTGAAACTCACCAGATAGATATTCTCCACCACGATCAGATCTCAAGATTTTTATGTGTTTCTCAAGCTGATTTTCCACTTCAGCTTTGAATGCTTTGAACATGTCAAAAGCATCCGACTTATGTCTCATGAGATACACATAACCAAATCTCGAGTAATCATCCGTGAAGGTGATGAAGTACTCATATCCACCTCTAGCTTGAATGCTCATAGGTCCACATACATCAGTGTGTATCAATCCTAAACATTCAGTGGCTCTTGCACCTTTGGCAGAGAACGTCCTTTTGGTCATTTTACCTTCCAAACAAGATTCACAAGTTGGTAGATCATCAACCTTTAAGTTACTTAAAGGTCCGTCACTTACCAATCTTTTAATCCTATTAAGGTTAATATGACCTAAGCGTAAATGCCAAAGGTAGGTTTCATCTGTTGATAATTTTACTCTTTTATGATTAGGTTCCGTTATTTCTGTGTCTAACGAGTGAGAGATATTTCTATGCAAAAAGTATAGACCGTTTTCCAATGTACCTTGGCAAATAATTTTGTCATTCTTACTAATAATAAAAACTTTATTAAAAGTAACCGAATATCCAAATTTATTCAAACAAGAAACTGAAATTAAATTCCTCTTGAATTGAGGTACATAATAAACGTCTATTAAATCTAAATGCCTTCTAGAATCCAAATAAACTCTAATATCTCTCACTGCACTTGCAGACACTAACGTTCCGTTGCCCAAGCGCAAATTGATTTCATTCTTACTCGGCTTTCTCCTTTCTTGAAACCCCTGCAAGGAATAACAAACATGATTAGTGGCTCCTGAGTCTATGATCCAAGAATCTGTAGAATCAGCCAAAAAACATGTTTCTAGATAATTCAAATTACCTTCTTCCTTCTTGTTCTGGGACTTTGGGCAATTTCTCTTCCAATGTCCCTTTTCACCACAAAGGAAGCATTTCCCTTTGATCTTGGTTACTTTCTTGGTCTCCTTCTTGATAGGCCCAAGTTGCTTTTTCTTCTGTTGTTTCTTGACCTTTTGACGGGCCTTAACAGTAGCAACTTTACCAACCATATGAATCTCTTGACCTTTGCCTTTCACAAGGATCTTTTCAGCACTTTGAACATCTTGCATCAGGCCTTGTAAGGTGTATTCCTTTTTGTTCAAAGTGTAGTCCAATTTGAACTGATCAAAGGAATCTGACAATGAATTGACAACCATATCAATCTTTGTCTCACCATCTATCTCAGCGCCATGCAGTTCAGCAATGTTGAGATGTGCTATGACTTTCATCATGTGATCTTTCACAGCCTATCCAGGTTTCATCCTAAGATTCATAAAAGCAGTCACTGCCTCTCTCTTAGTCGTCCTAGACTTCATAGCAAACATCTCCTCTAGAGACATCATTATATCAGCAGCGGACTCCATTCCTTCATGCTGCTGTTGCAACACGTCGGAGATAGTGGCCATAATGTAACATTTTGCCATATCATCTGAAGTCTTCCACTGCTCATACTCATCTCTACACATTATGCTAGATTCATTATTAGGAGCAGGTGGTTTAGGAGTAGTTAGAACAAACTTATGTTTTTCACTTTGCAGTAACAACCCAATTTTCCTTTTCCATGTGACATAATTATCTCCAGTTAAAGTGTTATCTTTCAGGATGTTCATAAGTGATGGGGTCATGATTTCTGAATAAAACAAAACATATATAAGTAAATAATCATGATAAAGCACTTTTAAATATTTATCTTGAATTAAATAAATAACTCAATCATAAAATTCAACGGTGATCTAACACCCATAAATGTTACGCCTCCTTTGGGAGTTCGCACCATTTACTAGTTAGACTAGGTCCCACCTAATTGTTAACATAACAACCAGCGTTTTCAATTTTAGCCTTGCAATTTTACTGACAAGAACTCTTGGGAGGATATCAATAAAATTACATTGAGTGTGTTACCAAGATATCGACCCTCAATTTTCTCTCACGAAAATCCCTCCTTGGGGAGTAGATCTCGTTTGAGTCCATTGTCTAGTCTATCCTTGTAAGGAAGTATGTTGCTAAATTCCATTCATGGACGCCCCTTGGGGGGATTACCAATAAATAATAAAGCTCAACTAACCTTGGAGGCCATAGGTGTTACCAAAACACCTTCTCCCACTCAATTATTTAAGGCGTGTGATTAAATCCCATAGAATGATTTACCGAGTTATCTAGATGCCAATTTAAATACCTAAATCATTCAATGCATGTTCATACCAAAAGAGCTATATGCGTGGCACTCCTATTCTATATGTCATGTTATCATACAATAACAAATATTGTAATATTTAAGCATAAATTAAATAGCAACAATTTTGGCCCATCCTAGAAAAACAAGTAAATTACAATTTGTCAGGAATACAAGATCTTCAGGTGGCCCATCAACCATACGCTCATCCTTCGGCCTTCTCCCATGGGCGTGCGCAGCCCACAACCCCACAAAGGGGCTGCCTTGCGCAGCCCATAAGGCCACACAAGGCTGCCATGCGCAGCCCACCAAAGTTTGGGCTTGTCATGCGCAGCCCAATCCACTCCTAGGGTGCGCACGGTGCTCGTACTTGGTTCCGGTTGCTTCGTTTTGCTTCGTGTCTTCGAATCTCCAAGACCTAAATATATTACGGCAGTATATATATAATAAATACTGCAGTATTAATTTTTTTTTTTTTTTTTTTTATTCACTGCAGTATTTTTACAAACCAAAAACTGCACATACTAAAAATAAATAAAAAAAAAACTGCAGTAACCCTAAAAAAATACTGCACATATATATAAAAAAATAAAACCTAGCAATCTACCAAGAAGGAATTATGGCGATAATAGACCACCCTTCTTGTTACAACTCCGAAACAAAAATTACATTGAAAATCTAGGGCCAAAATCGAGCAATAACAAACCACATAAAATATATATAAATCCATACATCACATGTAATTATATATTTGAATACCTAGAGTGCCATCTCTTTCTAAACATGCATAATCACAATAAAAAAGAAATAGATCCACGTATATATACGTTAATTAATTAAAAGGGTTCAACCTAGGCTCTGATACCAATTGTAGGGAAAAATAAACAAATAAAAGTGTTACACGCAGCGGAAGCGATACTAAAGACGATTTAGTGACTTTTAAAATTTTTCCTTTATGAACCTTAAACCCTTTTAATCAATAAACATGCATATATATCAACAAAAGTAAATTACCTCTTGTCGCGTGATCCGATTGACTTACGTCGATGGTAATCCGCAAGACCTTCAATCCGAGCACGAACGTGGATCACCTAGGAGCGTGGTCTCCCTTTCCTTTGAATTGCAAACTTGAATGGACCAAACAAATACTTTCTTTTCTTTGTTAGTCACAAAAACAATCAAAAGAATGTCAAAATTATTCCGGTCACTTTTGAGTTCACAATCTTATGATCGAAACTCGCGTGAACCTAGATCGATATCGTATACACAAGCTTATTGATGTTTAAGCAATTGTATACTATCAAAGAATAATTTTTCACTCCTTTTTGTCTCTCTAGAATAAAAACTCTCTTAGAATTAAGAAGAAGAAGAAAGAAAATAAAAACTCAAGCACCAATTAATTGATGTGGCCGAACCCTATAAGAACATATATATAGGTTGGCCGAATTTTTCTTCTTTTTCCTTTAGGGTTGCCGAATTCTATGTAGTATCTAATTAGGGTTGGCCGAATTTCATCATGTCACTTATATAGGGTGACTGAAATTCAACCCTAATTCTTTTTAACTTTATAGACTTCAAACCCTAATCCAACTCTTTTATTTTTATTCTTTTATTTGACTAAAATAAAAAAAAAAAAAACTCCTTATTTGATTAAATAAATAATACTAATTTATTTATTTACTTATCAAACAAGTCTTTTACTTTTAGGAAAGATTTGTTTCTTTAATTAAACAATTAATCAATAAATCAATTAATTCTTATTTAATTAAAACAAATGAAACAAAATAATATTTTTAGGTCAAAACCTTAACTTAGCCGCCCCACTTATATATAAGATGGGCCTAATATTATTTTCCTATTTCATTTAATCCATTGGACTTTAAATAAAAAAGCCCACATGTGAACCAGACCCATTCTTACTAAAAGAAACAAGCCCACATGTCTTTCATTAATATATTAATATAATTGAGCAGCCCATTACTTAAATAATGTGCAAATTATATTCTTAATATATTAAATGCAATTCTAAATGGACCCTTAAATTGGTCCGGTAGAATATATCAAGTGATCCATGTAAGTCCGTGTGGATTGGGGATCTTGGCGGGCCATCTAAATTTAAGCTTCAATAGACATAACCTAATCACAATCAACAAATGATTCACTTAGGTCCGATCCATTAATTTTAACTCATTCCACTAAAGAGCTAAAACTGAACTCTTAAATAAAGATAGAAAAGGAAGATGCTCTCATTCATACCCTAGACAATCATATTGGAGATAGTGTATCCTCGTGATTAATATCAGTAATCGCCAAGAGTTCATAGACCGCCTATAACTCTCCAAGTTACCATATTTACTCATATGACCATGTTTTGAACTTGGATATTTTGACTTGTCCAGAAGCCATGTTTTCAATAGACACTATCGAAAACTCAACGTTGAGATTTAATATCCAATTACCTCAAAACATCCATATGATGATATTATACTCTCATTTAATTAAATGGAGCCACGATGTCCATATCTATAAATGAAGTCCTCTATCGATTAACAAATGAATATCACCAAACTATCGAGGATAGACTATGCGATATAATCGTACTCATTGATAACTCAAATGATATCACTTGCAACCATAAGTCCATCATTTATCTCAGGATTAAGATAGACTCTCCGATTGTCCTGATAATGAAAAGACTATTATCTATTGACGGTTCTAGATAAAGCTTTTCATTGTGATCCAGTTCAATGCACCCAGTGCACTAGATCCTTTTGCTCGAAGACACTCCGATGATTTTAGACTCATCATATCTCATTTGATCCCACTCAAATGCTAGCAAAAGAATTCTACAACTTTAACAAGATAAAGGTGCCCAACCTTTAACTTAAGTTGTGAACAATATTCAAGACTAACTAAAGAATTGTGTCTACCACATACATATCCAGATGTACGAACAATTCTTCTTTTCCCATAGTCTTTAGACCTTATGATTATTTACTTTGACAATTATAATACAAACTATAAATGCTATACGATTTGTTAAACCAGAAATCACTTTATTAATATGAAAAAGATTGTTAATTACAACATTACACTCTTGCTATTGAGCATAATCTTAACAAGTAGCATATGCTAAACAACCAAAGACACGAAGATGATTAAAAGAAGGTGGTTTGGAATAGAGAAGTTCAAAAGGGGTTTTGAAAGACAGAACTGGAGAAGGCAAGCGATTGATGATGTGTATAGCAGTAAGTGCACACTCCCTCCAAAATTGGGTAGGAAGGTGAGCTTGAAATTTCAAAGCGCGAGCCACTTGTAAGATGTGGCGATGCTTGCGTTCCACAACCCCATTTCGTTGAGGTGTGTAAACGCAAGAATGCTGAAAAATGACACCATTATCATGAAAAAAAGAACGAAGCGAGATAAATTCCCCACCATTGTCACTTCGAACAATTTTAATGCGAGACTCAAATTGAGTGGTAACATAACCAAAAAATCGTTTTAAAAGTGATTGTGTTTCATTTTTGTGGCGCATCAAAAATATCCATGTAAAACATGTGTAATCATCAACTATTGTAAGAAAGTAAAAAGCACCAGAAAGAGAAGAGTGTCGATAACGACCCCAGATGTCACAATGAATTATTTCAAAAGGTTTAATAGATGAGATTACACTAGGACTGAAAGGTAAACGACACTGCTTAGCCAGAGGACATATATGACAAGCATTATTGGACTCAACGGAAAAATTCAAAAAATTCTTAGCAATAAAATCTAAACGAGGATGTGATGTATGGCCTAGACAATTATGCCAGAGATCGATGGATGAGATGGTGAGATTGCATGCGGACTGGTTTGTGGGTGATCAAGAGTTAGTCACAGATTTATTCGTCGCTAATGTAATACAGTCCATCACGTTGTTTACCCAAAACAATCATTCTCCTCGTAGCCAGATCCTGCAAAATACATCAATAAGGGAAAAATGTTACGGAGCAATTTAAGCCTCTTGTCAAACTACTAACTGACATTAAATCAACTTTAAATGTAGGTACACATAATACATCATGCAGATAATAAACGGAATTCAGAGGCAACGATCCTTTAGCAACAATGTTAGCTTTGTCTCCGTTAGGCAGTAGTATAGGTGGCAACAAGCATTTATTATTTTTAAGGAAAAATAATTCAGAAGATGAAGAAATATGATCCGTCGCCGCACTATCAATGATCCTACTGCGGGAAGCAACTCTAGACAAACCTGGTTTGGTTACGGCATGCGCCTGAGAACTAGATCATTCAGTTTTATTGTCAATAAGTGATAAGAGTTGTTTTAATTGGGCTTCTGAAACACCAATAAGCTGATTTCTGTCTTCATTAGAAACGGCATCAGACACAAGATTAGCTGCAGATTTGTGATGAGTGTTGCTAAAACGTCTTAGGCCTGAATTATGCTTTGTCTTTGGATGGCCCGCTGGATACCCATATAGTTCATAACAAGTTTGGACCTAATGGCCCATTGCACCACAGTGAATACAATTTGGTCGTCCCCTGCCTGTACCAGAACGACGCCTATCCTGATCAAATTGGCATCCACCATTGGAATTTTCTGGCAGCTGTTCTTGTGGTCGAAAGTTTTGTGATCCATATGGGCGGTTGGATCGCTCAGATCGTGCTGGAGTGGGCCTGGTGTTGCTTCGAACTGCCATGGCAGCGCTGTTAACAGAGTCACCTGCTGCTGCGTGCGTCGAACTCAGGAGTCGCTGCTTTTCTTCTTGAGAGATGGAGGAGTATGCTTAACGAACTGAAGGAAGGGGACTCATCAGGAGAATTTGTCCGCGAATAGCATTGTAAGAATCATTCAATCCCATCAGAAATTGCATCAGTTTTTGTTGATCTTGTTGTGCCCCATGTGCTGCATCGTTGTAAGAGGCTAGTTCATCCCATAGGCCCTTCAATTTTGTGTAATAGGTAGAGACAGAGAGTTGTTCTTGTCGAAAGTAGGCAATATCCCGCTGAATCTCGAAGATGCAAGGTACGTTGCTTTGAGAGAATTGTTCACAAAGATCCTCCCAAACTTCATTAGCGGTAGAGTAATAGATTACACTATCTGAAATTTTCGGACTAAGAGTGTTAACAATCCAAGAATGGACCATATCATTACACCGAGACCAAGCCCCATAGCCTTCAGGATCTGTTGTTTTTTAAGGAGCAGTGATAGAGCCATTGGCAAAACCCAGTTTATTTTTGGAATTCAAGGCCAAAGTCATAGCCATTTTCCAGGTAGAATAATTGTCACCTGTTAAAGGTTTGGAAATCAAAACCAGACCTGGATGATCTGAATGATGAGTGAAAAATGGGTTTGAGATATTTGATCTAGAAGAGTCTGTAGAGGTGTTAAAATCGGCAACTTCTTGGTCAGAGATAGGAGGCGGTGGTGGTACTTCATTGGCCATGATGGCTGAAAGATAGAGATGCTACACGAGAGATTTAGAGTGTGGCGACGGGTCAGGATCTTAGTCCTGGCTCTGATACCATGAAAAGATGAAAGACATATTATATTTGCTTGAATAATTATTATTGATATTGAATCATATACTTATACAGGGGAAGTTTCTGATTGCTCCTACAAGTCAGGAAGCAGCAACTATATTACAGGTTTTCTAGCTACAAGATAGGCTTTACAATAGTGAAGATAATGTACAACAATTATCTATTCTTAAATACAGAAGATATGTAAGTTATGTAAGTTTTAACTTCCTAACAATTCAGAAGTGGAGAGAAAAAAAACAAACATGTCATTCAAGTTCAGATTTCAGTCCCTATTAAGTCTTTAGAAAAATTCAGGATTATTCAGTCTTCAAACAAAAAAAACAAACAACAATCCTAAGTATCCGGTAAGGCGGTAACTATACAAGCCTTAAGCCCATTGTTTCTTTTTTTCTTTTTCGTTTTTTCTTTTTAATTTTATACATGGATGGAGTACAGAAATCACATATGCTTACAACACAGGATATTATATAGAAGCAAAGTGAATTCGAAATCCTTTTTGAAATACAAAAACTTAATTATTCTACACTATCAGTACTGCCTTTTAATCAATTCGTTGTCTATTCTTGTCCAAGTCTTCTCCGGCTCAAAGTGGACTCCAGAGAGCCAGTGATTGGAAATTTTTATCACCCTGACTTGCAGTACTGTGTAATAGAGTTAAGTGTGGTTGAAAAAATTTGGGAAATTTTTTTTTAGAAGCCTAGCATTATCAAAGGAGCGCTCTTACCGTTTAGCGTTTAACCATGTTGGACGGTGGCCTGACCTGCAAGTTTTAAGTTTGTGAGAAAAGAGAAATGTAGCGTGGGCAGGTTTGACATAAATGAGAGAGAGATAGAGAGAAAGAGAGTGTGCGGGGCCAAAGAGAATTATAGAAAAATAATTGAATTACATAAATATTGGTGTCATTATTTTTCAAGAGATGTAAATGTATTAAAATCTCAACCAATGGATTAAAAGAATATGAATGGTTGAGATGTTAAAATCAAAAAATTAAATCACAATTTTAAGTTGATTTTGGTTGATCCCAATTAAAATGACCCCTTACAATATTTTTACAATTCATAAACTAAATATTTAATAAATTAATATATTCATTACACATGCAAGCTCATTAATGAAGCAAAAGTAATAAGTTTCTCGAATTCATGATAGAATTTTGCTTAAATAGAAAAACAAAACTGATCCAGAAAAGATAAATTTGAGTTAAATCCAAAACCTGATGGACCAATCATAACAAACTCAAAGAAACAAAATTAAAGGAAAAAATAAATTACTAAAACACACATTAAAACGGTATATTATGAACCTAAAACGGAGTAACGGACATCGTTTGCATCAAAATAAACCTCAAAAACGCTTATCAAGAAGCAAGCTAGAGGACTCCTCTCTCTTAAATTCCTTCATAAATTAATTATACATTATTAATTAAAATTCTCCATCAAATAACATTATTGCTGCTGGTGCTTGTATATTGATCTTCCTAACATGTCAAGAGTACTTACAAACATTCCATTATATACTCGTCAACGATAGGTGGTTGTAGACATATTTCATGGTAATAATACTCTCAACAAATGTTGACGTTTCCAAAATCAAATCCCCCCTCCTCCAGTAAAAAAAAATAAAAAAATGAGGAGGACGAGGGAGATAGCTAGCTAGCTACCGAGAGGACTGTGGAGCAGGTGGAGGTGGATTACAAGGTATAAAGGATTTGCCAGCAACAGGTGGAAATTGAGCACAAACTTCCACAAGCTCCCTAAAATGTCCACTGAAACATTAAACAATGAATAAATTATCAAACTTAATTTTATGCTAATGATATATTTTAAGATCTTAAAAATATTAAGTTTGATTTCTTATTTTCTCGATTAAATATCAAGAATTTTTTTCATAATTTAGGAAAAATAATAGTAATTAATAAATAGATCCCGATATATAATTGATATATGCCTAGAAATATTTTCAAATCTTAAAAATATAATTTATACAATAGTTTTTGAGTTTCTTTACAAAATCTTACAACTAATTACTAACGATAAAAACTGGGATTGGCAGTCTGTCTCCCTGAAAGCTCCTTTGCAGCTACTTCTCAAGTTAGCAGAGCCATAAAAACCATAAAAATATAATTAAATTATTTTTCTCAAAAAATAAAAAAAATAACGAAGATGAACAAACTGAGAAAACTAATTTTGATTGAATAATTACATCAACAATAAGAAGACTTAGATAATGTATAATATTTTTAATTTCTCATTTTTCATGTGACAATTCAATTATATATACCAAACGTTCACCATAAACTCCCCCCTAAATCATTTGATAAGGACCATGCAATCGATGTATGAAAATTAAAATTATAAGAACACAAAATAATAATAATAATAATAAATTTATAAAAAAAAAAAACAAAAAACAAAAACAAAAACAAAGAAGCATTTGGCAGGCAAAGAAACTTACTTTTCTGACGAAACAGAGGATCAAGTTCCCTTGCAGCCACTTGAGAGGTTAGAAGAAGCACATAAACCAGGAGGAGAATCACCCAAGCAATTAAGCAATTCTTGGACCTCATTTTTTCTTTTTCTTTTTCTTTTTTTATTTTATACATGGATGGAGCACAGATGCTTAGAACACGGGTTATATATAGAAGGCAATTGAATTACTTATTCTACACCATCAATATATATATATATATATATATATATATATCAATTCGTTGTATATTTTTGTCCAAGTCTTCTCTGGCTCAAAGCCTCAAAGTGGACTCCAGAGTCCAGAGAGCAGTGATTGGAAATTTTTATCACCCTGACGGCCTGACTTGCAGTACTGTGTAATAGAATTATGTGTGGTTGAAAAAAAAAAATAACAATTATATATATATATATATATATATAATATAACACAATTAAAAGAAACTAATTTTAAAAATAAATAAATAAATAAAAATAAAAATAAAAATAAAAAACTTATAACATTACAGGTTAGGGTCTACCGGGACTTAACAAGATTGGGCTCAACAAGCACGATCCGAAATACAACTCCTCTTCACACTTTGTGGTTTACCCAATCAGAAAGGGCGAAGTCAGAATTTTGGCTTTGAGTGGGGGCGCTAAGACAAAAATTAATATTGTAGGTCACACAATCTTCAAATAATATCGGTAGGAATCCTGCCTGTATAAGAAAAAGTGTGGAATCATACACCTGATACTTTTCAATAAAATATGATACCGTTTAGTGTTAAAAGTAATGATACAAATAAATAAATAAAACAAACAATAACTAATTAAAATGTAACATGTCTATTTTACATTTAGAAAATTATTTATAACAAAATCAATCTAATTTTCTTCTTAATTTTTCATGAAGTTTGTCATAAATGTAATTAGAGAATAAATATGCATTTATTTACTCGGATCTTCCAAACTCTAAAAATTGAACTAATATAACTTTAAAAATTAAGATAAATGTTTACTTATTCTCTAGCCATATTTATAACAAATTTTTTGGGAGGTCAGTGTATTTATCCATATATATATACAGATTTTCTATTATCAGTTCGTTCTGACAATAAATATATCAGGACGAAGATATATATAGTCCTTTTATTGTCAATTCATCCTGATAATAAATATATTGTGACGAAGAATGTGGACCATAGATTATACAGAAGTTTTGACAAGTGCATACACTTTGAGTCAAAGTATGTAAATCTAGTGGTTCACGTTCTTCGTCCTGATATATTTATTGTCAGGATGAACTAATAATAGAAAATATGTATATATGTATATATATATATAAGAAAATTTTCAAGTTAGTGTGTCCTGATATAACTTCATCAGTACGTTGGATGCAGACCATTAGATTTACATGTTTTGACTCAAAGTGTATGCACTTGTCACTTGTCAAAACTTCTCCATAATCTATAGCTCACATGTAACGCACTGATAGAGTTATATCAGGACGCACTGAGGAGAAAAGAAATATATATTTATATATATATATATATATATATATATATTAGATGGAGCAAAGCATACCCTATAAAGTAGGATATATTGAGAAAACAATTGTGAATTTAATTAATTTCCTTGAATGTTCCCTTGAATTATTAAATGTTCCATCACTATCGGTTATTAATTTTATTGTTAGTTTGTCAACGTCATCTTGCTCAGCTAGCCTGGAAATTTCATCACCGCCCTTCACCGTTTAATTAGTCCAATTATGTGTGCGGTGAAAAAAAGAAAAATAAAAGAGAAAAGATTTGCCGCGGCCCCGTAGTGGAAAACAAGAGAAAAAACATGTGGATCCCATGTATTTATTATGCGGGTCTTAAGTGTTTTTATTTGTTTTTCCACTATAGGACCGCGGCGGTGCCGCTACTCCGGTGGTACGTAGAATTGCTCAAAATAAAAACCATATCATTAAATTAAAGTAAAGAACATTGCTACGTATAACTGGGGTTGCGGCACCGTAGTGCAAAAAAAATGAAAAAATATGTGGGACTAACATAATAAATACACAGGATCCACGTGTTTTTTTTTTTTTTTTTGCACTACGGGCCACGGCGATGCCTCTACCCCGATTGTACAAAGTGCTTCTCTAAAGTAAATGAGAGCGTGAGTATGTGGCATCAGAAATCCCCACTAACGTATGTCGGTACATGTGTCCTTATATTTGTAGGGCCAACTGCCATACAGGGATTAAAAAATAAAAAAATCCATTTTTATTCACCCACTTAAAGAGGGTGAGCGTTACCTCCCTCCTAAAAATATGACAAATGTCTTTGAAAGGGATGAGTAAAAGTGAACTCCAAAAAAAATGAGTCTATTTTTGCTCACCCTCTTCAAAGGAGGTAAGCATTACCCCTCCTCCCCAACACATGACATGTGTCTAGGGAGAGGGGTATTTTTGTCTAAACACATGACAGTTTTTGGACAAAAATACCCCTCCCTTGACACATGTCAAGTGTTGGGGAGAGAGGTAATGCTCATCCCGAAGGGTGAGCAAAAGTAATCTAAAAAAAAATCCATGTATTTGCAATTGACAGCTGGGCAGAAACACATGAAAAGGAAAGGGACACCAAATTTTTTTTAAAACTATTCCAATTTGATAATATAAAAATAAAATATTATATTAAAAATTTTAAAAAATTATATTTAATTAAGATAAATTAAATAATTATATATTTTGATATAATTAAAAAGGATGAAGACTCGAACGAATCTTCCTTGAAGACCTATCGTTGGGTCTCAATACTCGGTGATTCGCCGGTCAATGGAAACCACCCATCGCTGGTTCTCCATTATTATGTGATGTGTGATGGGTCTCCATTCATTTGCCATGGAGACCAAGATCCAGATCTCCATTTTTTTTTTAAAGAACATTTGTTATAAATTTGATATTTTTAAAATAAAATTAAAATTATTTGTATTTCAATATTAAAATTAATTAAAAAAATATTTTGTGTTTTATAATTGTTTTTTGTTTTTATGTCTGACACGTGACATATTACATGGTTAAATGCAAAAATACCCTTGAAATCGTTAAGTTTGACTAACAGTTGACTAACTTAGGGACCAAATTAATGGGTTTTTTAAAAATATAGGAACCACACCAATGAAAATGAAAAGACAGTTAAAAGAGTCATAACTCAAGAAAATATAGGGACCAAAATGATAAAACCCCAACTAACAATAAAATTAGTAACCAATAGTTATGGAACATTTAATAATTCAACGGAACATGAAAGGAAATTAATTAAATTCACAATTGTTTTCTGTATATATCCTGCTTTTATGGGTTATGCTTTGCTCCATCTAAATATATATATATATATATATATATATATTTTTTTTTTTCTATTATCAATTCGTCTTGACAATAAATATATGAAGACGAAGAATGTAGATCACTAGATTTACATACTTTGACTCAAAATGTATGCACTTGTCAAAACTTCTTCATAATCTGTGGTCTACATTCTTCATCCTGATATATTTATTGTCAGGACGAACTGACAATAAAAAGACTGTATATATATACGGATAAATACACTGATCTCTCTTAAAATTTGTTATAAATATAGCTAGAGAATAAGTATACATTTATCTTAATTTTTAAAGTTTAATAATTAAAGGCACAGAAATTCTATTATCAGTTCGAACTGACAAAAGTTATATCAGTTCTTTACATGTGGACCACTGGATTTAAATACTTTGATTTGATTGTATGCACTTGTCAGTCAAAATATTTAAATCCATTGGTCCACATGCAAGGAACTGATATAACTTTTGTCAGTTCGAACTGATAATAGAAAGACTGATCAAAGGCAATGTGATCTTTTTATTAGTTCAATTTGAAGAGTTTGAAATATCCGAGTAAGTAAATGCATATTTATTCTCTAATTACATTTATGACAAACTTCATGGAAAATAGGGAATTTAAAGAATGGTTTGATTGCTTGGGTAATGCTTCTTCTTGTTTTTGTGATTGAGTGGCAGTATTTGGCTCTCGAGCATGATCTTTTTTGGTTGGAAGAGGTTCCAGCGTGTGTGGCCTCTTTTGTTCTGGGTGATAGCCCCGGTTAACTGTTCCCCTTCCTTTGTTTAATGAAATGGTTCTTTTCAATAAAAAATAAAAATAAAAACCTATAAATTTTTTGATCACTTTTTACAATTTCCTCTCTCTCTCTCTCTCTCTCTATATATGTATATAAAGGCATATATTAAAGAAAAATATTATATGTAAAAATATTTTTGACCTTATCAACAAGAATAAAAAAAAATGATAAAACAAAAAACTTATGTACGTGTTTTCTTCTTTCTAAGGTCATTTCCAACCCAAAAACTCAATTTGGTGCAACTTTTGCATTAAAATGATGCAACTTTCACACTATTTATTTTTTCCATCTCCAGTCCATTACATGAAACGTTACACTAAAAAGAATATCCATTTCAATATTCTCTTTCTTTTTTTTTTTAATTATTTCTCAATAGAAAATAGTGTACTCAACCAATATAAAAAAAGGAAACAAGACAATTTTGAGCTAAATCTATAGTGTTGCGCTAGATCTAGTGCAACACTATTCATCGAGGCAAAATGGCGTTGATATTTGGCGCAGGGTTGGAGAACATATTTTGCTCTATTTTGCTGATTTCCTCCCTTTTGACGCTGGGTTGGAGATGGCCTAACCATCAACTCTTCCTCTAACAACAAATCTACTTTGTTAGAGTAACACTAGTTTAATTAGTTTAATAAGTTTAAATTTAAATAGCATCAATAGTCAAAATGCCCATCATCTTTTTCTTTTATTACGTTTTTACCATTTTTAGGGGTTTTTTTTATTTCTTTCAAAAACTTCTATTGATGAAGAACCAACGAAGGTCCTCCATTTATGGAGATGGAACAGACCTCCATTATAGGTCAAAATACGGTGCTCGCATACATCCGGTGTTCCATATTTCTGTACTAAAGAAAAGGATATTGGTGTAGGGCAGGAAGTGCTAAAAATACTACCTCCGCACAATAATGAAGACATGACCGAGCTTATGCCTCAAGCAGTGTTGGAAAAAAGGCAGAGATATGGGAAGCAGGGGCGAAGCCAGAACTTATTGACCGGGTTGGCTAAATTAAGTATAATTTTTTCTTTGTATACCACATACGGTGCGACGACTCGAACTTAATTGGGACAGTGTCACACTGAATATATATATATAACCGTAATTTCCTACCTAAGTCATACTGGGTGATAGTACAAAGTTTTTTAAACAAACCTTATAATACAAATTTACCAGTTTAAAGTATGTACATGATAAGAAAGATACAATAATCTTGGTCCTAAAAACATTTAAAATGATTCACTACAAAACAAGAAAACAAATAGTTAGTCAAATAAACTAAATGCGTACTTGTTCGGATTTTAACAAACAAAGAAAAATTCAAAATTTGTTTCTTTTATTTATGGAATGAACGGAGAATAGAGAGAAAATGAAAACTTTAATGTGTTTAAGTGTCAATAAACATATTGAATATATTACCCTAATGAATCTATTGAGATTATCTCAATTAAATTATATTATAAACTAGACTACTTTTATGACTTATCAACTATCAAGAAATGTTAATTTTTGTTATTGTCTTAATTTATAATTTTACTTTTTAAAAACAAATTAAACTTGTTAAATTTTATTTTATTTTTTTAAGAAAAAGCTAGCCCAGGCTAACTGATGGGAAGGTTGAAATATTAGTCCATTGGCGTGTGACTGTCTCCATCAGAATAAACTTTGGAGGAATACGATACCATTAATAGTCGTTTTCCTGAGTTTACCCTTGAGGAAGTCCAAGTGCATTTTAAGCTGTTACGGATCCATTATAGAGAAGAACTTGGGTGCATCCGATGCTAGAAGCCGTGTTGAAGTAGTCCAATTGCTAGAAGACGTGTTGAACTGTTGAAGTATACTTGTGAGCAGATTTTATTCCTCTTTTTACTCTTGTTAGCGTCTCAATTTGTTATTAGTTGGGAACGTGTTTATTCTCCGTTATTTTGTTTACATTTCTTTGGTCGTAAATGTTAGGCAAGCTTCTATATAAATCTTGCTCATGGATAATTAAAAAGGCATCAAGTCAATTATTTCAGCAACTTGATAGTTAGAGGACCCAATAAATTATATCGGACATTCATTTATTATTATGATTATTTTGTTGTCTGTATCACAAAGACTTTACCCAAGTCTAAAATCTTCTTGTTGTGTCTATATCACATAGACTTGACCCAAGTGTGAAATCTTGCAAAAATTTCTAAAAAGAACAACTAGGAATCTAGAATTCTTTTTTTATATATTGAGATTGTAAATCATCACTCCACATACAAAACCAAAAAAGCATATAATATGGCTAAGAAATCGGATTTGGAAATGCTACTATTCCCTGTTTTTCTTGTCCTGTTTTTCACCATAATTTCTTCAAAACCATATATGGTTTCTGCTTCTATTGAAGAGACAAATGCTCTTCTCAATTGGAAAGCCAGCTTTGCAAACCAAACCCAGTCTCTGCTACCTTCATGGAATCTGCTTTCTCACAACCCATGCACTTGGTTTGGAATTTCATGCAACTCTGCTGGAAGCGTCAACAATATCAGCATCACCAGTTTTGGTTTGAATGGTACTCTTCATAAGTTTTCATTCTCGTCTTTTCCTAATCTTAAATATCTTGATCTCGCTATAAATTCACTCTTCGGTATCATTCCATCTCAGATTGCAGTCCTTTCTAAACTCATATATCTTGATCTATCCACTAATCACTTCTCTGGACAAATCCCACAAGAAATTGGTCTGCTTACAAATCTTTAGGTCCTACATCTTGTCGGAAATCAGTTAAATGGCTCAATTCCTGACGAGATAGGTCGTTTAAAGTCTCTTGAAGAACTCGCCTTGCATAGCAACCAACTACACGGACCAATTCCTGTTTCTCTGGGCAATTTGAACAACCTGACTTATTTGTATCTCGAAAACAATTCGCTTTCAGGTTCCATTCCTCAAGAATTTGGAAACCTAAAAAATCTGCTTGAACTTTACATTGATACCAACAATCTCACTGGCCCAATTCCTACCACTTTGGGAAACTTGAATAAACTAACTGTGTTGTTTGCATTCCAAAATAACCTTTCTGGTCCAATCCCCCATGAAATAGGAAATTTGATATCCCTGACTATTCTATATTTGAGACAAAATCAATTTAGTGGTTCAATTCCTACTTCCTTTGGTAATTTGATTAATCTAGAAGTTTTATCTCTCAATCATAACAAACTTTCTAGTTCCATTCCTCAAGAAATAGGAAATCTTATGAAATTGAGATTGATGACACTGAACAATAACCAATTTAATGGAATGATACCCTACGAGATTGGAAAAGCAACTCAGCTACAATATATCAACTTCAGTAACAATCAACTCTTCGGAAGTATACCTTCAGAATTTGGGTTACTAACTAATCTCGTGCGTTTGGACCTATCCGGTAACAATCTGAACAAGGAGATCCCTCATTCAATCTGCAATGTTAGTTTCCTTCAGATTCTTGATCTTTCTTGTAACAACTTGAGTGGCACTATTCCAAAATGCATTGGACATTTTAGCACCAATCTCTCTGTGTTGGATCTACGGAACAATACATTTCATGGCAACATTCCTGGATCATTTGCAAAGGGCAATCAATTGCGGACACTTAACTTCAATGGCAACGGATTTGAAGGGACAGTCCCACCATCTTTAGTCCATTGTACAATGCTTCAAATTCTGGATCTTGGAAACAACAAGGTAACAGATACCTTCCCATATTGGTTGGGAACTCTTCCGAAACTGCAGGTTTTAGTTCTTCGATCCAATAAGTTCTACGGTTTTATAAGAGATTTTGAGGCCAATGATTCATTCTCTAAGTTGCGAATTGTTGATCTCTCAAACAACAATTTCAGCGGTTTATTGCCAGCAGGGTACTTTGCAAGTCTTAATGCTATGATGAATGTAGGTGGAGCTGAAAGTAAGTTGGAATATATGGGGTACTACTCTTATCTAGGTGATATGGGGTACTACTCTTATCAAGATTCTGTATCGGTGACAATAAAAAGGTCTGAGATCCGGATGGACCGAATACTTACGATTTTCACTACAATAGATTTTTCCAATAATAGCTTCTATGGAGAGATTCCAGAAGTAATTGGCAAGCTACAATCACTTCATCTTCTTAATCTTTCTCAAAATCACTTGACCGGTCATATCCCTTCATCTCTAGGAAATCTGACTGCACTTGAATCCTTGGACCTCTCTTCAAACAGGCTTCTCGGAGAGATTCCAAGGCAGTTGGCAAATCTGAATTTTCTGGCAGTTCTAGTCCTTTCGCGAAATCAACTCTCCGGACCTATACCTCGAGGCAGCCAACTTGATACTTTTGGAAATGAATCTTACAGTGATAACTTGGGATTATGTGGATTTCCACTTTCAAATGATTTTCACAAAGGTGAGACACCACAACCATCTTCAATATCAGAAGATGATACAAAGTCTGAATTTAGATTTGGTTGGAAAGTTGTGTTGATGGGTTATGGATGCGGAATAGTCCCTGGAATGATAATGGGATATCTTGTATTCTCAACCGGAAAACCTTGGTGGCTTGTACGAATTGTTGAGAAGGGAACCCATAGAAAGGTGAGAAGGCCAAATAACAGACAGAGGAAGAAGAATCAATGCCTGTGACTGAATAATTTTATGTGAGTTGGCCTTGTGTAATTGTATGTGTAGAGTGCTTGTGAGTGAGTAATATTTGTACTACAGTGAGTGAATTACTTGAGTGAGTGAGTTGGCCTTGTGTAATTGTATGTGTAGAGTGGTTGTGAGTGAGTAATATTTGTATGACTGTGGTGAGTAATATTGTATGTGTAGAGTGCTTGTGAGTGAGCAATAATATTTGTATGAGTGGTAGACTAGTGTTATTATAAATAAAGTCTATTTGTGTGTGAGTGTTGTACTTGAGTTAGTAATAAAAACAGAGTTCTCAATATGCAAGGCAATCAGGCACCGTATTGATTGTTGCTGCGTATTGGTGAACCATGTTTCTCAATCGGCAGCAAGACTACAGCACCTCCAATTGAGAAGGCCAGTAGGATCATATGAGAATGTTGATTATTCGGGGGTTTAAAACCCGCAAATAGTGGATTTATCATGGCAATTCAATGGTGGCAAGTTCAACCAACTATAAAGAAAATATATTGGTTAACCATAAAACTTTAGCAAAATAAATGGCTAGTCCGCTGGAGTTTTATTAAAGAATAAGGAAGATGCTTTAACAAGAGTCTGTAAAATGTTTTATTATTGTTTGAATTAATTCTTGATTGGGTTAAATTCTAACTCCACATTTGGTTATTCGGATTTACATGGAAATATTCATTATGTTAATCCCACTAAAGAATCAAAATTTCTTTAAAAGAAACAAAGATATTTGAAGTATTTAATAATTAATACATTAAGAAAATAACCCAATAATATATATATATATATATTATAGTTAATATAGTGCATAATTGGAAATTTCCCCGCATTCGACGATACATTTTGATTCCGAATAATTTGATTTAGGTTAAAATATGATAATTTAAATTTATAAAAAATATTGAGAATATTCAAGAATATATTTTATCTAGATATTTCCAAAATATCAATATTTACTTCTAGTTTTCTATGTATTTATTCATACCAAATTAATCCAAACCCAAAATAATAATAATAATAATAATTTAGGGAAACGTGTTTTATCAATTTTAATTTTTAAGTTCTAACTTGCAACTTTGTGGTATCATGGTATTGGATCCAGATTTTTTTTAAAAGTCCATAATATTTTGTGGTATTGGATCCAGACTTTCAAGAGATAGATTGAGATCAAGATTTGTAGGATTTCATAATAAAATGAATTTTCTAGACTTTTTAATGATAAATATAAATAGCTATATCCCAAAAGTGGAAATGATGGAAAGTATCACCTTTTCCAACTGATTTGGTGACTCTATGACCAGTTTAATAACTTAAGTTTAAAAGGCACCTATTATGGTGAACTACCAAAATTGCCCTTAGATAATCGTTTATGTTATTGTGTTTGTCTGGTTCTCTCTCCACACTTCCAACAAAAACGATAACGGGGTTACTCTCTCTCTCTCTATCTCTCTCTCAATACAAATAGAAGTTGAAGATCAAAACAACTGGACATGCTTCATTACAACAAGGTAATATTTCGTGTAAATACTTCTTTTCATTTGTTCATATTTTCATTGTGACAATTGTGGATCTCCGAGACTTTGTCACCTTTTTCCGAGCCTTTTTAAAAATCACTAATCGAGCATTTTCATGTCTTGTCCGAGCATTTTCATGTCTTGTCCGAGCCTTTTCATGTGTTGTCCGAGCCTTTTTATGTCTGCTCCGAGCCTTTTGAAGTTTTGTCCGAGACTTCTCCGAGCTTTTTCATGTCTTGTCCGAGCCTTTGCAAGTCTTCTCCGAGCCTTTTGAAGTTTTGTCCGAGACTTTTATAAAATAACTATTCGAGCATTTTCAAGTCTTCTCCAAGCTTTTTCATGTCTTCTCCGAGACTTTTCAAAAATCACTAATCGAGCCTTTTCAAGTCTTCTCCGAGCTTTTTCATGTCTTCTCCGAGACTTTTCAAAAATCACTAATCGAGCCTTTTCAAGTCTTATCCAAGCTTTTTCATGTCTTGTTCGAGCCTTTTGAAGTCTTCTCCGAGACTTTTAAAAAATAACTATTCGAGCATTTTCAAGTCTTCTCTGAGACTTTTCAAAATTCAGTAATCGAGCCTCTTCAAGTCTTCTCCGAGCCTTTTCAAGTCTTCTCCGAGCTTTTTCATGTCTTGTCCGAGACTTTTCAAGTCTTCTCCGAGACTTTTAAAAAATAACTATTCGAGCTTTTTCATGTCTTGTCCGAGCCTTTACAAGTCTTCTCCGAGCTCAAGCTATCGAGACTTTTAAAAATAACTATTCGAGCATTTTCAAGTCTTCTCCGAGCTTTTTCATGTCTTCTCCGAGACTTTTCAAGTCTTCTCCGAGATCACAAAAATAACTATTCGAGCTTTTTCATGTCTTGTCCGAGCCTTTGCAAGTCTTCTCCGAGCCTTTTGAAGTTTTGTCCGAGACTTTTAAAAAATAACTATTCGAGCATTTTCAAGTCTTCTCCGAGCTTTTTCATGTCTTCTCCGAGACTTTTCAAGTCTTCTCCGAGACTTTTAAAAAATAACTATTCGAGCTTTTTCATGTCTTGTCCGAGCCTTTGCAAGTCTTCTCCGAGCCTTTTGAAGTTTTGTCCGAGACTTATAAAAAATAACTATTCGAGCATTTTCAAGTCTTCTCCGAGCTTTTTCATGTCTTCTCCGAGACTTTTCAAGTCTTCTCCGAGACTTTTAAAAAATAACTATTCGAGCATTTTCAAGTCTTCTCCGAGTTGTTTCATGTCTTCTCCGAGACTTTTCAAGTCTTCTCCGAGACTTTTAAAAAATAACTATTCGAGCATTTTCAAGTCTTCTCCGAGTTTTTTCATGTCTTCTCCGAGACTTTTCAAAAATAACCAATCGAGACTTTTCATGTCTTCTCCGAGACTTTTCATGTCTTCTCCGAGCCTTTTCATATCATCTCCGAGACTTTTCAAAAATTAGTAATCGAGCCTTTTCAAGTCTTCTCCGAGACGTTTCAAGTCATCTCCGAGACTTTTCAAATAATCACTAATCGAGCCTTGTTAGGTCTTCTCCGAGACTTTTTATTGAATTACTAATCGAGTCTTTTAAAGACTTTTTCGAGACCAAAAATGTCTTTTTCGAAACTTTCATGTATTCTTCGAGACTTTGCTAGTGTTCTCCGAGCCTTTTAAATATCCTCACCCGAGCCTTTGTAAATGTAATTTATGAAAATATTTTGTACTCCTGAGTTTTAATTAATAGTTTTGATTAATTTGACAGCATCATGAATCGGGTTAGAATAGTAATATCTTACAACGGTCAATGGGAGCAACTACCCGACGGAAGTCAGAGGTTTGTTGGATCCGATAACAAAGGAATGTATGTGTCAAAGAATATGACTTACGAAGAATTGGTGGCGATCGTGCATACCATTGTGAAGTATGATGTAAACAAATTCAATGTTGATCTGGCATCAGTATCAATCGTTCCTGGCAGTACATGTCGTACATTTATAAGAAATAACGATGATGTTCAGTTTATGCTAGGGGAAGATCGGGTGATCCCTCAAGTATGTGTAAGTCTAACTCAGAGGACACCTGGAGATGTGATAGGGAATGATATTCCTCCTCCTGAAAATACCCAACAATTTGGATCCTTTAGCGGTAGCAACCAACTATATCCCCAAAGGAGTTTCGCCGAAAGTAGGGAAAACATGTGTGGTGTCCCACCGGTAGCGGTTGACCAAGTAGTTGAACCTCAATTTGACGATGTGTTTGGTTGTCGAATTGAGCAGTACCATGAGGTGGATAATGAGGCAAATAATGAACATGTAGATGATCTAGAAAATGTGGATGAAGAGCGTACACAAATTCAAACACAAGGAAGACATGTACAAGGAGTTAGTTGCACTGTACCAAATATGCCTGGGACTTCCGAGGTCCGACATAATATAACTGTATCTGATTCTGATAATACGATAACTTGGGTTATTCCCGGAGCAGATTCATACTCGTTTGGTATTGGTAGAAGCAGCACCTTGGCAACGTAAGAACCTACATGCATGATTTATAAAGGTCAATTTTTCCCGAGTAAAAAGGATTTGAAGAGGCTAGTTGGCCTTTTTTCAATGCGGGAGAACTTTGAATGGAAGGTGAAAAGGTCTAATAAGACAACGTTACATCTAGTTTGCATCATTGACAACTGTACGTGGAAATTAAGAGCGGTGAGGAGAGATGAAGGGACTTACTTCCAAGTCAGAAGTTTTGTCAACCAGCACAGTTGTCCTTTGGAGGAGGTTCACCGTCGCCACCGACAAGCTAGTGCAGTCATAATCGGAGAAGTCATTGCACCTAGACTTCAACAACATGATGGTCGTCTCATGCGTCCGAAGGACATAATCGCCGATATGAAAACAATGTATGGCATCCAAGTCATGTACAGTAAGGCACATGATGCCTTGCAATATGCATTGTCCTTGACCTATGGAACGCATGAAGAAAGTTTCAAATTGTTACCATCGTTTGCGTACGTTTTGGAACAGCAAAATCCTGGCACAATCACCGACTTACAATGCGCAGACGATGATACATTTTTGTACTTTTTCATGTCGTTGGGGTCCTCAATTAGAGGTTTTCGGAGGTGTATGCGTCCTGTGATTGCAGTTGATGGTACCCATTTGAAGGGAAGATTCGGGGGTACAATGTTTGTTGCAACTGCACAAGATGGAAACGAACAGGTGTATCCAATTGCTTTTGGGTACGGTGACTCAAAAAACAACCTTTTTTGGAATGCTTGAGGGGTGCCCTTGGTCATATAGATGATCTGGTTTTCATTTCCGATCGCCATGCAAGCATTGAAGCGGGGATTTCTAAAGTGTTCCCTTATGCAACCCATACGATATGTTGCTGGCATTTTGGTGAAAATATGAAGAAGCGATTCCACAGAAAGGATGTTGCCGATATAATGGATTCAGCAGCTAGGACGTACAGTGAATTCAATTATAACAGGCACATGGAGGAGTTACATAGGCTGCACAAGGGTGCATTCGAATATGCCATTGCTGCCGGTCCACACAAGTGGTCTCGCGTACACTGTCCCCAAAGAAGGTACAGGCTGATGACCACAAATGTTGCAGAGTGCATAAACTCATGCCTAAAATTCGCACGGCAACTGCCATTGATGACGATGGCAGAGTTCATTAGGAATATGCTACAAAAGTGGTTTCACGATCGTCATGCAGTTGCACGGTCCATGCGTCATCAACTGACCGATGCAGCACATCTTGTGATCCTAAAACGTGTCGAGAAGTGCAATTATATGACCGTAAATCCGGTTGACTGGAACATATTCTCCGTCAAATTGAAGGGAAACCAATGGACGGTTAACTTACACTCGAAGACTTGCACATGCAACAAATTCCAAATGGACCATGTCCCATGTTCTCATGCACTCGCAGCGGCAAGGTACATGAGATGTTACAGTTAACGATTTATATTATTTGGGTTCGTGAATCTCATTGTTTTCATTGTTGTAGGGAGCGAAACTTGGATTACACATCTCTGTGTGCGGACTATTACAAGAGAGAGACACTTATTGATGCATACTCGGTTCCTATTATGCCTGTTGGCCATCCTTCTTCATGAGTAGTGCCATCCGACATCGCATCTCGGGTGGTTTTAAATCCAAAGTCGAAGAGACAATCAGGTCGCCCGATGGATGGTCGACATGCCTCGTCTTCGGAGAGGACAACCACACAGTCGTGTAGAAGATGTGGACAATCAAGACATAATAGCAGGCGGTGCTCCAACCCGCCGATGCTTAATGAAGGTCCCGGCATAAGTGTTCCCGATGAATATCGTCGCAAGTGCGGCATCTGTCATTCAATTGGACACAATAAACAAACGTGCCCTGAGAAAGACTCTACCGTGGAATGAATGGAGCCGTTGAGGAAGGCGATCAAACATAACAAGGCAGTACAAGAGGAACATGTCTCCAACTTGATGTCTTCCAACATCGTCCAGACGTTGGGAACCATGCTCGATACGGTTGTATTATGAGACCGTTGGTTATTATGCTTTTTTATGTTGAACTATTATGATATATTTATTGGTTGTTCGTTTAATGCCATATTGTATCTTTTGTTATAGTGTCTACAATTCATTGTATTGTTTATGGATTTCAATATATCAAATGTGTGTTCAAGTGTTAATTGCAAACAACTAAATTTTTTTAAAAAATAATTTCATTTTATTACTCAAATGTTATGTACATCAACTAAATCACTAACTGGATGTCCAATCCTTTGAGTTACAAAAAACCTCCACAGCCATCTTCTCTCGGATGGTGCCCATTTCGTTTTCTGACCAGTCGAACGTATCCCTGTTCGCTGCCAGGTACTCTATCAACCTCAAAGTATGGGCACCACAGTTACCACTGCAAGTCACCACAAAAACAACCGTTAGAATTGAATGTTATTAAAACCGATTAGGATAGAATAAGATCTTTAAACAGGCATACCCTCTATCCTGTTGGAGCACACGGTCTCTAGACACAATGTTGAGTGGAAAGGGTTTATTCTGCAATGTATACGTCATATCGCCCCTCCGTCTGCAACCGTGAAAGTCCAACGCATGCAGCATCGACGGTAAAAAATATCGTAAGCAAGCGAGCTGCGTTTTCCTATGGCGAAATGGTACCTCATATCTGAACTGGTCCATCAGGTAAATACTCCCTGTTGTGAGGTCGACGCTGGCTAGTGCCCAATGCGTACGTCCAAGGTTGCAAGGAATCAAAACCTGTATGTGTTTCAACAAAGTGTTATCAATGGGAAATGTATTTAAAATTCAAATTCAAACAATGTCAATAAAACACTGACCACGTCAACTTCGTTCCATGGTTTGGTTCCTACCGGGACCAATCCACGTGCCACCGCAAGTTCCTCAGCAGACCACTGATGCTTGAACATAGACCAACTGCGGCGGGGTTTGTCGGCCCCACTTCCCATCAATCTCTCCCAGTCATTCAATAACCATGACTGTACAAAGAAAATTTATAAAACGTTAGATAAAAGATGTACGAAACACATAAATAGATGTTCAAAAGCCGTACAAATTAAACACTTACATAGAACTGTGAATCCTGTATGTTGATCCTCGGACCGTAGACCGTGGAGTAATATCTCTGACGCTTCCGCAGAATATGCAAGTAGGCGTCCATATGCTGACAATTTCAACATTTTGTATTGTTAGCATTCTACTATTTCAGAAACATCTTATACACAAAGTGTTCAGGTAAGGACCATACCGTATCCTCCAACTCCATGGTGTTGGTTTGAAATCGATGGAACCAGCGGACACCAACTGGCTCGAGTAGATCCACATCACGCCTGCATAATTTTTGAAGAAGTTATATAAGAAAGTCATTTTACTTAGCAGTTTCAAAATACAAAATAATTTTTGTAATATCTGCGATTATACTTACAATTCCCCAGTCGAGTTCCTCTTATAGGCTTGGTACGCCGCAAGGTGGTCAGGATCTATCATGCGTGGGGCGCCCATACATGTGCTGGTTGTGGCCTAATCCTTGGCCTCTTCGGCCGACAGGGGTCAGTGTATGGGGTCAGTGTATGGGGTCCGCTGTTGCCAACCTGCCCTGCGAACCCGATCCTGTCGTTGAAGGGGTGGGGTAATCCGGTCCACAGAAAGGATGTGATCCACTGGATGGCTGAGCTGTAAGGAGGAACTCTGTTCCCGTGTATTGCCTCCAGAGGTGCGATGTGTTGACGGACTATGTCCCCCTGTATCGCCTGTAGGGGTGCGCTGTACATTGGAACTATGTTGCCGTCGATCGCGCCGTCGATCGCCTACAGGTGTAAGCTCTTTGGGTGCACTGAGACTGGGGATCTCTGTCTCTGTGGAATAAATGAACGGGTGCTCTGCACGAGGATCGACCGGAGGGGTGTGCTGTAAGGAGGTGCTCTGTACCAGTTCTTGAGAATGAACAGGTTGTTCTGGTAAAACCTGCTGAGGTTCTTCCTCTATCTCCATAGGTGTTGTATCAATACCACTAGTACCACCAGTAACCTCCTCTCGTGGTGTCACACCAGGCCCTTGCTGATCACCCTGATGACTACCTGTCCTCCCTCTGGGACTGAAGTCTCGGTGTCCGTCTGGGTCATCGAAGGGTGGGTCACCGAAGGGTGGGTCATCGAACCGTGTACCTCGAGTACGGGCGTGCGACGTCGAACCCTGAAGCCCTCGAATCAAATCTAGCAACTCCTGATGCTGTTGATCTCGTTTCTCATTACTCTTTCGCACCTCCTCCTGTAACTCGCGTAACGCATCCATTACTTCAGTATACCGACGGTCCTGAAAGGATTTCGAAATTGTCAATACTAAAACCATTCACTCGATTGAAATTAAATAATACGGTAAAAAGAATTATACGTACCTCTGTTTGCCCTCCAACGCCTCCTCGTGAGTCATCTCCAGTTCGAGAGTCATCTCTAGTTCGAGGCTCTCTAGGCAACGTGAATCGAACCCGCCTAGTCCTCGCGAGACGAATATGACGACCGTCCGAGTCAGAACCCTCTGTATCACTGGGTTCGAAAGACGGACCCTCAGTGTCACTGGTTCCAGCAGTTGTATATCGTTCGGGGTCAGAGACGGGAACAGGTATATCACCGAGATCAGCATCATACAAACTGCCTCCCTGGGAAATGCCCTCGAAGTACCGTTCAGCCCTCTCAGTTGCCGTCGGCACCAATTTCACCCTCGCAAACATCTGAAATTGCAGTTAGACCATTGTAATTGTATACATACTAATAGTTATGAACATAAAAAAAAAAATATATATATATATATATAGATATTTACACTTTCAAGGAAAATGCTATTCAACTTCTCCCCCCTCGGTCGCGTACTCAACTCCCATTTTAGAATTCGGGGGGAGAGCTCGATTTCCCTCCGCTTCCCACATCCGCTGTTGCCAAGCTCGGGGATAACCTCGAAAGCAAATATCTACAAAACAGCTAAGAACGATAAGAATCCAATACAATACATAAGTCATATGAAAAAAATAACAAATTCAAAATTCTCACCAACGGGGCGTGCGTTAGCCCATATATGTTATATGTCTCCGTGGTGTGTACATCAACGCCCTTTCGTCGCTGGCGTTGTTCAAACCGCCTACGTCGGCCATCCAACGCATGCTTGAAACCGTATATAGACCGCCTATACACGTGTGCACCCCACGGGAACGCATCAAAAGCGTCCAAGTCCTCGACTAGGCGAAACTGCCATACTGGAACTTTCTCTCTCTCGTCCAACCCCATCAGTATCCAGTTAAGCATATACAATAAGCAAAGCTTAACCGCATCGTACTGCTCAGAAAAAACACCAATCCGTAGAACGGCTTTCAGCTCTGCATACTCGACCTCATCTCGACCCTCAAAGTACCGCTGGTGTATGCCATTCTCTACCATATCATAGGTCGACGTGTCAGGAAGTTCTCCGAACTTCAATCCGGTGATTAGACAAAACTCAACCTTTGAGAACCGGACCGAATGCCTTCCTAACAAAAATCTCATCTCATCTTCAGGCCCATCGTGATGCAACTCGCGAATAAGCAACCGATGTACAATGCCAGCTGAAAACTTCATCCCACGATCCATCCGAAGGAGGTGTCCAAAACACGACTCAGTATACCGACGTCGTTCTTCGATCGCAAGATGTTCAGGTACCTTGTTAAGTGCGTTGTCGATATCTGTAAGGTCATCAAAATGGTCATGTCGAGTTATTTTCCCCGAATACCTTTCTTCCTCTGGAGTTTTAAGCGAATCTTTTAGTTGATTCCTCATCTGCATATTGACATAAAAAAAATATATCTAGTTAAATAAAATAAATAATATAAAAATGAAAGGTTTCGGACACTAAATGAAAAGTCTCGGACACTATATGAAAAGGCTCGAAAACTATATGAAAAGGCTCGAAAACTATATGAAAAGGCTCGGGCACTATATGGAAAGGCTCGGAAACTATATGAAAAGGCTCGGACACTATATGGAAAGGCTCGGAAACTATATGAAAAGGCTCGGACACTATATGGAAAGGCTCGGAAACTATATGAAAAGGCTCGGACACTATATGAAAAGGCTCGGACAATATATGAAAAGGCTCGGAAACTATATGAAAAGGCTCGGACACTATATGAAAAGGCTCGGACACTATATGAAAAGGCTCGGAAACTATATGAAAAGGCTCGGAAACTATATGAAAAGGCTCGGACACTATATGAAAAGGCTCGGACAATATATGAAAAGGCTCGGAAACTATATGAAAAGGCTCGGACAATATATTAAAAGGCTCGGAAACTATATGAAAAGGCTCGGAGACTATATGAAAAGCTTGGAGATTCTAATTCTAGAAACCTATTCATATTCCTTAAAAGGCTCGGATTACTATTTAAAAGTCTCGGACAATGTTTTAAAAGGCTCGGATCCTATTTTAAAAGTCTCGGAGCCACTGTGAAAGGCTCGGAGATTCAGATAGCAGAAACCTATTCAAAATGCTCGGAAAAGGCTCGGATTACATGTGAAAAGCTCGGAAAAGGCTCGGATTACATGTGAAAAGCTCGGAAAAGGCTTGAAAACCCAGAACTTCATCGTGTTCAACAGAATTTTTTCATAAATTTAAACCCTAACCTAATCAAACAAACCTAATCAACAACAAATCAAATCAAACGAACATCCAACATCAAACGCAAATAAAAGTTTCAACAACAAAAACGCGTCAGAAAATCATATCACCTTCTCGTCGATTTCAAGACTGTACACCGCCGGCAGGTTTCCCGTCAGATTTAGTACCGGATTTCTTGGTCTCTCTTTCCACTGTTCTCTCTCTCTCAACTTTTTTCTCTTCAGACGCTAACTGACAAGAATGAGGGTATTTTTGTCTGGTCACCTAAATAGGTGCCTTTTAAACTTACATTACTAAACCAGTGACATTCTCACAAAAGCCCCTCCAAATAGTGACAAAAAAATTTTGAACCCTATCCCAAAATTGTCTTGCCCTTTCCCATCATACTTTCCGAACTTTTTCACTCTCGCTCAAAATCATCTTCATCTTCCTCAACTTCCATACCCCTATCATATCTTCATCAAATTACTATTAATAAGAGAAAAACAAAAAGGGTTTTCCATAAGCTTCATCAGATAGTGATGATACATGGAAGAAAAAAAGCTTTCCTCTTTCTTCAAAATTCAAAACCCAATTAATAATTCCCATCACAATCGCACCAAATACATAAATAAAACACGACTGGTAATGGCTTTGCTATGGATAATTACCTCTCTTAACGGTGGATATGTATTTGGAGAAGATGTTGGCTTTGGTGGGGTCTTTCGTTGCACGACAGGATTGGCTGCTCGATTCGGTAAAAGTAGGGTCTTCAACACCCCTCTTTTTGAATAGGTATTGCAGTGTCAGTACAGTTTATGCTTCTTGCTAATGTTCATCTATAACATACATTTTCTTTCGGTGTCAAAAACTACTTTGCCACATTATTACTCCAAACATATTGAGATCAAATAGAGAAACTCGCTATTTTAAATCAATTTATCATTAAACAATAAGATTTCACAGATATGTTTGTTTATCTTTATGATTCTCCAAGGGTTTGCCTAAAAAAAAACAAATATGTTTTTGAAGCAGTCAAGTAGTTAGGCTGATGAATAACGAGTGCAAGATCCTTTGTCAAGTAATTAGGCCATATGAAACCAATAAAATGGTTCTTGTACTTGTTTTTTAGAATTTCGAATACGTTGATGGTTATTATTCATACTATTGTGGTATTTGTTTATGCGTATTTTTATTATGTGTTGATGTCTGTTCTAATAAAGTACATCTTGTTTGAGTTTTTTCAGCTCAGATCACCTAGTTAGTTTAAGTTTCTCAACTCAGGCATGTGTGTTAGCTAGTAAATTTATAAGGCTCATATTCAAAAAACTCAAAAACGTTTGAAAATAAAGTCTAGATAATCATAATAGTCTATAGATAAAGTCCAAAGACTCTTTCAGAATCTTGAAGTGTTAACTAGCAAATTTATAGAACCCATATTTAAAAAGGTCAAAAAACGTTTGGAAATAAAGTCTATATAATCATAATAATCTATAGATAAAGTCCAAAGACTTTTTCAAAATCTTGAAAGTCTAATCCATATAGTCATAATAGTATTTAAAATCATACAAATCCATAAAATCCTTGCACCCCAAAATTGTCTATTAAAATCTCAATCCAATACACCTCCAAGTCAAGCTTCTATAAAAGTCTTGCTCATTGATAATTAAAAAGGCATCAAGTCAATTATTTGACTTCGGCAACTTTGAGAAGATCTTCCATGGTCTGTCTCACACCTGATGTTGGTGGGACGGACCCAATGAAAGTATGACGTTTGGCACCGCAGTTAAAAGCAACTATTTTTTTTTCTTAACCAATAATATATTGACACGTGTCAAAGTTATTAAAAAAAATTGTTCTTCTTTTCCCTTTGGATTAAGTGTTTGTTTGGTTGAGCTTTCTACTTGCTTAAAAGATCTACCAACGTCTATTTGAATTTTTTAGAGTTGCTTAGTTGGGTTTTTGAGATTGTCTATTTTAAATTAAGTAGAGGATAGTAGAGTTTAAACCTCTACTAGGCAGAAACTCATCGGGAGGTGATTTTCCAAATAGACATTTTTTTTTTTAAGTTTATTAACTAAATAACTATAATCTTTTTTTTCAAAAACTTTATTTCCAATAGATCTACTGCAAATAGATCTTTTACCAATAGAGGTTTTTCAAAAGCTCAACCAAACAAACTCTAAGACGTCTTTACCTCTTCCTCGCGAATTTCATCTCTACACTTCAAATTTTTTTTAAAGCAAATTGCACCAAATAAAAAAAAAAATGATGGGGTAAGAAAAATTCAAGATTATTTAAGTGTAAAAAAAAGAGTTCATTTAAGAAACCCAGAAACCAATGGGGTTTGAAGGTTTATTATTATTATTATTTTGTGTTTGGTGTATTTGATAGGAACATAGATTATTTAGAACCATGGAAGGGTTTTCATCAAACCTATCTTTTCTTCTCCTTCTTCACTCTCCTCCTGTAAAAATCATCTCACTATCGTTCTATTTTCTTTTTCTTTTTTTTGAAGTATATGTTATTCTATTTTCAATCTCAGTCTTCACCGATCTCAATTTAGGGTTTCTATGGAATATTCAATGATCCACTATGAAAACCTTTCATGTTTCGTTATTTTTTTTTTTTTTTTTTTTTTTTTTAATAGATTCCCATCGATCCTTAGCTAACTATCTCTGTTTTCTATTCAATCTCAATTCTCAATTTTACGGTTTCATATTTTTAAAACCCCATCTCCTTTTCTTTTTTTTCTAAGATCTATTTATAAAAAAAAATGTTAAACCCTGGAAGGCATGTGGATATGGATCTATTGTTTGATTTTGTGAATAAAATTTGTTGAATGAAGTTGTGTGAGAAGTTGGTTTAAGATGAATTAGAGAAGTTGGTTTAAGATGAATTAAAGTTGATCTTGGGAAAATTTATCTGTTTCTAACGGCCTGTCTTGCAGATTGTTTTTAGTCTGTTTTCGTTTTTGTTTTCCAAAAATGATTTCGAATTCGCGTTCGGTAACCGTTTTTTATTTTATTTTTAAAATACAAAAACAAAACCAGTGAAATAAAACTTGTTTTTTCTTGAATTTGTTTTTGTTTTCCATATGAAGTGGGTCTCATATCATTAACAATTTTTTTTTTCTTTTTTCTCATCCACCAGACCCCACCTTCTTCTTCCTCAATTCCATCTTCTTTCTTCCTCATTTGTCGATCGCAGGTCTTCTCCGATCGGCTCGCCACCACCAGCCGATCATCTTCATCTTCTTTCTTTCTTCTTCTTCCTTCCTTCTCCGATCGCAGCCACCGCCGCCGGCCGATCAACTGTTCTTCTTATTATTCTTCTTCTTCTTCTTCTTCCTCATCTCCATCTTCTTTCTTCCTTCGTCGATCCACTCGCAGCCTCCACCGATCATGTTCATGTTTCATGCCTCTGATTTTATTTCAAAAAGGACTTGGTATATAAAAAAACTCTGCAAGCCTCTGATTTTATTTCATGTTCAAACCTAAAAGAATATTTCTTTTAACTTAACTCATCATAATTTTGGCTTGAACAGATTCATTTCATATCTAACATCTAAATAGAAACATAAAGACCTAACTTTGCAATGGATTATAATAAACTAAACAGACCCTAATCATAACCCAGAATCAATAAATTCAAAATCCTCAAATAAAAAAATATCAGGCAAGAGAAGGGATAACCGCCTCAGCTTGGTATTCGTACTTCTCACTGGAAGTGTCAATGGCCTCCTTCTCAGCAACGGCAGCTTCGCAACAAACGACGATATGGTTATTACTCTTCTGAAGTTTCCAGTTCAATTGATTACATTTTGTTTATTGGTTAATCATGAAACTATACATACCAAGTCAAAGATAAAGATTAGTTTAAAATTGTTAAGATAAAGATAAGTTTAGAATTGTTTAATATTTAAATTTAAGATTTGTTAATATTTAAATTTGATTTGTTATCTAATATTCAAATTTTAGATTAGATAGGAATATTTTATTTTGTAAATGATATAATTATCTTTATATATAAAAAAGTCTTGCTTCTTTGGACTTCTGTCCGAAGCAAATATATCCGTGAACTCTCTTTTATTTATATCAATTGAGTGCTCAGTGTTCTCTTTCATTTATAAGTCTTTTATTTATATGGTATCAGAGCATATTTATTAATAAAAATAAATAAAAAATAAATAAAAATAACAATCACATCTGCTGCTTCTACTCTTCCTTTACACGCCAAATCAAAAGCAAATGGGTGATAATCCAACTATCACACAACAAGATGTTGTGGCTTTCAATTCTGGCTCTATCACCATTGACCCTTTTCTCATTCATCATTTTGATAATCCAACTGCAGTTTTGGTCTCTCCTATTCTTTCAGGTGATAACTATGGCACCTGGTCTCGTGCTATCACCATGGCCTTGCGAGCAAAAAATAAACTTGGTTTTGTTGATGGAACACTTATCAAGCCATCAATATAAAAAGATGTTCCTAATTGGGCACGATGCAATGACCTTGTCAGCAGTTGGATTCTGAATTCTATATCGCTCGACATTCGCAATAGCATTTTATATGTTGAAACTGAGAATGAAATATGGAATGATCTCAAGGAACGCTTCTCACAATCAAATGCGCCGAAAATCTATCAACTCAAGCAATCAATCTCGGCTCTCAAACAAGATAACTCAACAGTATCAGATTATTTTACCCATTTGAAATCTTTGTGGGATGAACTTAATTCTATGGCTTCTATTTCTCCATGTGCTTGTGGCAATGGTAAGGCCATCATTGACCAACTCAATCAGGATCACGCCATGTAATTTCTTCAGGGACTCCATGATCGCTTCTCTGCAATTCGCAGTCAAATACTCTTGATGGAACCATTCCCATCTATCCAGTGCATTTATTCTCTAGTCCGACAAGAGGAAAAACAACAAGAAATAAATGTTTCTATTGCACCTACAATTGACTCTGCAGCTCTTCATGTGCGATCATCTGTTGTGCGCCCTTCGTATCATTCCTCAAAGAGGCCACACCCTTTCTGTGAGCATTGTAACAGACATGGACACACCAAAGCTACATACTACAAAATTCATGGGTATCCTTCTAAACAAAAGGATACAATTAATGCTGTACCACAAAGAGAGGTAATTGATGTTATACCACCTGCACAAGTCTCACTGACAACAGAGCAATATACTCGCTTGCTCACATTTTTGTCAACCGATGGGTCTACGATTCCTACAGCAAATTTAGCAGGTTCGATTCTTCCTTTTTCTTCCTCATCCTGGATTATTGATTCTGGTGCATCTAATCACATTTCATTTAATCTATCTTTATTTACGTCATATAATATTGCTCCGAAAAAATTTTCTGTTCAATTACGGAATGGAACTCACTCATTAGTACATCATATTGGTACTATTATATTTTCTCCAACCCTTAAATTTGAAAATGTCTTTCATATACCTTCTTTCAAATTTAATCTCTTATCAATATCCCAACTAACACGTTCTCTAAAGGGTTCCAAATTTTTTTGTCACTATTTGGGCTTGACTTTGTAAAAAAGTCACCGGTTTAATAACTTAAGTTTAAAAGGCACCTATTATGGTGAACGGACAAAAATGCCCCCCTCACAGTAACCTTCTTCACCATTTTGTTTTTTTTTTCTTTCTTTCAAAATCCTCCATCAATGGACGACGATGGACCTCGACCAAACACAATAGTGACTTTTTTTATATCCCAGCCTTGATTAGTTACATCTGAGATACAAACCATCTTGTTAGTTACTTTTTTTTTTTTCTTTTTTTCAATTTAAAACACTCTTTTGCAAACCTTAAGAAAAAAAAATATTATTAAAAAGGCTCGAAAAAGTCTCGGAAAAAGCTTAGAAAGGCTCGGACAGTTCATGAAAAGTTTCGGAGAAGAAATGAAAAGGCTTGGAGAAGTAATGAAAAGGCTCAGAGAAGAAATGAAAAGGCTCGGAGAAGTAATGAAAAGGCTCAGATAGTTTATTAAAAGGCTCAGAGAAGTAATGAAATTAACAAAACAAAAATTGTTGAAAAGTCTCGGAGAAGAAATGAAAAGGCTCGGACAGTTCATTAAAAGGCTCGAAGAAGTAATGAAAAGGCTCGGACAGTTAATTAAAAGGCTCGGAGAAGTAATGAAATTAACAAAAAAAAAATTATTGAAAAGTCTCGGAGAAGAAATGAAAAGGCTCGGAGAAGTAATGAAAAGGCTCGAAGAAGTAATGAGCCTTTTCATTTAGTCTCCGATACTTTTCAATTAGTCTCCGAGACTTTTCCGAGCCTTTTCATTACTTCTCCAAGCCTTTTCATTTTTTCTCCGAGACTTTTCATTTCTTCTCTAAGCCAATCATTTTTTTTTTTTAATTTTGAATATCCGAGCCTTTTTATTTCTTCTCCGAGCCTTTTTATTTCTTCTCCGAGCTTTTTAATGAACTGTCCGAGCCTTTTCATTTCTTCTCCGAGCCTTTTCATTTCTTTTCCGAGACTTTTCAACAATTTTGTTTTTTGTTAATTTCATTACTTCTCCGAGCCTTTTAATGAACTGTCCGAGCCTTTTCATTACTTCTCCGAGCCTTTTCATTTCTTCTCCGAAACTTTTAATGAACTGTCCGAGCCTTTTCATTTTTTCTCCGAGACTTTTCAATTAGATTCAAAATTCATATAATCAGAGAAAGACTTACAAAAGACTCAGATAACAAATGAAAAGGAACCCAGTTAGGGTTTTGAATTGAAAAAAAAAGCTCACCGAGGAGCTCGACCCCCGAATGCGTTTGCGTAGCACTACAAAATTAATTATCCAAAGGAAATGAATTGATAATGTTATGGTATTCAACCTCCATCCTCCATTGAAGGTTTGTTACAGAGGAATATAAAAGAAAAAATCTCAGAAAATTTTAAAGTAAGAAAGAGAATGTGTAAAATAAGGGTATTTTGGGAAATCACTTACTTTAGTGCTTTTTAAACTTACGTTATTAAACCGGTCACTTTGTCACCAAGTGAGTTGGAAAAAGTGATATTTTCCACAATTTCCTCGTTCTCTAAATTGTGATGTTATTTTCTCACCCTCTCAATGTATATTTCCGGACCAATGTTCGATGAAACAGATTGGTCGGGGTGATTTTCGAAACGGTTTATATTATCTAAGCTCTGCTTCAGTATTTTCGGTTTTAGGAGGAAATAAATTTGACATTTGGCATTGGCGCTTAGGTCACCCATCTTTGTCTCGTTTTAAATTTTTAGTGAATAAATTTGATTCCATTAAATCTACTTTTGAATGTTCTTGTGATGTATGCCCTCGTGCAAAGCAAACAAGATTGCCTTCCAATAAAAGTGTTTCTTCTAGTAATCATGTTTTTGAATTAATCCATTGTGACATTTGGGGGCCATTCTCTATGCCATCCCATAGTGGTGCTCGTTTTTTCCTGACCATAGTTGATGATTATACACGTTATACTTGGATTTATCTAATGAAAGCAAAATCATAAACTATGAAATTTCTAATTTTTTTTTTAATCTTGTAAATCGTCAATTTAATAAGAAAATAAATAAAATTAATTCTGGAGAAGGTGATATATTCCTTCCGCAACTCCAAAAGTTTCGGTCAGATAATGGAACTGAGTTCTTATCTCAATCTCTTCAATCATGGTTTATTGATCAACGAAGTTGCATTACGACTCCTCAACAAAATGGTATTATTGAGAGAAAGCATCGTCACCTACTTGAGGTTGCCCGTGCTCTTCGATTTCAAGCACATTTACCTTTAAAATTTTGGGGTGAATACATATTAACAGCGGCATATTTGATAAATAAAATGCCAACTCCCATTCTAGGTCATAAATCTCTGCATCAAATTCTTTTTAGTACTTTCCCAATGTACTCATCTTTACGAGTTTTTGGGTGTCTTTGGTTTGTCATAAACATGTCCATCAAAAGTAAATTTGATGCACGTGTTAACCCCGGCGTTTTTAACGGATATCCCTATGGCCAAAAAGGTTATCGCATCTATGATATTACCACTGGTAAAATATATACTTTCGGTGATGTCATTTTTCACGAATATGCATTTCCTTATCGTGACATCCCCACGACAACAGTGGATTCTCCAGTTTTCGTGCAACCAATTCTTGATGATGATACTTTTCATTTCTCCTCATCGCAAAACTCACCTCTACCCGTGTTGGAACCTCCCTCGGGCCACGATGACCTCTTGTCATCTTCTACAATGGATAATGCTTTTAATCCACCAGATTTAGTGGCCACCACTCGTTTTCCTTTACATGATCGACGTCCTCCTTCTCATTTGAAGGATTATATTTGTTCCTCTATTTCTCCTGCAACAAAACTTCCCATTGCAAATTATTTATCTCTATCTCATTTTACACAACAACATCGTGTTTTTTTAACAAATATAATGGCTACTGATGAACCTACTTCTTTCACCCAGGCTATGAAATTTTTTAAATGGCGTGATGCCATGGCTCAAGAAATCAAAGCTTTGGAAGATAATAATACTTGGTCCTTATCTCTATTACCGATTGGTAAACAACCAATTGGCTATAAATGGATTTATAAAATCAAGTATCGTCTTGACGGTTCTATTGAACGATACAAGGCACGACTGGTTGCAAAAGGATATACTCAAGTTGAGGGTATTGATTATCACGACACTTTTGCTCCTATTGCAAAGTTAGTGACAGTTCATCTTCTTCTCTCTATTGCTGCTGTCAAGAATTGGTCTCTTCACCAACTTAATGTCAACAATGCATTTCTTCAAGGTGATCTAGATGAAGAAGTGTATATGAAATTACCTCCCGGATTCTCCAGTAGGGGGGGGGGACTCGTGTTTGCAAACTTAATAAATCACTTTATGGTCTCAAACAGGCCTCTCGACAATGGTTCTCAAAATTTTCCACTACACTCCTTCAAAGGGGTTTCACTCAATCCATTGCTGATTATAGTCTCTTTACTTATATTAAAGGACTTATATCTCTTTTTGTTCTAGTCTATGTCAATGACATAATAATCACCGGAAATAATCATGATGAAATTTCCATCTCAAATTATATCTAGCCAGATCTTTCTCTATTAAAGATCTTGATAAACTACAATATTTTTTAGATATTGAAGTATCACGTTCCAAAAGTGGTATTTTTTTTATGTCAACGGAAATATACCCTTGATATTTTAAAAGATGCTGGAATGATTGGTGCGCGTCTCACTACATTTCCTAAGAAGCAACATCTTCATTTACGACCTACAAATGGTGAACCTCTCACTGACCCATCATCCTATCGACGATTAATTGGACGACTCCTCCATCTTACTGTAACGCGGCCAGATATTCAATATGTTGTCAATACATTAAGTCAATTCATGCAATCACCTTATACTATTCATCTTGATGCTGCTAATCGCATCCTTCGTTATCTTAAGGGTTCTATTGGCAAAGGTTTATTCTTATCTGCATCAAGTTCTCTGATGCAGTAAAAATGTTTACTTTTAATTTATATTTAAGTTCGTTCACTGGGATCGGTGATTCAATCGGTTAAAATGTAATTAGCCTTGGAAAAAAAATCTAATCTGAGTGCGTGAAAATTAAATTGCATAATGCTTTGGGTTTGGAAAATGGTTTGGTTTCTTGAAATGCTTAAAAATGCAAACCTTAAACTAAAAATGCAAATTTGTAAATTAAAAATTAACTAAGCACAACAAACACACAACGTATGGATATATGGGAGAAAACACTAGGGAATCGATGCAACATTCTTAGACCAATCAATGTTCTTACTTAGTTTCATTAAGCACTTCAATCCAATTTTAGGGCTTGTTTTAAAATAAATCCATAAAGTTCTAGGTCTTTTCCATTATTTGCACAAGGTCATGTAACAAGCAATGGTTAATCCCTCTATTTAACTTTAAAACTCTAAGTCAAGTTGGTCTAGCATGGTCATGCATAAACCAACCTTCCCAATTACTAAGCTTGTGAGAGCATTAGATGGAATGGCCACCCACACCTAAGCTCAACACCTTAAATAAACTAATTCTCACATACATGTCTCTTATGTCTACAATAAAACATAAATAGAGAAATTAGAGCAATTAATCCAATAATTGAAACTAAAATCGAATTGAATTAGAAAAATAGACTAATTGATTGCATTGAGTAGTCCAATATGGTTACATCATCCCCTAGATAAAGTTTAGTTACACATTAATGAAAAATAAACAAAAAAGAGAAAAGTGTAGAGAAAACCCATAAAGTCCATGTGAGCTTCCTCTTTCTCTTTGTAGTTCCTTCTTCTCCTTCCTTGAATAATCTTCCAAAAATGGATGGAAATGGGTGTGGTATGGTGTGTAGGAAAGAGGTGTGTGGAAGGAATGGTGGAATCGAATGAGAGGGTTTGGTGTGATTTTGTGTGTGTGTGTGTTCTTGGAGAGTAAAGGTTGCTGGAAGAAATTCAGAAGTGAAGAATTTATAGGAGGTTGGAGATTAGGGCATGAATGGGGCGTGAAAAGGCTGTTTTGCCCCTAACTTTCTGTGAGGCGAGTTGGTGAGGCGAGTAGCTCACTTGTCATGGTTAGTCGCTATAACTGCTAGAAATTTGGCTCGAAATTGAGGCGAGAGGTTGTGGCGACTGGTTTACTCGCCATAGCTAGTCGCCATGCACACTGGGAAGTCTGTGGCGAGAGAGAGTGAGGCGAGGCAACTGAATGAGGTGAGGAGGGTTTGTTCACATAGCTTTTTTCGGCCATGGAAGATGGAAGATTTGGAGGTTTGGAAAAATCTTTGCATGGAGGCCTGGAAGTGGTGTAGAACTGACCGTACCGTTCTGGGTGAAAAACCGCTGGAAAAGTGACCGGAAAATGGCTGGACGAGGTCAGGTTGATGTCGGGTCACGTGCTGGTCGAATCCGGGTCATGAGTCTACAAACCGGGTCAGCTGCATGAAGAAGAAGATGTGACGTCATGATGACGTCACGATGACATCAGCGCTCACAAAGCCAAAACACACCGTTTCACTTATGACGTGGCGTGCGCGCGTGCGTTTTCTGGGAAATTACAATATGCTCCCCTCATCTCTTCTCTAATCATAGAATCTACAATATATGCTCCATATTTTTACTTTTACCCCTGATTCTCTAAAATTACGCTAATGCCCCTGAACTCCAAAATTACCTGAAACACTTATTTTAACATATTAAATACTCAGTTTTGCCCGAGGAACAAACACAATAAATAGGAATTGGGGACCTATAAATAGATATAAAAACAGTACGATCATTCTCTTCATCTTAGTGGTTATTATGACTCTGATTGGGCTGGTTGCCCCACTACTCGTCGCTCCACCACTGGTTATTTCACAATGTTAGGTTCTAGTCCAATCTCTTGGAAGACAAAGAAACAACCAACTATATCTCGATCTTCAGCTAAGGTAGAATATCGTGCTCTCGCCACTGTTACATGTGAATTACAGTGGCTCAAGCATCTTCTCAAAGATCTTGTCATTTCTCATACAGAGCCTATTTCTGTTTATTGTGATAGCAAATATGCTATCAATATTACAGAAAATCCTGTATTTCATGAGCAAACGAAACACATCAAGCTTGATTGTCACTTCATTCAAGAGAAACTCAACTCTGGCCTGATAGTGCCTTGCTACCTACGGTCAAGTGACCAAATTACAGACATATTCACCAAACCGTTTGGCGCCGAGGCCTTTCAATGCTTATCTAGCAAGTTGGGTGTCGTTCATCTTCCTACATCCACTCCAACTGTTTAATATTAAACAAAAAGTAAAAATTTGATTTCAGTTACCAGACGCGTTTTTCCCATTTTTATTTTTAAAATACGGATTTCAGTATATGATACCAGATGCGTTTTCAAATTTCGAAACAAAATTCAATAACACTGTTTTCATTTTCATTTTTCTTTTCAAAAAACAACATCTGAAAAACACTTACAGGACGGCCCCTAAGTTTTTTTTTTTTTTTTTTTTTTCTTTAGATCTTTGAATTTTTTTTTAAACAAAAAAATTAGCTTTCCCTTTTTTGTTAAGGAAGATGTAAAGACGTCTGAAATAAAAAAAATAAAAAATAAAAAATAAAAAAAAAAATTAACTTTGACACGTGTTAATTGGTGAAGAAAAAGTAAACAACAGAAAACAAGGGTGAAATTGGTAAAACAAAACCTAAAATATATATATATATATATATATATATTTTTTTTTTTTTTTGTTAACCCATGGTTAACTTCTGGACACTTGTCATCTTATAGGGTGAGGAGTAATGCTTACCCCTAGTTAAGGTGGGTAAACAAAAATGAACTCTTGTTTTTAACTGTTGTGCCAAATATCATAATTTCATTGGGTCCGTCCCACCAACATCAGCTATGAGAGTTTATTTTTGCTCGCCCCTTTAAGGGGGTGAGTACTACCTCCTCCCAAAAACATGACATATATCTATAGAGGGATAAAATTGTCTAAAAAGATAACAAGGTTTAAACAAATTAATCCCCCTATATAGACACATTTAAACAATTTTATCCCTCTATAGATACATGTCATGTTTTTAGAAAGGGGTAATGCTCACCTCCTTAAAGGGGGTGAGCGAAAGTGAACTCCAGCTATGAGATAGACCTATGGAAAATTTTATCCATCAACTTTACAGTTGTATTGGGAGGACATTGGCCCATGGAAGAGCCAATAAATTCTATAAGACATTCATTTATTATTTTTACCGTATCGCAAAGACTTTGGTCACAAAGACTTGAACCAAATGTGAAATCTTGCAAAATTTCTAAAAAGAAAAACTACGAATCTAGATATATTGAGATCGTAAATCATCACCCCACTTACAAAACCAAAAAAGCATAAAATATGGCTAAGAAATCGGATTTGGAAATGCTACTATTCCCTGTTTTTCTTGTCCTGTTTTTCACCATAATTTCTTCAAAACCTTTCTGCTTCTATTGAAGAGACAAATGTTCTTCTCAATTGGAAAGCCAGCTTTGCAAACCAAACCCAGTCTCTGCTACCTTCATGGAATCTGCTTTCTCACAACACATGCACTTGGTTTGGAATTTCATGCAACTCTGCTAGAAGCGTCATCAAGATCAACATCACAAGTTTTGGTTTGAATGGTATGCTTCATGAGTTTTCATTCTCATCTTTTCCTAATCTTAAATATATTGATCTTGCTATGAATTCACTCTTCGGTATCATTCCATCTCAGATTGGAATCCTTTCTAAACTCATATATCTTGATCTATCCACTAATCACTTCTCTGGACAAATCCCACCAAAAATTGGTCTACTTACAAATCTTCAACTCCTGTCCAAAATCAGTTAAATGGCTCAATTCCTCACGAAATAGGTCATTTAAAGTCTCTTGTAGAACTTGCCTTGTCTACCAACCAACTACACGGTCCAATTCCTGCTTCTCTGGGCAATTTGAACAACTTGATTTATTTGTATCTCAATAACAATTCGCTTTCAGGTTCCATTCTTCAAGAATTTGGAAACCTAAAAAATTTGCTTGAACTTTACATTGATACCAATAATCTCACTGGCCCTATTCCTACCACTTTGGGAAATTTAAATAAACTAACTGTGTTGTCTGCATTCCAAAATAACCTTTCTGGTCCCATCCCCCATGAAATAGGAAATTTGAAGTCTCTCATCTCCATAGTCTTGAATTTGAACAATCTTTCTGGTTCGATTCCAACTTCATTTGGTGGCCTGAGAAACCTCACTCTTCTTATTCTCTACGAAAATCAACTTTTAGGCCTCATTCCTAAAGAGTTAGGAAATTTGTTATCCATGACTGATCTAGAGTTGAGCATAAATCAACTATCAGGCCTCATTCCTGAAGAGTTAGGAAATTTGATATCCCTGACTATTCTATATTTGGGAACAAATCAATTTACTGGTTCAATTCCTACTTCTTTTGGTAATTTGACTAATCTAGAAGGTTTATCTCTCATTAATAACAAACTTTCTAGTTCCATCCCTTGAGAAATAGGAAATCTTATGAAATTAAAATTGATGAAACTGAGCAATAACCAATTTATTGGAATGATACCATACGAGATTGGAAAATCAACTCAGCTACAATATATCAACTTCAGTTACAATCAACTTTTCGGAAGTATACCTTCAGAATTTGGGTTACTAACTAATCTCGAGAGTTTGGACCTATCCGGTAACAGTCTGAACAAGGAGATCCCGCATTCAATCTGCAATGTTAGTTCCCTTCAAATTCTTGATCTTTCTCACAACAACTTGAGTGGCACTATTCCAAAATGCATTGGACATTTTGGCACCAATCTCTCCGTGTTGGATCTACGGAACAATACATATCATGGCAACATTCCTGGACCATTTGCAAAGGGCAATCAACTGCGGACACTTAACAACAATGGCAATGGATTTGAAGGGACAGTCCCACCATCTTTAGTCCATTGTACAATGCTTCAATTTCTGGATCTTGGAAACAACAAGGTAACAGATACCTTCCCATATTGGTTGGGAACTCTTCCGAAACTGCAGGTTTTAGTTCTTCGATCCAATAAGTTTCACGGTTTTTTAAGAGATTTTGAGGCCAATGATTCACTCTCTAAGTTGCGAATTGTTGATCTCTCAAACAACAATTTCAGTGGTTTTCTGCCAGCAGGGTACTTTGTAAGTCTTAATGCTATGATGAATGTTGGTGGAGCTGAAAGTAAGTTGGAATATATGGGGTACCAGTACTCTTATCAAGATATTAATGAGTACTACTTATATCAAGATTCTGTATCGGTGACGACAAAAAGGTCTGAGATCCAAATAGACAAAATACTTACAATTTTCACTGCAATAGATTTTTCCAATAATAGCTTCTATGGAGAGATTCCGGAAGTAATTGGGAAGGTGCAGATTCTTCATCTTCTTAATTTGTCTCAAAATCACTTGATTGGTCACATCCCTTCATCTCTAGGAAATTTGACAGCACTTGAAGCCTTGGACCTGTCTTCAAACAGGCTTCTCGGAGAGATTCCAAGACAGTTGGCAAATTTGAATTTTCTGGAAGTTTTAGTCCTATCGCAAAATCAACTCTCCAGACCTATACCTCGAGGCAGCCAACTTGATAGTTTTGGAAGTGATTCTTACAATGATAACTTGGGATTATGTGGATTTACACTATCAAATGATTGTCACAAAGGTGAGACACCACAACCATCTTCAATATCAGAAGATGATACAAAGTCTGAATTTAGATTTGGTTGGAAAGTTGTGTTGATGGGTTATGGATGCGGAATAGTGCTTGGAATGATAATGGGATATCTTGTATTCTCAACCGGAAAACCTCGTTGGCTTGTACGAATTGTTGAGAAGGAAAACCATAGAAAGGTGAGAAGGCCAAATAACAGACGGAGGAAGAAGAATCAATGCCTGTGACTGAATAATTTTATGTGAGTTGGCCTTATGTAATTGTATGTGTAGAGTGCTTGTGAGTGAGTAATATTTGTAAGACAGTGAGTAAATTACTTGTGAGTGAGTTGGCCTTGTGTAATTGTGTAATTGTACGTGTAGAGTGCTAGTGAGTGAGTAATATTTGTATGACTCTGGTAAGTAATATTGTATGTGTAGAGTGCTTGTGAGTGAGAATTAATATTTGTATGAGTGGTAGACTAGCGTTATTATAAATAAAGTCTATTTGTGTGTGAGTGTTGTACTTGAGTTAGTAATAAAAACAGAGTTATTCCATACCATGTTTCTCAATATGCAAGGCAATCAGGCAACGTATTGTTGTTGTATATTGGTGAACCATGTTTCTGTTGGGCTCAGAAAATTTTTGTCACTATTTGGGTCTGACTTTGTAAGAAAGTCACCGGTTTAATAACTTAAGTTTAAAAGGCATCTATTATGGTAAACGGACAAAAATGCCCCCTACAGTAACCTTCTTCACCATTTTGTTTTTTTTTTTTCTTTCAAAATCCTCCGTCAATGGACGACGGTGGACCATGACCAAACATAATAGCGATTTTTTTTATGTCCCAGCCTTTTTAGTTGCATCTGAGATACAAACCGTCTTGTTAGTTTCTTTTTTTTTTTCAATTTAAAACACTCTTTTGTAAACCTTAAACTGATTGTGCGAAGAAAAAAAAAATGATTGTTAGAAGAAAAAAAAAAATGATTGTTAAAAAGGCTCGAAAAAGTCTCTGACAAAGCTTAGAAAGGCTCGGACAGTTCATTAAAAGTTTCAGAAAAGAAATGAAAAGGCTCGGAGATTCAAAATTAACAAAAAAAATTATTGTTGAAAAGTCTCAAAGAAGAAATGAAAAGGCTCGGAGAAGTAATGAAAATGCTCGGATAGTTCATTAAAAGGCTCGGAGAAGTAATGAAATTAACAAAAAAAAATTTGTTGAAAAGTCTCGGAAAAGAAATGAAAAGGTTCGGACAGTTCATTAAAAGGCTCGGATAAGAAATGGAAAGGCTCGAAGATTCAAAATTAACAAAAAAAATTATTGTTGAAAAGTCTCGGAGAAGAAATGAAAATGCTCGGAGAAGTAATGAAAAGTCTCGGAGAAGTAATGAAATTAACAAAAAAAAAATTGTTGAAAAGTCCAGGAAAATAAATGAAAAGGCTCGGAGAAGTAATGAAAAAGCTCGGACAGTTCATTAAAAGGCTCGGAGAAGTAATGAAAAGGCTCGAGCCTTTTCAATTAGTCTCCGAGACTTTTCATTTCTTCTCCGAGCCTTTTCAATTAGATTCAAAATTCATACAACCAGAGAAAAGCTTACAAAAGACTCAGATAACAAATGAAAAGGAACCCAGTTAGGGTTTTAAATTGAAAAAAAAAAAAAAAAAAAAATACTCCCCCGAATGCGTCTGCATAGCGCCACAAAATTAATTATCTCAATGGAGATGAATTGATAATGTTATGGTGTTCAACCTCCATCCTCCATTGAAGGTCTGTTGTAGAGGAAGATGAAAGAAAAAATCTCAGAAAACTTTAAAGTAAGAAAGAGAATGTGTAAAATAAGGGCATTTTTGGAAATCACTTACTTTAGTGCCTTTTAAACTTAAGCTATTAAACCGGTCACTTTGTCACCAAGTGAGTTGGAAAAGGTGATATTTTCCACCATTTTCACTGTTTCTCAATATGTTAGGCAATTAGGCACCGTATTGATTGTTGTTGCGTATTGGTGAACCATGTTTCTCCGTACCTCCAATTGAGAAGGTCGGTAGGATCATATGAGAATGTTGATTATTTGAGGATTTAAAACACGAAAATAGTGGATTTATCATGGCAATTCAATGGTGGCAAGTTTAGCAAATAAAGAATTTGGATCCTCTGTTGAGTTGATTTTTGTCTTGTCCTATATAGATCTGTTGACTGTGTAATCAATGACTGTAATATATTTCTTTTATTTATTTCATTTGAATACAAAATCTTATTCTCAAGTGTTTTAGATCAGGAAAAAGATCAGCATAGCAGAGGATCCTGATCCCAAAATAAATGGCTAGTCCGCTGTCATTAAAGAATAAGGAAGATGCTTTAACAAGAGTATGTAACATGTTTTATTATTGTTTGAATTAATTCTTGATTTGGTTATTCAGATTTCCACAGAAATATTCATTATGTTAATCCCACTAAAGAATCAGAATTTCTTTAAAAGAAAGAAAGATATTTAAAGTATTTAATAATTAATACATTAAGAAAATGACCCAATAATATATATATATATATATATAATTATATATTATGGTTAACATAGTGCATAATTGGAATTTTATCCGTATTTGACAATACATTTTGATTCCGAAGGATTTGGTTTAGGCAAAAGCCAAAGCAATTATCGACATGCCGGTGGTTTATGTTAAAATAAGATAATTCAAATTTATGATAAATATCGAGAATATTCAAGAATATTTTTTATTTCCAAAGTTCAAAAATATCAATATGTACTTCAATGCATTTATTTATACCAAATTAATTCAAACCCAAAATAATAAATGAAAGCGATTAGAGTTAAATTGAAAGCTGTTACACAAAAAAATCCGAATACAATTCATTTGATTGCATCTAATATACAGTTTTGTCACATTTTGTCGCGCTTGCCAATGAGATCTAAGATTAGATATAATTCTTAGGTTGGTTTAATTAATTAGGGTGTTTTGGATTATAAGCCGAAATAAAACTAGATGCTGAAGTGAAAAAACTCGCTTTGAATCAATCACACATCAGCAGCTAGTTTAAATATTTTTACAAGATCTAGACCCGACCCGCTTATCTTCTGGGTTTTAACCGACCCATCCATGACCAGTTTTATGTTTATTTTAACCCAGATTTTTTGGACCTAGATTTTTTTGACCCGGATTTTAGACCCTAGTATTTACCCAAATCAAATAAATATAAATATCCAATTCAATCAAAAAGTTGATAAGTATCTAATTTTTTACAACTCATGTCCAATTAAAACAATAAACTCAAATATTCTTCAATAAATTTATTGATAACACATCTCTAAATATTAATTTTTATAACCCATATCCAATTAAAAATAATAATAATAAATCATGCTAATGGCTCTTCCTTATCTATTATAGCATATATTTCTTCCTCTGGAATGCCACCTAAAAATACAATCATGTAAAAAAAAAATTTAATAGCAACCAATATTATATATAAGTAATAAGTATAACTAAATTTGAAAATAATTGCATACCTCGAATAGGAACTCATATCCAATTTTGTGTACACATTAAGGCCTCAAGCGTGTCCGGATGCAGTCTTCTATAATGTGGAGTCAAAAATCTACCCCCATCACTAAAAGCGAACTCAGAAGCCACCGTAGACACAGGAATGGCCAAAATGTCTCTAGCAATTTTAGCCAAAATCAGATATTTCCCTTTGTTACCTTTCCACTATAACAAAATGTCAAAGCCAGGAGAGTTATTTTCAACTTGTTCATCCAAATATCTCTCTAACTCTAACTTGCTGATACTGCTAACCACTTGACTTTTATATTCATTATGTTAATCCCACTAAAGAAACAGAATTTCTTTAAAAGAAAGAAAGATATTTGAAGTATTTAATAATTAATACATTAAGAAAATAACCCAACTATATATACTCATTACTCAAAAAGAGACTGATGAGATACGTCGTGACTAAGCTGCGTTTACCTCTCAATTCATTTGAAAGGTCAGTATACTAGCTTTTATTGACATGAACCAATTTTTCATTAATATTAATAAGATTGGTTGTGTATCTTGGCCATGACTAATTGACTGTTACATAGATGATCAATTGAAAGGCATAGACTTTTCCTGGGACCTACACTTTGCTAGAGAAAGCTAAAGTAAAGATGTATTGAAGTTTATTGATATTTGAAGTCTATATGATATTGTAAAGTAAACTTGGAAATTTTATTTTGATGATCCGGTGGTTATATTAGAATATGCTTATAATGTAGCCTAAATATGTTGATGATATTTAACGAAGATTTTGAAAATGTTTATATATATCAGTCCATTTTAATATGTTCGTTTATACTCTTTTTTATATATAAATATGTCGATTGATTATATACTTAATATGTAATTATATTTTTTTAAAATAGTGAAAATGTATAAATTTTTCCATAAAAAAGAAAAAAAAATGTATGAAGATAAAAAATATAAAAATAAAAAAATTAATGATGTGTTGACAATTTTTTAATTAAATATTATCAAGATATTTGACGGTTAAAAATTGTCATAAATTCTTAACGGTTAAAAACGGTCAAGACTCTTGACAGTTAAAAACTATCGAAACTTGTTGATAGTTTTAAATTGTCAGTATCTTTTTTTTATAAGGGCATTCTTGACAATCAGAAAACCATCAACCGCAATGCCTCTCGACAGTTTTTAACTGTCGATAAATGCAGTGTTTTCTTGTAATTTTACCTTATAATACAATCTTACCTTATAATATAATACAATATTACCTTATAATACAATATAATATGGACTACTAAGTTTACATGTAAGAACTCCTATATAAAAGGTGACCAATCAATTTTTAATCCTTATAAGAAAATTTTAAAAAATTCAATTCTTAATATTTAGTTTGACGATTCTCATTCAATTAAAATATAGTTTTATATTTATTAATCTTGCATTCAATTAAAATATAGTATTGATTAACAGTTTGTTTGTCAATATAATGCATAAGATAAACCAAACATGTGTAATATTGTATTATGTAATACAATCTTACATTATAATACAATATAATATGGACAGCTAAATACAAGTACATGTTGTAGTAGCCAAAAATGGCGTATAAGCCCAAACGTGCAAAAGCCCATAACTTCTTGATGATGGTACCTATCCAGGCCCGCTATGCCAGGTCGACCAAAGACCAGTATCACTTACAGTTTCCATTGAAAGACCAAGTCAGTATCAGTTATTAGAGGTGGGTAACGTGCAATTCAAAATGAGATAATCTCTCCTGAAATCTCACCCACAATCAGCCCATGATCTGATGAACGTTGGGAGAGATGATTGGCCTATAAATATCAGAGTTCAATCACGTTGAACTCTCTCTGATTTCCTTCTAAAAAACGCTTACTAAAGGCTATTTGAAACTCTACTCATAAACAACCAGACAACCAGAATTTGATTTGAATTACAATCACAATCAATCTTTGCTCAGCCCAAGCAAACTTAAGGCTAAGAAGAACATCCCCCATCACTCGATTTATTCCTTTATTTTCATCTTTATTTCAGTTCTTACGCAGGTTCAACGAAGAGTCATACAACGTCGAATGACCAACCCTCTCTGCAGGATAATTGAAGGAAGCGATATCCTTTAAACGGCGAATTTAACCAAGTTGCTTTGGGCCTAACGTAATCCGACCCAATCTATATCAATCGTAGGTCGACCACCTACAGTTTGGCGCCCATCGTGGAACTTATCGCAACTTTACAAATAAGCTAGTCGAACTGTAGGTGCGAACCTTTCAACATGTCTGAAGGTGGAAACGCCTCAACCGTCGAAGAACAGATCACAACACTGACTGCCCAAATGACCACAAATGCAGCGAAGTTTCTGGCACTTGAAGCGGAGAATGCCGAAATTCAAGCGACCAATGGTGAACTACGAATAGCGAAACAACAGGACGCCCAGTTCCAATCCCAAACGACGAACAGGAAGTCGATCGAACAGCTCCGGGCAACACAATCCAACAAATGGCACCAAAAGTAAACCAAAATGTCGGGCAGAATTAGCTAACAACCTAGATAGCTCGGGTCGAAATTGACCTCAACGACTTGCCAGTTCGAAATGAGAACGAACAGGACCAACTTACAGGCCTACAACCTGAAAACGTCTTAAAGATACCCATGTCGATTCAATCGACAACTGGATTGGTAAAACCCAGACCGACTTACCTGCATCTATTAACACTGAATTCTCTCGCAGGTTCACAGAAATGGAAGCACTTATATAGAGAATTCCAGGAGTCCCAGCTCCAATAAGGAAAAGTGCGGCGAACAGCTTCACCGACTCACCATTTGTCGATGATATAGCCTTGGTCGAAATGCCCAGAAAGTTCAACTTCCAAAACATGAAGTGATACGAAGGAATGACCGATCCTGACGACCATATAGCACAATACAAACAGAGAATGTTCAATGCAGCAATTCCACGCGATTTACGAGAAGCATGCATATGCAAATCTTTTGGGTCCAGCTTTACAATGGTACACCAACTTACCTAACAGTTATATTAATTCCTTTGCGCAGCTTACAGATATGATCGTGGAGCAATTTAAGAGCAGCTAAAAACTGGAAAAGTAGTCGAACGACCTTTATATGATAACGCAAAGGCATGGTGAAAATCTAAGGACCTACGTTGGACGCTTCAATAGAGAAAAAGTGCAGATCCCACATTGCAATCAAGCGACAGCAATATACGCCTTCAGGAAAGGCCTCAGATTTGACTCTGATCTATTTAAAAAACTCACCAAATACCCATGCAGGATGATGGAAGATGTACTAGCAAAAGCTTAAGCCCAAGTTAAGTGGGAAGAAGACAAAGCCAACTTCTTTAGAAAAGTCAACAACTATTCAAATAGAAGAAATGATCGAGTCGAAAGACGATCTAACGACAGACGGATAAAACCTTACCTAACAAACGACCGCCGCAACACCCAACCAAGGCACGAAGGGTTAAGCGACCAACGACAATCCAAACTAGAAAATTCAAGGTCAAATCGACCACAAATCCAAGTGTAGGAATATAATCTCAGTATTGAACCAATTAACCTTATAACAGTAATTGACCACTCCTAAATGAGCACCCGCAATAGTACGGAGCCGTAGGAGTAGCACAATGATGAATAGAATTCGTTCCACGATGATTGATGTATTGATTACCACAATTGATTGATTAACTACCATTTAGACAAGCAAAGATTTAATGATTGGATTACACTACTCAAATTTAACTAAACTAAACATACAACTAAAACGCAATTAATGAAACTAAATAAGCAAGCAAACAAACTCAAGCAAAGCCAAACACAAGCAAGTTGGTTTTAATACTTATGGGAAATTAGGCTAAGACCTTTGAATCCACCTATCCAATTCTCATTAGTTTTAGGCACATCATTTAAATAAAGTATGCAAGTGTGTGTGTAGATTCATGACACCCTCAATTAGTCTCTAACCTCTTTCAAGTGATAAAGACAACATTTATATGCACCAACAACCTATTTCTCAATGGTCATCCAAACTACATACAAATTCATTAAGTTTTATGGCTCACAATTGAATCCTAGAAGCTAGCATCGCATATCTCTATCTTACCAACTTCTATCACACATTTCATCAAGCACGTTGTGTGCTTCTCCTCTCGGTGCTTCACACAACAACCAAATAATCACCAAATGCTAGCTAGACATTCAATAATAATTAAGAACATGAAATAAGTGTACACAACACAAGCAATGGTGATAAAGTGATGGCCTTTGTTAATAATTCATGGAAAAGGCTTCATCTTAGCCTTAGCCAAGGAAGTTTAGTTCATGATACAAAAATGGTTACACAATATATGAAATGAGTACAAGCCATAAGTAAAGACTAATAAATTAAAGAGAGAAAGGATTAGAGTAAACTAGATAAAGAACTCCTCCTCTCTTGCTTGGCTTGTGCTAGACTTCTTCTCTCATTGACTTATTATGCTCCAAGATGGGATTTTTATGGTAGGTCTAGGCAAGGAAATGAGATGGTGAGGTGGGATTTGGGTTTAGATGGTGAATTGGTGGAGGTTTTTGGTGATTTGGTGAAGGAATTGAGTGAAAGTTTTGATCTTGGAAGGTTTGGAGTGTTTTGGGAGTGTTTTGGAGGTCAAGAGTCGTGCTCAAAAATCTCCCAAATAAAGCTGAAGGGAGGTATTATCATGTATGGAATTAGGGCACGAAACCCTATAAAAGCTGAGCTGGAACTGGAGGGGCGCTGGTGTGGCGCTGGTCGTCCAGCGCACGACCAGCGGCGGACGGCTGCCAAAGCTGCGCTGGTGTCTAGCGCTGGTCGTCCAGCGTACGACCAGCGGTGGAGTCCTATTAAAGGGATCTTCTATAATTTCGCACGTGAGGGGTTATTTCTTGGTTTCGTCCAATCATTAATAACTTGATTATTTTTAGATAATAGTAGATAGAAACAACGCTCGTAAGGAGTCCTATTGAAACCAAGAAATATAGGCCTGCCTGCCATCCACACCAGAATAAATAGAGTTTTCCGAAAAAACCTGCTAATGGAGGAAGACCTCCTAGGGATAAAAGACATAGAGCTAAAGAGAGAGCCAAAAAAGGATCTTTTGTGTATAATCCAGCATAATCTCGAATGTTATCAGTTCCGGTACGTAGACCGCCAAAGTTGCGCTGGTGTGGCGCTGGTCGTTAGGCTCCAGCGCTACTTCTCTCTTTCTTCAACTCCTTGGTTGCTTGCTTGCTTTCGCTCCGACAAAGCCCAACTTCGCTTGATTTCTCATGGATCGCTGAGGAAGCCTGCACAAGCTCATTTAAATATTAAATAAACCGGTTTTACCCGGAAAACAATAGCAAATGATAGGTAAAACGGGGTTATACCAAGAGTAGAAATATGCAATATCAGTAATAATAGAAATGGGTAAAACAGTCAAATGGCCGTGAAAAATGAACGCCCTCCCAGAGCATTAAGACGTAAGATTGCGGTGTGAATTTCACGGTGATCATGGTCATCAAACGAAGGACTGTGTCGCCCTCAAACTGGAAGTCACAGAACTGCTCAAACAAGGACACCTACAAGAATTTCTAATGGAAAAAGGGAAACAAACCCTCACTCTACACGATGAGAGGCAGACTGGTGCAAATAACAGTCGACCAGAACCACCTCAATAAGATAGAGTAATCAACTACATAGCCGGAGGATCAGAAGTTAGTGGCAGAAGTTATTCAGCGGCAAAGAGGCACACACGACAAGTGTCGAACACGGAGATTCGACCTAATCGGGAACACCCCACAAACGTCAACGAAACGATCACCTTCAAGTCTACAGACAAAGCAGATTTGTTTTTTTCTCATCATGATGCACTTGTTATTTCTTTACATATTGCAAACTGTCTAACAAATCGAATTTTGATCGACAATGGTAGTTCATGTAACATTTTGTTTAATAGTGCTTTAAGAGCAATACAGGTCGAAGAATCCAAGCTCAGTCACCGAATGACAATGCTAACAGGGTTCAGTGGAGTACAAAAAAGTACCATATGTGAGATTGTGCTACTAGTCTACACAGAAGGGGTCAATATCTACATCAATTTCTTGGTAATCGACTACTGATCCCCTTATAATGCGATCATTAGCAGACCATGGATACACGAGATGAAGGTCATACCATCGACCTACCACTAAATGATTAAATTTCCAACCAGATGGGGAGTTAAAGAAATAAAATGGGAGCAAATAGAAGCCAGAGAGTGTTACCAAAATGCCATGAAAAAGAAGAAAGAAGAATTATAGCAATTATAGGAAACCAAGGTCGAATCAACTCCAAACAATCCAAAAATGGAAGAACTTGATAAGGTGTCGATCGACCTAGAAATCCTAATCACAAAATTTTTGTAAGGTCCAGGCAACCTAAGGATGTACGTGACCAATTGATCGAACTCCTAAGAGAACGACGGAATAGTTTCGCTTGGTCACATTCAGACATGGTCAGTATCGACCCAAAGGTAATGGTTCATAAATTGCAGGTCGATCCAGATCACCAACCAGTGAAACAAAAACGAAAGAAGTTCGATGCAGAAAGAAACAAAGTGATCAATGAAAAGATCCAAAAATTGTTCGACATCTGATCGGTGAAAGAAGTGAAATATCCTGGCTGGTTAGCAAACGTCGTAGTCGTGAAGAAAAAGAACTGGAAGTGGAGCTTTTGCATCGAGTTCACAGACCTTAACAAGGCATGCCCCAAAGATTCATTCCCACTGCCCCACATCGACAAGTTGGTCGACGCGACAACAGGACACGAACTACTCAGCTTCATGGACGCATACTCAGGCTACAACCAGATCTTGATGCATCCTGACGACCAAGAAAAGACAGCTTTCGTCACAGAACGAGGTACATTTTGTTATAAAATGATGCCTTTTGGTTTGAAAAATACAGGTGCAAGCTACCAAAGGCTAGTCAACAAAATGCTCGCTAAAATGCTTTGATCGATAATAGAGGTCTACATCGACGACATGCTGGACAAATCACTAGTCGCACAACAACATATTGAGCACCTAAGGCATTTGTTCGACATACTCGACAAATATGGTATGAAACTTAATCCTACTAAATGCTCTTTGGCATATCTTCAAGGAAATTTTTAAGGTTCTTGGTTACCCAAAGAGGTGTCGAAGCCAATCTAGACCAAATTCAATCTATAAAGAGGATGGAATCGCCCAAATGCATCAAAGATGTGCAAAAACTCACAGTTCGTGTGGCAACTCTAAATAGATTCATCTTGAAGTCGTCCGAATGATAACACCATTTCTTAAACACCTTAAGGAAAAACAAAATGTTCGAATGGAACGACGATTGCGAAAAGGCGCTGCAAGACTTGAAAGCCTACTTGACCTCACCCTCACTGCTGTTAAAACCAAAGATAATGAAACATTGCTTGTACACCTAGTGGTGTCCGACACGGCTGTGAGCGCCATTTTAATCAGAGAAGAAGATAAAGTTTAACACCCAGTATACTATGTAAGGAAAGCGCTACTCGACGTAGAGACCCGATACAGTAGACTGGAGAAATTGGCATTAGAAGTTGTCGTGGCCACACGCAAACTGAAACCATACTTCCAATGACATTCGATTAAGGTATTAACTACTTATCCACTTAAGAATATACTTCACAAACCAAAACTTTAAGGTCGATTGACGAAATGGGCAGTCGAACTAAGCGAATATGACATCATATTCCATCCACGGACGACAATGAAGTCTCAGGTATTAGCAGACTTTATCGTAGATTTTACTCCTTGTGAGAATGTGCAGGCTTAATAGGAATTAATAGCCCTGACGGAGGATACAACAAAGCAGAAATGGACATTGTCAGTCAACGAGTCCAGCAACATAAAAGGAAGCGGATTAGGTCTAGTGCTCAAATCCCCGTTGGGAGACAACCTAGAACAATCAATCCACTGCGAGTTCCATGCAACAAATAACGAAGCCAAATACGAAGCATTAATCGCCGACCTCGACCTCTCAAAAAGCTTAAATATCAGGAAAATACAAGTTCATAGAGACTCGTAACTTGTCGTTCGATAGATGAATGAGTCATATGAAACTAGGGATCAAAGGATGATAGCATACTTGGCAAAGGCAAAGCTGCTTCAGTCCACATTTGATGAATTCACTATCCAACAAATACCGCGATCGGAGAATTCACGAGCAGGCGCATTGACAAACCTTGGATCGACAACAATTAATAGCTCGAAATCAATTAATGTCGTACATCTTATGTCACCAACTATACAAGCAGTCGAAATAGTTGTACCAATCGACCATGGAAAAAGCTGGATGGATCCCATACTGAGTTACCTCCAAGTCGACATTCTACCTGGTGATAAAACCGAAGCAAGGAAGATCAAAGCAAAGGCGGTGAAATACTACGTTTTGTATGATAAATTATATAAAAAATCTTATACATGACCCTAATTGAGATGTGTAACTCCTCGAGAAGCGTACGACGTTTTAAAGAGCCTACATTATGATGAATGCGGAAATCATTCTGGTGCCCGGAGCTTGTCGAACAGAGCCATCACAGCGGGCTACTAATGGCCAACAATGCGTACCGACTCCCAGAACCATGTGAAATCATGCGACAAATGTCAAAAATTTACACCAATATCACATCTCCTACCAAGTATGTTAAACTCAATTTCGGCCACTTGGCCTTTTATGAAATGGGAAATGGATATTGTAGGTAAACTACCTGCGGCACCGAGAGGTGTCGTCTACATGTTAGTATTGACAGACTACTTCACCAAATGGGTCGAAGTCGGTGCTTTCTAGCAAGTTCGCGACACCGAGGTACGCAATTTTGTATGGAAAAATATCTACAGGTTCGATGTGCCAAGGGAAATAGTGACGGACAATGGGTCCCAATTTATATCATACGACTTTAAGAATTTCTGCGACAAATACGAAGTAAAACTTAGCTTCTCAACTCCACGATATACTCAAGCCAACGAACAAGATGAGTCGACAAATAAAACTATTGTCAACACTCTCAAGAAACGCTTGGAATAAAAACGTGAGTGGGCAGAAAAACTACCAAAAATGTTGTGGTCGTACAGAACAACACCACGTCAATCGATAGGCGAAACACCATTCTCTCTCGTCTATGGCTTGGAAGCAGTAATCCCAATCGTGACAAGACTTGCGACCGCTAGAAGCGAAAACCCAAATGAGGAGCAAAACAACTTTGAACTCACTTTCAAATTGGATCACCTAGACGAATGACGAGATCGTGCCAATTTGCGAATACAGTCTTATAAATAACAAGTTGCACAACATTATAACAAGAAAGTAAGGATCAGGATATTCAAAATCAACGACTGGGTACTCCGACACGTCTTCCAAAATATAAAAGAAGAAGGAGCATGAAAGCTAGGTCAAACCTGGGAAGGCCCCTACCAAATCATTGATATAAAAGGTCGAAGAGTATACAAGTTGCGAGGACTCGACGGTCGAGAATTACACAACAGTTGGAACGCCCAACATCTGAAAAAGTACCATTTCTAAACTCTTCTTTTTAAATTATGTTCATTATTTTTTATCATATACTAACGACTCTACCTTCGATGAGCAATGATGAAAACTTAATACAATTAGTGTAAACTAAGCTCACATAAAACTAAACATCTTTACATAAAAAAGATGTCGACATCGACAAAAAATATATATTTACAGAACGATCCTACGACGACACAAAATTCGACTCTCAAAATTTCATTCGACATCAATTTTGAGAGTAGGGGAGTATACTGGGGACATACTCATCGACCAAATAACGCATGTACGCTATTGTTTCTATGTAAATAAAGGTCATGTCGACCAGATAACGCATGTACACGATTTTTTCTATGCAAATAAACGTCATGTCGACCAAATAACGCATATACACGATTGTTTATATATAAATAAAGGTCATGTCGATCAAACAATGCGTGCACGCGATATTCAAAATAGTATACATTATCGTTCGACAACATTGCATGTTTACAAATCATTCTTTATAAAAGGATACACCAACCTAAAAGCACATGAACACGATTCCTCAATAGTGAAAAAAGTAGTGTCGATCAAACTACGAATGTGCATAAGTTTACAGGCTTGTCTCATTTAAGTAAAAACTAAAATTGTGCAAACCTCATTATATGATGGTAGTATCGTTTCCACAAAATGTCAAATTGACATACGAAATGTATTCAAGATTTATAAAAAGAAAGGTCGAGTCAACCGAATCATACAAAGTTAGAGGTTAGCAAAAATATATATATAAGGTGGTCGAGTCGACCAGATCATCCATATTACAAGACTAAATTAAAGAGATGAAATTGTTTTAAAACAAAAAAAAAATGTATTCAAACGACGGGTGGAGGGTTAGCATCAGTCGCATCCTTGACATCATCAACGCTCTTGTCGATGTCTCCTCCAGAACCCACATCTTGATCAGCCACCCTAGACGGAGACTCTTCAAGCGCCATCATCTCTTCATACGTGTCGACTACCTCCTGCATCTCTACCCTATCCCAGTTGACATGCTTTCCAGCTATATATTCCTTAAAAATTTCCGCATTCGCTTTGCACATTGCCTCAGCAGCAATTGACGTCAGTTGCTTTTCTAGGCTCTCGACAAGGCTCTCCTTCTCCACGACAACTGCTTGAGCCCTTGTCGACTCCTCGGAGTGTCGATCCATCTCGTTCTTCTACACCTCCTCTAGAGCTAAGTTTTTCTACTCTAACTCTTTCACAGCCTTGTCAAGTTTGTCATTGTCGACCTTAAGCTTGTCATTATCCTTGCAGAATTTGGAGCACATGTCACTGACAATCTTGTATCTATCATGTAGATACAACTGAGCCTGCAAAGCCTACAAAAAGGAGAAACATTGTATCAGTGAAACGGAAACGACAAAGATGATCAAAACTTCTGTCAACAAACTAACCTGGAATGTCGAAAGAATGCCCGTATCAAAAACCTCCTCCGTTTTCCTGCTCTTCAGATATAACTTGTCGGAGCCAAGAAGAAATTCATGCAAATTTTCAAGAAACATTATTGGCTCCTTGAAAGATGAAAGGCTAGAAGATAGGAGCACCATCGATGAATCCGGCTCCAGAATAGTCACGTCGGGTGTTTTCTTTTGGTTAGATTCAATTTTCTTTCCGCGGTTGACAACAGCATTCCTCTTCCTCTTCCTCTTCTTCTGAGGGCTAGTGTTGGGCGACGAGATAAAAACATGCTCTTGATCGACAGGTGATAGTGCCCATTTGTACACTCGGTGTAGCCCCCATTTCTTATCAATTGTACTTTTTTTTTAGTATATTTATATATTTAATGTTTTTTGTGAGTGTTGTGTAGGTTATTTGCCATAAATAAGGTATTTGAGCTTAATTGATGAGTTTGGAATTTAAAAGGGCTGAAATGGGAAAGACTTATGCAGTACACCTATATTTCGGGGGCCATATCTCCCACCTCAGATCGAACTAGGTTTCGTGCAACCAATTTTTGAAAAGCCCCAGCTATCTACTTTCCAACAGTTTTTACGGATCGCAATTCCAATATTTCTAGAGAAAGTTATGGCCATTTTCGTAACGGTGCGCGATGCTGAAAAGCTGAAAACTGATGAAGAAATGCATAGCGCTACTCGACCCGCGCTGGACCAGCGCAAATCCGACAGAATGTCGCCGCTGGTCGTGCGCCTAACCATCAGTGCACCACCAGCACAACGGTGCTTCAGCTCAGCTTTTTCTTGGTTTTTGTGTCCTAATTTCCACACCCTATATATACCTCACTTCCTCTTTTTTCCCAATATCTTTAGCACAACCCTTCCACTCCAAAACACTTCAAGAACACATTTTTACTCTTCAAATCCACCAAATCACCACATCCAACCCTTAATCCATCAACCAAACTTCAATTCCATTTCACCAAACACCAAATACTCAACTTTCCCACCATTATCCACCATCAAAGCCCAACCTTAGAGCATAGAAGGAGACTAAAAGAGAAGAAGTAAGCCAAGCACACCAACATACCAAGAGAGGAGGAGAGCTTCACATATAGTTTTCTCTACACCTTTCTTTCTTTATTTCATTTGTAATTTGTTATGGCTTACATAAATAGCATATCTTTTGTTGCCATTTCTTGTAATATGAACTAAATCCATCTTGGCTAAGGCCAAGATGAAACCTTTTCCATGAATCATTAGTAAAGGCCATCACTTTATCACAAATGCTTGTGTTATGTATGTGTATTTCAATTGCTTAATGCTTATAGGTGCCTAGCTAACACTTAGTTGATATTTTGTTGTTGTGTGAAGCACAATGCCCATGCCATGGAATGCCGAAGTGGTCAATTGTAGAGAAATTTTATCGGGGAATGAACTTGTCCACTCGCCAATTTGTGGATGCTTCGGCGGAAGGCTCCTTGATGAACAAGTCTATGGATGCGGCGTATGATTTGATTGAAGATATGTCTGTTGCAAATTGTCATTGGGGTAGTGATAGGAAGACACCGAAGAAAGCACGATGTTGATCAAGTGACGGCAATGCAAGCACAAATTGATGCCTTGACAAGACAAGTGAACAACATGGGGGCAAGCTCTAGTATGGCCCAAGTAAAAATGTTGAGTTGTGATTTATGCTTGGGGCCTAATGAAAGTGTAGATTGTCAAGCGGGGAACCCATTTGCTCCCGAATCCTTGGAGCAAGTTTTTTTTGTGAACTATAATAGAAACTTTATCAACCAAAATGCCAACCCAAACGTCAACCATACTCAAACACCTACAACCCCGAGTGGAGAAATCACCCTAATCTCTCATGGAAAGGCAACCAACAAACCTTTCAACCACAAGCAAATTTTAAACCACCAGGATTTAACCAACCACAATAAGCCTTTCCCAACCAACAATCCCAATTCCAAAATCAAGCCGAGAGAAAGCCTACTCTTGAAGATTTGTTCTCCAAATTCATGACAAAGATAGATGCCCGGATGGAGTTTCAAGACAATTCTTTGAAGAAGCTTGATACCAAGATAGACCAAGTTGCACAATATTCTCAAGCATCAATCAAAAATTTAGAGGTGCAAATGGGACAATTGACGAGGGTTATTCAAGAAAGACAACAGGGGGCATTGTTAAGTAACACGGAGATCAACCTAAAAGAGCAATGCAATGCTATTTCATTAAGAAGTGGCAAGATAGTTGAGCATCCAATTATGGGTGAGCAAGCGGAGAAAAAGGTAAACAAGGATATGACATATGAAAATTCTACCTTTCAATTCCATAGAAAGGAAGACAAAAAAGAAGATGATCTACCCAACACATCCTCTGATCTACCTTCTCCACCACAAGTAAAGGCATATGTACCCCTAATCCCATACCCACAGCCCCTCAAGAAACATAAGGATGCTCAAAGCTTCACAAAGTTTTTAGAGATATTCAGAAAGCTACAATTAACATCCCGTTCGCCGAAGCGTTGGCTCAAATGCCAACATATATGAAGTTTTTGAAATAGATCCTATCAAACAAGAAGAATTTAGAGGATTGTGAGACAGTAGCTCTCACGGAAGAATGTAGTGTCATTCTCCAAAACAAACTCCCTCCAAAATTGAAAGACCCCGAAAGGTTTACTATCTCATGCACCATTGGGAATTTGGAGTTTGGAGGAGCATTGATAGACTCGGGAGCGAGCATCAACTTGATACCGTATTCCATATTTAAAAAGTTGGGATTGGGGAAAGTGAAGCCTACAAGAGTGACTCTCCAATTGGCGGATCGATCTATTAAGTACCTATACGGAGTTATAAAAGATGTTTTGATGAAAGTGGGTAAATTTTTCTTCCCGGTTGATTTTGTAATTTTAGAAATGGAAAAAGATATTAAGATCCCGTTAATTCTTGGGAGGCCATTCTTGAAAACTAGTGGGGCCTTGATCGATCACAAGGAAGACAAGTTGACCTTGAGGATTGAAGCTGAAAAAGTTGTGTTCGACATGTTCAAGGCCACCGAGAGCCCTTCATTATCCGAAGCATGCTTAAGAGTTAAGGTTGTTGATCCTCTTGTGGGGGAAGTTTTCGAAAGAGACATTTCGAAGGAGCCGCCTAAATCTACCTTTGAGCATGGGTTTACAAGAAAGAAGATAAAGGTGAGCCGCAAAATAGGTTCACATAGAGTCGTGAACAAGATCCAAGCAACTCATCCGGTTAAAGATGAGAGAAAAATGGATAAAAATGAGAAGAGAAAGAAAGCTTGTGCGGTGGAGCAAACAAGAATGGTAAATGGGTTTTGGGAGAGGACATTATATGCCTCATATAGGTTGAAAAGGAAAGGGGTGTTTGATGAGCCTAAGTCAATGGCCTTGCTTGAGGACCCAACTTGAACAATCGCAAAGGGAGGTACAACTCTTGTAAATAGTAGTTTTATTTTCATGCTTTTATAAGCAATTTACATTTCCGTTTAGCTTTAAGTTGTGGAGTTGTATTGTGCCTAGCTTTTAGCTTTAGTTTGTGTTCGGGTTGCATTTGGCTTCCCTCCCGCTTCTAAGCTTACATTGTCCGATCCTTTTTATGTGCAAACATTGGAGACATTGTTTTGTTTAGGTTTGGGGGTGCGGCTAATTAGTGACCGTCTTAGGTTTTGTGTGTTTTGCATGAGTATCTTGTGTGCTATTATTATTTATCAAAAAAAAAAATGGCATGATTGTGTGGGCTTAGAGCCAAATTTTGTTAAATTTTCCACCATTTTGAGTCAAAATCTAGAGCAGTAAGGGCTACTTGTTGAGATGCCTTTAGGTTGAGCCGTTGTAGGCACTTTATGTATGTCATGCGTTATTAAGGGAGGTCGTGTTGGTCAAAGTTACATCACATTGCTTGCACATATCCTACCGGACTCATTTTGTGTTGGCTTGGGGGGGGTCTAAGCTTACATTGTCCAATCTTTTTTGTGCAAACATTGGAGACAATGTTTTGTTTAGGTTTGGGAGTGCGGCCAATTAGTGACCGTCTTAGGTTTTGTGTGTTTTGCATGAGTATCTTGTGTGCTATTATTATTTATCAAAAAAAAAAACGGCATGATTGTGTGGGCTTAGAGCCAAATTTTGTTAAATTTTCCACCATTTTGAGTCAAAATCTAGAGCAGTAAGGGCTACTTGTTGAGATGCCTTTAGGTTGAGCCGTTGTAGGCACTTTATGTATGTCATGCGTTATTAAGGGAGGTCGTGTTGGTCAAAGTTACATCACATTGCTTGCACATATCCTACCGGACTCATTTTGTGTTTTAGTGAATGAGGTAACGCGCTTGAGATGTCTAGATCATTATTTGAGACTACCCGTGTGAGCTTCATTACCCAAATATTACGTCCACAAGAGTGAATTTTATTTTTATTCTCTAAACACTCATCTTGTAGATTTTAGGCATGATAAAAAGGACCTTTTCTCATTGCATTGAGCATTAAAGAACATCTCTTTAGCATTGTGCATATACGTGTTTCCCTTGTTGGCTTGCTTGACTCATACCTTGAGAGATGACGTAGGCAATATGTGTTAGTCACTCAAAATGACCCAAACACATCCGTAGACCTTGTGTGTGCGCTTTAATGTCCAAATAATAGAGACCTACACACTACATTACCTGATCACCGTATCCACCCATGTTACAATTACACCACACTAGACCATCCCATAGCAATGATCATGATAACATGAAGATTAAAGCTCAAGATAAAAATATATCCAAGTAGTGTGTACTTAGGCCTATTACTTTATCATCAAAAAATAAAAAATAAAGTTGCCCAATTTTTAAGCAACTACATATTGTACAAAGTTCTTAAGTCAATAAAATGCCTAGACGCTAAAAGGGGATTGCAAAGTGCACCATGTAGAAGAATCATGATCATTAGCTCACCAATGATTTCATATCCACCCAACCTCTCCATCACCATCCAACCATCAAACTCACTTGCACTTTAAAAAAAAAAAAAAGTCCTAATTGATCTTTAGGAAGTGTCTAGCTTGAAAAAAAGGGTGTTCTTAATGCTTGATTCCTTTCTTGAGGTTCATTGAATTGAAGATTGCGCGTTCTTAACAATTTTTCATATGCATTTTAATTTTGAAAATTCTTGTGCATAAACTCCAACTCGCATATGTTTGATGAGTGAGCCTAGGTTCGATGTGATAAAATAATGAGAGAACCCAAGAGAGGTTTAGATTCAAAGCGAAATGTTATCTAATGACTCTTGTGTTCGATGCTTTTGAAACTAAATTCACTAAGAAGCCCGGAATTGCAATCATTAGTGTTGTAACACCTTGGCTACCACACCTCTAGAATGCACTCAATGATCTTAGCATACTTGTGTCTACTTTACGGTTCTTCCAATGTCTCATCTCACCTTCAGTTGACTCAGTAGAAAATACATTTGTGGGTATCGTTATGTAAACCCTCACGAGACTTCACTCGTCCTCTAGGGATCGCCTAGGGGTTTAAAAGAATTTAAAAAGCTTGTGGCACGTGCCAAGTGTCATCATGTCACCCACGAAAGTGATGTTTTCTTTATTTTAATTTTGATTAGGTTAATCTTAATTTTGTTTGCTTTGGTTTTGCTCGGGGACGAGCAAAAGATAGGTTTATGGGTATTTGATAGTGTCCATTTGTACACTTGGTGTAGCCCCCATTTCTTATCAATTGTACTCGTTTTTGAGCATATTTATATATTTAATGTTTTTTGTGAGTGTTGTGTAGGTTATTTGCCATAAATAAGGTATTTGAGCTTAATTGATGAGTTTTGGAATTTAAAAGGGCTGAAATAGGAAAGACTTGTGCAGTACACCTATATTTCGAGGGCTATATCTCCCACCTCATATCGAAATAGGTTTCATGCGACCTATTTTCGGAAAGCCCCAGCTGTCTACTTTCCAACGGTTTTTACAGATTGCAATTCTGATATTTCTAGAGAAAGTTATGGTCATTTTCGTAACGGTGCGCGATGCCGAAAAGCTGAAAACTGATGAAGAAATGCATGGCGCTACTCGACCCACGCCGGACCAGCGCAAATCTGGTAGAATGTTGCCGCTGGTCATGCGCCTGACCACCAGCGCAACGGTGCTTCAGCTCAGCTTTTTCTTGGTTTTTGTGTCCTAATTTCCACACCATATATATACCTCACTTCCTTTTTTTCCCAACATCTTTGGCACGACCCTTCCACTCCAAAACACTTCAAGAACAGTAGGAGCACACTCCTTCGACTTGGCAGCCATTTCTTTATTTTTCTCTACCCTCTTTTTAGCAACATCCTCATTGTAACGCTTCAAAGCTTCAGCTTTGTCTGTCAAGTTAATCTTTGCATTCGACATCGACGTCACTGTGAAACGACGTTCAATGTCAGTAATGGGTGAAAGAAATCTCATATTACATCCAAGTATTTCAAAACTCCTCTTAATCCAGACATACGACACAAAATCCGTCACAAGAGGATATGGTGCCCCTGACCTATTCAAAGTCAACCATCACCACAAACTGCTAGGCCTAAGCTTACCATCCAAAAGCAACACTCTACAATTCCTATTACTTGCAAGAATAGCTAACACCTCCCTAGTGTGCTCAGTAGCTTCGTCGCACGGTAGCTTGCTTTCCACACCTTTGATTTCTACAAACAAATTACTGATCATTAATAAAGGTAGTTCAAAACAAAGAAATAAGGGAGGGAACTTTTTTACTTAAACGACAAGTATTAGACAACACTCACCATGACAATTCCAAATTCAATTGATAGACATATTGAGACCTCCCCCAAGGACAGTCGACTGGAGGACTTTTTGCAAAAAAAGAAGGTATCCTTCCAATTACGATCGTTTGTAGTCGTATCAGTTATTAGTTGACTGTCTTTGGATCTGGCAATCAGCAAGTAACAACCACTGTCGACCACGTGCCCCTTCAAATAATAATTGTGCAAGAGACACCCCAACCCAAAGTTTATTTTGTGTCTCTCGCATAGAACAGTCAAGCTCACTAATATTCTCCAATCATTTGGCATCAATTGGTCAGGAGTAATGTCGTAGTCTTGCAACAGCTGCATGGCCAATGGAGGGACTAGAAACCTAAACCCCAAACGAAAATTATATTTGTAGAAACATGTCCACCCAGGTATGTCCCAATCTGCCTTTTCATATTCCTTCAGCACACGTAGTTCGATGAAATATGGGATACCATAAATCATCCGTATACCGGGCAAATGACTATCTCTAAGCACGCTTGCTGGACTATCCCCTAAGACACCTAACATTCGACCAGAAGTAGATGCCTCGGCGACATCTACACGATCCGAGGAATCAACCAACCCAGCAATAGCGCGAACGACTCCTTGCTCTAACATACCCCTCATATTGATCGAAACGACTTTCGACGAATCCTCTACTGATACCAATCGATCGTCGCCCGTTAATCTACTAACAAGTCCGCCATCATCACCCTCATCGCTAGGAGTCCAATCAAAATGCGGATTTGAGATTGTTTGGTCGCTCGACATATCTCCTAAAGCTGACAAGCAAAAAATGCACAAGTCAGGCAAAAATTAAAACGCTACAATCACAACCTAAGGCTCAAAGATAAAAACCTAGGGTTTTCTATGACAAATGAAGGACCAAGATTTTCCATCTTTACCTATCCTGAATCGAGCTTCGACTTATCCAATGTTAATTTATGACTCGACAACATACAAGAAAGCCATAGACTTACAACATATAGTATGAACAGATAATGCAATATACAAACAAATCAAGCATTTCAGATACACTCAAGAACATAACAAAAGAAATCAAGAACAACCAAGGTTACTTTCTAGAAAAGAACGTCAGAAACATTTCTTTATTCCATATATAGATTCATATAGGTAAATCTCATTCAAACACAGAACATATAAATCTTTTTTACTAACCTTGTAGGAAACGCTGAAAAATTAACGAGGCTCTGCAAACGCTCGATTAAGAGAGAGAGTTGTTTTTCAATTTCTAAAAAAAAAAAAGTTTTCTCTTGCGTAAAGAAGTAGATAGCATTTGAAAGGGTTTGGTTGGTTTATATAAACCGCAGGCACCTAACCCTAGTTGCCACGTGTCATCGCCCCTTCTTCTGCCAACCAAGTTTACCGCAAAATTCAAATTTCGAAAATACAAAAAAGTCTCAAAAGCTGCACTCGAATTAAATGCATATGACGTTAGCATAGAAAACCAAAACGCATATGACGTCAGCATAGAAAATCGAAACGCAATTGTCCCGTCAATTCCATTTCCCGCGCTTACGTTATGCTGTCAAAACGACAAGTCACCTCAACTTAATATTATCAGTGGTTTGACATATGGTTGATTCACCATTCAAAGTGATCTCAATGCTTTTGAAACCACTCGACACGACGTCGATTGCATACAACGACCAGACTAAAACCACTCTCTAAACTTGGTGACCCCATATTTACAAAGTGGGGGACAAAGTGTAGTAGCCAAAAATGGCTTATAAGCCCAAAAGTGCAAAAGTCCATAACTTCTTGATGATGGTACCTATCCAGGCCCGCTATGCCGGGTCAACTCAAGACCAGTATCACTTACAGTTTCCGTTGAAAGATCAAGTTAGTATCAGTTATTAGAGGTGGGTAACTTGCAATTCAAAATGAGAGAATCTCTCCTGAAATCTCACCCACAATCAGCCCATGATCTGATGAACGTTGGGAGAGATGATTGGCCTATAAATATCAGAGTTCAATCACGTTGAACTCTCTCTAATTTCCTACTAAAAAAACGCTTTCTATAGGCTATTTGAAACTCTGCTCATAAACAACCAGACAACCGGAATTTGATTTGAATTACAATCATGATCAATCTTTGCTCAACCCAAGCAAACTTAAGGCTAAGAAGAACATCCCTCATCACTCGATTTATTCCTTTATTTTCATCTTTATTTCAGTTCTTATGCAAGTTCAACGAAGAGTCATACAACGTCGAACGATCAACCCTCTCTGCAGGATAATTGAAGGAAGCGACATCCTTTAAACTGCGAATTTAACCAAGTTGATTTGGGCTTAACATAACCCGACCCGATCTATATCAACCGTAGGTCGACCACCTACACATGTAAAAACTCTTATGATAATAGTTAACAAATTAATTTTTAATCCTAAAATAAAATCAATTCTTAATCTTTAATCAGACAATTCTTAATTAATTTCTTTTTATTTTTAAATTTATTGATGTTACCTTCAACTAAATTACAGTATCGATTAATAGTTTTTTTTACCAATACAATGCATAAGACAAACCAAACATGTACGATACAAAGTAATACAATCTTAATTTATAATACAATATATATAATATGGACGTACTCAGTGTACATGTAAAAACTCTTATGTAATAGGTAATATATCAATTTTAAATCCTTATAAAAAAAAAATTTTAAATCAATACTTAATCTTTAATCTGGCGATTGTCAATTAATTTCTTTTTATTTTTATATTTATTGATTTTACGTTCAATTAATTTACAATTTTTATTAAAAGTTGTCGGCCAATGCACATGACAAACCAAACATGTGCAATATTATATTATGTTACACAATCTTATCTTATAATATGAACTACTAAGTGTTGGTAACAAATCACTTTTTGTTATAGATTCAGTGGCTTCCACCAACCATCAAAAGGACACATGTCACTTATGTGTTAGATGGTGGCAACCTAATAGTAAGGATGCAAAGCTATGTCTGACTGCCTGAGACAGCAAAACATACGGCATGCAAGTTAAATGGTAGCAATATTAGATGTGAAATTGCGTACGATGAGAAGCAATAAAAGGTATACCACAGTTGGTTACCCTCTCCATCTATGTTTGTTATATTTATATATATATATTTATATATATATATATATATATATATATTTGGTATTGAGGATCCCACCCTTCGTCGGTCCGTCTCATCCTCCCTCTCAGCTATATGGTTCTTTAGCCTATATATTGGAGATATATGATGGCCCCTTCCTGGATGTTGGCAGGTAAATCAAAACTTGCCCCCACCTGGGTAGGATTCGAATCGCTTATGTTAGTCCCATGTCCGTCCTTCTATCAGCATAGCTAAACGCTCTAAGGACTGGCCACAATGTAATTGTCAGGAGTAGAACCAATGACTTAAGTTTTTAATCCCAAGCCTTGGACCATCAAGACAACCACCTTGTGGTTATGTTTGTTATATATTTATTTGTGGTTTTACAACATTTTTCAATCTTAAATTTATATATTTTTTAATAAGCTATTGTCATCGTTTAGAATATATCAACCCACACTAATAATAAGTGGAAATAGGGGTGAATAACACTCTTTTTATGTGGACTTTTAAGAGTAACACTAGTTTAATAAGTTAAATTTAAATAGCATCAATAAACAAAATAACCCATCATCTCTTTCTTTTATTACGATTTTATCATTTTTAGGGGTTTTTTTTATTTCTTTCAAAAACCTCCATTGATGAAGGACCAATAGAGGTCCTCCATTTATGGTGAGAACAGTCCTCCATTGGAGGTCGAAATACAGTGCTCGCATACATCCGGTGTTCCATGTTTCTGTACTAAAGAAAAGGATATTGGTGAAGAGCAGGAAGTGCTAAAAATACTACCTCCGCACAATAATGAAGACATGACCGAGCTTATGCCTCAAGCAATGTTGGAAAAAAGGCAGAGAGATGGGAAGGTTGAAATAGTAGTTCATTGGCGTGGACTGTCTCCATCAGAAGCAATTTTGGAGGAATACGATACCATTAATACTTAATAGTCGTTTTCCTGAGTTTAACCTTGAGGAGAAGGGTGCATTTAAAGAGGGGAAGAGCGGTTACGGATCCATTATATGCGGTGAGTTGAAGTCCGAGTGCTGGAAGACATGTTGAAGTAGTCCAAGTGTTTGAAGACTATTGACCAGACTTGTTAACATCTCAATTTGTTATTAGTTGGGAACGTATTTATTCTCCATTATTTTGTTTCCTATTTCTAGTTTCAGTAATGATCATTTTTCCCCCTGAAAACCAAAATATTAGACATTTTACCCCTAACCGTTAAGAATTATGTTAATCAAGTACTTTGACCATCAAAAAATCAATTAAATGACCTTACTACCCTTGAACACATGAGTTATGTCCGATAATGATACAGCTAATTGTTTTTAAAAAAAAATCAGAAAAAAAAAAACTAATAAAAATATTTTTAAAAAAAAACATAGTTGAAATTAAAAAATTAAAAAATTTATTTAAACAAAAAATAATACAAAGAATTAAATGTAAAAATAAAAAATTTATTTAAAAAACATTAATATAAAGAATGAAATGTAAAAATAAAAAATTCATTTAAAAAAACATTAATATAAAGAATAATGAAATAATAAAATAATATAGTTGAAAAAAAACTAAAACAATATTAAAATTTATTTTGAAATATTGAATTTTTTTTTTTTTGAAATACTGAGATTTATTCTTGCTAACTTTTTAATTTTTAATTTCAATTATTTTTTTTTTAAAATACTTTTATTTTTTTAATTTCTAATTTTTTTTTCCTTTAAAAACAATTATTGGTATCATTAGGGGGCAAAACTCATGTGTTCAAGGGTAAAAAGATCATTTAATTGATTATTTGACGGTCAAGGTACTTGACTAATAGAATTCCTAATGGTTATAGGGGAAAATGTCTAATATTTTGGTTTTCAAGGGGGTGAATGACCATTACTGGAACTAGTGGGGGTAAAGTGTCTAATATTTTAGTTTTCAAGGGGAGTAGTCATTACTGAAACTCGAAGGAGCAAAATGTCTAATATGGCAAACTACAGAGAGGGAAATGATTATATCCCATAATTAAAAAGGCATTAAGTCAATTATTTCAGCAACTTGATAGTTGTATTGTGAAGATATTGGCCCCTTGAAGAGCAAATAAATTCTATAAAACATTCATTTATTGTTATTATTATTTTTATTTTTTTGTCTGTATCACAAAGACTTGATCCAAGTCTAAAATGTTATTGTTGTGTCTGTATCACAAACAGTTTACCCAAGTCTGAAATTTTGTAAAAATATCTATAAAGAACAACTAGGAATCCAGAATTCGGATTATCACTCCACTTACAAAACCAAAAAAAGCATATAATATGGCTAAGAAATCGGATTTGGAAATGCTACTATTCCCTGTTTTTCTTGTCCTGTTTTTCACCATAATTTCTTCAAAACCATTTAAGGTTTCTGCTTCTATTGAAGAAACAAATGCTCTTCTCAATTGGAAAGACAGCTTTGCAAACCAAACCCGGTCTCTGCTACCTTCATGGAATCTGCTTTCTCACAACCCATGCACTTGGTTTGGAATTTCATGCAACTCTGCTGGAAGCGTCATCAAGATCAACATGACCAGTTTTGGTTTGAATGGTACGCTTCATGAGTTTTCATTCTCGTCTTTTCCTAATCTTAAATATGTTGGTCTCTCTATGAATTCACTCTTTGGTATCATTCCATCTCAGATTGCAATCCTTTCTAAACTCATATATCTTGATCTATCCACTAATCAATTCTCTGGACAAATCCCACCAGAAATTGGTCGTTTAAAGTCTCTTGAAGCTCTTGCCTTGTATAGCAACCAACTACATGGTCCAATTCCTGCTTCTCTGGGCAATTTGAACAACCTGACTTATTTGCATCTGTATAACAATTCGCTTTTAGGTTCCATTCCTCAAGAATTTGGAAACCTAAAAAATTTGCTTCAACTTTACATTGATACCAACAGGCTTACTGGCCCAATTCCTACTACTTTGGGAAACTTGAATAAATTAACTGTGTTGTTTGCATTCCAAAATAACCTTTTTGGTCCAATCCCCCATGAAATTGGAAATTTGAAGTCTCTTGTCTCCCTAAGCTTTAGTTCGAACAATCTTTATGGTTCGATTCCAACTTCATTTGGTAGTTTGAGAAATCTCACTTTTCTTCATCTCTATCAAAATCAACTTTCAGGACTCATTCCTAACGAGTTAGGAAATTTGATATCCCTAACTGATCTAGAGTTGAACAAAAATCAATTTACCGGTTCAATTCCAACTTCCTTTGGTAATTTGATTAATCTAGAGGTTTTATATCTCGATCATAACAAACTTTCTAGTTCCATTCCTCAAGAAATAGGAAATCTCATGAAATTGCGATCGATGACACTGGGTAATAACCAATTTATTGGAATGATACCATACGAGATTGGAAGAGCAACTCAGCTACAATTCATCGACTTCAGTAACAATCAACTTTTCGGAAGTATACCTTCAGAATTTGGGTTACTAACTAATCTCATGTTTTTGGACCTATCCAATAACAGTCTGAACAAGGAGATCCCTCATTCAATCTGCAATGTTAGTTCCCTTCAAATTCTTGATCTTTCTTGTAACAGCTTGAGTGGCACTATTCCAAAATGCATTGGACATTTTAGCACCAATCTCTTTGTGTTGGCTCTACGGAACAATACATTTCATGGCAACATTCCTGGACCATTTGCAAAGGGCAATCAATTGCAGACACTTGACTTCAATGGCAATGGATTTGAAGGGACAGTCCCACCATCTTTAGTCCATTGTACAATGCTTCGATTTCTGGATCTTGGAAACAACAAGGTAACAGATACCTTCCCATATTGGTTGGGAACTCTTCCGAAACTACAGGTTTTAATTCTTCGTTCCAATAAGTTCTACGGTTTTTTAAGAGATTTTGAGGCCAATGATTCCTTCTCTAAGTTGGGAATTCTTGATCTCTCAAACAACAATTTCAGTGGTTTTCTGCCAACAGGGTACTTTGCAAGTCTTAATGCTATGATGAATGTTGGTGGAGCTGAAAGTAAGCTGGAATATATGGGGTACTACTCTTTTCAAGATCATATGAGGAACTACTCTTGTCAAGATTCTGTATCAGTGACAATAAAAAGGTCTGAGATCCGGATGGAGAGAATACTTACGATTTTCACTTCAATAGATTTTTCCAATAATAGCTTCTATGGAGAGATTCCAGAAGTAATTGGCAAGCTACAATCACTTCATCTTCTTAATCTTTCTCAAAATCACTTGACCGGTCATATCCCTTCATCTCTAGGAAATCTGACTGCACTTGAATCCTTGGACCTCTCTTCAAACAGGCTTGTCGGAGAGATTCCAAGGCAGTTGGCAAATCTGAATTTTCTGGAAGTTCTAGTCCTATCGCGAAATCAACTCTCCGGACCTATACCTCGAGGCAGCCAACTTGATACTTTTGGAAGTGATTCTTACAGTGATAACTTGGGATTATGTGGATTTCCATTATCAAATGATTGTCACATAGGTGAGACACCAAAACCATCTCCAATATCAGAAGAAGATACAGAGTCTGAATTTAGATTCGGTTGGAAAGTTGTGTTGATGGGTTATGGATGCGGAATAGTGCCTGGAATGATAATGGGATATCTTGTATTCTCAACCGGAAAACCTCAGTGGCTTGTACGAATTGTTGAGAAGGGAACCCATAGAAAGGTGAGAAGGCCAAATAACAGACAGAGGAAGAAGAATCAATGTCTGTGACTGAATAATTTTATGTGAGTTGGCCGTGTGTAATTGTATGTGTAGAGTGCTTGTGAATTACTGGAGTGAGTGAGTAATATTGTATGTGTAGAGTGCTTGTGAGTTAGTATTAATATTTGTATGAGTGGTAGACTAGTGTTAATATAAATAAAGTATATTTGTGTGTGTGTTGAAATAAAAACAGAGTTATTCCATACCGTGTTTCCCAATATGCAAGGCAATCAGGCACCGTATTGATTGTTGTTGCGTATTGGTGAACCATGTTTCTCAATACCTCCAATTGAGAAGGCCGGTAGGATCATATGAGAATGTTGATTTTCGGGGGTTTAAAACCCGAAAATAGTGGATTTATCATAGTAATTCAATGGTGGCAAGTTTAGCAAAATAAATGGCTAGTCCGCTGTCATTAAAGAATAAAGAAGATGCTTTAACAAGAGTATGTAACATGTTTTTTTATTGTTTGAATTAATTCTTAATTTGGTTATTCGGATTTACATGGAAATATTCATTATGTTAATCCCACTAAACAGTCATAATTTCTTTAAAAGAAAGAAAGATATTTTAATTATTTAATAATTAATACATTAAGAAAATAACCCAACAATACATTTTGATTCCGAAGTATTTGGTTTAGGTGGTTTAGGTTAAAATAATATAATTCAAATTTATGATAAATATCGAGAATATTCAAGAATATTTTTTATTTCCAAAGTTCAAAAATATCAATATTTACTTTAATGTGTTTATTTATACCAAATTAATTCAAACCCAAAATAATAATTGAAAGCTGTTATTAGAGTTAAATTGAAAGCTATTACACATAAATGAAAAAAAAAATATTAAAAATTAAAAATCCAAATACAATTCATTTGATTGCATCTAATATACAGTTTTGTCACATTTTATCGCGCTTGCCAATGAGATTTAGGATTAGATATAATTCTTAGGTTGGTTTAATTAATTAGGGTGTTTTGGATTATAAGCCGAAATAAAACTAGCTACCGAAGCGAAAAAAGTCGTTTTGAAGTCTAAAGAACACAATATTTATTTAGTGGCGCTTTATAGTCTCTTAGGTCTTGAGAAGCATAGATGATTTATGAATAGGTGGTTTTGAATATCTCTCCTGTTTATCAATTTTCACATATTGAATTAGATAGGTGGCAAAGCTAATCAAGGTATGGTTGGCAACTAGGAACCGGCTTAATCGAACCCGCTGAAACCCGAGTTTTAGAGAATTCTAATAACTTTTTTTTCTTTAAAAATAAAAAAAATTAAAAAAAAAAAATAGTGAGCATAGAGTCATAGAGAAATAAATAGAGTCATTTACAAATTTTCTCATTTAGTTCTCTAAGTAACTAACCAAATCCCAGATTCGATTGTTTCGGTTGGTAAACGACTCAATTGAAACAACTAACCCGGGTTTCGACGGATTCGGTTATTAATCAAATCTAGGTTTTATTAAAGAAAATGTGCGTTATTAGGATTTAAAAAACACATGCTTACTCAAGTTGAATCTCTCAAAAGAGTAACACTTATTCTCACAAAATCTACATTTTTTTGTTGGTCTATCTACATTTTCCTGTAATTGTTTACTTGAAATCCAACTCCTTTTCGAATATTTCGATGATCACCATTCAATATTTGTGTTATAGAAAACATTAATTATTTATGAAAAAACAGCAACATAACATTCCATGTTAAGAATTTCTTCACCGACTCTTGAATTTCAAAAACCCAAATATATTCTTTAAAAAAAAAAAAAAAAAACCACATATATATCAGATAAAGATCAACAAACAAAGCCCAGAAAATATGATCTTAATCACATTATTATCTTTATTTATTATTAATATTGAAGGGTTTTTTTTTTTTTTTTTGGGTGCTTGGGTTGGGTTTGGTACTTTGGCGTGCCATTTTTGGCAATTTGGATTTATTTTTTTGACATTCGACTGATATTGGATCTGGGCCGTTGGGTTGGGTTTCTTGAAGTATCTATCCACTTTGAATATTCGAATTGGACACGGCCCAGTCCAAGTCCACTTTGAATCCATTAGCACCACTGCCACTACCACCGTGTTTTAGCCAGTGCCGCCGCCGCCGTCTTCCGTTGAAGGTCGTTATCTTCAGCTCAGAAGCTTTTTACAGCGTTTTGAACAAGTTGTGAGAATCAAAACACTCATTTGCAGCAGCATATTATACCAATTTAGAGGCTAACAAATCTAGCTAGCTAGCTAGCTATATGCAAAAATAATGGTGGATGATTATATTCAAAATTGTATTCCTCTAATTACCAACTCTAATTTAAGACACAAGTAGCTACATAGTTAGAGAATCACATCGTGGTTCGAGTCATGATAAATCATTTTAGAGATTGATCCACTCGATTGCGACAGAACTCCCACTCAATTGGTATTCAACCTCTCGTTTCTTCAAGACCATCTTTTTGTAAAATGTATAACATCTGTGACATTTTGAATTAATTCTTGATTGGGTTAAATTTTAACTCCACAATTGGGTATTTGGATTTACACAGAAATATTCACTACGTTTATCCCACTGCAGAATCAGAATTTCTTTGAAAGAAAGAAAAAGAAATTTGAAGTATTTAATAATTATTACATTAAGAAAATAACCCAACAATATATATTTAATATATATATTAGAGTAATGAAAGGTACAATTATCTCAATTATGATCTATCATAAGTACAATTTCAGATGTTATCATTTCAATTAATTAGGAATTTGGATCCGAACTGATTTTTGTCTTGTCTTAAATAGATTTATTGACATGTGTAATAAATGGCTGTCATTTATTTCTTTTATTTATTTCATTTAAATACAAAGTCACATTCTCAAGTGTTTTAGATTAGAAAAAAAATCAGTATAGCAGAGGATCCTGATCCATTAATTAGCAAAGGCTTTTAAAAGCACATCTTCACTTGACATATATAATGCTTGTTGCTGGTTTTTTTTTATTTTTTTTTTATTTTTTTTTTATTTTTTTTTATTTTTACAAACGCAACGCTAGCTGATTTTTTTTTTTTTAATGAATCTAATGCTCGCTGTTTTTTTTTTTAAAAAAAAAATTTTCGAACAAATGTAATGCTTGAAGTGAAGAAAAGCATTTCCATTAATTTAAAAAAAAAAAAAAAAAAATTCAACTAAGCAACTTTCTCATATCTATTCATTCTCAAGAATGGGTACATTTGCATCCATTTATGAAAATTCACTAACATCATGTATTGTATCCTCCCCTGTAGACTAGAGCAGTATCAATACACATTCCAGACTTTCGGATATAGGGCCGTACGTACGTAAACAATCTGTGGATGAGGATATTAAAAGGTATATTTTGTAGATGTTTTGAAATTATATCGTTTATTTATTATGTTTTGAAGATTAAGGGAACAAATTTGGAATATATATGTTAACATTAAGTTAACAAGTTAGCTGTTAATACTTTGTTGATTTAGTAGTCTGATTATTTGGTATCTGAACATATAGATCAAGAAAGTTTGTTTTTATAGTTAATCTTGAAAAGAATGGAATTGTACACGGTAAAACTGGAGTGTTATAATATTCTTTGTTCTTGATTGTTGTTATAAGTTACTATGAATTGTGTTTCTTGTTGAAGCTCTCTTTTTGTATAGGTTGATGTAAAAAAATAAATTGATATCCATATAATTAGGTTTGCGTTGAAATTTAAGGCGAATAAAGTTAGAGAAATGAGTAAATTTGAGATTTAGTAATAGCAGTAGTTTACTTCAATTTTATAGTTGATGAGTTTCTAATTGTGGGGATGCATATATTGAATTATGTTTGTTTGTATAATTGTGTTTTAGTTGTTGTTTTTTTTAAAAAAAAAATTTATTTATTTATGAAATATTACAATAATTCGGGATTTGGGGGTAGGGGATAGACTCGAACTCACAACCTTTGGTGTAGATGTGAAGGGCAAAACTGCTAGACCAACTTCAACTTGTCTAACTGTGTTTTAGTTATTTTGACCGTTCATAAAGAGTTTATTTTGATAATACTATGGTTGGTATTGTTATTATATGCAAACATTGTTGAGTTAGTTACATTGAAACAAAATTTTGTTATATGTACGATATTCTATTTGCAAGTATAATCTCTATAACTTATAATTTATTTGCACAGTTGCTTACAACTTATTTGCATAGTTGCTTAGCAAATGATTAGGTATATCTAGCTTATTGAATAATTCTAAATTGGTTAATATTGAAATTGTTATGAGCACTGATTATAGCTTATATTTTAGGCCATTTTTTCTAATTTTTGTTGTGAATACTATTTCAATTTATTTTGTTCTAGATCATTTTTATTGCTCTAATTATAATCTTTAATTTAATTTAAATAACTATTTTACTATTATAATTTTTTTCTTCAGACCAATATAGAGTTGTTAGATATATGTAATAAGTAGAGTTGTGAAGAAAAACTAAGGTATTTAGTTTTGAAGGAAGCTGGGGTGGAAGAAGTTGGTAATGTTGCGATTAATAGGAGTATTAGTGCAAAAAAAGTTGTTAACTAGGTGTAGTCCAACTGTCCAAGTAGTTTCGCTACCGTAATTAATTCTTTTTCAGAGGATCAAAGGAAAGCTGTTCATGAGCTAGGCAACTTGTTATACATGAAATGTAAGAGATTAAGATGAAATATTTGCTTGTGGGTGGTGGAAATTTTTGATACAAACACATTGACAGTTGAGTTGTATAGGAGAAAATTTAATGTAATTAGTCATTCAGTCTTTTCTAAAATTATGGGCATTGAAGATTGTATTAAACCTATCCATATGAAGGTTGACACTAATGATGTGGAAGAGTTAAAGTACAATACAGAACTGGTTCTAGGGGCAGTCCATTGAAGGGAGTCGAGAATTTAATCAATAATTCAACCATATCAATAGGGGTTTATCACGGAACTTGAACCCATTTTGTCAGTTTTTCGACTTGCATTGTATTGAAATGAATCCTTACATTTTGTTCTGCTACAGAATTTAATCAATAATTCAACCATATCTATGCACTAATTTTGTTTTGCTTCATTCCAAAGATGATTAAGAAGTTGAAGAGCTGGTGTTGACTCTGATTGCCTGTGGACTTATTCATTTCTTGGTCTGAGAATGAGAATCAAGTTTTATATATAATTTAAAAAGTGATGAGTACTGATGACAATAATAACAAGAACAACAGCAACTACACGTACACCTATTAATAATAGATTACATCCAGTGATGAATTTTGGCAATATATATCTTTGATCTCGATCTAGATCACAATGAATAATTATTAATAATACTAACCGAATATAGACGACGGCTTTCAGGCCAACACATGCAAGGCGGTGTCATTTTTCTTGCAACGAATCATAGCTAGCACCGATGTATGTACTAGTAATTTCAATGAGAAATCTGCGCAATATTTCCTAAGTCTGGAGAGATGTAAGGTCTCCAAGCCAGTGGGGCAATGATGCTAGATTTGAGTAGTCCCATATTGACAAGGATTGCAGTGCAGGGACATACAGCAGGGCCTCAGGCAAGACTTCCAACTTGGAATCAAAACCACCAGATAATACTAAGTTATGGAGGGAAATAAGGTACTTCATAATTCATACCATCCGGCAAAGCCACCAGCTCAGGGCAGCCAAGAGATAAGGTCTCGAGGCATGAGAGATCTGTCAAAGATGTGAACTTTCTACACCTGTATGAATACAAACATTTAAGACATTTCCCTTGCTCTGGAAATGACTCTAACTCATTGCAGTTCCGAATATCTAATCTTTCAAGAGAAGTGAGGCTGACTATTTCTGTGGGCAAACACTTCAGCTTCCTGAAATTATTAACTCTAAGTTTCTTCAGAGAGGTGAGGTTTAGCAGCATACCATCTGGAAGGTAACTCAGTTCATCATTATTTGAAACTTCAAGGGAGATAAGGATTTTGAGATTCGAGATTGATCCACGTATGACCTCATTGCAATTACAAACTCTAGGAAGTTGTGCTCACAACAGTCTGGGAATGTTAAGTTATTAATCTGGGACCATGGCAGAAAATTTGGTGAACACAACAAGAAGGCTAGAAAAGCTCAACCACCACAACTACAAAAATTGGCTAAATTGCATAAAATCCTACCTTAAAAGGCAGGATTTATGGGACGTAGTCGGTGGCAGCGAGACTACAGCACCTCCAATTGAAAAGGCCAGTAGGATCAAATAGTGAATTTATCATGGCAATTCAACGGTGGCAAGTACAACCCAAAGGGCAAAGCGGAAGCTCAGATGAAGGAGGAGCTCCATCCAATCAAGAGAGATATAGAGAATTCTAGAGCATCTAGGTATGTAATAGTGAATGTTATTATTGCATTAAGAAATGCTGCTTTGCAAGAGTATATAACATGTTTTATTATTGTTTGAATTAATTCTTGATTGGGTTATTCGGATTTATATGGAAATATTCATAATGTTAATCCCACTAAAGAATCAGAATTTTTTTTAAAAAAAAACAAAGATATTTGAAGTATTTAATAATTAATAAATATATGATAAACTTATAGTTAACATAGTGCATAATTGAAATTTTCCCTGTATTTGACAATACATTTTTATTCCGAACGATTTGGTTTAGGTTAAAATATGAAAATTCAAATTTATGAAAAATGTTGAGAATATTTAAGAATTTTTTTTAAGTAAAGTCAAACAAAGACCACCTGGGAAAAGCAATGAACGCCCAAACAAAGGCAAACAAAACCACCTGAGACAAACACTGAAAAGACTAGAGCAAACCAGCCACTACCAAGAGCAGAAAACCAAGCCCAGAAAAACTCGCAGAAGAGGAAACTCGAACCAAAAAAAGGGCCCGATACTAACCAACAAACCAAAGGAGAACATCTCCTCTCCTTTTGGAGCCGTTCTTTGCTAAAAGATCGGCTAAGACGTTTGTAGATCTAGGATTATAGCCCATGGACAAGTTGCCTCGAGCTGACATAATTTCCCTGATATCATAAATACTGTAAACATGACTAACACTGCCTATATCCAGTTCACCACCACAAAAGAATCACTTAAAATCTCCACCATTCTATCTCTTAAAAGCTCATAAGAATCGCACAATACACAAGCTCTGTGAACAGCTAATAGCTCAGCGGAGTTTGAATCCTGAGTTCCAATGGAAAAGGAGAAAATGCACAAAATGTGAGAATCTAATTTAATTAATTCAACAAACAAGATGGGAAGGTTGAATTACTAGTCCATTGGCGGAGCTGTGGACTGTCACCAACAGAAGCAACTTGGGAGGAATACGATACCATTAATAGTCGTTTTCCTTTATGTACATTGAGTTGAATTCCAAGTGCTAGAAGACGTGTTGAAGTAATCCAAGTGTTTGAAGACTTGTCAGCAGATTTTATTTCTCTTTTTACTCTGGTTAAGTGGTTAACGTCTCAATTTGTTATTAGTTAGGAACGTGTTTTTTCTCTGTTATTTTCTTTCCTATTTCTTTTGTCGTAAACGTTAGGCCAACTTCTATATAAGTCAATTATTTCAGCAACTTGATCGTTGTATTGTGAGGATATTGGTCCCTCGAAGAGCAAATAAATTCTATAAGACATTCATTTATTTTTAATCTTTTGGTTGTGTCTGTATCACAAAGACTTGTTGTTTTGTCTGTATCACAAAGACTTGACCCAAGTGTGAAATCTTGCAAAAATTTCTAAAATTTTATTTTTATATATTGAGATTGTAAATCATCACTCCACTGTACAAAACCAAAAAAGCATATAATATGGCTAAGAAATCGGATT